>JAWZYU010000003.1:99530850-101930850 GCA_038380435.1 Ryuthela nishihirai
CCATGGTGTTCGGATAATTTTTTGAGTGACTGTACAGTCGCTCAAAAAAGTACCCGAACGCTATGGTTGCATACAAAATTCAAAAAAAAAATCTGGCAACGATTTTTTTAGAAATTAATGATCTGGCAACCGTGTAGTGTACACGAAGATTGCCAGATCACTAATTTCTAAAAAAATCGTTGCTAGTTGCTTTTTTTTAATTTTGTATACAACCATGGTGTTCGGATAATTTTTTGAGTGACTGTACAATAACTAGTATTTTTAACGAGGGGCATTACCCCCGTGAAATCCGGCCCTAAATTTAGGTCTTTGGTTTCAAACTGCCATTTGCATAAAAACGTATCTTAGAAGATATTAAACCTTTAATTTGCTCCCTATTCAAAGAGAAGCTGCATAATAATTTTGGCGATGTAGTGTATCTAAATATCGCCATTAAAAAATTAATTCCAATTTCATTACAACTGAATGCTGATGTCAAAACGTTGGCAATGATGTTTTCACCACTTTTATGTAACGTTCTTTTTAACAAATTTCGAACCTAATTTTTAATAAGCGGGAAGTTATCTTTTAATGTTTCTTCTCTTCCTTTAGTCTTGAAATTAGAATAAATATTGATCAAAGCGTAGATTTAGAAGGATTGCATCGGAATGCATGTTTTCCTCTGGGAACATTTTCATACGAAAATTTTTATTTTAAAAATTATTAAACTTCGAATTCGTTTTACATGAATTCGAAAGATATTCCCATTTTGTAATAAGATGAGCGTGCAGTCACTGCGTTGGATTATTATAAAAAAGGAAATAAATTTTTCTAGTCCTCCAGTGACACAAAAGGGTTTTATCTTCAAATAAAATACCTCATTTTGAAGCATTTTTTACAAAAAGGATAAAAATAGTTTTCTTTTTTGATATTTCCTGCGTTTTAACGTATAAAATTAGAGATAAAAAATATTTCGCTTCAGTTACTAACAGAAATGGTTCATACTTTGTCTTTTTGAAGAAGTCTTATATACATATATATTCCCATGGGACGAATTAAATTGCTCTTTTCTGATATTTTTAGTTTCTGGCTATTCTTTTCTTACTTAACCTACAGATCAATTAAACATTTTCTTTCTTTCAAAATATCTCTCACTAACTTGAATCTCACAGGACAGAGGTTTCGCTCACAATGTAGTTGAGTGTGAATCTCGTGGCTTTCGTTCACAATGTAGTAGAGTGCGAGTTTCGTGGCTTTCCTTCACAATGGAGTTGAGTGCGAGTATCGTGGCTTTCGTTCACAATGTAGTTGAGTGCGAGTCTCGTGGCTTTCGTTCACAATGTAGTTGAGTGCGAGTCTAGTGGCTTTCGATCACAATGTAGTTGAGTGCGAGTCTCGTGGCTTTCGCTCACAGTGTAGTTGAGTGCGAGTCTCGTGGCTTTCGTTCACAATGTAGTAGAATGCGAGTTTCGTGGCTTTCGTTCACAATGTAGATGAGTGCGAGTCTCGTGGCTTTCGATCACAATGTAGTTGAGTGCGAGCCTAGTGGCTTTCGTTCACAATGTACATAGTTGAGTTCGAGTCTCGTGACTTCGCTCACAATGTAGTTGAGTGCGAGTCTCGTGGCTTTCGTCCACAATGTAGTTGAATGCGAATCTCATGGCTTTCGTTCACAATGTAGTAGAGTGCGAGTCTCGTGGCTTTCGCTCACAATGTAGTTGAGTGCGAGTCTCGTGGCTTTCGCTCACAATGTAGTTGAGTGCGAATCTCGTGGCTTTCACTCACAGTGTAGTTGAGTGCGAGTCTCGTGGTTTTCGTTCACAATGTAGTTGAGTGCGAGTCTCGTGGCTTCGCTCACAATGTAGCTGAATGCGAATCTCGTGGCTTTTGTTCACAATGTACGTAGTTGAATGTGAGTCTCATGGCTTCGCTTACAATTTAGTTGAGGGCGAGTCTCGTGGCTTTCGCTCACAGTGTAGTTGAGTGCGAGTCTCGTGGCTTTCGCTCATAATGTAGTTGAGTGCGAGTTTCGTGGCTTTCGTTCACAATGTAGATGAGTGCGAGTCTCGTGGCTTTCGATCACAATGTAGTTGAGTGCGAGCCTAGTGGCTTTCGTTCACAATGTACATAGTTGAGTTCGAGTCTCGTGACTTCGCTCACAATGTAGTTGAGTGCGAGTCTCGTGGCTTTCGTTCACAATGTAGTTGAATGCGAATCTCATGGCTTTCGTTCACAATGTAGTAGAGTGCGAGTCTCGTGGCTTTCGCTCACAATGTAGTTCAGTGCGAGTCTCGTTGCTTTCGCTCACAGTGTAGTTGAGTGCGAATCTCGTGGCTTTCGCTCACAGTGTAGTTGAGTGCGAGTCTCGTGGCTTTCGTTCACAATGTAGTTGAGTGCGAGTCTCGTGGCTTCGCTCACAATGTAGCTGAATGCGAATCTCGTGGCTTTTGTTCACAATGTACGTAGTTGAATGTGAGTCTCATGGCTTCGCTTACAATTTAGTTGAGGGTGAGTCTCGTGGCTTTCGCTCACAATGTAGCTGAGTGCGAGTCTCGTGGCTTTCGATCACAATGTAGTTGAGTGCGAGTCTCATGGCTTTCGATCACAATGTAGTTGAGTGCGAGTCTAGTGGCTTTCGTTCACAATGTACATAGTTGAGTTCGAGTCTCGTGACTTCGCTCACAATGTAGTTGAGTGCGAGTCTCGTGGCTTTCGTTCACAATGTAGTTGAATGCGAATCTCATGGCTTTCGTTCACAATGTAGTAGAGTGCGAGTCTCGTGGCTTTCGCTCACAATGTAGTTGAGTGCGAGTCTCGTGGCTTTCGCTCACAATGTAGTTGAGTGCGAATCTCGTGGCTTTCGCTCACAGTGTAGTTGAGTGCGAGTCTCGTGGCTTTCGTTCACAATGTAGTTGAGTGCGAGTCTCGTGGCTTCGCTCACAATGTAGCTGAATGCGAATCTCGTGGCTTTTGTTCACAATGTACGTAGTTGAATGTGAGTCTCATGGCTTCGCTTACAATTTAGTTGAGGGTGAGTCTCGTGGCTTTCGCTCACAATGTAGCTGAGTGCGAGTCTCGTGGCTTTCGATCACAATGTAGTTGAGTGCGAGTCTAGTGGCTTTCGTTCACAATGTACATAGTTGAGTTCGAATCTCGTGACTTCGCTCACAATGTAGTTGAGTGCGAGTCTCGTGGCTTTCGTTCACAATGTAGTTGAATGCGAATCTCATGGCTTTCGTTCACAATGTAGTAGAGTGCGAGTCTCGTGGCTTTCGCTCACAATATAGTTTAGTGCAAGTCTCGTGGCTTTCGCTCACAATGTAGTTGAGTGCGAGTCTCGTGGCTTTCGCTCACAATGTAGTTGAGTGCGAATCTCGTGGCTTTCGCTCACAGTGTAGTTGAGTTCGAGTCTCGTGACTTCGCTCACAATGTAGTTGAGTGCGAGTCTCGTGGCTTTCGTTCACAATGTAGTTGAATGCGAATCTCATGGCTTTCGTTCACAATGTAGTAGAGTGCGAGTCTCGTGGCTTTCGCTCACAATGTAGTTGAGTGCGAGTCTCGTGGCTTTCGCTCACAATGTAGTTGAGTGCGAATCTCGTGGCTTTCACTCACAGTGTAGTTGAGTGCGAGTCTAGTGGCTTTCGTTCACAATGTACATAGTTGAGTTCGAGTCTCGTGACTTCGCTCACAATGTAGTTGAGTGCGAGTCTCGTGGCTTCGCTCACAATGTAGCTGAATGCGAATCTCGTGGCTTTTGTTCACAATGTACGTAGTTGAATGTGAGTCTCATGGCTTCGCTTACAATTTAGTTGAGGGCGAGTCTCGTGGCTTTCGCTCACAATGTAGTTGAGTGCGAGTTTCGTGGCTTTCGTTCACAATATACATAGTTGAGTTCGAGTCTCGTGACTTCGCTCACAATATATTTGAGTGCGAGTCTCGTGGCTTCGCTCACAATGTAGTGGACTGCAAGTCTCGTGACTTCGCTCACAATGTAGCTGAGTGTAGTCTCGTGGCTTCATGTTCCCAGGTTCGAGTTCCGACTGTTCCTGCTTTAAAAGTTTTAGTAATAATCCCTGTGATGGTCTTTGTAGAAAAAGAGGAATGATGATCTCGGAAAGGCCACCGTCCGATGGAATTACCCATTGGCCCTGGCACCTAAGAGCCATACACTTTGTACACGTCAAAGAATGTGTTCGACTTCCTGAAGAGAAAATCCTTATCTTAAAATGTGCACAGTCAATTAGATGGTCTTCCTCTTACCCAGCTCTGAGAATTTGGTGTCATTGCGATGCTAAGAGGTGAAACAGCCAAGTACAGAGTTGTTGTTTTGGGTTGTTTTACCTTTCAGAGGCACTTTCTTTATTGCGCCCATTAGGTTGGGTTGGGTTGTTTTACCTCTGAGCGGCACTTTTTTGCACACCATGGACTAAATGGCCAGGTCACATGGACCCCGAAGGCTCAGAGAAGGTTGGGGGAGGGGACCCACTGGAACAGCTGTTGGGAGACAGATGGTAGCCTCCCGTCAAGGCCATCCAGCGTGTTGTTTAACGTGCACAGGGTATGGCTCTCCCGCACACGGGGCCACGGCTTAACGTCCCATCCGACGGACGGCGGCCTTTCCAAGCCCATCGGTGTCCCCTACTGACCGTGGGCAGGGCGGGGAATTTTTGTGCGCCCATTGGGCTACAAGGTCAGGTCAAAGGGGCTCAGAGGAGAAGGAGACCAACTGGACAGCTGTTAAGGCCATCCAGAGGGTTCTTTAACGTGCACGGGGCATGGCTGTCGTGCACGTGGCACCACGGATTAACGTCTCATTCTACGGACGGCGGCCTTTAACAAGCCCATCGGTGTTACCTCTCTGACCGAAAGCAGCAACGGAGTAATCGGAGATAAATCTCAACGCTGGTACAGTCGCTCAAAAAAGTATCCGAACACTATGGTTGATTACAGAATTCAGAAAAAATATCTGGCAACGACTTTTTTTAGAAATTAGTGATCTGGCAACCTTCGTGTAACGTGATTACAGAATTCAGGAAAAATATCTGGAGCGTGTACAGCAACTGTACACGCTCCAGTTACCGTTCACAGCAAACTGGAGCGTGTGCAGTTACTGCACACGCTCCAGTTTGCTGTGAACGGTAACTGCACACGCTCAATATTTCCGTGAGTGAGCCCACACGATCTAGGTCTTTGTGAGCTCACACAATCCAATGTGCTGTGAACATTAACCGCAACCGCTCCAGTTTGCCGTGAACGGTAACTGGACACGCTCCATATTCATTGCATTATATATTCATACGCATTATATATATTAAAAAAGTATCCGAACACCATGGTTGATTAGAGAATTCAGAAAAAATATCTGACAACGACTTTTTTTAAAAATTAGTGATCTGGCAATACTTCGTGTCACATGACACGAAGTTGTCAGATCATTAATTTCTAAAAAAAAATCGTTGCCAGAAATTTTTTCTGAATTCTCTGAATCAACCATAGTGTTCGGATACTTTTTTAAGCGACTGTACAAGTGGGACTCGAACCTGGGAACTGAAGATTACGACTGCAGTCTATAATAGCTAAAAATATTATTCCGTTTCATTTGCAAAAACTTTATAAAACTTCTACCGATAGATTAAAAATTTTAAATCTTTTGTCCTACAGCAATTTATATAAATATAATGTAATAATTAAAAATTTTTTTGACGAAACTTACAAACTAAAAATTCAACATAATAAAAATACAAGACTTCAAAACCAGGGTTATTACAAATTGCCAAATTTTCGAAATAATTACGGGAAACATACCTCCGAATATCAAGTACCACTTATATTTAATGCTATTCCAAAAGAATTACTAAATATAGATTCTTTTAGAAGACTTAAAATGGAATTAAAAAATTATTTGGTATTTTCTAGTTAGCTGATTTTTATGTGTTGTGTTTTGTGGATTTATTTGATGTACACCATTTTTGTGGCTGAATGAATTATGTTAATATAATTTATTCATTTTCCTGCAGATAAGCTATTTAGCTTTGCGGGTCAAAGTGTAAATGTATTTGTATTCTTTACTCTTATTAATAAAAATTATATTCTAAAAAAAAAACTGAAGAATTACCAACTGAGCTAAACCCAGTCCCCTGAATCCAGCGCATTATAGCAAAAATGTCATTTGGTTAACCTGGATTTTAATTAACCTGAAATCAGATGAAAATAAGCAACCCTTCCCCTCCAGAAAAGGGGCGGGGGTGGCTCATTTGGTAGCGCGCCAGGCTCGTAATCTGTAGGTCCCAGGTTCGAGTTCCAGCTGGGTCAGCGTTGAGATTTATCTCCGCAAAATTCCCCGCCCTGCCCACGGTCAGTAGGGGACACCGATGGGCATGGAAAGGCCGCCGTCCGTCGGATGGGACGTTAAGCCTTGGCCCCGTGTGCGGGAGAGACATACCCTGTGCACGTTAAAGAACACGTTGGATGGCCTTGACGGGAGGCTACCATCTGTCTCCCAACAGCTGTTCCAGTGGGTCCCCTCCCCCAACCTTCTCTGAGCCTTCGGGGTCCATGTGACCTGCCATTTAGCCCATGGTGTGCAAAAAAGTGCCGCTCAGAGGTAAAACAACCCAAGGTTCAAGAACACGCTGGATGGCCTTGACGGGGGGCTACCATCTGTCTCCCAACAGCTGTTCCAGTGGGTCCCCTCCCCCAACCTTCTCTGAGCCTTCGGGGTCCATGTGACCTGGCCATTTAGCCCATGGTGTGCAAAAAAGTGCCGCTCAGAGGTAAAACAACCCAACGTTAAAGAACACGCTGGATGGCCTTGACGGGAGGCTATCATCTGTCTCCCAACAGCTGTTCCAGTGGGTCCCCTCCCCCAACCTTCTCTGAGCCTTCGGGGTCCATGTGACCTGCCATTTAGCCCATTGTGTGCAAAAAAGTGCCGCTCAGAGGTAAAACAACAACCCAAAAATCCCCTCCAGAAAACCCTTGAAAACATTCCTAAACTGAAAAATATTTCTTCACGTATTGCAATTCATAATTATAATATTTCGCTTTGGATTGAATTAATAATTCAGTTTTAACTGACTAACATAAATATTTCATTATGAAAGGTTTGTCAACGTTAAAAATCCACTACTGATTTAAAATAAGCATATTTCTAAATAACGGATAAAATTTTTTTAAACCTTTAAAAAGCAAGTTTGCTTTAACTGAAATCATAGTCAGTTTAATTGCTGTTGAAATCATTTCCAGCAATTTCTTGGAGAATTAGAAGAAATTAACTGGGAGGTGTAAAAGAAAGATCAGTGAGGATGAAATAATTCAACTGACAAAAACTGCTCTTCACACTTGGAGAGCCAATAAGTTGGGTTGGGTTGTTTTACCTCTGAGCGGCACTTTTTTGCACACCATGGGCTAAATGTCCAGCTCACATGGACCCCGAAGACTCGGAGAAGGTTGCGAGAGTGGACCCACTAGAACAGCTGTTGGGAGACAGATGGTAGACTCCCGTCAAGGCCATCCAGCGTGTTCTTTAACGTGCACAGGGTATGGCTCTCCCGCACACGAGGCCACGGCTTAACGTCCCATTGCACACCATGGGCTAAATGGCCAGGTCACATGGACCCCGAAGACTCGGAGAAGGTTGCGGGAGTGGACCCACTGGAACAGCTGTTGGGAGACAGATGGTAGCCTCCCATCAAGGCCATCCAGCGTGTTCTTTAACGTTCACAGGGTATAGCTCTCCCGCACACGGGGCCACGGCTTAACGTCCCATCCGATGGACGGCGGTCTTTCCAAGCCCATCAGTATCCCCTACTGACCGTGGGCGGGGCGGAGAATTTTGCGGAGATAAATCTCAAAGCTGACCCAGCTGGGACTCGAACCTGGGAACTACACATTACGAGCATGGCGCGCTACCGACTGAGCCACCCCCGCCCCAAGAGCCAGTAAGTGGTGTTAAATGAATTCAAAGGGAATTCAAACAGAAATCGATTATCTCATTATAATTGGAGGAGGGGGGAGGCTTAGTCGGTAGGGCGCCAAACTCTAATCTGCAATTCCCAAGTTCGAATCCCCTTGTGCTAAGCCCCCTCCCCCCCTGCCCTCGCTAAGAAAGGGAACACCGATCGGCGTGGAATGGTCCTATGTGCAGAACAGCCTTACCCTGTGAACGTTAAAGAACACACTATCATCTGTCTCGTGTCCAGTGGGTCCCCTTCCCCCAACCTGTTCTCCGCAAAATTCCCCGCCCTGCCCACGGTCAGTAGGGGACACCGATGGGTTTGGAAAGGCCGTCGTCCGTCGGATGGGACGTTAAGCCGTGGCTCCGTGTGCGGGAGAGCCACACCCTGTGCACGTTAAAGAACACGCTGGATGGCCTTGACGGGAGGTTACCATCTGTCTCCCAACAGCTGTTCCAGTGGGTCCCCTCCCCCAACCTTCTCTGAGCCTTCGGGGTCCATGTGACCTGGCCATTTAGCCCATGGTGTGCAAAAAAGTGCCGCTCAGAGGTAAAACAACCCAATCCAACTGTCTCGTGTCCAGTGGGTCCCCTTCCCCCAACCTGTTCTGAGTCTTTGAGGTCCTTGCAACCCGGACATTTAGTTTATTGTGTGCAAAAAATTGCCACTCAGAGGTAAAACATTATAACTCATTATAATCATATTAATATAAATAAATTAAACTTCTTGGAAACAGTTTTCGAAGATAAGCATTTCCGAATCGTATTCTTTACGCTGCCGCCACATGGCCCAGTGGTTAGCGCGCTTGGCTACTGATCTAAGGGACCTGGGTTCGAGCCCCGGGTAAGGCATGGATGAGCCGTCCCGTGGCCTGAGTGGTTAGCGCACTTGGCTACTGATCTGAGGGATCTGGATTCGAACCCAGGGTAAGGCATGGTTGTATGTGTCGTTTTTTCTGGTGAGGCCCTGCCATCCTCTCAGACCTTCTACTATGGCATATAAACTGACAGGCTCCTGTCAGACCCCTGTGGCAAGCAGCTGCTTGAGGGGGTATTTATTTATTCTTTACGCTATTGTGTGTCCTTTACATTTTACATTCTCCAACCGACGACTCTCAAAAGCAGATTACTCTCTAGCAGCAGTTTAACTCCGAAGTCTTTTAGAAGCCAGTGAGATCTGTGAGGTAGGCGAGACTTTACAAAAATGAATGCTTATTCAGTAACATTGAAAATGAAGCTTTCAGATTTATCCAGCAACACTGAAAATTAAAAATTTCATATTTATCCAACGCTGAAAAATGAATATCTCATATTTATCCAGCAACACTGCAAAAAAAAAAAAGCTTTCAGTTTATCCAGCAATATCGAAAAATGAGCTTTCATGTTTATCCAGCAACGTCGAAAAATGAAGCTTTAATTTTTATCCAGCAAGATCGAAAAGTAAAGCTTTCATATTTTTTCAGCCACGTTGAAAAATGAAGCTTTCATATTTATCCATCAACATCGAAAAATGCAGTTTCTATATTTATCCATCAACATCGAAAAATGCAGTTTCTATATTTATCCATCAACATTGAAAAATGCAGTTTCTATATTTATCCAGCAACATCGAAAAATGAAACTCTCATTTTTATCCAGCAATATCGAAAAATATAAAGTTTTTTTTGTCTTGAAACATCGAAAAAAAAATGAAACTTTAATGTTTATCCAATAACATTGAAGAATGAAGCATTAAAAGTTTTCCAGAAACATCAAAAAATGAAGCTTTCGTGACGTTTCTATGGCATTTGGGATGTTGAAAATATGGAGGCTTGTGACAGAGATCTGTTTTCTGTCGCTAGTTCTCGCATCCGTCTATCCTTCCGTTCTACTGATGCCATCAGAAAAATCTGGGAGACGAGTTCGGTTAGCTTCCCGTACGATAAGCCTCAAACATCATACAGTCGCTCAAAAAAATATCCGAACACTATGGTTGATTACAGAATTCAGAAAAAATATCTGGCAACGATTTTTTTTTAGAAATTAGTGATCTGGCAATACTACGTGTCACGTGACACGAAGTATTGCCAGATCACTAATTTCTAAAAAAAAAAATCGTTGACAGATATTTTTTTCTGAATTCTGGAATCAACCATAGTGTTCGGATATTTTTCTGAGCGACTGTACCAAGCCTGGACAGTGCATTAACAGAAAAATTTGCTTTTAAGTAATATTCAGGATTTTCTCTTCATCCGTTTCCACGCATATACGGGAACTAATCGTTTAGGAACTCTACTTAAAAATTCCCCTCACCTCCGGAAATCATACCTGGGGGCCACAAATGACGAGAACAATGTCATTTGAGATGAAGTGTGATTAATTATTAAAAGGTTTAAGAGAAGCCTTCATCTAAATTGATGAAAGTGTGGTTTGTTTTAGGAACCATCATTCTCCTTACGATCGCTTTGCCGAGGTTGAACTTGTTCTACGATACGTTTTGGCAGGTTAAAAACCAATTTTACAAGGAAAAATATGAGCTGCAAACCAAACAACTTTGGACTTATTCTTTGCAAAACGCAAACCTATCACGGAGGATTGGGTTGTTTTACCTCTGAGCGGTACTTTTTTTGCACACCATGTGCTAAATGGCCAGGTCACATGGACCCCGAAGGCTCAGAGAAGGTTGGGGGAGGGGACCCACTGGAACAGCTGTTGGGAGATAGATGGTAGCCCCCCGTCAAGGCCATCCAGCGTGTTCTTTAACGTGCACAGGGTATGGCTCTCCCACACACGGGGCCACGGCTTAACGTCCCATCCGACGGACGGCGGCCTTTCCAAACCCATCGGTGTCCCCTACTGACCGTGGGCAGGGCGGGGAATTTTGCGGAGATAAATCTCAACGCTGGCCCAGCTGGGACTCGAACCTGGGAACTACAGATTACGAGCCTGGCGCGCTACCGACTGAGCCACCCCCGCCCCTATCACGGAGAAAAAATATCTGGCAACGATTATTATTCAACACTGAAAAATGAAGCTGTCATATTTATGCAGCAAAAATAAAGCTTTCATATTTTTCCAGCCATAATGAAAAATAAAGCTTTCATATTTATGCAGCAACATCGAAAAGTAAAGCTTTCATATTTATTCAACACTGGAAAATGAAGCAACGAGAATCATAGTGTTCGGATACTTTTTTTGAGCGACTGTACCATTCAAGCTCACTGGAAACAGCATTTCAGACGTAGGACTTATTTGCTAGATGAGGAAGATGGAGATGATGCATGAGGTCATAATCAGGATCGACGTGCAGATCAGGATCGACGTGCAGATCAGGATCGTCCATTGGGTGCAAAAAGGTGCCGCTCAGAGGTAAAAAAAACCATTACAATCATAGAACATGTTCTATGTTTAGAATTTATTTAATTTATTTCAGGAATTGTATTTTTTTTTCTTTATAAAAATGAAATTATTTTGTTAGCTTCAAACAATTAGAGTTTGTCCAGAAAAAAAAATGACTTCCTCACATAGCGCACTTTGAGCTATTCTGCCCTTACCGGGACCAACGTTTTTAAAGACATAGCAAGGGTGAAAAAGTTCAACCGTGATTCTGTCCAAATGAACCAGGCATTTGATTTACAAACAGCTTCAAAATGAAAATAATGATGGGTTCACAAATTATGACGTTTACAGAAGCGAAACATTCTTCACTCGTGTCAGGAAGCCTCAAACATCATGCAGTCGCTCAAAAAAGTTGGTTGATTACAGAATTCAGAAAAAATATCTGGAAACGATTTTTTTAGAAATTAGTGATATGACAACCTTCGTGTCACGTGATTACAGAATTCAGGAAAAATATCTGGAGCGTGTACAGCAACTGTACACGCTCCAGTTACCGTTCACAGCAAACTGGAGCGTGTGCAGTTACTGCACACGCTCCAGTTTGCTGTGAACGGTAACTGCACACGCTCAATATTTCCGTGAGTGAGCCCACACGATCTAGTATCAAAATAATATGACCACCTACAGTCGCTCAAAAAAGTAGTCGTAAAAAAGTAAAGTAGTAATATGACCACCTAAAGTTGCAAAATAAGGAAGCATACTTTATGGTTACTAATGATATTCTGAAAAATGAGCGAAAAGTTAATAGTGATTGCTCTCGAAAGTAACACTTAGTCGTATATGAGAATCTGAAATGATCACTTTAACGTTTCAGCTGCAAGACTTTGACTTCTTTCCTATATAGACTCGAGATCGACTCTGATATAATGCGTTGCTTTGAAAGAAAAAGACAGATTTAATTGACCTAGAGCAATAGTTCCCAAACTTTTTAAGCCCAGTGCCCTCTATACTCTTTCTAATGTCTCATTTATCCTTTAAAACGCCTCCTTTACCCTTTAAAACGCCTCCTTTACTCTTCCTAACTTTTCTTTTACCCTTTCAAACGCCCCCTTTATTCTAATGTCTCTAATGTCTTCTAATGTCTCCTTTATCCTTTCAAATGCTCTTTTTACTTTTCTAATGTCTCCTTTACCTTTTCAAACGCCCCTTGACTCTTTCTGATAACGTCTCCTTTACCCTTTCAAGCGCTTTTGACTGTTTCTAATGTCTCATTTACTCTTTCAAACGCCCTTTTACTCTTTTTAATGTCACCCTCATCTTTTCTGGGGCGGGAGTGGCTCAGTCGGTAGCACGCCAGGCTCGTAATCTGTAGTTCCCAGGTTCGAGTCCCAGCTGGGTCAGCGTTGAGATTTATCTCCGCGAAATTCCCCGCCCTGCCCACGGTCAGTAGGGGACATCGATGGGCTTGGAAAGGCCGCCGTCCGTCGGATGGGACGTTAAGCCGTGGCCAAGTGTGCGGGAGAGACATACCCTGTGCACGTTAAAGAACACGCTGGATGGCCTTGACGGGAGGCTACCATCTGTCTCCCAACAGCTGTTCCAGTGGGTCCCCTTCCCCAACCTTCTCTGAGCCTTCGGGGTCAATGTGACCTGGCCATTTAGCCCATGGTGTGCAAAAAAGTGCCGCTCAGAGGTAAAACAACACAACCCAACCCTCATCTTTTTCTAATGCCCCTTGACTCTTTCCAGTGCTCCCTTACGCTTTTTAATTCTCCCTTACTATTTCTAATGCTCCTTTATTCTTTGTGATTTCATGGAATTCAAAGCATTTTTTCCTTTATAAAACTAGTTGAAGTAATATTTACTATGCATATAGATTTTTGAGTATTTAGATGATGTATCCATGAATTTCTAAGATTTTTCTCTCGAAACAAAACATGCATAACTATATTAATCTGAGAACTTATTCGATATTTTATTTAATCTATTTTGCTCAAAACACTCAAGCCCACAATATTTCTAAAACGTCCATAAGGGAATGGTAGTACTCCAGTTGGGAATGGGGCGGGGGTGGCTCAGTCGGTAGCGCGCCAGGCTCGTAATCTGTAGTTCCCAGGTTCGAGTCCCAGCTGAATCAGCGTTGAGATTTATCTCCGCAAAATTCCCCGCCCTGCCCACGGTCATTAGGTGACACCGATGGGTTTGGAAAGGCCGGCGTCCGTCGGATGGGACGTTAAGCCATGGCCCTGTGTGCGGGAGAGCTATACCCTGTGCACGTTAAAGAACACGCTGGATGGTCTTGAGGGGAGGCTACCATCTGTCTCCCAATAGCTGTTCCAGTGGGTCCCCTCCCCCAACCTTCTCTGAGCCTTCGGGGTCCATGTGACCTGGCCATTTAGCCCATGGTGTGCAAAAAAGTGCCGCTCAGAGGTAACACAACACACAATCAGTTGAGAATCGCTGATCTAGAGACTTGAACCGTTTTGACTCAAATTCGGCTAATGATTTCCCCTTGTTGTCAAACGATGTTCATTAAATGCTTTCTTTAATGTAATACGCAACTGAGATTTTCATATATTACCTGAACGCCTTTCTTCTCCATCTCTTTATGAGAAATATTTTTTTTATTCTTCCTATCACAATTTTGTGCTCTTCAAACTGATTGATTTATTCCAACTAAAACGCCGTTATCTGTGTGCGAGGTCTGTAATCACGCTACTTCTCGTGATAAAGATGTCTCTAAAAGTAATCTTGGTACTCAATTTGTGAACCCAAATGCATTGGCGACGTTGTAAACGGTCAAAAATCGAGCCATCCTTTCCAGAGTTACTGGAATCTGAGAAATACTACCCGAGATATTTCTACAAATGGGAGCTTTCAATTCAGCGATTACTGGTAAATAATAAGTCACATAGCTATCATGTTCCGAGGATTTTGATTAGCATTTTTTTCCAAGCCGTCCCGTGGCCGAGTGGTTAGCACGCTTGGCTATTGATCTAAGGGACCTGGGTTCGAGCCCCGGATTAGGCATGGATGTGTATGTCGTTTTTCTTCTGAGGTCCTTCCATCCTCTCAGATCTCCTGCTGTGGCATATAAACTGACAGGCTCCTGTCAGACCTCTGTGGCAAGCAGCTGCTTGAGGGGGTATTTATTTATTTTTATTTATTATGTTAATCGGTTTTCAAAGTATCGTAACCAGGATTAACCAGGATTTTTGGAAATAGAGGAATTAACAATTTTGCTAATGAATAATTTCTTTTCACAGTCCTTTTAAACGACTTTTAATAAAGTTCACAATTTAGTTGTTTTATCTATAATTAATACTTCTAAATAATCCTGTGCATGTTGAAGAACACGTTGGATGCCTAGACGTGAGGCTCCCATTTGTCTCATATTCAGTGTATCCCTTTTTCCTAGCTAACTACGTGGTCCTTGTGACTTGTCCATTAAGCCAGTTTTGTGCACAAAGGCGCAGCTCAGAAGTAAACCAACTCGATCTCTAATAATACTAAGGAAAACCTATTAAATATTTTTCTATAATACCCTAAATTTTTATACCAAATAAGATCAAATATTCCTGCTCTGCATAATAACTTTGCAATCCATTCGAAAAATCTAAAAACATTCCATCACAACTAAAAATCAGAGATATTATACACACCAAACAACAGCTTATTTAGACTTTAATTTTTGAAACTCAAAATTAGGAAAGAAGGAAAAATGAAGAAGTTATCGTTAAAACATCCATTCAGAGAAGAAGTTATTTTTAAAACATATATTCAGAGAAGAAAATGTTAAAGAATCTGTTCAGAAAAGAAGTTATAGTTGAAGAATCTATATAGAGAAGAAGAGATTGTTAAAAAATGTATCTAGAGAACAAGTTGTTTTTAAAGAATCTATTCAGAGGAAAACTTTTTGTTAAAGCATCTATTCAAATGCTTTAACAAAAACTATTCAGAGAAGATGTTATTGTTAAATAATGCATTCAGAGAAGAAGTTATTGTTAAAACATCTATTCAAAGAAGAAGTTATTGTTAAAGCATCTATTCAGAGAAATTATTGTTGAAACATCTATTCAGAGAAGAGGTATTGTTAAAACATCTATTCAGAGAAGAAGTTATTGTTAAAGCATCTATTCAGAGAAGAAGTTATTGTTGAAACCTCTATTCAGAGAAGAGGTTATTGTTAAAACATCTATTCAGAGAAGAAGTTATTATTACAATATCTATTCAGAGAAAAGGTTATTGTTAAAGCATCTATTCGGAGAAGAAATTGTTAAAGAATCTGTTCAGAGAAGAAGTTATAGTTAAAGAATCTATGTAGAGAAGAAGTCATTGTTAAAACATCTACCAGAGAAGAAGTGATTGTAATGCCTATGAGGGAAATCGTTGTAAAATATATGAGAGAAGTCATTGTTAAAACATCTATTCAGAGAAGAAGTTATTGCTGTAACATCTATTCAGAGAAGAAGTTATTGTTAGAGCATCTATTCAGAGAAAAGGTTTTGTTAAAACGTCTATTTGAGAAAAGATTGTTAAAAAATGTATCTAGAGAAGAAGTTGTTTTTAAAGCATCTCTTCAGAGAAGAACTTTTTGCTAAAGCATCTATTCAAATGCTTTAACAAAAACTATTCAGAGAAGAAGTTATTGTTAAAACATCTATTCTGATAAGAGGATATTATAAAATAATCTGTTCAGAGAAGTTATTGTTAGAACATCTATTCAGAGAAGAGGTTATTGTTAAAACACCTATTCAGAGAAGAAGTTATTGAAGAATTTATGTAGAGAAGAAGGCATTGTTAAAACATGTACCAGAGCAGAAGTAATTGTAACATCTATCAGAGAAGTCATTGTTAAAACATCTATTCAGAGAAGAAGTTATTTTTAAAACACCTATTCAGAGAAGAAGTTATTATTACAACATCTATTAGGGAAGAGGTTATTAATAAAAAATCTGTTCAGAAAAGTTATTTTTCAAAAATCTGTTCAGAGAAGAAGTTATTGTTAAAGCATCTATTCAGAAAAGAAGTTGTTGTTAAAGCATCTATTCAGAAAAGAAGTTATTGTTAAAGCATCTATTCAGAAAAGAAGTTGTTGTTAAAGCATCTATTCAGAAAAGAAGTTATTGTTAAAGCATCTATTCAGAAAAGAAGTTGTTGTTAAAGCATCTATGCAGAGAAGTTATAGTTAGAACATCCATTCAGAGAAGAAGTTATTGTTAAAACACCTATTAAGAGAAGAAGTTATTATTACAACATCGGGGCGGGGGTGGCTCAGTCGGTAGCGCGCCAGGCTCGTAATCTGTAGCTCCCAGGTTCGAGTCCCAGGTGGGTCAGCGTTGAGATTTATCTCCGCAAAATTCCCCGCCCTGCCCACTGTCAGTAGGGGACATCGATGGGTTTGGAAAGGCCGCCGTCCGTCGGATGGGACGTTAAGCCGTGGCCCCGTGTGCGGGAGACCCATACCCTGTGCACGTTAAAGAACACGCCGGATGGCCTTGACGGGAGGCTACCATCTGTCTCCCAACAGCTGTTCCAGTGGGTCCCCTCCCCCAACCTTCTCTGAGTCTTCGGGGTCCATGTGACCTGGCCATTTAGCCCATGGTGGGCAAAAAAGTGCCGCTCAGAGGTAAAACAACCCAACCCAACCCAGCTGGGTCAGCGTTGAGATTTATCTCCGCAAAATTCCCCGCCCTGCCCACGGTCAGTAGGGGACACCGATGGGCTTGGAAAGGCCGCCGTCCGTCGGATGGGACGTTAAGCCGTGGACCCGTGTGCGGGAGAGCCATACCCTGTGCACGTTAAAGAACACACTGGATGGCCTTGACGGGAGGCTACCATCTGTCTCCCAACAGCTGTTCCAGTGGGTCCCCTCCAACAACCTTCTCTGAGCCTTCGGGGTCCATGTGACCTGGCCATTTAGCCCATGGTGTGCAAAAAAGTGCCGCTCAGAGGTAAAACAACCCAACCCAACCCTCGTCTAGATTCGGCCATGTTCAAACTGAAAAAGAATTTCTTCGCAGATGTGAAAAATTATTTATTACGGCATGGCGTCTGCAATTACTGCATAATAACCGTTTATAATGCAAAAGAATAATGGAATATTTTTTAAAATAATTCAGATTGTATTTATAGTCTGCCACATTTTTAGATTCCTGTTGGCAATAAAAAGGCTCAACAACATCGTCACATATTTTATCCTTTTCATCGTCTCGAACTAAAGTTTTCCTGTATCTGTCTTCTTTCTGCTTAAAGCAGAAATTATCCGTTAAGTACAGTCGCTCAAAAAAGTATTCAAACACTATGGTTGATTACAGAATTCAGAAAAAAATATCTGACAACGATTTTTTTCTTTAAGAAATTAGTGATCTGGCAAACTTCGTTGCACGTGATTACAGAATTCAGGAAAAATATCTGGAGCGTGTACAGCAACTGCACACGCTCAATATTTCCGTGAGTGAGCCCACACGATCTAGTATCAAAATAATTTGACCACCTACAGTCGCTCAAAAAAGTATCCGAACACTACGGTTGATTACAGAATTCAGAAAAAATATCTGGCAACGATTTTTTTTTTAAGAAATTAGTGATCTGGCAAACTTCGTGTCACGTGATTACAGAATTCAGGAAAAATATCTGGAGCGTGTACAGCAACTGCACATGCTCAATATTTCCGTGAGTGAGCCCACACGATCTAGTATCAAAATAATATGACCACCTACAGTCGCTCAAAAAAGTATCCGAACACTACGGTTGATTACAGAATTCAGAAAAAATATCTGGCAACGATTTTTTTTTTTAAGAAATTAGTGATCTGGCAAACTTCGTGTCACGTGATTGCAGAATTCAGGAAAAATATCTGGAGCGTGTACAGCAACTGCACACGCTCAATATTTCCGTGAGTGAGCCCACACGATCTAGTATCAAAATAATATGACCACCTACAGTCGCTCAAAAAAGTATCCGAACACTACGGTTGATTACAGAATTCAGAAAAAATATCTGGCAACGATTTTTTTTAGAAATTAGTGATCTGGCAATACTTCGTGTCACGTGATTACAGAATTCAGGAAAAATATCGGGAGCGTGTACAGCAACTGCAGACGCTCAATATTTCCGTGAGTGAGCCCACACGATCTAGTATCAAAATAATATGACCACCTACAGTCGCTCAAAAAAGTATCCGAACACTACGGTTGATTACAGAATTCAGAAAAAAAATATCTGGCAACGATTTTTTTTAGAAATTAGTGATTCGTCAACCTTTGTGTCACGTGACACGAAGGTTTCCAGATCAATAATTTCTAAAATAATCGTTGTCAGGTATTTTTTCTGAATTCTGTAATCATACTGTTCGGATACTTTTTTGAGCGACTCTACTTTAAGCAGAAGTTGTAAGCATTTGATTTCTTGAAGTTGCATCATTCGCCCGATTAACTTGATCTGAAGTTGTATCTTTCCCATTCCTTTAAGCCGAAATGCAATCTCTCTATTTTCTTCAATCAAAAGATACAACTGTCACATTTTTCTGATCAGGAATTTTATCCAATTTATTGCGTTGTGAAGATGTGTCCGTTCCGTTCAGTTGAAACAGAAATTGTATCCTTCTTTTAACGTTGAGCAGAAGTTGTATCCGTCCCTTCACCTAAAACAGAAATTGTATCCTTCTTTTTACCTTTACGTTGAGCAGAAGTTGTATCCGTCCCTTCACTTAAAACAGAAATTGTATCCTTCTTTTTACCTTTACGTTGAGCAGAAGTTGTTTCCGTCCCTTCACTTAAAACAGAAATTGTATCCTTCTTTTTACCTTTACGTTGAGCACAAGTTGTTTCCGTCCCTTCACTTAAGACAGAAATTGTATCCTTCTTTTTACCTTTACGTTGAGCAGAAATTGTTTCCGTCCCTTCACTTAAGACAGAAATTGTATCCTTCTTTTTACCTTTACGTTGAGCACAAATTGTTTCCGTCCCTTCACTTAAGACAGAAATTGTATCCTTCTTTTTACCTTTACGTTGAGCAGAAGTTGTATCCGTCCCTTCACTTAAAACAGAAATTGTATCCTTCTTTTTACCTTTACGTTGAGCACAAGTTGTTTCCGTCCCTTCACTTAAGACAGAAATTGTATCCTTCTTTTTACCTTTACGTTGAGCAGAAATTGTTTCCGTCCCTTCACTTAAGACAGAAATTGTATCCTTCTTTTTACCTTTACGTTGAGCACAAATTGTTTCCGTCCCTTCACTTAAGACAGAAATTGTATCCTTCTTTTTACCTTTACGTTGAGCAGAAGTTGTATCCGTCCCTTCACTTGAAACAGAAATTGTATCCTTTTTTTACCTTTACGTTGAGCAGAAATTGTATCCGTCCCTTCACTTAGGCTGAAGTTTTATCCGTTTCATCGCTTTTGTTCAGAAGCTGCATCCATTTCATCTCCTCTCGCAAAAGTTGCTTCTTGTCTCATGTCTTTAAAGTTGTATCCATTATATGTATTATTTTAGGCAGAAACTTCGGTTGTTTAAGCTAAAGTTGTATTTTATCAGGAAGAAGCTTCTGTTTCAAAAGCTAAAGTTGTGTCCATTACATTATTTAAGACCTCTCTTCTTCAAACTAAAGTTGCATCTAGCTCATGCTCTTAAGCAGAAGTTGTATTTGTGTTATCTTTGGAAACATAAATGAATCCATTTTATCTCCTTGAAAGTAAAATATTTTCATATGAATTACTTGAACAGAAATCTTCTCCTTGATTTCATCGTTTTTTCTACCCGTCTGCTCTTTTTACCCAATTTTATTCTTTAGTCCATTTTCTACCCATTACAAGATATCCTTTCGTAAGCAAAAATAATTATTCACTCTTTTTATCGCATTGAGCTTCCGATGCTCAAATTCTTATTCCTCGTTTTATCCATTCTTTTGGCTGCCCTCTCATACGTTTTGGGTTGTTTTACCTCTGAATGGAACTGTGTTTGCACACATTGGACTAAATAGACAGGTCACAAAGACCCCAAGGATTAGAGAAGGTTGGAGAAAGGGGATCCACTGGACATCTGTTAGGAGATAGGTGGTAGCTTCATATCAAGAACATCTGTTAGGAGACGGATGGTAGCCTCATATCAAGGACATCTGTTACGAGACAGGTGGTAGCCTCATATCAAGGACATCTGTTAGGAGACAGGTGGTAGCCTCATATCAAGGACATCTGTTAGGAGACAGGTGGTAGCCTCATATCAAGGACATCTGTTAGGAGACAGGTGGCAGCCTCATATCAAGGACATCTGTTAGGAGACAGGTGGCACCCTCATATCAAGAACATCTGTTAGGAGACAAGTGGTAGCCTCATATCAAGGACATCTGTTAGGTGACAGGTGGCAGCCTCATATCAACGACATCAGTTAGGAGACAGGTGGCAGCCTCATATCAAGGACGTCAGTTAGGAGACAGGTGGTAGCCTCATATCAAGGACATCTGCTAGGAGACAGGTGGCAGCCTCATATCAAGGACATCAGTTAGGAGACAGGTGGCAGCCTCATATCAAGGACATCTGTTAGGAGACAGGTGGCACCCTCATATCAAGGACATATTTTAGGAGACAGGTGGTAGCCTCATATCAAGGACATCTGCTAGGAGACAGGTGGCAGCCTCATATCAAGGACATCAGTTAGGAGATAGGTGGCACTCTCATATCAAGGACATCTGTTAGGAGACAGGTGGCACCCTCATATCAAGGACATCTGTTAGGAGACAGGGGCACCCTCTTATCAAGGACATCTGTTAGGAGACAGGTAGCAGCCTCATATCAAGGACATCTGTTAGGAGACAGGTGGTAGCCTCATATCAAGAACATCTGTTAGGTGACAGGTGGCAGCCTCATATCAAGGACATCTGTTAGGAGACAGGTGGCACCCTCATATCAAGGATATATATTAGGAGACAGGTGGTAGCCTCATATCAAGGACATCTGTTAGGAGACAGGTGGCACCCTCATATCAAGGACATCTGTTAGGAGACAGGTGGCAGCCTCTTATCAAGGACATGTCTTAGGAGACAGGTGGCAGCCTCATATCAAGGACATCTGTTAGGAGACAGGTGGCACCCTCATATCAAGGACATCTGCTACGAGACAGGTGGTAGCCTCTTATCAAGGACATCTGTTAGGAGACAGGTGGCAGCCTCATATCAAGGACATCTGTTAGGAGACAGGTGGCACCCTCATATCAAGGACATCTGTTAGGAGACAGGTGGCAGCCTCATATCAAGGACATCAGTTAGGAGACAGGTGGCAGCCTCATATCAAGGACATCAATTAGGAGACAGGTGGCACCCTCATATCAAGGACATATTTTAGGAGACAGGTGGTAGCCTCATATCAAGGACATCTACTAGGAGATAGGTGGCAGCCTCATATCAAGGACATCTGTTAGGAGACAGGTGGCACCCTCATATCAAGGACATATTTTAGGAGACAGGTGGCAGCCTCATATCAAGGATCTCTGTTAGGAGACAGGTGGCAGCCTCATATCAAGGACATCTGTTAGGAGACAGGTGGCAGCCTCTTATCAAGGACATCTGTTAGGAGACAGGTGGTAGCCTCTTATCAAGGACATCTGTTAGGAGACAGGTGGTAGCCTCATATCAAGGACATCTGTTAGGAGACAGGTGGCAGCCTCATATTAAGGACATCTGTTAGGAGACAGGTGGCAGCCTCATGTCAACGACATCTCTTAGGAGACAGGTGGCAGCCTCATATCAAGGACATCTGCTAGGAGACAGGTGGCAGCCTCATATCAAGGACATCAGTTAGGAGACAGGAGGCAGCCTCATATCAAGGACATATGTTAGGAGACAGGTGGCACCCTCATATCAAGGACATATTTTAGGAGACAGGTGGTAGCCTCATATCAAGGACATCTACTAGGAGACAGGTGGTAGATTCATATCAAGGACATATTTTAGGAGACAGGTGGTAGCCTCATATGAAGGACATATTTTAGGAGACAGGTGGCAGCCTCATATCAAGGACATCTGTTAGGAGACAGGTGGCAGCCTCATATCAAGGACATCTGTTAGGAGACAGGTGGCAGCCTCATATCAAGGACATCTGCTGGAGACAGGTGGTAGCCTCTTATCAAGGATATCTCTTAGGAGACAGGTGGCAGCCTCATATCAAGGACATCTGTTAGGAGACAGGTGGCACCCTCATATCAAGGATATCTGCTAGGAGACAGGTGGTAGACTCTTATCAAGGACATCTGTTAGGAGACAGGTGGCAGCCTCATATCAAGGACATCTGTTAGGAGACAGGTGGCAGCCTCATATCAAGGACATCTGTTAGGAGACAGGTGGCAGCCTCATGTCAACGACATCTCTTAGGAGACAGGTGGCAGCATCATATCAAGGACATCTGTTAGGAGACAGGTGGCAGCATCATATCAAGGATATCTGCTAGGAGACATGTGGTAGCCTCATATCAAGGACATCAGTTAGGAGACAGGTGGCAGCCTCATATCAAGGACATCTGTTAGGAGACAGGTGGCAATCTCATATCAAGGGCATATTTTAGGAGACAGGTGGCAGCCTCTTATCAAGGACATGTCTTAGGAGACAGGTGGCAGCCTCATATCAAGGACATCTGTTAGGAGACAGGTGGCACCCTCATATCAAGGACATCTGCTACGAGACAGGTGGTAGCCTCTTATCAAGGACATCTGTTAGGAGACAGGTGGCAGCCTCATATCAAGGACATCTGTTAGGAGACAGGTGGCATCCTCATATCAAGGACATCTGTTAGGAGACAGGTGGCAGCCTCATATCAAGGACATCAGTTAGGAGACAGGTGGCAGCCTCATATCAAGGACATCAATTAGGAGACAGGTGGCACCCTCATATCAAGGACATATTTTAGGAGACAGGTGGTAGCCTCATATCAAGGACATCTACTAGGAGATAGGTGGCAGCCTCATATCAAGGACATCTGTTAGGAGACAGGTGGCACCCTCATATCAAGGACATATTTTAGGAGACAGGTGGCAGCCTCATATCAAGGATCTCTGTTAGGAGACAGGTGGCAGCCTCATATCAAGGACATCAGTTAGGAGACAGGAGGCAGCCTCATATCAAGGACATATGTTAGGAGACAGGTGGCACCCTCATATCAAGGACATATTTTAGGAGACAGGTGGTAGCCTCATATCAAGGACATCTACTAGGAGACAGGTGGTAGATTCATATCAAGGACATATTTTAGGAGACAGGTGGTAGCCTCATATGAAGGACATATTTTAGGAGACAGGTGGCAGCCTCATATCAAGGACATCTGTTAGGAGACAGGTGGCAGCCTCATATCAAGGACATCTGTTAGGAGACAGGTGGCAGCCTCATATCAAGGACATCTGCTGGAGACAGGTGGTAGCCTCTTATCAAGGATATCTCTTAGGAGACAGGTGGCAGCCTCATATCAAGGACATCTGTTAGGAGACAGGTGGCACCCTCATATCAAGGACATCTGCTAGGAGACAGGTGGTAGACTCTTATCAAGGACATCTGTTAGGAGACAGGTGGCAGCCTCATATCAAGGACATCTGTTAGGAGACAGGTGGCAGCCTCATATCAAGGACATCTGTTAGGAGACAGGTGGCAGCCTCATATCAAGGACATCTGTTAGGAGACAGGTGGCAGCCTCATGTCAACGACATCTCTTAGGAGACAGGTGGCAGCATCATATCAAGGACATCTGTTAGGAGACAGGTGGCAGCATCATATCAAGGATATCTGCTAGGAGACATGTGGTAGCCTCATATCAAGGACATCAGTTAGGAGACAGGTGGCAGCCTCATATCAAGGACATCTGTTAGGAGACAGGTGGCAATCTCATATCAAGGGCATATTTTAGGAGACAGGTGGCAGCCTCTTATCAAGGACATGTCTTAGGAGACAGGTGGCAGCCTCATATCAAGGACATCTGTTAGGAGACAGGTGGCACCCTCATATCAAGGACATCTGCTACGAGACAGGTGGTAGCCTCTTATCAAGGACATCTGTTAGGAGACAGGTGGCAGCCTCATATCAAGGACATCTGTTAGGAGACAGGTGGCATCCTCATATCAAGGACATCTGTTAGGAGACAGGTGGCAGCCTCATATCAAGGACATCAGTTAGGAGACAGGTGGCAGCCTCATATCAAGGACATCAATTAGGAGACAGGTGGCACCCTCATATCAAGGACATATTTTAGGAGACAGGTGGTAGCCTCATATCAAGGACATCTACTAGGAGATAGGTGGCAGCCTCATATCAAGGACATCTGTTAGGAGACAGGTGGCACCCTCATATCAAGGACATATTTTAGGAGACAGGTGGCAGCCTCATATCAAGGATCTCTGTTAGGAGACAGGTGGCAGCCTCATATCAAGGACATCTGTTAGGAGACAGGTGGCAGCCTCTTATCAAGGACATCTGTTAGGAGACAGGTGGTAGCCTCTTATCAAGGACATCTGTTAGGAGACAGGTGGTAGCCTCATATCAAGGACATCTGTTAGGAGACAGGTGGCAGCCTCATATTAAGGACATCTGTTAGGAGACAGGTGGCAGCCTCATGTCAACGACATCTCTTAGGAGACAGGTGGCAGCCTCATATCAAGGACATCTGCTAGGAGACAGGTGGCAGCCTCATATCAAGGACATCAGTTAGGAGACAGGTGGCAGCCTCATATCAAGGACATATGTTAGGAGACAGGTGGCACCCTCATATCAAGGACATATTTTAGGAGACAGGTGGTAGCCTCATATCAAGGACATCTACTAGGAGACAGGTGGTAGATTCATATCAAGGACATATTTTAGGAGACAGGTGGTAGCCTCATATGAAGGACATATTTTAGGAGACAGGTGGCAGCCTCATATCAAGGACATCTGTTAGGAGACAGGTGGCAGCCTCATATCAAAGACATTTTTTAGGAGACAGGTGGCAGCCTCATATCAAGGACATCTGCTAGGAGACAGATGGTAGCCTCATATCAAGGACATCAATTAGGAGACAGCTGGCAGCCTCATATCAAGGACATCTGTTAGGAGAAAGGTGGCAGTCTCATATCAAGTACATCTGCTAGGAGACAGGTGGCACTCTCATATCAAGGACATCTGTTAGGAGACAGGTGGCAGCCTCATATCAAGGACATCTGTTAGGAGACAGATGGCACCCTCATATCAAGGACATCTGCTAGGAGACAGGTGGCACCCTCGTATCAAGGACATCTGCTAGGAGACAGGTGGTAGCCTCTTATCAAGGACATCTGTTAGGAGACAGGTGGCAGCCTCATATCAAGGACATCTGTTAGGAGACAGGTGGCAGCCTCATATCAAGGATATCTGCTAGGAGACATGTGGTAGCCTCATATCAAGGACATCTGTTAGGAGACAGGTGGCACCCTCATATCAAGGACATCTGCTAGGAGACAGGTGGCAGCCTCTTATCAAGAACATCAGTTAGGAGACAGGTGGCAGCCTCATATCAAGGACATCTGTTAGGAGACAGGTGGCAATCTCATATCAAGGACATATTTAGGAGACAGGTGGTAGCCTCATATCAAAGACATCTGTTAGGAGACAGGTGGTAGCCTCATATCAAGGATATCTGCTAGGAGACAGTTGGTAGCCTCTTATGAAGGACATCTGTTAGGAGACAGGTGGCACCCTCATATCAAGGACATCTGTTAGGAGACAGGTGGCACCCTCATATCAAGGACATCTGTTAGGAGACAGGTGGCAGCCTCATATCAAAGACATTTGTTAGGAGACAGTGGCAGCCTCATATCAAGGACATCTGCTAGGAGACAGATGGTAGCCTCATACCAAGGACATCAGTTAGGAGACAGGTGGCAACCTCATATCAAGGACATCTGTTAGGAGACAGGTGGCAGTCTCATATCAAGTACATCTGCTAGGAGACAGGTGGCACTCTCATATCAAGGACATCTGTTAGGAGACAGGTGGCAGCCTCATATCAAGGACATCTGTTAGGAGACAGGTGGCACCCTCATATCAAGGACATCTGCTAGGAGACAGGTGGCAGCCTCATATGAAAGACATCTGCTAGGAGACAGGTGGTAGCCTCTTATCAAGGACATCTGTTAGGAGACAGGTGGTAGCCTCATATCAAGGACATCTGTTAGGAGACAGGTGGCACCCTCATATCAAGTACATGTGCTAGGAGATAGGTGGCACTCTCATATCAAGGACATCTGTTAGGAGACAGGTGGCAATCTCATATCAAGGACATCTGTTAGGAGACAGGGGCACCCTCATATCAAGGACATCTGTTAGGAGACAGGTGGCAGCCTCATATCAAAGACATCTGCTAGGAGACAGGTGGCAGCCTCATATGAAAGATATCTGCTAGGAGACAGGTGGTAGCCTCTTATCAAGGACATCTGTTAGGAGATAGGTGGCACTCTCATATCAAGGACATCTGTTAGGAGACAGGTGGCAATCTCATATCAAGGACATCTGTTAGGAGACAGGGGCACCCTCTTATCAAGGACATCTGTTAGGAGACAGGTGGTAGCCTCATATCAAGGACATCTGTTATCAAACAGGTGGCACCCTCATATCAAGGACATCTGTTAGGAAACAGGTGGCAGCCTCATATCAAGGACATCTCTTAGGAGACAGGTGGCAGCCTCATATCGACGACATCTGCTAGGAGACAGGTGGCAGTCTCATATCAAGGACATCTGCTAGGAGATAGGTGGCACTCTCATATCAAGGACATCTGTTAGGAGACAGGTGGCAATCTGATATCAAGGACATCTGTTAGGAGACAGGGGCACCCTCATATCAAGGACATCTGTTAGGAGACAGGTGGCAGCCTCATATCAAAGACATCTCTTAGGAGACAGGTGGCAGCCTCATATCAAGGACATCTGTTAGGAGACAGGTGGCACCCTCATATCAAGGACATATTTTAGGAGACAGGTGGTAGCCTCATATCAAGGACATCTACTAGGAGACAGGTGGCAGCCTCATATCAAGGACATCAGTTAGGAGACAGGTGGCAGCCTCATATCAAGGACATCTGTTAGGAGACAGGTGGCACCCTCATATCAAGGACATATTTTAGGAGACAGGTGGCAGCCTCATATCAAGGACATCTGTTAGGAGACAGGTGGTAGCCTCTTATCAAGGACATCTGTTAGGAGACAGGTGGCAGCCTCATATCAAGGACGTCTGTTAGGAGACAGGTGGCAGCCTCATATTAAGGACATCTGTTAGGAGACAGGTCGCAGCCTCATGTCAACGACATCTCTTAGGAGACAGGTGGCAGCCTCATATCAAGGACATCTGCTAGGAGACAGGTGGCAGCCTCATATCAAGGACATCAGTTAGGAGACAGGTGGCAGCCTCATATCAAGGACATATGTTAGGAGACAGGTGGCACCCTCATATCAAGGACATATTTTAGGAGACAGGTGGTAGCCTCATATCAAGGACATCTACTAGGAGACAGGTGGTAGATTCATATCAAGGACATATTTTAGGAGACAGGTGGTAGCCTCATATGAAGGACATATTTTAGGAGACAGGTGGCAGCCTCATATCAAGGATATCTGTTAGGAGACAGGTGGCAGCCTCATATCAAGGACATCTGTTAGGAGACAGGTGGCAGCCTCATATCAAGGACATCTGCTGGAGACAGGTGGTAGCCTCTTATCAAGGATATCTCTTAGGAGACAGGTGGCAGCCTCATATCAAGGACATCTGTTAGGAGACAGGTGGCACCCTCATATCAAGGACATCTGCTAGGAGACAGGTGGTAGACTCTTATCAAGGACATCTGTTAGGAGACAGGTGGCAGCCTCATATCAAGGACATCTGTTAGGAGACAGGTGGCAGCCTCATGTCAACGACATCTCTTAGGAGACAGGTGGCAGCCTCATATCAAGGACATCTGTTAGGAGACAGGTGGCAGCATCGTATCAAGGATATCTGCTAGGAGACATGTGGTAGCCTCATATCAAGGACATCAGTTAGGAGACAGGTGGCAGCCTCATATCAAGGACATCTCTTAGGAGACAGGTGGCAATCTCATATTAAGGGCATATTTTAGGAGACAGGTGGTAGCCTCATATCAAAGACATCTGTTAGGAGACAGGTGGTAGCCTCATATCAAGGACATCTGCTAGGAGACAGGTGGTAGCCTCTTATGAAGGACATCTGTTAGGAGACAGGTGGCACCCTCATATCAAGGACATCTGTTAGGAGACAGGTGGCAGCCTCATATCAAAGACATTTGTTAGGAGACAGGTGGCAGCCTCATATCAAGGACATCTGCTAGGAGACAGATGGTAGCCTCATATCAAGGACATCAATTAGGAGACAGGTGGCAGCCTCATATCAAGGACATCTGTTAGGAGAAAGGTGGCAGTCTCATATCAAGTACATCTGCTAGGAGACAGGTGGCACTCTCATATCAAGGACATCTGTTAGGAGACAGGTGGCAGCCTCATATCAAGGACATCTGTTAGGAGAAAGGTGGCAGTCTCATATCAAGTACATCTGCTAGGAGACAGGTGGCACTCTCATATCAAGGACATCTGTTAGGAGACAGGTGGCAGCCTCATATCAAGGACATCTGTTAGGAGACAGATGGCACCCTCATATCAAGGACATCTGCTAGGAGACAGGTGGCACCCTCGTATCAAGGACATCTGCTAGGAGACAGGTGGTAGCCTCTTATCAAGGACATCTGTTAGGAGACAGGTGTCAGCCTCATATCAAGGACATCTGTTAGGAGACAGGTGGCAGCCTCATATCAAGGATATCTGCTAGGAGACATGTGGTAGCCTCATATCAAGGACATCTGTTAGGAGACAGGTGGCACCCTCATATCAAGGACATCTGCTAGGAGACCGGTGGCAGCCTCTTATCAAGAACATCAGTTAGGAGACAGGTGGCAGCCTCATATCAAGGACATCTGTTAGGAGACAGGTGGCAATCTCATATCAAGGACATATTTTAGGAGACAGGTGGTAGCCTCATATCAAAGACATTTGTTAGGAGACAGTGGCAGCCTCATATCAAGGACATCTGCTAGGAGACAGATGGTAGCCTCATACCAAGGACATCAGTTAGGAGACAGGTGGCAGTCTCATATCAAGTACATCTGCTAGGAGACAGGTGGCACTCTCATATCAAGGACATCTGTTAGGAGACAGGTGGCAGCCTCATATCAAGGACATCTGTTAGGAGACAGGTGGCACCCTCATATCAAGGACATCTGCTAGGAGACAGGTGGCAGCCTCATATGAAAGACATCTGCTAGGAGACAGGTGGTAGCCTCTTATCAAGGACATCTGTTAGGAGACAGGTGGTAGCCTCATATCAAGGACATCTGTTAGGTGACAGGTGGCACCCTCATATCAAGTACATCTGCTGGGAGATAGGTGGCACTCTCATATCAAGGACATCTGTTAGGAGACAGGTGGCAATCTCATATCAAGGACATCTGTTAGGAGACAGGGGCACCCTCATATCAAGGACATCTGTTAGGAGACAGGTGGCAGCCTCATATCAAAGACATCTGCTAGGAGACAGGTGGCAGCCTCATGTCAACGACATCTCTTAGGAGACAAGTGGCACCCTCATATCAAGGACATATTTTAGGAGACAGGTGGTAGCCTCATATCAAGGACATCTGCTAGGAGATAGGTGGCACTCTCATATCAAGGACATCTGTTAGGAGACAGGTGGCAATCTCATATCAAGGACATCTGTTAGGAGACAGGGGCACCCTCTTATCAAGGACATCTGTTAGGAGACAGGTGGTAGCCTCATATCAAGGACATCTGTTAGGAAACAGGTGGCACCCTCATATCAAGGACATCTGTTAGGAAACAGGTGGCAGCCTCATATCAAGGACATCTCTTAGGAGACAGGTGGCAGCCTCATATCGACGACATCTGCTAGGAGACAGGTGGCAGTCTCATATCAAGGACATCTGCTAGGAGATAGGTGGCACTCTCATATCAAGGACATCTGTTAGGAGACAGGTGGCAATCTGATATCAAGGACATCTGTTAGGAGACAGGGGCACCCTCATATCAAGGACATCTGTTAGGAGACAGGTGGCAGCCTCATATCAAAGACATCTCTTAGGAGACAGGTGGCAGCCTCATATCAAGGACATCTGTTAGGAAACAGGTGGCAGCCTCATATCAAGGACATCTGTTAGGAGACAGGTGGCAGTCTCATATCAAGGACATCTGCTAGGAGATAGGTGGCACTCTCATATCAAGGACATCTGTTAGGAGACAGGTGGCAATCTCATATCAAGGACATCTGTTAGGAGACAGGGGCACCCTCTTATCAAGGACATCTGTTAGGAGACAGGTAGCAGCCTCATATCAAGGACATCTGTTAGGAGACAGGTGGCACCCTCATATCAAGGACATCTGCAAGGAGACAGGTGGCAGCCTCATATCAAGGACATCAATTAGGAGACAGGTGGCACCCTCATATCAAGGACATATTTTAGGAGACAGGTGGTAGCCTCATATCAAGGACATCTACTAGGAGACAGGTGGCAGCCTCATATCAAGGACATCAGTTAGGAGACAGGTGGCAGCCTCATATCAAGGACATCTGTTAGGAGACAGGTGGCACCCTCATATCAAGGACATATTTTAGGAGACAGGTGGCAGCCTCATATCAAGGACATCTGTTAGGAGACAGGTGGCAGTCTCATATCAAGTACATCTGCTAGGAGACAGGTGGCATTCTCATATCAAGGACATCTGTTAGGAGACAGGTGGCAGCCTCATATCAAGGACATCTGTTAGGAGACAGGTGGCACCCTCATATCAAGGACATCTGCTAGGAGACAGGTGGCAGCCTCATATGAAAGACATCTGCTAGGAGACAGGTGGTAGCCTCTTATCAAGGACATCTGTTAGGAGACAGGTGGTAGCCTCTTATCAAGGACATCTGTTAGGAGACAGGTGGCACCCTCATATCAAGGACATCTGTTAGGAAACAGGTGGCAGCCTCATATCAAGGACATCTCTTAGGAGACAGGTGGCAGCCTCATATCAAGGACATCTGCTAGGAGACAGGTGGCAGTCTCATATCAAGGACATCTGCTAGGAGATAGGTGGCACTCTCATATCAAGGACATCTGTTAGGAGACAGGTGGCACCCTCATATCAAGGACATCTGTTAGGAGACAGGTGGCAGCCTCATATCAAGGGTATCTGTTAGGATACAGGTGGCAGCCTCATATCAAAGACATCTGCTAGGAGACAGGTGGTAGCCTCTTATCAAGGACATCTGTTAGGAGACAGGTGGCACCCTCATATCAAGGACATCTGCTAGGAGACAGGTGGCAGCCTCTTATCAAGAACATCTGTTAGGAGACAGGTGGCAGCCTCATATCAATGACATCTGTTAGGAGACAGGTGGTAACTGCACACGCTCCAGTTTGCTGTGAACGGTAACTGCACACGCTCAATATTTCCGTGAGTGAGCCCACACGATCTATTATCAAAATAATATGACCACCTACAGTCGCTCAAAAAAGTATCCGAACACTATGATTGATTACAGAATTCAGAAAAAAACATCTGGCAGCGATTTTTTTAGAAATTAGTGATCTGGCAACCTTCGTGTCACGTGATTACAGGATTCAGGAAAAATATCTGGAGCGTGTACAGCAACTCTACACGCTCCAGTTACCGTTCACAGCAAACTGGAGCGTGTGCAGTAACTGCACACGCTCCAGTTTGCTGTGAACGGTAACTGCACGCGCTCAATATTTCCGTGAGTGAGCCCACACGATGTAGTATCAAAATAATATGACCACCTACAGTCGCTCAAAAAAGTATCCGAACACTATGGTTGATTACAGAATTCAGAAAAAATATCTGGCAACCATTTTTTTAGAAATTAGTGATCTGGCAACCTTCGTGATCACTGATTTCTAAAAAAATTTTTGAGCGACTGTACACATTCTCTATCAGTCCTTGAAATTTATTCTTTGCTTTTGCTTATTTATTTGAACTTGATTCTAATGGAAGCACTATTTTGGTTTCATTCTCACTTGGTTTTCAGTCAGAATTTCTTCATTTATACAAAAGAGGCATTTCCTTCCTGAGGTTATTCGTGTTTCAGTTCACAAATCATAACACATTCATTTAATTTCATTCACATTATACACATATAATCGAAATATTCGAAACACAGTCAATGACACAAAAAAGAAACAAAAAATCATTGGCTGGTGGTTTGAGTTGATACAAGTTTCAGCCTAAGACCTAAGTATCAACTAGGTATCGTCGTAAGAGGTATGTAGTTCCAAGTAGTACTGTCTTTTGCAGTTCTGAAGATGTTATATCAGATATTATTATTAATTATTATTATTATTTTGTTGTTGTTGCCATCGTACAGTTTAATATTAAATAGGGTAATAATATAAAAAATAGCAGAAAATGATGATGATTTAAAAGTTAACAACAAAATATATTTTCTTTAGCTTCTTTTATTCTTAGCATTTTTCAATGGATACCAGCTATCTACGGGGTGGGGGTGGCTCAGTCGGTAGCGCGCCAGGCTCGTAATCTGTAGTTCCCAGGTTCGAGTCCCAGCTGGGTCAGCGTTGAGATTTATCTCCGCAAAATTTCCTGTCCTGCCCACGGTCAGTAGCGAACACAGATGGGCTTGAAAATGCCGCCGTCCGTCGGATGGGACGTTAAACCGTGGCCCCGTGTACGGGAGAGCCATACCCTGTGCACGTTAAAAACACGCTGGATGGCCTTGACGGTAGGCTACCATCTGGCTCCCAACAGCTGTTCCAGTGGGTCCCCTCCCCCAACTTTCTCTGAGCCATCAGGGTCCTTGTGACCTGGCCATTTAGCCCATTGTGTGCAAAAAAAGTGCCGCTCAGAGGTAAAACAACACAAAACAAAACAACAACGTTCAGTAAAAATATATGCATTCTCAAAAGGATTTTAATAATTCCTGACGTCACCCATGAACACATATTCAAAATTGTTCAAAATCTACCACCAATAACAGAATTATTTCAACTGCACTTTTTACAATTTTTGAAGTTAACAATAATGTTTATATTCCTTATAGAACTTTAACAGTCAATAGCAAAATACAATGACATACCCAGGAAGTGGGACTGATAAGCCCCCCCCCCCCTTAAAGGGCTTTAATATTTTACAATGCAATGATCGAAAATCACACTGAAGTACGTTTCAAGGATTCCAACCCCTGTACAGTCGCTCAAAAAAGTATCCGAACACTAGGGTTGATTAGAGAATTCAGAAAAAATATCTGGCAACGATTTTTTTTAGAAATTAGTGATCTGGCAACCTTCGTGTCACATGATTACAAAATTCAGGAAAAATATCTGGAGCGTGTACAGCAACTGTACACGCTCCACTTACCGTTCACAGCAAACTGGAGCGTGTGCAGTTACTGCACACGTACAGTACACGGAAATATTGAGCATGTGCAGTTACCGTTCACGGCAAACTGGAGCGTGTGCAGTTACTGCACACTCTCCAGTTTGCTGTGAACGGTAACTGCACACGCTCAATATTTCCGTGAGTGAGCCCACACGATCTAGTATCAAAATAATATGACCACCTACAGTCGCTCAAAAAAGTATCCGAACACTATGGTTGATTACAGAATTCAGAAAAAATATCTGGCAACGATTTTTTTTTTTTCAGAAATTAGTGATCTGTATAAATCGTTATTAAAATCGTTGCCAGATATTTTTTCTGTACAAAGAAGCAATGAAGCGTATGTACAGTCGCTCAAAAAAATATCCGAACACTATCGTTGATTACAGAATTCAGAAAAAATATCTGGCGACGATTTAGTTTAGAAATTAGTGACCTGACAACCTTCGTGTCACATGACACGAAGGTTGCCAGATGACTAATTTCTAAAAAAGTCGTTGCCAGATATTTTTATTTTTTTATTGAATTCTGTAATCAACCACAATGTTCGGATACTTTTTTTGAGCGACTTTACCCTTGGCGGGGGTTGGCTCAGTCGGTAAGGAACGAAAAATCTTCAGTTCCGGGTTCAAGTCCAATCAGTGGGAGTGATGATATTCATCTCAGCTAATCAGCGTCCTGCCCTTAATCAGAAAGTGGACACCGATGAGCTTGGAAAGACCACCGTCCGTCGGATAAAACGTTAAGCCGTGGTCCCTGTGAGCAGGAGAGTCATGTCCTGTGGATGTTAAAGAAAGAACAAGTTAGAGGACTTGATGAGAAGAGACTACCATCCGTCTCCTAACACCTGCCCAGTCGATCCCCTGCCCCAACTTCACTGACCTCTTGTGACCTTGTCATTTAGCCTGTAATAGGTAAAAAAAGTGACTCTCAGTGTTAAAAAGGGGCGGGGGTTGCTCAGTCGGTAGCGCGCCAGGCTAGGATCTGTAGTTCCCAGGTTCGAGTCCCAGCTGGGTCAGCGTTGAGATTTATCTCCGCAAAATTCCCCGCCCTGCCCACGGTCTGTAGGGGACACCGATGGGCTTGGAAAGGCCGCCGTCCGTCGGATGGGACGTTAAGCCGTGGCTCCGTGTGTGGGGAGAGCCATATCCTGTGCACGTTAAAGAACACTCTGGATGGCCTTGACGGGAGGCTACCATCTGTCTCCCAACAGCTGTTCTAGTGGGTCCCCTCCCCCAACCTTCTATGAGCCTTCTGGGTCCATGTGACCTGGCCATTTAGCCCATTTTGTGCAAAAAAGTGCCGCTCAGAGGTAAAACAACCCAACCCAACTCAGTGGTAAAACAACTCAACACATTCACTCCGATAATCTTTCAAATTTCGGACAACGTATTCTGCTACTTGAAACGTTTTTGGTTAATATTTGCAAAACATCGAATAATGACTTCTTGAAAAATGTGTCATCAAATATATGTTTCATTTATTACATCAAGTGCTTTACTTTTGATATCACCAAAATTTAAACATTTTACATTTCCTAGTAGTATTTTGCATAATACACAATAGAGAGATGATTAATAATAATTTTATCATAACGTGGTTGTTGTTGGGTTGTTTTACCTCTGAACGGCACTTTTCTGCATACCATGGGCTAAATGGCTAGGTCACATGAACCCCAAAGGCTCAGAGAAGGTTGAGGGAGGGGACCCACTGGAATAGCTGTTGGGAGACAGATGGTAGTCTCCCGTCAAGGCCATCCAGCGTGTTCTTTAACGTGCACAGCGTATGGCTCTCTCGCATACGGAGCCACGGCTTAACGTTCCATCCGACGGACGGCGGCCTTTCCAAGCCCAGCGGTGTCCCCTACTGACCGTGGGCAGGGCAGGGATTTTTTTAATAACATTTCTGCGTCCCACTTAAATTATTAATGAAACATATTATATATATATAGTTCCAAGCCATTTTTAGGATAAAAATAAAACATTTTTAGCCGTTAAGAGCGCGACATCTTCCCATGCGTTATTTGGTCGGCTATTATTAAAAAACAATTCTAACAGCATTTCTTAGAGGATGTATCATCAATAACAGACAATCTCATCATCATTTCTTAAAGATATTATCAAAAACAAAATAATATTAATGATGCCATTAATATCATTCAAAAGTAATTCTTTAATAATTTCTTGCATATTCCATCTCCAAAAATTAAACAATTCTATCATTGTTTCTTATCAGTTCTACCATCATCAGAAAATAATTAATTTCATCATTTCTTAGAAGCAACATCTTCATCGATAAATAATTTCATCATTTTTTAGAAGCAACATCTTCATCGATAAATAATTTCATCATCATTTCTTAGAGGTTCTATCATCCAAAAAATAAAAAAATCCAGCATTTTCTTGAAATCCTTCATCGCTATATCTTAGTGTTTCTACTATCAAAAGTTGCATATTCTGTCATAATTCCTTCAATACTACAATAGCATCATGAATAGGGGCGGGGGTGGCTCAGTCGGTAGCGCGCCAGTCTCATAATCTGCAGTTCCCAGGTTCCAGTCCCAGCCGGGTCAGCGTTGAGATTTATCTCCGCAACAATTCCCCGCCCTGCCCACGGTCAGTAGGGGACACCGATGGGCTTGGAAAGGCCGCCGTCCGCCGGATGGGACGTTAAACCGTGGCGCCGTGTGCGGGAGAGCCATACCCTGTGCACGTTAAAGAACACGCTGGATGGCCTTGACGGGAGGCTACCATCTGTCTCCCAACAGCTATTCCAGTAGATCCCCTCCCCCAACCTTCTCTGAGCCTTCGGGGTCCATGTGACCTGGCCATTTAGCCCATGGTGTGCAAAAAAGTGCCGCTCAGAGGTAAAGTATCCCATCATAAATAAAGTATCCCATCATCATTTCTTAAAGATTCTAAAATAAATTTACATTCATCCTAATATGTTTTACAAAATGATCTTACAAACAAAACACATTTCTCCACCAACACTCTCACCACTTAAAGTCAGACTTTACTATCATCAACATAAGGATCTTTTACACAAATATAATACTTTCACAAACCTTTTTTGAAAATATAGACGCTACCGAAATATTAGGGAATTTCCTTCTTATGTGAATGGGAATCTTAAATATGCAACCGAAGAGGAATTGGCGATCATAATCAAAGTTATTTAAATCTATATTTTGAACAATATTCGTTCAGTATTAAAAGAATTATATAAACTTGAATTAACAGTAAATTATTTTATTGAAAATATTAATAATTATCTAATGCGAAATAATCATTACGCAAACTTCTAAAACGTATATTCAATTTCTTAAACGGTTTGAATCAATATTCATTAAGTTTCAATTAATTTCTGAGGTAAATTCATGTGGTGCATTGCTATTGTGAAATATTTGTTACCATTGCTTTTGAAATACTGAAATAATATCGTGGAAAATAGAATTTAAATATGATCTTTTATCTGCAGTCATATTTCTCCATTAGATGCATATTTGAGAAGTTAAAGAACTTCCAAGCTAGATTGTCATAACATAAAACTTATCTAATATTTCTCTAGGGAAGTGTATATATAATTTGCATCCTCTTTTCCTCTCACACTTCATTTAGCATCCTTCGTTCTCTTCCACCACTTTGCTTCACTTCTTAAACATCTCACAGTGATGGGAATTTGCTCAGTCGGCAGCGAAAAGGGTTGGGTTGTTTTACCTCTGAGCGGCACTTTTTTGCACACCATGGGCTACATGGCCAGGTCACATGGACCCCGAAGGTTCAGAGAAGGTTGGGGGAGGGGACCCACTGGAACAGCTGTTGGGAGACAGATGGTAGCCTCCCGTCAAGGGCATCCAGCGTGTTCTTTAACGTTGGGTTGTTTTACCTCTGAGTGGCACTTTTTTGCACACCATGGGCTACATGGCCAGGTCACATGGACCCTATAGGCTCAGAGAAGGTTGGGGGAGGGGACCCACTGGAACAGCTGTTGGGAGACAGATGGTAGCCTCCCGTCAAGGCCATCCAGCGTGTTCTTTAACGTGCACAGGGTATGTCTCTCCCGCACACGGGGCCACGGCTTAACGTCCCATCCGACGGACGGCGGCCTTTCCAAGCCCATCGGTGTCCCCTACTGACCGTGGGCAGGGCGGGGAATTTTGCGGAGATAAATCTCAACGCTGACCCAGCTGGAACTCGAACCTGAGAACTGCAGATTACGAGCCTGGCGCGCTACCGACTGAGCCACCCCCGCCCCTAGGCAGCGAAACGTTTCATTGTCTGAGCACTGTCAGGTTAATTATCTGCAGTTGTCCTTCTCCTCATCCTCCTCTGATCCCTTCCGGTCCTTGTGACTTGACCACTTATCCCATTGTGTGCAAAAAAACGTGCCGCTCAGAGTAAAACAATCCAAAAATCAACTGATAAAATAATTCATTTTTTACCTATTTTTATAAATTCTGCCATCAATTATAAAACATATTCTTCCTCACGTGGACCCTGCTATCAACAATAGAAGAATTTCGTTCTCAGGTATTCTTCAAAATTCTACAATCAATAAATAAAATATATATTTAATGACATATTCTTCTGTAGAAGAGATTCTACTGAGTCGTATCTGAGCCAGCGTTGACGGGGCGGGGGTGGCTCAGTCGTTAGCGCGCCAGGCTCGTAATCTGTAGTACCCAAGTTCGAGTCCCAGTTGGGTCAGCGTTGAGATTTATCTCCGCAAAATTCCCCACTCTGCCCACGGTCAGTAGGGGACACCGATGGGCTTAGAAAGGCCGCCCTCCGTCGGATGGGACGTTAAGCCGTGGCCCCGTGTGCGGGAGAGTCATACTCTGTGCATGTTAAAGAACACACTGGATGGCCTTGACGGGAGGCTACCATCTGTCTCCCAACAGCTGTTCCAGTGGGTCCCCTCCCCCAACCTTCTCTGAGCCTTCGGGGTCCATGTGACCTGGCCATTTAGCCCATGGTGTGCAAAAAAGTGCCGCTCAGAGGTAAAACAACCCAACCCAGCGTTGAGATATACCTGTGCTAAGCCACCCCCCCCCCCCAACAACCCTGCCTTCGGTTAGAAAGGGGGACACCAATTAGCTTGGAAAAGCCACCGTCCTTCGTAGGAGACGTAAAGCCGTGGTTCTGTGTTGTAGGAGAGCCATACCCTGTGCACGCAGCATAAGAACACGTAGGATGGCCTTGAAGGGAGGTTTCAATCTTCCTTCTAACCGTTGTCCAGTGGTTTTTCTTTCTCCCAAACTTCGATGAGACCTTGGGGTCGTTGTGACCTGGCCATTTAGCCCATTGTGTGTAAATAAAAGTGCCACTCATAGGCCAACCAACCCAAGCTTTAAAACACGTCAGACACCTCTAAATTTATGTTTTTCTAGTATATTCGTATTCTTTATTTGAAATTTTGAAGTCGGTGACATCTCTCCTTTTCTGCATGGAACTTCAAAATATTTTCTTAATTGCACTTTAGTGTTCAGCGTGAAATTTTCTCTGCTACATCAGTGATGAAGTTTTGCTTCAGTTTTAAATTCTGTAAGGTTGCCAGATCACTAATTTCTAAAAAACATCGTTACCAGATATTTTTTCTGAATTCTGTAATCAACCATAGTGTTCGGATACTTGAACTACGAATAGTTGTTACCAAATGATGACTTCAAACGGAATGTTTTTTATCTTAATACTTTTTTTGGTTTATCATTGCCTATCTCACCTAAACCAGTTCCATAAATATCTATATTTTTTTTCAATTTGATACTTTAACTTTTTGACATATTTTCTCCGCATTATTCCCTTAATTTCAATAACAAACATGCTAGTCAAAATCTCACCTACTGTTGGCTCAAATCAGAAATAATATCAACTTCTTTTGTAATTTCCTATAAAACAACTGTGTTTAAAAATTAATGTCACGCTGTTGGGGAAAAAAGCTTTCTCGAAAATGCTTCTCCCTCTTTGTTAGCGAAAATTTCATAAACCTATCACCATTAAACAATAATCTTATAAATGATGTCGTAGTTCAAATACAAAAACAAATAATTCGTGAATGGTACATACTTAAATGTCATCCCAAAATCTATTCTGATATGCATTAAAAATGTTTATCATAAACAAATCGTTGCCAGATATTTTTTCTGAATTCTGTAATCAACCATAGTGTTCGGATACTTTTTTGAGCGACTGTGGGTGGTCATATTATTTTGATACTAGATCGTGTGGGCTCACTCACGGAAATATTGAGTGTATGCAGTTACCGTTCACAGCAAACTGGAGCGTGTGCAGCAATTGCAGACGCTCCAGTTTGCTGTGAACGGTAACTGGAGCGTGTACAGTTGCAGTTCACACGCTCCAGGTATTTTTCGTTCACACGCTCCAGATATACACGATCCAGATATTTTTCCTGAATTCTGTAATCACGTGACACGAAGGTTGCCAGATCACTAATTTCTAAAAAATCGTTTCCAGATATTTTTTTCTGAATTCTGTAATCAACCATAGTGTTCGGATACTTTTTTGAGCGACTGTAGGTGGTCATATTATTTTGATACTAGATCGTGTGGGCTCACTCACGGAAATATTGAGCGTGTGCAGTTACCGTTCACAGCAAACTGGAGCGTGTGCAGTTACCGATCACAGCAAACTGGAGCGTGTTCAGTAACTGCACACGCTCCAGTTTGCTGTGAACGGTAACTGGAGCGTGTACAGTTGCTGTACACGCTCCAGATATTTTTCCTGAATTCTGTAATCACGTGACACGAAGGTTGATTATTTTTTATATAATTGAATTATTTTTTTTTATGATATGCATTCAAAATGTTGGTTACTGCAATACCGAGTATTTGAGAATGATAATGAAGAAACATATTTAGAGCTGAGTATTTTTTCGACGTTGCAACTAGAGACAAATATCTTCAAACGTAGAGCTGTAGAAAATCAGAAAATTTTCATATTGTACCAATGGGAAAAAAAACTATAAACTCAATACCCAGAAAAAAAAAACTGCATTTTTTTTTATTATATAAGAATCTCAAGATTAATTAAAGATCAAAATCAAGTCTAAAACTTGAATTTAACAAATAATTCTTTCGGTATTTTAAAGTTATAGAAGCTGGAATATTTAACAGCAGAAGTTGTAAGACATAAGAATTTCTCTCTAATGGTAATAAAAACCTAATTAATAATTGTTATAAGAAACAGTTTATTAAAATAATTTTATATTTAGAAGTTCGTCTAAAATATCTTTCGATTTTCGTGAGTTTTATTATTCCTATTTAAGGAGCCAACATGCTGCTGTTAAATTCCTGTTTGCTATAAAAAGGCTCAAAAACTTTATCACATATTTTATCTTTTTCATCGTCTCGAAATAAAGTTTTCCTGTATCTGTCTTCTTTCTGCTAAAGCAGAAATTTTCCGTTAAGTACAGTCGCTCAAAAAAGTATCCGAACACCATGGTTGATTAGAGAATTCAGAAAAAAATATCTGGCAACGATTTTTTTTAGAAATTAGTGATCTGGCAACCTTCGTGTCACGTGATACAGAATTCAGGAAAAATATCCGGAGCGTGTACAGCAACTGTACACGCTCCAGTTACCGTTCACAGCAAACTGGAGCGTGTGCAGTTACTGCACACGCTCCAGTTTGCTGTGAACGGTAACTGCACACGCTCAATATTTCCGTGAGTGAGCCCACACGATCTAGTATCAAAATAATATGACCACCTACAGTCGCTCAAAAAAGTATCCGAACACCATGGTTGATTACAGAATTCAGAAAAAATATCTGGCAACGATTTTTTTTAGAAATTAGTGATCTGGCAACCTTCGTGTCACGTGATTACAGAATTCAGGAAAAATATCCGGAGCGTGTACAGCAACTGTACACGCTCCAGTTACCGTTCACAGCAAACTGGAGCGTGTGCAGTTACTGCACACGCTCCAGTTTGCTGTGAACGGTAACTGCACACGCTCAGTATTTCCGTCAGTGAGCCCACACGATCTAGTATCAAAATAATATGACCACCTACAGTCACTCAAAAAAGTATCCGAACACCATAGTTGATTACAGAATTCAGAAAAAATATCTGGCAACGATTTTTTTTAGAAATTAGTGATCTGGCAACCTTCGTGTCACGTGATTACAGAATTCAGGAAAAATATCTGGAGCGTGTACAGCAACTGTACACGCTCCAGTTACCGTTCACAGCAAACTGGAGCGTGTGCAGTTACTGCACACGCTCCAGTTTGCTGTGAACGGTAACTGCACACGCTCAGTATTTCCGTCAGTGAGCCCACACGATCTAGTATCAAAATAATATGACCACCTACAGTCACTCAAAAAAGTATCCGAACACCATAGTTGATTACAGAATTCAGAAAAAATATCTGGCAACGATTTTTTTTAGAAATTAGTGATCTGGCAACCTTCGTGTCACGTGATTACAGAATTCAGGAAAAATATCTGGAGCGTGTACAGCAACTGTACACGCTCCAGTTACCGTTCACAGCAAACTGGAGCGTGTGCAGTTACTGCACACGCTCCAGTTTGCTGTGAACGGTAACTGCACACGCTCAGTATTTCCGTCAGTGAGCCCACACGATCTAGTATCAAAATAATATGACCACCTACAGTCACTCAAAAAAGTATCCGAACACCATAGTTGATTACAGAATTCAGAAAAAATATCTGGCAACGATTTTTTTAGAAATTAGTGATCTGGCAACCTTCGTGTCACTTTGACACGAGGTTGCCAGATCCTATTATACCTATTTAGAGAGGCAACATGCTGCTGTTAAATATTCCAGCTGCCATAAATTTAAATTCTGGAAACATATTGCTTAAATTATTTACAAACTTCATTTAGATATTTAATTTACCATCAGCCTTATTCCCATAAAAATTATATTCTTCGAGGTACCGAGTTTTAATTTGCTTCATCAGCCTAACATGTGAATTCTCTAATGAGTTTTAGGGCTCTATACACCTTTATGATATTCCAAGATCTCAAAATATATCAATCTTGACATCACAAGAAATATCCATCATCGGATACGGCATTTCGAAATCTATCATCTGTGATGTCACAGAAAATATTCAGCATTTCAAAATGTATTATCCTGGACACCAATGAAAATATTTAACAGCTCAAAATGTATCATTCGTGACATCAGAGGCAGTATTCAACTTCTGAAGATATATTCTTTCCGACAATCCCAGAAAAAATTCAGAACCTCTGAATGCAATCCTTCTTGGCAAAACAGGAAATATTCAACATCTTAAAGCATATTCTTCTTTACATCGTAAGAAGTATTCAGCATTTTAAAATATATCATTAGTGACATTTAAAGGAAATATTCAACATCTCAAAATATATCCTTTTTGACATTACACGAAATATCCAACAACTTAAACTAAATATCATTCTTGATATCAGAGAGAGTATTCAACATTTTAGAATATATCACACCAGAAGTATTCAAGTTCTCAAGATATATTCTTTCCGACAATTCCAGGAAGTATTCAACATCTCGAAATACATCATTATTCAGGAAGCATTCAACATCTTAAATCAATCTTAAAGCATCTTAAGCTTCTTTACATTACAGGAAGAATTCAGCATTTTAAACTTTATCATCAGAGATATCACAGGAGAAATTCAAAGTGTCAAAATCTATCCTTTTTGATATCACAGCAAATATTCAACGTGTCAAAATATATCATCCTTGACATCACAGGAAATACTCAACAACTTAAAGTATATAATTCTTGACATAGCAGCAGCAAGTATTGAAATTTTTCAGATATATATTTCTTGCCATCATAATAAACATTCACCATATTGAAATATATCCTTTGTGAGATAATAAGAAGTATTCATCATATCTAAGTGCGCCATTCTTAACATCACAGTAAATATTCAACATGTAAAAATATGTCCTTCTCGAAATCCCAGAAATTATTCAACATCACAAAATATACCATTCGTGATCCTTCAGAAAGATTTCAATATCTCAAAATACACTGAGCGGTCACTTCCTTTGATACAGTCGCTCAAAAAAATATCCGAACACTATGGTTGATTACAGAATTCAGAAAAAAATACCTGGCAACGATTCTTTTTAGAAATTAGTGATCTGGCAACCTTCGTGTCACGTGATTACAGAATTCAGGAAAAATATCTGGAGCGTGTACAGCAACTGTACACGCTCCAGTTACCGTGCACAGCAAACTGGAGCGTGTGTAGTTACTGCACACGCTCCAGTTTGCTGTGAACGGTAACTGCACACGCTCAATATTTCCGTGAGTGAGCCCACACGATCTAGTATCAAAATAATATGACCACCTACAGTCGATCAAAAAAGTATCCGAACACTATAGTTGATTACAGAATTTACAAAAAATATCTGTCAACGATTTTTTTTAGAAATTAGTGATATGGCAACCACTAACTTCAACTTCCAAAAAAATCGTTGCCAGATATTTTTCCTGAATTCTGTAATCAACCACAGTGTTCGGATACTTTTTTGAGCAACTGTAGGTGGTCATATTATTTTGATACTAGATCGTGTGGGCTCACTCACGGAAATATTGAGCGTGTGCAGTTACCGTTTAGAGCCATACCCTGTGCATGTTACAGAACACCCTGGATGGCCTTGACGGGAGGCTACCATCTGTCTCCCAACAGCTGTTCCAGTGGGTCCCCTCCCCCAACCTTCTCTGAGCCTTCGGGGTCCATGTGACCTGGCCATTTAGCCCATGGTGTGCAAAAAAGTGCCGCTCAGAGGTAAAACAACCCAACCCAAACGTGCACAGGGTATGGCTCTCCCGCACACGGGGACACGGCTTAACGTCCCATCCGACGGACGGTGGCCTTTCCAAGTCCATCGGTGTCCCCTACTGACCGTGGGCAGGGCGGGGAATTTTGCGGAGATAAATCTCAACGCTAACCCAGCTGGGATAAAGTTCAGTAAAACGATTATTGGTTTAATTTTAACTTTCTTTTATTAACTTTTAAGAATAATTATTTAAACTGGCATTGTTGATGTTAACATTCCAATTTCCTTAATTCCCTAAACACCGAACGAACATCGTTCAAAACTGATATTGAAAATAAATATCATTTAGATCTTTAAATTACCTTCAATCACATGTTTCCATAATAAGCTTATAAGTTAATGATCACGTGGAACTGTACTTAATAGAGTGACCTCTGGGTGTACGTACTACCACATCATATGATATGCATGCAAGTGTTCAACATTTCTAAATGCATTCTTTACGGTATAAATACAGTTCTTCAACTAAAGAAACACTTTTTCTCTCTAATACTGCTCGCAGAAAAAATAAAAGTGCAGAGTTCTTGATAAAAAAACGCTACATTTCGCGCTTTCATTCTCGATTCTTATCACCCAATTCGTATTTTCTCCTCATAAAGCAGTCAAAGCTTTATCTTCCCACCAAACCTCGTAATCGCCACCATGTACATTATTTATCAACTCTCTCTCTCTTCCTCTTTTCCTCACAATCCTCATCATCACATCTACGATTCCTTTCTTTTCTCTGTAGGAATGCTTTTTACTCTATTTTCCTACAATGTTTTCCGAAATTGATTCTCATATTTCTTTCTGAACAAAATCTGTTCCCACATTCATTTCGAGGTAATAAAAAATAAATAAATACCCCCTCAAGCAGCTGCTTGCCACAGAGGTCTGACAGGAGCCTGCCAGTTTATATGCCATAAGTAAAAGGTCTGAGAGGTAAAAAAAAGTTATTATTAATTTTCTTGGTAAGAAAAAGTTATTATCAATTTTCTTGGTTTGTTTAGGTTGTATTATCTCTCTGAGCGGCACATTTTTGCTCACGATGGGCTAAATGACAAGGTCATAAGGACACCGAGGAACATTTTGGGGGTGGGGGGGGGAATCCAATGGTCAGCTGTTAGGAGGCAGATTTTAGCCTCTGGTCAAATCCTTCCAGCGTGTTCTTTAACTTTCGCAAGGTTTTCCCTTTCTGGCCCAGGTAGAGTGTGAGTTAGTGGGCAGAATTTTCAAAGCAGGCCCAAGTGGTAAAGTCGCTCAAAAAAGTATCCGAACACCATGGTTGATTACAGAATTGAGAAAAAATATCTGGCAACGATTTTTTTTAGAAATTAGTGATCTGGCAACCTTCGTGTCACGTGACACGAAGGTTACCAGATCACTAATTTCTAAAAAAAATCGTTGCCAGATATTTTTTCTGAATTCTGTAATCAACCATGGTGTTCGGATACTTTTTTGAGCGACTGTAGGTGGTCACATTATTTTGATATTAGATCGTGTGGGCTCACTCACGGAAATATTGAGCGTGTACAGTTGCTGTACACGCTCCAGATATTTTTCCTGAATTCTGTAATCACGTGACACGAAGGTTGCCAGATCACTAATTTCTAAAAAAAATCGTTGAAAGATATTTTTTCTGAATTCTGTAATCAACCATGGTGTTCGGATACTTTTTTGAGCGACTGTAGGTGGTCACATTATTTTGATATTAGATCGTGTGGGCTCACTCACGGAAATATTGAGCGTGTACAGTTGCTGTACACGCTCCAGATATTTTTCCTGAATTCTGTAATCACGTGACACGAAGGTTGCCAGATCACTAATTTCTAAAAAAAATCGTTGAAAGATATTTTTTCTGAATTCTGTAATCAACCATGGTGTTCGGATACTTTTTTGAGCGACTGTAGGTGGTCACATTATTTTGATATTAGATCGTGTGGGCTCACTCACGGAAATATTGAGCGTGTACAGTTGCTGTACACGCTCCAGATATTTTTCCTGAATTCTGTAATCACGTGACACGAAGGTTGCCAGATCACTAATTTCTAAAAAAAATCGTTGAAAGATATTTTTTCTGAATTCTGTAATCAACCATGGTGTTCGGATACTTTTTTGAGCGACTGTAGGTGGTCACATTATTTTGATATTAGATCGTGTGGGCTCACTCACGGAAATATTGAGCGTGTACAGTTGCTGTACACGCTCCAGATATTTTTCCTGAATTCTGTAATCACGTGACACGAAGGTTGCCATATCACTAATTTCTAAAAAAAATCGTTGCCAGATATTTTTTCTGAATTCTCTAATCAACCATAGCGTTTGGATACTTTTTTGAGCGACTGTACAGGGAAGCTAACTAAACACTCGATCCTTTGAATAGGATATATTCAGAAAAGAGTGTTAATATAGACAGACTTTCCCGACGACCGAATGCTATATAACTCAAAGTCTATTTTCTTGACCGAAACAAAAGTTATTCTAAGATTTTGGCAAAAACAGAAAAATCTGTTCTCATATTTCTCTGAGGAAAAGTCTCTTCTCATCTCTTTTGAGAAAATCGAAGTTCTACCCCAAGAGTCCCGAACGACATATTAAAAAGAACTTGTCGGTGTCTTTCGCAACTTTCAATATTTTATCACTTGAATGTTAGGTCAAAATGAGCTTGTGATTGCTTCACTAAAGTTCCATATTTTATCATTTGAATGTCAGGTCAAAATGAACTTGTGGATTGCTTCACTGAGGTTCCATATTTTATCAGATGAATGTCAGGTCAAAATGAGCTTGTGGATTGCTTCACTGAGGTTCCATATTTTATCACATGAATATCAGGTCAAAATGAGCTTGTGGGTTGCTTAATGTCAGGTCAAGATGAGCTTGTGGATTGCTTCACTGAGGTTCCATATTTTATCACATGAATATCAGGTCAAAATGAGCTTGTGGATTGCTTAATGTCAGCTCAAGATGAGCTTGTGGATTGCTTAATGTCAGGTCAAGATGAGCTTGTGGATTGCTTCACTGAGGTTCCATATTTTATCACTTGAATGTTAGGTCAAAATGAGCTTGTGATTGCTTCACTGAAGTTCCATATTTTATCACTTGAATGTCAGGTCAAAATGAACTTGTGGATTGCTTCACTGAGGTTCCATATTTTATCACTTGAATGTTAGGTCAAAATGAGCTTGTGATTGCTTCACTGAAGTTCCATATTTTATCACTTGAATGTCAGGTCAAAATGAACTTGTGGATTGCTTCACTGAGGGTCCATATTTTATCACATGAATGTCAGGTCAAAATGAGCTTGTGGATTGCTTCACTGAGGTTCCATATTTTATCACATGAATGTCAGGTCAAAATGAGCTTATGGATTACTTCACTGAGGTTCCATATTTTATCACATGAATGTCAGGTCAAAATGAGCTTGTGGATTGCTTCACTGAGGTTCAATATTTTATCACATGAATGTCAGGTCAAAATGAGCTTGTGGATTGCTTCACTGAAGTTCCATATTTTATCACTTGAATGTCAGGTCAAAATGAGCTTGTGGATTGCTTCACTGAGGTTCCATATTTTATCACATGAATGTCAGGTCAAAATGAGCTTATGGATTACTTCACTGAGGTTCCATATTTTATCACATGAATGTCAGGTCAAAATGAGCTTGTGGATTGCTTCACTGAGGTTCAATATTTTATCACATGAATGTCAGGTCAAAATGAGCTTGTGGATTGCTTAATGTCAGGTCAAGATGAGCTTGTGGATTGCTTCGCTGAGGTTCCATATTTTATCACTTGAATGTCAGGTCAAAATGAGCTTGTGGATTGCTTCACTGAGGTTCCATATTTTATCACTTGAATGTCAGGTCAAAATGAGCTTGTGTATTGCTTCACTGAGGTTCCATATTTTATCACATGAATGTCAGGTTTAAAATGAGCTTGTGGATTGCTTCACTGAGGTTCCATATTTTATCACATGAATGTCAGGTCAAAATGAGCTTGTGGATTGCTTCACTGAAGTTCTATATTTTATCACTTGAATGTCAGGTCAAAATGAGCTTGTGGATTGCTTCACTGAGGTTCCATATTTTATCACTTGAATGTCAGGTCAAAATGAGCTTGTGGATTGTTTCACTGAGGTTCCATATTTTATCACATGAATGTCAGGTCAAAATGAGCTTGTGGATTGCTTCACTGAGGTTACATATTTTATCACATTAATGTCAGGTCAAGATGAGCTTGTGGATTGCTTCACTGAGGTTCCATATTTTATCACATGAATGTCAGGTCAAAATGAGCTTGTCGATTGCTTCACTGAGGTTCCATATTTTATCACATGAATGTCAGGTCAAAATGAGCTTGTGGATTGCTTCACTGAGGTTCCATATTTTACCACATGAATGTCAGGTCAAAATGAGCTTGTGGGTTTCTTCCGCATGTTTCGATCTTTTACCACATTCATTACATCATCAAAACTTTTTCAAACAGATCATATCTTGCTATACTCATTCAAAACTAAATTGCTTAATGATCAAAAGAAATATCAACTAATATACAAGTATTCTTTCAATGTATTTCTTCAGGACAAATGTTTTCAACCCTGTTCTCGCAAGCATTATATGGCGGATGGATATAAAATTGTATTCTCTGACTCATGCTAAAAATAATCCTAGCTAACATCAGTAATGCTATCTTGTCAACGAAATAGATTTTTTAATAGTATTTAAAACTTTGGTTTCGATCTATTAGATATCACAGAATATTGTCATGACGCTTTTCTCAGTTTTGATTGATGAAATCTGACAAGATTCAGAACAAAGATTCAGAATTTGACAATTCTGAATTCTACTTCGGAGTCTGAAATTCATAACACTTGCTCGAAGAAGATAACAATCCGCCACAACAGGAGTCATCGCCTAGCCTTAAAGTCTGACCTTGACCCCCCCCCCGAGGGACGTATACACCAATCCAGACAGATTTGGTTAAATAAAAAACTGTTTAACAAAACACCAAGTTCAAGTTTAGCATTGTTTATTCTGCAAGTTAAAATAAATAAATAATACCTCGAGCAGCTGCTTGCCACAGAGGTCTGACAAGGCCTGCCAATTTAATACGCAGTAGTAGAAGGTCTGTGAGGATGGCGAGGACTTCAGCAGCAAAACAACAACACGAACATCCATACCTTGACTCAATGCTCGAACCCAGGTATTCTTCAAGATTGATCAGTACAGTCGCTCAAAAGAATATCCGAACACTATGGTCGATTACAGAATTCAGAAAAAATATCTGGCAACGATTTTTTTAGAAATTAATGATCTGGCAACCTTCGTGTCACCTGACACAAAGGTTGCCAGATCACTAATTTCTAAAAAAAATTGTTGCCAGATATTTTTTCTGAATTCTGTAATCAACCATAGCGTTCGGATACTTTTTTGAGCGACTGTAGTTGTTTGCAAAAAAGCCAATCTTTGTAGCGAAACGTGTTTATTTATTTTTAATAATTTTCGCTTGTATTTCTCGGTATTTATACAAATGTTTTATTTCTAAAGAAAAGCAGAATCGTTTTAACTGATGCTGAAACAATTTTTCGGAACGAAATTTTAGTCAGAAATAAAATAATAACTCTTACAAATTGTATAATAATATCCCTTAGGACTTTATAGAGTTAAATTTCCTTCTAGAAATTTAGTTAAATTTAATACCACGTGCTATTTGAAAGAGATTCTAATTCTTCATTAAAAAAAGCATTGAAAATCTTTGAAAAATAATTATTTTGTCTCCATTATTATCATCTAGAGTAGGGGTACTCAACGTGGAGTACGAGGTAAAATTTTTTCGGGTACGCCGTGAGAGCTCAAAAGTCGCTAGATATAGTAACAAAGTTAGTGTTATATTTTATCCCCATTGTTATACTCTAACTATAATTTTATCCTTCTATACAAGGGGTACGCCAGTTACATACACATTTCCAGGGGGTACGTAAAGCATAAAAGGTTGAGAACCACTAATATATATAAGTTTTATTTTATTGCCATTGTTATACTATAACTATAGTTTTATCTATCTATACAAGGGGTACGCCAGTTACATACACATTTCCGGGGGTACGTGAAGCATAAAAGGTTGAGAACCACTGATATATATGTTTTATTTTATACCCATTGTTATACTATAACTATAGTTTTATCTATCTATACAAGGGGTACGCCAGTTACATACACATTTCCAGGGGGTACGTGAAGCATAAAAGGTTAAGAACCACTGATATATATGTTTTATTTTATTCTCATTGTTATACTATAACTATAGTTTTATCTATCTATACAAGGGGTACGTCAATTGCATACACATTTCCAGGGGGTACGTGAAGCATAAAAGGTTGAGAACCACTGATATATATGTTTTATTTTATTCCCATTAGTATAACTATAGTTTTATCTATCTATACAAGGAGTACGCCAGTTACATACACATTTCCAGGGGGTACGTGAAGCATAAAAGGTTGAGAACCACTGATATATATAAGTTTTATTTTATTGCCATTGTTATACTATAACTATAGTTTTATCTATCTATACAAGGGGTACGCCAGTTACATACACGTTTCAAGGGGGTACGTGAAGCATAAAAGGTTGAGAACCACTGATATATATAAGTTTTATTTTATTGCCATTGTTATACTATAACTATAGTTTTATCTATCTATACAGGGGTACGCCAGTTACATACACATTTCAAGGGGGTACGTGAAGCATAAAAGGTTGAGAACCACTGATATATATAAGTTTTATTTTATTGCCATTGTTATACTATAACTATAGTTTTATCTATCTATACCAGGGGTACGCCAGTTACATACACATTTCCAGGGGGTACGTGAAGCATAAAAGGTTGAGAACCACTGATATATATAAGTTTTATTTTATTGCCATTGTTATACTATAACTATAGTTTTATCTATCTATACAAGGGGTACGCCAGTTACATACACGTTTCAAGGGGGTACGTGCAGCATAAAAGGTTGAGAACCACTGATATATATAAGTTTTATTTTATTGCCATTGTTATACTATAACTATAGTTTTATCTATCTATACAAGGGGTACGCCAGTTACATACACATTTACAGGGGGTACGTGAAGCATAAAAGGTTGAGAACCACTGATATATATAAGTTTTATTTTATTGCCATTGTTATACTATAACTATAGTTTTATCTATCTATACAAGGGGTACGCCAGTTACATACACGTTTCAAGGGGGTACGTGCAGCATAAAAGGTTGAGAACCACTGATATATATAAGTTTTATTTTATTCCCATTGTTATACTATAACTATAGTTTTTTCTATCTATACAAGGGGTACGCCAGTTACATACACATTTCCAGGGGGTACGTAAAGCATAAAAGTTTGAGAACTACTGATCTAGAGTAATGATTTATTTTAAAGTGCATTAATTATCAAAACAATTGTTTTCATTTTAATTCAAAAATTTCATGTTTCGCAAATACCAAAAGTACGACATTACCATCAAAACAAACAATCGTTTTTAAACTTACCTATTCGCAAATATCTCAATAATTGCTATGATTAATCGAGAGATAGTTAAAATTTTGTGTGAATCGAAGAAGATGAAGTTAAATCAAAATGCCATTAAGAGAGGAACAGGACATTTAAGTGAAAACTTTTCGTATTAATTCTTCAGAATACTTCTAAAATCTTAATGCTCAGATACTGAAATGCCTTCTAAGCATCATTACAGAAATCACAATAAGAAACTAAAAAAATGAACTTATTGCTTCTGTTTGTATATTTTTTTAATATTTGCTGAATACGTTAATGGTGAAATACAATCTGAGTGGAAATAAATCATCAAAAATTTAAAACAAAATCATAAATGGATCCAAAAAAACTCAGATTTCTTACGTAGAAAAATTTAATTCTATTTACCTGTCTGAAAAGTCAACTACCCAAATCTATTCTTTTGCCGCACAACAGCCAAAATATCACCAAGATTGCAATTGAAAGCAATATTTTTAATTTCGTCAATCGAAACACATTTTCCACACTCCATTACGAGAATATCTGTTTCATATCACTTGTAATCATTTACTATCGCGATGAAAGAAAAGATAACAAAAAAAAAGATTACCTTTAAATCCAACAGCAGAACAATCTTCACGAATAATGCAATGATAACACTTATTTAGTTAATGTCTAGTTATACTTTTCAATGTATGTTTTAAGTTTTACTCGCTGAAGGTTCTCTTCCACTGCCCAAGGCCGACTGTAACTAAGCTCCACACCGCTCGCCTCCAAGTTGGAGTGGGCGTTGCCAAGCAGGTGACGTCACACAGTCGGCACCTGCCATTGGCTGGCGTCCCCTAAGGAGGAGCTCTCCAACTGAATCCATTTACTGTCTTACAAACGTGGTTTGCTCGACGCAGATTGCAAGATAAATGGCCGCAGTGTGAAATTTCAATTAGAAAAGGGAATGCGACGCTGTTTCAAAACAACATTTCCTTGATTATCTGTCCATTTTGTTGTGGCGCGCAGGCCGAAACGCGCGGCGTGAATTTTTCAAAGTCGAACTCTCGATAAAGTTGCCACTATTAAAAAGAGAGAGAGAGCGGTCCTCGCACCGTTAATGCGTGGGGGGGAATAAATTTCTAATCTTGCAGGGAGGGAGGTCAATTTCGGCGAATATGCATCATATTAGGGGGGGGGGGAGGCAAAAACTTTCAGAGCTCTTCACAAAAGAAAATTGCAATTTAAAAGATGATTAATGTTGTATGTGGTTATTAAGTCGGGAGGAAGAATTAAAGAGAAAAAAAAAGAAAAGACGTTTGACGTGTTTCTTGCAAGAGTACCTGACAGCTCCTTTGTACGGTTAAGAAATATGTAGTTATTTGTACTTTTAATTCGGCACTTTGAGAAATGAGCTGAAAACATTAAAAGGACAAAAGTGATTTAGCGAAAAAAAACAACAACCGAAAGGGAGACTCCGTTCTGCTATTATAAATCTTCTTCATTTTTAAAACTTGTAATTTTTGTGTCGCCTTTCGTTTTTCTGTTTTTTAATCTTTTTCTTTCTGTTTCTTGTGGAAGAACGTGAAGCTATATCTCCTGGTTAGACATTAGGACTAATGATTCTCCTCTGAACTTGTACCCCAGCTGCAATTAAAATTCAAAATTAAAATAAGCTTCAGTGGAAAAAAAAGTGGAAACAATTTTCTCCCCCGGCAAGAAGATAATTAGCTGCATAACAGCATTAAGTGAACAGTCACACCCTTAAAAACAAATCTTAGGGCAGTAATTAATGTTCCAGTTTCGTGTCAAGAACTTAGCGCTGTTTTTAAATAGATTCCTTATAACGTTTCAGATATATGTGAACGGGATTAACATCCAATATGACATTTTAATAAAGAAAAATATTTCGTTTTCTAGAGAGCGACAAGCAAGCAGTAAAATGGTCTCTTCCTTGTTAATTAATTTGTTTGCATCAATCTTAATTTAGTCTACTTGAAGAGGAAGAATTAGTCAGTCATTCTTTGCTCTAAACCTTGCTCTACACCAGTTCGACCAACTAAATTAGCAGTTGTCAAATTTTTTTCGGTATTGTTCCCTTTTCCAGTAGTTATCCTCTTGCATATTTTATAACCAAATAGTTCTTTGTGTAACTTTTCGCAAAGTAATGGAATAAAACTCTAAGAAAAGTGTAAAATTCTAAATAAATCAGTGTCGTATTCTCTCGATTATAAGACGCCATCAATTCTAAAGCAGGCTCTTTGAGTTGGGTTGTTTTACCTCTGAACGCACATTTTTATGCACACCATGGGCTAAATGGCCAGGTCACATGGACCCTGAAGGCTCAGAGAAGGTTGGGGGAGGGGACCCACTGGAACAGCTGTTGGGAGACAGATGGTAGCCTCCCGTCAAGGCCATCCAGCGTGTTCTTTAACGTGCACAAGGTATGGCCCTCCCGCACACGGGGCCACGGCTTAACGTCCCATCCGACGGACGGCGGCCTTTCCAAGCCCATCGGTGTCCCCTACTGACCGTGGGCAGGGCGGAGAATTTTGCGGAGATAAATCTCAACGCTGACCCTGCTGGGACTCGAACCTGGGAACTACAGATGACGAGCCTGGCGCGCTACCGACTGAGCCACCCCCGCCCCAGCAGGCTCTTTGAAGAATAATACGTTTTTTTCAGAAAAATTCATATTTCTACAGGAATGGTTTACATTTAAACATAAGCCTTGCGTATTTGTCTCAACACAAAACTAAATATTTAATAGCATAATTTGTTTGTTCACTGTCTCCATCATCATCACTTACGGTCGCCCAAAAAATATCCGAACACTATGGTTAATTACAGAATTCAGAAAAAATATCTGGCAACGATTTTTTTTTAAATTAGTGATCTGGCAACCTTTGTGTCACGTGACACGAAGGTTGCCAGACTTAAATGTCCTTGCCAGTTTCCTTCCTTATTGATGATCATACTTGTTTACTTCGTAACAATTTCCTTCCTTATTGATGATCACATTTATTCATTTCATCACAGTTTCCTTCCTTAATGATGATCACACTTGTTCATTTCGTTACAGTTTCCTTCCTTAATGATGATCACACTTGTACATTTCGTTACCGTTTCCTTAATTAATGATGATCACACTTGTTCATTTCGTTACAGTTTCCTTCCTTAATGATGATCACACTTGTTCATTTCGTTACAGTTTCCTTCCTTAATGATGATCACACTTGTTCATTTCGTTACAGTTTCCTTCCTTAATGATGATCACACTTGTTCATTCGTTACCGTTTCCTTCCTTAATGATGATCACACTTGTTCATTTCGTTACAGTTTCCTTCCTTAATGATGATCACACTTGTTCATTTCGTTACCGTTTCCTTCCTTAATGATGATCACACTTGTTCATTTCGTTACAGTTTCCTTCCTTAATGATGATCACACTTGTTCATTTCGTTACAGTTTCCTTCCTTAATGATGATCACACTTGTTCATTTCGTTACCGTTTCCTTCCTTAATGATGATCACACTTGTTCATTTCGTTACAGTTTCCTTCCTTAATGATGATCACACTTGTTCATTTCGTTACCGTTTCCTTCCTTAATGATGATCACACTTGTTCATTTCACTACCGTTTCATTCCTTATTGATGATCACATTTATTCATTTCATCACAGCTTCCTTCCTTAATGATGATCACACTTGTTCATTTCATTACAATTTCCCTCTCTATTGATGATCACACTTGTTGACCTAATTAAGGACTCTTTCCCCAGTAATGATAGATTTTCTTTTCATTTGATGAAGTATTATTTTCCTTCCAATGATCGCCCTTGTTCATCTGAGTACGATTTCGTGTTTGTTTAGGATCGTAACTTGCTTTCCGATATTGATGAGCACAATTATTTTATTTTTAGTTTTTGTTTTAATACCTTTCATTACCTTTTCCACAACAGACATCGGCTTTATTTATTTTATCTTAATATAACTTGCCTCCATATGATCTATTCTTTATATAAAATAAACAATTATTGTAATCAAAACAAGTTAATACTAAGAGAACCTGACATATGATTATTTCCAAATGTAGAACAATCACTAAAGTTTAATTCTCTCACCTAAATGATACGAATAAATAAAATCGTTTCGAGTAAAGCGAAATCAGACTTCCTTTCACCGAATGCTTTATAAACAACACGGATTTTTCCGATAAAAATTGAAATGAAATTATCCTTATATTCTTTCCTTTCGCGGTGCAAGGTTGTTTTCCCTACAACATCCCCGTATATACAGGAAAGCAAACATCAAGACGTCATCCGATAAACTTTTGACAACCACGAATTTTGCCATTGGCAGACTCTATCGATAAATATTTCACTCGATTTCATTTCGGTAAATATTTCACTCGAATAATCATTTGTCAAGAATGATGAATCTTAGTATATATGAATCTTAGTATATAAGAGATATCCGAAAAGTCATATATTTACTTAACTTTTCGACATAAATTTTTCACCCGATTTCATTTCGATAAATATTTCACTCGAATAATAATATAAAAGCCGTCCCGTAGCCGAGTGGTTAGAACGCTTGGCTATTGATCTAAGGGACCTGGGTTCGAGCCCCGGGTAAGGCATGGCTGTTTGTGTCGTTTTTCTGCTGAGGTCCTGCCATCCTCTCAGACCTTCTACTGTGGCATATAAACTGACAGGCTCCTGTCAGACCTCTGTGGCAAGCAGTTGCTTGAGGGGGTATTTATTTTTTTTATTTTATTTATTTATTTTTTATAATAATATGTCAAGTTCTCTTAGTATTAAATTTGTTTTGATTACAATAATTGTTTATTTTATTAATTGATTACGTTATTCTTAAACTTTCGACATAAATATTTCACTCGATCTTCCCTATTTTTTCCCACTACACTCACATATATAGTAAGCAGATAGCATCTGCTACATTCCTTCAATAATCGAAATTATAACTGATCGTGAGAATGGTTTTAATAAATACCTTCAGCTGTTTTTTTTCCAGCACGTCGATCTACCACAGCAGACGCAAGGAACACTGGCTCTGAGAAGCGGCGCCGAAAACTGATGCGGCGTGCCGTGCAGTGTACGGGGGTCTCTCGTGGACGTGGATGCGGAACAGAGGGATGTCTCTCGTGGGAGATCCATGGAAACAGGAGGCTGGAGAGACAAAGAAAGCGAAGGTTGAGAGAGTGGAGCTTTAAATAGTTCCTATTCATGTAGCTTATTAATGTGGTTCCTATTCATGTACAGTCGCTCAAAAAAGTATCCGAAAAAAAAGTATCCGAACACTATGGTCGATTACAGAATTCAAAAAAAATATCTCGCAACGATTTTTTCAGAAATTAGTCATCTGACAACCTTAGTGTCACGTGACACGAAGGTTGCCAGATCACTAATTTCTAAAATAATTGTTGCCAGATAATTTTTCTGAATTCTGTAATCGACCATGGTGTTCGGATACTTTTTTCAGCGACTGTACCGAATGTCACGAGCCACTGTGTGAACCGCGAGCAGATCAAAGTTATAATAACAGCAGGAAATCTCATTTATGAGTGCGGCTCTGAGTTAATCGTATTTCGGAAAATATTTGGCGTTAAATTAAAGTGCTAAGATTAAAATCATTAAATTTAGGAAGAAGAAATAAAAAAAAATTGAGAGCTAAGTAAAATGTAAAATTTATGACAAAGAAGTTGAAAGTTGGCTACTACTGCAGAGTGAATAAAAAATAACACACCACTCTAAATTCAATGAAAATTCTAAATCATCATCATCATCATCATCATCAAGCAGCAATGGGCTACGGAGGTCCAACCAGACCGTGCAATTTAGTTCTCCAAGCAAGTCTATCCTGAGCTACATCTGCTGCATCCGGCCACTGCACACCAATTCTAACAAGGTCCTGTTTGACATTTTCTGCCCACCGCATCCTAGGTCTCCCCTTCCTTCTGAGGCCTTTAGGCACACTGTTCATAACCCTATTCGCCAATCTATAATTATCCATACGGGCAACATGGCCAAACCAATGGAGTCTCTCTCTGCAAAATATGCTGCTTAAAGGAGGTTGCCGACTCCGTTGCCTAACCTCATCATTAGTTACAAAGTTGAACCACCTAATGCCCAAGATACTGCGTAAGCATCTGGAATCAAAAGCATTTAGTTTCCTGTTATCTTGTTTACACAGCATCCAAGTTTCACTACCATAACTAACCCTAGAAAGAACCAAACTATTATACAGTCTAATTTTAGTCTTTAGATGTATACGCCTATTTTTCCACACTCTCCATAGATTCTTAAAAGTCTCGGCAGCAATCTCTATTTGTCTGTTTAATTTCATGGCGCACATCACCATTATCTGTTACATAGCTCCCAAGATAATTAAACGGTGACACCTGCTCAAGACTGCAACCATTCAGATTAACTGAATCACAGCCTGCCTGACCAATTTTCATCACTTTAGTTTTCTCTCTGTTTATAACCAAACCTACTCTACTACCAGTCTCATCAACAGCTCGAATGAAAGAGTTCATCTCATCAACATCATTTGCCAAAAGGGCTAAATCATCAGCATAATCTAAATCAGACATTTTCGTATCTCCAGTCCATTTAAGGCCAAAATTATTCCCTTGGAGTGAATTTCGCATAACATAATCAATAACCAAACTAAAGAGAAAATGAAACAAAATGCACCCTTGTCGAACACCAGAAGTAATGCTAAACCAATTGCTACAAGAGTTACCAACTCTCACACACGACTCAGTGTTATTATAGAGAGCTTTCATTATGTTAACTAACTTGTCTGGTATACCATACGATCTCACAATCCACCATAAATTATGACGATTAACAGAGTCGAAAGCCTTTTTGAAATCGACAAAGCTACATAGCAACTAAAGGTTTCTGAAACTCTAAACATTTCTCTAGAATCTAAGAAAAATATCTGATCCACACATCCCCACACATCCACACATAACCTTACCCTGTTTATCCTTCAATCCCTGTATATCTGTTCGTTTTCTACCACACAAAACATTAACTCTCTGGTACAGCTCTCTGCTGTTGTGCTGTCTAACTGCTTCCTCAGCTTTGTCAACCAAGCCATCAAACCAAAGATTCTTATCAGCAGCTAACTGATCCTTTACACATTTATTGTTAGTTACTTTTGTAAGAACTAGTAGAATGTTCATTAAGGATATTCATGTGGTTCGTTCTTTCTGAAATAAGCTCAAGTGCCTTATCACTCACATAATTCTTTCTCCTCTGCTCCTTTTTTCCTAAAAGAGTACTGTTAGTGTCCAAAAATCCTGTTTAAAACGGCCCCATTCTTCCTCAACTTCAGTATTAAGCAAACCATGACTGTCATAATGACTAATTAACCTATCATGGTAAGCTTTAGCTGTAACTGCGTCTTTCAGTATTAAAGGTAAATTTTTTAAATTTAGCACAACACTTTTTAAATTTAAGTTGCACGACACTTTTAACAAGGTAATGATCAGATCCAGTTTCAGCTCCCCTAATGACCTGGTATTCCTAACAGAACTAGTCCATTTGCTGTTAATTAATATATAATCAATCATATTCTTATGCACCCCATCGGGTGAAACCCATGTGTACTTATGTATGTCGCGGTGTTTGTAATAAGTGCTAGTTATTCTGAATCCATTGAGTTTACTTACCTGTAGGAGACGTTGCCCATTGCCATTGTAGCTACCAATACCAAAAGGGCCAATCACCCCTCCCCAAAGGTCAGAGTCAGTACCAACTTTGGCATTGAAGTCACCAAGAACAAGGGTAATATCTCCCTTCTTGACAGAATTCAAAATATCCTGAAGTTGTTCATAAAACCTATCCTTCTCATCCTCATCGGCATCCTCAGTGGGGGCATAACAGCAAATAACATTCAGGTCTTTAACGCTTGTCTGAAATTTTGCTGTAAGAAACCTTTCATTAATGCACTCATATCCTAGAAGAGCATCACTAGCGTGTCTGCTGAGAAGCAGACCCACGCCTTGGTGATGCTTATTGTCGTCCCTCCCTGAAAAGAGAAATTTAAGATTATTTTTAAGAATCTGACCTTTATCTGTCCATCTGGTCTCTTGCAAGCCGAGAATATCTAAATTATAACGGTGGAATTCTTGTGTGAGGACATCAAGAGAAAATGCTCTGTGCAGAGTCCTCACATTCCAACTACCTATGGAGAGAAAATGGTTAGTAGGATGTTTAAAGAAACTATGTTTATTGAGAGAGGGAATGTCGACAATATCAAACAGCCCCCTAATCTCAAACATGGGGCAAAGACCCGTTCCCCCACCACTAAAGGCTGAAGCCATCTACACTGGAAGACTTCCTCCAATGTAGAATTTGACGATGCCAATAGAAGCAATGAGTTCAGGTGCCTGCGATGACCTCTGCTCAGGATTATCCACCAGCTGATAAACATATCCTGCGAATCTATTCACTTGGGGCTGTCAACCCACAAACAAAGAGAAAACACAGCGGAAGATTTTCCCTCCACAGAAGCCCACCAGTGCAGCAAAATCAGGATCCGTAATCAAGCTCAGAGCCATATATCGGTCCAGTCCAGTGGGTTTATATGGTCAGCACCAGGACCCTGTGTTGTTGACCACTCCTCAGCAGGGTAGAAAAAAAAAGAAAAGTAGCCATAGTTGTCCAGATTAGTAGGCCACACTAATCTGGCAGCCCTCCCCTTCCGTTCACTCTCTTTTGAAAGGTACTAACGGTCTGCACCACGAGAAGGCGGGGTCGGACATTAGGTGTTAGGCCTGGCCGGTTCTGTGCATCATCATAGGGGATTGGTGCATAGCTCTCCTTCCAGTAACTACCTAGCTACCATTTACAGACCAAATTCTAAATACAAGAAAACAAATATTTGCTTTACTAGAGCGTATACAATGAAAATCGGAAAAAAAAATCTTCCACATCAGTTTGATGAATTCTTTCATGTAGAATTCATCAAACTGATGTGAAGATTTATTTATATTAAAGACAGTTTCCCGAAATTTAGGGCAATTGAATAAATTGATTACCAGAGTATGCAAATGATGACCACAAATTAAAAACAAAATTCAGTGTTGTTTGTTTACATCTTACAAAATGCAATAGCAATGTGAAAATGGATGTTTTACAATAAAAGCATTTTGATTACACATTCCTTCCCAACTGATGATCTCCCTTGTTCTCCTAACTGCAAATTATTTCCCTACAAATAATCGCACCTGTTCATTTGATTAAATATTCCTTACCGATGATCGCACTTATTATTATATTGCACGTTCCCTTCCTTAGTCATGATCAAAGCCTTATCTAGTCCGTGGTCAATAACCTCCTGGACATTGGCGCCAAATTACTTTTTCCCATATTGTCATCTTGCATATATAAATATTTAAATATTAAAAAAATGAAAAAACTTTTTCTCCTATTATTTTTATCTGTTGAAAGGGATTTATTTCAAAACAAAAATTTTAATGATATCATTAACAATTTCTCCGAAACAAAGGTGAGGAAAATTAACTTTGAGAAAAATACATATTCTCTTTTAAGTATAGCAATTTGTTTTACAAATGAAAGAACAATCATTATAAATCTATATTAACTTTTTCTCTTGTTGTTGTTGTTGTTGTATACATAGAAAAAAGAACTTAATTAGACAGAAGAAATAAAAAAAAATAATCAAAAGAGAAATAAGAAAAACAAATAATCAAAGAGAAAAAATAATCAACTGAGAAATAATTTAGATATTAAAGAAATCTCAATTTTTTTTTATTATTATTTCTTCTGTCTAAATTAAGTTCTTTTATCTATGTATACAATCTAGATTAAGTTCTTTTATCTGAGTTTCCTGCAGTTCCCAGGTTCGAGTCTCAGCTGTACAGTCACTCAAAAAAGTATCCGAACGCTATGGTTGATTACGTAATTCAGAAAATATATCTGGCAACGATTTTTTTAATAAATTAGCGATCTGGTAACCTTCGTGTCACGTGACACGAAGGTTGCCAGATCGCTATTTCTAAAAAAAATCTGAAAAAAATTCTGAATTCTGTAATCGACCATAGTGTTCGGATACTTTTTGAGCGACTGTAGGTGGTCATATTATTTTGATACTAGATCGTGTGGGCTCACTCACGGAAATATTGAGCGTGTGCAGTTACCGTTCACAGCAAACTGGAGCGTGTGCAGTAACTGCACACGTTCCAGTTTGCTGTGAACGGTAACTGGAGCGTGTACAGTTGCTGTACACGCTCCAGATATTTTTCCTGAACTCTGTAATCACGTGACACGAAGGTTGCCAAATCACTAATTTCTAAAAAAAAATCTTTGCCATATATTTTTTTTTAATTCTGTAATCGACCATAGTGTTCAGATACTTTTTTGAGCGACTGTACCGTTATCGCATAAACGCTTAAATGACTGAAAGGTTAAAAGTTAGAAATAAAGTCTTTCCGAAAAAAAAAATCCTACAGAAAAACGTCGCTTTAAAACGGAAACAACTCAGCCAAACCCAAACCAATGCAATACGTCAAAGTCGCGTTAAAACAAAAGATGCAGAAAGAAGAAAAAAAAAACACTTCAGATGAAAATGCAATTCTCGACACTTCAATAGGTCGTAAAGCACCTTGAGGACTGTAATTAATGCAAACGCGCCTAACAAGCGAGTTTGTACACAGTGGATGGGTTGGACTCGGGTCACACACGCTCACACTCTGCACCATTGCTGGCGAAGCACGCCAAGGGAGCAAGAAGGCAGCAGATGTGACTTATAATCGATTTCTGCAGCGGTAGCCGGACCAATAATTAACGTTAACTGTATAAATTACTCTAATGACGTAGCCTAGCAATGAGAAGATCGCTTTAATTCCGTTCGGGCTCTGGAGTCTGAGTCGCGTGACCACGTGCAGGCGTGGCACGAGAGAGCGGACTCAGACCACCTGATTGAGTCACGATCTGGAAAAACAGAAGTTCGATAGCAGACACTTGAGACGCTTTGGTTTATCAGGCAATTTGTTTTTTTTTTATTTTTTTAGGAAATATAACAAGGAATATGAAGAATCAAAGAAATATTTACCGAAGGACGAAAAAAATTGTTTCATGTTTGTTTTGCAATGAGTATGGATACAGTCGCTCAAAAAAGTATCCAAACACCATAACTATAGTGTTTGAATACTCCTTTTTGATAGTGGGAGTTGTCCTTTTCTTTTCGATAGTGAGAGTTGTCCATTTCTTTTCGATAGTGAGAGTTGTCCTTTTCTTTTTGATAATGAGAGTTGACCTTTTCTTTTTGATAATGAGAGTTGACCTTTTCTTTATGATAGTGAGAGTTGACCTTTTCTTTTTGATAATGAGTTGACCTTTTCTTTTTGATAATGAGAGTTGTCCTTTTCTTTTTGATACTGGGAGTTGTCCTTTTCATTTGGTAGTGGGAATTGTCCTTTTTCGTTTTGGTGGTGGGAGTTGTCCTTTTCTTTTTGATAGTGGGAATTGTCCTTTTCGTTTTGGTAGAAGTCGTCCTTTTCGTTTTGGTAGTGGGAGTTGTCCTTTTCTTTTTGATAATGGGAATTGTCCTTTTCGTTTGATAGTGGGAACTGTCCTTTTATTTTTGATAATGGGAATTGTCCTTTTCGTTTGGTAGTGGGAATTGTCCTTTTCGTTTTGGTAGTGGGAGTTGTCCTTTTCTTTTTGATAGTGAGAATTGGTCCTTTTCGTTTGATAAGTGGGAATTGTCCTTTTTTTACAGTGGGAATTGTCTTTTCCTTTCTGGTAGTGGGAGTTGTCCTTTTCTTTTTGGTAATGGGTGTTGTCCTTTTCTTTTCGGTAATGGGAGTTGTCCTCTTCGTTTGGTAGTGGAAATTGTCCTTTTCTTTTTGATAATAGGAAGTGTCCTTTTCGTTTCATAGTGGGAATTGTAATTTTCGTTTAGATAATGGGAATTGTCCTTTTCGTTTTGGTAGTGGGAATTGTCCTTTTCGTTTTGGTAGTGGGAGTTGTCCTTTTCTTTTTGATAATGGGAGTTGTCCTTTTCTTTTTGGTAATGGGAGTTGTCCTCTTCGTTTGGTAGTGGACATTGTCCTTTTCTTTTTGATAGTGGGAATTGTCCTTTTCTTTTTGATAGTGGGAATTGTCCTTTTCTTTTTGATAGTGAGAATTGGTCCTTTTCGTTTGATAGTGGGAATTGTCCTTTTTTTACAGTGGGAATTGTCTTTTCCTTTCTGGTAGTGGGAGTTGTCCTTTTCTTTTTGGTAATGGGTGTTGTCCTTTTCTTTTCGGTAATGGGAGTTGTCCTCTTCGTTTGGTAGTGGAAATTGTCCTTTTCTTTTTGATAATAGGAAGTGTCCTTTTCGTTTCATAGTGGGAATTGTCCTTTTCGTTTAGATAATGGGAATTGTCCTTTTCGTTTTGGTAGTGGGAATTGTCTTTTCCTTTCTGGTAGTGGGAGTTGTCCGTTTCTTTTTGATAATGGGAGTTGTCCTTTTCTTTTTGGTAATGGGAGTTGTCCTCTTCGTTTGGTAGTGGACATTGTCCTTTTCTTTTTGATAGTGGGAATTGTCCTTTTCTTTTTGATAGTGAGAATTGGTCCTTTTCGTTTGATAGTGGGAATTGTCCTTTTTTTACAGTGGGAATTGTCTTTTCCTTTCTGGTAGTGGGAGTTGTCCTTTTCTTTTTGGTAATGGGTGTTGTCCTTTTCTTTTCGGTAATGGGAGTTGTCCTCTTCGTTTGGTAGTGGAAATTGTCCTTTTCTTTTTGATAATAGGAAGTGTCCTTTTCGTTTCATAGTGGAAATTGTCCTTTTCGTTTAGATAATGGGAATTGTCCTTTTCGTTTTGGTAGTGGGAATTGTCTTTTCCTTTCTGGTAGTGGGAGTTGTCCGTTTCTTTTTGATAATGGGAGTTGTCCTTTTCTTTTTGGTAATGGGAGTTGTCCTCTTCGTTTGGTAGTGGACATTGTCCTTTTCTTTTTGATAGTGGGAATTGTCCTTTCCTTTCTGGTAGTGAGAATGGTCCTTTCCTTTTTGATAATGGGAATTGTCCTTTTCTTTTTGATAATGGGAATTGTCCTTTTCTTTTTGATAGTGGGAATTGTCCTTTTCGTTTTGGTAGTGGGAGTTGTCCTTTTCTTTTTGATGATGGGAATTGTCCTTTTCTTTTTGATGATGGGAATTGTCCTTTTCTTTTTGATAGTGGGAATTGTCCTTTCCTTTTTGATAATGGGAATTGTCCTTTTCTTTTTGATAGTGGGAATTGTCCTTTTCTTTTTGATAGTGGGAATTGTCCTTTTCGTTTTGGTAGTGGGAGTTGTCCTTTTCTTTTTGATGATGGGAATTGTCCTTTTCTTTTTGATAGTGGGAATTGTCCTTTTCGTTTTGGTAGTGGGAGTTGTCCTTTTCTTTTTGAAAATGGGAATTGTCGTTTTCGTTTTGGTAGTGGGAGTTGTCCTTTCCTTTTTGAAAATGGGAATTGTCCTTTTCGTTTTGGGAGTATGAGTTGTCCTTTTCTTTTTGATAATGGGAATTGTCCTTTTCGTTTGATAATGGGAACTGTCCTTTTCGTTTTGGGAGTATGAGTTGTCTTTTTCTTTTTGATAATGGGAATTGTCCTTTTCTTTTTGATAGTGGGAATTGTACTTTTCGTTTTGGTAGCGGGAGTTGTCCTTTTCTTTTTGAAAATGGGAATTGTCCTTTTCGTTTGATAGTGGGAATTGTCGTTTTCGTTTTGGTAGTGGGAGTTGTCCTTTTCTTTTTGAAAATGGGAATTGTCGTTTTCGTTTTGGTAGTGGGAGTTGTCCTTTCCTTTTTGAAAATGGGAATTGTCCTTTTCGTTTTGGGAGTATGAGTTGTCCTTTTCTTTTTGATAATGGGAATTGTCGTTTTCGTTTTGATAGTGGGAATTGTCCTTTTCGTTTTGGTAGCGGGAATTGTCCTTTTCTTTTTGATAATGGGAATTGTCCTTTTCGTTTTGGTAGTGGGAATTGTCCTTTTCGTTTTGGTAGTGGGAGTTGTCCTTTTCTTTTTGATAGTGAGAATTGGTCCTTTTCGTTTGATAGTGGGAATTGTCATAGTATAGTATAAACACTAAATACCATAATGTTCGGACACTTTTTTGAACGACTGTACAATAAACGTGAAATACTTTAATTGGACAGGTAATTCATTCTTCGATTTTTATATACGTATTGCAAAAAATGACAGGGCGGTTTCATGCTATGTGAATGGAAATATTAGGTTCAAAGCTCTCCTAGTTTGAAAATAAGTTTTTATGAAATGTCACTGAAGAGAAATTGTAGGTCTGACTGCAATCCCTGTTTTCCAGAATTTTCGTTTAATATTTAAAGTTGGGTTACCTCATGGCCGAGTGGTTAGCGCGCTTGACTACTGATCTTAGGGACCTGGGTTCCAGCCCCGGGTAAAGCATGGATGTGTGTTGTTTTTCTGCTGAGGTCCTGCTATCCTCACAGACCTTCTCCTATGGCATATAAACTATCAGACCTTTGTGGCAAGCAGCTGCTTGAGGGGGTATTTTTTTTATCTCTGAACATCACTTTTTTTGTCCAAAACGTCCTAAATGGCCAGGTCACAAAGACCCCAAGGGCTCAGAGATGATTAGGGGGATGGGACCCACAGAACAACTGTTAGGAGACAGAACTCCCTTCAAGGGTATGGCTCTCCTCACACAGGATAACGGCTTAACGTCCCATCTGACGGACGGCAACCATTCCAAGCCCATCGGTGTCTCCTATTGACCAAGAACAAGGCGGCCAGTTTTGAGGAGATAAATCTCAATCCTGGCCCAGCGGGGGACTGGAACGTGGGAACTTCCGATTACGTGCCTGACGCGTTTCCGACTGAGCCACCTCAGCACCCATTAACATTAAACGTGTTATGAAAGTTAAAACGTTGACTAACTTTTGCTAGTCCCGAGCGTTAACCTCAAAAGCTCAACCACAACAAATGACACATGGTTGGCTAACATAAAGGTAATAATTGTAGTTCGTGTAATGATTTTTTTCATCAAATTGGGGGGCGGGGGTGGCTCAGTCGGTAGCGCGCCAGGCTCGTAATTCGTAGTTCCCAGGTTCGAGTCCCAGCTGGGTCAGCGTTGAGATTTATCTCCGCAAAATTTCCCGCCCTGCCCACGGTCAGTAGGAGACACCAATGAGCTTGGAAAGGCCGCCGTCCGTCGGATGGGACGTTAAGCAGTGACCCCGTGTACGGGAGAGCCATACCCTGTGCACGATAAAGAACACGCTGGATGGCCTTGACGGGAGGCTACCATCTGTCTCCCAACAGCTGTTCCAGTGGGTCCCCACCCCCAACCTTCTCTGAGCCTTCGGGGTCCATGTGACCTGGCCATTTAGCCCATGATGTGCTAAAAAGTGTCGCTCAGAGGTAAAACAACAACAACCACATCAAATTGGATAAAAAAATGTTTTGGAAGATGTGATAGAAGCGTCTGCTGTTAAACATTCCAGTTTACGTAACTCCTCAAATGTTAAACAAATATTTTTGAAAATCAACATTTAGAGAGGCATTAATCAGATCTTCAATATTTGTCTAGTGACATTTTTCTGTAAAAAGCTTATTTCCGAATTTAGTGAGCTCTGAATGTGACTTTACATTCACATAACATGGAGGTGTTCGGTAACTGTTTCTAAATATAGTGTACCATGAATCTTTTCTATTTCTAATAGTGGGAGTCTGCCGTTTCCCTTTTGGTACTTCACTTACTCTTAACAATGGGAATCTGTCCTTTCACGAGGTTAATAGGCTTAAACATTTTCATTTTCACAGCGGGAGTCTGTCATTCCCTCTCGGGGTACGTTGCTCATCCTTTTCTTCTTTATAGTGGGAGTTGTCCTTTTCTTTTTGACAGTGGGAATTGTCCCTTTTTTTTTTGATTGTGAGAGTTGTCCTTTTCTTTTTGATAGTGGGAGTTGTCTCTTTTCTTTTTGATAGTGGGACTTGTTCTTTTTGTTTTTGATAGTGGGAATTGTCCCTTTTGTTTTTGATAGTGGGAGTTGTCCCTTTTCTTTTGATAGTGGGAGTTGTCCTTTTCTTTTTTGATAGTAGGAATTGTCCTTTTCCTTTTGATAGTGGGAGTTGTCCTTTTCTTTTTGATAGTAGGAATTGTCCTTTTCCTTTTGACAGTGGGGATTGTCCTTTTTCTTTTTAATAGTGGGAACTGTCCCTTTTTTTGTAAGTGGCAGTTGTCCTTTTCTTTTCACAGTGGGAATTGTCCCGTTTCATTTTGATAGTGCAAATTTTCCCTTTTCTTTTTGATAGTGGGAATTGTTCCTTTTCATTTTGATAGTGGGAATTGTCTCTTTTATTTTTGATAGTGGGAGTTCTCCTTTTCTTTTTTATAGTGGGAGTTGTCCTTTTCTTTTTAATAATGGGAATTGTTCTTTTCGTTTGATAGTAGGATTGTCCTTTTCTTTTTGACAGTGGGAATTGTCCCTTTTCTTTTTGATAGTGGGAATTGTCCCTTTTCTTTTTGAATGTGAGAGTTGTCCTTTTCTTTTTGATAGTGGGAATTGTCCTTTTTTTGACAGTGGGAATTGTCCTTTTTCTTTTTAATAGTGGGAACTGTCCCTTTTCTTTTTGATAGTGGGAACTGTCCCTTTTTTTTATAGCGGGAGTTGTCCTTTTCTTTTTTGATAGTAGCACCAAAGTGACACTCTTGACACTCCGTGCGCACAAAGGTGACGCTCTTGACACTATGTGTGCACAAAGGTGATGCTCTTAACACTCTGTGTGCACCAAAGTAACGCTCTTGACATTATGTACGCACAAAGGTGACGCCCTTATCATTCTGTGTGCACAAAGGTGATGCTCTTAACACTGTGTGCACCAAAGTAACGCTCTTGACATTATGTACGCACAAAGGTGACGCCCTTATCATTCTGTGTGCACAAAGGTGATGCTCTTAACACTCTGTGTGCACCAAAGTAACGTTCTTGACACTCTGTGCGCACAAAGGTGAAGCTCTTGACATTCTGTATGCACCAAAGTGACGCTCTTGACACTCTGTGGGCACAAAGGTGAAGCTCTTGACACTCTGTATGCACCAAAGTGACGCTCTTGACACTCTGTGCGCACAAAGGTGAAGCTCTTGACATTCTGTATGCACCAAAGTGACGCTCTTGACACTCTGTGCGCACAAAGGTGAAGCTCTTGACATTCTGTATGCACCAAAGTGACGCTCTTGACACTCTGTGCACACAAAGGTGATGCTCTTGACACTCTGTACGCACAAAGGTAACGCTCTTGACACTCTGTATGCACCAAAGTGACGCTCTTAACATTCTGTGCGCACCAAAGTGACGCTTCTGACACTCGGTGCACACAAATGTGATGCTCTTAACAGTCTGTGTGCACCAAAGTGACGCTCTTGACACCCTGTAGACACAAAGGTGACACTCTTGACACTCTGTACATACAAAGGTGATGCTCTTAACACTCTGTGCACACCAAAGTGACGCTCTTAACACTCTGTGCGCAAAAAGGTGATGCTCTTAGCACTCTGTGTGCACCAAAGTGACGCTCTTGACACTATTACGCACCAAAGTGATGTTCTTGACACCCTGTACACACAAAGGTGACGTTCTTGACACTCTGTACATACAAAGGTGATGCTCTTAACACTCTGTGTGCACCAAAGTGATGCTCTTGATACTCCATGCGCACAAAGGTGACGCTTTTGACACTCTCTGTGGAACAAAGTGATGCTCTTGACACTCTGTACGCACAAAGGTGACACTCTTAACACTCTGTGCGCACCAAAGTGACACTCTTGACACTCTGTGCGCAAAAAGGTGATGCTCTTAACACTCTGTGCGCAAAAAAGGTGATGCTCTTAACACTCTGTGTGCACCAACGTGACGTTCTTGACACTGTACATACAAAGGTGATGCTCTTAACACTCTGTGCACACCAAAGTGACGCTCTTGACACTCTATGCACAAAAAGGTGATGCTCTTAACACTCTGCGTGCACCAAAGTGACGCTCTTGACACTATTACACACCAAAGTGATGCTCTTGACACCCTGTACACACAAAGGTGACGTTCTTGACACTCTGTACATACAAAGGTGATGCTCTTAACACTCTGTGTGCACCAAAGTGACGCTCTTGACACTCTGTGTGCACAAAGGTGATGCTTCTGACACTCTCTGTGGAACAAAGTGACGCTATTGACACTCTGTGCGCACAAAGGTGATGCTCTTAACACTCTGTGTGCACCAAAGTGATGCTCTTGATACTCCATGCACACAAAGGTGACGCTTTTGACACTCTCTGTGGAACAAAGTGACGCTCTTGACACTCTGTACGCACAAAGGTGACACTCTTAACACTCTGTGTGCACCAAAGTGACACTCTTGACACTCCGTGCGCACAAAGGTGACGCTCTTGACACTCTATATGCACAAAGGTGACGCTCTTAACACCAAGTGTGCACCAAAGTGACGCTCTTGACATTCTGTGTGCACAAAGGTGATGCTCTTAACACTCTGTGTGCACAAAAGTGATGCTCTTGATACTCCATGCGCACAAAGATGACATTCTTAACACTCTGTGCGCACCAAAGTTACACTCTTGACACTCCGTGCACACAAAGGTGACGCTCTTGACACTCTGTATGCACAAATATGACACTCTTAACACTCTGTGTGCACAAAGGTGATGCTCTTAACACTCTGTGTGCACAAAAGTGATGCTCTTGATACTCCATGCGCACAAAGATGACATTCTTAACACTCTGTGCGCACCAAAGTTACACTCTTGACACTCCGTGCACACAAAGGTGACGCTCTTGACACTCTGTATGCACAAATATGACACTCTTAACACTCTGTGTGCACCAAAGTGATGCTCTTGATACTCCATGCGCACAAAGATGACATTCTTAACACTCTGTGCGCACCAAAGTTACACTCTTGACACTCCATGCGCACAAAGAGACGCTCTTGACACTCTGTATGCACAAATTTGACACTCTTAACACTCTGTGTGCACCAAAGTGATGCTCTTGATACTCCATGCGCACAAAGGTGACATTCTTAACACTCTGTGCGCACCAAATTTACACTCTTGACACTCCGTGCACACAAAGGTGACGCTCTTGACACTCTGTACATACAAAGGTGATGCTCTTAACACTCTGTGTGCACCAAAGTGACGCTCTTGACACTTTGTACGCACAAAGGTGACGCTCTTCACACTCTGTACGCACAAAGGTGACGCTCTTCACACTATGTACGCACCAAAGTGACGCTCTTGACACTCCGTACGCACAAAGGTGACGCTCTTGACACTCTGTACGCACAAAGGCGACGCTCTTGACACTCTGTACGCACAAAGGTGACGCTCTTGACAATATGTACGCACCAAAGTGATGCTCTTGACACTCTGTACGCACAAAGGTGAAGCTCTTGACACTCTGTATGCACCAAAGTGACGCTCTTAACATTCTGTGCACACCAAAGTGATGCTCCAGCCACTCTGTGCACACAAATGTGATGCTCTTGACACTCTGTGTGCACCAAAGTGACGCTCTTGACACCCTGTAGACACAAAGGTGACACTCTTAACACTCTGTACATACAAAGGTGATGCTCTTAACACTCTGTGCACACCAAAGTGACGCTCTTGACACTCTGTGCACAAAAAGGTGACGCTCTTAACACTCTGTGCGCACCAAAGGTGACGTTCTTGACACTCTGTACATACAAAGGTGATGCTCTTAACACTCTGTGTGCACCAAAATGATGCTCTTGATACTCCATGCGCACAAAGGTGACATTCTTAACACTCTGTGCGCACCAAAGTTACACTCTTGATACTCTGTGCGCACAAAGGTGACACTCTTAACACTCTGTGCGCACCAAAGTGACGCTGTTGACACTATGTACACACCAAAGTGATGCTCTTGACACCCTGTACACACAAAGGTGACGCTCTTCACACTCTGTATGTACAAAGGTGACGCTCTTGACAATATGTACGCACCAAAGTGATGCTCTTGACACTCTGTACGCACAAAGGTGACGCTCTTGACATTCTGTACGCACAAAGGTGACGCTCTTGACAATATGTACGCACCAAAGTGATGCTCTTGACACTCTGTACGCACAAAGGTGACCTCTTGACATTCTGTACGCACAAAGGTGACGCTCTTGACAATATGTACGCACCAAAGTGATGCTCTTGACACTCTGTACGCACAAAGGTGACGCTCTTCACACTCTGTACGTACAAAGGTGATGCTCTTGACACTCTGTACGTACAAAGGTGACGCTCTTCACACTCTGTACGTACAAAGGTGACGCTCTTCACACTCTGTGCACACAAAGGTGAAGCTCTTGACACTCTGTATGCACCAAAGTGACGCTCTTAACATTCTGTGCGCAACAGAGTGACGCTCCTGACACTCTGTGCGCACAAATGTGATGCTCTGGACATTCTGTGTGCACCAAAGTGACGCTCTTGACACTCTGTACACACAAAGGTGACGCTCTTGACACTCTGTACATACAAGGTGATGCTCTTAACACTCTGTGCACACCAAAGTGACGCTCTTGACACTATGTACGCACCAAAGTGATGCTCTTGACACCCTGTACACACAAAGGTGACGCTCTTGACACTCTGTACATACAAAGCTGATGCTCTTAACACTCTGTGTGCACCAAAGTGACGCTCTTGACACTCCGTGCGCACAAAGGTGACGCTCTTGACACTCTGTGTGCACCAAAGTGACGCTCTTAACATTCTGTGCGCAAAAAGGTGTATTGTCGCTCAAAAAAGTATCCAAACACTACGGTTGATTACAAAATTCAGGAAAAATATCTGGCAACGATTTTTTTAGAAATTAATGATCTGGCAACCTTCGTGTCACGTGACACGAAGGTTGCTCTTGACACTCTGTATGCACCAAAGTGACGCTCTTAACATTCTGTGCGCAACAGAGTGACGCTCCTTCGTGTCACGTGACACGAAGGTTGCCAGATCATTAATTTCTAAAAAAATCGTTGCCAGATATTTTTCCTGAATTTTGTAATCAACCGTAGTGTTCGGATACTTTTTTGAGCGACAGTACGCTCTTGACACTCTATGTGTACCAAAGTGACGCTCTTGACACTCTATGTGTACCAAAGTGACGCTCTTGACACTCTGTGTGCAAAAAAGGTGATGCTCTTAACACTCTGTGCGCACCAAAGTGATGCTCTTGACACTTCGTGTGCACAAAGGTGACGCTTTTGACACTCTGTGCACACCAAAGTGACGCTATTGACACTACGTGCGCACCAAAGTGACGCACTTGACAATTTGCGCATCTAACCTCAGATATTTAAATTCCATAATCCACAGTTGCTGTTTGCCATAATGTATTTGGGGCGGGGCTCGTAATCTGTAGTTCCCGGGTTCGAGTCCCGCTTGGGCTAGCATTGAGATTTATCTCCGCAAAACTCCCTGCCCTGCACTCAGTCACTAGGGAACACCGATGGACTTGTAAAGGCTGCCGTCCGACGGATGGGACGTAAGCCTTGGCACAGTGTACAAGAGAGTCATACCCTATACACGTTAAAGAACACGCTGGATGGTCTTGACAGGAGGCTATCCCCAACCTTTTCTGAGCCCTTGGAACCACCTCCGCCCCACAGATTTCTTGGAGTCTTGTGAACTCAAGTGTTTGGTGCATACAGAAGACTTTTCTGAGCCTTGGAACAACCTCCGCCCCACAGGACCTTGGAGTCCTTGTGACCTGGCCATTTAGCTCAACGTGTATCAAAAATTGCTGCTAAGAGATAAAACAACTCAAAGAATCTTCATGCAAATTCAGTGCAAGAGGACGAACAGCAGAGCATTTAGGATTTTTCGCCTGGTCACTAAACCTTTAGTGTTCTTTCAAGTTCAGAACCGAGAAACCAATCTTTAAACTCAACTTGTCACCAAGTTTCTGTTGCAAGATCGAGAAAATTCCCCAAAGTGCACCAAAGATCTTTTAAACTCTCCTTTGGTCCTTATCAAAATTCCAAAAAGATGTATATTTGAAAGATAAATTATTCAACACCTTCATCCAGACATCTCCTTCACAATTTTTTTTTTCGTTGTCGTACATCAATTTTCCCTTAGTTCCCGCTGAAAAGGTGGAAGAAAGAGACTTCGGAAAGGGGGGAGCAGGAGATTAAAAAAAAAAGAAAATAAATGAAAAAAGGGGAAAAATTGGTGTTAGCGCTAGCAACAATTGAATTACCCATTTAACAGTGACGATCAACGGGAGGAGATGTGTGGGATCCAATCGGGCGAATAGCAGGGATGCAGGAAGACGCTTCTTGTTGTGTCTTGTGCAATCTAGCCAAGTAAAGGTGTTGGCTATACATTAGGGATGGAAGACGGCTTTCAGCGCCACACGAGGCGAGAGTCCTAACTAGGTAAAAGCGCTTCGCATACTGCTGACAACGTAGACGAGCCCATGGCACCACAAATACATTTCGTCGGTTCATTAATCTCTTTTGGACAATCCGTAAAAACAAGGGAAGGCAAAGACAGATGATGTACTTGACACGTTAGCTCAAATGAAAAGATGGAGATGCAGCTACAAAATGTGTACATAAATATATATATATTCATATTTGGAAGAAAAAATAATGCTCCCTCCTCTGCCAATGAATTATACATGAAACAATAACTCTCGAAAAAACTTTAATGATGGTATCGTTGACAACCAGTGTTGTTCCCTGTGCGCCAATTCTGGTTCGTCTTGTAAGATGTATGCGCTGCTTTCTTTGCAATGTCTTTCGGTTTCTTGCGGAAGCCGTCTTTTCTGGGAAATTTCGTAATATATGAAATATGTATTCCACTTTCGAAGATACAAATTTTACCGCATAATGCATGTTCTTTGTGAAATGCTAAATATATATAAATACTCATTTGGATGTTGTATATTTTATATATATATAATGTTTACTCTTTATAAACATTATGGGTCTTTTATGAGTTTCAGTTGGGTTGGGTTGTTTTACCTCTGAACGGCACTTTTTTGCACACCATGGGCTAAATGGCCAGGTCACAAGGACCCCGAAGGCTCAGAGAAGGTTGGGGGAGGGGACCCACTGGAACAGCTGTTGGGAGACAGATGGTAACCTCCCGTCAAGACCATCCAGCGTGTTCTAGGGTATGGCTCTCACGGGGCCACGGCTTAACGTTCCATCCGATGGACGGCAGCATTTCGAAGCCAATCGGTGTCCCCTACTGACCGTGGGCAGGGCGGGGAATTTTGCGGAGATAAGTCTCAACGCTGACTCAACTGGGACTCGAACCTGGGAACTACAGATTACGAGCCTGGCGCACTACCGTTATGAGTTTGAATGAAGGAAATGAACCAACAGTACGGTTAACGAAAAAGAAAACTTAATAGTAATCCATTTTCAATAAGTTAATTTTAAATAGATGAAAAAATATATTAACATTTTTAACGACAAACAAAAATTTATTGAACATTAGATGCTGTAAATTTGTTGAATGTTCAAGTATAAAGTTATAATTTGATTGATTGTGTAAATTACTCTTTACTACCTGTGGGGCGGAGGTGGCTCAGTCGGTAGCGCGCCAGGCAAGTAATCTGTTGCTCCCAGGTTCGAGTCCCAGCTGGGCCAGCGTTGAGATTTACCTACGCAAAACTCCTCGTCTTGCCCAAGGTCAGTAGGGGACACCGATGGACTTGGAAAGTTCGCTGGAGAGCCATACCCTGTGAACGTTAAAGAGCTTGACGGGAGGCTACCATCTGTCTCCCAACAGCTATTCTAGTGGATCTCCTCCCCAAACGTCCTCTGAACCTTCGGGGTCCTTGTGACCTGGCCATTTAGCCCATTATCAGCAAAAAAAGTGCGGCTCAGTGAATTATTTCATTCTCTACCATTATCAAAATAGTTTCCTAAAATACAACTAGAGAATACGATTAACTTTGTCGAAGATGGAATTCTCCTTTTCAACAAATTATATTTCTTTGTTTGCCATTTTCCAAATTTAACAGTGAATTGGGTTGTTTAACCTCTGACCGGCGCTTTTCTGCGCAGGTTAAATGGCCAGGTCACGAAGACCCCAGGGTTTGGGTTGCTTTGCCTCTGAGCGAACGATATTGCGACAATGAGCTAAAAGGCTAGGTCACATGGGTTTCAATGGCATTGAGATGGTAAGGGAACCCCACTGGATTAGAAAGCAGATGGAAGCCTGAAGGGTTGGGTTGGGTTGTTTTACCTCTGAGCGGCACTTTTTTGCACACCATGGGCTAAATGGCCAGGTCACAAGGACCCCGAAGGCTCAGAGAAGGTTGGGGGAGGGTACCCACTGGAACAGCTGTTGGGAGACAGATGGTAGCATCCCGTCAAGGCCATCCAGCGTGTTCTTTAACGTGCACATGGTATGGCTCTCCCGCACACGGGGCCACGGCTTAACGTCCCATCCGACGGACGGCGGCCTTTCCAAGCCCATCGGTGTCCCCTACTGACCGTGGGCAGGGCGGGGAATTTTGCGGAGATAAATCTCAACGCTGACCCAGCTGGGACTCGAAGCTGGGAACTACAGATTACGAGTCTGGCGCGCTACCGACTGAGCCACCCCCGTCCCCCTGAAGGGAAAGACAAGTCAAGGTGTTCTTTAACATGCACAGGGTATTGCTCTCCTTTACCCAGAGCCACGGTTTAACGTTTCAACAGACGGACGACTGCTTTTCAAAGCCCATAGTTTTCTTCTTTCTAACCGAGAGCAATACGGGAGTTACCGGAGAGAAATCTCAACGTTAGCCATGGTACGACGAGCCTGAAAATTTTACAGTCGCTCAAAAAGAATATCCGAACGCTATGGTCGATTACAGAATTCAGGAAAAATATCTGGCAACGATTTTTTTTAGAAAATAGTGATCTGGCAACCTTCGTGTCACGTGATTACAGAATTCAAGAAAAATATCTGCAGCGTGTACAGCAACTGTACACGCTCCAGTTACCGTTCACAGCAAACTGAAGCGTGTGCAGTTACTGCACACGCTCCAGTTTGCTGTGAACGGTAACTGCACACGCTCAATATTTCCGTGAGTGAGCCCACACGATCTAGTATCAAAATAATATGACCACCTACAGTCGCTCAAAAAAGTATCCGAACACTATGGTTAATTAGAGAATTCCGAAAAAAATATCTGGCAACGATTTTATTTTTTAGAAATTAGTGATCTGACAACCTTCGTGTCACGTGTCACGAAGGTTCCCAGATCACTAATTTCTAAAACAAATCGTTGCCAGATATTTTTTCGGAATTCTGTAATCAACCATAGTGTTCGGATACTTTTTTGAGCGACTGTAGATTACGAATCTGATCCACAGCTGATTGAGCCCACCTCCCTTTCAGTTTGACACTGGAAATTCAATTTAATGAATAATTTTAAAATTGCGAGCATAAATATTTTATTAATATTTATCCATCCGAAAAAGAGTTTTATCTCTCAAGAAAATTAAATTTCGTTTTCTCACACATGTCCTTGGTATAAAGAGGTCAGTCATCCAACAATTCATGACCACCAGATTGACCTCCAAAATTTTAGATGTCTACTCTTTTTTTTCGCTACAGCCAAAAATGCAATATCGTTTTTCGTTACGTTTATCGTTATAGCAAAATTTAAATTTCGTTATAACGTTACGTTAACGTTATTTCGAAATATTTTTAGTATAAGTGCAAATTAATGAAATATATGTTAAGATTTTTATGATCTATGTATGCAGTAGCGTCGTCCAGTGATTCGCACCAGTTCAATTAATTCACTTGTTAAAAAATAAATGAAAAAAAAATTGGAAAAAGGAAAATTATCAACATTAATAACGAAATAAGTACAGTCGCTCAAAAAAGTATCCGAACACTATGGTTGATTACAGAATTCAGGAAATATATATGGCAACGATTTTTTTTATGGATTAGTGATCTGGCAACCTTCGTGTTACGTGACACGAAGGTTGCCAGATCAATAGTTTCTAAAACGCCAGATCACCAGTTTCTAAAAAAAATCGTTGTCAGATATTTTTTCTGAATTCTGTAATCAACCCTAGTGTTCGGATACTTTTTTGAGCGACTGTAGGTGGTCATATTATTTTGATACTAGATCGTGTGGGCTCACTCACAGAAATATTGAGCGTGTGCAGTTGCTGTACACGCTCCAGATATTTTTCCTGAATTCTGTAATCACGTGACACGAAGGTTGCCAGATCACTGATTTCTAAAAAAATCCTTGCCAGATATTTTTTCTGAATTCTGTAATCAACCGTAGTGTTCGGATACTTTTTTGAGCGACTGTAGGTGGTCATATTATTTTGATACTAGATCGTGTGGGCTCACTCACGGAAATATTGAGCGTGTGCAGTTACCGTTCACAGCAAACTGGAGCGTGTGCAGTAACTGCACACGCTCCAGTTTGCTGTGAACGGTAACTGGAGCGTGTACAGTTGCTGTACACGCTCCAGATATTTTTCCTGAATTCTGTAATCACGTGACACGAAGGTTGCCAGATCACTGATTTCTAAAAAAATCCTTGCCAGATATTTTTTCTGAATTCTGTAATCAACCCTAGTGTTCGGATACTTTTTTGAGCGACTGTAGGTGGTCATATTATTTTGATACTAGATCGTGTGGGCTCACTCACGGAAATATTGAGCGTGTGCAGTTACCGTTCACAGCAAACTGGAGCGTGTGCAGTAACTGCACACGCTCCAGTTTGCTGTGAACGGTAACTGGAGCGTGTACAGTTGCTGTACACGCTCCAGATATTTTTCCTGAATTCTGTAATCACGTGACACGAAGGTTGCCAGATCACTGATTTCTAAAAAAATCCTTGCCAGATATTTTTTCTGAATTCTGTAATCAACCCTAGTGTTCGGATACTTTTTTGAGCGACTGTAGGTGGTCATATTATTTTGATACTAGATCGTGTGGGCTCACTCACGGAAATATTGAGCGTGTGCAGTTACCGTTCACAGCAAACTGGAGCGTGTGCAGTAACTGCACACGCTCCAGTTTGCTGTGAACGGTAACTGGAGCGTGTACAGTTGCTGTACACGCTCCAGATATTTTTCCTGAATTCTGTAATCACGTGACACGAAGGTTGCCAGATCACTGATTTCTAAAAAAATCCTTGCCAGATATTTTTTCTGAATTCTGTAATCAACCCTAGTGTTCGGATACTTTTTTGAGCGACTTTAGGTGGTCATATTATTTTGATACTAGATCGTGTGGGCTCACTCACGGAAATATTGAGCGTGTGCAGTTGCTGTACACGCTCCAGATATTTTTTCTGAATTCTCTAATCAACCATAGTGTTCTGATACTTTTTCGGTTATATATGGGATACCATAGGTGTCCCCTATATAACCGAGGGTAGGGTGGGTATTTAACAGAAATAAATCTCAACCCTAGCATAGTTGCGACTCGAACCTGGAAACTATAGATTATAATCCTTGCGCGCCACTGCCTCAGCTACACCTTGCTGCTGATCAGGAACAGCAGACATTAGAAGAATTAAATTTTGAGGTATTGAAACTGATTTGTCTCGATTCAAATGTTTTCTGTTTGGACCAATAAAAAGGGGGGCGGGGGTGGCTCAGTCGGTAGCGCGCCAGACTCGAAATCTGTAGTTCCCAGGTTCGAGTCCCAGCTGGGTCAGCGTTAAGATTTATCTCCGCAAAATTCCACGCCCTGTCCACAGACAGCAGGGGACACCGATGGGCTTGGCAAGGCCGCCGTCCGTCGGATGGGACGTTAAGCCGTGGCACCGTGTGCGGGAGAGCCATACCCTGTGCACGTTAAAGAACACTCTGGATGGCCTTGACGGGAGGTTACCATCTGTCTCCCAACAGCTGTTCCAGTGGGTCCCCTCCCCCAACCTCCACTGAGCCTTCAGGGTCCATGTGACCTGGCCATTTAGCCCATTGTGTGCAAAAAAGTGCCGCTCAGAGGTAAAACAACACAACCCAACCAATAAAAAGGTTATTTCAGCGGCAAATACTTTTTGAATGTCGAAGAAGTTAAAAAAGAGAATGCAAGTTTCTTGAGTGCACGTGACAGAGCTGTTTTTTCTACGGAAATACAAAACTTGCCGTTGAGATGGGACAAATGAATGCAAAAAAACGGTGTTTACATAGAAAAATAATATTTCTTCCACTTCATTCTTTAAATATTTAAAAAGATAAAGCTTTTATCTTTACCCTCTACATTAGGATATCATTTAACATTCCCATCGCAATTGCATTTTTAATTTTTTTGTTCAAAGGGAAGAAAATATTCCCCTAAACAAAAGACGATGATAAGATAGAATCTCTATTGGATTTGTCTCGGTTTCTCCTACAATATAGGGGCGGGGGTGGCTCAGTCGGTAGCGCGCCAGGCTCGTAATCTATAGTTCCCAGGTTCGAGTCCCAGCTGGTCAGCATTGAGATTTATCTCCGCAAAATTCTCCGCCCTGCCCACTTTCAGTAAGGGACACAGATGGGCTTGGAAAGGCCGCCGTCCATCGGATGGGACGTTAAGCCGTGACCCCGTGTGTGGGAGAGCCATACCCTATGCACGTTAAAGAACACGCTGAATGGCCTCGACGGGAGGCTACCATCTGTCTCCAACAGCTGCTCCAGTGGGTCCCCTTCCCCAACCTTCTCTGAGCCTTCGGGGTCCATGTGACCTGGCCATTTAGCCCATGGTTTGCAAAAAAGTGCCGTTCAAACAAAAAAAACAACCCAACCCAAAAATCCTACAATATATACAGGGACATGCCCATGTTTAGTAGACACGTATGGGATAGTGATTAACACCCAGAGAAGTCTCCTTTAATGTATTGTAAGGAGCGGGATTGGTTCAATCCATAGCACACCATACTCGTAATCTGCAGGTCCCAGGTTCGAGTCCCAACTGTGCCAGCGTTGAGAGTTATCTCTGTTAATCCCCCTCCCCCCTGCCGCCCTCGGGAGGTAAGAACGCCAAAGGCTTAAAAAATCCGTCGTTCGTCGGATAGGACATCAAGTGAAGCTCTCCTGCGCAGGGGAGTCAAATGATGGGAATGTTAAAGAACGCACCTGGACCTCAGAAGGCAGGAGGAAGTCCAAAGGAGCCCCTTCCGTTATCCAACTCAGAACTCCTGGAATCTTTGTGACCTACACATTTAGCTTACTGTATCAAGAAAAATAAGGCTTTTCTTACGCCCTATAATGGCATCGCCAATAGCTTTTCTTCCGCCCTACAATGGTATCGCCAAGAACTTTTCTTCCGCCCTATAATGGTATCGCCAAGAACTTTTATTCCGCCCTATAATGGTATCGCCAATGGCTTTTCTTCCACCCTGTAATGGTATCGCCAATGGCTTTTCTTACGCCCTATAATGGTATCGCCAATAGCTTTTCTTCCGCCCTGTAATGGTATCGCCAAGAACTTTTCTTCTGCCCTATAATGGTATCACCAAGAACTTTTCTTCCGCTCTGTAATGGTATCGCCAGAAACTTTTCTTCCGCCCTATAATGGTATCGCCAAGAACTTTTCTTCCACCCTGTAATGGTATCGCCAAGAACTTTTCTTCCGCCCTAAAATGGTATCGCCAAGAACTTTTATTCCGCCCTATAATGGTATCGCCAATGGCTTTTCTTCCGCCCTGTAATGGTATCGCCAATAGCTTTTCTTCCGCCCTGTAATGGTATCGCCAAGAACTTTTCTTCTGCCCTATAATGGTATCACCAAGAACTTTTCTTCCGCTCTGTAATGGTATCGCCAGAAACTTTTCTTCCGCCCTATAATGGTATCGCCAAGAACTTTTCTTCCACCCTGTAATGGTATCGCCAAGAACTTTTCTTTCGCCCTGTAATGGTATCGCCAGAAATTTTCTTCCGCCCTATAATGGTGTCGCCAAGAACTTTTCTTCCGCCCTGTAATGGTATCGCCAATAGCTTTTCTTACGCCCTATAATGGTATTACCAATGGCTTTTCTTACGTCTTATAATGGTATCGCCAGGAACTTTTCTTCTGCACTATATTGGTATCGCCAGGAACTTTTCTTCTGCCCTATATTGGTATCGCCAATAGCTTTTCTTCCGCTCTGTAATGGTATCGCCAGGAACTTTTCTTCCGCCCTATAATGGTATCGCCAATAGCTTTTCTTACGCCCTGTAATGATATCGCCAAGAACTTTTCTTCCGCCCTATAATAGTATCGCCAATAGCTTTTCTTCCACCCTATAATGGTATCGCCATGAAGTTTTCTTCCGCCCTATAATGGTATCGCCAATAGCTTTTCTTCCGCCCTATAATGGTAGCGCCAATGGCTTTTCTTCCACCCTATAATGGTATCGCCATTAGCTTTTCTTCCGCCTTATAATGGCATCTCCAGGAACTTTCTTAACAAAATTGTAATCCATGCAATAATTGTAATCTGAAACGCTCGATAAAGCAGATCTTAATCTGAAATGAGAAACTCCAGTTGCTGAAAATGCTTTTATCGTCAACTTAATTTGCATATCGTGGAATAAGCAAATTAAAAGCCGATAAATGTGAGTTATTTAACACTAAATCTGTTCACAAAACTTCTCTGAAACTTCCGACAAATTCCAAAAATTCCTTCTTGAGATATTTGCAATGTTTAACATCCGTCAATTGCGAACAGCACTGCATCTCTACGGTACATGTCAATTTTCTTTATCATTCTTTTGTTAGTGGTGTATCACTCCTCAGGTATTTTGGAATTTCGTTGTACAATACGGCGTCTTTTTCATATATTTGATATTCCGGAAATATTGTCAATTCCTAGTCCAGCTCAAATAGGAATTCCTTCATTCACTTAGGGGCGGGGGTGGCTCAGTCGGTAGCGCGCCAGGCTCGTAATCTGTAGTTTCCAGGTTCGAGTCTCAGCTGGGTCAGCGTTGAGATTTATCTCCGCAAAATTTCCCGCCCTGCCCACGGTCAGTAGGGGACACCGATGGGCTTGGAAATGCCGCCATCCGTCGGATGGGACGTTAAGCCGTGGCTCCGTGTGCGGGAGAGTCATACCCTGTGCACGTTAAAGAACACGCTTGATGGCCTTGACAAGAGGCTACCATCTGTCTCCCAACAGCTGTTCCAGTGGGTCCCCTCCCCCAACCTTCTCTGAGCCTTCGGGGTCCATGTGACCTCACCATTTAGCCCATGGTGTGCAAAAAAGTGCCGTTCAGAGGTAAAGCAACCCAACCTTCATTCACATAGAGGTATCGCCGTTAGTGTTTATCCACCATAAAGTCATCAAACACAGCTATTGCCTTAAACGTTTGCTTACAACATACCTTGCTGTAGGCGTTTGGTCACCATTCGCTATCTGTGTTCATCTGTCACTAACAGATATAATTATCAGGTATTCACCATATAGTGGTGTCACCATGAATATTTGTCAAACATACGAAACCATCACCATATGTGTTTTCCACCATGCCATGGTAGAGGTATCGTTATGTGTTTATTAATGTATATATGTTTCCCACCTAATATGGTAGCTAGGTCACTGGAAGGAGAGCTATGCACCAATCCCCTGTGATGATGTACAGAACCTGCCAGGCCTAGCACCTAACGTCCGACCCCGCCTTCTCGTGGTGGAGGCCGTTAGGACCTTAAAAAAAGAAATACTCTCTTATGGAAAGGAACGGAAGGGGAGGGCTGCCAGATTAGTGTGGCCTACTGATCTGGACAACTATGGCTACTTTTTTTTCCTACCCTGCTGGGGAGTGGTCAACCAAACAGGATCCTGATGCAAATCATATATACCAAATTGAAGTGAATAAAGGCTCTGAGCTTGATTATGGATCCTGAATTTGCTGCACTGGTGGGCTTCTGTGGAGGGAAAATCTTACGCTGTGTTTTCTGTTTGTTTGTGGGTTGACAGCCCCAAGTGAATAGATTCACAGGATATGTTTATCAGCTGGTGGAGAATCCTCACTCCCATTGCTTGTGATGATGATAGATGCATTACTGGCTTTAATGTTGGCCCTATAACACAATCTGAAGTTAGTTTGGTTATTTCTAAACTTAAACTACATAAATACCCAGGGGTATATGAAATTACTACGGAAATGCTTAGAGCTGGGAATGTTTCTGTTACCACTTGGATGACTGAAATTTTGAATATCTTTTATGATAAAGGCATGGTTCCTAAGGATTTTACCAGAGCTATTGTTATCCCTATTTTCAAAAAAGGTGATCGCATATCTTGTGATAACTATAGAGATATCAGCCTACTCTCTGTTCCAGGGAAAGTTCTTTGCATGATTGTGCTTAATAGAATTAAAGATCTGGTTGACAGTCAATTGCGTGATGAGCAATGTGGATTCAGAAGTGGTAGGGGATGTTCAGATCACATATTTTCACTCAGGCAGATTCTTGAGAAATGTTTAGAGCTTCAGAAACCTTTGGTTGCTATGTAGCTTTGTCGATTTCAAAAAGGCTTTCGACTCTTTGAAATCGCCTAATGTCATAAATAATAGTCATAATTTGTGGTTGATTGTGAGATCATATGGTATACCAGACAAGTTAGTTAACATAATGAAAGTTCTCTATAATAAAAATGAGTCGTGTGTGAGAGTTGGTTAGGTTTGTAGCAATTGGTTTAGCATTACTTCTGGTGTTCGACAAGGGTGCATTTCGTCTCCTTTTCTCTTTAGTTTGGTTATTGATTATGTTATGCTGAATTCACTCCAAGGGAAAGATTTTGGCCTTAAATGGACTGGAGATACGAAAATTTCTGATTTAGATTATCTGATGATTTAGCCCTTTTGGCAAATGATTTTGATAAGATGAACTCTTTCGGTCGAATCTGGATTGGATTGTTTTACCTCTGAGCTCCACTTTTTTGCACACCATGGGCTAAACGGCCAGGTCACATGGACCCCGAAGGCTCAGAGAAGGTTGGGGGAGGGGACCCACTGGAACAGCTGTTGGGAGACAGATGGTAGCCTCCCGTCAAGGCCATCCAGCGTGTTCTTTAACGTGCACAGGGTATGGCTCTCCAGCACACAGGGCCACGGCTTAACGTCCCATCCGACGGACGGCGGCCTTTCCAAGCCCATCGGTGTCCCCTACTGACCGTGGGCAGGGCGGGGAATTTTGCGGAGATAAATCTCAACGCTGACCCAGCTGGGACTCGAACCTGGGAACTACAGATTACGAGCCTGGCGCGCTACCGACTGAGCCACCCCCGCCCCTTTGAGCTGTTGATGAGACTGGTAGTAGAGTAGTTTGGTTATAAACAGAGAGAAAACTGAAATGATGAAAATTGGTCAGGCAGGCTGTGATTCAGTAAATCTGAATGGTTGCAATCTTGAGCAGGTGTCACAGTTTAATTATCTTGGGAGCTATGTAACAGATAATGGTGATGTGCGGCATGAAATTAAACAGACAAATAGAGATTGCTGCCGAAACTTTTAAGAATCTATGGAGAGTGTGGAGAAATAGGCGTATACATCTAAAGACTAAAATTAGACTTATAATAGTTTGGTTCTTTCTAGGGTTAGTTAGTACAGTGAAACTTAGACACTTTGTAAACAAGATAACAGGAAACTAGATGCTTTTGATTCTAGATGCTTACGCAGTATCTTGGGCATTAGGTGGTTCAACTTTGTAACTAATGATAAGGTTATGCAAAGGAATTTGCAACCTCCTTTAAGCAGCATATTGTGCAGAGAGAGGCTCCGTTGGTTTGGCCATGTTGCCCGTATGGAAAATTATAGATTAGCGAATAGAATTACGAACAGTGTGCCTAAAGGCCTCAGAAAGAGGGGGAGACCTAGGATGCAAGTGGGCAGATAATGTCAAAGAGGACCATTAGAATTGGTGTGCAGTTGCCGGATGCAGCAGATATAGCTCAGGACAGATATACTTGGAGAACTAAATTGTACAATCTGATTGGACCTCCGTAACACATGGCTGCTTGGCGATGATGATGATGAGAATTTCCGCTATGCGTATTTATGAATATTTGTCATATAGAATTATCGCTATGTATTTATGTATATTTGTCATACAGAAGTATCACTATGTGTATCTGTGTGCATTTGTTGTATAGAAGTATCGCTATGTGTATTTATCATATAGGAGTGTCGTTATGTGTATTTATGTGTATTTGTCATATAGAAGTATCGTTATGTGTATTTATGTACATTTTTCATATAGAAGTATAGCTATGTCTATATGTATATTTGTCATATAGAAGTATAGCTTTGTGTATTTATGTATATTTGTCATATAGAAGTATTGCTATGTGTATTGATGTGTATTTATCATACATATATGTTGCTATGGGTATTATGTATATTTATCATATAAAATTATCTGTGTTATTATTTGTGTGTTCATGTATATTTGTCATGTAGAAGTGTCGTTATGTGTATTTATGCATATTTGTCATATAGAAATGTTGCTATGGGTATTATGTATATTTATCATATAAAATTATCTGTGTTATTATTTGTGTGTTCATGTATATTTGTCATGTAGAAGTGTCGTTATGTGTATTTATGCATATTTGTCATATAGAAATGTTGCTATTTGTATTTATGTATATTTGTCATATAGAAGTGTCGCTATGTGTATTTTTGCATATTTGTGAAACAGAGTGTGTATCAATATCTATGTGTATCAATATCTATTTCTTTGTTCCACAGAGGTATCGACACCGTGTTTGTCTACCACAAAATGCTACCGTAAGGGCATAGTAGTATCGCCATGGGTGTTTATCTCTCACACAGATATGTCGCTTTCACTTTTTATTTAACCACTCTAAAATAAGGGCGGGGGTGGCTTAGTTGGTAGCGCGCCAGGCTCGTAATCTGTAGTTCCCAGGTTCGAGTCCCAGCTGGGTGAGCGTTGAGATTTACCTCCGCAAAATTTCCCGCCCCACCCACGGTTACTAGAGGACACCAAGGCCGCCGTCCGTCAGATGCGACGTTAAGCCGTTGCCCCGTGTGCGGGAGAGAGCCATACCCTGTGCACGTTAAAGAACACGATGGATGGCGTTTACGGGAGGCTACCATCTGTCTCCCAACAGCTGTTTCAGTGGGTCCCACCCTCCAACCTTCTCTGAGCCTTCGGGGTCCTTGTGACCTGGCCATTTACGGGGGGGGGGGGGTTTGCTCAGTCGGTAGCGCGCCAGGCTCGTAATCTGTAGTTCCCAGGTTCGAGTCCCAGCTGGGTCAGCGTTGAGATTTATCTCCGCAAAATTCCCCCGCCCTGTGTTTTTATCGTGCTGGACTTTACTTTTTTGTGTGTTGTTAAAAAAATTACGTATAACTATGTTATATTTATATAGGTTCTGGTTGGGTAAAAAAATCCAAGTAATAAAATCTACCTTGGGCTGTAATTAGATGTGTGTTGTCTTTAATTGGTATAATATTTTTAACTATTGAGATTGAACATGTTCTATTTTTCTAATATTTCTTAAGTTGGCTGTACCATGTATTGTTATAATAAGTGATAAAATTAATAATATATATTCTAATATAAGCTTATTAGTTCAAGCTAATTGCCAAAGGATGTTACGACGACCATTAATAACTGGGCCTCCTGTCACAAAAACATCTGAGAAACATTCGCAACACTATCTGCCGATTGGGGCGGGGGTGCTCAGTCGGTAGCGCGCCAGGCTCGTAATCTGCAGTTCCCAGGTTCGAGTCCCAGATGGGTCAGCTTGAGATTTATCTCCGCAAAATTCCCCCGCCCTGCCCACGGTCACTAGGGGACACCGATGGGCTTGGAAAGGCCGCCGTCCGTCGGATGGGACGTTAAGCCGTGGCTCCGTGTGCTGGAGAGCCATACCCTGTGCACGTTAAAGAACACGCTGGATGGCCTTGAATGGGAGGCTACCATCTGTCTCCCAACAGCTGTTCCAGTGTGTCCCCTCCCCCAACCTTCTCTGAGGCTTCGGGGTCCATGTGACCTGGCCGTTTAGCCCATGGTGTGCAAAAAAGTGCCGCTCAGAGGTAAAACAACCCAACCCAACCCTGGCCATTTAATTAATTGTGTGCAAAAAAGTGCGCTCAGAGGTAAAACCAACCCAACTCTGAAATAGATATCTCAAATCTCACTGGACGTTTGTACAACACAAAAGGATATAAACATCCACACCGATACAGTTACACTTTATACTCTATCGTTATAATTGTCTATGGATAGTAATAACTTCATTGCTGTTTGCTTACCACGTAGAAGTATCATGAGCAGCACTATTCCATCCTCCGTGGATGACGAAATACGAGTACTCCTGACAATCGCCCGTGAAGCCTGTTTCTGTGATTCCGGTGATTGGCAGTCCCTTGGGATTCATCACAGAAATGGAACCCATCTATCTTTCCTAAATTGCAAAATTGAGAAAAGCGTAAAGTACTTACATTTTTTTTTTTTTTTCAATTTTCATTCAATGATGTATCCTACGCATTTGGAGCAGGGAAATTTTACTTTAAACCTCATAACTCCTCTTACAGAATTTGACATTATTACAAAAACGGATTTCGTCGACTCCTTCTTCGGTGATTCGTCTTCCATTTTTCCCAATTACTCGTTCGCTTTGTCGTGTTGTAATTGTAGTTTCCTTTGCTATTACGAAGCAGATATTTATGGATATATACACGCGTCGTTTTGAATAATTCCTCATTGCTCTCAAACAGAGTTAATGCGTTAACAGTTTATGCAGTTCTCATGTAAATTTCCGAGCGCAAGACAAAAAATTGCAGATATCATTATTTTGCTAAACGCGAAGTGCAAGAAATTTATGCGTATTTATAACACAGAACAATATCTCATCAACTTAGCTTCATCCAGAACAGAAGACAATCTGAACATAAAAAACGAATGGAAGAAACTTCTAAGAAACAGAAGAATTATAAATAACTCTTCTCCCTAGAGAAGTTGAAGACCGAGGCAAAAACAAATGTGCGAAATTGCATCAGCAAACAATTGCAATCGTTTTTTAAATTATGACTAAAATTTCGTTTTTGCTTTTCTTAAAAATACATCTTTGACTGTTGAAATGTGATATGTACAATAGGCATAATTAATGCACTTAACGTGTGGAAAGAGAATCAGTTACAGTTAATTGTGTTCCTTGTCAGATCTTTTCCCTAACCGAAGAGTGTTAGATCCCATTCTATCTCGCTACAAAAAGATGAAAAAAATTCTCTGTGCACATCAGCAACCTCTCCTGGTACATTAGGACATCTTCGCTGTAATCATTATCTCAGCTCTGAATTTAAGATCATTGAGATCTCTCTCGAGTTTCGTTATTTAGTTTTCAAAAGATCAGATTTTCTCTTACACGATTTTGATGGTTTTTAGAATTAGAAAAAAAAAAACGTTTCTTTCGTTTTCATCATAGGATTTGCTCTTTCTGAAGCAAAATGGATTAAGCATCTCCCATCACGATCATCTAATAGATAGAATAAGTTTAGGTAAGCAAATCACTCTGCACAACCATTACGAATATGTGGTGAAGCCATCATCAGTGGTCTTCTAAGTGCTTGGTGGATAGCTTTCCCTTCTGTCCAATCATCCTGCCCTCGCTGAGAAAGGGGACACCGATGACCGTCCGTCGGATAGACGTCAAACCACGGCTCCGTGTACAGAACAGTTACGTAGAGCTGAACAGTCGCTCAAAAAAGTATCCGAACACTATGGTTGATTACAGAATTCAGAAAAATATCTGGCAACGATTTTTTTAGAAATTAGTGATCTGGCAAACCTTCGTGTCACGTGACACGAAGGTTGCCAGATCACTAATTTCTAAAAAAAATCGTTGCCAGATATTTTTTCCAGAATTCTGTAATCAACCATAGTGTTCGGATACTTTTTTGAGCGCCTGTAGGTGGTCATATTATTTTGATACTAGATCGTGTGGGCTCACTCATGGAAATATTGAGCGTGTGCAGTTACCGTTCACAGCAAACTGGAGCGTGTGCAGTTACCGTTCACAGCAAACTGGAGCGTGTGCAGTAACTGCACACGCTCCAGTTTGCTGTGAACCATATATTAAGGAGCAAATGTTTTAAAATGAAAAGCGATATCGCAAAATTCGACAATATAAATTCCCTAACGGATTAGAGAGTCGTGCTGCATGTGAATCGGAAGATGGATTCGTATAAACAAGAGAGGGCGTAAGAATAACAGTTGAAAAAACGAGTAACGCTTTAATTCCTAAAATTACAAGGTGGACCAACTGGGACAGCATCAAGTGATTCGGTATGGAATATGATCACCTCTTACCGCTATGAAGGCTTCACAGAGATATCCCTTTATGTTGATAATCATATGCATTGCTTCACAGAGATGTCCCATAATATTGATAATTATCTTTATTGCTTCACAGAGATGGCCCAAAATATTGATAATTATCTGCATTGCTTCACATAGATGTTCCATAATATTGATAATTTTCTGCATTGCTTCACAGAGATGTCCCATGACGTTGATAATCATATGCATTGCTTCAGAGAGATTCCCATTATATTGATAATTATCTGCATTGCTTCACAGAGATGTCCCATGATGTTGATAATCATCCGCATTGCTTCACAGAGATGTCCCATGATGTTGATAATCATCTGCATTGCTTCACAGCGATGTCCCATGATGTTGATAATCATATGCATTGCTTCACAGAGATGTCCCATAATGTTGATAATCATCTGCATTGCTTCACAGAGATGTCCCATGATGTTGATAATCATTTGCATTGCTTCACAGAGATGTCCCATGATGTTGATAATCATATGCATTGCTTCACAGAGGTTCCCATTATGTTGATAATTATCTGCATTGCTTCACAGAGATGGCCCATAATGTTGATAATCATCTGCATTGTTTCACAAAAATGTCCCATAATGTTAATAATCATCTGCATTGCTTCACAGAAATGTCCCATAATGTTGATAATCATCTGCATTGCTTCACAGAGATGTCCCATGATGTTGATAATCATATGCATTGCTTCACAGAGATTCCCATTATATTGATAATTATCTGCATTGCTTCACAGAGATGTCCCATGATGTTGATAATCATCTGCATTGCTTCACAGAGATGTCCCATGATGTTGATAATCATATGCATTGTTTCACAGAGATGTCCCATGATGTTGATAATCATCTGCATTGCTTCACAGAGATGTCCCGTGATGTTGATAATCATCTGCATTGCTTCACAGAGATGTCCCATGATGTTGATAATGGGAATTTATGTTGATAATGGGAATCTCTGCATTGCTTCACAGAGATGTCCCATAATGTTGATAATCATCTGCATTGCTTCACAGAAATGTCCCATAATGTTGATAATCATCTGCATTGCTTCACAGAAATGTCCCATAATGTTGATAATCATCTGCATTGCTTCACAGAGATGTCCCATGATGTTGATAATCATATACATTGCTTCACAGAGATTCCCATTATATTGATAATTATTTGCATTGCTTCACAGGTATGTCCCATGATGTTGATAATCATCCGCATTGCTTCAGAGAGATTCCCATAATGTTGATAATCATGTGCATTGCTTCACATAGATGTCCCACGATGTTGTTAATCATCTGCATTGCTTCACAGAGATGTCCCATGATGTTGATAATCATATACATTGCTTCACAGAGATTCCCATTATATTGATAATTATTTGCATTGCTTCACAGGTATGTCCCATGATGTTGATAATCATCCGCATTGCTTCAGAGAGATTCCCATAATGTTGATAATCATGTGCATTGCTTCACATAGATGTCCCACGATGTTGTTAATCATCTGCATTGCTTCACATAGATGTCCCATGATGTTGATAATCATCTGCATCGTTTCACAGAGATTCCCATAATGTTGATAATTATCTGCATTGCTTCACAGAGATGTCCCATGATGTTGATAATCATCTGCATTGCTTCACATAGATGTCCCATAATGATGATAATCATCTGCATTGCTTCACAGAGATGTCCCATAATGTTGATAATCATCTGCATTGCTTCACAGAGATTCCCATTATGTTGATAATTATCTGCATTGCTTCACAGAGATGTCCCATAATGTTGATAATCATCTGCATTGCTTCAGAGAGATGTCCCACGATGTTGTTAATCATCTGCATTGCTTCACAGAGATGTCCCATGATGTTGATAATTATCTGCATTGCTTCACAGGATGTCCCATAATGTTGATAATTATCTGCATTGCTTCACAGGGATGTCCCATGATGTTGATAATCATCTGCATTGCTTCACAGAGATGTCCCATGATGTTGATAATCATCTGCATTGCTTCACAGAGATGTCCCATAACGTTGATAATCATCTGCATTGCTTCAGAGAGATGTCCCACGATGTTGATAATTATCTGCATTGCTTCACAGAGATGTCCCATAATGTTGATAATCATCTCCATTGCTTCAAAGAGCTGTCCCATGATGTTGATAATCATCTGCATTGCTTCACACAGATGTCCCATGATGTTGATAATCATATGCATTGCTTCACAGAGATTCCCATTATGTTGATAATTATCTGCATTGCTTCACAGATATGTCCCATAATGTTGATAATCATCTGCATTGCTTCACAGAGATGTCCGATGATGTTGATAATCATCTGCATTGCTTCACAGAGATGTTCCATGATGTTGATAATCATCTGCAATTCTTCACATAGATGTCCCATGATGTTGATAATCATCTGCATTGCTTCACAGAGATGTCCCATGATGTTGATAATCATCTGCATTGCTTCACAGAGATGTCCCATGATGTTGATAATCATCTGCATTGCTTCACAGAGATGTCCCATGATGTTGATAATTATCTGTATTGCTTCACAGAGATGTCCCATAATGTTGATAATTATCTGCATTGCTTCACAGGGATGTCCCATGATGTTGATAATTATCTGCATTGCTTCACAGGGATGTCCCATGATGTTGATAATCATCTGCATTGCTTCACAGAGATGTCCCATAATGTTGATAATCATCTGCATTGCGTCAGAGAGATGTCCCACGATGTTGATAATTATCTGCATTGCTTCACAGAGATGTCCCATAATGTTGATAATCATCTCCATTGCTTCACAGAGATGTCCTATGATGTTGATAATCATCTGCATTGCTTCACAGAGATGTCCCATGATGTTGATAATCATCTGCATTGCTTCACAGAGATGTCTCATGATGTTGATAATCATCTGCATTGCTTCACAGAGATGTCCCATTATGTTGATAATAATCTGCATTGCTTCTCCAAGGAACGCTGATGCCCTGGGAATCTTCCAGGAGAGGGCTTCAAGAGAGGAACCCGTCTCCAGAAACCATCCCATGCATAGTCTATGAAATTTAAGTCGGGAGACTTGGCTGGCCACTTCATATGGTTAATAGCGCTATTAACCAGATAGAGATCACCAAGGTGACAACAGTGCGGGCGTGACGTTATCATCTTGGAGGATGAAAATATCACCTCTTGCACCCGAATATGCTCTCACGAAGGAGTCCCGAGATTTCCTTCCTCTGCCTACGACTGATGACGTAGTCTGTTGGAAACACATACACAACTCCCGTCCCAAATGTATTGCTCTTCAAACCATGGCACTACCACCACAATAGGTATCCCATCCAGGGATATTTCTGGCATGAAAGAGTATCCCTGGAATCCTTCACATCAACTGGCACTGTGAATAATTGCAATGACCATGAGAGCAATAACGAGGATGACGGTAAAAGCGATAAGTACAGTCGCTCAAAAAAGTATCTGAACATTAAAAATATCTGAACGGTAACTGCACACGCTCAATATTTCCGTGAGTGAGCCCACACGATCTAGTATCAAAATAATATGACCACCTACAGTCGTTCAAAAAAGTATCCGAACACTGTGGTTGATTGCAGAATTCAGAAAAAATATCTGGCAACGAATTTTTTTAGAAGTTAGTGAACTTGACATAGTCTCAATGTTAGCCATGAATCTCACTATGCTATCCATTTGTCCCTTTGTATAAAAAATAATAAATACCCCCTCAAGCAGCTGCTTGCCACAGAGGTGTGACAGGAGCCTGTCAGTTTATATGCCATAGTTGAAGGTCTGTGAGGATGGCAGGACCTCAGCAGAAAAACGACACATACATCCATCTCGGCTCGAACCCAGGTCCCATTGGATCAGTAGCCAAGCATGCTAACCACTCGGCCACGGGAGTATAAGAGAAATTAACGTTTGCGTCTAACTAATTAAAGTTTGCGTCTAAGAACCCAAGCATCAGGTTAAGATGTTACATCTATTTTCAGTTAACCCTACACAAACACGCAGTCTGGCGAATTCACATTTCTGTCCATTTCTTCATCGATTTGAGAGAATCCTCCTCTTATGAACAGCAAGACACTGCTACCTTAAGAATTTTCTCCATCACAGAATTAAAACGAATCTTCGACACATTGCATAAATCTTCTCCCTTCAAACAAACGCATTTAAATGCCTCCGCTGACAATTTAATCTTTCTTTGACGAACACGAAGCTGCAAGAGTTCGGGAAAAGCATTTTCGTAGGCGAAATTTCTGGCGAAAGCTTTACATATTTAGCGCTGTAGGAAACAATGCGATTTGAGACTTCCCTCGTTAAGACTGACTCTCTCTTTAATTCAGTCAACAGCTGACTAAAGAGAGCTCAAAGGAGGATTGTTATTAAGCCTGCAGACTAATTTTGAACTTTGATATTAATAAATTTGAGAAACATTTAGTAACTTCCACGAGAGTTACTCTTTTCGCAATTCAAAGGCAACAAACGCCTCATCTTGCAGGAGAGTTTTCTCTTTTGCATTTTCTGTTCCTCTTTCTCTCTTAAGTCCGCTCTCTAGAAAGAGCTCTCTTCAAAACAAAACTTTCTCTCTTTTCTAATCCTAAAACGTTTGTTAATGAACCATCCATTCAAGCAGAACAGAACAATTTACAGATATAATTTCACATCTTTAACTTGCTTAATGCATTTACGAGTCGATGCATTCGTCATCACGAAATTGCTTGCGAGACGGACCACGCATTATATTATGCGTAATAAATACAATAAAGATTCATAAATTAGGACAATGATTTAAATGATACTGGAGCTGTAATGAACATCAGTTCCTCGAGGCTTTAAGCACGTACCAAATGAGTTTTAGAAATTTGCATTTATTTCGTTTAATAGAAACGGATGCAACTCCAGTAGTAACAAAGTTCATTTCATCTTACTTCCGTGCGTTCATATTACTCACTGCAATGAGCAAGCAGAACTCTAATCGGGTAAATATAATCTAGACGCCTAATGACAGATGTTCACGCGCTGGTTGAACATCCTCCGTCTTCACACTTCGCCTCGTAATCGAATTTGGCATGGACCGCTATTTTATTCCATAGACAATTCGTCGGAGGGTGTGGTTCGCCAAATTGATACCCAAAGTTAAATTACCACGAGTGTGTGTGTGTGTGCTTTTGGCTTTAACTGTTGGAATTGCTGCACCGGAAGATTATTGTAATGGGGAAAGGAAGCTGTGCGTAGAGATCTTTAAAAGAGCAAGGCGAAATCTTGCGAGGTAAGAGTCTTTTCCTCTCCGTGTAATGTAGGTGATGGAGAAACTCACACACGTAATATCGCCTCGAAGAAAAGTATAAAGAAGGGACTAATTTCTAAAGCGAGCAGTGGTTTCCTCTCTGTTCTCTCTCTGGAGTGCTCCTCAGCAAAGACAACTTATTAGCATCTACAAGTAGGAAGCGAAATTGGATTATGTTGTTAGCAAAGAGGTTAATTGTATTGCCTGATATAAAACCCTTGTATGCAAAAACCATCTCCTGTTTGGGAGCAAGTTAAAAGCCAAAATTAAATCCAACGGAATCGGCGAATGAATTGTGAACAACGCTCCTCGCGGCGGTAGAGGGAAAATCTTTCTGCTGTTGCAAAACGAACTCGTGAAGATAAAACTGCGGGGCATTTCAAGAAAGAAATGCTTTTACCTCTTGGAAATGGGGATTTGATGGAATATTTATTTCGTAGGTATTTAGCTGCGTGGATGCAACATGTGGGGAGATGTCACCTCTTTATTACAAGACAAGACAAAGGGAAATTCAAAAAATATCGCTAAACAGTGTTGTATACAAGAGAAGTATTAAACTTATTGTGATCACGAATCAAAATGGCCAGGTCACATGGACCCCAATGGTTGAGAGAAGGTTCGGGGAGGGGACCTACTGGAACAGCTGTTTGGAGACAGATGTTAGCCTCCCATCAAGGCCATCCAGCGTGTTCTTTAACGTGCACAGGGTATGGCTCTCCCACACACGGGGCCACGGCTTAACGTCCCATCCGACGGACGGCAGCATTACCAAGCCCATCTGTGTTCCTTGATGACATTGATAACATCAACACTTGATAACATCGATACTCTTTTACGATGACTCTTTATAACCCGACTGAAAAATCAGTCCCTGTTAGAATTATCTCAGGAGATGGTGTACAGTCGCTCAAAAAAATATCCGAACATTATGGTTGATTACAGAATTGAGAAAAAAATATCTGATAACTTTTTTTTTAGAAATTAGTGAACTGGCAACCTTCGTGTCACGTGACACAAAGGTTGCCAGATCGTGACACAAAGGTTGCCATAATTTCTAAAAAAAAAGTTACCAGATATTTTTTCTCAATTCTGTAATCAACCATAGTGTTCGGATATTTTTTTGAGCGACTGTACGTGAAGCATAAAAGGTTGAGAACCATTGATTTAAGCAATGTTTATACTTGGGGTTGTCATTAATTCAGGACTTGCTATAGAATAATTACGAAAAGGAAATTTTGATTTTTCTTTCAAGGGGGGGGGGGGAGACGGAATTCCCACTAAACCGATTAATCCGCAGGTTCAATTATATCGCTACTCGTATTTTCTTCCATTTTAAATTTTTAAAACAGTTTTAAAAGTCAAAAATCAGAGAAATCATATTTTATCAGTTTTATGTTATTGGGAAGCTGCTTTTGATTTCGGAATATTTGTCTAACAGTTTGCTTAAAATTAGAAAGACACGCTCGTATATTATAACAATATATTTTCAGGACATGGTTTCTGGAAAATATTTAAAAACTGTTTAGTCTGTGGTACCTTTAAATGTAATATTGAATTTATTTATAAAATTATAACTGTTTATTGCGCACTGCATTTGGATTCCTGCGGACAAGCTTTCGAGCTTCGTGGGACTTAATTTTGTATTAAAAATGTTATGGGGGAAAAAAATAATGACAATTATAAAAATGAGCCCCAGGATTTAGTAAAAAAAATTTATTACGTGCATTAATATCTTTTCTTTTACAACTTGTGAATTTACATTGCGCATTTGCAAATTTGGGGTGGGTTGAAATATGTCAAGGATAAGTGGGTCCAGATCTAGATAAAAAAATAAAGATGGAAGGGTTTCGGAGGGGGGGGAGGGGGGGGGGCAAGCGAACATTCGGTTGGAAAAAGATGAAGATTTCAATTGCAATGTAACATTTTCCCTTCGTTTTGGAGGTTTATAAAAAATTTAATGAAAAAATGTACGAAATCATTTTTTACCTCCATTATCTCTATACTAACATTCTCAAAAGAGGGAGGTCACGCACCCCTTGCTCCCCCCCCCCCTCTCCGTAGATCCTGCCCTGAGAATAAGCAGAGAATTCAGAAAATTGCAGATCACCACGTGACGTTTTGGACCTTTTTGGGGGGATCGTTCTTTTATGTTAGAGAATATTATTCCTCCAAACTTTCTCCATTGTACAGTCGCTCAAAAAAGTATCCGAACACCATGGTTGATTACAGAATTAATAAAAAATATCTGGCAACGATTTTTTATAGAAATTAGTGATCTGACAACCTTCGTGTCACGTGATTACAGAATTCAGGAAAAATATCTGGAGCGTGTACAGTCGCTCAAAAAAGTATCCGAACACTATGGTTGATTACAGAATTCAGGAAAAATATCTGGCAACGATTTTTTAAAAATTAGTGCTCTGGCAACCTTCGTGTCACGTGACACGAAGGTTGCCAGATCACTAATTTCTAAAAAAAATCGTTGCCAGATATTTTTTCTGAATTTTGTAATCAACCGTAGTGTTCGGATATTTTTTTGAGCGACTGTACAGCAACTGTACACGCTCCAGTTACCGTTCACAGCAAACTGGGGCGTGTGCAGTTACTGCACACGCTCCAGTTTGCTGTGAACGGTAACTGCACACGCTCAATATTTCCGTGAGTGAGCCCACACGATCTAGTATCAAAATAATATGACCACCTACAGTCGTTCAAAAAAGTATCCAAACACCATGGTTGATTACAGAATTCAGAAAAAATATCTGGCAACGATTTTTTTAGAAGTTGAAGTTAGTGGTTGCCAGATCACTAGTTTCTATAGAAAATCGTTGCCAGATATTTTTTCTGAATTCCGTAATCAACCATACTGTTCGGATACTTTTTTGAGCGACTGTATTCTTGGGGTCTTTAATGGCATTGAATTCCATCACGCCATTTGATAGGATAATTATTTTTTTTCGCTTTAACATAACTTGTTACTTTAAAAGAAAAATGTCCGGTATTACTCTCCAAATTTCTCGCCAATTAAAATCGATGTTTAATAGGCCTCTCATGTTTGGTTTCAGTAACATCCTCAGCATTCTTACGACTGCAATTCAACGGGTATTAAACGCATCATCATCACATTCAGAGCTTCCAGTTCAAGCGAATTTCTCATCAGTCATCATTTGAAGAGCGAGCTCTTGCATCCCTGACCACACAACGTTTCAGCGAAACAGCTCGTGCAAAGATCAAACAAACGTTATCTGCCTTCTTCATCTGGCGCATTTTTCATGATCGACACAAGTAGCCTACGGAAAGATCCAGCGATTCTCTCAGCATGAAAGCATCACTCGATTCGTAAACCTCCCTCTTCTGCTTCACCCTTCAGCATCCTCATCCTTCCTCATCCTTTTCTCTCCCTCCCCCTCTTCTCCATCACCAACCCCTCACGCACAGCATGCTGGGAGTGCCCTTTGCCAATTCACACTCTATTAGCTAGGGCACCTCTGTCGTGTACTAATAAAATAACTCTCAGAGAGGTAATTACAGCAGAGGAGAAACCATGAAACCGCCCGGCCAATAGGGGCAGGGCCTCCCAGGGGAGAAAACTGGAGCGGCATTAGCCGAGCAGGCGGCAGCACGCGAATCGCGTAGCCGTCCCCGCGAGAGCCTTCGTACGAGCGCCGAATGGCGGTAACGAAGTAAAGGACTGAAATGAATGGCTAATGAGTACGAAAACGACCAGATTATCCGATTTGTCCGCTCAGATCGGTTTGCCTGGAGCTAGGCGGAAAGCTCTCTGACAAGGTGCGCTCGTCTGTAATGGCGGAGACAGACGCACAGAAGGAAAACAAATGGTGGTTGTCTTGATTGGCTTGTTGTATGGAGTAGGGCAGGGCGATGGGGAAGAAGAAGATGGCTAAAGGTAGCAGCAGAGGAGGAGGAGGAGGAGGCTCGGCGGCGGCGGCAAACACGACGAAGACGAAGCATCCTCGCTTCCACGTTTTGCTCCGATGCGGGACTCGCATCATTCCTCTCTTGCCGTTTTTTAACGGCGTCGCTGAGTCAGCTTGCTGCTTCCTGGATCAGCAGTTGAAGCTGATACACGTTATGCTCTGCAGATACCATCAGATGATGGCGTTTCGCTCTCCTCCTAAACTAAGGGATGCGGGAGAGTTGAGATTACGATGAATTTAATCGATGAAACTTTAACGTCTTATTGATGTATATATAAGGATAAATTTATCAAAATGGGATGAATTTATTTGGTAAATGATAGATTCGTTAATCAAATCTAATATATATAATGAGAAGTTTATCAAACTGTGATGAATTTAATTGATGATGCAGTCGCTCAAAAAAGTATCCGAACACTATGGTTGATTACAGAATTCACAAAAAATATCTGGCAACGATTTTTTTTAGAAATTAGTGATCCGGCACCCCTCGTGTCACGTGACACGTCAAGGAAAACAAAACTTCAACTTTGCAAAACGTTGTTACGTTAACTAACAAAACGTTGTTAGAATATTGAAATACCGGTTGTTAAAATATTGAAATACCTGTGTACCGGTTCTTAAAATATTAAAATGTCTGTGTACCGGTTGTTAAAATATTGAAATACCGGTTCTTAAAATATTGAAACACCTGTGTAGTACCAGTTGTAAACTATTGAAATAGCTGTGTACTGGTTGTTAAAATATTGAAATACCTGTGTACCGGTTATTAAAGTATTGAAATACCTTTTTATGTACCGGTTGTTAAAATATTGAAATACCTCTGCACCTGTTGTTAAAATATTGAAACACCTGTGTGCTGGTTGTTAAAATATTAAAATACCTGTGTACCGGTTGTTAGAATATTGAAATGTCTGTGTACCGGTTGTTAAAATATTGAAATACCTCTGCACCGGTTGTTAAAATATTGAAACACCTGTGCGCTGGTTGTTAAAATATTGAAATACCGGTTCTTAAAATATTGAAATACCCGTGTACCAGTTGTAAACTATTGAAATAGCTGTGTACTGGTTGTTAAAATGTTGAAATACCTGTGTACCGGTTATTAAAGTATTGAAATACCTTTTTATGTACCGGTTGTTAAAATATTCAAATACCTCTGCACCTGTTGTTAAAATATTGAAACACCTGTGTGCTGGTTGTTAAAAAATTAAAATACCTGTGTACCGGTTGTTAGAATATTGAAATGTCTGTGTACCGGTTGTTAAAATATTGAAATACCTCTGCACCGGTTGTTAAAATATTGAAACACCTGTGCGCTGGTTGTTAAAATATTGAAATACCGGTTCTTAAAATATTGAAATACCCGTGTACCAGTTGTAAACTATTGAAATAGCTGTGTACTGGTTGTTAAAATATTGAAATACCTGTGTACCGGTTATTAAAGTATTGAAATACCTTTTTATGTACCGGTTGTTAAAATATTCAAATACCTCTGCACCTGTTGTTAAAATATTGAAACACCTGTGTGCTGGTTGTTAAAATATTAAAATACCTGTGTACCGGTTGTTAGAATATTGAAATGTCTGTGTACCGGTTGTTAAAATATTGAAATACCTCTGCACCAGTTGTTAAAATATTGAAATACCTCTGCACCGGTTGTTAAAATATTGAAACACCTGTGCGCTGGTTGTTAAAATATTGAAATACCGGTTCTTAAAATATTGAAATACCCGTGTACCAGTTGTAAACTATTGGAATAGCTGTGTACTGGTTGTTAAAATATTGAAATACCTGTGTACCGGTTATTAAAGTATTGAAATACCTTTTTATGTACCGGTTGTTAAAATATTGAAATACCTATGCACCTGTTGTTAAAATATTGAAACACCTGTGTGCTGGTTGTTAAAATATTAAAATACCTGTGTACCGGTTGTTAGAATATTGAAATGTCTGTGTACCGGTTGTTAAAATATTGAAATGTCTGTGTACCGGTTGTTAAAATATTGAAATACCTCTGCACCGGTTGGTAAAATATTGAAACACCTGTGCGCTGGTTGTTAAAATATTGAAATACCGGTTCTTAAAATAATGAAATACCTGTGTACCAGTTGTAAACTATTGAAATAGCTGTGTACTGGTTGTTAAAATATTGAAATACCTGTGTACCGGTTATTAAAGTATTGAAATATCTTTTTATGTACCGGTTGTTAAAATATTGAAATACCTCTGCACCTGTTGTTAAAATATTGAAACACCTGTGTGCTGGTTGTTAAAATATTAAAATACCTGTGTGCTGGTTGTTAGAATATTGAAATACCTCTGCACCTCTTGTTAAAATATTGAAACACCTGTGTGCTGGTTGTTAAAATATTAAAATACCTGTGTACCGGTTGTTAGAATATTGAAATACCTATGTACAGGTTGTTAAAAAGTATAATAATAACGTTTTTATATCATATATTTATTGAGACAAATTCAAATAAATCATTCCTTATTTACTGATGTCCCGCAAAGTTAACAGCTTAACTGCAGGAGAGAATAGTACACGGACATAATACACAATACCTTCTTTCTCCCTTAATCTGCTAATCTTAATATATTTATGTCATATTGCATTTACTATGTACTATCTAACTATTTCAATTGATATTTCGACATTAAATAATATGCTCTACTAAAAAATTTGCCTTTCTTCATTTAGAATATTTCAAAATAACATTGTTTTTTTTTATATATTTATTATTTTATTATTTTTATATTCAGCACCACATAATTTGTTAGTAGGTGTTAATATTAATTACCTAACTTTTTAATAAAAATCTGTCTAATTCGGATTTTTTTTTTAGATAGATAAAGGTAAGGATTCTTTCTTTTTATTTTTATTTTTTTTTTCAGATAATGTTTAACAGCATACAAAAACTTTTGAGGTCTCACCAGAGTAGGCTCGTTCATGAGATCTGCATACAGAAACAATTTCAATTGAAAACATCAGTCGTCACATTGAATATAATGCACAAAAAACGAAAACAACTCAAAACAAAAAATTTCTAGTAATCCAGAAGTGTGAAAGTCAGAAAGTCAGAAACATTCAATATCCATGTTACATATAAACAGTTGTAGTAGATTAATGCAAAAAAAGTTTCCACATCATCCAGTTTCAAAATGTAGTTCTTAAGAACTTTAGAAAACAAATGATAATTCGTGATATTTTTTATGCTGACCGGAAGAGAGGAAAGGAATTTCGGTGCTAAGTACAAATAATAATGCCTAAAAATTTACTTAGGTAATGCAGGAATTTTATAATTTATGTTTTTATCTCGTCGTAATTGGTAATTATTCGTATTACCAATTAAGACGAGATTAAGATTCAGTTTTAATGCTTTCATTTCTAAAGTAAAAGTATTCAATAATTTCGGAAAAATAATCATAACGTAAAGACAAAATTTCTGCTTCTCAAAACAAAGGTAATGAAGATTGCGTTTTTGGGCTTTTAGTTAATAAGCGAATAAATCTCTTTTGCAGCACTAAAAGTTGTTTAAAATTATTGAAATACATGCCCCCCCCCCCCTTAAGATTTTATGCCATATGTTAATTGAGAAAGAATTAATGCATAATACAGTGTACACATAAATTTAAATGTACCTAAGTGTCTTACGAGAGATAAGAGGGCCAGGTTACGGATGACTTCATTTTTACCCATGTTACATGCACGTTCCAAGTTAAGCATGCATCAATCCAAATACCTAAATATTTCACTGACGGCACAAAAGGTATTTGAGGACAGTTACGGTGACTTTTCGATGAACAGTTTGCATCATGATATTTCAATTTATTGCGGTGCAAAATATCTGTAGCAGAACTATTTTTCTTTAAGTAGAAATAAACTGCATTTGTCTTTTTTAGATTTATTGTTAAAAAATTATTTGTTCTCCAGTTTCTAATTAATTCTATATCACTATATGCTTGTTTAAAAATAATCAAAGAATCAGAACCAATATATGTCAGGCAAGTGTCGTCAGCAAAAATAGTTAATTTACCTGTTAGGTTAAAGGAATCTAAATCACTAATGTAAATAATAAATCATAAGGGACCCAGAACAGATCCCTGGCCACTCCGTATTCAATTTCTGTCCAAGCACTGTAAGTATCTTTTATTTTTACTCTTTGCCTTCTGTTAGCTAAATAACTGCGAAACCAATTCAATGCCACTCCTCTAACTCCAGCAGCTTGTAATTTTTGCATTTATTTTTGATGATTTACCGTATCGAATGCTTTTTTAATGTCCAGAAAGATTGTTAATGCATGATCACTGTTATTCATAGCTGTGTAAATCGTATTTGTTACCTGCAATAATGCATCATCCGTACCCATTTTTTCTCTAAACCCAAACTGATTGCTACTGAGAAAACATATCTTTTCCAGATATTCATATAATTTATTTTTCACTATTTTTTCAAACATTTTAGATATTACTGAGAGTAATGCAATAGGTCTATAATTCCCTAATTATTTTGGGTCACCGTCTTTAAAAATAGGAACAATAGTAGCTTTTTTCAAATCATCAGGGAAAATTCCTTGCTCAATGGATAGATTAAATAGATTTACAAGTATTTCGATAAATTTTTCTCCCAACAAATGAATTATTTCTGCGGTTAAGCCATCAAAACCTGCAGATTTATTTTTTTGGTAGAAGTATAATTTGAGTCCCAATATCTTTAGCTATTTCTGGTGTTAAGAAAAAAGAACTTACCGCAGTTGATGATTTTCCGTCTCCTTCCCAATCAACATTTGTTTGAACCAAATCTTTGTTCAAATTTCGTACAATTCCGGCAAAATAATCATTGAACAAATTTGCAAATTTACAAGGGTCTTCATCCATATTTAAGTAACTCGTTTTTACTTTTAATTGTACGGGGATAGTTTTCTTTCTCTTTAAAGTGACCTCATATTTCATTTATTACATTCCACTGCTTTTTCTGGTTTTTACCTGCTTTGGAAAATTTATTAGTAAAGTATTGTGTTTTTGTTTCCCTTATGGCACTGTAACAAAATTTCTGTATCGGGAAAATGACAGTTTAAGCGACATATCTGTAGGATTCTTCTTCATTTCCTTATACAGAGTGTTACGATAATTTATTAAAATTGCTAATTCATTTGTCGTCCACGGTTTAATTTTCTTAAAACTTTTTTTCTTTATTTTCGTTGAATCATCAATTAAATGGCTTAGCGTATCAATTAAATTTTTAAAAGAAGCATTAACAGAACCTTCGATATATATATATATCATCCCATTTTATATTTGCAGTTAAGTTCGTTAATCTTTTTAAATCCAGCATTTTTATTTCATCAATATTTATTTTTTGTTCAATTTTAATATCTAAATTAACCTTAACTAAGCAGTGATCTGTAATTCCAATGTCATCCAGAAATGTATTACAATTATATAAATCTTTGGTTCTAAGAAATACATGATCAATACATGTAGACGAGTTCTCCGTAATTCTGGTTGGCTCTTCTATCGTATTAAGTAAACCATTTTCTATTAATAGTCCTAGATATTCATCAGTGTTTGTGTTGTCATTTAATAAGTTAATATTAATGTCTCCAAGATAGAGAATATTAAGAGTATCAAGTGATTCTAGGATTCCGTTTAACTCGGAAATAAAATTAAGTACATTTTCAGAAGGAGATCTGTATACAGCCATTAATGTCCACTCTTTATTTTCAATTTCAAGTTTTAAAACCGCAATGTCTGCTCAATTCATTGTGATTGGTTGCTGTATAGCATCGATGTTACAGCTAACATAAATTAATACTCCACCTGATCTGTAGTCATCCCTACAAAATGAGAAGCACTTGTAACCGTCTATTTTGTACAATGAGACTTCCCAGGAGTCGATCCAAATTTCTGTCAATATAATTAATCTGGGTCTTTCCTGAAAAGTCCCCAAGTACGTCAAAAATTCATCAAAATGGGCTCTAGCACTACATATATTTAACTGAATAAGAGAAAAATTACCAACAAACATCACAGAACAAAAAAGAATTAAATACAAAAATACAATCGGTAACTATCAAACCTGAATAGCATTTAGGTCTTCTAAGAATCTAACACGTATTACAGGGCTAGTATCACTACGTCGCAAAAAATATGTTGCAATCCCTAGTCCACAGGTATTTGAATCCATTAGCACGTTGAAACTTTTTAGTTTCATATAGCGCATGCTTTAGTTCAGGGATTAAATGTTCATTGACGAATCGTGTGGGCTCACTCACGGAAATATTGAGCGTGTGCAGTTACCGTTCACAGCAAACTGGAGCGTGTGCAGTAACTGCACACGCTCCAGTTTGCTGTGAACGGTAACTGGAGCGTGTACAGTTGCTGTACACGCTCCAGATATTTTTCCTGAATTCTGTAATCACGTGTTCCGCAAAATTTCACGCCCTGCCCACGGTCAGTAGGGGACACCGATGGGCTTGGAAAGGCCGCCGTCCATCGGATGGGACGTTAAGCACTGGCCCCGTGTGCGGGAGAGCCATACTCTGTGCACGTTAAAGAACACGCTGGATAGTCTTGACGGGAGGCTACCATCTGTCTCCCAACAGCTGTTCCAGTGGGTCCCCTCCTCCAACCTTCTCTGAGCCTTCGCGGTTCATGTGACCTGGCCATTTAGCCCATGGTGTGCAAAAAAGTGCCGCTCAGAGGTAAAACAACCCAACCGTTTTCACGTGACACGAAAACCAGTCCTTCACCATCGTCACCAATCAACCCTTTTCCTTTTAAATTTTTGTTTCCTTTAAATGCTTCGACCCATTTATTTCTATTCCGTCGCGAATCCAATTGCGCGATGATCGGTCTCAGTTTACTTTTATTTGCAGATGCCACTCTGTGTACGACTTGAATTTCGCCCTCACCAACTGTTATCTTTAACTTTTCGCCAATTGTTCCCTTGGTAAGAGATTGTGGCGGGGGTGGCTCAGTCGGTAGTCGGTAGCGGGCCAGGCTCGTAATCTGTAGTTCCCAGGTTCGAGTCCCAGCTGGGTCAGCGTTGAGATTTATCTCCGCAAAATTTCCCCACCCTGCCCACGGTCAGTAGGGGACACCGATGGGCTTGAAAAGGCCACCGTCCGTCGGATGGGACGTTAAGCCGTGGCCCCATGTGCAGGAGAGCCATACCCTGTTTACGTTAAAGAACACGCTGGATGGCCTTGACGGGAGGTTACCATCTGTCTCCCAACAGCTGTTTCAGTGGGTCCCCTCCCCCAACCTTCTCTGAGCCTTCGGGGTCCTTGTGGCCTGGACATTTAGCCCATGGTGCGCAAAAAAGTGCCGCTCAGAGGTAAAACAATCCAATCCAAACAATGGTAAGAGATTGAAAATGTATCGAATTTTATATCCGCTTATGCACTTCCCATAGTTATCTGTAAAATTCGAAAGTTGAAAATAATTTTTTTCTTTAAATCTTGTGTTTTTATCGTGCTGGACTTTACTTTTATGTGTGTTGTTAAAAAATTACGTATAACTATGTTACATTTATATAGGTTCTGGTTGGGTAAAAAAATCCAAGTAAATAAATCTACCTTGGGCTGTAATTAGATGTGTGTGGTCTTTAATTGGTATAATATTTTTAACCATTGAGATTGAACATGTTCTATTTTTCTAATATTTCTTAAGTTGGCTGTACCATGCATTGTTATAATAAGTGGTAAAATTAATAATATATATTCTAATATAAACTTATTAGTTCAAGCTAATTGCCATAGGATGTCACGACGACCATTAATAACTGGGCCTCCTGTCACAAAACCATCTGAGAAACATTCGCAACACTATCTGCCGATTGGGGCGGGGATGGCTCAGTCGGTAGCGCGCCAGGCTCGTAATCTGTAGTTCCCAGGTCCGAGTCCCAGCTGGGTCAGCGTTGAGATTTATCTCCGCAAAATTCCCCGCCCTGCCCACGGTCAGTAGGGGACACCGATGGGCTTGGGAAGGCCGCCGTCCGTCGGATGGGACGTTAAACCGTGACCCCGTGTGTGGGAGAGCCATACCCTGTGCACGTTAGAGAACACGCTGGATAGCCTTGACGGGAGGCTACCATCTGTCTCCCAATAGCTGTTCCAGTGGGTCCCCTCCCGCAACCTTCTCTGAGCCTTTGGGGTCCATGTGACCTGGCCACTTAGCCCATGGTGTGCAAAAAAGTGCCGCTCAGAGGTAAAACAACCCAACAACCCAACCCCGCCGTGCCCACGGTCAGTAGGGAACACCGATGGGCTTGGAAAGGCCGCCATCCGTCGGATGGGACGTTAAGCCGTGGACCCGTGTGCGGGAGCGCCATACCCTGTGCACGTTAAAGAACACGCTGGATGGCCTTGACGGGAGGCTACCATCTGTCTCCCAACAGCTGTTCCAGTGGGTGCCCTCCCCCAACCTTCTCTGAGCCTTCGGGGTCCATGTGACCTGGCCATTTAGCCCATGGTGTGCAAAAAAGTGCCGCTCAGAGGTAAAACAACCCAACCCAACCGTGCAATATTCTAATCCTGTGGCTTCTTTCACTCACCATGGTAATCCCCACTTTGTTGTCATTGCTAAATGGCAAACACTTCTGATAGATTAAATAAAATTTAAATAATATAATATGTATTATCTTTAAGCAATTATCTAAAGTTTCATACTGTTTGTTGGATTGAAACAACAACTAAATGGACTCCCCCGAAAATGGTAAAAGAATATTTGAATCACGTTATGTAGAAGTCTGTAAGAAACACTTCTGAAATTACCTCCTATCACCAAGCTGAATTAATGAGTTACATGCTTGTACTGAAATAACTGCCACTGTGGTTTATGCTAAAGAACATGGCACTAATTTCAAGACTCAAGAATTTCTATATAGCAATTTAATTTAACTTAATCCGTTAGTCCCGATTCGTATGTTTATGGGGGTGGGGGGTGGCTCAGTCGGTAGCGCGCCAGGCTCGTAATCTGTAGTTCCCAGGTTCGAGTCCCAGCTGGGCCAGCGTTGAGATTTATCTCCGCAAAATTCCCCGCCCTGCCCACGGTCAGTAGGGGACACCGATGGGCTTGGAAAGGCCGCCGTCCGTCGGATGGGACGTTAAGCCGTGGCCCCGTGTGCGGGAGAGCCATACCCTGTGCACGTTAAAGAACACGCTGGATGGACTTGACGGGAGGCTACCATCTGTCTCCCAACAGCTGTTCCAGTGGGTCCCCTCCCCCAACCTTCTCTGAGTCTTCGGGGTCCATGTGACCTGGCCATTTAGCCCATGGTGTGCAAAAAAGTGTCGCTCAGAGGTAAAACAACCCAACATATGTTTATGATCTGGCTGTATTTGGAAGTACATCCCCCATTCCCCGGAATGGGACCTCCTTGTCGAGGGGGGGGGGGCTTACGGTGCCTCTGAGAAGTTGGGTTCAGATCGTTGTCTCTCTGGAGTTCAGATGTCTTGTGGCCCCGGTGGAGGTGGCTTGTCTAGGGACTGCAGATAGGTTTCGGGGGGGGGGGGGGGGGCGGTCCAGCGGTCTCATTGACTTGTCCCCTGAGAAGCAAGGGGTTGCCGCCATGATTGAGGGGCCGTACTAAGGGGGAGTACCGCGGACTAAGCTACGCACCTCTTCGTGCACTCGTCTTGTGGGCTTCTTGATGCGGTCTCAGTGATATCGTGGTCGGAGTACTGTTCACTGGGGGGCTTCGGCCCGTTCACAATGGAGAGAACGAAGTTGAAGGCTCGCGACTGGGAGTGGTGACCCCGGTTGACGGGCTTATCGATGGAAAATCAAACTAAGAGTCCCCATAACTCTTTAGGCTACCAAGATTAGGTTATTTATAAGACATGGTGGAGGATCTGAAGGTGCCTCTGTGAAACTGGGTGCCGGCTCGTCGGTGTTTCTGGCGTGCCTTGCGGCCTCGATGGAGGGGCTGGCTGGAGGTCTGCCGACTGGGACTGAAGTCCCGAGTCGAGTGAACTTATTGGTCGGCCCCTGCGAAGTCCTAGGTCGTCTTGGTGCCCCGATGGAGAGGCTTTACTGAGGGCCCGCCGACTGGGATTGGATCCCCAGTCGAGTGGGCTCCTTTATCGCCCCAGCGAAGTCTGGGATGTCATGGAGTTAGGATGGAGTGGCCTTGTGGGGGTCTGCAGACCGGGATTGGAGTCCCCGGTCATGTGGGTCGTCTGCTCGGCTGCAGCGAAGTGCGGCTTGAGGTATTGCTGGGGAGGCCGCCGGTTGGTGTCCCGGCAGAGAGGACGAAGTCGAGGGACATGCCGAACGGGAGCGCGGCCCTATTAAGTGTGACTTATCGATGGGAGAGCCTGAAGACTCTCCATCATGTTAGCTTCCCCATGCAAAAAGTTACGACTTCTTAATATATTTTCTGGCTCTAAATTCAAAAGATACCATCTGGGACTTTTAGGAATCTATGGAGAGTGTAGAGAAATAGCCGTATATACCTGAAGATTAAACTTAGACTGTATAGAAGTTTGGTTCTTTCTATGGTTTGTTATGGAAGTGAAACTTGGACGCTTTGTTAACAATATAATAGGAAACTTCATGCTTTTGATTCTAGATTAGTGCTCTCCAATTTCTCTAAGACCGCGGGCCATTTTTTCTTTTGCCAATATTTCGCAGGCCAAAAAAGTAGAATAGGATAAATGAAAAATAAATCAAGCTGCTGCTTGCCACAGAGGTCTGACAGGAGCCTGTCAGTTTATATGCCATAGTAGAAGGTCTGTGAGGATGGCAGGACCTCAGCAGAAGAACAACACACACATCCATGCCTTACCTGGGGCTCGAACCCAGGTCCCTTAGATCAGTAGCCAAGCGTGCTAACCACTCGGCCATAGGACGGCTGAGAATAGGATAGGATATGTAATTGAAAAGTCAGTTCATGTCACCTCAAAAAATTATTTTATTTATATAAAAACTAATAAATAATAATAAACCTCAAAAAATATTTTATTCATACGAAATATGAAATATAATAAGTAATAATAAACCAATATAAATTTTCTAAATCTTATCAAATATTTAAAATTTAATAGAAGCATTGTGGCCGTAGTTGTTCGGCAATAATTGCTTTCACGCCCATGTCGATATTTGGTGTTGCGAGTCGAAGCATATGTTCAAGTGTAGAGTCTTTCAAGCAGTTTCTGTACCTTGATTTTAAATATTTCATATCAGAAAATGCACGCTCTCACCTATACAGAGTGATTCAGAATTCATCATCAATATTTAGTGGGGAGGAAGGGAATAAGAAAAGAAAGAGATTTCACATAGGAAAGTATGGGGGCAGACGAACGCATGATGGTGTAGAGGGCGCTGTGTGTACACACCTCTCATACAGAAGCACAGCTGTTTGACGCGTGCAGTCAGTTGTCATTCGACAAGGTGAATTTGCAGAAGTAACATGAACCGGTATACGTGGAATGAATGTGCAGATATGCATGTAACTTACGGTGCGGCAGGAGAAAGATGTCTTCGAGCCAGGCAATTGTATGCAGCGCGCTTCCCAAACCGCCGTGTGCCACAGCATCAAATGTTTTCACGTATTCATCGCCAACTGCGTGAAACAGGATCGTTTGCTGCTAGTAATGTTAATCGAGGGAGGCGCAGATCGGCACGGACAGTAGCAGTAGAGGAAGCTGTCCTACAGGAAATCGAGGAACAACCTGGTGCTAGCACACGAGGAATGGCTAAGCAGTTTGGAATTTCGCAAGCAACAGCGTGGCGGATATTACACGATGAAGGGTTACATCCGTTTCATCTGCAAAGAGTGCAATTATTGGCAGCAGACGACCATCCCAAGCGTGTTATTTTTTGTCAGTGGTTCATGCAGAGAACAGCCGTTGATCCCAATTCCCCAACGTATGTTCTTTTCACCGATGAGGCGTTGTTCACTCGAGAGGGTGTCTTCAACACACACAATTGGCATGTGTGGGCTCATCAGAACCCACACGGTACAAGACCTGGAGCTGCGCAACAACGTTTTGCTGTCAATGTGTGGACTGGGATTGTCGGTGACTGTTTGTTGGGCCCGTATTTACTACCATTCCGTTTGTACGGTGCCAAGTACCTAACATTTCTTCAGACTGTGTTACCGGATCTTCTGAACGAGGTTCCTGATGGTAGTCTCCGGCGAATGTGGTTCCAGCATGACGGCGCTCCTGCACATTTCGCAAATGCTGTGCGTGCTTACCTACGCAGACAGTTTGGTGGTCAATGGATTGGCCGCGGTGGACCGGTTTCTTGGCCAAAACGTTCACCGGATTTATCTCCAATCGATTTCTTTGCATGGGGTGCTATGAAAAACATGGTGTACGAGACCCCTGTTGATAGTGCTATGGATCTTGTAGCACGCATATCAGTTGCTGCCTCAAACATCCGGGAAATGCCAGGCATCTTCCACAGGGTCCGGCTGTCCATGCAACGCCGTTGTGAGTCATGCATTCTAGCACATGGTCGGCAGTTCGAGCACCTCCTTTAAGTCTGTACAACCAATGCAAAGAAATGTTACATGTAAGATAATAAATGTTTTTTCCTTACCACTTCCTTCTTATGTGTTCTTTCCATCATTGAACTGGGGTCATTTTGCCCTACTACATGGCATATGCGCCCATGCTTTCCTATGTGAAATCTCCTTCGTTTCTTATTACCTACCTCCCCACCAAATATTGATGATGAATTCTAAATCACCCTGTATGTACTTCCGAACATAGAAATTATTTAGAGTCCAAAATCTTTCATTTTTGGATATTTTGCTTTAGGCAAAAGTTTGAACAATTCTGTTCCAGTTTCTCTATTAGATGCAATAATTGGGTCGGTCTGAACGTGAGGCGGGGGTGGCTCAGTCGGTAGCGCGCCAGCCTCGTAATCTGCACACGCTCCAGTTTGCTGTGAACGGTAACTGGAGCGTGTACAGTTGTTGTACACGTTCCAGATATTTTTCCTGAATTCTATAATCACGTGACACGAAGGTTGCCAGATCACCAATTTCTAAAAACAATCGTTGCCAAATATATTTTTTTTTAATTCTGTAATCAACCCTAGTGTTCGGATACTTTTTTGAGCGACTGTACAACGCTAAACAATTTATTATCACACACTTTTAGCAGTCATTTGATGATGGGCACACACCCTACAGAAGCACTAAATGCTATAACCCTGATTTCCAGTTCTTCGGGCGGGTTTGGCTCAGTCTGTAGCGTGCCAGGCTTGTAATTTGTAGTTTCCAGTTCGGGTCTCATCAGGGGGGGGGGGGGGGGGGGGCTCAGTCGGTAGCGCGCCAACCTCGTAATCTGTAGTTCCCAGGTTCGAGTCCCAGCTGGGTCAGCGTTGAGATTTATCTCCGCAAAATTCCCCGCCCTGCCCACGGTCAGTAGGGGACACCGATGGGCTTGGAAAGGCCGCCGTCCGTCGGATGGGACGTTAAGCCGTGCCCCCGTGTGCGGGAGAGCCATACCCTGTGCACGTTAAAGAACACGCTGGATGGCCTTGACGGGAGGCTACCATCTGTCTCCCAACAGCTGTTCCAGTGGGTCCCCTCCTCCAACCTTTTCTGAGCCTTCGGGGTCCATGTGACCTGGCCATTTAGCCCATGGTGTGCAAAAAAGTGCCGCTCAGAGGTAAAACAGCCCAACCCAACTCGGGTCTCATCTGTAACAGTGTTGATGTTTATCTCCGCAAAAACCTCGGTGAGAAAGGGTCACCGATGGGCTTGGAAAGGCTGCCTTCCATCAGATGTGACATAAAAACGTGGTTCTTTTATAAGAGAGAAATACCCTGTGCACGTTAAAGAACACGCTGGATGGCCTTGACGGTAGGCTACCATCTGTCTCCCAACAGCTGTTCCAGTGGATCCCCTCCCCCAACCTTCTCTGAGCCTTCGGGGTCCATGTGACCTGGCCATTTAGCCCATGGTGTGCAAAAAAGTGCCGCTCAGAGGTAAAACAGCCCAACCCAACTCGGGTCTCATCTGTAACAGTGTTGATGTTTATCTCCGCAAAAACCTCGGTGAGAAAGGGGCACCGATGGCTTGGAAAGGCCGCCTTCCATCAGATGTGACATAAAATCGTGGTTCTGGTATAAGAGAGAAATACCCTGTGCACGTTAAAGAACACGCTGGAAGGCTAGAAGTATCTAGTGGGTCCCCTTCTGTGAATCCGTTAGGTCCCTGTGACTTGTGGGGCGGGGGTGGCTCAGTCGGTAGCATGCCAGGCTCGTAATCTGTAGTTCCCAGGTTCGAGTCCCAGCTAGGCCAGAGTTGAGATTTATCGTCAGAAAACTCCCCATCCTGCCCATGCCATCCAGCGTGTTCTTTAATATGCACATTGTATGACTCTCCTGCACATGGACCACGACAACCATTGATACGGAAACAACATTAATCAGCTGAATGATAATGATCAAAAGAGAGACTCCGTTGGTTTGGCCATGTACGGATACATGGCCAAACCAACGGAGTCTCTCTTTTGCGCAATATGTTGCTTAAAGGAGGTCATAGCATGGTCAGTAGGGGAGTGATCTAAGGGATCTGGGTTCGAGCCCCGGGTAAGGCATGGCTGTTTGTGTCGTTTTTCTGCTGAGGTCCTGCCATCCTCTCAGACCTTCTACTGTGGCATATAAACTAACAGACTCCTGTCAGACCTCTGTGGCAAGCAGCTGCTTGAGGGGGTATTTATTTTTATTTATTTATAAGGGCTTGGAAAGGCTGCCGTCAGTCGAATGTGATATTAAGTCGTGGCTCCGTGTGCAGGAAAGTCATACAATGTGCATGTTAAAGAAAACGCTGGATGGCTTTGACTGTATGTCTCCTAATAGCTGATATCTAATAGCCCGCCCCCACCTCTATTTTGTTCTACATCCGGACTTGTTAGCATTATTATGGGTTGGGTTTTACCTCTGAGAAGCACTTTTTGTCACACAATGGTCACAAGGACCCCAAGTACCTTGTGACCATTGGGGTCCTTTTGACCTCTTCAGGGGCGGGGGTGGCTCAGTCGGTAGCGCGCGAGGCTCGTAATCTCTAGTTCCCAGGTTCGAGTCCCAGCTGGGTCAGCGTTGAGATTTATCTCCGCAAAATTCCCCACCCTGCCCACGGTCAGTAGGGGACACCGATGGGCTTGGAAAGGCCGCCGTCCGTCGGATGGGACGTAAAGCCGTGGCCCCGTTCCCTCACCTTCCAGCATGAGCCATCGTGGTTCTTAAGACCTGACGATTTAGCCCATTATGGGAAAAAAATGTCGTTCAGAGTTAAAACAGCCAACCTTGCATATAGAACGCGGCTTAACGTCCCATCAGATACTTTCCATGCCAATCAGGTTTCGCAGTGCAAATCATCTCACCCACTGAACCACGTCTTAATCAGCATCCTAATGACGACATTTCTGAAACTGAATTATTAATCTCTCTTCCAATTACAGCATCTTTTTCTTCCTTCTCCCTAAAAGCAGCCATCGATCGATACGGAGTCAACATTTTACTTGTCATGACTTGCTCTGAAAAATTATTCTTAAATCACAAGCCAGAAAAACGTCGCGTCGCTCGCAGACAGCTGCCTAATTTAACCTCTGTGACACGAATTTGCTTTGCACTTGATTCGCGAACCAATCCTCCAGAAAACGTGATGCTGCTTTAAAAAGGAAACCGCATTAACGAAATAAGGAAAGTGATCATTCGAAGGAAGGACAAAAATCGATGAAGGAGGGATGAGTTAGGAAGAAAAAAAAAAGGTTTATAATGTTGATGAAATGCAAATGATATCGGAAAATAACTTTGAGTCAGATATCCCCTCTAACTTGAACTTGTCAGCAATCAAAATCGAGATGCGAACGTAACCTGAGCCTGTTCAACTGCATCAGTGGGGATGGGGGTGGCCCACAGCTCTCTACCTGTGGTCCTCCTCTCCTGCCTTACTCTACTATTTGATGGGGAAAGGCCCTCAGCTTCATTACCGGGATGTTAAGCATCCGCTGGTGTTGGGACCACTGAACCGAGCCCGAAAGGGAATGGCTTCAGAGGATTAGAGTCGTTGAAGGGCAATTTTCCTTCCGTTGGGGGTAGAGGCTTTTGCACGAGGAGGGATAGGAGAGATGAGATTTGACTTTGCCAGTGTTGCATCGATCATCGCTCGTGCCTTTAACGCGGCTAAGCAAGCGAACTAAGAAAGTTAAGGGATTCTGTTAGTAAAGTTATGGGGCTGATATGGAGACGAGAAACTGATACGAAAATCAGGAGGAGGAAGATGGGAGCGTGAATAATCTGTTTTGCTGAAGGAAAAAAGAAAAAGGATAGGAGAAAGAAGGTGTTGGGGGAAAATATATTAGCGACGTGATAGGAAGAATATCTGTTTTAGAGATAAAAGTTGACACGGTTTCAAAAAAAGGAGTTCTTTAAAAAAATAGTTTTTTGATGAAACCAGCGGTTCCATGATGGGTTTAAAGTTCAGTGATGAAATATTCGGTAATTTAAAATGTGGTGATCAGATTTATTTCGCTTAGGGAGATTCTTAAGAAATGTTAAGAGTTTCGGAAACCTTTAGATTTATAAAAATAAATGACTTTTGACTATGTTGATCGTCATAATTTGTGGTTTACGGTGAGATTGTATGGCAAGTAAGCGTGAGACGTTAATTAGCAGGCCTGATCTAGGGGTGGGGGGTGACAAGGGAGGTCATTGACTCCCCCTTGAGAATACTAGTAAGGGTAAGGTAAGAGAGGCCAAAATTATGAAATTTCTACATACACTCTCCCCTTTTTCAAGAATTTTTTTTAAAAAAAGCCTAAAAAAATAAAGGTAGAAAATGTTACACTGTAACGGAAATCCAGCATCTTGCCCCTTCCCCCACCGTTTTAAATTTTTCAGGTTCGATTGCATTGCTTGTCCCCCCCCCCCCCTCTCCTCTATTTTGTTCTACATCCGGACGTTAGCATTATGATGGGTTGGGTTTTACCTCTGAGAAGCACTTTTTGTCACACAATAGTCACAAGGACCCCAAGTACCTTGTGACCATTGAGGTCCTTTTGACCTCTTGAGGGGCGGGGGTGGCTCAGTTGGTAGCGCGCCAGGCTCGTAATCTGTAGTTCCCAGGTTCGAGTCCCAGCTGGGTCAGCGTTGAGATTTATCTCGGAAAAATTCCCCACCCTGCCCACGGTCAGTAGGGGACACCGTGGGCTTAGAAAGGCCGCCGTCCGTCGGATGGGACGTTAAGCCGTGTCCCCGTGTGCGGGAGAGCCATACTCTGTGCACGTTAAAGAACACGCTGTATGGCCTTGACGGGAGGCTACCATCTGTCTCCCAACAGCTGTTCCAGTGGGTCCCCTCCCCCAACCTTCTCTGAGCCTTCGGGGTCCATGTGACCTGGCCATTTAACCCATGGTGTGCAAAAAAGTGCCGCTCAGAGGTAAAACAACCCAACCCAACTTGACCTCTTGAGGTCGCAAGAACGCTCTTACCCAGTTTCTTGGTAAAAATTTGAACTGATCAGCAACTAAGGAAAGGTCGTGAATTGATGCAGAAGATAATCTGTTGTTCGGAGTAAGTTAGGACATTGATACACAACGATTCACAACCAAGAAAGAACGAATAGAAACCGATTAAAACACGGAACTGGCTCGTGTCTTCAGGATCTGTTGAAGAGCTAGATTGATTCATTCAATGCTAAGAAGATCAGAATTAGTAATAAGCCCCAAAGGTTTGCCTATGAAGTGTTGAACTGTCTTAAGCTTTCATATTTCAATTTAAATTCTCTGTTCAAGAATTGTAAATATATTCTATGAACACTCTGCGGTAAAATGTTATTTCATTTGTAATTTTGAGATGAATTGTTTTATTTCTGAGCTGCACTTTTGTGCACACAATGAGCTAAATGGCTAGGTCACAAAGACCCCAAGGGCTCAAAGCGAGGCAGCCAGCGTAGTCTTTAATGTGCATGGTTCGCATACACACGGACCACAGCTTAATGTCCCCTCAGATGGATGACGGCCTTTCCTATGAAGTATTATCGTTTTTAACCTTATAAGTTTAAGGTAGCGCCATTTCAGGGTTGGGTTGTTTTACTTGTGAGTAGCACTTGTTTTGCACACAATGGGCTAAACCAGTGTCTCGCAAACTTTTTTACTCTGCGGCACACTGAATCTAATTTTTTTCCGCGGCACACTGAATCTAATTTTTTTTTTTTTCCGCGGCACACCTAAAAAAGAATTTTTGATGGTTACGTAAAAAGAGGAAAATTGAAGTTTCGTTAAATGCATCTTATTTAAAATAAATATAATAATAAATATAATTAATCATAACTCGGTGTTTGTTTTAAATATTTGTCCATTCTATGGTTTGAAATAATCAAAAATTAATTCCAAAATTTGGAAAAAGCTTGATAAATACTTACAAGATCCCAGTTGATAAAATCTGAAAGATTTTTATTAAAGCACGTCGATAACACAAGTCAAGTCAAAATGAACTCTTTGGAATATCTAGTGTCAATTTGAAAATCTCTCGCGGCACACAGTTTGCGAGACACTGGGCTTAAACCTTTAGCTCACAAGGACACCAAGAGCCCAAAGACAGTTGTGGGAAGAGTTGTACACAGCTGTTAGGAGACGGAGGGTAGCCTACGGTTAACGCCATCTAGCATGTTCTGTAATGTTCCTAGGGTACGACTCACGTTCACACGGATTACGAGTGTTATCCCATTATAATACAATATTGTCCAAGTACAATATTGTCATTTGTAATCAGCACGTTTATGAAAATGGTATTTTGAAGTGTAGGAATGTTATAATTCTGTATGATGAAATGACTACGATTCTGCATCCGTTGATATTCAGGGTGTTGGGCAAATATTGTTGGAATTTCTGGAATCATTGTCCCAAATACACAAAAGGCATGACATTGAATGTTGTACCGGTACATTCCTCCAATCAGTGAGTTTCACGTGCGGCCACCAGAAAGACGGAGCATCACCACATTTCCCAAGGGATGTCAGGGAAGTTCTTAGTGCAACCTTTCCTGATAGATGGATGATTTCACACCCTCTGAATGAAAGACATGAATCATTGGAAAGCCAGAATAAAAGAGAAGCAACTGAGCAAGTAACAAGAGATATGCAGGAGCACCTATCGTAAGAAGTGGAATTCTGATTGGTTATATGCAAGTCACGATGACTAATTACTTTCAAAATTATTTGAGGTACAGTCGCTCAAAAAAAGTATCCGAACACTATGGTAGATTACAAAATTCATAAAAAATATCTGGCAACGATTTTTTTTAGAAATTAGTGATCTGGCAACCTTCGTGTACGTGATTACAGAATTCAGGAAAAATATCTGGAGCGTGTACAGCAACTGTACACGCTCCAGTTACCGTTCACAGCAAACTGGAGCGTGTGCAGTTACTGCACACGCTCAATATTTCCGTGAGTGAGCCCACACGATCTAGTATCAATCAAAATAATATGACCACCTACAGTCGCTCAAAAAAGTATCCGAACACCATGGTTGATTACAGAATTCAGAAAAAATATCTGGCAACGATTTTTTTAGAAATTAATGATCTAGCAACCTTCGTGTCACGTGACACGAAGGTTGCCACTAATTTCTAAAAAAAATCGTTGCCAGATATTTTTTTAAATTCTGTAATCAGCCATAGTGTTCGGATAATTTTTTGAGTGACTGTACCTTTGAAGTTCACTGAAACTGTAAAAAGTCGCTTTATTTCAAACCATTTCACAAATAACTTCATTTTTTAAAAGTATGTGGTAATAATTTCTTCAATATTCGTTTAATTTCTTGACAAATTTCTTAGAACACATTACTACTTTTAAATGCTTTAAATTGCAATACCCGTTTTAAATAACTGAAAGAATTTGGTCAAAGAACTTTGTGGTAACTGAAAGAATATTGATGAAATAACGTCAATACTGAAAGAATATTGATGAAAATCGAGATTTAGAAAGATTTGACGGAAATTTTGAAATATCCATAAAACTCTAATTTTAAAAGTTATAAAGTTAGAATCGCATTGACATAACAATGACCATCAGCGGTCATAATTTAATGGTCACTCAGTGTGTGTGTGTATATATATATATAGGTAATTTTTACAGTGTATCTACGGGACCTGGGTTCGAGTTCCGGGTAAGGTATGGATGGGTTGGGTTGGGTTATGTTGTTTTACCTCTGAGCGGCACTTTTTTGCACACCTTGAGCTAAATGGCCAGGTCACATGGACCCCGAAGCTCAGAGAAGGTTGGGGGAGGGGACCCACTGGAACAGCTGTTGGGAAAGAGATGATAGCCTCCCGTCAAGGCCATCCAGCGTGTTCTTTAATGTGCACAGGGTATGGCTCTCCCGCACACGAGTCCACGGCTTAACGTCCCATCCGACGGACGGCGGCCTTTCCAAGCCCATCAGTGTCCCCTACTGACCGTGGGCAGGGCGGGGAATTTTGCGGAGTAAGGCATGGATGTTTGTGTCGTTTTTCTTCTGAGGTCTGTGGTTTTTCTGCTGAGGTTCTGCCATCCTCTCAGATCTCCTACTGTGGCACATAAACTGACAGGCTCCTGTCAGACCTCTGTGGCAAGCAGCTGCTTGAGGGGGTATTTATTTATTTTATTTTTAGTGGCAATATATTAAATTGAAGTAGAAAGAGGAATTAAAGTATTGAGAATAGTTGAAAAAAAAAGAATGTGTGCATTATGAAACGTCTTTTCAATTCCTATTCGTTTCAATTCAATATCAGGGATATTCCAATTTTTTTTTCCTACATTTGGACCTTTCCTGTAGCAGTTAAACTTCCTACCAAATTTTTTAGTCATGGATAGTCACTGCTTTGTAATATGAAAAATAACGTTATGAAAATTTGCCATTAATGGTGGAAGATTACCTTTTTTATATATTCTCTCCGTGGATAAAAGGTGTTTTGGTGGCTCAGTCGGCAACGAGCCAGGCTCGTAATCTGCAGTTCCCAGGTTCGAGTCCCGCCTGGGCCAGTGTTGAGATTTATTTCCTCAAAAGCCCTAACCTCCGATGTGTTTGAAAAGGCCGCCGTCCGTCGGTTGGGACGTTTAAGCCATAGCTCCGTGTGCGGGAGTGCACGTTAAGAACATGCTGGATGTCCTTGACGGGAGGCTACCATCTGCCTCTTAACATCTGTCCAGTGGGTCCCCTCCCCCAACCTTCTCTGAGCCTTCGGGGTCGTTGTAACCTGGCCATTTAGCCCATGGTGTGCAAAAAAGTGCCGCTCAGAGGTAAAAAATTCTAAAATAATGTGATTTATTACAAAAGTGTGAATAAAAACATTTATGCACTGAATTCAACCAACACAGATCTTCATCAGTATAAAAATAAACCTTCAGAAGAACAAAGCACCTTTTTAGTATTCCTACAAAGAGAAATTAAGTCTTTTACAACAGTCGATAAGTGGCACAATCATATCTGTGAACAAACCTGCAATCTATAAAGAGTAACCTTACCAATTCCTAAACAAATTAAATAAGACAATGCATCAATTGACGAATTCTTCCTACAGAAAAATTGAGATTAGTTCTGCTTTTTCGACTAACATATAACCTCTTCAGATACATCTTTAAGTGCCCTGAACATCCTACTTTTTCTTACCACTCCACTAACAGCGTCAACACTAATACATTTATTTATGGTATGATGCAGCACGTAATGAAAAATCAAGGGATCTAGCAACGGTATGCTGCAACGCATAATGAAGAATCAAGGGATCTAGCAACGGTATGCTGCAACGCATAATGAAGAATCAAGGGATCTAGCAACGGTATGCTGCAACGCATAATGAAGAATCAAGGGATCTAGCAATGGTATGCTGCAACGCATAATGAAGAATCAAGGGATCTAGCAATGGTATGCTGCAACGCATAATGAAGAATCAAGGGATCTAGCAATGGTATGCTGCAACGCATAATGAAGAATCAAGGGATCTAGCAATGGTATGCTGCAACGCATAATGAAGAATCAAGGGATCTAGCAATGGTATGCTGCAACGCATAATGAAGAATCAAGGGATCTAGGAATGGTATGCTGCAACGCATAATGAAGAATCAAGGGATCTAGGAATGGTATGCTGCAACGCATAATGAAGAATCAAGGGATCTAGCAATGGTATGCTGCAACGCATAATGAAGAATCAAGGGATCTAGGAATGGTATGCTGCAACGCATAATGAAGAATCAAGGGATCTAGGAATGGTATGCTGCAACGCATAATGAAGAATCAAGGGATCTAGCAATGGTATGCTGCAACGCATAATGAAGAATCAAGGGATCTAGCAATGGTATGCTGCAACGCATAATGAAGAATCAAGGGATCTAGGAATGGTATGCTGCAACGCATAATGAAGAATCAAGGGATCTAGGAATGGTATGCTGCAACGCATAATGAAGAATCAAGGGATCTAGCAATGGTATGCTGCAACGCATAATGAAGAATCAAGGGATCTAGCAATGGTATGCTGCAACGCATAATGAAGAATCAAGGGATCTAGCAATGGTATGCTGCAACGCATAATGAAGAATCAAGGGATCTAGCAATGGTATGCTGCAACGCATAATGAAGAATCAAGGGATCTAGCAATGGTATGCTGCAACGCATAATGAAGAATCAAGGGATCTAGCAATGGTATGCTGCAACGCATAATGAAGAATCAAGGGATCTAGGAATGGTATGCTGCAACGCATAATGAAGAATCAAGGGATCTAGGAATGGTATGCTGCAACGCATAATGAAGAATCAAGGGATCTAGGAATGGTATGCTGCAACGCATAATGAAGAATCAAGGGATCTAGCAATGGTATGCTGCAACGCATAATGAAGAATCAAGGGATCTAGCAATGGTATGCTGCAACGCATAATGAAGAATCAAGGGATCTAGCAATGGTATGCTGCAACGCATAATGAAGAATCAAGGGATCTAGGAATGGTATGCTGCAACGCATAATGAAGAATCAAGGGATCTAGCAATGGTATGCTGCAACGCATAATGAAGAATCAAGGGATCTAGGAATGGTATGCTGCAACGCATAATGAAGAATCAAGGGATCTAGCAATGGTATGCTGCAACGCATAATGAAGAATCAAGGGATCTAGCAATGGTATGCTGCAACGCATAATGAAGAATCAAGGGATCTAGCAATGGTATGCTGCAACGCATAATGAAGAATCAAGGGATCTAGCAATGGTATGCTGCAAAGCATAATGAAGAATCAAGGGATCTAGCAATGGTATGCTGCAACGCATAATGAAGAATCAAGGGATCTAGCAATGGTATGCTGCAACGCATAATGAAGAATCAAGGGATCTAGCAACGGTATGCTGCAACGCATAATGAAGAATCAAGGGATCTAGCAACGGTATGCTGCAACGCATAATGAAGAATCAAGGGATCTAGGAACGGTATGCTGCAACGCATAATGAAGAATCAAGGGATCTAGCAATGGTATGCTGCAACGCATAATGAAGAATCAAGGGATCTAGCAATGGTGTGCTGCAACGCATAATGAAGAATCAAGGGATCTAGCAATGGTGTGCTGCAACGCATAATGAAGAATCAAGGGATCTAGCAATGGTGTGCTGCAACGCATAATGAAGAATCAAGGGATCTAGCAATGGTGTGCTGCAACGCATAATGAAGAATCAAGGGATCTAGCAATGGGGTGCTGCAAAGCATAATGAAGAATCAAGGGATCTAGCAATGGTGTGCTGCAACGCATAATGAAGAATCAAGGGATCTAGGAATGGTGTGCTGCAACGCATAATGAAGAATCAAGGGATCTAGCAATGGTATGCTGCAACGCATAATGAAGAATCAAGGGATCTAGCAATGGTATGCTGCAACGCATAATGAAGAATCAAGGGATCTAGCAATGGCATGCTGCAAAGCATAATGAAGAAACAAGGGATCTAGGAATGGCATGCTGCAACGCATAATGAAGAATCAAGGGATCTAGCAAAGGCATGCTGCAACGCATAATGAAGAATCAAGGGATCTAGCAAAGGCATGCTGCAACGCATAATGAAGAATCAAGGGATCTAGCAATGGTATGCTGCAACGCATAATGAAGAATCAAGGGATCTAGCAATGGTATGCTGCAACGCATAATGAAGAATCAAGGGATCTAGCAATGGCATGCTGCAAAGCATAATGAAGAATCAAGGGATCTAGGAATGGCATGCTGCAACGCATAATGAAGAATCAAGGGATCTAGCAAAGGCATGCTGCAACGCATAATGAAGAATCAAGGGATCTAGCAAAGGCATGCTGCAACGCATAATGAAGAATCAAGGGATCTAGCAAAGGCATGCTGCAACGCATAATGAAGAATCAAGGGATCTAGCAATGGTATGCTGCAACGCATAATGAAGAATCAAGGGATCTAGCAATGGTATGCTGCAACGCATAATGAAGAATCAAGGGATCTAGGAATGGTATGCTGCAACGCATAATGAAGAATCAAGGGATCTAGCAATGGTATGCTGCAACGCATAATGAAGAATCAAGGGATCTAGCAATGGTATGCTGCAACGCATAATGAAGAATCAAGAGATCTAACAATGGTATGCTGCAACGCATAATGAAGAATCAAGGGATCTAGCAATGGTATGCTGCAACGCATAATGAAGAATCAAGGGATCTAGCAATGGTATGCTGCAACGCATAATGAAGATTCAAGGGATCTAGCAATGGTATGCTGCAACGCATAATGAAGAATCAAGGGATCTAGGAATGGTATGCTGCAATGCATAATGAAGAATCAAGGGATCTAGCAATGGTATGCTGCAACGCATAATGAAGAATCAAGGGCTCTAGGAATGGTATGCTGCAACGCATAATGAAGAATCAAGGGATCTAGCAATGGTATGCTGCAACGCATAATGAAGAATCAAGGGATCTAGCAATGGTATGCTGCAACGCATAATGAAGAATCAAGGGATCTAGCAATGGTATGCTGCAACGCATAATGAAGAATCAAGGGATCTAGCAATGGTATGCTGCAAAGCATAATGAAGAATCAAGGGATCTAGCAATGGTATGCTGCAACGCATAATGAAGAATCAAGGGATCTAGCAACGGTATGCTGCAACGCATAATGAAGAATCAAGGGATCTAGCAACGGTATGCTGCAACGCATAATGAAGAATCAAGGGATCTAGCAACGGTATGCTGCAACGCATAATGAAGAATCAAGGGATCTAGGAACGGTATGCTGCAACGCATAATGAAGAATCAAGGGATCTAGCAATGGTGTGCTGCAACGCATAATGAAGAATCAAGGGATCTAGCAATGGTGTGCTGCAAAGCATAATGAAAAATCAAGGGATCTAGCAATGGTGTGCTGCAACGCATAATGAAGAATCAAGGGATCTAGCAATGGTGTGCTGCAACGCATAATGAAGAATCAAGGGATCTAGCAATGGTGTGCTGCAACGCATAATGAAGAATCAAGGGATCTAGCAATGGTGTGCTGCAAAGCATAATGAAGAATCAAGGGATCTAGCAATGGTGTGCTGCAACGCATAATGAAGAATCAAGGGATCTAGGAATGGTGTGCTGCAACGCATAATGAAGAATCAAGGGATCTAGCAATGGTATGCTGCAACGCATAATGAAGAATCAAGGGATCTAGCAATGGTATGCTGCAACGCATAATGAAGAATCAAGGGATCTAGCAATGGCATGCTGCAAAGCATAATGAAGAAACAAGGGATCTAGGAATGGCATGCTGCAACGCATAATGAAGAATCAAGGGATCTAGCAAAGGCATGCTGCAACGCATAATGAAGAATCAAGGGATCAAGCAAAGGCATGCTGTAACGCATAATGAAGAATCAAGGGATCTAGCAAAGGCATGCTGCAACGCATAATGAAGAATCAAGGGATCTAGCAATGGTATGCTGCAAAGCATAATGAAGAATCAAGGGATCTAGCAATGGTATGCTGCAACGCATAATGAAGAATCAAGGGATCTAGCAATGGTATGCTGCAACGCATAATGAAGAATCAAGGGATCTAGCAACGGTATGCTGCAACGCATAATGAAGAATCAAGGGATCTAGCAACGGTATGCTGCAACGCATAATGAAGAATCAAGGGATCTAGGAACGGTATGCTGCAACGCATAATGAAGAATCAAGGGATCTAGCAATGGTATGCTGCAACGCATAATGAAGAATCAAGGGATCTAGCAATGGTGTGCTGCAAAGCATAATGAAGAATCAAGGGATCTAGCAATGGTGTGCTGCAACGCATAATGAAGAATCAAGGGATCTAGCAATGGTGTGCTGCAACGCATAATGAAGAATCAAGGGATCTAGCAATGGTGTGCTGCAACGCATAATGAAGAATCAAGGGATCTAGCAATGGTGTGCTGCAAAGCATAATGAAGAATCAAGGGATCTAGCAATGGTGTGCTGCAACGCATAATGAAGAATCAAGGGATCTAGGAATGGTGTGCTGCAACGCATAATGAAGAATCAAGGGATCTAGCAATGGTATGCTGCAACGCATAATGAAGAATCAAGGGATCTAGCAATGGTATGCTGCAACGCATAATGAAGAATCAAGGGATCTAGCAATGGTATGCTGCAACGCATAATGAAGAATCAAGGGATCTAGCAATGGCATGCTGCAAAGCATAATGAAGAAACAAGGGATCTAGGAATGGCATGCTGCAACGCATAATGAAGAATCAAGGGATCTAGCAAAGGCATGCTGCAACGCATAATGAAGAATCAAGGGATCTAGCAAAGGCATGCTGTAACGCATAATGAAGAATCAAGGGATCTAGCAAAGGCATGCTGCAACGCATAATGAAGAATCAAGGGATCTAGCAATGGTATGCTGCAACGCATAATGAAGAATCAAGGGATCTAGCAATGGTATGCTGCAACGCATAATGAAGAATCAAGGGATCTAGCAATGGTATGCTGCAACGCATAATGAAGAATCAAGAGATCTAACAATGGTATGCTGCAACGCATAATGAAGAATCAAGGGATCTAGCAATGGTATGCTGCAACGCATAATGAAGAATCAAGGGATCTAGCAATGGTATACTGCAACGCATAATGAAGATTCAAGGGATCTAGCAATGGTATGCTGCAACGCATAATGAAGAATCAAGGGATCTAGGAATGGTATGCTGCAACGCATAATGAAGAATCAAGGGATCTAGCAATGGTATGCTGCAACGCATAATGAAGAATCAAGGGATCTAGGAATGGTATGCTGCAACGCATAATGAAGAATCAAGGGATCTAGCAATGGTATGCTGCAACGCATAATGAAGAATCAAGGGATCTAGCAATGGTATGCTGCAACGCATAATGAAGAATCAAGGGATCTAGCAATGGTATGCTGCAACGCATAATGAAGAATCAAGGGATCTAGCAATGGTGTGCTGCAAAGCATAATGAAGAATCAAGGGATCTAGCAATGGTGTGCTGCAACGCATAATGAAGAATCAAGGGATCTAGGAATGGTGTGCTGCAACGCATAATGAAGAATCAAGGGATCTAGCAATGGTATGCTGCAACGCATAATGAAGAATCAAGGGATCTAGCAATGGTATGCTGCAACGCATAATGAAGAATCAAGAGATCTAACAATGGTATGCTGCAACGCATAATGAAGAATCAAGGGATCTAGCAATGGTATGCTGCAACGCATAATGAAGAATCAAGGGATCTAGCAATGGTATGCTGCAACGCATAAAGAAGATTCAAGGGATCTAGCAATGGTATGCTGCAACGCATAATGAAGAATCAAGGGATCTAGGAATGGTATGCTGCAACGCATAATGAAGAATCAAGGGATCTAGCAATGGTATGCTGCAACGCATAATGAAGAATCAAGGGATCTAGGAATGGTATGCTGCAACGCATAATGAAGAATCAAGGGATCTAGCAATGGTATGCTGCAACGCATAATGAAGAATCAAGGGATCTAGCAATGGTATGCTGCAACGCATAATGAAGAATCAAGGGATCTAGCAATGGTATGCTGCAACGCATAATGAAGAATCAAGGGATCTAGCAATGGTATGCTGCAACGCATAATGAAGAATCAAGGGATCTAGCAATGGTGTGCTGCAACGCATAATGAAGAATCAAGGGATCTAGCAATGGTGTGCTGCAAAGCATAATGAAGAATCAAGGGATCTAGCAATGGTGTGCTGCAACGCATAATGAAGAATCAAGGGATCTAGCAATGGTGTGCTGCAACGCATAATGAAGAATCAAGGGATCTAGCAATGGTATGCTGCAACGCATAATGAAGAATCAAGGGATCTAGCAATGGTATGCTGCAACGCATAATGAAGAATCAAGGGATCTAGCTATGGTATGCTGCAAAGCATAATGAAGAAACAAGGGATCTAGGAATGGCATGCTGCAACGCATAATGAAGAATCAAGGGATCTAGCAACGGCATGCTGCAACGCATAATGAAGAATCAAGGGATCTAGCAATGGTATGCTGCAACGCATAATGAAGAATCAAGGGATCTAGCAAAGGCATGCTGCAACGCATAATGAAGAATCAAGGGATCTAGCAATGGTATGCTGCAACGCATAATGAAGAATCAAGGGATTTAGCAATGGTATGCTGCAACGCATAATGAAGAATCAAGGGATCTAGCAATGGTATGCTGCAACGCATAATGAAGAATCAAGGGATCTAGCAATGGTATGCTGCAACGCATAATGAAGAATCAAGGGATCTAGCAATGGTATGCTGCAACGCATAATGAAGAATCAAGGGATGTATCAATGGTATGCTGCAACGCATAATGAAGAATCAAGGGATCTAGCAATGGTATGCTGCAACGCATAATGAAGAATCAAGGGATCTAGCAATGGTATGCTGCAACGCATCATGAAGAATCAAGGGATCTAGCAATGGTATGCTGCAACGCATCATGAAGAATCAAGGGATCTAGGAATGGTATGCTGCAACGCATAATGAAGAATCAAGGGATCTAGCAATGGTATGCTGCAACGCATAATGAAGAATCAAGGGATCTAGCAATGGTATGCTGCAAAGCATAATGAAGAATCAAGGGATCTAGCAATGGTATGCTGCAACGCATAATGAAGAATCAAGGGATCTAGCAATGGTATGCTGCAACGCATAATGAAGAATCAAGGGATCTAGCAATGGTATGCTGCAACGCATAATGAAGAATCAAGGGATCTGGCAATGGCATGCTGCAACGCATAATGAAGAATCAAGGGATGTGGCAATGGCATGCTGCAACGCATAATGAAGAATCAAGGGATCTAGCAATGGTATGCTGCAACGCATAATGAAGAATCAAGGGATCTAGCAAAGGCATGCTGCAACGCATAATGAAGAATCAAGGGATCTAGCAAAGGCATGCTGCAACGCATAATGAAGAATCAAGGGATCTAGCAATGGCATGCTGCAACGCATAATGAAGAATCAAGGGATCTAGCAATGGTATGCTGCAACGCATAATGAAGAATCAAGGGATCTAGCAATGGTATGCTGCAACGCATAATGAAGAATCAAAGGATCTAGCAATGGTATGCTGCAACGCATAATGAAAAATCAAGGGATCTAGCAATGGTATGCTGCAACGCATCATGAAGAATCAAGGGATCTAGCAATGGTATGCTGCAACGCATCATGAAGAATCAAGGGATCTAGGAATGGTATGCTGCAACGCATAATGAAGAATCAAGGGATCTAGCAATGGTATGCTGCAACGCATAATGAAGAATCAAGGGATCTAGCAATGGTATGCTGCAAAGCATAATGAAGAATCAAGGGATCTAGCAATGGTATGCTGCAAAGCATAATGAAGAATCAAGGGATCTAGCAATGGTATGCTGCAACGCATAATGAAGAATCAAGGGATCTAGCAATGGTATGCTGCAACGCATAATGAAGAATCAAGGGATCTAGCAATGGTATGCTGCAACGCATAATGAAGAATCAAGGGATCTAGCAATGGTATGCTGCAACGCATAATGAAGAATCAAGGGATCTAGGAATGGCATGCTGCAACGCATAATGAAGAATCAAGGGATCTAGCAAAGGCATGCTGCAATGCATAATGAAGAATCAAGGGATCTAGCAATGGTATGCTGCAACGCATAATGAAGAATCAAGGGATCTAGCAATGGTATGCTGCAACGCATAATGAAGAATCAAGGGATCTAGCAATGGTATGCTGCAACGCATAATGAAGAATCAAGGGATCTAGCAATGGTATGCTGCAACGCATAATGAAGAATCAAGGGATCTAGCAATGGTATGCTGCAACGCATAATGAAGAATCAAGGGATCTAGCAATGGCATGCTGCAACGCATAATGAAGAATCAAGGGATGTGTCAATGGTATGCTGCAACGCATAATGAAGAATCAAGGGATCTAGCAATGGTATGCTGCAACGCATAATGAAGAATCAAGGGATCTAGGAATGGCATGCTGCAACGCATAATGAAGAATCAAGGGATCTAGCAAAGGCATGCTGCAACGCATAATGAAGAATCAAGGGATCTAGCAATGGCATGCTGCAACGCATAATGAAGAATCAAGGGATCTAGCAATGGTATGCTGCAACGCATAATGAAGAATCAAGGGATCTAGCAATGGTATGCTGCAACGCATAATGAAGAATCAAGGGATCTAGCAATGGTATGCTGCAACGCATAATGAAGAATCAAGGGATCTAGCAATGGTATGCTGCAACGCATAATGAAGAATCAAGGGATCTAGCAATGGTATGCTGCAACGCATAATGAAGAATCAAGGGATGTAGCAATGGTATGCTGCAACGCATAATGAAGAATCAAGGGATCTAGCAATGGTATGCTGCAACGCATAATGAAGAATCAAGGGATCTAGCAATGGTATGCTGCAACGCATAATGAAGAATCAAGGGATCTAGCAATGGTATGCTGCAACGCATAATGAAGAATCAAGGGATCTAGCAATGGTATGCTGCAACGCATAATGAAGAATCAAGGGATCTAGCAATGGTATGCTGCAACGCATAATGAAGAATCAAGGGATCTAGCAATGGTATGCTGCAACGCATAATGAAGAATCAAGGGATGTAGCAATGGTATGCTGCAACGCATAATGAAGAATCAAGGGATCTAGCAATGGTATGCTGCAACGCATAATGAAGAATCAAGGGATCTAGCAATGGTATGCTGCAACGCATAATGAAGAATCAAGGGATCTAGCAATGGTATGCTGCAACGCATAATGAAGAATCAAGGGATCTAGGAATGGTATGCTGCAACGCATAATGAAGAATCAAGGGATCTAGCAATGGTATGCTGCAACGCATAATGAAGAATCAAGGGATCTAGCAATGGTATGCTGCAACGCATAATGAAGAATCAAGGGATCTAGCAATGGTATGCTGCAACGCATAATGAAGAATCAAGGGATCTAGGAATGGTGTGCTGCAACGCATAATGAAGAATCAAGGGATCTAGCAATGGTATGCTGCAACGCATAATGAAGAATCAAGGGATCTAGCAATGGTATGCTGCAACGCATAATGAAGAATCAAGGGATCTAGCAATGGTATGCTGCAACGCATAATGAAGAATCAAGGGATCTAGCAATGGTATGCTGCAAAGCATAATGAAGAATCAAGGGATCTAGCAATGGTATGCTGCAACGCATAATGAAGAATCAAGGGATCTAGCAATGGTATGCTGCAACGCATAGTGAAGAATCAAGGGATCTAGCAATGGTATGCTGCAACGCATAGTGAAGAATCAAGGGATCTAGCAATGGTATGCTGCAACGCATAGTGAAGAATCAAGGGATCTAGCAATGGTATGCTGCAACGCATAATGAAGAATCAAGGGATCTAGCAATGGTATGCTGCAACGCATAATGAAGAATCAAGGGATCTAGCAATGGTATGCTGCAACGCATAATGAAGAATCAAGGGATCTAGCAATGGTATGCTGCAACGCATAATGAAGAATCAAGGGATCTAGCAATGGTATGCTGCAACGCATCATGAAGAATCAAGGGATCTAGCAATGGTATGCTGCAACGCATCATGAAGAATCAAGGGATCTAGGAATGGTATGCTGCAACGCATAATGAAGAATCAAGGGATCTAGCAATGGTATGCTGCAACGCATAATGAAGAATCAAGGGATCTAGCAATGGTATGCTGCAAAGCATAATGAAGAATCAAGGGATCTAGCAATGGTATGCTGCAAAGCATAATGAAGAATCAAGGGATCTAGCAATGGTATGCTGCAAAGCATAATGAAGAATCAAGGGATCTAGCAATGGTATGCTGCAACGCATAATGAAGAATCAAGGGATCTAGCAATGGTATGCTGCAACGCATAATGAAGAATCAAGGGATCTAGCAATGGTATGCTGCAACGCATAATGAAGAATCAAGGGATCTAGCAATGGTATGCTGCAACGCATAATGAAGAATCAAGGGATCTAGCAAAGGCATGCTGCAACGCATAATGAAGAATCAAGGGATCTAGCAAAGGCATGCTGCAATGCATAATGAAGAATCAAGGGATCTAGCAATGGTATGCTGCAACGCATAATGAAGAATCAAGGGATCTAGCAATGGTATGCTGCAACGCATAATGAAGAATCAAGGGATCTAGCAATGGTATGCTGCAACGCATAATGAAGAATCAAGGGATCTAGCAATGGTATGCTGCAACGCATAATGAAGAATCAAGGGATCTAGCAATGGCATGCTGCAACGCATAATGAAGAATCAAGGGATGTGTCAATGGTATGCTGCAACGCATAATGAAGAATCAAGGGATCTAGCAATGGTATGCTGCAACGCATAATGAAGAATCAAGGGATCTAGGAATGGCATGCTGCAACGCATAATGAAGAATCAAGGGATCTAGCAAAGGCATGCTGCAACGCATAATGAAGAATCAAGGGATCTAGCAATGGTATGCTGCAACGCATAATGAAGAATCAAGGGATCTAGCAATGGTATGCTGCAACGCATAATGAAGAATCAAGGGATCTAGCAATGGTATGCTGCAACGCATAATGAAGAATCAAGGGATCTAGCAATGGTATGCTGCAACGCATAATGAAGAATCAAGGGATCTAGCAATGGTATGCTGCAACGCATAATGAAGAATCAAGGGATCTAGCAATGGTATGCTGCAAAGCATAATGAAGAATCAAGGGATCTAGCAATGGTATGCTGCAACGCATAATGAAGAATCAAGGGATCTAGGAATGGTATGCTGCAACGCATAATGAAGAATCAAGGGATCTAGCAATGGTATGCTGCAACGCATAATGAAGAATCAAGGGATCTAGGAATGGTATGCTGCAACGCATAATGAAGAATCAAGGGATCTAGCAATGGTATGCTGCAACGCATAATGAAGAATCAAGGGATCTAGCAATGGTATGCTGCAACGCATAATGAAGAATCAAGGGATCTAGCAATGGTATGCTGCAACGCATAATGAAGAATCAAGGGATCTAGCAAAGGCATGCTGCAACGCATAATGAAGAATCAAGGGATCTAGCAAAGGCATGCTGCAATGCATAATGAAGAATCAAGGGATCTAGCAATGGTATGCTGCAACGCATAATGAAGAATCAAGGGATCTAGCAATGGTATGCTGCAACGCATAATGAAGAATCAAGGGATCTAGGAATGGTGTGCTGCAACGCATAATGAAGAATCAAGGGATCTAGCAATGATATGCTGCAACGCATAATGAAGAATCAAGGGATCTAGCAATGGTATGCTGCAACGCATAATGAAGAATCAAGGGATCTAGCAATGGTATGCTGCAACGCATAATGAAGAATCAAGGGATCTAGCAATGGTATGCTGCAACGCATAATGAAGAATCAAGGGATCTAGCAATGGTATGCTGCAACGCATAATGAAGAATCAAGGGATCTAGCAATGGTATGCTGCAACGCATAATGAAGAATCAAGGGATCTAGCAATGGTATGCTGCAACGCATAATGAAGAATCAAGGGATCTAGCAATGGTATGCTGCAACGCATAATGAAGAATCAAGGGATCTAGCAATGGTATGCTGCAACGCATAATGAAGAATCAAGGGATCTAGCAATGGTATGCTGCAACGCATAATGAAGAATCAAGGGATCTAGGAATGGTGTGCTGCAACGCATAATGAAGAATCAAGGGATCTAGCAATGGTATGCTGCAACGCATAATGAAGAATCAAGGGATCTAGCAATGGTATGCTGCAACGCATAATGAAGAATCAAGGGATCTAGCAATGGTATGCTGCAACGCATAATGAAGAATCAAGGGATCTAGCAATGGTATGCTGCAACGCATAATGAAGAATCAAGGGATCTAGCAATGGTATGCTGCAAAGCATAATGAAGAATCAAGGGATCTAGCAATGGTATGCTGCAACGCATAATGAAGAATCAAGGGATCTAGCAATGGTATGCTGCAACGCATAGTGAAGAATCAAGGGATCTAGCAATGGTATGCTGCAACGCATAGTGAAGAATCAAGGGATCTAGCAATGGTATGCTGCAAAGCATAGTGAAGAATCAAGGGATCTAGCAATGGTATGCTGCAACGCATAATGAAGAATCAAGGGATCTAGGAATGGCATCCTGCAACGCATAATGAAGAATCAAGGGATCTAGCAAAGGCATGCTGCAACGCATAATGAAGAATCAAGGGATCTAGCAATGGTATGCTGCAACGCATAATGAAGAATCAAGGGATCTAGCAATGGTATGCTGCAACGCATAATGAAGAATCAAGGGATCTAGCAATGGTATGCTGCAACGCATAATGAAGAATCAAGGGATCTAGCAATGGTATGCTGCAACGCATAATGAAGAATCAAGGGATCTAGCAATGGTATGCTGCAACGCATAATGAAGAATCAAGGGATCTAGCAATGGTATGCTGCAACGCATAATGAAGAATCAAGGTATCTAGCAATGGTATGCTGCAACGCATAATGAAGAATCAAGGGATCTAGCAATGGTATGATGCAACGCATAATGAAGAATCAAGGGATCTAGCAATGGTATGCTGCAACGCATAATGAAGAATCAAGGGATCTAGCAATGGTATGCTGCAACGCATAATGAAGAATCAAGGGATCTAGCAATGGTATGCTGCAACGCATAATGAAGAATCAAGGGATCTAGCAATGGTATGCTGCAACGCATAATGAAGAATCAAGGGATCTAGGAATGGTATGCTGCAACGCATAATGAAGAATCAAGGGATCTAGGAATGGTATGCTGCAACGCATAATGAAGAATCAAGGGATCTAGCAATGGTATGCTGCAACGCATAATGAAGAATCAAGGGATCTAGCAACGGTATGCTGCAACGCATAATGAAGAATCAAGGGATCTAGCAACGGTATGCTGCAATGCATAATGAAGAATCAAGGGATCTAGCAACGGTATGCTGCAACGCATAATGAAGAATCAAGGGATCTAGCAACGGTATGCTGCAACGCATAATGAAGAATCAAGGGATCTAGCAATGGTATGCTGCAACGCATAATGAAGAATCAAGGGATCTAGCAATGGTATGCTGCAACGCATAATGAAGAATCAAGGGATCTAGCAATGGTATGCTGCAACGCATAATGAAGAATCAAGGGATCTAGCAATGGTGTGCTGCAACGCATAATGAAGAATCAAGGGATCTAGCAATGGTGTGCTGCAACGCATAATGAAGAATCAAGGGATCTAGCAATGGTGTGCTGCAACGCATAATGAAGAATCAAGGGATCTAGCAATGGTGTGCTGCAACGCATAATGAAGAATCAAGGGATCTAGCAATGGTGTGCTGCAACGCATAATGAAGAATCAAGGGATCTAGGAATGGTGTGCTGCAACGCATAATGAAGAATCAAGGGATCTAGCAATGGTATGCTGCAACGCATAATGAAGAATCAAGGGATCTAGCAATGGCATGCTGCAAAGCATAATGAAGAATCAAGGGATCTAGGAATGGCATGCTGCAACGCATAATGAAGAATCAAGGGATCTAGCAAAGGCATGCTGCAACGCATAATGAAGAATCAAGGGATCTAGCAAAGGCATGCTGCAACGCATAATGAAGTATCAAGGGATCTAGCAATGGTATGCTGCAACGCATAATGAAGAATCAAGGGATCTAGCAATGGTATGCTGCAACGCATAATGAAGAATCAAGGGATCTAGCAATGGTATGCTGCAACGCATAATGAAGAATCAAGGGATCTAGCAATGGTATGCTGCAACGCATAATGAAGAATCAAGGGATCTAGCAATGGTATGCTGCAACGCATAATGAAGAATCAAGGGATCTAGCAATGGTATGCTGCAACGCATAATGAAGAATCAAGGGATCTAGGAATGGTATGCTGCAACGCATAATGAAGAATCAAGGGATCTAGCAATGGTATGCTGCAACGCATAATGAAGAATCAAGGGATCTAGGAATGGTATGCTGCAACGCATAATGAAGAATCAAGGGATCTAGCAATGGTATGCTGCAACGCATAATGAAGAATCAAGGGATCTAGCAATGGTATGCTGCAACGCATAATGAAGAATCAAGGGATCTAGCAATGGTATGCTGCAGCGCATAATGAAGAATCAAGGGATCTAGCAATGGTGTGCTGCAAAGCATAATGAAGAATCAAGGGATCTAGCAATGGTGTGCTGCAAAGCATAATGAAGAATCAAGGGATCTAGCAATGGTGTGCTGCAAAGCATAATGAAGAATCAAGGGATCTAGCAATGGTGTGCTGCAAAGCATAATGAAGAATCAAGGGATCTAGCAATGGTGTGCTGCAAAGCATAATGAAGAATCAAGGGATCTAGGAATGGTGTGCTGCAACGCATAATGAAGAATCAAGGGATCTAGCAATGGTGTGCTGCAGCGCATAATGAAGAATCAAGGGATCTAGCAATGGTGTGCTGCAACGCATAATGAAGAAACAAGGGATCTAGGAATGGCATGCTGCAACGCATAATGAAGAATCAAGGGATCTAGCAATGGTATGCTGCAAAGCATAATGAAGAAACAAGGGATCTAGGAATGGCATGCTGCAACGCATAATGAAGAATCAAGGATCTAGCAAAGGCATGCTGCAACGCATAATGAAGAATCAAGGGATCTAGCAATGGTATGCTGCAACGCATAATGAAGAATCAAGGATCTAGCAATGGTATGCTGCAACGCATAATGAAGAATCAAGGGATCTAGCAATGGTATGCTGCAACGCATCATGAAGAATCAAGGGATCTAGCAATGGTATGCTGCAACGCATCATGAAGAATCAAGGGATCTAGCAATGGTATGCTGCAACGCATAATGAAGAATCAAGGGATCTAGCAATGGTATGCTGCAACGCATAATGAAGAATCAAGGGATCTAGCAATGGTATGCTGCAACGCATAATGAAGAATCAAGGGATCTAGCAATGGTATGCTGCAACGCATAATGAAGAATCAAGGGATCTAGCAATGGTATGCTGCAACGCATAATGAAGAATCAAGGGATCTAGCAATGGTATGCTGCAACGCATAATGAAGAATCAAGGGATCTAGCAATGGTATGCTGCAAAGCATAATGAAGAATCAAGGGATCTAGCAATGGTATGCTGCAAAGCATAATGAAGAATCAAGGGATCTAGCAATGGTATGCTGCAACGCATAATGAAGAATCAAGGGATCTAGCAATGGTATGCTGCAACGCGTAATGAAGAATCAAGGGATCTAGCAATGGTATGCTGCAACGCGTAATGAAGAATCAAGGGATCTAGCAAAGGCATGCTGCAACGCATAATGAAGAATCAAGGGATCTAGCAAAGGCATGCTGCAACGCATAATGAAGAATCAAGGGATCTAGCAAAGGCATGCTGCAACGCATAATGAAGAATCAAGGGATCTGGCAATGGTATGCTGCAACGCATAATGAAGAATCAAGGGATCTGGCAATGGTATGCTGCAACGCATCATGAAGAATCAAGGGATCTAGCAATGGTATGCTGCAACGCATCATGAAGAATCAAGGGATCTAGCAATGGTATGCTGCAACGCATAATGAAGAATCAAGGGATCTAGCAATGGTATGCTGCAACGCATAATGAAGAATCAAGGGATCTAGCAATGGTATGCTGCAACGCATAATGAAGAATCAAGGGATCTAGGAATGGTATGCTGCAACGCATAATGAAGAATCAAGGGATCTAGCAATGGTATGCTGCAACGCATAATGAAGAATCAAGGGATCTAGCAATGGTGTGCTGCAACGCATAATGAAGAATCAAGGGATCTAGCAATGGTGTGCTGCAACGCATAATGAAGAATCAAGGGATCTAGCAATGGTGTGCTGCAACGCATAATGAAGAATCAAGGGATCTAGCAATCGTATGCTGCAACGCATAGTGAAGAATCAAGGGATCTAGCAATGGTATGCTGCAACGCATAATGAAGAATCAAGGGATCTAGCAATGGTATGCTGCAACGCATAATGAAGAATCAAGGGATCTAGCAATGGTATGCTGCAACGCATAATGAAGAATCAAGGGATCTAGCAATGGTATGCTGCAACGCATAATGAAGAATCAAGGGATCTAGCAATGGTATGCTGCAACGCATAATGAAGAATCAAGGGATCTAGCAATGGTGTGCTGCAACGCATAATGAAGAATCAAGGGATCTAGCAATGGTGTGCTCCAATGCATAATGAAGAATCAAGGGATCTAGCAATGGTATGCTGCAACGCATAATGAAGAATCAAGGGATCTAGCAATGGTATGCTGCAACGCATAATGAAGAATCAAGGGATCTAGCAATGGTATGCTGCAACGCATAATGAAGAATCAAGGGATCTAGCAATGGTATGCTGCAACGCATAATGAAGAATCAAGGGATCTAGCAATGGTATGTTGCAACGCATAATGAAGAATCAAGGGATCTAGCAATGGTATGCTGCAACGCATAATGAATAATCAAGGGATCTAGCAATGGTATGCTGCAGCGCGTATTGAAGAATCAAGGGATCTAGCAATGGTATGTTGCAACGCATAATGAAGAATCAAGGGACCTAGCAATGGTATGCTGCAACGCATAATGAAGAATCAAGGGATCTAGCAATGGTATGCTGCAGCGCGTATTGAAGAATCAAGGGATCTAGCAATGGTATGTTGCAACGCATAATGAAGAATCAAGGGATCTAGCAATGGTATGCTGCAACGCATAATGAAGAATCAAGGGATCTAGCAATGGTATGCTGCAGCGCGTATTGAAGAATCAAGGGATCTAGCAATGGTATGCTAAAGTGCGTAATGAAGAATCATGGGATCCATAAATTGATATGCCACAGTACGTAACAAGGTGCCACAGATCTAGCAGTGAAAGTATCGTGACCCATAATCGAGAACCAATGAATGTAACAGTAGATGCATTGCCAAAAGAATGAGAGTTGAAAATTACCCAGAGGAATTTTTTTGCAAAATATTGATTAGAAAACTGAGAGAAGTAAGATTAGACCCAAATAATTCTATCGCCAAACGATGGATGCACACAGTATGCGAAAAAATTTGGTGTTTATCCTAACAATTCGAAAAATCAAAATGAATGCATCAATTAACAAAATAATAAACTAAGTCAGCATTAAACAAAAATTAAGCAACGAGAAACATTTACAAATTGCTCTCTTAATATCACATTCACTTTCGGAGACTTAACATTTTGGCGATAAAACATAATTAACGAAATTCAAATTGAATTAACCTCAGGAAATTTACTCTTTGAAAGCATAACCATTTAAGAGGGTTAAATTTCTCTCTTTTCTGATAAAAGTAAGCGCAAGTTTAAGAGTAAAAATCTCCTCTCATAATGAGCAGCTAATAAACATTTAACATTCCCTTAAAACACATAAAGTCAAAAGTCTTACTGTTCTTATTAATCTCCTTATTTAAGGCGACAGACTTTTAAAATGAGGACGCAATATAAACATATCAAATCTTTATGTGCACCTTCGGGCTGCCGGTGGCAAATACAACACTTAGCATCAACTGCGACTGTTAAAAACTAAATGAGCATTACGAAAAAAAAAACGGCTTTCTAAGCTAGCAAGCTCGGAGAAGTGCTGTCTCTCTATTGGTTGATGAAGAAGCATCGGATGGCAAAATAAGGATGCTGCTCCTTCCTCTGTGGACTCGGGGGATGGCGTCACGGAGACTCCTCCACGCTGCAGGAAGGCGGGATCATCTTGTGACGTGAATAATATAAATGTAAAAATTTGTTCGTGTTGTCATTTGTATCGAGCAGCCGAGACTATTCATCAGACCAGCCGAAGCGGGAGGCATGGACACTACCGTACGAGGCACTAGCGCCCGCTCCTGGGAATTACCATTATAATATGACTAGAGCGTTCTTTAAATGAGCCCTGGCGCTGAGGAAAGCGCCACCACTACATAAAAAATGACGAGCCGCCGTTTTTAGGTGGCCTTCATCGACAAGACTAATGTGAGGGATTATGGGTAATCAGTCCCTTCACCATAGGCTGATATGTGACTTGAATGCGTACACAGGAAGATCCCGAGGTTTCTTCGCCGTCGGTAGAGGGGTTCCAAGACAAATGGGGTATTAAGGTGAAGGAAGAAAAAGTATAATACCACAAAAGAAGTGTGCATCGCTGGCTGGGCTCGCTGTGTGTCCTCAAGACCCTCGCTGAAGATGAGATAGAGGTTGTTCTCTGGAGCGTGCAGCGTCGGGTATTGCTCATCAATTTGGAGCAAAGATTTCGGCTGTGCTTCTGAAAGAGAAAAGAACAGGAGCTTTACGTCACTCGGGGAAGACGACTTAGGAGTAAAGTGTGGGATTTTAAGGAGTCCCGCTGTGGCGTAATTAGTTCGGACACTATAACACTGCCTGGAAAGGCAACGATAGAGAGAGAGAATAACAAATTGTCGCTGCTTTGGAGCTTGGAATGGGAATTTATTGGAGGCCTCTTCGTAGGATAAGTGCCTTCGAGTTACAACCAACCACTTGTTAGAAAAAAAGATTGGCGCACTCGTCGAGAACTAAATTATGACAGAGAATGCGCGTATTTAATCACAAGTTTCCACTTTCTGGGGTGGCACAATCCTTGTTTTTTTTAATAAGCAATCAAGGGCAGTCGGATAAATAAAATGAGATTTTTCTGGATGTCATTTGGAGCATTCTTTGCAGAAGTTTTGTTTCTTTTTATGTGGCATTTCATCTGTATCATTTTTACCCTTTGTTTTACTTATTTTTTTCTTCCTCTGTTGTGATGTTTCAAAAAAGAATCGTCGAGAGCATCATTTTTAATTTTAACGCATTGAGAAACTTCTTACGAGTAAAACAAGGGGACTTTTATTCTTGTTGTACTTCTAAATTAATTTTCATCAACAGTGTTTCACTCTCGTAATTCATTGTACTATAAAAGGGGTTTTCTTAGCAGTACTTTACATTGCAATACATTGGTGTTGGGTTGTTTTACTTCTGAGCGGCACTTTTTTGCACAATATGGGCCAAATGGCCAGGTCACAAGGACCCCGAAGGCTCAGAGAAAGTTGGAGGAGGGGACCCACTGGAACAGCTGTTGGGAGACAGATGGTAGCCTCCCGTCAAGGCCATCCAGCGTGTTCTTTAACGTGCACAGGGTATGGCTCTCCCGCACACGGGGCCACGGCTTAACGTCCCATCCGACGGACGGTGGCCTTTCCAAGCCCATCGGTGTCCCCTACTGACCGTGGGAATGGCGGGGAGTTTTGCGGAGATAAATCTCAACGCTAACCCAGCTGGGACTCGAACCTGGGAACTACAGATTACGAGCCTGGCGCGCTACCGACTGAGCCACCCCCGCCCCGCAATACATTGGTGATGTAGGGGTCAAGATCGAGAAAAACCAAATGCAGGAGGTGGGGGGACAAGAGAACTGGATTCCCATTGTACAATCCCCCCCGTTTTAGTGGTCTTTAAAAATTTTCCTGAAAAATGCATAATATATATATGTTTTATAATTTTTTGCTTGTATTACTCTTACTAGCATTCTCAAAGTGGGCGGGGCCATAACCGCCCTTCCGCTATTCCCTAGATTGGACTTGGTCATTTACGAAAACTATTTTAGTCAATAGCAGATATTTATTTAATTTTTTAAAGGGACAGTTGGCAGTACAGTCGCTAAAAAAATATCCGAACGCTATGGTTGATTTCAGAATTCAGAAAAAAATTCTGGCAACGATTTTTTTTAGAAATTAGTAATCTGGCAACCTTCGTGTCACGTGATTACAGAATTCAGGAAAAATATCTGGAGCGTGTACAGCAACTATACACGCTCCAGTTACCGTTCACAGCAAACTGGAGCGTGTGCAGTAACTGCACACGCTCCAGTTTGCTGTGAACGGTAACTGCACACGCTCAATATTTCCGGGAGTGGGCCCACACGATCCAGGTCTTTGTGACCTCACACGATCCAATGTGCTGTGAACATTAACCGCAACCGGTCCAGTTTGCTGTGAACGGTAACTGCACACGCTCAATATTTCCGTGAGTGAGCCCACACGATCCAGGTCTTTGTGAGCTCACACGATCCAATGTGCTGTGAACATTAACCGCAACCGCTCCAGTTTGCTGTGAACGGTAACTGCACACGCTCCATATTCATTGCATTATATATTCATACGCATTATATATATTAAAAAATATCCGAACACTATGGTTGATTTCAGAATTCAGAAAAAAATTCTGGCAACGATTTTTTTTAGAAATTAGTAATCTGGCAACCTTCGTTGTCACGTGACACGAAGGTTGCCAGATCACTAATTTCTAAAAAAAATCGTTGCCAGATATTTTTTCTGAATTTTGAAATCAACCATTTTGGATATATTTTGAGCTACTGTACAAAAAGGATTCCACTGCAAATGAAGATTTCTGTTTCAAATACTTTGTGAAGTACAGGAAATTATCATTTTCTCAATATACTTTTATAAGAAAAATATCGACTATTCCTCAAGCAGCTGCTTGCCACAGAGGTCTGACATGAGCGTGTCAATGCAATATGCCATAGAAAAGACCTGTGAGGAAGAAAGGCGAGACCTCAGCAGAAAGACAAACGCAGAAAAGAAACATCCACACTTTATCCGGGACTCGAACCCAGATCTCTTTAATCAGTAGATAAGCGCGCTAACGCTTATTACTTTTAAGATGAGTTTAAATAGCAGTCGTAAAATATTTAGAGATAAAGAGAAACAACACACACGCAGAGAATTTTTACTGAGAAGAAAGGGGGTGGCTCAGTCGGTAGCGCGCCAGGCTCGTAATCTGTAGTTCCCAGGTTCGAGTCCCAGCTGGGTCAGCGTTGAGATTTATCTCCGCAATAATTCCCCGCCCTGCCTACGGTCAGTAGGGGACACCGATGGGCTTGGAAAGGCCGACGTTCGTCGGATGGGACGTTAAACCGTGGCCCCCGTATGTGGGAGAGCTATACCCTGGGTTGGGTTGTTTTACCTCTGAGCGGTACTTTTTTGCACACCATGGGCTAAATGGCCAGATCACATGGACCCCGAAGGCTCAGAGAAGGTTGGAGGAGGGGACCCACTGGAACAGCTGTTGGGAGACAGATGGTAGCCTCCCGTCAAGGCCATCCAGCGTGTTCTTTACCGTGCACAAGGTATGGCTCTCCCGCACACGGGGCCACGGCTTAACGTCCCATCCGACGGACAGCGGCCTTTCCAAGCCCATCGGTGTCCCCTACTGACCTTGGGCAGGGCGGGGAATTTTGCGGAGATAAATCTGAACGCTGACCTAGCTGGACTCGAACCTGGGAACTACAGATTGCGAGCCTGGCGCGCTACCGACTGAGCCACCCCCGCCCCAGCTATACCCTGTGGACGTTAAAGAACACGCTGGATAGCCTTGACGGGAGGCTACCATCTGTCTCCCAATAGCTGTTCCAGTGGGTCCCCTCCTCCAACCTTCTCTGAGCCTTCGGGGTCCATGTGACCTGGCCATTTAGCCCATGGTGTGCAAAAAAGTGCCGCTTATAGGTAAAACAACCCAAATGAGAAGGAACGAAAACAGAGGAAGCAAAGGGTAGATTTCACGGTTTTTGTCATTAAGCCATTAATGTTCAGAACATACAACTTTTAATATTCAAAAAAATTATATATGAAACCGAATGATATAAAAAAAAGTTTTTCAAGAACTCCTGTCTTAATTTCCTGCGATTTCTGCTAATTTTTCAACTCACAGGAAGGCAAAGACTGAGTGTGATGAAGAGTTGTTTGAAGTCAGGTCAATTCCTCAATTTTCTGATTCGGAATTCGATTAATCCTTTTATGAATATACACAATACAATCTAAATTTCATCGGGAAAGGTTTGGCTCAATCGATAGCACGTTTTAGTAATCTGCAATTCCCAAGTTAGAGTCTGAACAGTGCCTACGTTCAGATTTATCTCCTTTAAATCCGCATCCTGCTCTCTGTGAGAAAGTGGTGGAAAAGAAAGCTTCCCCCCTACTCTCTGTGAGAAAATGGTGGAAGAGAAAGCTTCCCCACCCCCTCTGCCCTCTGTGAGAAAGTGGTGGAAAAGAAAGCTTCCCCATCCCCTCTGTGAGAAAATGGTGGAAAAGAAAGCTTCCCCACCCCCTCTGCACTCTGTGAGAAAGTAGTGGAAAAGAAAGCTTCCCCACCCCCTCTGCCCTCTGCGAGAAAATGGTGGAAAAGAAAGCTTCCCCACCCCTTCTGTGAGAAAGTGGTGGAAAAGAAAGCTTCCCCCTACTCTCTGTGAGAAAATGGTGGAAGAGAAAGCTTCCCCACCCCCTCTGCCCTCTGTGAGAAAGTGGTGGAAAAGGAAGCTTCCCCATCCCCTCTGTGAGAAAGTGGTGGAAAAGAAAGCTTCCCCACCCCCTCTGCACTCTGTGAGAAAGTAGTGGAAAAGAAAGCTTCCCCCACCCTGCTCTCTGTGAGAAAATGGTGGAAAAGAAAGCTTCCCACCCCTTCTGTGAGAAAGTGGTGGAAAAGAAAGCTCCCCCCACCCTGATCTCTGTGAGAAAATGGTGGAAAAGAAAGCTTCCCCAAGCCCTCTGTGAGAAAGTGGTGGAAAAGAAAGCTTCCCCAAGCCCTCTGTGAGAAAGTGGTGGAAAAGAAAGCTTCCCCATCCCCTCTGCACTCTGTGAGAAAGTGGTGGAAAAGAAAGCTTCCCCATCCCCTCTGTGAGAAAGTGGTGGAAAAGAAAGCTTCCCCACCCCCTCTGCACTCTGTGAGAAAGTGGTGGAAAAGAAAGCTTCTCCCACCCTGCTCTCTGTGAGAAAATGGTGGAAAAGAAAGCTTCCCCACCCCTCTGTGAGAAAGTGGTGGAAAAGAAAGCTTCCCCCACCCTGCTCTCTGTGAGAAAATGGTGGAAAAGAAAGCTTCCCCAAGCCCTCTGTGAGAAAGTGGTGGAAAAGAAAGCTTCCCCATCCCCTCTGTGAGAAAGTGGTGGAAAAGAAAGCTTCCCCACCCCGTCTGCACTCTGTGAGAAAGTAGTGGAAAAGAAAGCTTCCCCCACCCTGCTCTCTGTGAGAAAATGGTGGAAAAGAAAGCTTCCCCACCCCTTCTGTGAGAAAGTGGTGGAAAAGAAAGCTTCCCCACCCCCTCTGTGAGAAAGTGGTGGAAAAGAAAGCTTCCCCCACCCTGCTCTCTGTGAGAAAATGGTGGAAAAGAAAGCTTCCCCAAGCCCTCTGTGAAAAGTGGTGGAAAAGAAAGCTTCCCCCACCCTGCTCTCTGTAAGAAAATGGTGGAAAAGAAAGCTTCCCCACCCCCTCTGCCCTCTGCGAGAAAATGGTGGAAAAGAAAGCTTCCCCACCCCTTCTGTGAGAAAGTGGTGGAAAAGAAAGCTTTCCCCCTACTCTCTGTGAGAAAATGGTGGAAGAGAAAGCTTCCCCACCCCCTCTGCCCTCTGTGAGAAAGTGGTGGAAAAGAAAGTTTCCCCTCACTCTGCCCCCTGTGAGAAAGTGGTGAAAAAAGGAAACTGCACCCCACCCTGCTCGCTGTGAAAATCTTGAAAGAAAGCTTCCTCCACCCTGCCTCCTGTGAGAAAGCGGTGAAAAACTAAATCTACCGCCACCCTGCCCCCAGTGAGAAAGCGGTGAAAAACTAAATCTACCGCCACCCTGCCCCCAGTGAGAAAGCGGTGAAAAAGCAAACTGCACCCCACCCTGCCCCCTCTTGCCTCTGTGAGAAAGCAGTGAAAAAGGAAGCTGTCCCCATACTGCTCTGTGAGAAAACTGTGGAAAATAAAGCTGCCCGCAGCCCTCTATGAGCAAGCGGTGAAAACGCAATAGTGCTTAGAAGTGTCATCGGCCTTCGAATTAAACGTTACTTCATGGCTCCGTGTGCGGGAGAGCTATCTCTGCGCACCTTAAAGAACATGCTGGATGGCCTTGACGGGACCTAAAACTGTCCGCTGGGTCCCCACACCCAACCTTCTCTGAGTCCTTGGGATTCTTATAATCGAGCCATTTAACTAATTGTGGGCAAAAAGTGCCACTCAGAAGTTAATCAAGTCATCCAAAAATGCAGGTTGGGTTGTGTTGTTTTACCTCTGAGCGGCACTTTTTTGCATACCATGGGCTAAATGGCCAGGTCACATGGACCCCGAAGACTCAGAGAAGGTTGGGGGAGGGGACCCACTGGAACAGCTGTTGGGAGACAGATGGTAGCCTCCCGTCAAGGCCATCCAGCGTGTTCTTTAACGTGCACAGGGTATGGCTCTTCCGCACACGGGGACACGGCTTAACGTCCCATCCGACGGACGGCGGCGTTTCCAAGCCCATCGGTGTCCCCTACTGACCGTGGGCAGGGCGGGGAATTTTGCGGAGATAAATCTCAACGCTGACCCAGCTGGGACACGCGAATTAGAGATAATAAGCCACTGAAAGCATGACTCAGATTTAGAGTCTGTAATAAAACTTGTCTAAAAGTGATTTTGTTAGCTTTTAATAATATTAAACTACATTTTTTCCTAACTTTCCAGTAAATAAAATTTAATTCAAAATATACCTTCCACATGATTTCAGGTGATTGGGCAATTTTTTCAAACTTTCCCCGACTCTCAAAACAAAATCGTTGGAACACCACAGTATCCCACTTTTCCCTAGAAAAGAAGTACTGATCACGTGATCATATTTAATATAGTTGGAGTGGCATGAGTGACCACAAGGGATACTATATGACGACGCAATATAGATCACAAATCAATGACCTATTAATGACCAATCAATAGGCAAATTATCAATGAAAAAGCACACAAAGGTACAATCTTCAGTACTTCTCATTAGTGAATAATCCACTGGTAAATTATTGAGAAGTTTTTAAAAATCCTTCGAAACGCATCATTCAAAAATAAAAAAATCCGTCCAAACGCATCATTCAAAAAAATTCATCTAAACCAGGCATGTCCAACTTTTTGACTTCCCTGGGCCACATGGAGTGAAGATTTGACTTCCCTGGGCCACACTGAATGAAGATTTGACTTCCCTGGGCCACATTGAATGGAGATTTGACTTCTCTGGTCCACATGGAGTGAAGATTTGACTTCTCTGGGCCACATGGAGTGAAGATTTGACTTCCCTGGGCCACATTGAATGAAGATTTGACTTCTCTGGGCCACATTGAGTGAAGATTTGACTTCCCTGTGCCACATTGAGTGAAGATTTGACTTCCCTGGGCCACATTGAGTGAAGATTTGACTTCCCTGGGCCACATTGAGTGAAGATTTGACTTCCCTGGGCCCCATTAAGTGAAGATTTGACTTCTCTGGTCCACATTGAGTGAAGATTTGACTTCCCTGAGCCACATTGAGTGAAGATTTGACTTCCCTGGGCCACATTATATGAAGATTTGACTCCCTGTGCCACATGGAGTGAATATTTGACTTCCCTGGCCCACATTGAGTGAAGATTTGACTTCTCTGGTCCACATTGAGTGAAGATTTGACTTCCCTGGGCCACATTGAGTGAAGATTTGATTTCCCTGGGCCACATTATATGAAGATTTGACTTCCCTGTGCCACATGGAGTGAAGATTTGACTTCCCTGGGCCACATTGAATGAAGATTTGACTTCCCTGGGCCACACTGAATGAAGATTTGACTTCCCTGGCCCACATGGAGTGAAGATTTGACTTCCCTGGGCCACACTGAGTGAAGATTTATTGATGTTTTGGGCCGCACATGAAATATATAATATAGTTAATGTATATGAATAATGAAACTTCATTTATTTTCTTATGTTTTTATTATAAAATTAAAAAAAAGGGCAACATAAAACCAGTGGGATATCAAAAACTCGCTGAAAATCGCATAATCATGCTGAAAGCTTATGTCGTAAACACGTAAACTTTATGATTTTGTGGGTCGGGGGTTGGAAACGCCTGATCTAAATGGAGCATCAGAAAAATCCGTCCAAACGCAGCATCCAAAACAAAAAACAAACTATTGACTATTCTTAAATTCATACTTTTTATTCCATTTGTTATTGAGGAATGTCGAAATTTCTCTGCTTTCCCTGTCTTTTTTTTCTAATCATATAACCAAAACATTTCACAAAACTACACAAAGCACTGTGCTTATAAGATCCTAACTCTACCAGAACCTGAAAAACGATATTTTTTAGAAACCTTTTCTCTCACATGAGTCTACGAATGTATTAAAACCTAAATCTATTACGCGTTGAAAGAAAACAAAGAGCAATAGAAGAAATATTTCAGCTCAACGCTCCCATTCCTAGTCACTCCTGAAATGCGAAAATAGAGTATTGCGATAATCGCCCATATTTCAGTTCAAGAGTAGAAATATCTCCCCTCAGTCTAAAATTCCACAGGGCAAAAGATAAGAATAAGTTGAGAGACCAGTAACAGAGCATTGGTCTCACACGAATTTACTTATTTACTTGTTCTACATCTCTTTACAGAGCAATTACGCCAGATGCCCCGTGTCTCCCTTTGTCCATTGTGGAAACAATTTCTCTTCATTACACGTAGCAAGTCTGTTTCTGTCAGCTTTTGATAGATCACCATTACAAGCAACCGTGACAGACGCCCGCCACCGACCGTAAGAGAAGGTGGAATACCGTATTACCTTGGCTCGACTGTTAGCAGTACCTTCCAGGCCGAAGTGCAATCTGCGTTTTCACACAAACCACTCCCCAAGTCCACTAAGCTCATTATATATGCCCCCCGTCTAATGTCCACTCCGCAGCCGTAAGAGGCAGAACCCCCAAACTGCTGTCAGGTCAGATATATGCAGAATATCGCTAAAGATTCTCAACTTGCACTTTTGCACGGGGCTGGAGACTTTGGGCAAGCGGTTTTAGCCTGAAAGCTTTCAACGAAGGTGGTGGTGGTGTGTGCATTAGGAGGATAAAGAAGAAATGTTGGAGTTGCGAGGTTTTCTTTTTTGGAGGTTAGAAACACATATGAACCTCTGCGATTCTTTATTCAATAATATTCGTCCCTTTTGGAGACCCGAGTCTTAAAATTTCGGCTGCAGGAAATTGTTTTTCACTAATCTTTGGAAAAAAGTATTCTGCCAACGGTGTGAGAGATAGGTTTAGATTTTTCCCACTAAAATTGCATCCTCTTTGCTTACAGAATTATTCAGCAAACTATAAACAGCATTACTCTTGAATTGAGAAGAGCAACAATAAAACTGTTATCAAACTTTCTTAAATAGAAGTAGTTTGGTTGATTAATTCGGAAGGTTTTATCGCTCAGAGGCAATTTTTGGTTGTTCAATAGGTCAAATCAGAGGTTCTCAACGTGGGGTACGCGGTAAAAATTTTGGGGTACACCATGAGAGCTCAAAATTCGCTAGATGTATGTTATATATATGTGTGTTTTATTTTATTCCCATTGTTATACTATAATAATAGTTTTATCTATCTATACAAGGGGTACGCCAGTTACATACACATTTCCAGGGGGTACGTGAAGTATAAAAGGTTGAGAACCACTTATATATATGTTTTATTTTATTCCCATTGTTATACTATAATAATAGTTTTATCTATCTATACAAGGGGTACGCCAGTTACATACACATTTCCAGGGGGTACGTGAAGTATAAAAGGTTGAGAATCACTGATATATATGTTTTATTTTATTTCTATTGTTATACTATAACTATAGTTTTATCTATCTATACAAGGGGTACGCCAGTTACATACACGTTTCCAGGGGGTACATGAAGCATAAAAGGTTGAGAACCACTGATATATATGTTTTATTTTATTCCCATTGTTATACTATAATTATAGTTTTATCTATCTCTACAAGGGGTACGCCAGTTACATACACATTTCCAGGGGGTACGTGAAGCATAAATGTTGGGAACCACTGATACATATGTTTTATTTTATTCCCATTGTTATACTATAACTATAGTTTTATCTATCTCTACAAGGGGTACGCCAGTTACATACACATTTCCAGGGGGTACGTGAAGCATAAAAGGTTGGGAACCACTGATATATATGTTTTATTTTATTCCCATTGTTATACTATAACTATAGTTTTATCTATCTATACAAGGGGTACGCCAGTTACATACACATTTCCAGGGGGTACGTGAAGCATAAAAGGTTGAGAACCACTGATATATATGTTTTATTTTATTCCCATTGTTATACTATAACTATAGTTTTATCTATCTCTACAAGGGGTACGCCAGTTACATACACATTTCCAGGGGGTACGTGAAGCACAAAAGGTTGAGAACCACTGATATATATGTTTTATTTTATTCCCATTGTTATACTATAACTATAGTTTTATCTATCTCTACAAGGGGTACGCCAGTTACATACACATTTCCAGGGGGTACGTGAAGCATAAATGTTGGGAACCACTGATACATATGTTTTATTTTATTCCCATTGTTATACTATAACTATAGTTTTATCTATCTCTACAAGGGGTATGCCAGTTACATACACATTTCCAGGGGGTACGTGAAGCATAAAAGGTTGGGAACCACTGATATATATGTTTTATTTTATTCCCATTGTTATACTATAACTATAGTTTTATCTATCTATACAAGGGGTACGCCAGTTACATACACATTTCCAGGGGGTACGTGAAGCATAAAAGGTTGGGAACCACTGATATATATGTTTTATTTTATTCCCATTGTTATACTATAACTATAGTTTTATCTATCTATACAAGGGGTACGCCAGTTACATACACATTTCCAGGGGGTACGTGAAGCATAAAAGGTTGAGAACCACTGATATATATGTTTTATTTTATTCCCATTGTTATACTATAACTATAGTTTTATCTATCTCTACAAGGGGTACGCCAGTTACATACACATTTCCAGGGGGTACGTGAAGCACAAAAGGTTGAGAACCACTGATATATATGTTTTATTTTATTCCCATTGTTATACTATAACTATAGTTTTATCTATCTCTACAAGGGGTACGCCAGTTACATACACATTTCCAGGGGGTACGTGAAGCATAAATGTTGGGAACCACTGATACATATGTTTTATTTTATTCCCATTGTTATACTATAACTATAGTTTTATCTATCTCTACAAGGGGTAAGCCAGTTACATACACATTTCCAGGGGGTACGTGAAGCATAAAAGGTTGGGAACCACTGATATATATGTTTTATTTTATTCCCATTGTTATACTATAACTATAGTTTTATCTATCTCTACAAGGGGTACGCCAGTTACATACACATTTCCAGGGGGTACGTGAAGCATAAATGTTGGGAACCACTGATACATATGTTTTATTTTATTCCCATTGTTATACTATAACTATAGTTTTATCTATCTCTACAAGGGGTAAGCCAGTTACATACACATTTCCAGGGGGTACGTGAAGCATAAAAGGTTGGGAACCACTGATATATATGTTTTATTTTATTCCCATTGTTATACTATAACTATAGTTTTATCTATCTCTACAAGGGGTACGCCAGTTACATACACATTTCCAGGGGGTACGTGAAGCATAAATGTTGGGAACCACTGATACATATGTTTTATTTTATTCCCATTGTTATACTATAACTATAGTTTTATCTATCTCTACAAGGGGTAAGCCAGTTACATACACATTTCCAGGGGGTACGTGAAGCATAAAAGGTTGGGAACCACTGATATATATGTTTTATTTTATTCCCATTGTTATACTATAACTATAGTTTTATCTATCTCTACAAGGGGTACGCCAGTTACATACACATTTCCAGGGGGTACGTGAAGCATAAATGTTGGGAACCACTGATACATATGTTTTATTTTATTCCCATTGTTATACTATAACTATAGTTTTATCTATCTCTACAAGGGGTAAGCCAGTTACATACACATTTCCAGGGGGTACGTGAAGCATAAAAGGTTGGGAACCACTGATATATATGTTTTATTTTATTCCCATTGTTATACTATAACTATAGTTTTATCTATCTCTACAAGGGGTACGCCAGTTACATACACATTTCCAGGGGGTACGTGAAGCATAAAAGGTTGGGAACCACTGATATATATGTTTTATTTTATTCCCATTGTTATACTATAACTATAGTTTTATCTATCTCTACAAGGGGTACGCCAGTTACATACACATTTCCAGGGGGTACGTGAAGCATAAAAGGTTGAGAACCACTGATATATATGTTTTATTTTATTCCCATTGTTATACTATAACTATAGTTTTATCTATCTCTACAAGGGGTACGCCAGTTACATACACATTTCCAGGGGGTACGTGAAGCATAAAAGGTTGGGAACCACTGATATATATGTTTTATTTTATTCACATTGTTATACTATAACTATAGTTTTATCTATCTCTACAAGGGGTACGCCAGTTACATACACATTTCCAGGGGGTACGTGAAGCATAAAAGGTTGAGAACCACTGATATATATGTTTTATTTTATTCCCATTGTTATACTATAACTATAGTTTTATCTATCTCTACAAGGGGTACGCCAGTTACATACACATTTCCAGGGGGTACGTGAAGCATAAAAGGTTGAGAACCACTGATATATATGTTTTATTTTATTCCCATTGTTATACTATAACTATAGTTTTATCTATCTCTACAAGGGGTACGCCAGTTACATACACATTTCCAGGGGGTACGTGAAGCATAAAAGGTTGGGAACCACTGATATATATGTTTTATTTTATTCCCATTGTTATACTATAACTATAGTTTTATCTATCTCTACAAGGGGTACGCCAGTTACATACACATTTCCAGGGGGTACGTGAAGCATAAAAGGTTGAGAACCACTGATATATATGTTTTATTTTATTCCCATTGTTATACTATAACTATAGTTTTATCTATCTAAACAAGGGGTACGCCAGTTACATACACATTTCCAGGGGGTACGTGAAGCATAAAAGGTTGGGAACCACTGATATATATGTTTTATTTTATTCCCATTGTTATACTATAACTATAGTTTTATCTATCTCTACAAGGGGTACGCCAGTTACATACACATTTCCAGGGGGTACGTGAAGCATAAAAGGTTGAGAACCACTGATATATATGTTTTATTTTATTCCCATTGTTATACTATAACTATAGTTTTATCTATCTCTACAAGGGGTACGCCAGTTACATACACATTTCCAGGGGGTACGTGAAGCATAAAAGGTTGGGAACCACTGATATATATGTTTTATTTTATTCCCATTGTTATACTATAACTATAGTTTTATCTATCTCTACAAGGGGTACGCCAGTTACATACACATTTCCAGGGGGTACGTGAAGCATAAAAGGTTGGGAACCACTGATATATATGTTTTATTTTATTCCCATTGTTATACTATAACTATAGTTTTATCTATCTCTACAAGGGGTACGCCAGTTACATACACATTTCCAGGGGGTACGTGAAGCATAAAAGGTTGAGAACCACTGATATATATGTTTTATTTTATTCCCATTGTTATACTATAACTATAGTTTTATCTATCTCTACAAGGGGTACGCCAGTTACATACACATTTCCAGGGGGTACGTGAAGCATAAAAGGTTGGGAACCACTGATATATATGTTTTATTTTATTCCCATTGTTATACTATAACTATAGTTTTATCTATCTCTACAAGGGGTACGCCAGTTACATACACATTTCCAGGGGGTACGTGAAGCATAAAAGGTTGAGAACCACTGATATATATGTTTTATTTTATTCCCATTGTTATACTATAACTATAGTTTTATCTATCTCTACAAGGGGTACGCCAGTTACATACACATTTCCAGGGGGTACGTGAAGCATAAAAGGTTGGGAACCACTGATATATATGTTTTATTTTATTCCCATTGTTATACTATAACTATAGTTTTATCTATCTCTACAAGGGGTACGCCAGTTACATACACATTTCCAGGGGGTACGTGAAGCATAAAAGGTTGGGAACCACTGATACATATGTTTTATTTTATTCCCATTGTTATACTATAACTATAGTTTTATCTATCTCTACAAGGGGTAAGCCAGTTACATACACATTTCCAGGGGGTACGTGAAGCATAAAAGGTTGAGAACCACTGATATATATGTTTTATTTTATTCCCATTGTTATACTATAACTATAGTTTTATCTATCTCTACAAGGGGTACGCCAGTTACATACACATTTCCAGGGGGTACGTGAAGCATAAAAGGTTGAGAACCACTGATATATATGTTTTATTTTATTCCCATTGTTATACTATAACTATAGTTTTATCTATCTCTACAAGGGGTACGCCAGTTACATACACATTTCCAGGGGGTACGTGAAGCATAAAAGGTTGGGAACCACTGATATATATGTTTTATTTTATTCCCATTGTTATACTATAACTATAGTTTTATCTATCTCTACAAGGGGTACGCCAGTTACATACACATTTCCAGGGGGTACGTGAAGCATAAAAGGTTGGGAACCACTGATACATATGTTTTATTTTATTCCCATTGTTATACTATAACTATAGTTTTATCTATCTCTACAAGGGGTAAGCCAGTTACATACACATTTCCAGGGGGTACGTGAAGCATAAATGTTGGGAACCACTGATACATATGTTTTATTTTATTCCCATTGTTATACTATAACTATAGTTTTATCTATCTCTACAAGGGGTAAGCCAGTTACATACACATTTCCAGGGGGTACGTGAAGCATAAAAGGTTGAGAACCACTGATATATATGTTTTATTTTATTCCCATTGTTATACTATAACTATAGTTTTATCTATCTATACAAGGGGTACGCCAGTTACATACACATTTCCAGGGGGTACGTGAAGCATAAAAGGTTGAGAACCACTGATATATATGTTTTATTTTATTCCCATTGTTATACTATAACTATAGTTTTATCTATCTCTACAAGGGGTACGCCAGTTACATACACATTTCCAGGGGGTACGTGAAGCATAAAAGGTTGGGAACCACTGATATATATGTTTTATTTTATTCCCATTGTTATACTATAACTATAGTTTTATCTATCTCTACAAGGGGTAAGCCAGTTACATACACATTTCCAGGGGGTACGTGAAGCATAAAAGGTTGAGAACCACTGATATATATGTTTTATTTTATTCCCATTGTTATACTATAACTATAGTTTTATCTATCTCTACAAGGGGTACGCCAGTTACATACACATTTCCAGGGGGTACGTGAAGCATAAATGTTGGGAACCACTGATACATATGTTTTATTTTATTCCCATTGTTATACTATAACTATAGTTTTATCTATCTCTACAAGGGGTACGCCAGTTACATACACATTTCCAGGGGGTACGTGAAGCACAAAAGGTTGAGAACCACTGATATATATGTTTTATTTTATTCCCATTGTTATACTATAACTATAGTTTTATCTATCTCTACAAGGGGTACGCCAGTTACATACACATTTCCAGGGGGTACGTGAAGCATAAATGTTGGGAACCACTGATACATATGTTTTATTTTATTCCCATTGTTATACTATAACTATAGTTTTATCTATCTCTACAAGGGGTACGCCAGTTACATACACATTTCCAGGGGGTACGTGAAGCATAAAAGGTTGGGAACCACTGATATATATGTTTTATTTTATTCCCATTGTTATACTATAACTATAGTTTTATCTATCTCTACAAGGGGTACGCCAGTTACATACACATTTCCAGGGGGTACGTGAAGCATAAAAGGTTGGGAACCACTGATACATATGTTTTATTTTATTCCCATTGTTATACTATAACTATAGTTTTATCTATCTCTACAAGGGGTAAGCCAGTTACATACACATTTCCAGGGGGTACGTGAAGCATAAATGTTGGGAACCACTGATACATATGTTTTATTTTATTCCCATTGTTATACTATAACTATAGTTTTATCTATCTCTACAAGGGGTAAGCCAGTTACATACACATTTCCAGGGGGTACGTGAAGCATAAAAGGTTGAGAACCACTGATATATATGTTTTATTTTATTCCCATTGTTATACTATAACTATAGTTTTATCTATCTATACAAGGGGTACGCCAGTTACATACACATTTCCAGGGGGTACGTGAAGCATAAAAGGTTGAGAACCACTGATATATATGTTTTATTTTATTCCCATTGTTATACTATAACTATAGTTTTATCTATCTCTACAAGGGGTACGCCAGTTACATACACATTTCCAGGGGGTACGTGAAGCATAAAAGGTTGGGAACCACTGATATATATGTTTTATTTTATTCCCATTGTTATACTATAACTATAGTTTTATCTATCTCTACAAGGGGTAAGCCAGTTACATACACATTTCCAGGGGGTACGTGAAGCATAAAAGGTTGAGAACCACTGATATATATGTTTTATTTTATTCCCATTGTTATACTATAACTATAGTTTTATCTATCTCTACAAGGGGTACGCCAGTTACATACACATTTCCAGGGGGTACGTGAAGCATAAATGTTGGGAACCACTGATACATATGTTTTATTTTATTCCCATTGTTATACTATAACTATAGTTTTATCTATCTCTACAAGGGGTACGCCAGTTACATACACATTTCCAGGGGGTACGTGAAGCACAAAAGGTTGAGAACCACTGATATATATGTTTTATTTTATTCCCATTGTTATACTATAACTATAGTTTTATCTATCTCTACAAGGGGTACGCCAGTTACATACACATTTCCAGGGGGTACGTGAAGCATAAATGTTGGGAACCACTGATACATATGTTTTATTTTATTCCCATTGTTATACTATAACTATAGTTTTATCTATCTCTACAAGGGGTACGCCAGTTACATACACATTTCCAGGGGGTACGTGAAGCATAAAAGGTTGGGAACCACTGATATATATGTTTTATTTTATTCCCATTGTTATACTATAACTATAGTTTTATCTATCTCTACAAGGGGTACGCCAGTTACATACACATTTCCAGGGGGTACGTGAAGCATAAAAGGTTGGGAACCACTGATATATATGTTTTATTTTATTCCCATTGTTATACTATAACTATAGTTTTATCTATCTCTACAAGGGGTACGCCAGTTACATACACATTTCCAGGGGGTACGTGAAGCATAAAAGGTTGAGAACCACTGATATATATGTTTTATTTTATTCCCATTGTTATACTATAACTATAGTTTTATCTATCTCTACAAGGGGTACGCCAGTTACATACACATTTCCAGGGGGTACGTGAAGCATAAAAGGTTGGGAACCACTGATATATATGTTTTATTTTATTCCCATTGTTATACTATAACTATAGTTTTATCTATCTCTACAAGGGGTACGCCAGTTACATACACATTTCCAGGGGGTACGTGAAGCATAAAAGGTTGGGAACCACTGATATATATGTTTTATTTTATTCCCATTGTTATACTATAACTATAGTTTTATCTATCTATACAAGGGGTACGCCAGTTACATACACATTTCCAGGGGGTACGTGAAGCATAAAAGGTTAGGAACCACTGATATATATATGTTTTATTTTATTCCCATTGTTATACTATAACTATAGTTTTATCTATCTCTACAAGGGGTACGCCAGTTACATACACATTTCCAGGGGGTACGTGAAGCATAAAAGGTTGGGAACCACTGATATATATGTTTTATTTTATTCCCATTGTTATACTATAACTATAGTTTTATCTATCTCTACAAGGGGTAAGCCAGTTACATACACATTTCCAGGGGGTACGTGAAGCATAAAAGGTTGAGAACCACTGATATATATGTTTTATTTTATTCCCATTGTTATACTATAACTATAGTTTTATCTATCTCTACAAGGGGTACGCCAGTTACATACACATTTCCAGGGGGTACGTGAAGCATAAAAGGTTGAGAACCACTGATATATATGTTTTATTTTATTCCCATTGTTATACTATAACTATAGTTTTATCTATCTCTACAAGGGGTACGCCAGTTACATACACATTTCCAGGGGGTACGTGAAGCACAAAAGGTTGAGAACCACTGATATATATGTTTTATTTTATTCCCATTGTTATACTATAATTATAGTTTTATCTATCTCTACAAGGGGTACGCCAGTTACATACACATTTCCAGGGGGTACGTGAAGCATAAAAGGTTGAGAACCACTGATATATATGTTTTATTTTATTCCCATTGTTATACTATAATTATAGTTTTATCTATCTCTACAAGGGGTACGCCAGTTACATACACATTTCCAGGGGGTACGTGAAGCATAAAAGGTTGAGAACCACTGATATATATGTTTTATTTTATTCCCATTGTTATACTATAACTATAGTTTTATCTATCTCTACAAGGGGTACGCCAGTTACATACACATTTCCAGGGGGTACGTGAAGCACAAAAGGTTGAGAACCACTGATATATATGTTTTATTTTATTCCCATTGTTATACTATAACTATAGTTTTATCTATCTCTACAAGGGGTACGCCAGTTACATACACATTTCCAGGGGGTACGTGAAGCATAAATGTTGGGAACCACTGATACATATGTTTTATTTTATTCCCATTGTTATACTATAACTATAGTTTTATCTATCTCTACAAGGGGTACGCCAGTTACATACACATTTCCAGGGGGTACGTGAAGCATAAAAGGTTGGGAACCACTGATATATATGTTTTATTTTATTCCCATTGTTATACTATAACTATAGTTTTATCTATCTCTACAAGGGGTACGCCAGTTACATACACATTTCCAGGGGGTACGTGAAGCATAAAAGGTTGGGAACCACTGATATATATGTTTTATTTTATTCCCATTGTTATACTATAACTATAGTTTTATCTATCTCTACAAGGGGTACGCCAGTTACATACACATTTCCAGGGGGTACGTGAAGCATAAAAGGTTGGGAACCACTGATATATATATGTTTTATTTTATTCCCATTGTTATACTATAACTATAGTTTTATCTATCTCTACAAGGGGTACGCCAGTTACATACACATTTCCAGGGGGTACGTGAAGCATAAAAGGTTGGGAACCACTGATATATATGTTTTATTTTATTCCCATTGTTATACTATAACTATAGTTTTATCTATCTATACAAGGGGTACGCCAGTTACATACTCATTTCCAGGGGGTACGTAAAGCATAAAAGGTTGAGAACCACTGATATATGTTTTATTTTATTCCCATTGTTATACTATAAATATAGTTTTATTTATCTATACAAGGGGTACGCCAATTACATATACATTTCCAGAGGGTACGTGAAGCATAAAAGGTTGAGAACCACTGATATATATATGTTTCATTTTATTCCCATTATTATACTAAAACTATAGTTTTATCTATCTCTACAAGGGGTATGCCAGTTACATACACATTTCCAGGGGGTACGTGAAGCATAAAAGGTTGAGAACCACTGATATATATGTTTTATTTTATTCCCATTGTTATACTATAATTATAGTTTTATCTATCTCTACAAGGGGTACGCCAGTTACATACACATTTCCAGGGGGTACGCGAAGCATAAAAGGTTGAGAACCACTGATATATATGTTTTATTTTATTCCCATTGTTATACTATAATTATAGTTTTATCTATCTCTACAAGGGGTACGCCAGTTACATACACATTTCCAGGGGGTACGTGAAGCATAAAAGGTTGAGAACCACTGATATATATGTTTTATTTTATTCCCATTGTTATACTATAACTATAGTTTTATCTATCTATACAAGGGGTACGCCATTACATACACATTTCCAGGGGGTTAGTGAAGCATAAAAGGCTGAGAACTACTGATATATGTTTTATTTTATTCCCATTGTTATACTATAACTATAGTTTTATCTATCTATACAAGGGGTACGCCAGTTACATACACATTTCCAGGGAGTACGTGAAGCACAAAAGGCTGAGAACCACTGATATATATGTTTTTTTTTATTCCCATTGTTATACTATAACTATAGTTTTATCTATCTATACAAGGGGTACGCCAGTTACATACACATTTCCAGGGGGTACGTGAAGCATAAATGTTGGGAACCACTGATATATATGTTTTATTTTATTCCCATTTTTATACTATAACTATAGTTTTATCTATCTATACAAGGGGTACGCCAATTACATACACATTTCCAGGGGGTACGTGAAGCATAAAAGGTTGAGAACCACTGATATATATGTTTTATTTCATTCCCGTTGTTATACTATAAATATAGTTTTATCTATCTATACAAGGGGTACACCAATTACATATACATTTCCAGAGGGTACGTGAAGCATAAAAGGTTGAGAACCACTGATATATATGTTTTATTTTATTCCCATTGTTATACTATAACTATAGTTTTATCTATCTATACAAGGGGTACGCCAATTACATACACATTTCCAGGGGGTACGTGAAGCATAAAAGGTTGAGAAACACTGATATATATGTTTTATTTTATTCCCACTGTTATACTATAACTATAGTTTTATCTATCTATACAAGGGTACGCCAGTTACATACACATTTCCAGGGGGTACGTGAAACATAGAAGACTGAGAACCACTGGATTAAATGTTCATGTTGCATGGACCCCAAGACTCAGGATTAATGAAGGTAACTAAGGGACTTTTTTGATTTAAATGAAGTTGTCCAAGATTCTGTTTAATTGAGGAAAGATATCAAATTTTTGCTCTTTTTAGGGGGACCGAATTTAGCGATTATACTGAACTGAAAAAAAAAACACTTTTTTTATAATTTTTTAACAATAAAGTTCTGGCAGCAAGTCCTTTACCACTCATCCAAAAATTGCAATTCTCAAATATTAGTTTAAAATATGTGTGCAAAAAAAACAACAACATAAGTATCATACAGTTCGCAAAAAATAATGGTTGGTATTCGAGACCAATGTGTAAGAAAATAGTATGCGTATACAAGAAAGTAATATTTTAATTGAAAGCGTACAGTCGCTCTAAAAAGCATCCAGGGTATGGCTCTCCTGCACACGGAGCCACTGCTTAACGTACCATCTGACGGACGGCGGCCTTTCCAAGCCCATCGGTGTCCCCTACTGACCGTGGGCAGGGCGGGGAATTTTGCGGAGATAAATCTCAACGCTGACCCAGCTGGGACTCGAACCTGGGAACTACAGATTACGAGCCTGGCGCGCTAACGACTGAGCCACCCCCGCCCCTGATGAGACCCGAACTGGAAACTACAAATTACAAGCCTGGCACGCTACAGACTGAGCCAAACCCGCCCGAAGAACTGGAAATCAGGGTTATAGCATTTAGTGCTTCTGTAGGGTGTGTGCCCATCATCAAATGACTGCTAAAAGTGTGTGATAATAAATTGTTTAGCGTTGTACAGTCGCTCAAAAAAGTATCCGAACACTAGGGTTGATTACAGAATTCAGCAAAAATATCTGGCAACGATTTTTTTAGAAATTGTGATCTGGCAACCTTCGAGCACGTGACACGAAGGTTGCCAGATCACTAATTTCTAAAAAAATCGTTGCCAGATATTTTTGCTGAATTCTGTAATCAACCATAGTGTTCGGATACTTTTTTGAGTGACTGTATCATCAGCCGTCCCGTGGCCGAGTGGTTAGCACGCTTTTCTAGTGATCTACGGGACCTGGGTTCGAGCCCCGGGTTAAGGCATGGATGTATGTGTCGTTTATCTGCTGAGGTCCTGCCATCCTCTCAGACCTTCTACTGTGGCATATAAACTGACAGGCTCCTGTCAGACCTCTGTGACAAGCAGCTGCTTGAGGGGGTATTTGTTATTTATTTTATTTATCATCAATAACAGACAAGCTCATCATCATTTCTTAAAGATATTATGAAACACAAAATAATCTTAACGATGCCATTAATATCATTCAAAAATAATTCGTTAATCATTTCTTGCATATTCCACCTCCAAAAATTAAACAATTCTCTCATTGTTTCTTATCAATTCTACCATCATCAGAAAAAAATTAATTTCATCATTTCTTAGAAGCAACATCTTCATCGATAAATAATTTCATCATCACGTGACACGAAGGCTGCCAGATCACTAATTTCTAAAAAAAACTGTTGCCAGATATTTTTTCTGAATTCTGTAATCAACCATAGTGTTCGGATACTTTTTTGAGCGACTGTACCTCAAATAATTTTGAAAGTAATTAGTCATCGTGACCTTGCATATATCCAATCAGAATTCCACTTCTTACGATAGATGCTCCTGCATATCTCTTGTTACTTGCTCAGTTGCTTCTCTTTTATTCTGGCTTTCCAATGATTCATGTCTTTCATTCAGAGGGTGTGAAATCATCCATCTATCAGGAAAGGTTGCACTAAGAACTTCCCTGACATCCCTTGGGAAATGTGGTGATGCTCCGTCTTTCTGGTGGCCGCACGTGAAACTCACTGATTGGAGGAATGTACCGGTACAACATTCAATGTCATGCCTTTTGTGTATTTGGGACAATGATTCCAGAAATTCTAACAATATTTGCCCAACACCCTGAATTTCAACGGATGCAGAATCGTAGTCATTTCATTATACAGAATTATAACATTCCTACACTTCAAAATACCATTTTCATAAACGTGCTGATTACAAATGACAATATTGTACTTGGACAATATTGTATTATAATGGGATAACACTCGTAATCCGTGTGAACGTGATTCGTACCCTAGGAACATTACAGAACATGCTAGATGGCGTTAACCGTAGGCTATCCTCCGTCTCCTAACAGCTGTGTACAACTCTTCCCACAACTGTCTTTGGGCTCTTGGTGTCCTTGTGAGCTGAAGGTTTAGCCCATTGTGTGCAAAACAAGTGCTACTCACAAGTAAAACAACCCAACCCTGAAATGGCGCTACCTTAAACTTATAAGGTTAAAAACGATAATACTTCATAGGAAAGGCCGCCATCCATCTGACGGGACATTAAGCTGTGGTCCGTGTGTATGCGAACCATTGCACATTAAAGACTACGCTGGCTGCCTCGCTTTGAGCCCTTGGGGTCTTTGTGACCTAGCCATTTAGCTCATTGTGTGCACAAAAGTGCAGCTCAGAAATAAAACAATTCATCTCAAAATTACAAATGAAATGACATTTTACCGCAGAGTGTTCATAGAATATATTTACAATTCTTGAACAGAGAATTTAAATTGAAATATGAAAGCTTAAGACAGTTCAACACTTCATAGGCAAACCTTTGGGGCTTATTACTAATTCTGATCTTCTTAGCATTGAATGAATCAATCTAGCTCTTCAACAGATCCTGAAGACACGAGCCAGTTCCGTGTTTTAATCGGTTTCTATTCGTTCTTTCTTGTCTGTGAATCGTTGAGTATCAATGTCCTAACTTACTCCAAACAACAGATTATCTTCTGCATCAGTTCACGACCTTTCCTTAGTTGCTGATCAGTTCAAATTTTTACCAAGAAACTGGGACCAACCTTAAAAAAATCTGCATATTTGTTTTTCATTTACTCAATAAGAAAATCATTGATCACTGAACATATTTTAATCAATATCTGAAGCTTCAGAAGAAAACACAAAAAAACTCCCATTTTAAAAAAGTTCAATAATAAATTGCCTTATTGCAAAATTCCCCGCCCTGCCCACGGTCAGTAGCGGTCACCGATGGGCTTGGAAAGGTCGCCGCTCGTCTGATGGGACGTTAAGCCGTGGCTGCGTGTGCGGGAGAGCCATACCCTGTGAACGTTAAAGAACACGCTGGATGGCCTTGACGGGAGGCTACCATCTGTCTCCCAACAGCTGTTCCAGTGGGTCCCCTCCCCCAACCTTCTCTGAGCCTTCGGGGTCCATGTGACCTGGCCATTTAGCCCATGGTGTGCAAAAAAGTGCCGCATAGAGGTAAAACAACCCAACATTAGAGAACACGCTGGATGGCCTTGACGGGAGTCTACCATCTGTCTCCCAACAGCTGTTCCAGTGGGTCCCTTCCCCCAACCTTCTCTGAGACTTAGGAGTCCATGTGACTTGGCCATTTAGCCCATGGTGTACAAAAAAGTGCCGCTCAGAGGTAAAACAATCCAATCCAAAAACCTTACTTCAACTTCTTTTTTTAACAAAGATAATTTTTTGTATATAAAAGGCAATAATAATAAATATATCCCAGTAATAAATAATAAGATATAAAAGGCTTTTTTGTATAAAAGTATAAAATAGCTACGATTACTGTCGTTTGAATGCGTCAATCAAAAAATTATTGAATTTTCAATATTAATTTCTAGAACTTCCTCCAGTCCATTAAAAAGGTGGGGGCTTACTCATCTGGTCAAGCAAAAATTTCCAACTTAATTACATCTCTCAATAATTAAGTTATTTTGATAAAAAATAAATAAATATCCCCTCAAGCAGCTGCTTGCCATAGAGGTCTGACAGGAGCCTGTCAGTTTATATGCCATAGTAGAAGGTCTGAGAGGATGGCAGGAACTCAGCAGAAAAACGACACAAACATCCATGCCTTACCCGGGTCGCGAACCCAGGTCCCTTAGATCACCAGCCAAGCGTGCTAACCACTCGGCCACGGGACGGCGAACATGGCTTTATTTTTTGCCACCGGGCTTCTGAGAATATCTTTAAAATTTTTAAATAATCAATTAAATATATTCATATAAAAATATATATGTCGCTTTTGGAGTTGGGAAGGGCCCCACATTTGTGCCTGGCCCCGTCTCCATCTCACCTCTCTCATGCAGTGGTCCTGTCCAATACATTTCTCCCCCATAAAGCATCAATCTACAGACATCCTTCCCTCTGATCCGAAAGTCCTCCTCCTCGTTTCCCTTCATGTTTTACCCTTCTCCTTGTTAATGTAGCGCAGTTCCCGTCCGCGGACCGTTAGAAGTCTCAGCATGACCTCCGGATGACGGGTCAATCTGCTACAGGATTAGCCCCGTGATGCGTGGGGAACATAGTTGCTTTAATGGTCATAATGACCAGTGGGGTTCCTTGTCTTATTGATGCAATGACCAACATTAGCACTGACAACAACAAGATAACTGTTTGCTTCGCTCTGTCATAAAATGCGATATTTTTTTCTCCACTGCAGCTAACAGCAAATTTTATCGCATAGGTTTATCAGTGTAAGAATGCTAACTAACGTTCTGACCATAAATTTCCCTAGACTTTAACGTTGGCAATTTTCTAAAATGCAAAGCTAACTTATATCTTCCATTGGATTGGGTTGTTTTACCTCTGAGCGGCACTTTTTTGCACACCATGGGCTAAATGGCCAGGTCACATGGGGCGGGGGTGGCTCAGTCGGTAGCGCGCCAGGCTCGTAATCTGTAGTTCCCAGGTTCGAGTCCCAGCTGGGTCAGCGTTGAGATTTATCTCCGCAAAATTCCTCGCCCTGCCCACGGTCAGTAGGGGACACCGATGGGCTTGGAAAGACCGCCCATCCGTCGGATGGGACGTTAATCCGTGGCTCCGTGTGCGGGAGAGCCATACCATGTGCACGTTAAAGAACACGCTGGATGGCCTTGACGGGAGGCTACCATCTGTCTCCCAACAGCTATTCCAGTGGGTCCCCTCCCCCAACCTTCTCTGAGCCTTCGGGGTCCATGTGACCTGGCCATTTAGCCCATGGTGTGCAAAAAAGTACCGCTCAGAGGTAAAACAACCCAACCCAACTTTACCTGTGAGCGGCACTTTTTTTTGAACACGATGGGCTAAATGGCCAGGTCACATGGACCCCGAAGGCTCAGAGAAGGTTGGGGGAGGGGACCCACTGGAATAGCTGTTGGAAGACAAATGGTAGCCTCCCGTCAAGGTCATCCAGCGTGTTCTTTAAAGTGAACAGGGTATGGCTCTCCCGCACACGGGACCACGGCTTAACGTCCCATCCGACGGACTTCATATCTCCCATCATGTCACATTTCTCAGAAGGGATTTCCCAACACTAAATTCCGTTCACTGCCACATGGCTTATTCACTGGTTGTTTCACCTCTGAGTGGTACTTTTTTTTGTTCTTTACCTTGGACAAGGTATGGCTCTCTGCTGCACACGGAAGCACGGCTTAACTGCCATGCGACGAAGGACGGTGTTTCGAAGCCCATGTGTATCCCTTTCTCACCGAGGGAAGGGTGGATACCAATGGGCTCGGAAAAGTTACGTCCATCAGATGGGCGTTAAACAATAGTCACATGAGCAGAAGGTTCCCAGGTTCGAGTCCCAGCTGGGTCAGCGTTGAGATTTATCTCCGCAAAATTCCCCACCCTGCCCGCAGTCAGTAGGGGACACCGATGGGCTTGGAAAGGCGGCCGTCCGTCGGATGGGACGTTAAGCCGTGGCTCCGTGTGCGGGAGAGCCATACCCTCTGCACGTTGAAGAACACGCTGGATGGCCTTGACGGGAGGCTACCATCTGTCTCCCAACAGCTGTTCCAGTGGGTCCCCTCCCCCAACCTTCTTTGAGCCTTCTGGGTCCATGTGACCTGGCCATTTAACCCATGGTGTGCAAAAAAGTGCCGCTCAGAGGTAAAACAACCCAACCCCGTGAGCAGGAGAGCCATGCACACGTGTACACTAAAGAAACGCTGCGTGGCCTTGACGGGAGACTTCATTTTCTTTTAAAGGATATAAATCTCAACGATGTTAGAGGATATAAATCTCAACGCTATTAGCATCTCAACGACTTTAGCGGATATACACCGAAAAGCCAAAACATTATAACCACCTACCTAATATGATGTTGGTCCTCCACGTACCGCCAAAACAACTCTTACCCGGCGAGGCATGGACACTACAAGATTTCTTAAAGATGTCTTGTGGTATCGGGTACCAACATGTTATCGGCAGATTCTTTAACGCTTGTAAGTTACGTGGTTGAGCCGCCGCAGATCGGAAATGCTGTTCCAACACAAACCACAGATGCTTGATTGGATTGATGTCTGGGGATTTGGGGGCCAGGGCAATACCTGGAAGTCTTCTTCATGTTCCGCGAACCATTCTCGGACAATCCGGGTAGTGTGGCATGGCACATTATCCTGCTGAAAGAAGACTACTAGAAGGGAATACCATTGCCATGACAGGATGTACCTGGTCTGCAATGATGCTTTGGTAGGTGGTAGACGTCATAATTTCCTACACACGAATGACTGAGCCCAGGGTTTCCCAGCAGAACATTGTCCAAAGCATTACACTTCCTCTACTAGCTGTTTTCGCCTCACAGTACATCCTGGTGCATATACTTCGGTTATAAATCTCAACGCTATTAGCATCTCAACGATACTAGCGGATATAAATATCAACGCTAGTCCAGGTAGGACCCGAACCTAGGAACTGCAGGTTACGAACCTGGTGCGCTACCAACTGAGACAACTCCTCCTTGGGGGCGGGGGTGGCTCAGTCGGCAGCGCGCCAGGCTCGTAATCTGTAGTTCCCAGGTTCGAATCCCAGCTGGGTCAGCGTTGAGATTTATCTCCGCAAAATTCACAGCCCTGCCCACGATCAGTAGGGGACACCGATGGGCTTGGAAAGGCCGCCGTCCGTCGGATGGGACGTTAAGCCGTGGCCCCCGTGTGCGGGAGAGCCATACCCTGTGCACATTAAAGAACACGCTGGATGGCCTTGACAGGAGGCTACCATCTGTCTCCCAACAGCTGTTCCAGTGGGTCCCCTCCCCCAACCTTCTCTGAGCCTTCGGGGTCCATGTGACCTGGCCATTTAGCCCATGGTGTGCAAAAAAGTGCCGCTCAGAGGTAAAACAACCCAACCCAACTCCTCCTTGCTTCCTCCAGGATTGTCGGTCTTTAAAACATTTTTTACTGACACATTTAAAACATTTACTCGCAACTAAAATATTTTGACGAACACGTTTTTGCATTATATCTAGATGAATCAAGAGAATATAAATAGCAATAACATTAATGCTAGTTTAATGCATTCATTTAACGTAGGTGACAGAACACCCAGAAAATGGGAAAATATTGGAAAAATAGCGGGATGATAATCTTAACGCTATAACCTTTTATATAAGGGTTGCGTTATTTTATCTCTGATGGACACCTTTTTGCGCACAATGGGCTAAATAGCCAAGTCACAAGGACCTCAAAGGCTCAGAGATTGGGTTGGGTTGTTTTACCTCGGAGCGGCACTTTTTTGCACACCATGGGCTAAATGGCCAGGTCACATGGACCCCGAAGGCTCAGAGAAGGTTGGGGGAGGGGACCCACTGGAACAGCTGTTGGGAGACAGATGGTAGCCTCCGGTCAAGGCCATCCAGCGTGTTCTTTAACGTGCACAGGGTATGGCTCTCCCGCACACGGGGCCACGGCTTAACGTCCCATCCGACGGACGGCGGCCTTTCCTAGCCCATCGGTAAAAGGCTCAGAGAAAGTTGGGGGAGGGAACCCACTGGAACAGCTATTAAGAGACAGATGGTAGCCTCCCGTCGAGGCCATCCAGCGTGTTCTTTAACGTGCACAGGGTATGACTCTCTCTCTCATTCACGGGCCACAGCTTAACGTCCCATCCGAGGGACGGCGGCCTTTCCAAGCCCATCGGTAAAAGGCTCAGAGAAAGTTGGGGGAGGGAACCCACTGGAACAGCTATTAAGAGACAGATGGTAGCCTCCCGTCGAGGCCATCCAGCGTGTTCTTTAACGTGCACAGGGTATGACTCTCTCTCTCATTCACGGGCCACAGCTTAACGTCCCATCCGACGGACGGCGGCCTTTCCAAGCCCATCGGTGTCCCCTACTAACTTGGGGCAGGGCAGGAGTTTTGCGTTACATATACATGCCATAGTCATAAATGCTCTAAAGCAGTGGTTCCCTAACTTTTTGAGTCTCATACGCTTTGGAAAATCTAAAATTGTAGCGACATACCAGGAAAAACATTGCGTAGCATTTTTTTTTACAAAATATTAATTTATTATATTAGTTAATAAAATGGGCCATTATTGTGCAATCAATGATTTTTTTTACATTTCATATTCATCTCAAAAGACAGATCAGCTAAATCATGTATCGATTATTGAATGACATAAAGATGAAATAAAATTTTTAATTTAAGCACTTTTCTTTTTGAAATTTCAAAAAAAATTTGCAAAGGAATCAAATTTTTATAACAAATCTTCTCGATTATTAGGTTAAAGAAACACCCCCAATCATTTGATTAAAAAAAATAAATAAAACGAAAATGGAAGGAAACAAAGTTAATTAATGGAACTTTTAAATTAAGTTACAAATTGTTATTAATGACGACTAAAAAATCTGAAAGAACTGAAAATAAAAATATAAATAATCCCTCAAGCAGCTGCTGCCACAGAGGTCTGACAGGAACCTGTCAGTTTAATATACCATAGAGAAAATCTGTGAGGCAGGTGAGACCTCAGCAGAAAGACAATACAAATATCCATGCTTTGACCGAACTCGAACCCAGGTTCCTTTGATTTTTGCCCAGAACGCTAACCATTCGAGCAACGGATAAAAAAAAGTTGCTTCTTCTTTTTGGAAGAATAGCCCTTATTCTTTCAGTAGGAAATTTGAGCCTATTCCTTTGAACACCATTACACGATATTTGGCTCTAGAGTTTTGCATATCATAAATATTTCTCGGCACACCGGTAATTCTTCCGCGTTGCAACTGTAAATCTTCTCGCATTGCACCTATAACTCTTTCACCACATACCTGTAACTCTCTCTAGCGTTGCAGTTGTAACTCTCCCGCGTTGCAATTGTAATTCTTTCACGATACACTTGTAACTCTCTCGCGTTGCAGTTGTAACTCTTTCATGGCACACTTGTAACACTCGCATTACAGCTATAACTCTTTCACGGCACACTTGTAACTCACCCGCGTTACAATTGTAATTCTTTCACGATACACTTGTAACTCTCTCGCGTTGCAGCTATAACTCTTTCACGGGCACACTTGTAACTCTCTCTAGCGATGCAGCTATAACTCTTTCACGGCACACTTGTAACTCTCCCGCGTTGCAATTGTAATTCTTTCACGATACACTTGTAACTCTCTCGCGTTGCAGTTGTGACTCTTTCAAGGTACACTTGTAACTCTCGCATTGCAGCTATAACTCTTTCACGGCACACTTATAACTTTTTCGCGTTGCAGTTGTAACTCTTTCACGGCACACTTGTAACTCTCCCGCGTTGCAGTTGTAACTCTTTCACGGCACACTTGTAACTCTCTCTAGCGATGCAGTTGTAACTCTTTCACGGCACACTTGTAACTCTCCCGCGTTGCAATTGTAATTCTTTCACGATACACTTGTAACTCTCCCGCGTTGCAATTGTAATTCTTTCACGATACACTTGTAACTCTCTCGAGTTGCAATTGTGACTCTTTCAAGGTACACTTGTAACTCTCGCATTGCAGCTATTACTCTTTCACGGCACACTTATAACTTTTTCGCGTTGCAGTTGTAACTCTTTCACGGCACACTTGTAACTCTCCCGCGTTGCAGTTGTAACTCTTTCACGGCACACTTGTAACTCTCTCTAGCGATGCAGTTGTAACTCTTTCACGGCACACTTGTAACTCTACCGCGTTGCAATTGTAATTCTTTCACGATACACTTGTAACTCTCTCACGTTGCAATTGTAACTCTTTCACGGGCACACTTGTAACTCTCTCTAGCGATGCAGTTGTAACTCTTTCACGGCACACTTGTAACTCTCCCGCGTTGCAGTTGTAATTCTTTCATGGCACACTTGTAACTCTCCCGCGTTGCAATTGTAATTCTTTCACGATACACTTGTAACTCTCTCGCGTTGCAGCTATAACTCTTTCACGATACACTTGTAACTCTCTCGCGTTGCAGCTATAACTCTTTCACGGGCACACTTGTAACTCTCTCTAGCGATGCAGTTATAACTCTTTCACGGCACACTTGTAACTCTCCCGCGTTGCAATTGTAATTCTTTCACGATACACTTGTAACTCTCTCGTGTTGCAACTCTTTCATGGCACACTTGCAACTCTCGCATTGCAGCTATAACTCTTTCACGGGTACACTTGTAACTCTCTCTAGCGATGCAGTTGTAACTCTTTCACGGCACACTTGTAACTCTCCTGCGTTGCAATTGTAATTCTTTCACGATACACTTGTAACTCTCTCGCGTTGCAGCTATAACTCTTTCACGGGCACACTTGTAACTCTCTCTAGCGATGCAGTTGTAACTCTTTCACGGCACACTTGTAACTCTCCCGCGTTGCAATTGTAATTCTTTCACGATACACTTGTAACTCTCTCGCGTTGCAGCTATAACTCTTTCACGGGCACACTTGTAACTCTCTCTAGCGATGCAGTTGTAATTCTTTCACGGCACACTGTAACTCTCCCGCGTTGCAATTGTAATAATTTCACGATACACTTGTAACTCTCTCACGTTGCAATTGTAACTCTTTCACGGCACACTTGTAACTCTCCCGCGTTGCAATTGTAATTCTTTCACGATACACTTGTAACTCTCTCGCGTTGCAGTTGCAACTCTTTCATGGCACACTTATAACTTTCTCGCGTTGCAGTTGTAACTCTTTCACGGCACACTTGTAACTCTTTCTCGACACACCTATAACACTTTTCGCGTCGTATCTGTATCGCTTTCATGGCACACCTGTAACACTTTCATGGCACACTTTAACTCTCTTCATGGCACACTTGTAACTCTCTTCACGGCACACCTATAACTCTTTCACAACACAATGGTTTAGAAGTATTACTCTAACGTAATAGAGTGTGCACAATAAACAAACAGACCATAGCACACTTTTATCATGTTGCTTCATTTTCCTTAATTTGTATCATTAAAAAAGAAGAAAGCAATACTTTCGAAATGAAATGAATGTAGATTTAAACCTCCGGAAATTCTTAATATTTTTCGTACTTCTAAATAGGGGCGGGGGTGGCTCAGTCGGTAGCGCGCCAGGCTCGTAATCTGTAGTTCCCAGGTTCGAGTCCCAGCTGGGTCAGCGTTGAGATTTATCTCCGCAAAATTCCCCGCCTTGCCCACGGTCAGTAGACACCGATGGGCTTGGAAAGGCCGCCGTCAGTCGGATGGGACGTTAAGACGTGGCCCCGTGTGCGGGAGAGCCATACACTATGCACGTTAAAGAACACACTGGATGACCTTGATGGGAGGCTACCATCTGTCTCCCAACAGATGTTCAAGTGGGTCCCCTCCCCCAACCTTCTCTGAGCCTTCGGGGTCCATGTGACCTGGCTATTTAGTCCATGGTGTGCAAAAAAGTGCCGCTCAGAGGTAAAACAACCCAACAACCGAACGTACTTCTAAATAGGACATGTCGCTTTATTCTTTTTTTCGGACTGTCGGTAGATTCACAGACAGCAACTTTTGCCCTCTAAATTCCTATTCTCTCCAGGTCCCCATCTCAATTCACTTATCTCCTCCCCTCCACCACCACCATCCATTAGCAATCAATTAGTCACAAGCAGTGTTTTTAATTGAATCATTTTCACTCCAAGTCGCATCGCATTGCTTGACGAATGAGGCAGGGAGTTCCTAAGAACAACACTAAGCATTGCTTCCTTTACTTTAATCTACACTTTACCATTTTACACATGGGGCAGGGGTGGCTCAGTCGGTAGCGCGCCAGACTCGTAATCTGTAATTCCCAGGTTCGAGTACCTGCTGGGTTAGCGTTGATATTTATCTCCACAAATCTTCCCAGGTCAGTAGGGGACACTGATGGGCTTGGAAAGGCCGCCGTCCATCGTATGGAATAAGCTGCGGTCCCTTGTACAGGAGAGCCATACCCTGTGCACGTTAAAGAACACGCTGGATGGCCTTGACGGGAGGCTACCATCTGTCTCCCAACAGCCGTTCCAGTGGGTCCCCTCCCCCAACCTTCTCTGAGACTTCGGGGTCCATGTGACCTGACCATTTAGATCATGGTGTGAAAAAGTGCCGCTCAGAGGTAAAACAACCCAACCCAACCATTTTCCACTCTTCATACCATACATACATACAAAATCCTCATGCAGCATGGGCTACGAAGGTTCACTAGACTACAATTTTGTTTTCTAAATACGTCTGTCTTGAGCTACAGCTGCTGCATTTGGCCACTCTAGACCAATTCAGGGGCGGGGTGGCTCAGTCGGTAGCGCGCCAGGCTCGTAATCTGTAGTTCCCAGGTTCGAGTCCCAGCTGGGTCAGCGTTGAGATTTATCTCCGCAAAATTCCCCGCCCTTCCCACGGTCAGTAGGGGACACCGATGGGCTTGGAAAGGCCGCCGTCCGTCGGATGGGACGTCAAGCCGTGGCGCAGTGTACGGGAGAGCCATACCCTGTGCACGTTAAAGAACACGCTGGATGGCTTTGACGGGAGGCTACCATCTGTCTCCCAACAGCTGTTCCAGTGGGTCCCCTCCAACAACCTTCTCTGAGCCTTCGGGGTCCATGTGACCTGGCCATTTAGTCCATGGTGCGCAAAAAAGTGCCGCTCAGAGGTAAAACAACCCAACCTAGACCAATTCTAAAAAGATCTTGTTTGACGTTGTCTGCCCATCCCCCCACTTCCTGTGACCTATAAGCACACTCTTCTTAACTCTATTCGAATCTATAATTATGCATACGGGCAATTTGGCCAAAACAACAGTTTCTCTCTACACAATAAGCTGCTCAAAGGAGGTTGCACAAGCTTTCCATCTTTTTAAAAAAGGGAGACTCATTTCGGTTTCTGGGAGGATGGGAGCACCAATTTTGTCCAAACTTGATGACCCCTTTCTTGAAAAGGAAATCACACCTTTCGTCAATCACTGTCTGAAAAGGACCATTGTGTTGTGACCAAGATTTTTGGAAATTTTTGTCAACAATTTTGTTCGACTAACGAGCAAATAATTTCTTACGAATAAAATTTCCTCAAGGGAGGGTGGTTTAAAATCCATTCCCCTTTGGCTATCTACTAAATGCAATTAAAGTTTAAAACTTTTCTCTAAAAGGAGAGGGGCGGGGGTGGCTCAGTCGGTAGCGCGCCAGGCTCGTAATATGTAGTTCCCAGGTTCGAGTCCCAGCTGGGTCAGCGTTGAGATTTATCTCCGCAAAATTCCCCGCCCTGCCCACGGTCAGTAGGGGACACCGATGGGCTTGGAAAGGCCGCCGTCCGTCGGATGGGACGTTAAGCCGTGGCCCCGTGTGCGGGAGAGTCATACCCTGTGCACATTAAAGAACACGCTGGATGGCCTTGACGGGAGGCTACCATCTGTCTCCCAACAGCTGTTCCAGTGGGTCCCCTCCCCCAACCTTCTCTGAGCCTCCGGGGTCCATGTGACCTGGCCATTTAGCCCATGGTGAGCAAAAAAGTGCCTCTCAGAGGTAAAACAACCCAACAACCCAATCAAAAAGGAGAGTCTTTTGGTTTGTTTGAGCGGCACTTTTTTTGTACACAATGGGCTAAATACCCAGGTCACAAGGACCCCGAAAAGGTTGGGAGAGGGGAACCACTAAAACAGCTGTTGGGAGACAGATGGTAGCCTCCCGTCAAGACCGTCTAGTGTGTTCTTTAACGTGCACAGGGTATGGCTCTCCTGTACACGGGACCGCAGCTTATCCCATACGATGGACGGCGGCCTTTCCAAGCCCATCAGTGTCCCCTACTGACCTGGGAAGATTTGTGGAGATAAATATCAACGCTAACCCAGCTGGTACTCGAACCTGGGAACTGCAGATTACGAGCCTGGTGCGCTACCGACTGAGCCACCCCCACCCTCCCAAAAAATAGAGTCCTAAGTTCGGGTAATCTCTGAGTGATACTTTGTTCACAAAATGGACTATACAGGGCAAGGTCACAAGGACCCTAAGGACTCAGAATTGGATAAAGAAAGGGGACAAATGAACAGATGTTAAGAGGCTGAAGGAAACTTCCTGTCAAGGTTATGCAGTGTGATCTTTAATATGCACAGGGTAAGGTTCTGTGTCACATAAAGCAATGACTTAACATTCCATCCTATGGACGACACTCTTTCAAGCTCATTGGGTTGGGTTGTTTGGGTTGTTTTACCTCTGAGCGGCACTTTTTTGCACACCATGGGCTAAATGGCTAGGTCACATGGACCCCGAAGGCTCAGAGAAGGTTGGGGGAGGGGACCCACTGGAACAGCTGTTGGGAGACAGATGGTAGCCTACCGTCAAGGCCATCCAGTGTGTTTTTTAACGTGCACAGGGTATGGCTCTCCCGCACACGGGGCCACGGCTTAACGTCCCATCCGACGGACGGCGGCCTTTCCAAGCCCATCGGTGTCCCCTACTGACCGTGGGCAGGGCGAGTAATTTTGCGGATAAATCTCAACGCTGACGCAGCTGGGACTCGAACCTGGGAACTACATATTACGAGCCTGGCGCGCTACCCAAGCTCAATGGTGTCTCCTTTCTCACTGAGGGCAGCGTAGGAATTTATGAAAAAAAGTGTATGTAGAAACTCGAACTTGGAATCGTTAGATTACAAGCTTTGACACGCTGTCATTACAATTACCCATGAGAGTACTCATTTTTAAGAGCTGTCCAGATTTTAATACGTACGTATATAAACATCACCTTAGTGTTAAAGAGAATATGTGTCTTTCGGTCGAATCTGGTAACTGCAGATTACGAGCATAAACGCACTGCGATTGAGCCAAGCCCTGCCCCACATTTTGGAGGCTGGTCCTAATAGACATAAACAGAAATTTCATTTCAGGGGGAACTCTGTTTCTTGGGGCGTGCTAAAAGAACACATGCAACGGTACTGCCTTATTACTTCTGTAAAGGTACCTTCTTGTACAGATGAGAGTCCCGATTTTTGAGAGCTGTCCAGATTTTAATATGTAATTATATAAACATCACCTTACAGACCATTAATATCTTTCGGTCGTATCTGGTAACTGCAGATTACGAGCATAACGCACTGCGATTGAGCCAAGTCCTGCCCCACATTTGGACATTTAAAAATATATAAAAAATAATAAACATCACCTTACAGACTTTTAATATGCACCGTACCCTGTGCATATTAAAGATCACACTGCATAACCTGACAAGAAGTTTCCTTCAGCCTCTTAACATCTGTGGGGCGGGGGTGGCTCAGTCGGTAGCGCGCCAGGCTCGTAATCTGTAGTTTCCAGGTTCGAGTCCCAGCTGGGTCAGCGTTGAGATTTATCTCCGCAAAATTCCCCGCCCTCCCCACGGTTTCCAAGCCCATCGGTGTTCCAGGGGACACCGATGGGCTTGGAAAGGCCGCCGTCCGTCGGATGGGACGTTAAGCCGTGGCCCCGTGTGCGGGAGAACCATACCCTGTGCACGTTAAAGAACACGCTGGATGGCCTTGACGGGAGGCTACCATCTGTCTCCCAACAGCTGTGCCAGTGGGTCCCCTCCCCCAACCTTCTCTGAGCCTTCGGGGTCCATGTGACCTGGCCATTTAGCCCATGGTGTGCAAAAAAGTGCCGCTCAGAGGTAAAACAACCCAACTTAACATCTGTTGTAACAGATGCCCTTCTGTGCCAAGAGGAGATGCATTCGTTGCGTTATTTCCAAATGACTACTGGCCCTGTATATCTGTATTAGTCAGACCAGAGCAGGATAGGGGTGGGCCCTAGACCTCACTCTGGTCTGAAACCCCTAAAATACTAGTAAAGGTAATAGAAGCAAAAGAATTGTTAAACTTATGTATATTTCATGCATTTTTTTTAAAAATTTCAAACTTCTAAAACGGAGGTAAAAATGTTATGCTGCTACGTAAATCCAATGTAATCCACCCCCCCCCCCCCTCCCAACCTTTTACTTTTTTCCGTTTCGACTGTCATTTGCTAAGCTTTCCCCCTTCGTGTTTTTGTCCTTGATCCAGGTCATTCAGCTCCCAACTGCCGATATCATCCCCTAGTTGTTACTGAAAAACAATCGTGTAGATTTCGAAACAAACATGACCACGATATTCTTAAAATGTGTAAAGATGGATTACTTTACTTTTTACTGGAATTACCTTTAGAGTCACAATTAGGAATGTCAACCGTCCTTTCTTGGGAAGGACAGTCCTGCCGGACTTTCATCTTCTAAGGCTCTAAGCGCAGAGTATCCAAACTTTTTCACATCGGGGGTTACTTTTGATTTAGGATTTCTTTCGAGGGCTACTAAATTTTTATTTACCTTTGAATATAAAGCAATAAAAAGGGTTACCATCAGTAGTAAGCAATTGAAAATAAATATTTGAACTGGCGCTTATGTGTTAAAAAACACATTTCTATCTTTGTGGTAAACAAATCTAAACATTTTGAGCAGAAAAAACATACTTTTTGAAAATTAATTCTATTCCTTACCACGTCGTGGGTGACTTCTACCTTGCTAAAGAGAGCCAAGTAGCCCTTCATGCCACAATGGGAATCCCTTATTCTAAGCAATAAAAAAAAATTAAATAAAAATCCCTTCAAGCAGTTGCTTGCCACAGAGGTATGAGAGGAGACTGTCAGTTTATATGCCGTAGTAGAAGGTCTAAGAGGATGGCAGGATCTAAGCTACAGCAAGTTAGAAAGGCTTCAAAAATCCAATAATCGAAATATATATTTATTATTGAAATCAGAGGCGGAATAGCACTTTTTTTCTTCAGGGACAGAGCTGTATCAGAGGGGCCTAGGCTACAATAAAAAAATTCGGTAACTTTTTCAGGGTTTTAATACTTATTCTTTTGAGAGTTTTTACGTGAAGCTTAAAATAAATTTCCCAAATTGTATGAAATTTCTGTAAAATAAAAATTATTATTGAAGAGATCCTGCTCCAATGAGGCCCAGGACACTATAGGGCTACTCCGTATCAGTCTGATACAAATGAAGGGAATATTTCAAAAATAAACATGCAAATGTGATGGTAAAAATATTATATTAGATTCATTGTAAAAATATTATATTAGATCATTCATAGTTTCATTGCTTCATGTATGAATCGCTTTCATATAAGAAGTGACAATTGGTCACAGATGGAGAGTACAGACAGATAACTCCTATAAACCCCATGATTATAATGAAAAGATCGTAGCTCCTCTAGTTGCCAGACCCCAAACTTCCAAAGAGTCACCAAAATGTCCCCATTTAATACAACTAAGCTAATTAACAAAACAATGCGTTGGGTTGTTTTACCTCTGAGCGGCACTTTTTTGCTCACCATGGGCAAAATGGCCAGGTCACATGGACCCCAAAGGCTCAGAAAAGGTTGGGGGAGGGGACCCACTGGAACAAGCTGTTGGGAGACAGATGGTAGCCTCCCATCGAGTAGGGTAATCGGATCCATTAGACAGCTCCTATGCACTAAATCAGTTTGTCAACTTAAGGTACAGTCGCTCAAAAAAATATCCGAACACGGATATATATTTACAACGGATATTTTTTGAGTGACTGTACATGGAAGTTTCCCATGTTATCCATCTGTGTTCTTTAATGTGCACACGGCATGGCTCTTCTGCACACAAAGGACATTGGCAGAATTTTATTTTTTTTTAAAGGGAGGGGTCAAAAAACAACAATTCAAAATTAGAAATATTCACGTCTAGCATGAGTATTTCTATTTTCGAGTAATATTTCTATTAACGAGTGCAGTTACGAATACAGCAGTCATCAGTTACGAATATAGCAGTCATCATCACATCATAATGCAATGATGGAGGCTCGAAAACAAAAAAATACTACTGAAAAATACAAGTTTTTCATATCAACCAAAATAAATATGCTTCCGAAAACGTACAAAAAATGAGATTACATTTCGTTAGGGGAAAAACACTCGTTTTTTGTACACCCGATATTATTCAACACATTTTTTTAAATTTTTTTCCGGGAGTGGGGGGGGGGGATTGCAAGTGAGAAAACACTCATGCACAAGGACCTAGTTTAACGTCCCATTCAATGGACAGCAGCCGTTCTAACACTATCCGTGCCATGCATTGAAATTTATCTTCCCTACCCTACCTCGATCAGAAAAGGGACACAGATGGGCTTGGAAAATCTATCTATCGGATAGAGCCAAGTAGCCCTTCATGCCACAATGGGAATCCCTTATTCTAAGCAATAAAAAAAATTAAATAAAAACCCCTTCAAGCAGTTGCTTGCCACAGAGGTATGAGAGGAGACTGTCAGTTTATGTGCCATAGTAGAAGGTCTAAGAAGGTACGCTGTGAGAGCTCAAAAGTCGCTAAATCTAGTAACAAAGTCGCTAAGTTGGCATTATTATACTATAACTATAGTTTTAGCTATCTGTATAAGGGGTACGCCAGTTACATACACATTTCCAGGGGGTACGTGAAGTATAAAAGGTTGACAACCACTTTGGCTAGAGCATTAAGCTGTGGCTCCGTATGCAGGAGAATCATACCTTGTACACATTAAAGAACATGCTGGATAGCCTTGACGAAAGGTCTGTCTCCTAACATCCGTCCAGTGGGTCCCCTTCTGTGAGTCTTTGAGGTCCTTGTGACGTAGCCATTTGTATAAAGGCCACGTGTGTAAAGAAATTTCAGTGTATTTCAGTCAGTGGTTTAAAGTAACACGTTTTATATATTTAATGATAAAAACTTAATATTAAATCAGACTTAATGTGAAATGTTGGAAATCTATTTTAGGGAAAATTTTGTGCAATGGTAAAGGTCGCAAAACCCAACTATTGAAAGCAATGCCATGTTCTTTGTTCATAATATGACCATCATAGAGTTCGCGTTTTAAATATTGTACCAAATTATAAAAAAATAAGTTTTCCGCAAATTAAGAAGGTTTAAAGATTGGATTGGATTGTTTTACCTCTGAGCGGCACTTTTTTGCACACCATGGGCTAAATGGCCAGGCCACAAGGACCCCGAAGGCTCAGAGAAGGTTGGGGGAGGGGACCCACTGGAACAGCTGTTGGGAGACAGATGGTAGCCTCCCGTCAAGGCCATCCAGCGTGTTCTTTAACGTGCATAGGGTATGGCTCTCCCGCACACGGGGCCACGGCTTCACGTCCCATCCGACGGACGGCGGCCTTTTCAAGCCCATCGGTGTCCCCTACTGACCATGGGCAGGGCGGGGAATTTTGCGGAGATAAATCTCAACGCTGACCCAGCTGGGACTCGAACCTGGGAACTCAAGCCCATCGGTGTCCCCTACTGACCATGGGCAGGGCGGGGAATTTTGCGGAGATAAATCTCAACGCTGACCCAGCTGGGACTCGAACCTGGGAACTACAGATTACGAGCCTGGCGCGCTACCGACTGAGCCATCCCCGTCCCCAAGGTTTAAAGTATTCTGAAGTGTTTTAACCCCCTAAATATTCTTCGAGAATCACAGTTTGAATTTCTGCTAACGTAGTGTTAATAATCGGAATGATTCTTAATTATTTCAGATGTAGAAATAAAAATGGTAAGTTAAAGTAATTATATTCTTAAATGCAAATCGGCTTTCATTTTAACTGCACCATTTGTAGTTATGTGGACAAGCTGCTACTTCCCATTTTGTTTTCCGTAGAGTGTTTATGCGTAAAAGCGGTTGCGTTAGTATCAGACTTAACAGGATGCTAATTGCTTTCTTAAATAGATGTTTACTGTGTTGAATAAAACCTTGGTAACACCAGTTTCTGCTACTAAATGTTGACTAACTGGTTCATTCTATTGAATCTGCAGTTGTGCATGCATTACGTGTTTCTGTTACAAGTGAAACATTTTATTAAATGTGGTTGGTGCTGAGAATAGTAGAATTGGGTGTACGGCATTGAAGTTCTAGTTTGAAGTCTGATATTCCTTTCTATAGTGGGGCGGGGGTGGCTCAGTCGGTAGCGCGCCAGGCTCGTAATCTGTAGTTCCCAGGTTCGAGTCCCAGCTGGGTCAGCGTTGAGATTTATCTCCGCAAAATTCCCCGCCCTGCCCACGGTCAGTAGGGGACACCGATGGGCTTGGAAAGGCCGCCGTCCGTCGGATGGGACGTTAAGCCGTGGCCCCGTGTGCGGGAGAGCCATACCCTGTGCACGTTAAAGAACACGCTGGATGGCCTTGACGGGAGGCTACCATCTGTCTCCCAACAGCTCTTCCAGTGGGTCCCCTCACCCAACCTTCTCTGAGCCCTCGGGGTCCATGTGACCTGGCCATTTAGCCCATGGTGTGCAAAATAGTGCCGCTCAGAGGTAAAACAACCCAAACAACCCAACCCTTTCTATAGTGATCATAATTTGCTTTAAAACTAGCTTTGGCAGTATCCAGGCAAGGTAACAAATTCCTGATAGATATTTGCCAACTTTTTTTTTGCAGTATTAATATGTTTTGCCAAATGGTAGCTAAGAAGTCACTGGAATGATCGCTATGCACCAATCCCTTGTGATGATGCACAGAACCGGCCAGGCCTAGTACCTAATTTAGTCCGATCCTGCTTTCTCGTGGAGCAAGGCCGTCAGTACCTTTCAAAATGGATACTCTGTTGTGGAAGGGAACGGAAGGGAAGGGCTGCCAGATCAGTGTGGCCTACTGATCTGGAAAACTATGGCTACATTTCTTTAATTTTCTACCCAGCTGAATGGTCAACCACAGAGGGTCATGGATAAGCATATACACTAACCAGACTGGAATAGGGCTTTGAGCTAGATTATGAATCCTGAATTTGCTGCACTGGTGGGCTTCTGTGGAGGGAAAATCTTCCACTGTGTTTTCTGTTTGTTTATGCGTTGACAGCCTCAAGTGAACAATTTACAGGATGTTTTATCAGCTGGTGGATAATCCTGAGCAGAGGTTGTCGCAGGCATCTGAACTTTGCTTCTACGGGCATCGTCAAAACCCTCATTGGAGGGTCTTTCAGTGTCTAGCTTCAAGTTTTAGTAGCGGGGGAACGGGTCTTTGTCACATGCCTACGATTACGGGGTTGATATTGTTATCATTTCCTCTCTCTCAATAAACATAGCTTCTTTAACCATTTTCCCTCCATAGCTAGTTGGAATGTGAGGACTCTGCACAGAGCCTCACACAAGAATTCCAGTTATAATTTTGATATTCTCAGCTTGCATTAAGATGGACAGATAAAGGTCAGATTCTTAAAAATAATCTAAAATTTCTTTTTTCAGGGAGGGAAGATAATAAGCATCACCAAGGCATACGTCTGCTTCTCAACAGACTTGCCAGTGATGCTGTTTTAGGATACGAGTGCATTAATGAAAGGTTTCTTACAGCAAAATTTCAGACACGCATTAAAGACTTGAATGTTACCTGCTGTTATGCCCACACTGACAATGCTGATGATGATAAGGATAGGTTTTATGAACAACTTCAGGAAATTTCGAATTCGGTCAAGGTAATATTAATCTTGTTCTAGGCCACTTCAATGTCGAAGATGGTACTGAGTCTGACTTTGGGAAGGGGTGATAGGTCCTTCTTGTATTAATGGCTGCAATGGCAATATGCAACATCTCCTACAGGTAAGTAAACTTAATAGTTTGAGAATCACTAAATGGGCTGCATAAGAATATGATTGATTATATATTAATTAACAGAAAATGGGCTAGTCTCTTAGGAATACCAGGTCATAAAGGGGAGCTGAAATTGGATCTGGCCATTACATTGTTAAAAGTGTCTTGCAACTTAAAAAGTGTTGTGTTAGTTAAGGTTAAATATTTCACCTTTAACACAGAAGCTGACTCAGTTACCATGACAGGTTACTTAATCATTATAACAGTCATGGTTTGCTTACTACTGAAACTGAGGAAGAATGAGACCTTTTTTAAACAGACTTTTCTTGAAACTAACAGTACTCTTTTACGAAAAAATGAGGAGACAAAATTATTTGAGTGATGTCACTTTAAGCTTATTTCAGAAAGAAAAAAACCAGAGGAATGTCCTTAATACCCTACTAGTCCTAATAGAAAGCATTACAGAGAGCTTAATAAACGGGTAAATGATAAGTTAGCAGCTGATAAGAATTTTTGGCTTGGTTGACAAAGCCTAGGAAGCAGTTAGACTGCACAACAGCGGAGAGCTGTACCAGTTAGTTGATGTTTCGTGTGGCAGAAAACGGGCAGGTATACAGGGATTAAAGGATAAACAGGTGAGGATTCTGTCATGGGTAGGTAGGTTGAGCATTTCAGTGATGTTCTAAACAATGTGGTTAGGTCTACTCCCATTGTTTGCGATGATATACATTACTGGCCTTAATATTGGTCCTATAACAGTCTGAAGTTATTTTGGTTATTTCTAAACTTAAACCACTTAAATCCTCAGAAGTAGACAAAATTGCTATTGAAATGCTTAGAGCGGGGAATGTTTTGGTTATCACATGGATGACTGAAATTTTAAACAACTTTTATGATAAAGGCATGATTCCTAAGGATTTTAACAGAGCTATTATTTTCCCCATTTTTAAAGGTGATCACAGTTCTTGTAATAATTATACTGGGCAACATACAAAAAGGCTTCGAAATGAAAATAGCCAATCTTTACTAATTTCGAGGTGCTGAACACAAAATTGGCAATAAAATTTGCTGACTGTCTCTTCTTTAGGAGAGATAGAAATGGTCATGTATAAACAACTCAATCCGCATTAAGTACATAGGTAACCATTTCACAATGCTGTATTTTAAACTCCAAATTGCAACATTCTGCATCAGCCGGCCATACACACAATCCTCGGGCTTATGTATGTAATCATGACATGTAATCATGACATCGCGGCTTTACGATCGCAGACAAAAGATGATACACTTGTGTTTTAAGGAACGTCTCTGTCTCGTAGGGTGAGCAAGTCTTTTGAGAGACCCCCATTTGTCCCTGAGTCATAAATGCAACACAAGTGATCCTTGCAGTTTTAATCCATCAGTAGTGATGTCTCGTAACTGTGTTAATAGTGCAGATACATTTTGTTACATTTGCAAGCCAGAAATGGGACATCACTCCAATAGTGAAAGAGGCATATGAATTTTATTTTGGATGCAAGATAGGGGACCAGGACAAGGCCTGGTCCCCTATCTTGCATGTATGTGTACAAGATAGGGGACCAGCATATCTGCAGTATCTGTGCAAGAAATCTTTCGAAGTAGCTGAAAAGCGAAAAAATTGCGATGCCATTTGCCCTACCTATGGTTTGGAGAGAACCATGCAATCATGCAAATGACTGTTACTTCTACATGGTTCCACCTGTTTCTGGAGGCATCACAAGGAAAAAGAAGTGGACAATAGCATACCTGAATATACAGTCTGCTCTCCGACCAGTTCCACACAGGGAAGGCTTTCCCATTCCCGAATCTCCAAAAGAATTTCCCATCGATTCAGGCGAGGAGGGAGGTGAATTGATGTCGGGTTCTCTGCAGCCTTCGGTGTCCAATGATGATCCATACATCTGCCACAGTGCATCATCTGCACCACACATTCTCACCGAAGAAGAAATTAACAATCTTGTTTGCGATCTAGAGCTGTCCAAGGCCAAAGCAGTTATTTGGATCGACTTACACAATGGAATCTTCTCAAAGAAAATGCCCGAGTGACTTCGTTTCGAACTCATCATGAGCAGTTTACACCTTACTTTAGAAAGGAAGATGACCTTGTGTTCTGATCCAATGTAGATGGCCTGGGTTGGGTTGTTTTACCTCTGAGCGGCACTTTTTTGCACACCATGGTCTAAATGGCCAGGTCACATGGACCCCGAAGGCTCAGAGAAGGTTGGGGGAGGAGACCCACTGGAACAGCTGTTGGGATACAGATGGTAGCCTCCCGTCAAGGCCATCCAGCGTGTTCTTTAACGTGGACAGGGTATGGCTCTCCCGCACACGGGGCCACGGCTTAACGTCCCATCAGACGGACGGTGCCCTTTCCAAGCCCATCGGTGTCCCCTACTGACCGTGGGCAGGGCGGGGAATTTTTGCGGAGATAAATCTCAACGCTGACCCAGCTGGTACTCGAACCTGGGAACTACAGATTACGAGCCTGGCGCACTACCGACTGAGCCACCCCCGCCCCGTAGATGGCCTGATGAATGTCCTCGGAATCAAACATGATCCTCAAGAATGGCGACTATTCATAGACTCCTCGAAATTGTCTCTCTAGTTGGTGTTGCTGCATAATGGAAATCGACTTCCATCCATTCTGGTTGGGCATGCTATCTACATAAAAGAAACCTACGTCATCCTAAAACACCTGTTGAACCGTCTTCAATACAGCAAGTATGGCTGGCATCTCTGTTGTGACTTAAAGGTAGTGGCTCTGTTGATGGGCCTGCAACTAGGATATATGGAGTACTGCTGTTTCTTATGTGAATGGGACAGCCGACGTGAAGAGAAATTGGCCTCAGAGGAAATTTCTGAAGGTCGGAGAGAAGAATGTGGAACACCCAGCATTAGCAGAAACTCACAAAATCCTGCTACCGTCCACATCAAACTTGGTGTGATGAAGAACAATGTGAAAGCCGTAGACTGGACTGCATCAGCTTTCAAGCAATTGGCTGACAAATTCTCTCGACTCACTGAAGCGAAAATTAAAAAGGGAATTTTTGTGGGTCCTCAGATCCGCGAGCTGTTCAGACCAGATGTTCGACAACCTGCTTCAAGGTGACGAGAAAAGGGCTTGGGACGCGTTTCGTCTGGTGTCAATTAAATTCCTCGGGAATGTGAGGCAGACAACTACAAGCAACTGGTTAAGGACATGTCTCTATCAAAAACTTGGTTGCAATATGTCCTTAAAGATCCACTTTTCCCATTCCCACTTAGATTTCTTCTCCGACAACTGCGGCATGGTTAGCAATAAGCACGGTGAAGGTTTTCACCGGGACATTGCAACGATGGAGAAACGATACCAGGGAAACTGGTCCACTTCAATGTTATTTGAATACTGTTGGATGCTCGCCAGAGATGATCCTGAGCAGCTGTACAAGAGACGTCGTAAGTAGAAGTACCGATACGTGATATGTACGTATTACTCTATAAGAAACTTTTGCGGATTTCTCAGAAATCGCAGCCAATTTTCATTGTCATATTCGTGTTCATCACCTTGAAATCTTTAAGAAATTACTTTTATTTCAGAGGCATAACTTTTTGAAAATTTGTTGCCCAGTGTTATAGGGGAATCACCCTACTTTCTGTTCCAGGGAAAGTTCTTTGCATGATTGTGCTTAATAGAATTAAGAATCAGGATGATGGACAATTGCGTGATGAGCGATGTAGATTCAGAAGTGGTAGGGAGTGTGTAGATCAGATATTTTCATTTAGGCAGATTCTTGAGAAATGTTTAGAATTTAGAAACCTTTGATAGCTAGTTTTGTTGATTTCAAAAAGGCTTTCGACACTGTTGATCGTCATAATTTTTAGTTGATTGTGAGATCATATGGTATACCAGACAAGTTAGTTAACATAATGAAAGCTCTCTATAATTACACTGAGTCGTGTGTGAGAGTTGGTAAGGCTTGTAGCAATTGGTTTAGCATTACTTCTGGTGTTCGACAAGGGTGCATTTTGTCTGCTTTTCTCTTTCGTTATCGATTACGTTATGAAGAAATTCACTGCAGGGGAGATTTTGGCCTTAAATGGTCTGGAGATGAGAAAATTTCTGACTTAGATTATGCTGATGATTTAGCCCTTTTGGTAAATGATGTTAATGAGATGAACTCTTTCATTCAAGCTGTTGATGAGACTGGTAGTCGAGTAGGTTTGGTTATAAACAGAGAGAAAACTAAAGTGATGAAAATTGGTCAGGCAGGCTGTGATTCAGTTAATCTGAATGGTTGCAATCTTGAACAGGTGTCACAGTTTATCTTGGGAGCTATATAACAGATACTGCTGATGTGCGGCATGAGATTAACAGACAAATAGGGATTATTGCAGGGACTTCTAACAATCTATGGAGAGTATGGAGGAATATGCATATACACCTAAAGGCTAAAATTAGACTGTATGTTTGGTACTTTCTCGAGTTAGTTATGGTAGTGAACTATCATTGTAAACATGTACATAGACCATTGTGAACAAGATGGCGGGTTGGGTTGTTTTACCTCTGAGCGGCACTTTTTTGCACACCATGGGCTAAATGGCCAGGTCACATGGACCCCGAAGGCTCAGAGAAGGTTGGGGGAGGGGACCTACTGGAACAGCTGTTGGGAGACAGATGGTAGCCTCCCGTCAAGGCCATCCAGCGTGTTCTTTAACGTGCACAGGGTATGGCTCTCCCGCACACGGGGCCACGGCTTAACGTCCCATCCGACGGACGGCGGCCTTTCCAAGCCCATCGGTGTCCCCTACTGACCGTGGGCAGGGCGGGGAATTTTGCGGAGATAAATCTCAACGCTGACCCAGCTGGGACTCGAACCTGGGAACTACAGATTACGAGCCTGGCGCGCTACCGACTGAGCCACCCCCGCCCCCAAGATGGCGGGAAACTTGATGCCTCCGATTCTAAATGCCTACGCAGTATCTTGGGCATTAGGTGGGTCAACTTTGTAAGTATTGAAGTTAAGCAAAGGAGTCGGCAACCTCCTTTGAGCAGCATATTGTGCAGAGACAGACTCCGTTGGTTTGGCTATGTTACTCAAATCGATAATTACAGATTGGCGAATAGGGTTATGAACAGAGTCGAAAGGCCTCAGAGACCTACGATGGGTCAAACAGGACCTTGTTAGAATTTGTACAGTGGCCAGATGCAGCAGACGTAGCTCAGGACAGACACACTTGGACAACTAAATTACACTGTCTGTTTGGACCTCCATAGCCCATGTCTGCTTGAGGATGATGACAATAAAGAAAAGTGACTCAGGGGTAAAACAGCCCTCTTTACACCAAATGCAGAAGTTAGCGAAGAAAATAACCATGCAAGCACAGCAGGGATTCGAACCTAGGAAGTCACACTATGTGATGTCAACTGAGTCAGCTCCTACCCTCTTTTAACGATCCCATATATTTCATTTTTGTTAATTATCATCTAAGTGTAATATGACAATTTATCTGAATAAAATATTTTTCTGGGTTTCAGTTAGCATAAGATCGAGAACTAAGTATATCAATATTACACATTACTACTCTATCCAGTTTGATTAAAGTCATACAACATATTTTAAGTATAAAAATAAACTTTATTTACAAATCAGATTATTTCACTGGCATTAATTATCAAATCTTAATTTTGTCTTGCTTCTAGGATCTCCATCCTATGTAGAATGTTGAAAATTACCGGTTAATCACTTATACACAATTTACCTCAGACATGGCTGTGCTTCAGTCTCTTGTTGAAAATTATACTGGCACAAAATTTACATTTTGGAATATATTAATAGGCAGGAATTTCAGCACTCGCGCATTAAACCAGTTTCTGAACTGGAAATCCATCAAATGCAAGTAGAGAGTTTACAGCTCATTTTTATGCTCAACTAATATTAAGTCAGGTACAAGCATGGTTAAAATATTTAATACTTTTGCATCATGTAGGAAATTTTCAAATACTAAGACTCCTCATAAATCAAAGATACTGCATTCAGGAGAGTCGGCAGGAAATATTTCAAAGCGAAAAAAATTTTAGAGAAAAAAAAACTGAAATTGAAATGGCTAAATTTGTAACTATGGGATAAAAAGTGAGGCGTGTTTTAATTTCCCAGATTATGGTTATTTAATCTGCTCGCAATTAGGAAATTCACAAGGTCTTTATTTTTAATGAAAACCCAATGAATTGTATGTACGAAAGCAGGTGGTCTTAAGTGAGAATCCTACACAATGCGAGTAACTGGATTCAAAGTTAGGTGTATGTTGGTTTTCAATACATCCGGTTTGTGTGGATTACTGCAGTAAGTAGAACCAGTTCTAGAAAAAATTAAGGGGATGGGGACAAAGATACCAGATTTCCACTGAGGCATAACGTTTTCCCTCTATTTTAGAGATATTTATAAAATTTATTCAAAACTGAATACGCTACCGACTGAGTCAACTCCCATCCCAGGGAGGGGAATTCTTAAATGGAGGAGGCTGCGTGTGCAAAATTATGTTTGTCACAAAGGCCCAAGATATGTCTGAATTTGTACACCGCTCAGCACTAGTTTTGTGGAGGTGGAAACTGCTCCATCTAGGAAAGTAGTAACTCCTGCTCTATGCTAACTCATCTTGGTTCGCTACCACACCTCTTCTTTTGTTATACAAAAAGCCTTAACTTTTTGATCCGTTCATTATGTTTTATTAAAGAAGTAGTAGACTGTCAATTATCAGGGGTCAGATTAACTGTGATGTCGAAAAAAATGTGTACCCAAAAGTAATGCGATACGAGGAAGCGGAAGCTAAAATACGATGTGACAGTAATAGGTTCCATGCAGCACAACGTTGTCAGCACATTTCGCTGAAAGGCAAATTTCTTTGCTATCCTATTTTAAATAAATAAATCCATGATACGATATTTTCTAAAAAATTTGAAGTTTTGCATTGTTTTATATGAATGGCAGATTAACTGTAATTCCATTATCAGGGATATTTTCTTATCCCATTCATTCTGAATAATCGACAGTCTACTGTATAATGAACACATGTTTTTAATTCAAGCAATTTTAACTCTTCCATTCTTGAATTAATTTGACTTATCTAAGGAAGAAAGTTTATTGAAATTCTTTATTTTTTCCTCAATTATATCATATAAGATGTTCTTATTTTTAATTAACTAATTATCATACCAATAATGATACAATAGGCAAAATAGACTGGCAAATATTAGATACTGGTCAAACCTCATATTATTTAAAATAATTTAAAACCATTCCACCTTAAATGATGAGTTGTAATTAATGAAAGCGTCTTTAAATGCAGAGATAGGCCTGAATTTATTCAATAGAACCCTGGTAATATAAAGTATGTTCAGACTGAAGCATTATAATGATTTATCTATAGCTCTTTGTGCAATTCAGAATCTACACTGAAATGCCATTGAATTACGGATAGGAGACATTATTCAGCACCACTTTGCGTGCATGCATGGCTGAAACTCTGATCATATATAGCTGTCAGCTTTGGCTTTCCCAAGCATTTGTCATGAGAAGGTAATGGGAAAGGCATGGGATTTAGATGCATTTGACAGAGGGCAGATTGTAGGTGCCCGACAGATGGGACACTCAATCTCCGAAATTGTCAACGAACTTGGATTTTCTCCTATGACAGCTTCAACAGTGTTCCGGGAATATGAAAATTCCAGCACAAACAAGCACCCAGACAAACTGTAAAGGACAACCAGCCTTGAATGATCGTGGGCTTTGACGTTTGACCCACATCGTATGGACTGATAGAGGCCAGACATTATCTGAAATCACCTCCCATCTGAACGCAGGTTCCAGCCAGAAAGTCAGTGCATGGACTGTGCAATGCTCACTTCGTATTGGCTTTGGGAGCCGCCAACCTACGAGAATTGAATTTGCATTGCCTGGGCCTCAATGCCTTGCCTGGGCTTAAGAACATCGAAACTGGACGATCGAAAATTGGCAATGAATAGCCTGGAGTGATGAATCCTAATTTAAACTTCATCATGCCAATGGGAGACTGAGGGTATGGTGCCAACCCCATGAATCCTGCATGTCAGGTCGGAATAGTGCAAGCTGATGGTGGCTCAGTGATGGCCTGGGATGTCTTCAGTTGAACGTCTGTGGGACCTTTGGTACTTGTACCAACTACTCTCAATGCATCCCGGTACATAGAACTCATGGCTGACCATTTACATCCATTTATGGCCATCATGCATTCCAATGGAGATGACGTCTACCAGCAAGATAACTGTTCATCTCACAGATCCAGGTTGGCTACTGCATGATTGCAGGAGCATTTCTGCTGACTTTGAAATAATGAATTGGCCACCTAGAAGCCCAGATTTAAATCCCATCAAAAATCTTTGGGATACCATTGAGCAGAGTGTTCGGGCCCATGTCCCATCAGCAACAACCTTGAGAGAATTGTGGACAGCTCTGGAGGATGCATGGGTCGCCATATCTGTGGCACATTTATGCAAGCTTGTGGAGTCCTTGCCTCGTCAGGTGACAGCAGTTATCAGGGCCAGAGGGGGTCCAACACATTACTAGGTTGCTATCCCTAATTCAGTTGCACTTCAGTGTATTATGGAGAGAAAGTGGGTGATGAGGAACTGTCATCACACTAAAACACAATGGAACTACATTTGTCCAAAGATATAAATTAAGTGAGGTTTGGGTTGTTTTACCCCTGAGTGACACTTTTCTGCACACAATGAACTATATAGCCAGTTCACAAGGACCCCAAGGCCCGGAGAAGGTTGGGGGAAGGGGACTCCTTCAACAACTGTTAGGAGCCAGATGGTAGCCTCCTGTCAAGGCCGCCAGGCTCGTAATCTGTAGTTCCCAGGTTCGAGTCCCAGCTGGGTCAGCGTTGAGATTTATCTCCGCAAAATTCCCCGCCCTGCCCACGGTCAGTAGGGGACACCGATGGGCTTGAAAAGGCTGCCGTCCATCGGAAGGGACGTTAAGCCGTGGCCCTGTGTGCGGGAGAGCCATACCCTGTGCATGTTAAAGAACACGCTGGATGGCCTTGACAGGAGGCTACCATCTGTCTCCCAACAGCTCTTCCAGTGGGTCCCCTCCCCCAACCTTCTCTGAGCCTTCGGGGTCCATGTGACCTGGCCATTTAGCCCATCATGTGCAAAAAAGTGCCGCTCAGAGGTAAAACAACCCAACAACCCAACCCTGTCAAGGCCATCCAGCATGTTCTTTAATGTGCACAGGGTATGACTCTCCTGCACATGCGGCCAATGTCCCCTACAGACTGAGACAGGGTGTGAAGCTTTGTACAGATAAATCTCAATGTTGGCCCAGGCAGGACTCAAACCTGGAAACAGCAGATTACGATCCTGGCATGCTACCAACTGAGCCACCCCCTGCCCCTGAATTATATGTGGAAATTGGCACTCAATCATCACTCTCTTCAGAAATAATAAGCTGATTTGGAAACAAATGTGTTGGGCATTGTGGAGCACAACAGCAAACGGATATCAGATTATTTAAAAACTAGGAAGTGGGGAAAAAAAGAGAAGTCGTGGGCCTCTTCGGCTAAAGATTATGTCTGTAAACGTAATGATAAAATACTACTACCATCCTACCTCACCACTCATGATTCTACAGCAGCAACCAACATAGGCAAGATGAGGAGAACTACTAAAGCTGTGGTAAAGCCAGTCTGATTATAATAGAGGGAATGATTACCAAAGTAGGTAAGAGATGGACCTGCAGCTGGTTTCATTCCCTCTAATGAGAGCTTGGCTACTAATCTACGGGACCTGGGTTCAAGTCCCGGGTAAGGCATGGATGTTCGTGTTGTTTTCTGCTGAGGTCCTGCCATCCTCTCAGATCTTCTACTGTGGCATATAAACTGACAGGCTCCTGTCAGACCTCTGTGGCAAGCAGCTGCTTGAGGGGGTATTTATTTATTATATTAATGAGAAATTGCGTCAAAGCTTACAAGAAATATATTTACATGCTGGATATGGTTCTTTTCAATTCCTATGTCCTACATAAAAAGCTATCAGTTGAAGAAGTCCTGACTACTTGTTACTGACAAGATATTGGAGAAAGTAATCTTGTCTGATTATGCAAGAAGAGGGCAACATTTAAATGACTGACAGAGACACAGCTCCATGCAGCACTTTGGGTGCATTTTCCAAATTACATCCCTCAAAATGAAACATAATCCTGAAGGATTTTTCTAAATGCCCCATTTTACCAAGAATTATTTTCTAGCACCCCATTTATGAAAATGGAAAAAAAAAATTTTTCCTCTATAAAACCAATTGAAAACTAGATGGCAAGCAGTGCCCCAATTATTGCCCAACAAATTTCTATTGTTAAATTCCCACAAATGTTTAAAAAAATGGTGTCATGGTGTGGCAAGAGAATTGCTACGAACAGGTGTGGATGGTTGGTGAGGATGTTCACATACCTTATGCCGGTAACAGAGGCCTTACAGAGGCCCCAAGGAAGCCCATGTAAATGCACCCCAATTTTTACACTGCCTCCACCTGCCTGTATGACCCCAAATTGGCAAGTGGGTCCATTGCTTCGTATGGTTTATGCCACACATCACCCTCCCATTGATACATATATATATATATCTATATCATGATAGAGTTGAAATCATAAATTCAACAAACCAGATGACATGTTTCCAAGGACAGTGGTGCCCCATTGGGAACCCTGGTCTAAAGATATAAAAATATCTGATTTAGACTATGATGATGATTGGCCAAATGTTGTTAGTGAAGTTAACTCCTATATTAAAGCTACTGAAGAGATTGGTAATAGGACAAATTTGGTGAAATAATAGTAAAAAAGCTAGAGTAGATAGTGCTTCAGATTTTTTTAAGATTGTGATCTTGAGCAATTTCTCAGTTTAATTATCTCAGGAGTTGTGTTACAGGCAACTGGTAACATGCAACGAGATAAACAAGAGAACGTGCATTTGCTGCTGGAATGTTCACAAATCTGTAGAGATTATGGAAAATAGGCATATACATCTGAAAACTTTAATCAAACTATATAATAGTTTGGTCCTTTCTAAAGTACTTTATGGCAGTAACACCTGGACCATTTATAGCAAACTAACAGGAAACTTGATGCCTTTGAGTCTAGATGTTTATGCAATATCTTGGGCATTAGGTGGTTTAACTATGTACATAATAATGGGTTAGAAGAGTCATCAACCACCAATGAGCAGTATCTTAAATAGGGAGAGACTACATTGATTCGTAGCCTCCTGCATGCAGTATTATAGATTAGTGAATAGAGTTATGAATAGTGTGCCTAAGGGCTTCAGAAAAAGAGGAAGATTACAGAATGTGATGGATGGACAATGCAAAAAAGGATCTACTTAAGCATTGGCCTGCAGTGGCTGAGTGCAACAGCTCATGACAGATATGTATGAAGAACTAAACTGTACAGTCTGATTGGACATCTGTAGTCCATTGCTTCTTAAGGATTATATATATACTGAAGAGAAAAAACATTATGACCAGCATCTTTATGCAAATCGAAGCTACTGCAGGTAAATGATGACATATGTGAAGGTCATGAAATGGTATAAATAACACCTGATACCGAGCTCTGTTAATCAGTCTTATTCTTCAGATGGGAAAGGCAGTGGACTTAAGTGAGTTTGTCAAAGGACAAATTGTAATGGCCAGACAACTGGGTCAGAGCATTTCTGAGACAGCAAGGCTTGTGAGGTGCTCACCGTCAGCTGCGGTTAGTACCTTCAAAAAGAGGTTCGAAGAGGGAAAAACCATGAACTGCTGGCAAGGTGTAGGCCAACCACAGATCATCGATGCTAGAGGTGAGCGAAGGATATCCCATATGGTACGAGCCAACAGAAGGGATACTGTGGTGCAACTCACCTGTAATTTGAATGCTGGTGGCAGGAGTCAAGTGTCACAACACACAGTACATCGAACCCTGCTGAAAATAGGGCTGTGTAGCCGCAGGTCGCTCCGAGTGCCCATGCTAATCTTGGTTCACCATCGAAAGTGCCTACAATGGACATGCAAGCATCAAAACTGGACCTTGAATGATTGGAAGGTCATCTGATCCGATGAATCTCGCTTCCTGTTGCGCCATGTGGATGGCCGGGTAAGTGTGTGTCATTTACCTGGGGAAATATTGGCACCAGGATGCACCATGGGACGAAAACAAGCCAGTGGAGGAAGTGTAATGCTTTGGACAATGTTCTGCTGGGAAACTCAGGGTCCAGTCATTTATGTGCAGGAAACAATGATGTCTACCACCTACCTAAACATCATTGCAGACTAGGTACATCCTTTTATGGCAGGGTGGGGGTGGCTCAATCGATAGCGCACCAGGCTCGTAATCTGTAGTTCCCAGGTTCAAGTCCCAGCTGGGTTAGCATTGAGATCTATCTCCGCAAAATTCCCTGCCCTGCCCATGGTCAGTAGGGGACATCGATGGGCTTGGAAAGGCCGCCGTCCATCGGATGGGACGTTAAGCCGTGGCCCTGTGTGCGGGAGAGCCATACCCTGTGCATGTTAAAGAACACGCTGGATGGCCTTGACAGGAGGCTACCATCTGTCTCCCAACAGCTCTTCCAGTGGGTCCCCTCCCCTAACCTTCTCTGAGCCTTCGGGGTCCATGTGACCTGGCCATTTAGCCCATCATGTGCAAAAAAGTGCCGCTCAGAGGTAAAACAACCCAACAACCCAACCCTGTCAAGGCCATCCAGCATGTTCTTTAATGTGCACAGGGTATGACTCTCCTGCACATGCGGCCAATGTCCCCTACTGACTGAGACAGGGTGTGAAGCTTTGTACAGATAAATCTCAATGTTGGCCCAGGCAGGACTCAAACCTGGAAACAGCAGATTACGATCCTGGCATGCTACCAACTGAGCCACCCCCTGCCCCTGAATTATATGTGGAAATTGGCACTCAATCATCACTCTCTTCAGAAATAATAAGCTGATTTGGAAACAAATGTGTTGGGCATTGTGGAGCACAACAGCAAACGGATATCAGATTATTTAAAAACTAGGAAGTGGGGAAAAAAAGAGAAGTCGTGGGCCTCTTCGGCTAAAGATTATGTCTGTAAACGTAATGATAAAATACTACTACCATCCTACCTCACCACTCATGATTCTACAGCAGCAACCAACATAGGCAAGATGAGGAGAACTACTAAAGCTGTGGTAAAGCCAGTCTGATTATAATAGAGGGAATGATTACCAAAGTAGGTAAGAGATGGACCTGCAGCTGGTTTCATTCCCTCTAATGAGAGCTTGGCTACTAATCTACGGGACCTGGGTTCAAGTCCCGGGTAAGGCATGGATGTTCGTGTTGTTTTCTGCTGAGGTCCTGCCATCCTCTCAGATCTTCTACTGTGGCATATAAACTGACAGGCTCCTGTCAGACCTCTGTGGCAAGCAGCTGCTTGAGGGGGTATTTATTTATTATATTAATGAGAAATTGCGTCAAAGCTTACAAGAAATATATTTACATGCTGGATATGGTTCTTTTCAATTCCTATGTCCTACATAAAAAGCTATCAGTTGAAGAAGTCCTGACTACTTGTTACTGACAAGATATTGGAGAAAGTAATCTTGTCTGATTATGCAAGAAGAGGGCAACATTTAAATGACTGACAGAGACACAGCTCCATGCAGCACTTTGGGTGCATTTTCCAAATTACATCCCTCAAAATGAAACATAATCCTGAAGGATTTTTCTAAATGCCCCATTTTACCAAGAATTATTTTCTAGCACCCCATTTATGAAAATGGAAAAAAAAAATTTTTCCTCTATAAAACCAATTGAAAACTAGATGGCAAGCAGTGCCCCAATTATTGCCCAACAAATTTCTATTGTTAAATTCCCACAAATGTTTAAAAAAATGGTGTCATGGTGTGGCAAGAGAATTGCTACGAACAGGTGTGGATGGTTGGTGAGGATGTTCACATACCTTATGCCGGTAACAGAGGCCTTACAGAGGCCCCAAGGAAGCCCATGTAAATGCACCCCAATTTTTACACTGCCTCCACCTGCCTGTATGACCCCAAATTGGCAAGTGGGTCCATTGCTTCGTATGGTTTATGCCACACATCACCCTCCCATTGATACATATATATATATATCTATATCATGATAGAGTTGAAATCATAAATTCAACAAACCAGATGACATGTTTCCAAGGACAGTGGTGCCCCATTGGGAACCCTGGTCTAAAGATATAAAAATATCTGATTTAGACTATGATGATGATTGGCCAAATGTTGTTAGTGAAGTTAACTCCTATATTAAAGCTACTGAAGAGATTGGTAATAGGACAAATTTGGTGAAATAATAGTAAAAAAGCTAGAGTAGATAGTGCTTCAGATTTTTTTAAGATTGTGATCTTGAGCAATTTCTCAGTTTAATTATCTCAGGAGTTGTGTTACAGGCAACTGGTAACATGCAACGAGATAAACAAGAGAACGTGCATTTGCTGCTGGAATGTTCACAAATCTGTAGAGATTATGGAAAATAGGCATATACATCTGAAAACTTTAATCAAACTATATAATAGTTTGGTCCTTTCTAAAGTACTTTATGGCAGTAACACCTGGACCATTTATAGCAAACTAACAGGAAACTTGATGCCTTTGAGTCTAGATGTTTATGCAATATCTTGGGCATTAGGTGGTTTAACTATGTACATAATAATGGGTTAGAAGAGTCATCAACCACCAATGAGCAGTATCTTAAATAGGGAGAGACTACATTGATTCGTAGCCTCCTGCATGCAGTATTATAGATTAGTGAATAGAGTTATGAATAGTGTGCCTAAGGGCTTCAGAAAAAGAGGAAGATTACAGAATGTGATGGATGGACAATGCAAAAAAGGATCTACTTAAGCATTGGCCTGCAGTGGCTGAGTGCAACAGCTCATGACAGATATGTATGAAGAACTAAACTGTACAGTCTGATTGGACATCTGTAGTCCATTGCTTCTTAAGGATTATATATATACTGAAGAGAAAAAACATTATGACCAGCATCTTTATGCAAATCGAAGCTACTGCAGGTAAATGATGACATATGTGAAGGTCATGAAATGGTATAAATAACACCTGATACCGAGCTCTGTTAATCAGTCTTATTCTTCAGATGGGAAAGGCAGTGGACTTAAGTGAGTTTGTCAAAGGACAAATTGTAATGGCCAGACAACTGGGTCAGAGCATTTCTGAGACAGCAAGGCTTGTGAGGTGCTCACCGTCAGCTGCGGTTAGTACCTTCAAAAAGAGGTTCGAAGAGGGAAAAACCATGAACTGCTGGCAAGGTGTAGGCCAACCACAGATCATCGATGCTAGAGGTGAGCGAAGGATATCCCATATGGTACGAGCCAACAGAAGGGATACTGTGGTGCAACTCACCTGTAATTTGAATGCTGGTGGCAGGAGTCAAGTGTCACAACACACAGTACATCGAACCCTGCTGAAAATAGGGCTGTGTAGCCGCAGGTCGCTCCGAGTGCCCATGCTAATCTTGGTTCACCATCGAAAGTGCCTACAATGGACATGCAAGCATCAAAACTGGACCTTGAATGATTGGAAGGTCATCTGATCCGATGAATCTCGCTTCCTGTTGCGCCATGTGGATGGCCGGGTAAGTGTGTGTCATTTACCTGGGGAAATATTGGCACCAGGATGCACCATGGGACGAAAACAAGCCAGTGGAGGAAGTGTAATGCTTTGGACAATGTTCTGCTGGGAAACTCAGGGTCCAGTCATTTATGTGCAGGAAACAATGATGTCTACCACCTACCTAAACATCATTGCAGACTAGGTACATCCTTTTATGGCAGGGTGGGGGTGGCTCAATCGATAGCGCACCAGGCTCGTAATCTGTAGTTCCCAGGTTCAAGTCCCAGCTGGGTTAGCATTGAGATCTATCTCCGCAAAATTCCCTGCCCTGCCCATGGTCAGTAGGGGACATCGATGGGCTTGGAAAGGCCGCCGTCCATCGGATGGGATGTTAAGCTGCGGCCCCATGTACAAGAGAGCCATATCCTGTGCATGTTAAAGTGCACACTGGATGGCCTTGACGGAAGGCTACCATCTGTCTCCCAACAGCTGTTCCAGTGGGTCCCCTCCCACAACCTTCTCTGAGCTTTCAGGCTCAGAGAAGGTTGGGGGAGGGGACCTTCTCTGAGCTTTCAGGCTCAGAGAAGGTTTGGGGAGGGTCCATATTTCCAGGCCATTTTCCAGTTTCAGGGTCCATGTGACCTGGCCATTTAGCCCATGGTGTGCAAAAAAGTGCCACTCAGATGTAAAACAACCCAGCCCAAATCCTTTCATGGCAACAGTATTCTCCTCTAGGAGTACCTTCTTTCAGCAGGATAATGCACCATGCCACACTGCCTTGGCCTCCAAATTCCCCAGACTTCAATCCAATCAAACATCTGCAGTTTTTGTTGGAACAGCATATCCAATCTATGGTGGCTCAACCACATAACTTACAAGAGTTAAAGGATCTGCTGGTAATGTGTTGGTACCAGACACCACAAGACACCTTTAGAAATCTTGTAGCATCCATGCTTCACCAGGTAAGAGCTGTTTTGGTGGCACGTGGAGGACCAACATCATATTAGGCAGGTGGTCATAATGTTTTGTCTTTTCAGTGTATATATGCATGTATGTACATAGTTGTTTTTCATACAATATTAAAAATTAAACAAATTTTGGGAGTAATTAGTAACAACTGATTTTAGAACAGGTTGCTGCCACTCTTGATCTCCAATATACAGTCAATGTGTTGAGGTAAAAGATTGTGACCTACTGATCTAAACATGTTTTTTTTTTTATTTCATTCATATTTTATGCTAAGGTGAGAAATACACATATTATCAGTTTTTCAAATCTTATCAGTATTAATGAATCTCAGATTTCTTCAATGTACTGAAATTTAGACAATACATGCAATTTGTTTTATCCTGCTCCAAAATCAGAATTTTGATAAATGCATGCACATTAATTCAATTTCATATTCTTGATGCTTAATATAATAAAAATACAAGATATTTACAATAAAAATTACAATTAGTGTTAAAAGAATAACTTATTAACTATGAAATATGCTTTTTAATTTCACATAAAATTCCAAATCTAAGATCCCTAAACTATAAAATTACTTTTAAAAAATTTCTGCAAATGTACATTTCCTAAACAATAGGAACACATTCTTGACATTAATTATTATTATAAATTAATAAACACAAAGGATGGAGAAGTCTATACATTTCAGTAACTTGTCCGAGTTTCTTGCATAAAACATGTTCTTACAAACACCTAGACAGATATCTAAAATCACTGAAGTCTTACCAAAAGACTTACCAGCACTTCAAGTATTCAACTATACCAGTGGCTGAACTTCATTCATAACATACTTACATTTTAGGTAAAAACAGTGTTTCTGAATAACACTTCCCGTTATAAATAAAATCATTGGCTGTGTATATTTGGTATTTTTTACTAAAATGAGTTTTGTCTTGTACATAAACAACACTGAGTAAAATTACACCTAATTCTTCTCTTCATCCTTTTCCAATGATCACAGATAAAAGAGTCATTCTAATCACACACATTTCACCGGTCTGAATTATTGGAATTGCTTGAGGTGTTACCCCTATCTTCCTGTGAAAGATAATTGAAAGTGAAACAGATAGTTATATCCTATAAATATAAATAAATTTTGATATTTGAATAAAAAAAATAAATAAATTTTGATATTTGAATTTGATATAAATAAATAATCAAAACAATACATAATTAATATAATTATTTTTGTATGTTTAGAAAACTGTTGTGCATTTTATTTTAGTTGGTTTCCAATTCTTTAAAGCAGATGTAGGTAATGAAAATATATTTATTGCAAAAATATACAGCAAAATTATATATTATCTAACACCCATCTTAACTATTGTCCACACATTATTCTAAAACTAAATACATAGTAGTTTCCCATACATTCCAAAATTCAGTCATGTTTTACAGAAATTGCATTCTTATTCTTATACGAATTAGGCAAAAATTATAGAGGCAAAATGATACACACCAGAGGAGCCTATATATTACTGCAGCATATTAATGAAAGCAATAAGGAGTTAAAGAAACTACATAGGTAAGGATATGGGGAGGGGCTTCTGAGGGTGGGGAGTGAAGTTATTGCACGACAATCCGCCAGTGCACACTTCAGTTGTTGTAAAGGCTGCTATTCAGCAATGTGGATTCCAGGGATTAAATCAGCCATTGTACAGGTCCAACCAAGCCCTTAGTGACTATATTTTGTTTGCAAAATTGAAGTCTGATCTGCGTGGGAAAAAAATTTACAAGTGATGAAGAAGTCATTTTTGCAGCTTTAGACCATTTTAAGGACAAAAATTCAAATTACTTTTTCAGTGGTATCGAAAAGTTAATTAGCCATTCTAAAAAATGTATTGAAATAAAGAGTAATTATATTTAAAAATAAAAATTATCGTTTGATTCTATTACCTCTTTAATACCCTTAGGCCTGAAACTTTTGACCTTACTACGTATATATATACATCTGTAGCATGGAAAGGGAAATTAGAATATTTTGGATGTCTTTTGATTACAGGGGAAAAAATTCAGTTAAAAATAACACTGTAACCTTGCAATCACAAATGAATGGAAATATATATATATGTATTAACAGAGAAAAAAACAAACATTTTTACCGTAATTGGCATTATTTGCATCTTTAGTTTAGCCTCATTTAAAAAATGATGCAAATAAATTCATTTTTTAAATGATGATTTCCTCAATGATTTTTAAATGATCTCCTCATTTAAAAAAATGATGTAATAATAAAACAAAAATGTATGAAAGTTAATATAATGAAAATAAATCTTACCAAATTGCTCATTCCAGCATCACATGAAGTAACTTCTAATAAGCATAATTCCCTGAATTTATTCCTTTCGGGATACGATACTAAGACAGATACAACTGAAATAATAAGCATGCAAAGTTAGCAGCAGTTAATACAGTTATTATTAAGTAAGTTAATAGATTCATTAAGACTATTAAAATACTGGCAAAATTTATCAGCAGGTGATCCCCAAATCTAAAAATTTTAAACACTTTCAAACCAATTTTTTTCCCTCCAAAACTGCAAAATAAATCAATGAAAAATGAATTCATTTATAATAAGAATTCTATCCTTTGGCATTACAAACTAACATGACAAGAAGGGTTTTTTCTTTACCTCTGAATGATACTTTTTTTTTTTGCATACCATGGACTAAATGAACATATCACAAGGACTCCAAGGAATCAAAGTAGACTGGGGGATGCAGACCCTCTGAACAGTTGTTGGTAGATAGATAGTAGCCTCCTGTCAAGGCCATGCAGCAAGGACTATGTGCACAAGGACTATAGTTAAATGTCCCATACAATGAAAGTGGCCTTTACAAGCCCAATGGTGTTCTCTTTCTAATAAGGGCAGAATGGAAAAAAGACATTGGCACAGTTGGGATCAAACCTGAGAAATGCAGATTATGAACCCGATATATTACCAATTGAACATCCCAACCTAACAAGAATGAAGATGGTTTTTATACAATGATAACCAAGTAAATGAATATTATATTTTCATTATTTTATTCTACAAATAAACAAATTGTCCAGACTTAATATAAAATATTCCTTTGGGCTACTACATTTTTCAATAGATCCAAACTGAAGTTTAATACTATAACAATTTTCTTTGCTCGATTAAAACACACTTAAAAAAAACTGCCAAGGGAAAATCTACCACTGTTCTGTATGATGTATATATGCATAGTCAATGCCAAAATGGATATTTAATATTTACATTGATTCCTTTTTAACTCAACCAAAATTTAACCAAAAAGCACTGAGATAATTCCCAGTTTTAATAGTCAGTTAAATTAATATCTTCAAAAACTACCAATGTTTCATAACCAAGACTAATAATTTAAGACACTACACTATAGATGAAGAAAAAGGAAACTCCTGTCTTCAAAGAGTTAAAACTCAGGTGCATATTAGTTTAATTAAAATATGGAAAAAATGCAAATAGTTATAAAGAAGCATAGCTATCTCACCTTAAAATTATTTTCCAATATCGTATCAAAATCTAATTATCTGAGACACAAGAGTTTTGAATCACCCTGTATATAAGCCATAAAAGTAAAAATTCCCAAATCAAGTGATTTTTGAATGTGATATTGTAAAACAAACTGCAGACAAAAACAATCATTGCTTACATGTAAATCAACGGTAATGCACCAGCTAAAGTCACACTAACCTCACAGCTATAAAATATGAGCATCCATTAACAGTTCTCAAGCATTCTGAACTCAGTAAGGACAAATACCAAAGTTGCCTATGCTGCAGAGCCAACTACTGTTTAAAAATATCTTAAATTCTTTTTGATATTTAAAATTCAATCTGAAAGTTAACAAATAGAATTTTAAAAAACTTATCTGATTTACACTGGTTTCCATAAATTAAGGAAAATTCAGAAAAATTATGATAAATAAAAACTATATGAGTGATTTTAATAAAATTTGTTTAATAAAATAAAATTTTAATAAAATTTGATGGAAAAACGAATTACAATGCTAGTTTCAGAATGGCATAAAATATTTTACACTAGAAACATTTTTGGTAAAAAAAATAACACTTACAGGAACTTGTCCGAAAATGAGGTGTCAGAATGCAACGGGCAAAGTTCTTTAATAAGGAGTGTGATCACCCCTTACAGCAATGCAGGCATGACAATGATGTTCCATACTGTTTATGATGTTGTGAATCAGCTCAGTAGAGAGTAACAACCATTGTTCCTTTAAAGCAGTAATAAGCCCTCCCCCCCTCCCTTTGTTTCAGGTGGCAGGTTGAGGGCAGGACATGCTCCACACATGCTCAATCAGATTTAGGTCGAGAGATTGAGCTGGCCACTCCATGCACATAATGGTCTCCTATTGAAGGCATTGTTCCACTAGTCAAGCTCTGTGTGGATAAGTGTTAGTCTTGTAAGATGAATGTTTCACCTATTGCACCAGCGTAATGACGTATATAAGGGTCCAGGATGTCATCTCTATACCTTTGAGCATTGAGGCCTGTGTGTCCACCTAAGGAAATGCCACCCTAAACACACACTATTATTGGGATGGTAGCATGTACCTAATTTTCTCCATATCAAACAATGTACAGAATCACTCATAAATCAAGCAATATCTGGACTCATCTATGAAGAGTACATACCTCTATTGCTCTTCTGTCCAGTTAACATGCGTGTGCGCCCAATTCAACCACTCTCTCTCATGTGAAGTGACATGAGGAGTATACAAGTTACTGGTTTTCTAGCATACAGACCTTCCTCATGAAGCCTTTTATGAACAGTAGAAGCTGATACAACACTCCAAGTGACTGCCGCAAGAGAGGATCATAGCTGAGAGGGAGTAGAACTCCTGCTCCTTCATGCTGTAATCGCAGATATCGGTCTTGTAGAGCGGTCGTAACTCTAGCTCTTTCTCAGCTCTGAAACAGAATCTATGCTAAGAAATTGATTCCACAGTCTATGGACCACAGAAGGACTCACATTCATACATTATGCCACATCTGACTGACTTTGGCCTGCTTCGAGCTGGCCAATAGCTCTCCACCACAGTTCATTTGGCAAATGATGTTTCGAGGTTATTCCTACAAAATGGATATTTTTGAATTTCTTTACTCACATTTAAACATAAAATAATGATCCACTCCAAAATACCCATTTTTATGCAGCTATCCAATTACACAAATTGATGCAACCTAGACTAATTTGCATATGATATGCTCACTCGACATTACTTTACTGGTTACATGAACAAGTTTGGTAAAGATCGCAAAATCTTTTAGCAAATTATTGTGATTTTTCTCATTTTTCTTTAATTTATGGAAACCAGTGTATTTATTCTATAGATGAAATATATATATTCTGTAGTGACATTGTCACTACAGAATATATATTTCATGTAATGACATTGTGTTCAATGCCACAAATTCACAATATTTATTCTGAAGGAGGAGGGTGGCTGCTCACATGCATTTTCATGCATCTGATCATCAAAATGATATGATGATGGATAAGAAATCTTCTGGAAAGATTCATATTTTTTAAATCATTGCATTTTAGGTAGACTACTGTGCAATTTCTAATATTGTTTTTCTAATTATTCTATTAGATTTATAATTAAAATTTTAATATATTATCATATTATTAATATTAATATTTTTATGTAAAAAAATGGTTATACCTAAAGTATTACTTTAAAGAAGCTTATATTATAAAATACATGCTTTATTTAAATATGTGTTTAACTGCACACATAGACCTCCTATGAGACCTCACAATTACAAGAATTCCCCCTCACCAATTATGGACTAAACTTTATGTAATGTTTTTTCCAATTTGCAAATCTTTAACAAAATGCTTGGGGAATGTGCTTGAGGTGTAAGCCAACTATACTTAGAAGCTGAGACTAACAGTGTTTCTCTCAGCAATCTCCATGAAAAAGCAACAATGAAGTGAGAGGCAACTGAACTTTGCTATGCCATAGTGCACATGCAGCAGAAAACATTAATTCAGATTTTTCTTTTACTTCACAAACTCTCAGGAAAAAAACTAAATATATTAAAGGCCGAATTTTGCCACATTGCATTGGATTTAACTTCAAATTGTACTCATTATATAGAAATTAAATAACCTATGCCAACATATAAAATTTGCAAGGACTTTAAAATTCTCAAGCTCAGCCCTAAGAATTCAGATTTAGGATATTCACAAAATCTATTAACTGCAATCAAATTTTTATATCATACATTTTTTACATGTAGTTTTTACACAATTTACAGTTTTCACGTGCTCTTTTTTCATTACATGTACTATACAACCAAAAAACTCTTAAAGTCATTACACTTGCAAAATTTCTTATACCTATCTAAGTCATGCCTAAAGATTTTCTCTTTTTTCACTCAGATATCACTGGATTATTATACCCATTCTTAATCCATCAGGTCCAGGCATCCTTATTTTTTTTCTTTTTTTTTTTTTTCTTAAGCTCTAAATGCATACCTGTGTAACATATATAACTAAACCCTCATTTATAAAAAGATGAAAAGATTGTTGGTCACAGTGAACTGTTTAAAAACTTCAATATAAAACTCTATAACAATGAATAAATTTAAAAGCAGCAATTAAGTAGCAGAAACATGAAGAACTAATAATGGCAATAGTTGATAAATTTAAACATTATTAAAAGCCATTACTTTAAGCACTATATAATATAAAGAAAATCCAATTGAAGAATTCAACAATTTGCTGTTTACTTGTCAAAAGTCCTTGTGAGGGGCTAACATTATGATTGACTTAACTGCTACACTCACATGCTATAGCTAGTAAGCAGCAAATTAATCATTCAGTTGGATTATCTTTACAAGTGCTCAAAGTAATGTCTCTACTATGTTTAACTGTGTGAACTATAATACTGCTATCTCCTTTTAAAACCTAGAATGAAATACTTAACTGTTATGATTCTGCTTGGGTAATGCAACAACCTAATAATGGTAAGGTACATCATGTTTTAATATATGTACCATAATAATGGCTTACCATAATAATGGTAAGGTACATCAGTGCAGTAAACTCAAGATATTTGTGACAACAGGCAGCATTATTACATCAACTCAACAGACTTTGTGTTTACATAATATCTATTGATATGAATTGTATATGTTCTTGGACCTCATATCAAAATTTACTTCCTTAACAAGATGAAATATCCCCTCTGTATACCATATCAGAAAAATAATTATCATGCTCTTATACCTAGCAACATAAAGCACATTATAGCTCCATAATGGTTAAAATTATCTTCTCTACAATCACCCTAACACTTTTTGAAATATCCTGCAAGTTTTGTACAGTTTCTTCTATCATTTTCATGCTGGAGAATTCTGAGATTTGGTGCTTCATGATTGCAGATATCATTAGCACAGAATGCTAATATCCTGACCACTAGACTAAATGTAATAGCACATCTAATATGATTAAGAATAAGATGTTAAGTAGTGAATCTTGCACTGTGGTGGGAGAGACCGTTACACATATTCCTTACTTACAAAATTTTAGCATACATTTTACCCAATTTTATTTGAAATGCAGTAACTTGTGTCTTTTCTTAACGAGAAACTGTTGAGTTTTATCTTCATACTAGTCATACCCATGCCAAACGTTTGGTACGAAACTCTTCAATAAAGTTCATTCACACCAAACATATGTTGATCAATAACTGCATTCGTAAGGCAGGCGATAGCATCACCCCAGAAATCTCGGATTCCTTTCGAGGAATCACTCCTGACCCATGGCAGCTAGGAACCCCATCTGTCACACCAAGAAGGTCAGAACTAAAGGGGACAATCCACCAAATTTGGACCGATCGTTCAAGCAGCAATGGAACCACATGGAAATTGCCAATTTCTGCCGTAGAATGTATAAATTACGCCAGCTCCTAGCTATATTTCAGTTCATTTAGTTTGATAATTTCTAGTTCATTTATATTTTCCTTTTTTGCATTAAAGCCTATTCTTTTTTGACTGAAAAAAAAAAGAGTGAAAAGTTATATTCATCTTGTGTTCCACATTTATGTTCTTCTCTGTGGCACTTATTGCAAGCCTAATGATTCTGTGGCCATTTAATAAAAAAAAAGGCTGGAGACTACTGATACGGAATTTTCCCTCTACACAAATAAACACTTTAAATATATTAAAACATTTCAATATGCAAGGTCATTAAACAAATCCTACTTTAGAGAGCTTCATTTTTTTAAATAATTAAGTAACAAAAACAGTTATGTATTCAAAGTGTCAAGAAATGCTCAAAGTCTCATTTTGTGTTCAACAGACTTCAATGTGGGGGGGGGGGGGGGCCCATTGGTGGCATGATATTCAACTTTCGTCTATACTTGACTCGACAAGTCTGGTGCACTTGCAACACTGCAGTAAGTCTTTTAAATGCTGCAAATTATGAATTTTTTTGGAATAAATTACATTCTTAATGTATCACCCCAAAAAAGAAGTCCATTGATGATAAATCCAGACTTCTCAGGGGCCACAAGATCAGCACACCTCTACCAATCCAGTGATTTGAAAATTTGGCATTTAAAACATTGCATGTGATACTAGGTCCACACCATCCCAATGAAGAAACTTTGAGAGAGTTTATGGACATTTTGAACACACAATTACTTTGTTACTTAATTATTAAAAAAACTTTAAAATAGTATTCTTTTATAATAACTCTGTATAATAATATTAACAATCATTTTCCCTAGCACATATTTCCCTTTTTCCTCTATACATATATCTGTTTCAGAGAAAATAAACTGGACTTAAACCCACTTAAGTTTAGTTTAATCCTTTGTTCAAATTCTATATATGCTTCATTGTATTTATCACTAATGTTTATATTTACAGCTTAGACAATGTTCAATGTCTTGTACATTTTATTAACAATTTCAGAAATAACAACTAAGTCAATGTTTTAATTCTAATGTATTGCTTTGATTCAATTAAATTTATAGCCTAGACATGATATCTATTTAATTCACTATAAGTAGCTTTTAATAAAATGTTTAAAGCTTGAACCACATATAACTGTTTAATTTTGTGACATCATTTTGATAAGCTTGTCTACATTATTCAAGCAAAAACAACATTCCCAACCAAAAAAAATCCTCCAATTTTTTCCTATTTTTCTATTGCTTTTGGCATTTGTTGGTTGGTGGGTTTGTGGATTTGACAAAGTTTTGTTCCACCATAACTTTCTAACACAATGGAGAAACTTAATCATTTATATGCCAAATGAAAACTTATGATGCAGGGAGTGTCATAAGCTATAAGAAATTGACACCCCCCCCCTCCCAATGCTTTCTTCCTCCCAAAAAGGGGAAATGGGAAAACTATTCTTAAGCTATATCTCCAGAATACGAAGGCTGAAAGTAACAAGCTACATGTCAAGTGAAAGCTTCTGAGTTCTGAGGCAGAGAATGTTCTAAGATATGACAAATTGACCACCTAAAAAGGGGGAAAATATGATTGTTCACCTATATATCCTGAACATGGTTCCGAAAGTAACAAGCTATGTATTGAATGAAAGCTTGTGATGCGGTGGAGTAGTCATAGGCTATAACAAATTGATCCCCCATGCATTCTTCCCCATTAAAAAGGGGGATATGTGAAAACAATTGTTCCACCATATCTACATAATGCAAATGCCGAAAGTAACAAGCTATACATCAAATGAAAGCTTCTAATGTGAGGAATAAGTTATGAAAAATTGACCTTCCTGTGCTTTCTCCTCCTCCTCCCTAAAAAGGGGGGAAATATGAAAATGATTGTTCTATACCTTCTGAATGTGAGTGCTGAAAGTAACGAGCTATGTGTCTAATGAATGCTTGTGACATGGGGCATGTCATAGGCTATAAAAAATTGACCCCCATGTTTTCTTCCCCCCTAAAAAATGTGAAATGTGTAAGTCATTCTACTATATTTTCCGAATGCGAGGGCCTACAGTTACGAGTTAGGTGTCAAATGAAAGTTCAAATAATGACTGTCATAAACTATTTTGATTTTTGCCCCCACTATTCCCCCTGATAAAAGGGGGAGGGGAGCAGATTTTCCCAGGGTTCTCACAAGTCGTTATCTCAAATTAAAGCTTGTGATGTCTCCAATGTCATGGGCTACCTCAAACATGACTCCAAGGGGGGGAGGGGGGTAAATGTGCTCGATGTTTATTAGTAATATATCAAAGTTTTTGTAGGTAAGTGTTTTTAGTGACAATAAAAAATATAAATTTAAAAATACCTATCTTCCTATAAGGGCCCTAAAAAGTAGAAAATAAACATAAAGCATATCAATGGTGCAACTCATCACTGAATTCATATTCACTTCAAAGGACGATAGGGAACTGATTTACCTACTCAGCAAGATTGCCAGTGTCCTATCTTCCTTTGAAATGAATATGAACTTAGTGATCAATTGCACCATCAATATGCTTTAGGTTTATTTTCTACTTTTCGGGTCCTTATAGGAAGATAGATATTTTTATATTTTTTAATCCATATTTTTTCATCATATAATTCAAAATTCTTGTTAGTGTGCATGATTTCAGCTTTAAATAACAAAACCCAATTTTTAAACCAGATTCATGCATATGTGCTACTTTCTCAGTCACATATGAAGAAATCTGTGATAACTTATAAAACTACAATCACATAAAGTTCTGTAAATTGTATTATCTAAAAAATTTCTACATTAATACATTACCAAAAAAAAAGAGATATATTAGTTCAAAAATCAAATTTTATTAATTGTAATTTTGGCTTTTTGCAAAGCTTCTAAAAGTTTATATAGACTCCAATAGTTACCATATAAGTACCCTATATAGGTGGAGAAAGTTAGAAAACAGCTGAACTTTAAAGGAATATTGGATAAATGGAAAATTTTAAACAAATATTGCATTACAAGAAATATATGTCAGATTACAAGATATTTATGTCAGAAATTTTAGTGGTGGAGTGTGAGGGACAAGAGATTTAAACTGACAACAAAAATTTGCTTCATTAAACTTTATGAGGGTTTGAAAACTGCAACTTTTTAATCTTAAGATAGAAATGAAAAATCCTTTTGTGTTTTATAGGTACTACTAAAATATTATTATTTGCACTTTACCAATGGACCATTAGTTTCAATTTGCATTGTTAGAGGGTGCAAAAGTCAGAAAATGAAAAATTTAATTATCTTTGAAAACAAGCATCTCATATTCACTATAAGCAATATGTTATTGTTCTATTTTAAATTTATAGAGGATAGAAATAACTGTAAGCTATTGGTTTGTGTTGGTTTCTCATACAATATACAAATACTTACACAAGGACATGTCCATTCACTTGGACAGGTTCATTAGCTACTACACAGAATTTCTAATAGGTTCAGAATAAAATTACCACTGACCAATAGAACATTTCTGCCATGCATTTCATATGCAGTAAGATGGCATTACAATTAGATAGTCAAGTGCATTGAGAACATGCACTTGACTAACTAATTACAATAATATCAACTTTGAAGTAGTAAAAGTGTCTTGTACATTTATATATATATAGTAGAACAGTGGATTTTATTGCTATAAGTACTACTATAGTTTATACATTCTAAACTACCACATGGATAATTTTGTGATCACTGTATTAAATCAACATTAATAAAATAATGGAGAAACTAAAGAATTGTTTGGAAAAATATATTTTACATACTTTTTGAAGAAAAAAAATATTATTGAATACCATTTTTAAAATAATGAATTTAATTTCAATCTTCTCATAGAACACTTATTTTAGAAGTTAGTGATTTGAATTTGGCTTTCCACTGGCATAACATGGAAGTTCTCTAAGAATTTGGTAGAATAGTTCTTTAAACAAGTTCACACTCAGTAAAATCTAATGAAGCCTTTAAAATCAACTCACTGAAATTATTTTGATTACAGTATGAGTAGAGAACAATTCTGAACCTACTGTCTCTTAATCACAATATTTGTGCCATTATGCATATACTTACGGTGTAAATACTTTTCTTTGTTAGGAATTCCTGAGAATATATCAAGAATTTCATGAGCAAATTTCACTGTATTTTTCTGAGCCTTGTACTCTTTAACAGCTTTGCAAAATTTTCCATATTTTTCAGTAGCCCCAAGTAAAGTTTTGATCTGAAACAAAATAAACTATTAGGCACATTTCAGAGTTAAAAATAGGGTAAGTAATAGTAATAATAGTAATTTTAAAAAAATAGTGCATAAACTTATAAGAAATATGATTTATCTTTCAAACAGCTTGCAACTGAGTCTAGAAGCCTCAACACACAAAAATGTGGTTCCCCACTGCTTAAAGGCCTTGATTAGAGAATTGTTATTTTCAATGAAAACATTTATTCCTAGCATGATTATATTTCACTGTTGACATTTATCAGTACATTGATAATCAGTAAAAGAATTTTAAGCAAGTTACTCTCTATACTTTCAACAGAAAAAAATTAATATTTTAATAGAATGTTATCAACTCTGAAACACTTAGAGCAAAGTTTAGAGCAGGTTGGTTGGTTGTTTTGGGTTTTACGGTGCTTGGGTGACTAGGCCTTAAGGCGTTACACCTCCTTTTCCTCCTTCCACTTCGGACAGTCGCGGGAGTACGCCGAATGTTCGCTACTGCAGTTCACATACCATGCCTTTTCTGCTGTGCAGTCAGGATCGAGATTATCCTTACTGCCACAGCGAGCACAGGTGGGTTTGCCCCAGCATGCTGTGCGGACATGACTGTATATCTGACACTGAAAACAGCGCAGAAGGTTCAGTATATACGGGTGCACCTCACAATGTAAATAACCTGCCTTGATGGAAGAAGGCAGGCATGGCATGTTGAATGTCACAATCAGTATCCGGGAGGGTACCAATTTCCCATCATGGCGTGTCAAAACCCGGTGGACTGCTGTTACTCCTTGAGGTGTGAGCTCTGAGAGGATTTCCTCCTCAGTGACTTTGAGGAGGCCCCACTCAGTTATCACACCCCTAGAGTAATTAAAAGTTTTGTGGGGAGTGATTTCAACAGCCACCCCACCAATCTCTTTGATTTTCAGGAGCAGTTCAGAACGTTTCGAACAAGCGGTCTCAACCTGCAAGTCGCCAGATCATAAGCACTAGATGAATTTCAGCTCTCCCGCAAGACCTTTCAGATTTTTATTAACGAAAAATGGGAACATGTCCCCAAGTACCTGATGGTCAGTGGAGTGGACAATCAGGAATCTTGGGAATGAAGACAGACACAGAAGACGATGACAGAGATAACATAGACGAGGAAGATGGGGGCTCGTGTTAAGCCCTCTTAGCAACATTGATCGATTAAATTTTTTCATCAACTCTCATGGGTTTTTTTGTGTGGTTCACTATCCCCACCCTCCACGGAGCCCAACAAGGGGAAGCCCAGTTGGGTGCCAGAGCTATGCAGGCACTATACCCACACAGACAGTGAGCCAAGCCCTCACAAATAAATAAAAGGAAAATAAAAAGAGAAATTTGCAGAACAAAAACATTCTACACAAAAGGAACAAAGCATAAAATAATAAAATGTGAAAGACCAAACTGGCCTCACAAAGAAAGTATAACTTCAAAAGAAAAATAAGTTGTAAGGAAACTTGCGAACCTGTACCTGGACCATGGGCAAGGTTACTCACAGCTTTGCATAGTTGACCCTAGCAGGACCTGCCCACCAGCCGATTGCTCCTGGGGGAGCCACCCCAGGAGCTCCCGTTTACCGGAAGCAGAGGCCAAAGCAGTGTATAGCAGAGGCCCTGGAATCCGCTGCCTAGCCCCATGACAGACAGGCTCCCCAATGGCAAGGCGGCCAAAGGGGACCCTGCCAGTCATGAGCTGAGGAGAGAAGATGGGGACCCCCAAGCAACTACCAGGATCCTCCTTTCCTGGGACACGGGTCTCCGTGCATGGCAAACACGCGGACAAGCGTTCAGGACCCGTGAAAGTAACCGAACCAGTGGAACCTTCACAGGGTGGTCCCCTCACCGCGTACAGGAGTTTAGAGCAGGTATAGACAACCTGCAGCCCTTGAAACAAATTCACCCCATCTGCCAAGCAAATGTAGATAAGTATTAATATTTTTGTGTGGTTAAGAACTGATCAGTTTTAAAAATAGATCAATAATTTGAATAGAAATTGTTGAAATTAAAGCAGTTTATGTTTATTTGAATAAACTGTAGGAATGTTTATTAATTCAATTTGAATTTTACAGATAAACCTATATATATTATAGATATATACTCTATACAATATTTAAAATATTTATACCATCCTTCAGAAAAGTGGTTAATGTTCTTGGCTGAAATCAAAGGAACATGGGTTTGAGATCCACATACTGCAAGGAACATTCCCTTTCTTATGTTGTCTTTTGGTTGAGGTCTTGTTCCCTTTATATACCCAACAACAAAATGTGTCATATTGATTAAAATAGAAACAACCCCTCGAGCAGCTGTTTTCCTACAGAGGTCTGAATTTTTACACTTAATTTTCCAAATACTCTCTAAATGTTATGTTATTTAATTTATAATTTTATTAATTTATATTATGTTATTTAAGTATTATGTTTTAATGTTGAAAAAAAGGTGATATGCCACTTAATTAAACATAAATAATTTCTTCAATAATACAAGAAACATTTTTGCAAAGGATTTATTTAATCACCTCTTTATCAAAAATAAACCATAAGACTTGTAAGAATCATTTGCAAAATTAAGAGTACAAATTCAGAATTCTATAACAAGCAGCTGTTTGAGGGGTAATTTATCTTCATTTTAATCAGTATAATCACTTAATATTTTGGCCCATGAGTTACTTCCAGTATTAAAAAGTGGCTAGCCTGCTACTTCTGCCATTGAAAATTAGCTCACCAGTGCAAAAGATTGAATGACCCTGGTTTATAGCATTTCTACAAACGAGGTTATTCAAGTCAAATAGAGTTGGAATATAATTTCATGAACATTCCAATTTATTCTCAATTTATTTCTGTAAGAAGCATATATATTTTAAAAATAAGTGTATTAAAAGAATTCCCATTAAATGAGATATTTGATTTCATATATAATTTATGCTTTGCAACTTTACAACCTTAATTAATACTTAATACTTCACAAGGAAATGTATTAAATCAATCCCAAATAAATAATACATTAGTTGATAAAATTAAGACAACACAATGTTCTCTATCACTATTTTAATTTTAACATCATCCCTAAAGGTAAAAAATATGCTAATATAGGTAACATTACATACATATCTCAAATACCCATCACAACTGATCTATGACACCACAATTCCTTCCAACATGCAAATTACTAATGGCTGTAAAAACCCAGGTTGCTACCAGTTCATTCCGTTTGAAAACTGTTGCTTGCAAAGAAGGCTAATTTTCTTATTTCTACTGAAGATGCCAAGCCATCATTGTTTAGATCAGGGGTTCCCAACCTTTTGGGCAGAACACTCCCTTATATTTATCTACCCCCCCCCCCCCCATTCCCTTCAAGGGAGATTACATTAATCCTAAAGTATTCGATTTTCTATTTAGTCTATTTCTACAGAAAATTTCAAGAAAATGCCCCCACAATTTTTTAAAAACCCTCCATTGGCAATCACTGGTTTAGATTATTCCTTGCGATGGTGGGCTATTGGAAGACTTGAAGCAGGACAGTCATAGGCGGAGGTAGCAAGATAGCTCAATGTGTCCAGAAAGTGGGTATCAACACTTTGGAAACTGTTCCAGGAGACAGAAACCATTACCAGAAGATCTGATCAAGGTCATTCGAGTTACTTCAACCCAAAATGATTGTTATCTTGCTCTATAATGGCAAGACATAACAGGATGTCATGAAGGTTTAATTGAGTAGGCTCTCTGCCAGGAGGGCAGTGGTTTGTGTCCTGCTAACACCCAACCACTGAAAAGCTTCTCTAAATTGATGCTGCCAACATGCCACTTGGATCCCAGAACAATAGGCTGTTATGTTTTCTAACAAGTCTCCATTTAGCCTAGAGCCAGATTCTAGATTTTCAACCTGGAGAGAACAATGCATGTGATACCATACCTTCAATATCAGAGAAAGGGATATTTATGTCAGTGGTGTGCTGGTCTGGGGTGGTATAATCATCAACAGTCATACTCCTCTTCATGTGTTAAATGGAGGCTAAGTAACTGCTCAGATGCACAGAGAAGAGATCCTTGAATCCTATGTGTGGCATTTTAGAAGTGCAGTTGACATTTACTTCCTGTTTATGGATGACAATGTTCATCCCCATAAAGTTAACCTGATGCAGGAGTACTTAGAAATGGAAGATATCCAATGAATGACTTAGCCAGCAAGGTTGCCATGCCTAAATCTCATCTAACACATATGGGATGCCTTAGGGCAGTTGTCTTCAACTTCTTTTGGATCAGAACCAAGTTTTTCTATATACTAGTAATTACCACTTTTGAGTCGATTCAAATTTTTAGAGGAAAAATTGTCTTGAGCCGGGTGGGATATGAACCCACAACCTCCTGATAACATGTCGGGTGCTCTGGACCACTGAGCTACCGGCCTCTAATCAAAATCTCCTCTAATTGATGATATGAACATTTTCTACCTACAGTACATATTCCATTATGTCATATATATATAGGTGCTGTTCAGGCAATCTAGCCACAAGCGGCAGATAAATGGCATATAGAGGTAAAGTATATATTACAAATATATAAGTAACTGCTCACATGTACAGAGAAGAGATCCTTGAATCCTATGTGTGTGGCATTTTAGAAGTGCAGTTGATTAAATATTGAATAAACTCGACTTTTTTGGTATACATCAAGTAATTACCACTTTTGAGTCAATTCAAATTTTTAGAGGAAAAATTGTCTTGTTTTTGTCTGAAGGTAGGTCAGTGGTCCAGACATGTTATCAGGAGGTCGTGGGTTCATATCCCACCCAGCTCGGGACAACATTTCCTCTAAAAATTTGAATCGACTCAAAAGTGGTAATTACTTAGTGTACAACAAAAAGTCAATATTTAACTTTTCTATATTTCCCCATTTTCAGAAAGTTTAATGTCCACCTATATCTACATCAGCATGACCATTATCTCCTCCTATTTTTGTAGCCCCCACCAAAAATCACAAAACACTCATTAGTGGGCAGTATTACCCAGGTTGAAGACCATTGTTTTAGGGAGATGCACTGTAAACTGGCAGCCACTTCCTCTGTCACTCCACAATGCAAAGTTATTTCTTATGGAAGAATGGGATTTGTTGCCTCAGGCCCTTATGAACAACCTTATGTTGAGCACAGATTGATGTTGTCAGGCCTGTTTAGCTATCAGAAGGAATTATGTTCCATATTAAAATCATATGTGCATATTTTGGAGAATCTGAAGTCAACCTCTGCAGTGTACAATATTTTCTGATTTTAATGACATCATGCAATGTATCCATTTCTATTTTGAGTGTTCTCATTTCCTACACATTTCCTCATTATACTAAAATACATTTCAGGACAAATTTTTGTTTAATTGCATCCTACAATAAAAAAAGTCACATTTTGTAAGTGCTACCTTAATTTTCTCAAGCAGCGTAAAAAAGATAAGAAAAACCTAAATATACAATATAAATTATCTTACCTTGATAAGGAATTTTTTCCACATTTCTCTATCAGTATCTTTCTGATTTTCTCCTTCTTTATCAATGCCTTTCTGCTTTTCACCTTTTTCCTCAATATCTTTGTCATTTTCACCAACTGATTCTGCATCTCGAAGTTTAATGCTTATTTTCCTTCTCTTTGAATCGACAGAACTACTGCTTGCATTATTGCAAGACTAAAAAACAGATATGTGAATTAGTTGTAAAAGAATTCAGAAATATAATAGATGTTAACAAATCTGGTCCTAAATGAAATTTCTGAGAAAGTGAATTATAAATAAATCTACAACAAATCTAATGTTTGACAAATAGGAAATCTCAATCAAGGACTGAATGCAATACTAACAGAACTTGTGCTGCTCTTATAAAAAAAACTTAGTTGTTAATTTTAATATTAGGATGCTGCAAAACTCTCTGCTCTCTATAAAAACTATTTGGGAACATTTTTTGACAAAAAAATTATCCCTCAAGCAACTACTTGCCATAGAGGTCTGACAGGAGCCTATCAATGTAATATGCCATAAAGTAGAAGAGCAAAGGTGACAAGATCTCAACAGAAAGATAACAAGGAAATATACAATTAAAAAGACCTTCTTGCTCAAAAATTAATTTAAAATAATTTAAAATTCTCCATCATTGAGCAATAAAATTTTAGAGTTTATCCTTCAAACTATTTGGATGTTGAAAGTTCTTAGGAGAAAACTCTCAGAAGCTTTTCGGAGCAAAGACAGCGCTCCATCTTGCGCTGTCTTTGCTCCGAAAAGCTTCTGAGAGTTTTCTCCTAAGAACTTTCAACATCCAAATAGTTTGAAGGATAAACTCTAAAATTTTATTGCTCAATGACAGAGAATTTTTAATTATTTTAAACAAGGAAATATATACTGCTAACAAAAATTAAGGGATATTTCAAAATGAATATGAAGCGATAAAAAAAGAAGCATTTGAATTGTTTTTATTAAACAAGAACATCAGAAAAGCAAACGACAAGTCAAAGAAAGTTGTTCGACTATGCAAACGAGATGCAAACTCAATTGTCGTGATTGAGTAGCAAGTGACATATTGGTGGGGGTGAACAGAAGCATGTCAAACTGGACGAGAGTGTCACACATTGACTGTTCAGTAGGGTGTATGGGTCACCCAAGACTGCCAAAACACACTGACAGCGATGGGGCATGGACAGGATCAGAATGTCCATCAGTTCTTGTGGGATCCTCTACCACTCTTGCTCCAGGACAACTTCCAGCTGAAGAAGTGTTGTGGGAGGCATTGGACAGTTTGCTAGACATCTTCCCAGTGCATCCCAAGCATGTTCAATGGGATTCAGGTCTGGAGAACGGGAAGGCCAGTCCATGTGTTCGACTCCTGCCTCCTGAAGCATGTTGTTGATGAGATGCGCACGGTGGCATCGTCCATGAAAAGAAAGTTGTTTCCAACTGCTCCAGCATAGGGTACCACTATAGGGTGCAGGACCTCATCTCGATATCTGACAGCAGTCAGCGATCCGTTTCTGATGACGTGGAGGTCGGTACGACCACCAATGCTGATGCCAGCTCACACCATGATTCCAGCACCACCAAAGGAGTCCCTTTCTCGCATGAAACGTGGATTCTCTTGTGTTCCTCGTTCATGCCAGATCAGGACACAATGATTGTCAGGCTTCAGACTGAACCGTGACTTATCAAAGAAGAAGACAGTTGACCACTCACCACGGGTCCAATGACAATGCTCATCAGCCCACCTTCTACGGGTTCTACGGTGTTCAGCAGATAACGGAATGCATACCATTGGTTGCCGATCATGCAGTCCAACATGATGGAGCCGATTTCGTATGGTCTGGGTGCATATCCGTCGTCTAGTGGCAGCAAGAAACTGTCCCCGCAGCTCTGTTGCATTGCTGCGCCTGTTCCTTCTTGCCAATAAGGTCAAGTAGCAGTCATCTCTTGCTGTTGTGACAGATGGGCGACCCTGCCCTCGTCTTCTTCGTACTGTGCCAGTCTCTTGAAAGCGATTCCAGTCTGCTAATCATGCTTCGGGATGTTCCAAGTGCTGTTGCCACTGTCATCTGTGTTTGACCAGCTTCAAGATGTCCTATAGCTCTCCAGGCTTCGCATTCGGGCAAATCGTGTTGCAGGGGCATTGCAAGGGCTGAAAAATTGCAGGATGTGCACTTTCAAGATCAGGGAATGTGCAGATACTCCAGTACTTTCAGTCTTTTGTATAGTGCATTTTCACCAATGAAATAAAAGTTGGTTTTGCATCTCATTTGTATAATCGAACAACTTTCTTTGACTTGTCATTTGCTTTTCTGATGTTCTTGTTTAATAAAAAAAAATCAAATGCTTCTTTATTTTATCGCTTCATATTCATTTTGAAATATCCCCTAATTTTTGTGAACAGTGTATGTGCTTTATCTGGGGCTCAAACCTGGGTCCTTATGATCAACAGTCAAGAATGCTAATTGCTTGATCACCAGTATGGTTGTATAAAAGAACACATTAATTTAAATGACTGAATTAGACTTAATTGTTTAGCCAACTTGCCTACTGTTTAAATTAGCATATTTTTATGCAATGTCTGTTAAACCTTAATTAATAGAGTGGTACGATAGCCTGATTGCTGTTTTCAATATGCATGCTCACATATAAAAAAAAATTGAATTAAAATTCCAAATGAGAAACAATAAAAAGAGTAATCTATGCAAAATTGTAAAATGATTGGTCCAAAAATCATCTTAACACTAATAGTTTCTGATACCACCACCACCACCACCACCATCATCATCCTCAAGCAGCCATGGGCTACGAAGGTTCAACCAATTGGCACACATACCTATACATATAATGCATATAAAGTCAAGAAGTTTTATACTTTATAGTAGTTAGTGGACTAGTATGCAGTGTGATTTTCTTTAACTAAATGTAAATGTTTCTGAAAAACTGAACCAAGCTAAAAAGCATTTCTAGGCCCGTTGTGTAAGAACTTTGCTTTCTTTTAAATTAATCAAATTCAAATACTAATACTTAATAAACCAAAATGCTTTCCAAAGTCTTTCAAGGATCCTTTTTGCAGCTAAGATGATAGTTGACAGGACACACAATCAAACATCAATAATTTCAACATTTTTACAATGGATTTATTTAATCATCTACTGACAGGCTCCTGTCAGACCTCTGTGGCAAGCAGCTGCTTGAGGGGGTATTTATTTATTTATTTTTACTTTTTATCAATAATAAACATAACACGCTTAAAATATAAAAAAATTTACTCTGTATTACTGTAATGGTCAGAAATGCTGAGAAAATTAGATGCAATTATTTCCTATGAAATTACCCTTTTTTTTTTGGGGGGGGGGGGGGTAATATCCAATATTTAGGTGAGTCTATTGTCCTGTGGTGAGTAGTACAGTCCAATTATCCAGAGTTCACATGTTCTTGATTTTGCTGTTGTCCTTGTTGGGGAGTCTCTTGCAGGGTTGACATCAATTTGGTAGTAACACTGAGAGTCGAAATATACTGTTGGAATTTATGATTTGCTGCACACATTAGTCAATGCATTTATAGATTTTCAGCTTATGTCACAACTTTCTGGAAGGGTGAATAATGTGTCTTAATACATATGTGCTACTCGTTTCGTATTGTTGCACCAATGCATCATCAGGCGAAATAGTTGTTTTGCGGCAGGCACAGATGTTAGCATGCTGCAGTCACTGTTCATTTGTGTTGGGTTAGTTAGACCTAACGTAATTATTAATATTTAATACAGCTTAACATTTGGGTTTTTTACTTCACTTTTATTTTGGCATAGTCGATATATAAATAAATGATATTCAAAAGTTTAATTTACTTTAATTTGATATTTTTTTTGTATTTTATTATGCTTAATGTCTGTATTACAGTTTTCTTCTATAAAATGGATGCACCCTCAAACCTATCTACCTGTTTACACAAAATACAAGTTTCAAAACCATATAAAAATTCATCATCATCATCATCCTCCTCAAACAGTTATAGGCTACAAAGGTCCAATCAGATTATGCAATTTAGTTCTCCAAACACATCTCTCCTGAGCTACATCTGCTGCATCTTGCCACTGCAGACCAATTCTAACTAGGTCCTACTTGACAGTGTCTGCCCACTGCATCCTATGTCTCCCCCTCTTTCTGATGCCTTAGGCATGCTGTTCATATCATAACCCTATTGGCTAATCTATATATATGAGCAACATACATATGAGCAACAGAGCTAAACCAAAGGAGTCTCTCTCTGCACAATATGATGTTCAAAGGAGGTTGCTGACTTCTTTTCCTAACCTCATCATTATGTATAAAGTTGAACCATCTAATGCCCAAGATACTGCTTAAGCATCTAAAATCAAAAGCATCAAGTTTCCTGTCATCTTGCTTACAAAGGGTCCAAGTTTCACTACCATAACTAACATTAGAAAGAACCAAACTATTATACAGTCTAATTTTAGTCTTTAGGTGTATACACCTATTTCTCCACACTCTACATAAATTCTTAAAAGTCCCAGCACCAATCCCTATTAATCTGTTTATCTCATGTCACACATCACCAGTATCTGTTACATAACTTTCAAGATAATTAACCTGAGTCAACCTGCTCAAAGTATAGCCATTCCAAGCAACCGAAGCACCATCTGCTGACCAATTTTCATCACTTTAATTTTCTCTCTGTTTATAACGAAACCTACTCTACTACCAGTCTCATCAATAGCTCGAATGAAAGAGTTCATCTCATCAACATCATTTGCCAAAAGGGCTAAATCAGAAATTTTCTGGTCTCCAGATCATTTAAGGCCAAGATTTTTCCCTTGAAGTGAATTTCCCATAACATAATCAGTAACCAAACTAAATAGAAAAGGGGACAAAATTCACCTTTGTTGAACACCAGAAGCAATGCTAAGCCAATTGCTACAAGTCTTACCAACTCTCACACATGACTCAGTGTTATTACATAGAGCTTTATAATGTTAATTAACTTGTCAGGTATGTCATATGATCTCACAATCAACCACAAAATTATGACAATCAACAGAATCAAAAGCCTTTTTGAAATCAATAAAGCTAGTAACCACAGGTTTCTGAAACTCTAAATATTTCTCAAGAATCTGCCTGAGTGAAAAATTTGATCTACACATCCCCTACCACTTCTAAATCCACATTGCTCATCACGCAATTGACTGTCAACCAGATTCTTAATTCTATTAAGCACAATCATGGAAAGAACTTTACCTGGAACAGAGAGTAGGCTGATACCCCTATAGTTATCACAAGAACTGCGATGACCTTTTTTGAAAATAGGGATAACAATAGCTCTGCTAAAATCCTTAGGAACCATGCCTTTATCATAAAAGATATTCAGAATTTCAGTCATCCAAGTGGTAACCGAAACATTCCCAGCTCTAAGCATTTCGGTAGTAAATTTCATCTACCCCCGGGGATTTCTGTAGTTTAAGTTTAGAAATAGCCATAATAACTTCAGACTGTATTATAAGGCCAACATTAAAGCTAGTAATGCATCTATCATCATTACAAACAATGGGAGTAGAACTAACCACATTGTTTAGAACATCACTGAAATGCTCAGCCCACTTAGCCATGATGAATCCTCACCTTCTAATCTTACCTTGTTTATCCTTCAATCCCTGTATACTTGCTTGTTTTCTACCACACAAAACATTAACTATCTGGTACAACTCTCTGCTGTTTGCTGCCAAGCTGCTTCCTCATCTTTGTCAGCCAAGCCATCTAGCCAAAGATTCTTATCAGCTGCTAACTGATCCTTTATACATTTATTAAGCTCTTTCTAACGTTTTCTGTTAGAACTAGTAGGGTATTAATTAAGGAATTCCTGCAGTTCTTTTTTTCTGAAATAAGCTCAAGTACCTTATCAATAAAATAATTTTGCCTTCTCTGCTCCCTTTTATCTAAAAGAGTACTATTAGTTTCAAGAAAAGCCTGTTTAAAACGGTCCCAGTCTTCAACTTCAGTAGTAAGCAAACTATGACTAAGTAATCTATCACGGTAAGCTTTAGCTATAACTGGGTCTTTCAGAGCTGTGGAATTAAAGGTAATATTTTTAACCTTAGCACAACACTTCTTAAGTTTAAGTTGTAAGATACTTTTAACAAGGTAATGGCCAGATGTATTTCAGATATATTCAGCTTCCCTATATGGCCTAGCATTCCTAACTAACCCTTTTACTGTTAATTAATATATAATCAATTATATTCTTATGCAGCCCATCTGCTAAAGCCCATGTGTACTTATGTACAATGTGGTGTTTGTAATAAGTGTTAGTTCTCTCAAACCATTAAGTTTGCTTACCTGTAGGTGACGCCCATTGCCATTACAGTTAGCAATACCAAAGGGACCTATCACCCCTCCCCAAAGGTCACAGTCATTACCAACTTTAGCATTGAATTCACCTAGAACAAGGGTAATGTCTGCTTTCTTACAGAATTCAAAATATCCTATAGTTGTTTATGAAATCTATCTTTTTCATCAGTAGGGGCATAACAACAAATAACATTCATGTCTTTAATGCTTGTCTGAAATTAAACTGTAAGAAACCTTTCATTAATGCACTGATATTCTAGAAGAGCATCACTAGCGTGTCTGCTGAGAAGCAAATCAATGCCTTGGAGATGCTTTCCATCTTCCCTCCCTGAATAGAGAAATTAAAGATTACTTTTAATTATCTGGCCTTTATCTGTTCATCTGGTCTCTTGCAAGCTAAGAATATCTAAGTTGTGACTATGGAATTCTTGTGTTAGCACATCAAGAAAATAATCTCTGTGCAGATTCCTTACATTCCAACTACCTATGGATGGAAAATGGTTAGTAGGAAAATGGTTAAAGAAACTATGTTTATTGAGAGAGGAAATGGCAACAATACCAAAAAATCCCCTAATCACAGACATGTGGCAAAGACCTGTTTCCCTCACTACTAAAAGCTGAGGCCATCCACACTGGAAGACTTCCTCCAATGTAGGTTTGATGATGTCCATAGAAGCAAGAGTTAAGGTACTTGAGATGACTTCAGATCAGGATTATCCACCAGCTGATAAAACATGTCATGTGAAGCTATACACTTGGGGCTGTCAACCCACAAACACATTGAAAGATTTTCCCTGAACAGAAGCCCATCAGTGCAGCAAAATTCAGGATCCATAATCAAGCTCAGAGTCATTATTCCATTCAGGTGGCTTATATATGGTCAGCACCAGGACCTTGTGTGATTGACCACTCCTCAGCAGGTTAGAAAAAAAATAGCCGTATAGTCCAGATCAGTAGACCACACTGATCTGGCAACCCTCCCCTTCCTTTCCAAAAGAGAGCATCTCTTTTGAAAGGTACTAATGGTCTGCACCACAAGAAGATGGGCTGGACTTTAGTTTTTAGGTACTAGGCCTGGCCAGTTCTGTGTATTATCACAGAAAGCAACAACTATTATGAAGCCTAAATTTGATCTCTTTTTTGCTCTCGTCAAAATTCTCCTGTTTACCTCAAAAGGCACATCACATTGATCTGCCATAGACCAGCAAGATAATCATGTTCAGAAACGGGCTCCAAAAACAGTCATTCAAGAGAACTGGAGCATCACTCACGTAACCAATTTTCATACTTAAGCTTTCTCTGCAGTTGATCCCCAAGCTTACACCATACTAGTCTCATTTAACAGTACTAATAAAAATGTACCTCATCTGCCAAACACTATTGAAAAAATGGTCAAATCATCAGCATAACCTAAATCACTTTCAGATCTCTAGGCTATCTAAAGACCATATTTTTTTATAACAAGAGTCAATCATCAAGCTAAACAAGTTGAAAAAAATGTAGCTTTATAGAACTATACTCCCACAATTATCACAATATCTGTGATCATTTTCATTTAAAGCAAAAATTATTATACGACTATTAAAATCCTTATCAACCAAGCCTCTATCATAGAAAATAATCAACATTTCAGTCAAACGTTTGGCAATAGAATAATCATCAGTGGTAAATATCACAGTCAGCAAATGCTGATGAGGTCCTCTAATATAGTTTATTGAAAACGTTTATTAAGTTCAATCCTTAGATTTATCCCTCATCATCAACTCACAACATTTCAGCAGTAATTTTATCTATTCCTGATTTGTTTTAGCTTTATTTAAAATGTTGGAATACACAATTCCAACAATAAAAAATAAATTAATTAATTAAACGATAACAGCAATAAATTAAACAGTAAAAAATACAGGAATATACAATTGAAACAAACAAAGCTCATAAGGCCAAAATAAAAAAAAAATCATTCATATGAACAACAGATGAAGAATTTAAGGTGAAAATAGAGTTCATAAACATCCATGATGGGAACTTTAAATTTATTTAGTCTATTGTCTTAAACTTGGATACAAGGTGATAACAGACAAGTATTACCTTGATAAATTTCTAGGTCTATATCAATTTTTCAATTTTTTTAACTTGGTCTTATGAACTTTTTTATCAGTATTAAAAATGTATATTCCTACATTTTAATATATATATATTCACTGAATAATTTATATATTTAGCTTCAATTTATTTTTTAGAGATTACCAAACTGAATTCAAATCATGATACAAAATGAGTATTACTGCCTTAAACTAGTTTTTTTACCATTCTAAAAAACATGAACTACTAACACTATTCACAATTCAAAAGTTTAGTTCACTTCACCTCATACCTTACCATTTTATCCTTCAAATGTTGTACGCCAATCTGCTTCCCCCTACCTCACATAAAAAAACACTTATCACCTGGTACTAGTTCTTAAATGTTGTGCTAGAAGCTTTCTCTGCTAAACCATCAAGAATTTTAATCAATTTTCAACTGTTCTCTATTGCTGTTATCATCTAAGCCTAACAGTTATGTTAAGCCAATTTTTTTTCTATAGTCCTACTCAAGGGGGTTACTACCACATAGCAAAGGAGCACCACTGGCGCAGGCCTTGAGTTGCAAAGGGTTCTTTTTTTAAGGGATCAAATGTAGCTATATATTTATTGTTATATATATATATATGAATATATACTGATTTGTCTCTTACATTTACATATTTGACAATTTATTTACATATAGCTACCATTCCTTACACAAAGAGTTGATAAGTTACACTGCCATGAGGGGACCCTCTTACTAATCTGCACCTGGGCCCTACCTCATTACACTCCTGGTACTGCTATCACAAGCTTATCATTTAGACAACAATAATCCTTCCCCTTTTCATTCAGAACCATTGATTTCAAGTATCAGCTGTTTAAATTAATCAATTCTTCTAGCTTGTTAGTCAGTAAACTATATTCATCATAATTACTAAGAGATCCTTTGGTTATTAGTTGGTCTATTAAAGCTTCAAGTCTTAAATGCAATACTTTGATTCTTAAGATCCAACTGTTAAACAGTTTTAACATGCTAATGATCAGATTCAATCTCAGATCCAGTTTGATCATGAAAAAGTCTAGGAATGAAAAGTAGGAAGGCAGTGTAAAGTAACTGGATTTGGCCAAAATGCAGTTTTAGTATTATTTAAAAAAATATATTCTTGTAAAAAAGTGTAATGTTTTTTTTTCTCTCTGTTCTAGTGATGAAATTTTTTTGGAAAGGAAGGAGTGCCCATACTTTCCCATTGATTCTGCTCTTGAAATAATTAAAAAGGGCACATCTTTTCACAAATGAAATACAGTGGACCTTCGTTATAACGCTGCTCGCTATACCGCGCACTCGGTTATAGCGCGGGCGATGTTCGCGATAAGTTCAAACGTGTTTATACAGGTCCGTGCGGCGTTAGTGAGTATCACATTTTATTGTTACTGCGTATTGAGTAATTATGTATGTATTGAGTTCCTGCATGTATTTTGAATAGTGTTTAATTATTGTATGCATGATGAGTAAAAGAAAAGCTTACAGTGTGAAATTTATTGTGTCGCCACCGCGCCGCTCGGTATAACGCGGTTCACCTTATAACGCGGGTGTTGTTTCCCGCCCGACATGCGCGTTATATCAGGGGTCCACTGTATGTTTTTAAATAGATGAAAAAAACTCAACTATTCAACATCTACTAATAAATCAGCTTTTTAACGTCGATTCACATTTTAGAGGAAATATTGTCTTGAGCCGGGTGGGATACGAACCCACGACCTCCTGATAACATGTCAGGTGCTCTGGACCAACTGTTTTTGACAGAAATATTCAAGCTTCTAGTTCTTAAATTAATGCACAACTTAATGTTCCTGGCCTTATATCAATATAAAAAATTTTACTTAAGTTTTTTTCTTATTATTATTTTGCAAGAATTGCCTAGTTGCAGAAATATTTTTTACAAGCTTGCTACCCTAATCAAGAGAATTGATCTACTCGCCACTCTCCATACACTCTAAAAAAACGTGATAATACTTGTATAACATACATAATTTTTCATTTTGCTTCCCATTTGTTGCAATTGCTCTCATTCAGAGCATCAGACATAACATAACTGTCTGGTTGATGTAAATTGGGTAGTTTTACCTCTGAGTGGCACTTTTTTACACACAATGAGCTAAATGACCAGGTATAAGGACCCACTGGGCAGCTGTTAGAAGACAGATGGTAGCCTCCTGTCAAGGACATCCAGCAATTCTTTAATGTGTGCAAGATATTGTTCTCCTGCACATGAAGCCACGGATTAACATCCCATCTGATGGACAGTAGCATTTCCAAGTCCATCAATGTACTGATTGAGGGCAGGGTGGGGAGTTTTGAAAAGATAAAATCTCAATGTTGGCACAGGTGGGATTCAAACTCGGGAACTGCAGTTTACAAACCTGGTGCACTACTGACTGAGCCACCCATGCTCCAGTCTGGGGTGGAGAAAAGTTTAAATCATGAGGTAAACTATTTTGTTTATTCATACAGAAAACAATTTTATATCTTTTCAGCAGTAGGGGAATGCAATTGTGTTTTGAATCACAAACTTTCATACTGCTACATTTAATGTAGCCTACATCAAATTAAAAATATATAATTTTGCTCTCAAAAAATGAGCATTAAAATATTTTTTATCTAACAAAAAAAATAAAATTATTTTCTTTACAACTTTTAACTTTTCTTAAACTTCTAAATTCTTGATTAAAAAATGCATTCACATATAATACACAGCAATAGCATGCAGAAAAACATACATGTTATCCATACAAATTTTAGTTGGCACTTATTACTTATTTAAACACTGCAAATCTTAATACAGAAGTAATAATGTGAATCAACTATAAAGAATTTACAGATTTTAGAAAATAATGCTTTTAACTCATTAGGAGTTTTTTTTAACTTTGTAAGTAAAAAGGGGTATAGGTACACTTGTAGTCCTCAAAAGGTTAAATACCTTACCTGTATTAATATATCAGAGCACAGTGAAGTAGATTTACTTGCAATAAAGTTAGCCCCATCAGTGAAAGAGACTGAATGAGTACATTCTTCCAATGCCTCAAAAATGCTTTGCTTACGTTTAACTATAGGTTTGTCCACTGTAACACCTTAAAAATAAAAATGGCTATGTGATTTGATGAAAAACACAATGCATGTATTATTCAATTAATTATACCAAAGCATGGAAAAACCACCTTTGACTTTATAGATGGATCAAATGCTAAATCTTATTTTGGAGCAAACAACTTGAGTGAAAAGGGTAATTTATTACTCATTTATTCAGCATAAAACAATAAATAAATACTGACAACTGATTCTTGTGTTGTTAACATTTTAATGGGAAATTTTCAAGAAAAACTTCAAATAAGCAAGTAGTATACACTGCTATCATAGTTCAACTGGTAAAACAATTACTAGGTGACCAGTGGATTAAAAGCTTAATCATTATAACAGAGTAAGAGGTTTTACATGCTTCTAATTATCTAATACTTATATGCATATTAATAGTTCAAAAAAAGTCAGAAACTTCATATGACTGTAAAAATTGCTTAAAAAGCACTTCATAATGAAGCAATAGTAAAATAGTTATATAATACTAATAATTAGGGATATATTGCTTTGTTTTCACAATAAAAGCATAATTGTCCAAAAATAAATTATTATTCAGTTTTTCAACTTCATTTTTCAACTTTGTTTTTTTTTATTCATTTCTGCTGAATATACCCCTCAAGCAGCTGCTTGCCACAGAGGTCTGACAGGAGCCTGTCAGTTTATATGCCACAGTAGAAGGTCTGAGAGGATGGCAGGACCTCAGCAGAAAAACGACACAAACAGCCATGCCCTACCCGGGGCTCGAACCCAGGTCCCGTAGATCAGTAGCCAAGCGCACTAACCACTCGGCCACAGGACAGACTGAACTAAAATTGCAGCAAGTTGGCAAAATCAAAGCAACTTGGTAAAATCTAGGGAAGTTGCAAAATCGAGGCAACTTAACAAAATGTAGGGCAGTTGGCAAAATTTGAAGCCACTCGGTAAAATACAGGTAAGTTCTGAAAATTGTGATTGGTATTAGCTAATTTTATCCAAAGCTTTCTCACATGGACATAAAAGATCAGCTCCTGTATTGATGCAATCTATGAATCAGTTTATTCGTGATAAGGCTTCATAAAAGACAATTTTAGAACACTATGTATGCCAACAGTGGCAAGACTTAACTTATAAGAACTTTGGCCTCTTCTTGACCAAAACTTAGTTCTTGAAAACTTTGTTTTCTTGAGGAAATTTGGCCTCTCACTTCAAAGATCCTACAGTGCTGGCCATTAAAAGTGCAACACCAGGAAGAACTCATCAGATTGTCCCGAAATATGCAAGATGGGTAGCCCATGGGACAACATGTAAATGATTCAAAGCGCAGCACATACGCACATCATGTGTGACAGTAACGCCCCCTGGAAGTGGTATAAAAGATTACAAAGAGCCAGTGTAAAGCAATGGAATTGGGTTTGCTCGCAGTTCTTGCACACTAAAGGATCAAGTATGCCCCATCGAAGAACACAGCATCCATACGACCAGGTTTCTGACTTCGATTGAGGGAGAACTGTGGGATTACGGGAAGGCGGATTATCATACCGAGACATTGGTGTTTGTGTTGGATGGAATGCTGCCACAGTGATGAGAATATGGCATCAGTGGGTACAAGAGGAACAAACTCACCGACGTGAGGGATCTCAATGGCCCTGTCACAAAAACAAACGAGAGGACAGGCATCTTGTGTGCATGGCTTTGAATGATCATACAGCCACATCAAACACCTTAGCTCAACAGTTAGGGTGTGTTGCATATCAACCAGTGTCCGCATATATGGTTCAACGTCATCTACAGTATCGGGGCATCTTTGCTAGGCAGCCATTGCTTTGGCTACCATTGACTCTAAACACAGGCATGTGTGACTGCATGGTGCCAAGAACATCGTGCATTGATGTGTGAATGGCATCGCATCGTCTTTTCAGACAAATCCCATTTCAGTATGCAGCACCATGAAGGCCAATATATCAGGACAAACTGTCAGCCTTGTATGGTACAGTCTGGTGGTACTGCAGTGACAGGCTCAGTAAGACATGCATGATGCAGCACCATACAGGTCCGGCCCCTGGTGTTATGGTATGGGGTGCCATTGGACTCCACTCACACATCTTCAGGGGCTCTCTGGTGCCATTTACCAACAGGATAATGCCCGACTACATGTGGCATGCATCATCCAATGATTCCTGGATAGCCACCATGTGACACTTCTGACTTGGCCTGTGCGTTCACCAGATCTGTCCCCAATTGAACATGTCTGGTCCATGATCTCACGATGACTAGCACACCAGACACCAGCAGCTGCTACAACAGATGAACTTTGGCTACGTATCAAAACTGCATGGACTGACATTCCCCAAATACACATCCGACATCTCATCCTCTCAATGCTGTACCATGTATCAGCGGTTATTGCCGCTCATAATGGCTATACAAGACACTGATTTCTTTGTATTCCAGAAGTCTAACCGAGTTGTATTTGTAATCATTTGATCCTTGTAACATAAGCTATGTATTCACTAAATATGACTTTGATATCTCTTGCCTTTCCTGGTGTTGCACTTTTAATGGCCAGCAGTGTAATTCAAGTTTCCTGACTTTCTGTTTTTTCTGTAGAAGATTTAAAGTTTTTCAAAATGTTCGTGGTCATTGCTGGGTCAACTGTAACAGGAAGTTGTAAATCTGTAAGATGGGAAAAAAACACCAAAGTGAACCCCTTCTGCTATCTAACAAATGTCCTGAAGGCCAATATATCAGGACAAACTGTCAGCCTTGTATGGTACAGTCATCAACATTTCAACATCATATGGTTGCATCAAGACAAAGCTTGGAGTCATACCTCAGCATCTACATGCACATATCTTCAACAGATGGCAGAATAATTTGGAATCCACATTATAGCATTTGAGGACATTCCTGTGAAGTCACCAAATGCTTTACCCATGGACTTTTGCATATTTGGACTCTTGAAATGGGCTCTGGGTAAATATTGACCACAGATTGTTGATGGATTATGGAAGGTTTGTAAAGAGGAATGAAACCAATTAGATATGAAACCGTTGGTTGGTTGGTTGTTTTGGGTTTTATGGCGCATGGGCGACTAGGCCATAATGCACCAAACAGAAGACAAAATAAATGATAAAAGATATACAACCCACAACCAAATTTAAAATAAAAGTGGTATATTATAAAATGCTAAAACAACAAATAACAAGTGTATATCTACAAAATAAAACAGCTTGAAAAATACAAGTTATAACAATCCCAGGTGTAAAAGACCTGGGCAATACAAAATATTAGGTAAAATCACAATCTAGTAAAATAACCACAATATTTTAAAAAGGAAAAAACTGATGGTAAAAAGCAATGGTCAGTTAAAAGATGTCCAAGTGTTAAGAGGCTCGGACGCAAAATCATGAAAGTTAAAATACATTTTACGTTCAAAATTAAAAGCTTCACATTCGATTAAAATATGTTTAACAGTTAAAAAGATGTCACAAAACTCACACTTAGTTACATCATCCGCCCGTAGAAGAAACGAATGAGAAATAAATGAATGACCTAAGAGGAGCCGAGCAAGTACAACTTCCTCCTTGCAATTTCTGCGGTAACAAGACTGCCATGATTTGATGATAGGTTTGATATCGAAGAGCTTGTTGGTAAGCTGTTCTGACCAAGATCTCTGCCACTGTACCTGGAGCTCGATTATGAAACGCTGCAGGAAATCCAGGTATGGAACTGGCAGTGGAGAGTTGGACAAGGGTGTGGCTGACTTGGCAGCAGTATCTGCCAAATCATTGCCCCTGATACTGAAATGATTGGGCACCCAACAGAAATGGATGGTGGTGGTGGCTGCCAGATGATGGAGCTGCTGGTGGATCTTAGAAAGAACAGGGTAAGGCTGATGCCTCACCGAGATCAAAGCCTGTAGCGAACTAAGCGAGTCGGTGTAAAGCACACACCAACGATGATGCTTAGCCATTACATGGTCCAAGGCGAGGCTGATAGCGTGCAACTCTGCAGTGAAGATGGAACACTGCAATGGGATCTGGTCTGCAATGATTACATCACAGCAGGCCATGGCCAATCCCACCTATGTGCCGGACTTCAAGCCGTCTGTAAAGACAAGCAACATCTCCAGGCACAGTGGCAGAGAAGTCCGGGTGCGCAGCACAATGGCTGGCAAAGAGTTGCTGATACACACAGTCGGGTGTAAAAGCCTTCCCCATCCTGCACAGGGAAAAATAACAGGAAGGGGAAACAGTGAGCCAATGTGGAAGTGGCTCTGCTGTCGACTGTATGACACTATCGAGGCTGGTATTGATGTCTCTGAAGTAGCCTTGGACACGCAAACCAAACAAACGAATGGCAGTCAGCCAATTTGTGTAAAGCATTTCCCACTTTGGACTGGACGCAGTCCCAAGTGGGATGGCCAGGCAGGGATCAAAATTTAGATGCATATTGTAGGGACAACTGCTGACGGCAAAGAGATAAAGAGAGTTCGTCGGTCTCGACATATAGACTCTGGATCGGTGAGGTGCGGAAGGCTCCCATGCGTACACAGAGAGAGATATGAAACAGTGCTTCACAAAAGCCTACTACAGCGGAAGGTATGCTGCAGAACAATTGTTGCACAACAGGGACACGTGATCAAGCATGATCGATGGTGAAGTAAAGGTACTTGATATTCTGTGGACCTCTGAAAACACCCCCATATAATGTATCAAACCTTGGTACTTATAACTGTTCCATCAGCTACAATATATAAAAATAATTCATTTACTCATTATGAATTAACCAAGATAATGTAGGGAATCTTAGTGGGTATACCTTGTGTTCTGTATGTTAATTCTAACTGAGGAGTTTGGTACATTTTTTATTGGTGAATGTAACAACTTTCTCAAAAATATTAGATTTTATTAAGAAATTTAATGAAGGAAGAAAACAACAAAAACACCATTTTCATTAAATATGTAGCACAAATGGCTTATTTACAAAAAAAATTGCTTGAACAAAAATGAAGCCTGATTTTGCATTCCCAACAATTATATGAGTACACCCACTTTAGCCCAATTGAAAATAGAACAAGCACATCTCACACTGAAATGATAACAGCAATAAAAAGTGGACTTTTTTTATTAACCCTGCTCTCTCTCTCTGGGTCTTGTAATGTGGTGTTGCTTGATAGTGCTCTTATATTAATAATACTATTGGAACAGATTGGTAGGAAGAGAAAGCTTGTTTCAGCCACATGGAAGGTTAAAAAGATGTTTCTATCTAATACACAAACTAGTCTTTCTTCATATGTAATATAATAATGATGGTACCACAATGTATGTACATAAACCTTGATTGCTGAAAATGGCCATACAGTACATTCATTTATAGATAAATTCGTGTACACACAGAAAAATGTTCTGTAGAAATCAAACTCAACAAAATTCACCTGTTCCAAGTTCTTCAAAACTTAGAAAAGTTGACTAAAAAATTTAGTTTTGGTAGATGTTAAAAAAAACATAGGTTTGAGTTTCCCTCTCACAAAATCTCAGTTTTCCAGGTGATTCTTCATTTCTTCATACTGCATATTATACCAAAGATAAACCAATAACAAACCGAAAGAAATGATTAAATATCACTTTGATTTTTTTTTCCCCTTGAACTAAATAACTTACCTTCCCCTTTTACCTTTGAAGATGGCAAGTAACTTTCAAAAATACTATTTTCCATTTCACTGCAAAAAAACAATATATATAAATATGCACATCACAAACACTTAATTAAACATAAACAAAATTATTTATGCAACTGAAAAGAAAAAAATTACTTTTCCCATCAAGAAAAAGTTTTAAATATAAACTTGATATTTCTGATTTCACTCTCAGGGCAGGGGTTGGCTCAATCGGTAAATGCCAAGTTCATAATACGCAGTTCCCAGGTTCAAGTCTCAATTGTGACAGCATTGAGATTTATCTCCCCTAACTCTTGCCCCACCCTCAGTCAGAAAGGGAACACTGATGGGCTCAGAAAAGCCACAGTTTATTGAATGGGACATTAAACTGTAGCCCTATAATGCAGGAGAGCCATACCCTGTGCATGCTAAAGAACATGTTGGATGCTACTGACAGGAACCTACCATTTGTCCCCTAACAGCTGTCCGGTGGGTCCCTTTCCTCCAAACTTCTATGAGCCCTTTGGGTTCTTGTGACTTGGCCATTTAGTCCACTGTTTGCAAAAAAGCATTTTTCAGAGGTAAAACAACCAACCTCATTTAATTTTCAGTTATATTATACTGAAATAAATTTTTTGTTCAATCTATCTTCATTTACTATTTAAAATGCATTAAATTTTTATCACCTTGCATTTATTGAGATTATGATAATTTATTGGAAAGATATAACTTTATTATGATATACTGTTAAATTTGAACTGCTCTAAAATCAAAGGTACAAATACAGAGTGCAGAATTAAACTAAGATTAAAATCACTCTATAAATATTATAGGTGCTATAGTAGTTGCATGGTATCAAGAAAAACACAATCAGCTCATTGAAAATTAATGGATTTACTGATAGTTGTTTATTGGTGCAATGAAGTTCAAGGTTAATTAGTCATACCTGTGTTAGCATGGTTGATGCATTCCTCTTCAGACAGCCTCTTGAGTTGTATAATGAGGAAGTCTAGAGTGTGTGCCATTCCTCCCAGGAGCTGATGCTGAGACTGTCACAGGTCTGGTGTTAATGCTTTTCACTACATTTTTTTAACATCTTCCTAAACTCAATTTTTTTTTATATATAAAATTCACTTGTTCTAAGTTTTACAGAACTTGAATATGTTATTTAGAAGAGAAACAACACACTCTGGACTTTTTCTCATTGCATAACTCAAGAGGTTGTCTAAAGAATAATGCATCAACCATGCCAATAAACAACTATCACTGAGTCCATTACCTGTCAATGAGGTGATCTTTTTTGTTTGTTTTTTTCAATACCACATGACTAGTATAGTACCTACGGTGTTTATAGAGTAATTTTAATCTTAATTTTAATTGCTTATAAAGTGGAATCACTTGAATATCAATCATGATTGGCTTGTGCCAGAGCCAGCTTGTCCATCAATAAGTCATCTGACTCATAAATTTGATATAAATACAACATTTTTCCCCCCTTTGGAGATTTTAGTTGGAAAGACAGATCACTGAATTCCTTCTAGGATATCTACAAAATTTTGGAATTGTGTTTCCCTGACAAAAACAAGGATTTTTCAAGACAGTGACCTGCAACCAATTTTTTCCCACTATGAACTACTAACATAAAAAAAAATTATCCTAAAAACAACAAAAAAAAAAGCAGTTTATTTTATCTCTGGTTGGGTTGTTTTACCTCTAAGCGGCACATTTTTGCACCCATGGGCTAAATGGCCAGGTCTCAAGGACTCCGAAGGCTCAGAGAAGGTTGGAGGAGGGGACAGTTGAAAGACAGATGGTAGTCCCCCATCAAGGCCATCCAGCATATTCTTTAACATGCACAGGGTATGGCTCTCCTGCACACGGGACCATGGTTTAACATCCCATCCAATGGACGGCGGCCTTTCCAAGCCCATCAGTGTCCTCTACTGACCGTGGGCAAGGCAGGGAATTTTGCAGAGATAAATCTCAACGCTGACCCAGCTGGGACTCAAACCTGGAAATTTATCTCTGGTTAGAGATTATGCAATGAATTAAGTATAATTAACAATTGTAATTGAAATGCAACAAAAACAGGTACTATAGGAACATTAAATATTCTTCTAAAATTATCAAAATTCCTCTGTACCTCATTCACAAACCACTGTCCTGATTGAGTTTGAAAAATAACCTTAATTTTGCTGATTTTCTAAATCTATGGAATTCTTGTTCCCCTGTTCTAAAGTAATAATAAAAAAAAGTCTTAATGATTCCTGATCAACCATTATTAAAAACTGTTACTCAAATATCAGTATTCTTGTAATTCAGATCATCCCACAATAAGTAATCAGATTTAGCTGATTGATTCTTCAGTTCATTAAACCTTAAAGCTATTTTTATCTCTTTTTTTAGGAATGCAACACAATTTCCCAACTACATTTTAAAGTAACAAAGAGTAACAAGTCACCAAAAAAAAAAAACTTTTTGATTCTGGACAATAAATATATAAAAAGGAAAAGAAAAAAACAAGCAAGCATGAAAAATATCTTGCAAGCCCATTAGTGAGAGTTTTTGAAAAGTGAAAAATCATCTTCTGGTACTTTAAAGGTTAAAGCTCAAAATATGGTTCTCAGACAATTTAAATCCACCAATTTAGTAACTAACCATTGACATTTATGTTGGAACAATACTTGAACTTAACTTTCAACTTTATTTTACAATATATATATATATTTTTTTCTTATAAACAACCCACAAGCTAAGCTTTTCTGGGTTGTTATATTACATATTATATTGTATAAAGATAATATGGAATACATTGAAATTTAAACATATTAACATGTATATATACATATTTTAAAAAATTCAAACTACCCAATGTTCAATTATATAATAATGCAAATAAAAAAATATTTGCAGCTTCAGGCAGTAGATAACAAGATTTACTTTAGTATATTATACATAAATTCAATATCAGCAAACCCCATAAGAAAAATCTTTATCTTTTTTTTTAAACAAATAAATATTACCAGAGAAATTTCTTAATTCATAAGGTAAGCTATTTAACATTTTGGGGGCTAAATACATTGAATGCTTATGTACAATCTTTTTTTTAACTAATGAAACAATATATTGTCTCCCCCCAGTACGCAAATGATGTTCAAATATTTTTTTCTTGAAGATAATTGCTACTGTTAGGCTATGCCACCCCACCCTGCTGAGGTCTCTTTGATGCTGACCATTTTAAAACCCACTGGACTGTTTAATGCTTTGAGCAAGATTATGGATTCTCATCTAGCTATGCAGGTAGGCCTTGTTGAGAAAAAAACTACTTTTTTTTAATCCTCCTCCTCCTCCTCCTCCTCAAGCAGCCATGGGCTACGGAGGTCCAACCAGACCGCGCAGTTTAATTCTCCAAGCATATCTGTCCTGAGCTACATCTGCTGCATCCGGCCACTGTACACCAATTCTAACAAGGTCCTGTTTGACATTGTCTGCCCACCGCATCCTAGGTCTCCCCCTCCTTCTGAGGCCTCTAGGCACACTGTTCATAACCCTATTCGCCAATCTATAATTATTGATACGGGCAACATGGCCAAACCAGCGGAGTCTCTCTCTGCACAATATGCTGCTTAAAGGAGGTTGCAAACTCCTTTGCCTAACCTCATCATTAGTTACAAAGTTAAACCACCTAATACCCAAGATACTGCGTAAGCATCTAGAATCAAAAGCATCTAGTTTCCTGTTATCTTGTTTACACAGCGTCCAAGTTTCACTACCATAGCTAACCCTAGAAAGAACCAAACTATTATACAGTCTAATTTTAGTCTTTAGGTGTATACGCCTATTTCTCCACAATCTCCATAGATTCTTAAAAGTCCCGGCAGCAATACCTATTCGTCTGTTAATCTCATGCTGCACATCACCAGTATCAGTTAAATAGCTCCACAATGCAAGAAAAACGACAATGACCTACAATATTTGGGAAAAAATATGAAAAACTCATCCAATACTCAACAAAACAGAAATGACGACTTATCGCTAATTTTCTTCAATTCAGAAACCAAACTTTCGGACTTAGACGATGGCGAGGTCACTGACTTTTTCTTTCGATACCTAAATAGAGATATTAAAGGAAGATATACCAGAAAAGGGGACATCATTGTTTTCCCCACGAATATTGAAGAATTCAACAAACTCCAAAAATTGACCTCCATTCTGGGAATTACTGTTGAGACCAGGATCCCGTCCAAGGAATTTTCCATGGGCATGCTGGTCAATGTACATCCGAAATATGAAGACGAATATCTTCTCAAGTGCCTTTCCAGTTATGGAATCTACAAAGTTAGATGAATGTACCGATTCACACCAAATGCTACAAATCATGGAGTTACCAAAACTGCCACCACAAATGTGATAATCTATGCCGAGACCCTCAAACTACCAACCAGTGTCGAAATCGGCTTCTCTCACTTTAAGGTGAGAGAATACTTCGGCTCATCCTCACTATGCAGCAAATGCTTTCGCTGGGGGCACATCGCCACTTACTGTCGTGGCAAACTCAGGTGCAAAAGGTGCGGAGGTGAACACTCGCACAAGGACTGTCACAGTCAAAATCTAAAATGCCCCAACTGCAGAGGAGAACATCCAGCTACATACCATGGATGTCCTGTTAAACGCATAGCTTGTCGCGCCATGAGGATACAAGCCCAACTTCAGTGCAGCTGGTCAGCAGCCTTTGCGCAGGCAAAAAATGAATCCGACATGGATCCTCTGGCCACTCACCAACAGAGGACCACCAATGAACATCAACATCATAGTGCCATATCTACTAACTTTTCTTCATCTAACATGAAACAAAGTGACTGTGCCACCATAGATACTGAAGCAGTTCCAGAACTTTCAATCGAACATGCTTCCAGACCTTCCACCTCAGGCTACAAACAGGTAAATCCATCTACAAATTCTGTTAATCTCGCCAGTTCCTACGCAAATAAGGCAAAAGGCAAAACCATTCGCAAACAAAATAGTATAGAAATGCCAATACTAATTCCAATAGAAATTAGAAAAAATAATAATAAGGATGTAACCAGTAATCTAATTATAGACCTAATACTTAATCTCCTTAAGTACATCAGTTTCCAGGATGATGACCTCAAACTTTTGCAGCATGTTCTCTGTAAATTCAAAACTTAAGAATTTTTCCATTCTACAATGGAATTGCAGGAGTTTCCAATCCAAAAAACAGGATGTTCTGCTTCTTAGCAAATATAAGGGCATTGATATTTTTGCTCTACAGGAGATACGAAAGTCTAAAAAACATTTCAACCTCCCTAATTATCTTTCCTATATTTATTTCTCCCCCCATAGTACCAATGGGGTTGGCTTCTTAATTAAAAAATCTATCAATCATAAAATCCAAAAAATTAATTACAATTTCCATAATCTGGAAATTATTGCAGTGCAGATAATTATTAATAATACTTCCTTTACTGTTTTTAATTTATATAACCCTGGTCTTGCTGTTAATAGTATCACATTTCAAAATATTTTTAAACAGATCCCTGAACCTCATATTATTTTAGGAGATTTCAATAGCCACCACACTTCATGGCACTCATACAAAATAAATCATGCAGGCAGGCTTCTTTCCCAATACGTTACAAATTCCAACCTGGTAATACTTAACTCAAAAGCCACCACACATGAAAACCCTAATAATAACCTATCAATCATTGACCTTACCTTCATATCTCCCCAACTCACTGAACTATTTAAATGGTCCATCTTACCTGACACCAGAGGTAGTGACCATCATCCTATCCTTTTGCAGGCCAATCTCCAATATAAATACAGGAAACATACATCTCAATAATTGGCCACTATTTAACAAAATTCTCACTCAATCACCCCCACCACATAACACAATTGATTATGACCATTTCATTCATCACATCATAGATATTACACATCCTGCCTTCACAATCATTCTCAACAAAATTCCAAAATTGACAAAAAATTTCTGGTACATGAATAAACTATCTGCAATCAGAAAAAAAGCTGAAAATAAAGCCAAACAGACAAGACATTTTGATGACATCAATAGATACAAAAAAATAAATGCACAGGTCAGAAAAAAATTAAAAGAACTTTATAAGGACAATTGGCAAACTTTTACCAATCAACTCAGCACAATTACTACAGCTAAAAGTCTCTGAAAAACATACAAACACATTAATAATCCAAAATCACAAACAACCCCTGCCTCAGAAATTGCCATTCATAATAATATTACCCTCCTTGACACTGCCAATAAATTTTTGGACAATCTTAAAAATACACAAACAACAACCCTCACCAATTCTGAACTTAAATTCATAGATAATATAAACAAAAAATTACAAAATATACCACCTGCTTCCTTTATTATGGACCAACCTTTCTCTATGAAAGAATTAAACAATGCAATCAATAAGTTGAATCTAAAATCATCCCCTGGACATGATCAGATATCAAATAAATTCTTCAAATATCTTCCCTATCAATGGAAAGATAGACTTTTAAAAATATTTAATTCAATCTGGGTCTCACACAAACTTCCTGACAACTGGCTATACATAATAATAATATTCTTGTTAAAATATGGCAAACCACCTTTTGAATTAAACTCATACAGACCCATATCACTCTTACCTAATCCACTAAAACTATTTGAAAGACTCCTCCACAAAAAACTGGTTTCTTGAATCTGGGAAAATTCTCCCCAATAATTTCTATGGTTTCAGAAAATTCAGATCCTCAAAGGACTGCATTTCACATCTTCTCACTGATATACACAAAGCCAATAAAAAGAAAAAATACACTATTGCCATTTCTGTGGACCTGTCCCAAGCATTTGACTCAGTCTGGATACACGGCCTCCTACACAAACTTTTATCCATAAATATACAGGGAAACCTCCTACATTTTCTACATTCCTTCCTCCTACACAGAACCTGCCAAGTCAGGATTAACGATACATCTTCTAACCAACTTCCTTTCATACAAGGCCTATCACAAGGCTCTATTTTATCTCCAACTCTATTTAATATTTACATTCATGACATCCACAAAATCTTCTATAGGAGGGTTACTTACACATGTTATGCAGATGATATAACTTTCTGGGCCACTGACAACTCTATACCCAATCTCCATATTTTATTGCAAAAACAGCTAAATAAATTATACACCTACTGTCAAAAATGGCACTTACAAATTAATCCTCAGAAGACATTTTGCATTCCTTTCCACCATAACAGAAACCCTAAACCAACACTGCATTTCACTATTAATAATGAGACTATCCCACAACATAATACATGCAAAATACTAGGCATAAACTTGGACTCAACACTCACCTGGACTCCCCATCTGGATTATTTACACACTCAGGGACTTAAACTAACAAATACACTTAAATACTTCACATTTATTAATAATGGCACACCACAATATCATATGATCAAACTATATACAAATCTCATTAGAGCAAAACTAGAACATGGTATGGAATTTTTATGTGGCATATCAGATACCAAAATACAAAAACTTAATGTAATCCAAAACAAATGCATCAAAATTGCAATTGGCCTCCCCTCCTTCACACCCACTCTCTCTATCATTGCAGAGACTTCCCTACCCCCCCCCCTCCAAATTAGACAAAAAATCCTTCTAATTAAATATTATATTAGACTACACTACAAACTTCCAAATCACCCTTTCCACACCCATTTTATAAGAAGCCCCTACTACAAGCACATTAAATCCACTCCTGACCTCCACACTTTAATGAAGAAACACCTACAGATCAAAAACTTTGGGGATATTCCCCCACTTATAGCAGACTGGAGCTTCATTAGTCCTACATTCTCCACCCACATACCCACTCTCACACATAACTTACCACATGATGCAGTAAAAACTCTCGCTGAAACATACTTTGACACACAATACAATGAAAATATTAAAATTTATACTGAAGGCTCTGTCATTCAAAACCCACCATCAGCCAGTGCTGCTATTCATATCCCACAATACAATACTTCATTATCTTTCAAATTATCCCCAATCTGCACCATACTACATACTGAAATCTTTGCCATTATTGAGGCCTTGGAATGGACCCTTAAATATGTACACAACAAAAACATTACCATTTTTATAGATTCCAAAGGAGCCATACAAACCCTCTCACAGGAATTTCTATACACCTCATATAACTACTACATACATAAAATCCTCACTCTTACAACACATAACCTCCATACAAATAATAATACAATTATTTTACAATGGATTCCCAGCCACGTTGGAATTCACCATAATGAAACTGTTGATAATCTCGCTAAACTGGCACACAACCTCCACATAGTATCACCTACCTATCACTTTCATATCAATACTTCTCAGGAGATAAAACAACTTGAAGCACATCTCACCAATAAATACTTTCAGGTCCAGGCCTCTGTCCAAAACAACTTTCGATTTAATCTTAACCATAATATATCAACAATTGATAACCTCCCCTTCCCTAGAAAACACATCAAATTACTACACAGATTAAGAACCAACTCCACAATTCTTAATCCTACTCTACATAAATTCAAACCCACACATTCTCCTAACTGTAGACATTGTAAAGTTCCGGAGACGGTTCATCACATCCTACTTAACTGTGATAATACTGCCTCACAGAGACAAACTTTCTTCAAATCACTCATTGACCTAAACATTTTGGATATTCAAACGAATGTAATTCTGGACCCCTCCCCCCCTCTAAACAAAATCAAAATTTATGAATCTCTCTTTTCTTTCCTTCTTTCCACCTCACTTTGGAACAGAATTTAGTCCACCTTTCCTTTACCCTCTACTATCGTCTCTTCATGTCCTGCATAAAGATTTTTCTTCAATTCTCAACTTACCTCTCGCATACATGTTCCCGAAGGGACCCTCACTCTGTTCTCTATCCAGACTCACACCAAAAATTCCATAAAATATAAATAAATAAAAAAAAGAAAAATAATGGAGGGACTATAGAAATAAGGGAACAAATATATACATATCTAAAGTGGCTCAAATCCTTTAACTCAGGTCTTACTGGCCCAAATAACCACAAAACAGGGGATCAATAGTCTTCAATTCAATATTCCTATCTCCATAACCCAAGAATAAATTAAAACCACTCAGGGAAAAATAAAGAAAAATTATTAAATTGTAAATATAAGAATAATAATTAAAAAAAATAAATATTAAGTAATGAAATAAAAAATAAAATAAATAATAATAAAATACATATATATATAAAATAATACATAATTAACAAAAAAAAATAAAAAGGAAAATTATATAAAAATATTTAAAAAATGATAAAAATAAATAAATATATTATATAAAAAAAAAGCATAAAAAAATAAATAAAACAAAAAACTAAAAGAATAATAACTAAAAAAAAAAGCATTAAAAAAAACTAAAAAGAAAAATTAATCCTCCAAACAACTCTGAATGCTTCCCTGAAAGCATATACAAACATAAACACTCATAAAATCCTAAAATATCAATTTTCACTGGGCGACTATCTCTTACTGCTTTGCACGATATCAAATATAATTTTGATAACCAAAATATTAATATATACGCGAACCCTAAATTTAAAATAAAAAACATAATACCCACATACATCCAAAATTATCATTCTGAGAAAGCCTGTAGAAGGACCTCTCAATACCACGTAACGTTAAACAACAACAACAATCCCAAGATAATTAAACTGTGACACCTGCTCAAGACTGCAACCATTCAGATTAACTGAATCACAACCTGCCTGACCAATTTTCATCACTTTAGTTTTCTCTCTGTTTATAACCAAACCTACTCTACTACCAGTTTCATCAACAGCTCGAATGAAAGAGTTCATCTCATCAACATCATTTGCCAAAAGGGCTAAATCATCAGCATAATCTAAATCAGAAATTTTCATATCTCCAGCCATTTAAGGCCAAAAGCTTTCCCTTGAAGTGAATTTTGCATAACATAATCAACAACCAAACTAAAGAGAAAAGGAGACAAAATGCACCCTTGTCGAACACCAGAAGTAATGCTAACCAATTGCTGCAAGACTTACCAACTCTCACACATGACTCAGTGTTATTATAGAGAGCTTTCATTATGTTAACTAACTTGTCAGGTATACCATATGATCTCACAATCAACCACAAATTATGACGATCAACAGAGTCGAAAGCCTTTTTGAAATCAACAAAGCTAGCAACCGAAGGTTTCTGAAACTCTAAACATTTCTCAAGAATCTGCCTAAGTGAAAATATCTGCTCTACACATACCCTACCACTTCTGAATCCACATTGCTCATCACGCAATTGCCTGTCAACCAGATTCTTAATTCTATTAAGCACAATCATGGAAAGAACTTTACCTGGAACAGAGAGTAGGCTGATACCCCTAGAGTTATCACAAGAACTGCGATCACCTTTTTTGAAAATAGGGATAATAATAGCTCTGGTAAAATCTTTAGGAACCATACCTTTATCATAAAAGTTATTCAAAATTTCAGTCATCCAAGTGGTAACTGAAACATTCCCAGCTCTAAGCATTTCCGTAGTAATTTCATCCACCCCTGGGGATTTATGAAGTTTAAGTTTAGAAATAGCCAAACTAACTTCAGATTGTGTTATAGGGCCAACATTAAAGCCAACAATGCATCTTTCATCATTGCAAACAATGGGAATAGAATTAACCACATTGTTTAGAACATCACTGAAATGCTCAGCCCACCTAGCCATGACAGAATCCTCACCTTCTATAACCTTACCTTGTTTATCCTTCAATCCCTGTATACCTGTTCGTTTTCTACCACACAAAACATTAACTATCTGGTACAGCTCTCTGCTGTTGTGCTGTCTAACTGCTTCCTCAGCTTTGTCAGCCAGGCCATCAAGCCAAAGATTCTTATCAGTAGCTAACTGATCCTTTACACGTTTATTAAGTTCTATGTAACGCTTTCTATTAGGACTAGTAGGGTACTGATTAAGGACATTCCTGCAGTTCCTTCTTTCTGAAATAAACTCAAGTGCTTTATCACTTAAATAATTCTGCCTCCTCTGCTCCTTTTTCCCTAAAAGAGTACTGTTAGTTTCCAAAAAAGCCTGTTTAAAATGGCCCCATTCTTCCTCAACTTCAGTATTAAGCAAACCATGACTGTCATAATGACTAAGTAAGCTATCATGGTAAGCTTTAGCCATAACTGGGTCTTTCAGAGCTTCAGTATTAAAGGTAAATTTTTTAACCCTAGCACAACATTTTTTAAGTTTAAGTTGCAAGACACTTTTAACAAGGTAATGGTCAGATCCAATTTCAGCTCCCCTATATGCCCTGGTATTTCTAACAGAACTAGCCCATTTGCTGTTAATTAATATATAATCAATCATATTCCTATGCAACCCATCAGGTGAAACCCATGTGTATTTATGTATTTCGCGGTGTATGTAATATGTGTTAGTTATTCTGAAACCATTGAGTTTACTTACCTGTAGGAGACGTTGCCCATTGCCATTGCAGCTACCAATACCAAAAGGGCCTATTACTCCTCCCCAAAGGTCAGAGTCGGTACCAACTTTGGCATTGAAGTCACCAAGGAACAAGGGTAATATCTCCTTTCTTGACAGAATTCAAAATATTCTGAAGTTGTCCGTAAAACCTATCCTTCTCATCCTCATCGGCATCCTCAGCCCCCCGCTTAACCTCAGCCCCCCGGCATAACAGCAGATAACATTCAAGTGTTTAATGCTTGTCTGAAATTTTGCTGTGAGAAACCTTTCATTAATGCACTCATATCCTAGAAGAGCATCACTAGCATGTCTGCTGAGCAGCAGACCCATGCCTTGGTGATGCTTTCCATCCTCCCTCCCTGTAAAGAGAAATTTAAAGTTATTTTTAAGTATCTCACCTTTACCTGTCCATCTGGTCTCTTGCAAGCCTAGAATATCTAGGTTATAGCGCTGGAATTCCTGCATGAGGACATCAAGAGAATAATCTCTATGTAATGTCCTCACGTTCCACGTTCCTGCAGAGAGAAAATGATTAGTAGGATTTTTAAAGAAATTAGGTTTATTGAGATTGGTAGGGCCAACAATATCAAACAGCCTTCTGATCGCAGGCATGGGGCAAAGACCTGTTCCTCCTCCACTAAAGGCTGAAGCCACCGATGCTGGTAGGAACTTCAGGCACCACCTTTTCAAGTGGACTTTTTCAAGAGCCACATGGCCTGCCTGAGACACATTACTCCAGTTTAGGCTTGACGATGCCCAACTAGCTAAGTAAGGTTCAGGTACCTGCGATGGCCTCTGATTAGGATTATCCACCAGCTGATATAAGGTATCCCATGCCTCTGTTCACTTGGAGCTGGCAACCCAGAAGCAAACAGAAAACACAGCGGCAGACTCTCCCTCAACAGAGGCCCACCAGTGCAGCAAGTCCAGGATCCATAATCAAGCTCAAATACATAAACAAGTCCAGTCTAGTAGGTATAAATGGTCAGCACCAGGACCCTTTGAAGTTGACCACTCCTCAGCAGGGTTGAAAAAAAAGAAAAAAGTGGCCATAGATGACCAGATCAGTAGGCCATACTGAACTGGCAGCCCTCCCCTTCCGTTCCCTTCCAAAAGAGAATATCTCTTTTGAAAGGTACTAACGGCCTGCACCACGAGAAGGCGGGGTCGGACATTAGGTGCTAGACCTGACCAGATCAGTAGGCCATACTGAACTGGCAGCCCTCCCCTTCCATTCCCTTCCAAAAGAGAATATCTCTTTTGAAAGGTACTAACTGCCTGCACCACGAGAAGGCGGGGTCGGACATTAGGTGCTAGACCTAATCTTTAATATAAAATATTTAATTTTTTATTTGTTTGTGGAGTGCTAGTACCAAATGAACAGATGCACAGGATACCTTATATCAGCTGGTAGATAATCCTAATCAGAGGCCTTCACAGGTACCTTATCTGAACCATTACTTTAGCTAGTTGAGCATCGCCAATCTTACCCTGGAGTAATGTGTCTCGGGCAGGTCAGTTTCTATTTAGATTCTTGTTCGTGAAAAGGTCCACTTGTAAAGGGGTGCCAAGGTTCCTAGCAGCATAAGAAGCTTCAGTCTTTAGAAGTGGGGAAAGCATCTTTGTCGAATTCTTGCTATTAGGGGACTGTTTGATACTGTCAGTATTACCCCTTTTAATAAAACCTAATTTGTTTAATAATCCTACTAACCATATTTACCTAACAGCTACCTGCAATATGAAGCCTCAACATAGAGATTACTGCCTTGATGTCCTCACACAGGAAATCCAGCATTATAATCTGGAGATTCTGGGCTTGTAAAAGACCAGATAAACAAGGTCAAATATCTAAAAATAATCTCAAATTGCTCATTTCAGGATGAGAGGATAGCAAATATCTGCAAGGTGCAGGTTTGCTGAAAATCTGCACCTTGTCTGGCTGAAAAATGAAAAATGGACAGCACATTTATTCAAAAGAGATGACTCAAAAATATTCGAAGGTGGTTCAGGAATAATGGCACCAAAATCAGAAATCTATACCAAATTCTTCAGCAATTTTTTCTTTCAGAAATGCCTTCAAGTTGTTCTTTCACTTTCAACCTGTTAATGACAATTAAAGTAATATGTTTTCTTTTTATACCACTTTTCAGCTGATTAGGACCCAGAATTAATCAAATATTTTAACTTAATTAAATAGCAGAACACAAATAGCACATTATAAGCAATAACAGCCATCTGTTATAGACCCAATATCACCACTAAACATTCAAAATGAAACACATTTGTTGAAGGCACTAAGCAATAATGTCTGTCCGTCCATCAATCTAAATTAGTCGACATCCAGACTAGCAATGGTTTACAGTACTTAAAATTTCAAACTTCAATAACATTTTATATTAATTACATACATATACATACATACAAAATCCTCATGCAGCCATGGGCTACAGAGTCCAACCAGAACGTGCAATTTTCTTCTCCAGATGTGTCTGTTCTGAGCTACAGCTGCTGCATTTGGCCATTCTAGGCCAATTCTAGCAAGGTCCTGTTTGACATTGTCTACCCATCACATCCTATGACTCCCCTTTTTTCTGAAACCCTTAAGCACACTGTTCATAACATAAAGTAGGAAGAGGAGAAGGTGCCCTATTGCTTGAAAACTGTAGCCAAGCATTGTCATATTGCTCCTACTCCTCCTACTCGTAAGAGTACTGTCACTGTGCTAACGAACAACAGAATGTGTTTAAAAAATGATTATGTGCGTAGTATATGGATGCATCAATAAGCCTCTGAAAACGATCAAAGAGATACATTTCATAGGTAATAAATAATGCTAAAGTATTTTTTTTTAAATTGAAAATTTTGTCACTTCAACTATTTATGACAGTAGTATAGTTAGGACTTGTGGAAGGGGGTACAGGAGGGGAAATTGCAAAAACTTGTGGAAGGGGATTGCAAAATTTTCCCAGTGTTTTAAATGTAAACTGATGAAATAAAGGTTTATTATAAATTCACAGAAAGAAAAAATAAATCAAGAAATGGGAGAGAACGTAATATCCATATCATTCATTTTCTATGCTTTTGATGTACTCTACCAAAATGCTACAGAATTTCCCTGTTATGTCAATGAGAATTTAACTTCAAAGCTCTGTAACTTCTACAATATGCATTTAATGGAAAAATGTGACTGAATATAAATTAAAAATCATAATCAAGTCTATTTAAATCTTGGTTTTAAACAATATTCTTTTAGTATTTAAAGAGTTGCAGAAGCTGGAATATTTAACAATAATATTCCATTTTATGTCAGTGAGAACCTAACTTGTAAGCTCTATAACTTTTAAAATATGCATTTATTGGCAAAATGTGACTGAAGATAAATTAAAGATCATAATCAAATTTATTAATATATCCATTTTCAACATTAGAAAGTTTTGATTACACAATGACAACTTTGAAACATTAAGGGGGGTAGATTTAACACATTCTATATCAGGCACCATATGCTTTTTCATTTGGTATATTTGTTGCATACTTTAAATTAGTTTTACATAGCTTATATAAAAGATAAGGTGTCATTTGACATATTCCAAGAATTTTCATTTTAAATTATCAATTACAATATTATTTTTCCACTGAATCAGGAGCAGATCTAGAAAAAAATCGATGTGGGGTGGGTGGGGGACAAAAAAAAATACACAATCGACCTGAAATATATAAGGGGAGCAAGAGATGATTTCCAATGCAATATAACATTTTTTTCCTCTGTTTTACAGGTCTTTAAAAAATGAAGCATAAATAAGTTTATTATTCAGTAGCATGAAATATAAATGAATTTAATAATTTTTTATCCCTATTACCCTTAATAGCATTCTGAAAGGGAGTGGGAACTCCCTAGATCCAGCCCTGTATTGAATGTAGTTCTACAATCAATCCCTATTTTATGAAAAAGATACTGTATAGCTTTCATTTGATATGTTATTCATTGACTAACCTTAAGTGAGGTTAAATAACTGTATTTAAAAAAAAAAGCAAATGCAAAACCAAAGCCGAAAAAAGTAGTTTTTTGATAATTATAAAAAAATTGACCTTCCAAAAAAAATTGATTTATTTAGCAATAATTGTCAAAATAGTCTGCTAATTTAATCAAAGGAGTTCAATCACTATTACTACAAATGGGAAATATAAAAACCTTTAAATGCTGAATAAAAATCTTTTTCATACATGAAACAATTGTGATTTTTTCATTGAGCAGCATTTTCATAAAACATTCGGATATATTACAACTGGCAGCAGCACACAGCTTTCTGAGTAGGAACATGGCTGCCGCCATTCTCCGTGGCTACACTAGCAACCTATGCTAAGAGACAGCAAGGACGCCTCCCCCTCTTCCTACCTCCATGGTTCATAATCCTGTTTGCCAGTCTGTAGTTACTGCACTTACAGGCAACATGGCCAAACCAATGCACTATCTCTGTGCACAATATGCTGCTCAAAGGAGGTTGATGACTCATTCTTCTTTTTGTGTGTTGCCCAGTGTAATTGCTGAAGTCACCAATGCTGGTAGGAACTTCAGGCACCACCTTTTCAAGTGGACCTTTTCAAGAACATATAGCCAGCCTGAGACACATTACTCCAGTTTAGGATTGATGATGCCCATCTAGCTAAGTGAGGGTTCAGATACCTGTGATGGCCTCTATTCAGGATTATCCACCAACTGATATAAAGTATACTGTGCCTCTGTTTACTTAGGGCTGGCAACCCAGAAGAAAACAGAAAACACAGAAGCAGATTCTCCCTCAACAGAGGCCCACCAGTGCAGCAAGTCCAGGATCCATAATCTAACTCAAATCCACAAACCAGTACAGTCTAGTGGGTATAAATGGTCAGCACCAGGACCATGTAAAGTTAACCAATCCTCAGCAGGGTTGGAAAAAAAAAAGTGTCCATAGATCCCGTGGCTGAGTGGTTAGCACGCTTGGCTACTGATCTAAGGGACCTGGGTTCGAGCCCCAGGTAAGGCATGGATGTATGTCATTTTTCTGCTGAGGTCCTGCCATCCTCAAAGACCTTCTACTATGGCATATAAACTGACAGGCTCCTATCAGACCTCTGTGGCAAGCAGCTGATTAATGGGGTATTTATTTATTTATTTTATAGATGACCAGATCAACCACATTGAACCTGGCCACACTGAACTGGCAGCCCTGCCCTTCTGTTCTTTTCCAAAAGAAAATCTCTCTTTTGAAAGGTACTAATGGCCTGCATCACGAGAAGGTGGGGTTGGACATTTGGGTGCTAGACCTGGCCAGTTCTGTACATCATCACTAAGGATTGGTATACAGCTCTCATTCCAGTTTATGCCTATCTACCATTTACAGAACATTGTCAATTAAGTCGTCCCAAATAGAAAATTCAATATCTGATCATAAAAATTTTATATTCATAATAAATCATACCTTTTATTCAAATTGGAATTATTAGACAATGAACCTGTCTTTTCTATTTGAGCCCTGTTTAACACTCGTGGTGAACCTTTGCCTCTTTCTATATTAGGAACCATTGCAGCTGATGATAAAATACGTGTCTCACCTGTCTGAAAACACAGTCAATTTATCAATATTTAAATAACAAATAAATAAAATTGCATTCTATAAATTGTTAAATGTCTGCATTCCATAAATAATTAGAACATTGTATAATACATATTGAAGAAAAAAAATTAATAGCATAACTATGAAACTAGTGAAATACAAAATACGCTTATTACTCTTCTCAATAATTTTAAGCTCAATCCATATGAATTATTATTCAATCCACATGAATATTCCTGATTGTTTAAAATACTGGTTTTACTAGTGCAGCCTTTTCTGTTGTTAGTTACTTAATGGTAAGGTTTTTTTTTAAATGAAAACTGAAAATTATTTTGTCCACCAGATAAAATTTATGGCTAATTTTTATCTTTTTTTTTGTTCTTAAATTATAGAGATTTTTAAATTCTAATTCATAAAAACAGAGACCAGAAATCTATACTCACTATAACCTTGGTAAAATATGCTTTATTTTTATCAACTGAAGAGAATCATGGAGAAAATTTACTTTTTTTATCAAGAAGTCTCAATTATTTTTGAAATAAAGTGAGACTATAGTTGCAGCCTCCTCTTTATTGGCTGCTGAGATTTCTGACAGTCAAATCATACATTATATCTGCAATTTGTACACACAAAAAAGTTCCAAATAGTGAAACCTTGTAATTCTTCTTCTCTAACAGTAATTTTTCAATTAGGATAATAACTCCAGAACAAGAGCTGTGTTGCTCTGCTTTAATCTGGCCAAGAGCTACATTCCTCTACTTCAATCCTACCCTCTGTTGTTATTTTATGTAAAAATTAGATCATGTCCCTATATCAGCCCAGCTAACAAGTACGTAAAACTTAGAAAAATCATGTCTTTAAAAAGTAGTTGCTACACTGTGGGGATAAATTCCTATAAATGGATCATTTTTATTATAACATAATCTATGTTATATATCAAATAATATGGAAAATACACATTTGATTTTCATGAAGTCTGAAATTAATTTGTAAAATTAAAAAACTTCACCTTCCTTAAAATCAAGAGACCACATAGGCCCTAACTTCACTGAAATCAAGAGATAACATCACATAATCCCTAACTCTCAAAGCACATTTAATCAACAAAATAAAATTTTAATTCAGTAATTATTAGTACTATGTTGTCAAAAGTACTAATAGGAATAGAATTCTTGAAGCTTTATGGGTTGGATTGTTTTACCTCTGAGTGGCACTTTTTGCACACAATGGGCTAAATCCAGGTCACAAGACCCGAAGGTTAGAGAAGGTTGGGGAGGAGACCCACTGGAACAGCTGTTGGGAGACAGATGTGGCCTCCAGTCAAGGCCATCCAGCATGTTCTTTAACATGCACAAGGTATGGTTCTTCCATACATGGGGCCATTGCTTAATATCCCATCTTATGGACAGTGGCTTTTCCAAGCCCATCATGTCCCTACTGACCAAGGGCAGGAAATTTTGTGGAGATAAATTTCAATGCTTGCCCAAGTGGGACTGAAGCCTGGTACACTACTGACTGAGCCACCCCCACCCATTTAATTCCTGCATTTTTTTATTAAGCAATTATGGTATAAATGCTACTGAAAATTTTTGAGACACCCATTGTTGTTAATAGTAATTGCTTTGTTTAGAAAAAATTTGCATTTTTTAAGACTTAAATGCTTATTTCATGCACATAAAGGCAACAAAATATTCCTGACTCAAACTAAAATTTAGATTATCAATTTAAAAATGCACATAAAATAAACATTACCTGTTCCAAAACTTTAAAAAAACTCGATAACTCTTTTAAAGCAGGCCCAAAGGAATTAAATATTCGGACTCTGCCTCGAATCCATCGGGAAAGTTGTGCCTGGTTACGCTTTTCAGCAAACCTGAAATAGTTGATTAGTCTATTCAATGATGCACTTATTTCATACTCCACAAATGCTGCATATTTGAAAATTTTATTTTAAACCAGGAAAACAAGATAAAACAAACTTTATATTATGCTCTTAAATAGTTTTCATGCAATTATTTAACAACTGTGAAAAAAATAATTTATCTTCTGTGTGAATAGTCTCTAAGTTATGTACAAGTTTAAATACCAAAACAGCATACAATGCATTTTGAAACATGTTAAATAATCAATAGTTATATAGTATTTACTGTGTGTGAACCAGATTTGGGTCATAGGGTTGATGTGAAGTTCACAGCAGTAACAACTGATTCAGCTGGTGCAAAAAAAAAATTCTCACACGCCGATAAAGTTTCCCCAATTAATAAAAATCATTCAGTAACAATAGTATTAAAAAATATAACTTTTACTGCATTAATAAATAAAGTCTCCCCAACTAATATGAATTAACAAATTTCATTTGACTAATGTCATTCACAACTATAACGTGAAAGTCTTTTTAACATAAAATATACTTAATACATATAGAGTGGAAATTATGCCATTAACCAGGTAAACATATCAGAAATAAACAGACAGAGTTATAATGATTATTGGTTGGTGACAGTAAACTTGTAATGGCCAATATGCCTGCCTAGTTTTCAGAACTCATAGGATAATTTTTCAGGTAGGGTCAATGCTATCTCCATAACTACAGAAAACTAATGGAAGAGTCAATTACAAAGCTACAAAACATGACTGATTTAGTAGTCAACATTTATTAGCAAGAAAATCTGACTGCCCATGCTTGAAACAAAGTAACAAGAAAAGGTAATGAGCTATTAAATGTAAGTACATATTCTCCATACCCACCATCAACAAAGATCCAGACTTAAAAGCATACAGCTATATTAGCTTGTATAGTTATTAACTTGCCTGCATCTACAGTGCTGTAACAGGCCAGTGACTATGTTTATTCTATATTTATTCTAGTCAATGTTTTTAGCCATTCCAACTACTGAAGAGCAGTCAGTGTATGGTAAAGGTCGAGTCTTAAGAGTGTTTTGAACCAGCTGTACATCATGCTTCCATCTCTACCATGTCTTTCAAAATCTTGTAAATGAATTGATGCAACTTTATTCAGAACAAACTGGATAAGGATTCTGAGTTCATGTTAAAAAGCCTACAGAGCAATAAGCTAGATTCACATGTGATGTTATTATCACAGGTATGAATAACACAACTGGGAAAAAAACAACCTGACTGGACACAGGATACTCCCCATCAAGCCTGTGGTCAGTAAATATATGGTATTATTTATGACAACCAACACACACATTAGTCACACACAGCAAAAAGCTCAACTCTTGAAGCTTCTATCCAAAACTGGATGAAGAATGTGCCCTTGCAGCAGTTTAAGAACATGTAGTACTAACACAATAGTGTTCCACTGCATCAAAATATTGTAGTTATGCAAAGGGTTGATGTGAAGAATACATAGTATAAATAACAGATTCAGTTGGTGCAATAAAAAAACAGCATCTTGCATGCAAGCAAAGTCTTCACAATTACCATAATCATTCATGGACTGTTAGCCATCCATATATTAGACATTGTAATACAGTAGTATTGCCATCTAAATCATCTGACCTGATGTCACTGGATTTTTCATCTAGTCCAGGATATAAAATCCTGCCATAAAACACTACCATAAGATCAGACCTAAAACATTGTAATGTCACAGAATGAAGAACCATTGATGTAGAACTTTCATACAGAATATAAGAGCACACAAGTCAATAGATTACTTAATTCTAAGTCTACATATTTGTTCATTATGGCCAAATATGGTAGAGTATAATTTCTAATTATGACCATGTAGAGTAATTTTTCATAGTCTATTCTTATTATTAACCATATTTCAAACCATCATATTTAGATTTTACAAGCAGTAAGAAATGTTTATTTATCAATCATGATCTAAAACTTTGTGCTTCACTTTTTTCTTCTCTCAAAGCTATGGAATACAGCATATACTATCACTTGAAAACTGACCATGTGGTGCTGAAAACTTCACAGTCAAATTGTCTATTTGAGTTTACTATGCAAAACCTTAATTATTACAACCATATTACCATAATTATTTTGGGTAATAACTTTGTTTCCAACCTTTATATATATTAAATAATATATAAATATTTTACATTAGCAAAAAACATTTACAACCACCAGTATTTGTATTTTAGTAATGAAATAAAACTATTTTTCTAAAACTATTTAATCATTACCTCTTGATTTAAGAAATCATAATGATGAATTGCTTTTGTACAAAAGAAATTAAACAAGTATTTCTTGGTTATAAATGATATTGAACATATGTTTACAGTTCTTAGATAACAAACAATATTGTTTTTTTTTTACCTACTCTGCTACTTTATGCATATTTGTGATGTTCCATGTTAATTAGATTGTTGCTGTTATACTGATCTTTGTAGTCATTTAACTAATTACTGCATATGTTAATTAATTATCATTATTGTCTCTTATAATTTGTTTTTTCATTCTTAAAACTGATTTTTAATTTATTTACTGCACTTTCAAATGTAATATGTACTATAACAACCTACTCAAGCTTCTGCTTTTGGGTTGTTTATATATGTTGATAGATTTTAATGTAGAATTTCTACGATAATAAACTTGAACTTCAATACATTAACTTTTTTTTTTTTTTTCATTCTTTTTGGTCAGCCCTTTAGCTAAAACAGGCTTACAGCTGTCAGCCCTTTATTCAAATCCCACAAAATATCTATTAGGATTTGCTGTATACAAACATAGTCCAATTTCAGATTACCAGCAGGATATGAAAACTTAACTCATGCAGTTTCACTATAAGTGTTAGTAGCTTGAAAATGCAAACAATTAAAATATGGCTTGTGCCAATCAAATATATTTGTTTATAATCAACAACTTTGATCACCTTCTGTTTTCATAAACTAAAACATAAAGATCTATGGATATATTAAAACACACATATGCCAAGTAAAAATATCATTCCATAATCAGTAAAAAATCAATTGAAAAATCAAAAAAAATTGATGAGTTATATATGAAAATTACAGGTATTTCTTAAAATATCACAGACATTAGATCATTAAGAAATCCTGCTTTCTTCCAGTGAATTCTTATTATGCTTTTGATATAAGAAAAAAGGTTTCAAAAGTTTAACATAACACCGAAGAGCCAAAACATTATGACTACCTGCCTAATATTATGTTGGTCCTTCACATGCTGCCAAAACAGCTCTTACCTGGTGAGGCATGAATGCTAGAAGATTTCTAAAGGTGTCTTGTGGTATCTGGTACCAATACGTTACCAGCAGATCCTTTAACTCTTGTAAGTTATGTGGTTGAGCCGCCGCAGGTCAAACATACTGTTCCAACACAAACCACAGATGCTCGATTGGATTGATGTCTGGAGAATTTGGAGGCCAGGAAAATACCTGGAAGTTTTCCTCATGTTCCACAAACCATTCTCGAACAATCTGGGCAGTGTGGCAGGGTACATTATCCTGCTGAAAGAAGGCACTACTAAAGGGATATACCCTTGCCATGAAAGGATGTACCTGGTCTGCAATATTTAGGTAGGTGGTAGGTGTCATAGTTTCCTGCACATGAAAACTGAACTCAGGGTTTCCCAGCAAAACATTACCCAAAGCATTGCACTTCCTCCACCAGCTTGTTTTTGTCCCACTGTGCCTGGTGCCAACTCTTTCCCAAGTAAATGATGCAATGTACTTGGCTGTCCACATGATGCAACAGGAAACGAGATTCATCAGACCAGATGACCTTCTTCCAATCATTCATGGTCCAGTTTTGATGCTTACATGCCCATTGTAGGCACTTTTGACAGTGAACCAAGGTTAGCATGGGCACTTGGAGTGACCTGTGGCTATGCAGCCCCATTTTCAGCAGAGTTCGATGCACTGTCTGTTGTGACACATTACTCCCATCACCAGCATTCAAATTACAAGTGAGTTATGCACAGTATCCCTTCTGTTGACTGTACCATACAGGATATCCTGTTTTTACAAAATTTTTAAACAAAATTTATTTTCTGATTACTCATTAAAGGTTTAGGCTAATCATTATGAAGTGTAATATTGGGTTAAATCAGCAAACTGATTTGGTAAAGATTTATTTGCAGCTAATGTCCCTTTACATTACCTATTATCACATAAAAGTATTGCTCCAAAATCATCTTTATGTCTAATTACTCGTCCTATTGCCTGATTTACTGCTCGTGAAGCTTGCAGAAGGTACCATTCAGTCCCTGATAGACCCTAAAAATAACAAGAGAGGCAACATATTTTTAATTGATAACAGGATACTAAAAGAATATTAATAGATGATTAAAATTTTTTTAAAAATGCTAGAACATTTACTAAAAAAGCAGTAATCCTTAGATACTAAAACAATTTATTAGAAGCCAAAGATGAAGATCTATTCATGAGTGTTACATATTGAAATTTCTCAGGGCCATTGATGATGATATTTTTATCCCCATCTTATCAGTCCAACCTTGTGATGGGTTGTACTGTTGTAGAGCCAAAATAACAGCAGGAAAAATATTTTGTATGCTCTGTGACATTTTCTGCTTTTATTTCTGAATATGGATGATATAAGGCATTGCACTACAAAAAAAAACATATAGCAGAATATCATACATTTATATTTTACTTCTTCAAGACAGTGGATCTGTGTGCATGCTGTAATAAACGTCTCTCTGAAAATTCAAAATTTATAGAATGTCAGGGCGAGCGCAAAGGAAAGTTTCACACTGAATGTAGCAATATAACAAAAGGGAAATATAAGATGTCATACCAAGAAACAAAGCATTGGTCTTGTCTGGAGTGCATGAACTTTATATCTGAAAGCTCTTCACTTCCTCAGACCATCTGTGATCTAACTACAGCTTGTGAGCTAGCAAAGACCAACAGCAAGCAGCAGAATGGCACAGAGGTAGAAGGAGCAGACAACTGCAGGGTTCAACAGCAGTCTTATCCAACAGAATCACAGGTCCTTCCTGCTACCCATTCGTTCTCATGTACTGTGTTTTCAGATTTCATAAAATTAAATAACAAAACCAAAAAACATTTATTGCAAACTGGACTGCTTGTTGGACATTAAGAGATAAATCTGTGAGCTAAAAGAGACCACTGATTTTTTTTTTCCTCTCCAAGAAATATGATGATTTACTTTTGAAAATGAAGTTGACTGAAAAAAGTCACAACTACAGATTTCGAAACAAAAAACAAAGAAAATGAAAATGAAATTTCCCACTTGAAAAAACAACTGAATAATCTCGAAACAATATGGTCAAAATTACAACATTTAATTTCATGGTCTTATGCAGCAATGCAATGAAACAAAATATGACCTGCTGGAAGTTACAACTAAAATGCCCTCTAAGTTAGGAATCAACAATTTCAAACTAAGTCATATAGACAGTATCCATAAGCTCCCTATCAAAAATAAAATGAAAGTGAAAAAAACAACTATAATTGTGTGATTCAAAAGTAAATCCGACAAAGATCACTGGATGGAGAAAAAAAGATCTCAAATGACAAATAAAGAAATTACAGGAAATAATGAAGTAGGCAACATTTATATTAATGAAAATTTTACTGCTAAAAATAAAGAGTTGTTTTGAAAAACTAGAACTTTCACGAGACAAAATAAATTTAAATACACGTAGTGCAGAGATGGTAAACTGTTCTTTAAAAATCTGACAATAAAACATTATGAGAATATATCATGAAGATGACCTCAACAACTTACAATAAACAAAAACTACATGGACTTTAATCAACTGTCTGAATTAGAATATTCCAGCACAAGTGATATTACTGATTGGTTTAAGCAGCAAAAAAGTGAAATTAACTTGTGTAACAAAAAAATATTTGTTTTGACTATTTACATTCGCAGAGTTAGAAAGCATTGGGATGAATTTCTGTGTGTGATTAATGGTAGTATAAATGATTTAGATATAATTGTTGTCTCAGAAACAAATAGTACTGAATTTGAAAGTACAATGTATAATTTACCAAATTAAAAAAAAAAAATCGCTCTACATTTGAGCACAAAGGTTGCAGAGGTATGATGCTTTTCCTTAAGAAAGACATTGTTTCCACTGTTACCAATTTCATCCCTCATTCAGAAACAATTCATGTTAGAATACAAAAATCCAGATTTAATGTAGAGTTTTTTGCAATTTATAGATCCCCTGGTACATGTGTCAATGCATTCAACAATAACTTGAATGAATGGCTCAAAATCAATTCTAAGCTCAGAAATATCATAATAATTGGTGATATAAATATTGATATAAACAAAATTCATAAACATGTGTAGAAAATTATTTAAATGTTTTAACAAATCACAGTCTGTTTACATACATTACTGAATTCACTGGGAAGATTTTAGAGATAACAGATTAACATAACATGCATTGATTACATTAATGCAAGACTGGAACAATTAGCTTGAAAAACAACTTGAAACAAAACAGATATTTCAGGTGTGTTCCCTCTCCTCTCTCCTATCATAAACCTTCATGTTACACCTATTTCCACTCTCAATCCTCCTCTTACTACCCCTCTATCATAAAATTGCATATTATGCTGAATTCTTCTTAGTCATTTCTTCTCATCATCTAAAGTATCTTTCAAACCCCAAAAAAAAATCTTTGGATGGTAAAGACTAATTATTTGATTGAAAATTTGATTATGTTCTTTATTTTTGTGACATTATGTGCTATATTTAAATATATATATATAAATATGTGTTGTAAGTATCTAAATGTAATAAGTTGCTTTTATCTTTATTACTTATTGTCATAAACTCAACTGCCGAGTGATATGCAGTACCAGATGTGGGGTGGCATTACGTTTTTGATGAATTTCATGAAAAATTTATCCTTTCTGGTACCTTGGTTAAATCAGACTTGAACCACTTTACTTATATAACAACAACAAAACAATTTATTCCTTCGTCAAGGTACACAAACAATTACCCTGCCAGAGATTACTATTCTCCATTCAGGTTTCTTGCTATTTCCAACTTTTATTAATTTATACCTGGTTCTCTTACAACCACCAGCAACCTCGCTGGGCAAGATTACAGAACAGACTGAACTTCAAATTTACTTTTTCATTGTTCATACCCCTCTTTACAGGCAGGGCTTCCTTTTGTCCCATATGTCCTCACTATTGGCTCTGTCCAGTTGTGCAATCAGCACAGCAGAGCTAATTCTTGTGGAATGCAGAAGGGTGTGACCTTCCCTGCTCCTGTAGGTGGGAAAGAAAGAGGGGGGGATGCATACTGTTCCAGCTGACCTAGTCGATCCTGACATTTATAATCTACCATACTTTTTTCTACTTGTATGTTCTGCAGAACATTATTATTTGCTAAACTAATTTTTTAATAGATTTGTGATTAACATTAATAAACTTATTATTATTAGACAATGTCAGGTGTCATGGTTTTAGGGTGCAATAACTTAAAAGAAATCCTCTCTAATGCAGATTGATGGTACTTGGGAAAAAAAGACACCAGATTTAGGAAAAAAAGACACCAGATATTACTTGGGAGAAAAAGACACCAGTGAGATAATGCTTACATTACACCAGTTAGATAATTCACATATCATAATGAAGTGATTTTCGGCAAGATGTGAACACTTGTTTACTGGCCAGCCAAATCCGTTATCAGTCTAAACAATGTGATCGTATATAACACACATTTCAAAATACAGGAAACTGTTGGGAACCTATGATTTTGTGTTGTGTAATATGAAATACTACAAGATGGCAATCTCTTCAAAATCTTATTATGGCACATAAATAGTTAACTGAAAAAAAAAATCTTAACTGTGAATGGATCATTATGAGCCCAAGACTTCCTGATAACATGCCAGACATTTTAACCACTGAACTATCACAGTCAGCTAATTTTTTAACAAATTGTGATATGAATCTTCTGAATTTCAGTTGTTCATGGCACCATTTATAATCGGAACTGACAGCTTAGCTCTCATGTAATGTTGAAATAATTATGTAGTCAAACATGCTCTTGTTGTTTATAAATGCAATATTCAATAACAGATTAGCACAGGAAATATCCTATAAGCATAGGACTCATGAATAGTTAGCTAAAGGAAGACTTGAGTTTTTACTTTTAAGTGAAGAAGGTACTCTCTTACATAAATAATGGAAATAACCTAGAAGCACTGTTTAGATTCTAGTTTCTCATACAACATACAAGGGGACATATTATATAACATACACAGAGAATATCATACGGCATACACAGGGACATGACATTTTGGTTTAGTAGTCAGGTACACTAACCACTAGATCAAGTATGAAGTTAATTGGTTGGCTGTTTGAGGTTTTATGGTATAGTGGCAACTTAGGCTATAATGTGCCAGACAAGGTGTAAAGATCAAAAGTAAAAATATAAAAGTTATGCAAACCTACAACCAAAGTTAAAAGCAATAGACAAAAGGAAAAACACAGTAAAAAACAATATAACAAACAAATGCAAAATACAAAAGGTATAAGCAATATCAACAAACAAATGTGAAGTGCAAAAGCAACAATGGGTGTGAATAGATCCCATATATCAAAAGAGCAAAAAGTCTAAATAACAAAAATAAAAACATTAACAGTAAAATGTAAATAGGCAAAAACAGGGGTTAAAACTGAGCTATTGGAAAAAAGATGTCTGAGTGTAAGGGGCTCAGAGGTAACCCAAGTAGACTAGGAATAATCAAATTTTTTCAGCTAACTATTGATGAGTCCAATATTTACAGAATATTTCCTATGCTGCCCTACTACTGAACCTTACTGTGGCACTCTGCATTGCAGTTGAGAGTATTCTTTCATCATTTTCGCTGCTTAAAACAATGTCCCTTAAACTGATTTGTAGTGTTTCATGAAAGTAATCATTGTCCAGTTTCAGTTGCATCCCCATTTTCTTTAGGACACAATTTTTTAACTTCCATTATGCGAAAAAAATTTTGTATATATTGTAATTTTTGAAAAATAAAACAAGGGCCAACAGTGGTTCATAATCATTAGTAGATTATGAAGAATCACAATGAAAGTGAAACCGATCCAGAATTATTAACATAAAATTGCAATTATGTGCTTCTAATAAATAATATCAAAAACCACCAGTTCTTAGTATCTGTACAATGCTGCATATTCTTTACCAGTTACAAGTCAGTCAGTCCTAAGAAGAAATAGGTGCCACCCATATAAAATGCAAATAGACAGGAGTTGCATGAGGATGGCATGGACTCCAGAGAGCAGTTCCATGATTAATAAAAAAAATAAAATAAATACCCCCTCAAGCAGCTGCTTGCCACAGAGGTCTGACAGGAGCCTGTCAGTTTATATGCCACAATAGGAGATCTGAGAGGATGGCAGGACCTCAGCAGAAAAACAACACACACATCCATGCCTAATCCTGGGCTCGAACCCAGGTCCCTTAGATCAGTAGCCAAGCGTGCTAACCACTCGGCCATGATTGGGTACTAGAAAATTTTCAGGAACAACTCTCTCTCTCTTGGCTGACATAATCTTCAGTGATGAAGTAAACTTTTACTTAAATGGGGCAGCCAACTGCTGAAATTGTCAGTTACTGGGCTGTGACACAACCACACTGGGTTGAAGATGCACACATGCAGAATGATCCCAGGGTCTGTTTGGTGTGCAATTCATGGTGACAACATCGGAGTAACTTACTTTTACACTGACACAGTCATGGTGATTCTTATTTGCAAATGTTAAATTCATTTTGATACTTTACTTAAAGGATGTACCTTACTGTGTACTTACCTTACCTTACTGTGAACTTACTTTTAGGTACTGTACATTACCTTACTGTGAACTTACTTTTTATCACAGAGTTTCTTTCAGCAGGATGGGGCACCACCCCACTATGCCATACTGTTTGAACTTAGTTGGATGAAACATTACCCCACAAATGGATAAGTCAATGTTGGTTGGTGGAATTGTCATTTTGAATTCTAGATTTCACTCACTTGCATTTTTTTTCTATGGAGCCACCTAAAATCTTGTGTGTCCCAAAATCACCCTCGAACACTGGATGAATTAAAGGATACCATCTGCAGCGAATGTCACAAGATAATGCCATCTATTCTCCATAACATGCATCAGTCACTCACAGACAGGATTGCCACATGCAAGCAACACAGGAATGCTCAGTTTGAGCATTTGATGTCTTAGCATGGATTCAGTAAAATTGAATAGTGTGAATAAAAGTGAATCATAGTTGAATATGTATACAGTTGAATATTATGACTTTGCCTATGTATAATGACTTATGGGATACTCTGTATATTAAATTTTATAAAAAGTTTAGCAGTTTAGGTAACATTTTATTTTTATTTTTCAGAATGGGCAAGTTTATAATGTTTCATTAAAATCTTTATTATCAATTGTATTTTTTCATAAAAAGCTTATATTAGAAGTTACTGAGTTCTGAATCTCACCCCCTGTTGACATAACATTAGTATTTTTCTAATAAAATGACAATGTACTTCAAAAAAATTTAATTAGATCTTAATACAAAACATAGAGTGTTGATATACTATGCAATATTATAATAATAATAGGAAATTGCAAAAGTAATGAGCTATATATAACTGAAAAAGAATTTGCACAGTAATTATTGGGAGTTATAGCAAATTAAAAATAAAACATGTTACTATATGCATGAGTTTTACTGCCAGTATTCATGTAAGAAAAATCTGTGGCAATCATAACACACATACCGCACATATATATATATACACTGATCAGCCAAAACATTAAAACCACCTACCTAATATGATGTAAATCCTCCTCTAGCTGCCAAAAGAGCTCTCGCCCAATGAGGCATAGATTCAATGAGATGTTGGTAGGTGTTGCTTGATATTTGGTACTATAACTGCAACAGAAAATCTCACAGTTCCTGTAAATTACATGGTTGGGGTGATGCTGCTTGTACTTATTTCTCCAACTCAAACCACAAATGCTCAATAGGATCCATGTCTGGCAAATTTGGGGGCCATGGCAATAAATGGAATTCCTTATCATGTTCTAGGAACCATATCTGAACCTTCTTCACAGTGTGACATGGACATTATTGAACGATGCCATCTCTGCCAGGGAATACAGTTGCCAAAAAGGGGTGTATTTGGTCAGCCATGATGTTCAGGTAGGTGACAACTGTCAGAGTTTGCTCTACAATGATAATTGGTCCAAGTGTTCCCCAAGAAAATATTGCCCAGACCATCACACTCCCTCCAGCTGCATGGATCCATTCCACAGTGCAATCAGATGAGAAGGCTTCCATGGGTAAACATCGCACACACGAGCTTGTCAATCCACATGGTGTAACAGAAAATGGGATTCGTCTGACCATGCGACCCTCTTCCAGTTTTCTATCGTCCAATGTCAATGATTACGTACCCACTGCAAGCATTGACGATGGTGAATGGCTGTGAGCATAGGCACACGAATGGGTCTGTGGCTGTGGAAACCCATATCCAAGAGCTTACGATGAACTGTGCTTAGACACATTGGACCCTTTACCACAATTGAAATTATGTGTAATATCAGCCACAGTAGTCCTCCTGTTGCTGTGGACAAGACGAAATAGCCTGCACTAACCTCTGGCATCAATGGGGTGTGGCTGGTCCACACCTTGTCAACGGCTCGAAGTGTTACTTGTTTCAGACCATCTCTGATAGGTACTAACTACTGCATAGCATGAGCAGCCTACCAGTGTCACTGTTTTGGAGATGCGCTTATCAAGGTGTCTTGCCATAAAGATCTGGCCTTTGTCAAAATCAGATAAATCCTTTGCTTTTCCCATGTTGAGACGAAACGAAATATTGCCTATGAAAGCTCCAACCCAGATATTATGCCATTTGCGATCTTGGAACCTGATACCGATTGGCTGCACACACACTTCTTTGCATAATGCAGAGGTGGTTTTAATGTATTGGCTGATTGGTGTATGTCTTATGGGTTATTATAAATAATCTTGTATATTATGACTGTCTTATAATTTTATTACTTAAGGCAAATACCTTTTTCTCTTGTGTATTCAAATATGACATTTTCAATTTCACTTGTGGATCCATGGATGGTGGGAATGGTAATCCAGTAATGATAACTGCACGTGCATTTTTGTCTGCAAAATCCAGGCCTTCACTAACCTGAAAATTAAATTACACAGAAAATGAGCAGATGCTGAAAACAGATAAAAAAATAGTATAAAATAACATAGAAAAACAAATACATATAGAAAATAAGTAGCTTTCTGCTGAAATATACAACTTTATAAAAAAAAAGATAGCATTACATAACAATTAGTACTATTATTACAAACAAAACAATTTAAGTCATCTCTAACGTAGAAACATTTAAAGGTAGAGAATGTTATGAAATTTGGCTTTTTGGAACAATGCATTTCTGTGGATATTTCTATGATGTTGTGAAGCTTGTGAACTACTAGAAAGGGAAGAAAATGAAAACTAGGAAAGAAAGAAATACTAGGCCTAAGGAAAAAGGAAAAGAACGTTTAAAAGTTACATATATATGTAGGTGGATCGTTAACTAAATTGACTGTAACTGTCAACAATTATCAGCTTTAATACATGATATATGGCAACACAATGACTTTTCAAATGCACACAGCAGTGTGTACAAGTTGAAACACATTGTGATATGGTCACAAGTAAAAATACAGTAAGTATTGTTTTCTTGCTTTGGAAAGGTGTTCATTTTAATGTATGATTTTTTGCAGGCTATGGCTGATCTGGAAACTGAGCAGTGATATGTGATATGTTACTCTGTTCAGTAAGGTCTAAGCAGCACACAGACAGTCACAGAAATGACTCAAGTTTCTGGAGAACAGTGCTTGGTTGCCCAGATCTTGGGTTGTCCTCCATGGAATTATGCCCATCTGTGAAGTGTTTGTGTCACTTCAAAATTGGCTTTTTAAGGGCTGTTCTCCATACACTTGACTCATTTCTGCAATTGTCTGTTTACCACTTAAACTTCACTGAGCACAGTATATGTATTGCATATTGCTGCTCAGTTTTCAGATCAGCCACAGCCTGCAAAAAAAAATCGCATATACGAGGAAGACGTGAAAAAAACGACAGAATGACAGCATACTACTGTTTCATTACTTACAACTATATTGCAACTTATTTCAACTACCACACACTACTCCATGCTCTTGAAGAGTTACTGTGTCATCACATATCATCTATTAGTAGCGGTCCCATGGCAGAGTGGTTAGCGTGCTTGGCTACTGATCTAAGGGACCTGGGTTCGAGTCCCGAGTAAGGCATGGATGTATGAGTTGGGGCAGGGGTGGCTCAGTCGGTAGCGCATCAGGCTCGTAATCTGTAGTTCCCAGGTTCGAGTCTCCAGCTGGGTCAGCATTGAGTATTTATCTCCGCAAAACTCCCCGCCCTGCCCACGGTCAATAGGGGACACCGATCATATAGCTTGGAAAGGCCACCGTCTGTCGGATGGGACGTTAAGCCGTGGCCCCGTGTGCAGGAGAGCCATACCCTGTGCACGTTAAAGAACACACTGGATGGCCTTGACGGGAGGCTACCATCTGTCTCCCAACAGCTATTCCAGTGGGTCCCCTCCCCCAACCTTCTCTGAGCCTTCGGGGTCCATGTGACCTGGCCATTTAGCCCATGGTGTGCAAAAAAAGTGCCACTCAGAGGTAAAACAACCCAACCCATCTATTAGCTCATACAAAAAGCTGCTAATTGTTGGCAATGACAGTCCACAAATTAAATTATCCACCCTTATATACACACTGAAGAGCCAAAACATTATGACCACCTGCCTAATATGATGTTGGTCCTCCCCGTGCCACCAAAACAGCTCTTACCCAGTGAGGCATGAATGCTACAAGATTTCTAAAGGTGTCTTGTGGTATCTGCTACCAATATATTAACAGCAGATCCTTTAACTCTTACAAGTTATGTGATTGAGCTACTGCAGATTGGATATGCTGTTCCAACACAAACCACAAATGCTCGATTGGATTGATGTCTAGGGAATTTGGAGGCCAGGGCAATACTTGAAAGTCTTCCTCATGTTCCACGAAAAATTCTCAAACAATCCAGGCATTGTGGCATGGCACATTATCCAGTTGAAAGAAAGCACTACTAGAGGGGGAATACCATTGCCATGAAAGGATGTACCTGGTCTACAATGATGTTTAGATAGGTGTACACAAATGACTGGACACATAGTTTTCTGCACACAAATGACTGGACTCAGGGTTTCCCAGCAGAATATTGTCCAAAGCATTACACTTCTCCACCGGCTTGTTTTCATCCCAAGGTGAATCCTGGTTCCAACACTTCCCCACGTAAACTATGCACATGTACCCAGCCATCCACATGGTGCAACAGGAAATGACATTCATTGGACCAGAAGACCTTCCAATCATTCAAGATCAGGTTTCGATGCTTACGTGCCCATTGTAGGCACTTTTAATAGTGAACCGAGGTTAACATAGACACTCGGAGTGACCTGTGGCTATGCAGCCCCATTTTCAGCAGGGTTCAATGTACTGTGTGTTGTAACACATTACTCCCGTCACCAGCATTCAAATAACGGGCAAGTTGTGCCACAGTATACCTTCTGTTCTCGTACCATACAGGATCCCTCTGTTCTCGTACCATCCTTCGCTCACCTCTAGCATCGATGAGCCATGGTTGGCCCACACCTTGCTGGCAGTTCATGGTTTTTACCTCCTCAGACCACTTTTTGAAGGTACTAACCACGACTGATTGTGAGCACCCCACAAGCCTTGCTGTCTCAGAAATGCTCTGACCAAGTTGTCTGGCCATTACAATTTGGCCTTTGTCAAACTCACTTAAGTCCACTGCCTTTCCCATCTGAAGAACAAGAATAACACTGATTAACAGAGCTCGGTATCAGGTATTATATATTCCATTTCATGACCTTCACATGTGCCATTGTTTACCTGCAGTTTCTTCGATTTGGATAAAGACAAGCTGGTTATAATGTTTTGGCTCTTCGGTGCATATAATATAATTATAACATTATATCTGTTCATATACAGCCTCAATGGCCACTGAACTATACAATGTGAGGCCTCTTTGAGCTCAAATAACTTCATGAACATATCATAGTATTAATGCTACTAAGTTACAGTACAGTTCTGAAAATATTTTACCAAACTGCCTGTAAAGCCAACTCCAAAGCCAAACTAACTGTAAAGCACTCCATATAGAACACCGTGACCACTAGTGTATCAGTCCATCAGATTGCCCATTCACACATCCTAACAAAATCTTTCCCAGACCAAGATACAATTACCATCAGTTTGTATTATCTGTACAATGCATATGATATCCATTGCCTCATGCTACTTTCACCACACATGCAAACATACTTGCTTCATGCATATTTGCATGAAGCAAAAGGAAAACATGATTCATTGAGTTATTGGGTTAGGTTTTTTTCCCTCTGAGGGGAACCTTTTTGCACACACTAGACTAAGTGGCCAGGTTACAAAAACCCCAAGGGCTCAAGAGAAGATTGAGGGATGGGAAACCAATGAACAGCTGTTAGGATGGTAGCCTCCTGTCTAGGCCATCCAGTGTGTTCTTTAACATGCACAGAGTATGGCTCTCCTGCACACAGAGCCACAGCTTTACATCCTGTACAATGGATGGCAGCTTTTCCAAGCCCATCAGTGTCCCCTACTGACCAATGGTAGGGTGGGAGTTTTGCAGAGATAAATCTCAACACTGGCCCAGGTGGGACTCAAATTTAGGAAATGCAGTTTATGAGCCTGGAACACTATTGACTGAGCTACTCCTGCCCCACATGATTCATTGGAACAGAAGATGTTTTTCAATTATTCATAATCCATACTTGATGTTTCCAACATTATGTAGTCATAGTTCTTAATGTTTGTGTGGTTAGGAACAGTGTCATTACAGGCCTTAACTCTGCTATTCTAAATGATGGAGGGGATGTTATACCAGAAATTTGTTGTGACCCCCTGATTTCCAGTGTTGCTTGCATGTTGACCAGCAGAAGGCATTGGACCCATCACTTATCTCATATAGTCACCTTATATTTCCCAATTCTTATGCTTCCTGGTTGTTTTTCCTCCAATGTTATTAGTCCCCATACACTTTCACAATAGGCTGCTCTTGAACAAAAGGCTGTTTAGCTGGGATATATGCTCCCCCACATGCCACTAACAATCATATCTCTTTCTGATTCTAATAAATTCTACCATTTGTTCATTATTTTTGTCACTTTTTAATTTGCACATTCCACAAACTTCACAAAGAAGTGAATGTTGCCACTGTGGTATACATCACTTTTATTCTGCTCACACAGTTATTCTTCAGCACAGGATGGGTTTGTCGATTCAGTGGACATTGAGTGTAAAAAAATAACATATATGAGCTGGATAATCTACATTGCCTGAAGGAAACAATTAGAAACTGTGCACTATTTACCAACACTGTGATGTGTTGATCACAGATCACATATATTCTATGCTTCAATTTTTCCCTGATGGATAGGGACAAGTATCATGATGATAATGAAATAATCCATCACATGAAATCAGTCTGTGAGTGGTTTGAGATTCATGGATAATCCAATCATTTTCCCTTGCCATTCCAGTCACCTGACCTGAACACCATTGAAAATTTGTGGGATGTATTGTAGCATGGCATACAGTCAAAATCTATTGTTCTAGATCCCTAAAGGAAGCATTGCAGCAGGAACAGCTTCAAATCACACTAGACATATTTCAAACACTCAATGACTCTAATATCAAATTCTGCTACCATGTCAAATTAAGCAGTTCTGAAGGCACATGGAAATTTTACATGATATTTAAGTAAGGTTTCTAATTTTTGGCCATGCAGTGCATTATTCAATGTTTGATGTATTATTTAAATGTTTAATTGTATTATTTGATGCTTGAAAAAGACTTGATTAGTATTAAATCAAGTCTTTGCAAAAAGAACACTTCCTGAAATTATATATTCTTCCTCTACTTTTTGAATTGTACATAAATTCTGACTACACTAGTGATGTCTAATACATTGCCTTTGAACATCTTTTAAGTCACTGTAAAGCAATCATGCTATGGTGTTACATTTGAGTCTAGTAGCATTGTTACTAATAAAAACCATTTTTGGTAGCCAAGACCTTCAGTATAAAAAACTACAAGTACAATAAAATGTCAATATAATGAATGCCAGAATAATGAAATATTCAGTATAACAAAAATATTTTCTGACAATAATTAAAAGGACCTTCTTGCTCAGAAATTATTTAAAAATAACTTAAAATTCTCTGTTATTGAGCAATAAAATTTTAAAGTTTATCCTTCAAACTATTTGCATGTTAAAAGTTTTTAGGAGAAAACTCAGAAGCTTTTCGGAGCAATGGGCAGCACTCCGCCTTCAGTGAAGTGATACTATGTGGTGATGTTAGGTCTGTTTAGACACAGAGCTTCTTTCCACATGTCGTGAAGGGTGATTCCAGTGTCTCAGTTGCAGGTGGGGATGAACGAGGTCATATTTTAATAGCCTTGCAGACTATGGTTCCATAGAAAGTGGATGCACATGCAAGCAGTATGGCATGCTCCCAGTCTATTGTTGCCATGTGTTGTACTGCTAGCTCGACAGTGGCCATTGTTAGCTTCTTTTGGCTAACATCAGTTTGGTGCTCTGTGAACCTCTCTTGTAAAGGGTGTACTGCCAATGTAGTAAACAATGGAATTATCCGGCAAATGTAGGGGAAACCTACCTACATCCTCCCCCTCCATCATTCGTGTGGGCTCATGCACCCATGGGTGTACAAAATTGCAGCCTTCCATTCCCTCACACATGGGACCTTCGCCATATCTTCAAATGAGCAGCTGCTTGAAAAAGAAATTCAAAACATCCATTCCATTGCTGCTTCCCATGGCTACAACTGAACAACAATAGACAAATTAATCAGTAAATATAGAAACAAAAAACGAGAGATTTGGATCTCCTCCCAACTACCGATCCCAAACGTACAACCTTTGCCAGACCCATTTCTTACATTCCTGTCCTATGTGAATCAGTCTGCAAATTACTGAGTCCAAAATATCAAAATTGTTTTCAGCCCAGCACCAAATCTGAAGAAATTAATCAAAAGGGACAGGGACAAATTTAGCCTACTTCAAAAATCCAGCATATACCGATTTCCCCTACATTTGCCGGATAATTCCATTGTTTACTACATTGGCAATACACTCTTTACGAGAGAGGTTCACAGAGCACCAAACTGATGTTAGCCAAAAGAAGCTAACAATGGCCACTGCCGAGCTAGCAGTACAACACATGGCAACAATAGACTGGGAGCACACCACACTGCTTGCATGTGCATCCAATTTCTATGGAACCATAGTCTGCAAGGCTATTAAAATAATGACCTCGTCCATCCCCACCTGCAACTGAGACACTGGAATCACCCTTCACGACATGTGGAAAGAAGCTCTTTGTCTAAACAGACCTAACATCACCACATAGTATCACTTCACTGAAGGTGGAGTGCTGTCATTGCTCCGAAAAGCTTCTGAGTTTTCTCCTAAAAACTTTTAACATGCAAATAGTTCGAAGGATAAACTTTAAAATTTTATTGCTCAATGACAGAGAATTTTAAGTTATTTTTAATTTAATAAATAATTCTAACACAGCTAATTAGGTAATAATTTAATTCCACGATGAAAGCTATTACAAAAGTTTTAAAAAAAAGGTTTAAAACATTTAGATCACAAGGATTGAGGAGTGCATTTTGATGAATAGGTGAATTAACAAATGCAGATATGCCCTAAGGCCTGATATCATTGCATTTCATCATTCTTAAATTAATTTACCATAATTATCAATATCTCATAATATTATCCTTTGCTATCAACTACAAAGGGAATTTAGAGTAGATAATTTAAAGACTTACCAGTAGATGTTGGCAGGTACAGCGGCGATGGAGTTCAACTTCAGCTTGTTATTCCATTTAGCTGATTGATGATGACACAGCTGAACATGATGACATTTTCCATAGCATACAGTCCTTCATTAAAGTATGTCATGATGTTCTGTTGTTAAAAGGCATTATGCTGCACAAACAAGATGGTTGCTGTTGTAGTTAAAGTCATGCACTAATCCCAAGATGGATGCTATTTGCCATTGTTTAGGCTATGTAGGCAGTTCTTTAGTATGCTTTAAAGAATTTTATTCTCTTTCTATATCTCTTGTGAGGCAATGCTCATTGGTGCTTGTACTGGCAAAGTTTAGAACTTATAAGCACATCACTCAGAATTCATGTTTAGTATTTTAAAAATCTTAAAAGAGTTTAAAAACTCAATGCATATTAATCATTAGAAACTAAACGAATGGTTGTGCAGACTCCTTGATGTCAAAGAGGAACAATGTGCTTTGCCATTCGTCTTTCACATGGCTTCCTCAGGCTCAAGCTCTTTAATGACAGAATCCCTTGCTTTACAACCATCTCACATGTTACATCATTGGTCATATGTTCCTACGTATTCATGTGTGTGCAGTTTGGTTGATGCAACAGGAGATTCCATGCCACTGGTAGAGGTGGAATGTCCGTGTTGCATATTTGATTAAGATTTTTGTGTATTAACAATTTTTCCAAATATAAAAGTTGAAACTATGTTTTTGTGGCTATTATAGGTTTGAACTCTATTCTATTTACTTCCAATTTATTGTTTATAACAGTTTGAGCAAATGTGGTGTTTTGAATTCCTTTTCTTAAATCATTTTGATATTCTTGCATTCCTGTATTGTATTGTCTATATGTTTTTCCAATGTATTAGTCTTTTCCCTGTAATATTTCCAATGGATCTCAGATTGTTATTTCATAGACACCTCCTGTTGGTGCCTTCTTGTCTCGTCATTTATTAATAGATTTTTGATGGTGTGCACTATGGTGGTAGGTAAAGTGATGTCATATTTTTTAAGAATATTTTGCATTGATTTAGTTACAGTTTTTGTATATGGAAAACTATGTGTATATATCTCCTTAGAATTTTCCTGATTGGGGTTGGTCGCGAACATTTTAGTACTTTAAACTTTGAGTTTTTATCCCATCTATCTAAGATGTTTTACGTGGCCGAGTGGTTAGCGCGCTTGGCTACTGATATACGGGACCTGGGTTCGAGCCCCAGGTAAGGCATGGATGTTCGTGTTGTTTTCTGCTGAGGCCCTGCCATCCTCTCAGATCTTCTACTGTGGCATATAAACTGACAGGCTCCTGTCAGACCTCTGTGGCAAGCAGCTGCTTGAGGGGGTATTTATTTATTTTTTATAATTCATTATGCAGTATTGTCATTTCTGAACAGTATCTATAAGCGTGAATAAAATGTGGAAATATACTTGCCCTTTTATATTTATTTGGATGTGCAGAATTAGTGGGTATGTAATTAGAAATGTGAGTAGCTTTTCTATAAATGGTGGTTTCACAATATTTAGTTTTTCTCGGATTAAAATGTTTTCTGACCCTGTCTTAGACACTTTAACTGTAATTAAACATGTCTTAATATAATGTAATAAATATGTCTAATTATAATATGATAATTTAAAAATAATTTATCACTACAAAAATTACAAACAAATAAATTGGGTTTAATATGAAATATATTGTAATTATACAAGCATATTAATACAAATAATATGTAGGTATGAATTATATTTTTTCTCTAATATTTCTTTCATTTTTTTTAATTTATTTTTTATTAAGATACTGAGAATTAAAAAAAAATAGGAGGTAGATTTAGTTCATCACTGATATAGTGAGTAATGGTTATGAGGAAATTTTGTTGGTCCCCTGGTGCTCGTTATAACCAAGTTCAACTGTATTTGCTAATGATTTGAGCTTGGTATGGAGCAGCATTATCATCCTGTATAAAAAGTATCAGCATGATTTCAAAAAGGGAGCATTAATTTTATATATTTGCAATTTATTTATTACACATTAAATTTAAAATATGATAAATGCATTTCATGACACTTAAGTTTAGAACTCGTGTTTTGATTAATATTTGAAAATTTATTCCACAAATTCTGGGAGAAATTGTTTTTTGCTTTCCCTAGGGATGTCCACATTCTATATGATACAATTGCTGCAATCTATATCAGCATAAACCTCACTTGTGTTTTCAAGATATTGTTCCTATACTTCTGAGTAGATTTGAGCTTCAAAGCTGTGCTAGATCTCTATGGCAACTTAAAGAAATACCTGCCCATATTATCAGATTACTATTAGCCAGATTTCTCTCTCAGTGACAAAAGTATCAATTATGTTTTCAAGTGAGAAAAATTTCCTTTTCTTTCCTTGCTTTTCAAATTTTTTTTAAATTTTAAGTTTGTTTTTTTCAAACCACAAGTGAAGACAAAAAAATACACAAGCAAACAGCAATAAAGCCACACAATTAAAAAAATAACATTTTCAGTTTTACATCTATTTGTTTTCTTTATCAGTTCATGATCAGATGATATTCCTTTTGCAAAAACAAATATGCTTTTTGTATTTTGCACTTTTTTTTTACATTTCCACAGGTCACAAAACAAAAAAAAGGTTCCATTTCAATTAGCCTGCTCTGTGGTATCAGAAGGCATGTTCCTAACTCTTTCAAACCTAGAGTAATGCTATACACTAAACCTGGATTTATCAATAAAAAGGACTCAGCTCCATTCCATTTGGGTCAAAATTATATGAGCCTTATACCACTGATGTGTTCCTCTATGTAGTGTAAATATATTACTTATTTCCTGTTTTTTAGGATGGGAGAAGAAAAGTTGGGGTTAATTCCCTTAAGTAGCTTTAAGCTACAATAAGAGAATTCATTATTTTATCTCTTACCATTCTTTAATTACTTAAAAATAGAAAATGTTTCCTTCCTCCTTTTTTTTTTTGGTGCAGGGGGGTGAAGAAAGTTTTATCAGTTAACCTTTTGTTTGTTTCTTTATGTCATATTGAGAGGAAACTATATACCAAATTAATCTGTAAATCCTACCTCTTGATGTATAAAAGAATTTTTTTAATACTTTTTAGGGCTTCTTTGCTAAGGAAAATTTGGAATGATTATGAATTATCCAAACGATTTTACCTCGAAACCCTTACACTACTTTAAGTTATCATAAGACGAAGCTGTATACTGAATTTGATGGTCCTATCTTTTATGTTTAGTTTTTGATTGGACAAAGACTTTCAAAACATATAATTCAGTTATAATGAAGTCAAAACCAATGGTCTGGTTCCAATTAAATTGCTCAGTATTATGATTATACAACACAAAAATAAAAATACACAATATTAAAATTACCTAACAATTTGTAAATAGGAGCAATAATGGCTGATGCTTTATGCTCATCCCAGAACAACCTGGCTTAGTGGTTAAATGAGGTAAATAGAATATTATGATCAGATCAGGTATACAAATGACCTTATTAGAAATTAGAACATAAAAGAAAATTTTAAAAGCACTGAATTATATATGACTTGGAAATAAAATTTTTCCTTAATAATTAAAAAAAAAATTATGTTTGTAAAATTACCACTTGTAGGCAAACAATGAAAGTAAAATTGGAAATTATATTTACTTTTCCCCTGCAGACAGCCAGGAGAGTTGCACCTTTTGTTTGAGGATCATTGATACGAGTGTAAAACTTTTCAATACTTTCTTGAAAAGCATCTTTTCCCTGCGGCTCTGTAAAAACAGGCTTTATCCCAGAAAGAGATTGCCACATGCCTGTATCTTCCCATCTCTCTATATTATTTTTCATCACTGAATATGATGGAAAAAATACAAGGAGTCCATCTGGAACAATTCGACAGAAGTTTACAACTGTACGACCAAGGGAGCTGATATATTTTTCATTTGACCTAAAACGAAAAAGCATTTCAAGTCTCTGCATAAACTGTTGCAACTTCAGATATTTTTTTCTTAAAAAAACCATTTATTTCCATTTACAATTATATATCACTTTAGCCTCTTAAACCAAAACTAACTACACTAGGCTAAATTCTGTAAATACTATTATAAAGTATGTTTTAATATTCAATTGCTTTAACAATTTAATATTATTTGGGTCCTAGCACAAATATACATATATATATATACAAGACATTACAGAAAAACTCTAATCATGTGACTATCTCACATACACATAATGCTACTGAAATACACTACAGGAAAAAAAATATTGCAACACCTGGAAGGATTAATGCCATTTTATTAAAATGCAGGCAGCTGTTAGCATACACTAAGATGTGCAATTTATTACATTATCAAAAAAAAATACGGAAAATTGCCACTTTATCTACCCAGTAAAGTGGTATAATTAATATGATGTTGAACCGCCCTGTGCAGCAATGCATTCATGAACATGGCAGCGAAGGTTATTGTACAGCTCTATAATGTCCTCCTGAGGGATAGAACACCAAATAGTGTGAAGTTGCTGCTCCATTTCAGCGACAGTGGTTGGTGCACCTCTTGGGTGTTGTTGGAGATGTCAGCCCATCATGTCCCAAACATATTCAATATGTGAAAGATCTGGCGAGCATGCCAGTCATAGTAGTACCTGAACGTTTTGCTCGTGTAGATACTGCGGGCTGTGTGGGGATGGGCATTATCTTGCTGGTAAAAGGTTCTGTGCTGCTGAACAAATGGGACATCCACTGGCTGCAAAATGTTGGTAACATATCTTTGGGCAGTTAGAGATTCCCTTAAGATGACCAGTTCTGACTGAGATGTCTGACTAATGGCACCCCACACCAAGACACCAGGCGCTGGAGCTGTGTGAAGAAGTCGCATGCACTGGGTGGCATTCCTTTCCCCTAGATGACGGCAAACACACTGTCTACCATCATGTTGACCAAGATAAAAATGAGATTCGTCACTAAACACATGGTACTCCACTCTTGTTCGATCCAGTTCTGTCTGAGGCGACACCAGTGAAGATGTGCTTGCATGTGGGCAGATGTGAGGGGCAAATGCAGTGCCGGATGATAGGCTCACAATGAAAACTGTAAAAGTATCATTTACGTCTAGCAGGTATTCGATGTGTTACCTGTTGCCAGTCCCTTTGCAGTTGCGTTGTAGTCATGAATCTGTCACTCAATGCCATGCATCACAAATGACAGTCCTGTCGCTCCATGGTCATAAATCGTCTTCCTGATCCTTGTCGAAGTGCACTGGATCCTTCTTGAACCCACTGGTGCCATGTGTATGATGGTGCTGGGATTGCAGCCAACAAGGTTGATCACATCTCTGTATGACAAACCAGCTTCTCTAAGGCTGAAAATTCTTCCAATGCTCAAACATTTAACTGTTGAAACGGATGTCGATGTCTGTGTAAGGGCATCGTTAGTAGTTTAGAACAATTTCCACAACTTTTTGTCAACCAGGGCACTTTGATTGTCTTTATCTGTGTTTGCTCCGCACCTGTGATGTCAGCTTGCACCTGTCCAATCGTTTTGACTGTTCTACAAACCTATTCATTTCCATGCATTTCCATATATTACCACCTCCCTAAATTTCATCATACTTGCATAACTTTTTGCAAGTGGCTCAAAGTGGTTTAAAAAGTCTTCATATGTTTGCAAACTTAAAAAAAATCCTCATTCTAATTCCAAATGTACTTTATATGGTAGCCTGCTTAACAGAAGAAAGGTTGGGTTGTTTTACTTCTGCGAGACACTTTTTTGCACAAATGGGCTAAATGGCCAGATCACAAGGACTCCAAGGGCTTAGAAAAGGATAGGGGAAAGGGACCCAATTGACAGCTGTTGGGAGACATATGATAGCCTCCCATCAAGGCCACATCATCCAGCATGTTCTTTAATGTGCACAGGTATGTCCCATCTGATGGATGATGGCCTTTTCAAAGCCATTGGTGTCCCCTACTGACCAAGCAGGGTGGGGAGGTTTGCAGAAATAGATCAACACTGGCCCAGATCTCCCCAGGCAGGATTTGAACCTGGGAACTGCAGATTATGAGCTTAACATGCTACCAACTGAGCCATCCCATCCCCTAACAGAAAGAGGTACAATATTGCTTGATTCTCTGGTTATCTTATGAAATGTTTTTCAAATTGTAGAATTGTTGCATGTAGGGTGCTTAGTGGCAGCTTCATGATTAAGCTGAATTTAGATATGATAAATGTACCCTAAAATTTTGTTTGCTCCATGTGTGAGAGAGCCATACTCTATGTGTGTTAAAGAATATGCTGGATGGCCTTTTTGGGAGTCTACCATCTGTCCCATAACAGCTGTTCAGTGGGTCCCTTGCCCTCAACTTTCTCTGAGCTCTCGGGGTCATTGTGACCTGGACATTTAGCCCATTGTGTGCAAAAAACTGCCTTTAGAAGTAAAACAATCCAACTCTAAAATTAAAATACATTATTTAAATATGTTTATTAGCAAAGATAATAAAAATTCGTAATTCACTGTAATAACACTTTAATTTATAAAAATTGCCTAATCTACTTTCAACGACTGATTTAAAACTGCACTCATGTCTTCACTAAGTTTTTAATTACTTTCAAGTAGCAGTGATTCAACTAAATTGTTGTTTCATTTTGTTTCAAAGCATTTTACATAAACTTCTTCCATTAATAATACTTTGCAACTAATTCTGAAATATGGAAAAATTTCTTTAATGCCTTTAAAATTGAAATTAAAAAATACCAACCTGTTTTGATATGAAGAATTGAGAGGAGTACCATCAGGTCCTTGAGGAACTACTGCAACAAAAACCTGCTTATCTGATACTATATGTGGATTTTCCAACTGGACAGGAAAGTTTACACCAAGTTCATTCATAAGTGGTAACAATGGAGATAGTGTCCCACTTGTCAATATAATACTATAAACATCTTGATTGATCACATCTTGCATCCTAAAAAACAATAATTAATAATCAATCAGTAATTAATTTTATAATACAAATGTTAATTTCAAACTATTTAAAATTGTACCATTACAATACAGTAAAGCTCCACTCATGTGATGGGGTGGGAGTGGCTCAGCTAGTAGCATGCCAGGCTTGCAATCTACAGTTACCAGGTTTGAATCCCACCTGGGCCAACATTGAGATTTATCTCCGTGAAACCCCCACCCTGCCCTCAGTCAGTAGAGGACACCAATGGGCTTGAAAAGAATGCCATCAATCCAATGGGGCATAAAGTGTTACACACTGTTCTTGCCATGAATCATGGGTCAGAAAAAAGACATGACTGAGTGGCAAAAAGGTGTTATTGCATTTGGTAGAGCTAAAGGACATCCTGTGAAGGAAGTAGCCAAATTTGCTGGTGTTCCAAAATGAACAGTTTAACAAGTGTATAAACAATGGTGTACATCCAAATTGGACCACTAATCGTAGACATTAATGGGACCACAGATAAGTGCTCACATACAGGGACCACCGACAAGTATTATGACAAGTGACTGCAAAACTGATTTCAAACCAGACATGAATTGCTACAGAGAGTCAATGAAGGACCACATCAGCCAATTTTAGAAAGGACATTAAAAAGGGAATTGCATCCCACAGGTATTTTGAACAGAGTTTATGACTGGAGGATGAGATAACATTGGACACCTCAACTGGCCCACAAAGCCACCAGATGTAAATTCCACTGAAAACCTATGGGACTATGTGGAAGAAGAGGGTGAAACATCAAAATAGGCATCCATGTAATCTAGCTGAACTATGAGTGCTATTATTGGAGGAGTGGACTAGAATTGGAGTAAACTATATCCAACAACTGATAGAGTCCATGCCTAACAGGATTGCTCCTATAATTCACGTGAAGGGAGATGTTACTCAATATTAGGTGAGAAATTACAGGTGACTAATTTTTTTTGTTCGTGAGCTTATTTCAAAATATTCTAGTACAATCATCATCATCATCATCATCATCATCCTCAAGCAGCCATGGGCTACGGAGGTCCAACCAGACCGTGCAATTTAGTTCTCCAAGCAAGTCTATCCTGAGCTACATCTACTGCATCTGGCCACTGCACACCAATTCTAACAAGGTCCTGTTTGACATTGTCTGCCCACCGCATCCTAGGTCTCCCCTTCTTTCTGAGGCCTTTAGGCACACTGTTCATAACCCTATTCGCCAATCTATAATTATTCATACGGGCAACATGGCCAAACCAACGGAGTCTCTCTCTGCACAATATGCTGCTTAAAGGAGGTTGCAAACTCCTTTTCCTAATCTCATCATTAGTTACAAAGTTGAACCACCTAATGCCCAAGATACTGCGTAAGCATCTGGAATCAAAAGCATCTAGTTTCCTGTTATCTTGTTTACAAAGTGTCCAAGTTTCACTACCATAACTAACCCTAGAAAGAACCAAACTATTATACAGTCTAATTTTAGTCTTTAGGTGTATACGCCTATTTCTCCACACTCTCCATAGATTCTTAAAAGTCCCAGCAGCAATCCCTATTCGTCTGTTAATCTCATGCCGCACATCACCATTATCTGTTACATAGCTCCCAAGATAATTAAACTGTGACACCTGCTCAAGACTGCAACCATTCAGATTAACTGAATCACAGCCTGCCTGACCAATTTTCATCACTTTAGTTTTCTCTCTGTTTATAACCAAACCTACTCTACTACCAGTCTCATCAACGGCTCGAATGAAAGAGTTCATCTCATCAACATCATTTGCCAGAAGGGCTAAATCATCAGCATAATCTAAATCAGAAATTTTCGTATCTCCAGCCCATTTAAGGCCAAAATCTTTCCCTTGAAGTGAATTTCGCATAACATAATCAATAACCAAGCTAAAGAGAAAAGGAGACAAAATGCACCCTTGTCGAACACCAGAAGTAATGCTAAACCAATTGCTACAAGCCTTACCAACTCTCACACACGACTCAGTGTTATTATAGAGAGCTTTCATAATGTTAACTAACTTGTCTGGTATACCATATGATCTCACAATCAACCACAAATTATGACGATCAACAGAGTCGAAAGCCTTTTTGAAATCAACAAAGCTAGCAACCAAAGGTTTCTGAAACTCTAAACATTTCTCAAGAATCTGCCTAAGTGAAAATATCTGATCTACACATCCCCTACCACTTCTGAATCCACATTGCTCATCACGCAATTGCCTGTCAACCAGATTCTTAATTCTATTAAGCACAATCATGGAAAGAACTTTACCTGGAACAGAGAGTAGGCTGATACCCCTATAGTTATCACAAGAACTGCGATCACCTTTTTTGAAAATAGGGATAACAATAGCTCTGGTAAAATCCTTAGGAACCATGCCTTTATCATAAAAGAGATTCAGAATTTCAGTCATCCAAGTGGTAACCGAAACATTCCCAGCTCTAAGCATTTCCGTAGTAATTTCATCTACCCCTGGGGATTTATGAAGTTTAAGTTTAGAAACAGCCAAACTAACTTCAGATTGTGTTATAGGGCCAACATTAAAGCCACCAATGCATCTATCATCATTGCAAACAATGGGAGTAGAACTAACTACATTGTTTAGAACATCACTGAAATGCTCAGCCCACCTAGCCATGACAGAATCCTCCCCTTCTATAACCTTACCTTGTTTATCCTTCAATCCTTGTATGCCTGTCCGTTTTCTACCACACAAAACATTAACTATCTGTAAGCTCTCTGCTGTTGTGCTGTCTAACTGCTTCCTCGGCTTTGTCAGCCAAACCATCAAGCCAAAAATTTTTATCAGCAGCTAACTGATCCTTTACAAGTTTATTAAGGTCTCTGTAATGCTTTCTATTAGGACTAGTAGGGTATTGATTAAGGGCATTCCTGCAGTTCTTTCTTTCCGAAATAAGCTCAAGTGCCTTATCACTCAGATAATTTTGCCTCTTCTGCTCCTTTTTTCCTAAAAGAGTACTGTTAGTGTCCAAAAAAGCCTGTTTAAAATGATCCCATTCTTCCTCAACTTCAGTAGTAAGCAAACCATGACTGTCATAATGACTAAGTAACCTATCATGGTAAGCTTTGGCTATAACTGGATCTTTCAGAGCTTCAGTATTAAAAGTAAATTTTTTAACCCTAGCACAACACTTTTTAAGTTTAAGTTGCAACACACTTTTAACAAGGTAATGGTCAGATCCAATTTCAGCTCCCCTATATGCCCTGGTATTCCTAACAGAACTAGTCCATTTGCTGTTAATTAATATGTAATCAATCATATTCTTATGCAGCCCATCAGGTGAAACCCATGTGTACTTATGTATGTCGCGGTGTTTGTAATAAGTGTTAGTTATTCTGAATCCATTGAGTTTACTTACCTGTAGGAGACGTTGCCCATTGCTATTGCAGCTACCAATACCAAAAGGGCCTATTACTCCTCCCCAAAGGTCAGAGTCAGTACCAACTTTGGCATTGAAGTCACCAAGAACAAGGGTAATATCTCCTTTCTTGACAGAATTCAAAATATCCTGAAGTTGTTCATAAAACCTATCCTTCTCATCCTCATCGGCATCCTCAGTGGGGGCATAACAGCAGATAACATTCAAGTCTTTAACGCTTGTCTGAAATTTTGCTGTAAGAAACCTTTCATTAATGCACTCATATCCTAGAAGAGCATCACTAGCGTGTCTGCTGAGAAGCAGACCCACGCCTTGGTGATGCTTTTTGTCGTCCCTCCCTGAAAAGAGAAATTTAAGATTATTTTTAAGAATCTGACCTTTATCTGTCCATCTGGTCTCTTGCAAGCCGAGAATATCTAAATTATAACGGTGGAATTCTTGTGTGAGGACATCAAGAGAAAAAGCTCTGTGCAGAGTCCTCACATTCCAACTACCTATGGAGAGAAAATGGTTAGTGGGATGTTTAAAGAAACTATGTTTATTGAGAGAGGGAATGCCGACAATATCAAACAGCCCCCTAATCGCAGACATGGGGCAAAGACCCGTTCCCCCACTACTAAAGGCTGAAGCCATCTACACTGGAAGACTTCCTCCAATGTAGAATTTGACGATGCCAATAGAAGCAAAGAGTTCAGGTGCCTGCGATGACTTCTGCTCAGGATTATCCACCAGCTGATAAACATATCCTGTGGATCTATTCACTTGGGGCTGTCAACCCACAAACAAAAAGAAAACACAGCGGAAGATTTTCCCTCCACAGAAGCCCACCAGTGCAGCAAAATCAGGATCCATAATCAAGCTCAGAGCCATATATCTGTCCAGTCCAGTAGGTTTATATGGTCAGCACCAGGACCCTGTGTGGTTGACCACTCCTCAGCAGGGTAGAAAAAAAAAGAAAAGTAGCCATAGTTGTCCAGATCAGTAGGCCACACTAATCTGGCAGCCCTCCCCTTCCGTTCACTTCCACAAGAGAGTATCTCTTTTGAAAGTTACTAACGGTCCGCACCACGAGAAGGCGGGGTTGGACATTAGGTGCTAGGCCTGGCCGGTTCTATGCATCATCACAGGGGATTGGTGCATAGCTCTCCTTCCAGTGACTACCTAGTTACCATACACCAGTGCATTAACTTGTCAGCGCATGCAGCTGCCTCCATGGGGATTCACTGACACTGCTCCTATGCAAGGTTGTTCACTCATTCTGTGGGGATTCATCGACTCTTCTCCTACGCAAGGCACAACTGTATGATAGCACTCAATACACCTACTGCAGCTTAGGGCTATAAAAAGATAAGACAGTAAGGGCTAGTATTACTGACTATAAAGTTGATTTTACTAAACTGGCAAAAAATATTAAAACATTTCAGACCTCTTATTAATATTTTTAGATAAAATTTTGCTTTTATTTATGCAGAATTTTGGTATTTTTTCATTCATTTCTTATACAAAATTACAAAAATATTTATATACATATTTTTGCAATAATAAAGACATTAAAAAAACATTTTTTGCATATCGTGCCCCCCGCCTAATCTCTCTAATGCAGTCTGCTTACAAATTCCATAGTTCTAATGTGGCATGCGTTAAAAAAAGTTGCTGACCGCTGCTCTGTTGTTGCGCAAATGTATTAAAAGAAGTGTAGATAGCACAATGATGCTTAAGTCACACATTTATAACTTATACTATTTCCTTTTTTTTTTGACAGTCCTCTATTTTCACAGTGATGTCAGAAATATGGCACTAACAACTGGCGATCTGAAAAACTACAGAGTGATTCAAAATTCGTGCAAAATTTTACTTATTCTCAATTTAAATTTACAAATTGTTAAAAAAAGGGTTACAATAACTTTTCAAAGTGTCAAGTCTCAAAATTTTCATCATTTAATAGAAAAAACAGACCACTATGCTTGTTGTCATACACTTTCAGTCTCATGAAATCATGCAATTAAATGTGATATTGTAGATTTCTTGGATACCAGAGAATCAGTAAAATGTTCATTGAAATCAGCATAAGCAGTTAGAAATTATTTGATTGTTTAATAAAGTTTGACTATGTATACACGTTCATCTTGAAATAATTTCATTATGCGCAACTAATACAATATACATCGCCCACAAAGAATTGATAGCACGAGAACTAAACAGTGTTGCCAACATTAGAATTGGTATTTAACTGCATTCAGTTGGTGCGAAATAATAAGCATTTACATTTTAGGTTGCATGAATTTTGAATCACACTATATCACTGCACTGAAAAATCAATAATTATAGCACTCTTAATGATTTAAGTAATAAGGATCTTTCCCTTATTACTTAATCAAAATTACATAATCAAAAATTATGAATAATCATTTGCCTTCATTTAATGAATCATTGTGATTAAATGGTTGGGTTGTTCTAATATTTATGAAATTGTTTATAAACAAAAATTTAAGTGAAGGAATGAGTACTACTCCTGAAACTGTAGTTTAGTCATATATTATTAAAATCATCTATTAGCATATGTGATTTCTTTTCAATTTCTCCTCATCACATGAACATTCCTATTTTGCAAAGCAAGAGAATACCATATTTTTCATTTATGAATAATCAAATTTCCAATTTTCAAATGCATATAGTTTTCAAAATAAATAACCTGCACTAAATTAAGTATTTTGCTCAAGTTTTATCTCATAACTACATGCTGTTGTAAGTAAATCAGCATTCAAGATCATTACTGATATACATTACTGATATAACAAATAGATTTCTTTAGTTTCAAAATAATTTGACAGTGTCAGTGCCTTTTTTAAATATCTGAACATGTAGATAGTTTTGTTTTTATAGCTTTCACACATTCTTAGTTTAACAACAATAATTTTTATGCTAAGCAACCGCCTACCCTATTCCTGGGCTAAAACACCAGCAATTTAGCTTCCAGCTTTGTTTTCTGGTGGTACTTCGTGAAACTGTCCAAGGGTCAGCAGCATTCTGTTTATTAGTAGTTTCATATTGCAAATACACCTGCAAATCAAAGGCAAATAACAATTTTGTGCAAGTAATTTTGTGCAACAATATAAACAAAAAACTATCAGCTAGTATTATTACATTTATACATTAAAGCAGTCAAATTCAACTATCTTTCATTACAGTTATTAATCATATTAACTCTTGAAGTTCTTAATACTCAAAACTGTTTTTTTTTACCAAAATCTAATATGAATTAGCTTCACTTTATACTAGTCAATTCTCAATAAGGTGAACTTTGATAACTTGAAATTAATAATTCTCTGTGAAGTCATATATAACACAATAATAAATTCTCTACCTCAATGTGTAATGAATGTAACTTTTGAATACTGAAAGTTTACCTCAAAAAATATACTGATCCTTAGATCTCCTTCCCTTACATGAACTTCTTTTCAATCATATGTATGGTAGAAGTGAAATTCCTCCGATTTTTTTCCATACACATTCAATCTAGTTACATTAGCTCTTCTGCTTCTTTTCACATTCACACTTTTTGTTAAACCCTTTTGTTGCTTTTATTTCTTACTTTAACTCTTAACCCCTTCCGTCCTTGTTTGCATTTCAGGCTTCTTTAGATCTTCCTTATCATTTTGATTGTATTTACTTTGTCTTTCTTAGTACTTTAAATACTAGCCTAGTTCTTTCATAAAATTTTTCCTCTATTTCCGACACCTCATCATATCACCTATATTAATTCCTGCTATAGCATTACCTCTCCGTGAAAATTACACAGATTGGATTGTTTGACCTCTGGGTGGCACTTTTTTGCACAATGGGTTAAATAGCCAGGTTAAATGACAAGGACCCCAAAGCTAAGAGAACACTGGGGCAAGGAGATCTGCTAGACAACTGTGAGGAGATATTTGATGGCTTTGATAGGAGGCTACCATCTATGTTATTTAACATGCACAGAGTATGGCTCCTTGGCACATAAAGCCATGGCTTTATGTCCCATCTGATGGATGGCAGCCATCAGTGGCCCCTTTCTGACCTAGGGAAGGGTAGGGTTTTAGGGGAGATAAATCTCGATGCTGGCACAAATGGGACTCAAGCCTGGAAACTTCAGTATACTACATTACAGAGTGAACTATCACTCCAGTTATATAGAAATACTGTATACATATGCAGTGGAATATTTGCTGAGTATGAAGTAAAAATTGCATTAGTTTCCTGTATAATTCACTGTATAATTTCTTATAAAGAAATAATTCAGAACCTTTCAAATACCACAATGCACAAATTATGCTTTACTAAAGTGACCAGATTTTCAAAAGGAAAAAGCTGGGCATTTTAAGCTTGATGAAGGATTAAAGGAAGACACTTCAAATAGGTTGCAAAATACAGCATAAAGTTTGTCACATTCTAAAATAAGAAAGCAAAACATTTCATTGAAGAGTTGTGGATGTAGAATCTACACCCACAACTGCCCTGTAAAAATGTTCTGTTTCAAGAAAAATTTTAAATGACATTAAATGATTAAAGAAGACTAAGGAAATATATAAATAAAATGTTATTTTCAATCTTCATTTAGCTACAGAATATTAAAATTGGGAGATACAATGAAAAGTTATTTAGATTAAAAAAAAGAAGCAAACTAACAAAAAATACACACATGCATACAATAATTATGAAACAAATACTTCATTTTCTTGCCAAAATGAAATATAATGCAATTTCTCCAATGCCAACTTACTTATATGTTAGAATTGTAAGAATATTTCCTATGTTGTTGGAGAAAACTGTTTTTCATTGCACAAATAGCAAAGATATACAGATATCATTCTAATACTTCATGTTATCAACACTTTCGTACAACACAATTTTTCCAAATTAGCTTATGTAATAGATGAAAAAAATTTAGATTTGCCATGAGTAGGATTCAAACCTACATCTCCCAGTAACATGCCAGACAGTATATCAGCCATGCTATTGCATGATATAACATTTAAATGCAACCTTCTTGTCAGTATATAACTAAGAACTTTAAATACTTGAATTATAAGCAGAACATAGCACTTAGATCTTCCCTAGTGGAACATCCTATGTGATTATAGCAATGAGCTAATAGCTGAAACATGTTGTTGAAGGGGCGAGGGTGGCTCAGTCGGTAGCGCGCCAGGCTCGTAATCTGTAGTTCCCAGGTTCGAGTCCCAGCTGGGTCAGCGTTGAGATTTATCTCTGCAAAATTCCCCGCCCTGCCCACGGTCAGTAGGGGACACCGATGGGCTTGGAAAGGCCGCCGTCCATCGGATGGGACGTTAAGCCGTGGTCCCGTGTGCGGGAGAGCCATACCCTGTGCACGTTAAAGAACACGCTGGATGGCCTTGACGGGAGGCTACCATCTGTCTCCCAACAGCTGTTCCAGTGGGTCCCCTCCCCCAACCTTCTCTGAGCCTTCGGGGTCTTTGTGACCTGGCCATTTAGCCCATGGTGTGCAAAAAAGTGCCGCTCAGAAGTAAAACAACCCAACCCAACCCATGTTGTTGAATACAATGATATAGTGTAGAATATGCTTTAGAGCATTAAGGGCATTTGATTTTAACAGTGTAGATTGTGATTAAATTTTATTTAATATACCATATCAGTGTGTAATTTAAGACCTTTAACATGCCAGGCAAGCCAACTACACCATCAATGGCTAGCCATTTCTTCAGCTAAATGTGACTTACAGACTTTTCCACATATTACTTGATTTGCTCATGGCACCATCTATGTCAGGAAACAGACAACCAATTTGATCATATGATGGAATTTAATATTTGTCATTCAGAATTGAAAGAAGTGTTAGAATGACATATATGGAACCTTGCTATTTGTGCAATGACCAACAGTTTTCTCCAACATCATAGAAGAAAATATTCTTACAAATCTTACATATAGGTAAGTTGACATTGTAAAAATTGCTTTATAAGATTTCATTTTGACAAGAAAATGAAGTATATTTTTCTGCACATTATTTGATTTGCTCATGGTACCATCTTTGTTGGGAAACTGACAGCCAAGTTGCCTCATACGATGGAATTTAATATTTGTCATTTGTGCTCATGGCATTAATTCAATAATTCAGTAATAAAGTGTCACAGATGTCCTGTAGACATGGGACTTGTGAAATAGCTGAAAAAATTTAGCATTGCCATGAGTGGGATTCGAACTCATGTCTCCCAGTAAAATGCTTTCAGCAATTTCATGAGTCCCATGTCTACAGAACATCTCCTGTGATACTTTACTATGATTTAGTTTATGCAACTATTACTTTATATATAATGACTCTACAAATTTAGAACTAATTTTCATATTCAAGACAAAATCAGTTAGCAAGACAAAACCTCATAATTCAAAATCTCTGATTCCTTTATGCTTTAGCAATTATCTTCACATCATATACATTCACACTCTCTATTTACAATATAAATATTTCTATCTTTTTCTGATTACAGTGACTGAATCTTTTCCCCAACAGTGCCACCAAATAGACAATATGCATTAAGTATATTTGTAAATTATACATATTTAATATTAATTTCTAACTCTTTGGTTGTTACATATAAGATTAAAATAACAGGTTTTATAATAGCTGTAAACTGTTGGATTCATGTGTATTGAACATTCTCTAATATTGTGCAAGAACATACATTTACAGACTATGGTTTATGACAGCTTCTGAAATCTTGCCAAAATTCAACTGCCTTCAAGATTTATCACAATGCTAATCAATTAGTGGAATTTATGGCCTAAGACTATTGATGTGTAATGATAAAAAATGCATTTCATTAATGGTTTTCAGAACCAGAGTAACAACAAATATTGCCATACGAACTGGAAAATAGGCTATCAACTGCAAAAAAAAGCTAAATTTTTTTAATCATTACAGGAAAACTGAGAAAATTAATTTTAAATCTCTATTTAAATTTCTAGTGTTTTATACTAGAGAAAGCTCAGTGGTTTAGAGACTTGATATGTTATCAGGAGGTCGTGGGTTCATATCCCACCCAGCTCAAGACAATTTTTCCTCTAAAATTAAATCGATTTACAAAGTGGTTAATGTTTAGTATATACCAAGAAAGTCGAGTTTATTCAATATTTAAATAATAAATCTTACCCGATATTTCTGGGAAAATTCTTTATTTAAATTTAATTGGCCATTCATTGGTGAAGATCGGGAAAACATAATTTTTAACATATCAGAAAATTTCTGCAGGCCAGCACCCTTTGATGACCATGGATTACCAACTCCTGTTGAGTGATATAAAATAATTTTATCAAGAAGATCTAAAACCACATCTATCTTCTGTGAAGTTAATTCCACCTTAGCAAGAATCTGAAAAAAAAAATTGTTTAATATTTCTAATTACATAAATTTAAAATTTAAAATTTTGTACATTTTTAAATATAAACATTTGTCACGAACTCAACCTGGTAGCTTAATTTATTTTCATATTCAAGGAATAAAATTCTTACTATGGTTCATATCAACTACTGAGAGTGGTATGTTCTGCATTAAGGGTACTTTTTTAATTGTAAGAGTTGTCAATTTCTTCACTATGAAGAGCCTTCAGTAACAAAAGAGAACAATTTCTCCAATACAGAAAGCCCTTGATTACATGATTGCCCTGTCGATTCATTATTAAATCAAAATATTTTAGATATGTTAAAATACAATAGAAAACCTGCAACTCTCAGATGGTCACACTTTAACACAGTGTTTGAACTTCACTAATATGACCTAATTTATCGTAATGTAGAAATAGTAATGGTAATGAGTTAATGATAAAATTCAACTATACATCATTAAAAAGCTGTTTCATAATTATAAAATCATTTAAAAATACTATAAATAAGTTGTTACACATTCAGTTTGGCTTTACACAACAAAAGTTCTAAATAAAGACATAAGGTAAAGTAGCAATTTGTCTAACTTTACACATCTTATTTTCAGTACATTTGTCCCATATCCAATAATAATTATGATCTTTATTCAGTTTTCATGCATTCTTTTTAAGCAAAAGCATGTATGCTAAAACAATCATTACCCAAAAGTTCAGATTATCAGGGGAACTAATAAGGGATATTGACATTATTTTCTTGACTAGTGTGAGAGGGTTTTTACTTATTTTTTTAGTTTCCTATATTGTGTTTTAGATTCCTTTACATTGCATACTTAATACACCTAGTTTTCATAGTTATGTGATAGGTGATTCCTGGAAATGGCCATGTAAATGGAAAAAGTGGAAAAAGAGAGCTGTTTATAATGTGCACATATTTCTTTCAATACAGGGCATAATAATAATTTGAGATAATTTCTTAATTTTATTGCAATTGCAAAATATTGGAAAACCATATTAATAAAATATTGAATACAGTATATTTGACATATAAACATCTGAAACAAAATTAAAGAGCTTGATTTATGACTAGAATATTATAAATTAAGAGCAACTTGATTATAAAAAACATTAATTCTGCAGTAAAAAATAAAAACAAATGCAGTACAATAAAATCAGAGAATACAGAATTACAATCGGAATAATTGTGAGCCATTTAATGGCACAGTATCTGCATCAAAGGAAGGATGGCCTGGTATTCAAACTATTTCTTTCTGGGAAAGGACTAGGTGATGTTATTAATGTTAGATATTCATCCTGAAGTTGTCTTGCCATCAGAGGGCAAAGCACTGATACTTTCTTCCTGCAATGATTTTGAGAGATATGCTGACAAAAATGTAGACAAAAAAGAAAACCTCAGAAAAGTCCCTGAAGATGAATCAAAATGAAATACAAAGCAAAAGGGACTGCAAACAAATCAAATAAAATTACATACATACAAAATTCGCAAGCGACCATGGGTTGGGTTGTTTTACCTCTGAGCGGCACTTTTTTGTACACAATGGGCGAAATGGCCAGGTCACAAGGACCCCGAAGGCTCAAAGAAGATTGGGGAGGAGACCCAATGGAACAGCTGTTAGGAGACAGATTGTAGCCTCCCGTAAGCCAATCCAATGTGTTCTTTAAAGTGCACAGGGTATGGCTCTCTCCCATACACGGAGCCAAGGCTTAATGTCCCATCCGATGGACAGCAGCCTTTCCAAGCCCATTGGTGTCCCCTACTGACCGTGGGCAGGGCGGGGAGTTTTGCAGAGATATGTCTCAACACTGACCCAGCTGGGACTCGAACCTGGAAACTGCAGATTATGAATCTGGCGCACTACCGACTGAGCCACCCCTGCCCCAGCGACCATGGACTATGGAAGTCCAATCAGACTGTAATTTTCCTCTCCAGACATGTCTGTTCTGAGCTACTGCTGCTGTATTTTGCCACTTCAGCCAATTATAGCAAGGTCCTGTTTGACATTATCTGCCCATCACTTCCTAGGTCTCCCCCTTTTTCTGAAACCCTTAGGAACACTGTTCATAATCCTGTTTGCTAATCTGCAGCTATGCATATGGGCAACATGGGTTGGGTTGTTTTACCTCTGAGCAGCACTTTTTTGCACACCATGAGATAAATGGCCAGGTCACAAGGATCCCAAAGGCTCAGAGAAGGTTGGGGGAGGGGACCCACTGGAACAGCTGTTGAGAGCCAGGTGATAGTCTCCCATCAAGGCCATCCAGTGTGTTCTTTAATGTGCACAGGGTATGGTTCTCCCACACATGGGGCCACAGCTTAACATGGGCAACATGGCCAAACCAACGCAGTCTCTCTCTGCACAATATGATGCTTAAAGGAGGTCAATGACTCCTTCTTCTAACCTCATCATTACTTACAAAGTCAAAATACCAAATGCCCAAGATACTGCATAAGCATCTAGAATCAAAGGCATCAAGTTTCTTGTTATCCTACTTACAAAGGGTCCATGTTTTGCTTCCATAACTAACCTTAAAAAGAATCAAACTATTATACAGCCTAATTTTAGTGTTTAGGTGTATATGCCTATTTTTTCACACTCTCCAAAGATTCCTAAAAGTCCCGGCAGCAATCCCTATTCATCTGTTAATCTCATGCCGCACATCACCAGTATCTGTATTATATCTCCCAAGATAATTAAGCTGAGCAAGATTGAACTGCTCAAGAGTGCAGCCAATCAAAGCAACTGAAGTACTATTTGCCTGACCAATTTTCATCACTTTAGTTTTTTCTCTGTTTATACATTATACTGCACTGAACTTTGGAACAACTGGGCTTGCTTCCTTCTAAGAAAACTTTTTTTAGCTACAGTTTTGATCTGAAGAGCAGGAAAGATGCATAGAATGCTGGGATAAATGATAAAAATAATTCTGGGAATACTGAAAGAGGTTTATGGCAGAAAGGAGTGTAAAACAGAAAAATGGTGGTAAGTACTTCGCATTTACTTCCAAAATCTTCCATTTTTAAAAATAGCAGTTTTTTATTAATTTACAGGAAATTTTCAAAACTTTAAGGAAAACTTTGTTGATAATAGTTCAAATCAAACTTGTAAGCTTATATCAGGTGATTGCTTCAGCACAGAGTAACATTAACAAACAAATCGGCAATCCATACAGCGCTTCTAAGAAATCACAACCAGATGGATTTAACAAATCATTAATATTATAGTTCAATAAAATATGCATCAAATGAAAAAAGAAAATATAATTTTTCAAATTTGAATTGCGCATTTTTAAAAGATATATGTAAGAAAATTTTCAAACAGCAATATTTTTTTTTTTAAATCGAAATTTCATGTGTTGTACAAAAGATTTCTATCGACATCCTTGACCTCTCATTTTGGATTCTGTTAATGTCTATGTTTCAATAGTTATTAACCCAGGAAGGGTTAATAATTATTGATGTAACTTTCATAATCCCAGATAAATTTATAGCAAGGTGGTCAATATGTTTATTACCAAAAATCTAGTTGGTTGTGTAATACATTAGATAAATCCTATCATTACTAACATATCACAGTAACTAGAATTAATATTTTTATTATCCAATAAATTAAAGCCCCAAACAATATGACATAATTTTTATAGTTATTTCATATTAAATGAGAGGAGAATTCATCAATAAAACACTGCTTATCTAGGCTGGGGTATCTATACACTGAAATGATATTATAGTCAACATTACTAATCTTAACTTTTAGGGACACTACATCTGCATTATTACAATTAAAATCATTTGAGTTAACTTTTTAACTTGGAATTAAACAAAAACTAGTACTCCACCTGATCTATTTACATATTCCCATTTGCAAAATTTGTTGAAACCTTTAATATTATAAAGATTCATTTTCTTTTTATTTCTTTTATCTGACAATACAATTATATCTAATGAAAGGTCCATTAATGATTCGACCAAAAGAATCAAAGTTTTTTCTAATGGATCTAATATTTATACACGTTGCATTACAAATATTATCATCCACTGTTACTAGTTGATTTCTTCCAATTTCATCAATAACTAATTTATTGATCACAACTTCCATATTATAACAATTTCAAGTGTTCTATTCTGGAGTTTTCAACCTTTCTTACATACAACTTTATCTCCTTCACCCAGGAATATATATAATTTTTTTCTCTTTTGATCTTCTTAATTTCAAAGAGGAAGGATTTTATTTCAGGAATGAGGTGCTCACCAATATATATGTAGTTTTTATTTCCAGCTATACCCACGTCCTCGTTCCTCAGATCTTTTAGTGACTGTCATTCAGTTATCCATTTACATTGTCTTCTTGGTATTCATCTGCACAATAATTGATTTCATTTTATTCACATTCCTTGATGGAACTCGATGTGCAACTGTGCATTTTATTTCTTCTTTTGACATTTTGAGTGCTAAACCAATATCAATAAACATTAAATGTGTGTAAGGGCTTGATCAAGCTAGGGCAAAGGGGAGGAAGACATGAGAGTTATTGTGGCAGACCTCTTTGCCTAGCAAAGGCATCAGAGTCAGTTCTGCTGGGGGCAGGGGGTGAGAAATGTGCCTATGGACTACCACAGTCGAGAAGCTTCAGCCATGTCCAGAAGATGTGGACATACCCCATTGCCTGACAGACTCTTGCATGCCCAGTGGACATCACGTGACCGCACTTGGCAGGAGAGTTTCAACAGAGGGAGAGTTGCATTTTGGACTCATGTAGGGGATGGTCGTGAAGACATCACCCTGTTAGCATTTCTTCTTTGTGATGGTGTTGGGAACACCAGAAGGCTTGGTTAAAGCCTTGCAAGTAGGATTGGGAATCCTGCTGTCTTGTTTGTGTGACTTGCTGGGGCGGAAGTTGCTGTAGCTTATATATATATATTTGCCTGTGCACTGTATTGTTGCTGAAATGGAAATAAATGTAGATATGTAAATAATATACATACGAGTCCAGTTATTGAAACGAATGAGTACTGCCATTCTGACGACATAATTATTAGCGAAAGTACTGTGAGCGAATAACTCACATACACAAGAAGAAAGAACGAGCCCTTATAGTGTGGATGACTATATATTATAATGCTAATTTTTCTTATCATTTCATAATTCTTTGCACATAAAATTTTGGTGAGTTCATCAGTCCATCACCTTTTATATTTCACCTCATTTTTACATTTATTAAATTTGGCTGGTTCTCATTCCACTTTTTAATTTCAATTAATAATCTCAATTTTCATGTGTATATTTATTTATATATTTCAGATGTATATTTATATACACATGAATAAGTGTATATTTGAATAAGTGTATATAACATGTATATTTATATACACATGAATAAACAGCACAGAAAGTTCAAAGAGCTAGTCTGTAAGAACAATTGTTATAAACCATTTACAATTAGTAGTATATAGAGTAAAACACTATTTTCCACAAAGCTAGATATAGCTTATCTGCAGGGGAAAATGAAGCATATTACGAGGAGTGATCATTTAATTTGTGGACTGACACCATAAGTACTCGTATGTAGCGCTTTTTCTATGATGGCACTGTGTGTGTGACAACTGCAAAGGAGGCCCCACATGTCAAGGCCATTTGGCATCGATTGCTATTGTGTTAAGACTAATTTGAGTTGCGTGTCATAGATGTTCATCCAAAATGTCGAAAATTCAGATGGAACAGTGGTATGTCATTCGTTATTGTGTTGGTCGAGGCCTAAGTGCTGCTGCAACTGTTGAAGAGATAAGTGAAGCATATGGTAATGACCGTCTTTGTAGGTCTGCCATTTTTAAGTGGCATAAGTGATTCAAAGAAGGACGCGAATCTTTTGCTGATGACCCAAGACCCAACCAGCATTCTTCCTCAATAACTCCTGAACAAATCGAAAGAGCCCTGGCAATCTTGAATGAAGACAGATGAATAACACTTTGTGAAGTGGCTGTGAAAATGTCAGTTTCATTCGGAAGTGTTCACACGATTGTGAAAACCCATCTGAAAATGTCACGAATCTATGTTCAATGGATTAACACAGTTTGACTCCAGAAAGAAAAAAAGGGTACAGCTGTGCAAGGAGATGCTTAATCATTTTGAAAGCCAGGGTCCAACCTTCAGGAGTCGAATTGTGACTTGCGATGAAACTTGGATCTTTCACTATGATCCCGAAACAAAACAACAGTCGAGTCAATGGAAGCATCCCGATTCACCAAGGCCCATGAAAATTCTAGTTTATCATTCAGCTGGGAAACAAATGGCTCTTATGTATTTTGACATCAAAGGTGTTCTCATCACTCACTTTGAGCCTTGTGGAACAACTATGAATATGGAAGCCTACTCGAAAGTTCTCAGAATCAAACTTCAGCATGCCATTCATGAAAAACATCAGGAACTTTGTAGTGTGACTTGGTTTCCCCATCACAACAACGCCAAGCCCCATACGGCTAATATTGTGCAGCCAGTGATCACTGCCATAGGTGCTGAGGTTCTGCGACATCCTCCATATTTCCCAGACTTAGCACCCTGCGATTTTTTCTTCTTTCTGCGATTGAAGAAAGCTTTGAAAGAGAAACATTTCACATCTGATGACGAAACTTGCAGAGCTACAATGACAACACTTCGCATGCTTTCGAATAATGGCTTCAAAGACGCATTTAATGCGTGAAGTTCAAGGGAGAGTATTTTGAGAGACAAATGCCAGGAAGATTCAGAGGATGATATTTAATGTAACTTTTTGCTTCTGCCATGAATTAAATGATCATGTTATGTATATAATTACAACCAGCTGTTATACATCATATGCATATATATATAATGGTAAGTCACAAAGTAAGGTTCCCTGTTTACATACTTGTGTGTACTGCAAAAGGTAGGTAATTACACCAAAGACAATATTGAGGAAATGTTCTGAAATGCATATATTTTTTTCTGTCACCACACTTGTTGAAACATGACATAATGGTCAAAAGCTTACTCAAGACCTGACAATAGTTCAGCACATCACACTCCAAAAGTCACTTTGTGACTTTCTCATTGACAGTATCATCTAATGGAAAGCATCATCCTCCGAGATATTTCTTCAGTTTCCCAAACAAGTGAAAATCCAATGGTGCAAAACTGTTGGCAAATGGCAAAAAATCCCGTTGCTCATAACCATGTATGGAGATCCTCTTCCACTAGTCACATGTCATTTTCAAACTCTCAACACCATTTCCTCACATGTTGTACATTCAAAGAAGGACAAGACATCTGAGCCATACACATCCATGTTATTGATGAATTTCCACCAGTTATGTCTTCAGTGCCCACAGAAACCAAATTACTACTTGGATTTCCAGCTTCATATACATGTGCAGTACCTTTGACGTATTTGCTTCAACTCTGCACTTCATAGCACTGATGACTGCTGCCACTTAGTAATAGTATTTGGTACTAACATGCAGTGGTGGCACAATCCCAAATGTTTGTTAATTTGGTGGGAAACTGGTAATGTTACTTTCTGACTTACCCGTATACATTCACATGTGAAGTTCTGAAATATATACTAAAAAAAGATAGATAATATTAAATTTAGGAGAAAAAGTGGGCCATACCCTTAAATCTTTGATAACCTATTTTTAGTTTTCAGACTATGTTTTATTATTCTGTCGGTGTACAACAATTCCTGGGTAATGAGTTAAAAATGAATGGAATTACTATATATAGCTTCAGACATGTTTACCACACTGCTAAAGATTTGAATTTGGTAAAAAGGGTTTCTATGTAGTAACCAGATGTTAATTGTATAATCTAATTTCATTTTGCAATCACTTTTAAACAAATGTTTTACATCAATATACATCTCCTATGAAAACATATTGCAATCAATAAAAATGTTTAATTTAAACAAAGAATTGCCTTAACTGTAGGTGAAATTGTTTTCAATACTGAATTTCCCAATTTGCTAAGTTTAATTTAAATGTTTTGAAAATATTTCGATATATAGTAATTCTATACCTGAGAGATTCACAAATAGTTTTAGATATTAATATGCTAATATACACATACAAAAAATCAATTTTTGCTGCACAAATTCTTATTCTATCACATTACTCATTGCTGCTAAACCAACATTATTTTGGTGAAAAAAATTACCCAATTTTTTCTGCATCAAAGTTGCACCAAAAACCGATGCATGTAATACAACAATGCATTTTTTTTTATAATACTGAATGACTTACATCCATCATAAAATTGCCTGGTTTTGAAGATCCAGAGGTGACACTTTCAGCAACTGCCTTATCTAACTGTTCCTCTAACTCACAAAACATGACTTTTAAAATTGATAACTCAGTTAAAGTGAAGTCTGGAGTATTAGATTCTATACTTAAACCAAGAGTATCAGAGCCTTTAATGCTTTCCATAGTCTGAGAAACCTGCATAAGGAGATATATATAAAAAAAGAATATTATTCAGCAAAAATAAAATTATACAAATACATAGTCATAAATCTTTCCTGCTAATACTATATAAAACTGGCAATAAGGAAAATAAATACAACAAATTATTAATAATTTATGCAGTGGCATACCCAAAATATTATCTTGGGGGATTTGACAGATTTGAATCAAATGGGGTGGGCATGCTTCAGTCTCTGATTTTTGGGTACTGCCTTAGAAGTTGATATTCAAACCCTCAAGGGGAGGGGGTTAGAGCTCATCCTTGGGTAGACAACTGTCTGCCTAACTTCATCATTACTTACAAAGCTGAACCATCTAATGCCCAAGATTCTGCATAAGCATCTAGAACCAAAAGCATCTAGTTTCCTGTTATCTTGTTCACAAAGTGTCCAGTTTCCCTACCATAACTAACCCTAGAGAGAACCAAACTATTATAGATTAAAATTAGACTATACATATATTATATATATAGTCTAATTTTAACCTTTAGGTGTATACACCTATTTCTCCACACTCTCCATAGATTCTTAAAAGTCCCAGCAGCAATCCCTATTCATCTGTTTATCTCAGGCCGAATATCACCAGTATCTATTACATAGCTCCCAAGATAATTAAACTGAGACACCTTCTCTCAAGAGTGCAACCATTCAGATTAACTAAACCATAGCCTGACCAATGGAACCATAACCTGACCAATTTTCATCACTTTAGTTTACTCTTTGTTTATAACCAAACCTACTCTACCAGTCTCATCAACAGCTTGAATGAAAGAGTTCATCTCATCAACATCATTTGCCAAAAGGGCTAAATCATCAGCATAATCTAAATCAGATATTTTTGCATCTCCAGACCATTTAAAGACAAAATTTTCCCTTGCAATGAATTTTGCATAACATAATCAATAACCAAGCAAAAGCCAAAAAGAGGCAAAATGCACCCTTGTCGAACACCAGAAGCAATGCTAAACCAATTGCTAAAAGCCTTACCAACTCTCACACATGACTCAGTGTTATTATAGAGAGCTTTCATTACGTTAACTAACTTGTCTGGTATGCTATATGATCTCACAATCAACCACAAATTCTGACGATCAACAGAATCGAAAGCCTTTTTGAAATGAACAAAACTAGCAACCAAAGGTTTCTGAAACTCTAAACATTTCTCAAGAATCTGCCTGAGTAAAAATATCTGACCTACACATCCCCTACCACTTCAGAATCCACATTGCTCATCACGCAATTGACTGTCGACCAGATTCTTAACTCTATTAAAGCACAATCATGCAAAGAACTTTACCTGGAACAGAAAGTAGGCTGATACCCCTAGAGTTATCACAGGAACTGTGATCACCTTTTTTTAAAAATACGGATAATAATAGCTCTGGTAAAATCCTTAGGAACCATGCCTTTAGCATAAAAGATATTCAAAATTTCAGCCATCCATGTGGTAACTGAAACATTCCCAGCTCTAAACATTTCTATAGTAATTTCATAAGCTTAAGTTGCCTGGGGATTTATGTAGTTTAAGTTTAGAAACAGCCAAAATAATTTCAGACTGCATTATAGGGCCAACATTAAAGCCAGTAATGCATCTATCATCATCACAGACAATGAGAGTAGAACTAACTGCATTGTTTCGAACATCACTGAAATGCTCAGCCCATCTAGCCATGACAGAATCCTCCCCTTCTATAATCTTATCTTGTTTATCCTTTAATTCCTGATACTTGCTTGTTTTCTACCACACAAAACATTAACTAACTGGCACAGCTCTCTGCTGTTTGTCTAACTGCTTCTTCGGCTTTGTCAGTCAAGCCATCAAGCCAAAGATTCTTATCAGCAGCTAACTGATCCTTTACACGTTTATTAAGCTATCTGTAATGCTTTCTATTAGGACTAGTAGGGTACTGATTAAGGACATTCCTACAGTTCTTTCTTTCTGAATAAGCTCAAGTGAATATCACTCAAATAATTCTGCCTCCTCTGCTCCTTTTTTCCTAAAAGAGTAGTTAAAAAAAAGCCTGTTTAAAATGTTCCCATTCTTCCTCAACTTCAGTAGTAGGTATACCATGACTGTCACAATGACTAAGTAACCTATCATGGTAAGCTTTGGCTATAACTAGATCTTTCAGAACTTCAGTATTAAAAGTAAATTTTTTAACCCTAGCACAACAGTTTTTAAGTTTAAGTTGCAAGACACTTTTAACAAGGTAATGGTCAGGTCCAATTTCAGCTGCCCTATATGACCTGGTATTCCTAACAGAACTAGCCCATTTGCTGTTAATTAATATATAATCTATCATATTCTTATGCAGCCCATCTGGTGAAACCCATATGTACTTATGTATGTTGTGGTGTTTGTAATAAGTGTTAGTTATTCTCAGACCATTAAGTTTACTTACCTGTAGGAGATGGTGCCCATTGCAGCTACCAATACAAAAGGGCTTATCACCCATCCCCAAAGGTCAGAGTCAGTACCAACTTTGCCATTGAAGCAATTAGAACAAGGGTAATATCTCCTTTTTTGACAGAATTCAAAATATCCTGAAGTTGTTCATAAAACCTAACCTTATCTCATTGGCATTGTCAGTGGGGGCATAACAGCAGATAACATTCAAGTCTTTAATGCTTGTCTGAAATTTTGCTATATGAAACCTTTCATTAATGCACTCATATCCTAAAACAGCATCACTGGTGAGTCTGCTGAAAAGCAGACCTATGCCTTGGTAATGCTTATTATCTTCCCTCCTTGAAAAGAGAAATTTTAGATTATTTTTAAGAATCTGACCTTTATCTGTCATAATGCAAGCCTAGAATATCTAAATTACAATAGTGGAATTCTTGTGTGAGGACATCAAGAGACACAGCTCTGTGCAGAGTCCTCACATTCCAACTACCTATGGAGAGAAAATGGTTAGTGAAATGTTTAAAGAAACTATATTTATTGAGAGAGGAATGCTGACAATATCAAACAGCCCCTAATTGAGGGCATAGGGCAAAGACCCGTTTCCCCACCAATAAAGGCTGAAGTCATCTACACTGGAAGACTTCTTCCAATGTAGAATTTGATGATGCCCACAGGAGCAAGAGTTCAGGTGCCTGCGATGACCTCTGCTTAGGATTATCCACATCAGTAGGCCACACTAATCTGGCTGACCTCCCCTTCCATTCATTTCCACAAGAGAGTATCCCTTTGAAAGCTACTAATGGCCTGCACATGAGAAGGCGGTGTTGGACATTGGGTGCTAGGCCTTGCTGGTGCTATGCATCATCACATGTGATTGGTGCATAGCTCTCCTTCCAGTGGGTACCTAGCTACCATTTACAGATCTTCACACAGTGCAATACTATATAAATTTCACCTCTCCAGCAGAAGGCATCAAATGCATATATGCATTGGTCTCTCATGCTATCATAATGCTAGTAGAGTTAGCTGAAAAAATTGAGTTTTGCTAGGAGCGGGATCCAAACCCACAACTTCCTAATAACATGCCACAGCACCTGATGAAAGGTAACTGAAAAACTCAGTGTTTTTCAGCTAACTCTAGAGATGTTCCTTGATTACAGGATGTTTTTGTGTTTTTCTATTATTGAATCTATCATAATGCATCTCATGTTAAAATTTGCAGAGGGCTCACAGTGATTTTAAATATTTGATACTAGAAATCAAGTCTCCATACGTAAAGTTCGGCACTTCCTTACCCCATCTACTTATATATAGGTATAAATATTTCAATATGTATTAACACAAAGTATATTTAAGGGACCTCCCTGCAATTACTTGACTAGACATCCAGTGCTAGAGATGCATATAAATTGGCTTTCAGTCAACTGCAAAGATCAATGCCACTAAATGTCAATGTGGGGGAGGGTCAGCATGATTTGTGGGCTGTCTGTGGCAATCAGAGAGGATTAAACCATAGGCTGATGCAAAATTAAGCTAATGTGTTCGAGCCCAGGGGCTAGTCAGATGCTGGGAGTGAAGATGAGAAAGGAGGAAGAGACATGCTTTTCGATGAAGCAAAGAACAGCGACTCGGAATCCTGGATTCAGTTTGCTTCCAGATTATCAAACACATGGGATTACTATATAAAGAGTAGAAATATTGAAAATTTATATCAGTTATTGCATTAAACAATTTTGAAAAAAATTAAGACACATCAACCTGCAGCCACCTGAACCATGCAATTTGCCAGGAAAGCGAACACTGGTTTCAGCCACAAAAGTTAGCTTAGACAGCAGAACTGCATTCTCACAGCTTCATCCCCAAAAACAAATTTGCTAGGACATAAGAAACAAATCAGAAGTTCATAAAGATAACAGACCGCTACATACCCACACAGCCAGGATACCTCACACAACACCAAGAAATTTGCAAAACACAGTTCCCTAAGTTGTGCCACCTTTAGGAAAAGCTATGAATGATATGTAAGGAAGGGTTATGATTGCAGATCGACTTCACATTTAGTAAGGAATGCCCAAAAAGACATAATCAGCTTCAAAACAGGAGATAAGGGTCAGAGAAGCTGAAATTAATCAACTAACAGCTACAGTAACAAGAGTTTCCAGAATGTACATAACACATGTACAAAAACAGAATAATTTAGATTCGTCTTTCAAAATTAATAACAAGTTTCAAGAAGTCAAGTAAAGTTAAGAAATTATAAGGTTACAGTTATTCTTGATACTGGTTCTCAAATTTGTGCAATTAATTCAAATTTGGTTCCCTTGCAATACCTAAAACCCAGTGGAAAAATTAATCTTGAAGATGCTTTTGGTAACATTAGAATAGCATAGTTAATTAAGTTATATATTAAATTGTTAGAAATTGATAGAAAAGAAATGAATGCTGACAATGTAATTGAAACTTGATGTGCTGTTACTCCACATTTGTGTAGTTCTCTAGTACTTAAATAAACAAATTATGATTTATTGTATAATAATGCCAAATTTACAGAGAGGGGCAACACACAAAAAGGCTTTGAAATGAAAATAGCCAATCCTTACTAATTTTGAGGTGCTGAACACGAAAATGACAATAAAATTTGTCAATTGGCTCTTGTTTAGGAGAGACAGAAATGGTCTTATATAAATGACAGTCCGCATTGAGTACATAGGTATCCATTTCGTAACGCTGTATTTTAAACTCCAGATTGCAATATATTGTGCTGTATTGCATCAGCCCACTATATACACAACCCCCAGAGGTATAGCATCATTGTCTGATGCAATGTAGTTGAGTCGTGTGATATCGTGGCTTTGCGATTGATGATGCAATTGTTACAAAAGATGATGCAATTGTTAGTTGTAAGCGACGTCTCGTAGGGTGAACAAGTCTTTCGAGTAACTCCCATTTACCCGAGTCATAAATACAACACAAGTGATCCTTGCAATTTTAATTCAGCAGTAGTAATGTCTCGTAACTGTGTTAACAGTGCAGATACATTTTGTTACATTTCCGGGGAAGTGACGTTTGGAAGCCAGAAAAGGGCCATCACTCCAATAGTGAAAGCAGCATATGAGTTTTATTTTGGATGCAAGATCAGGGACCTGGACAAGGCCTGTGCTACACACATATGCTGCAGTACGTGTGCAAGAAATCTTCTGAAGTGGCTGAAAGGCGAAAAAGTGGCGATGCCATTTGCTATTCCTATGGTTTGGAGAGAGTCAAGCAATCACGCAAATGACTGCTACTTCTGCATGGTTCCACCTCTTTCTGGAGGCATCACAAAGAAAAAGAAGTGGACAATAGCATATCTGAATATAAATCTGCTTTCTGACTAGTTCCGCACAGCAAAGGCCTTCCCGTTCCCAAACCTCCAAAAGAATTTTCCATCGATTCAGACGATGAGGAGGGAGGCAAACCGATGTTGGGTTCTCCGCAGCCTTCAGTGTCTAATGATGATCCATACATCTGCCACGGTGCATCATCTGAGCCACATATTCTAACTAAAGAAGAAATGAAGCATCTTTTTTATGATCTGGAGCTGTCCAAAGTCAAAGCAGAGTTACTTGGATCAAGATGTAAACAATGGAATCTTCTCAAGGAAAATGTCTGAGTGACTTCGTTTCGAACTCATCATGAGCAGTTTGTGCCTTACTTCAGAACGGAAGATGATCTAGTGTTCTGCTCCGAAGTAGATGGTCTGATGAATGCTATCAGAATCAAACATGACCCTTAAGAATGGTTACTATTCATAGACTCCATGAAATTGAGTCTCTAGGCGGTGTTGCTGCATAATGGAAATCGACTTCCATCCATTCAAGTTGGACACACTGTCTACATGAAAGAAACCTACGACAACCTAAAACAGCTATTGACTGTCTTCAATACAGCAAGTATAGCTGGCATCTCTGTTGTGACTTGAAGGTAGTGGCTCTGTTGATGGGTCTGCAGCTGGATATACGAAGTACTGCTGTTTCTTATGTGAATGGGACAGCCGAGCAAAGACTATGCAGTATGTGAAGAGAAACTGGCCTCAGAGGAAATCTCCAAAGGAGAGAAGAATGTGGAACACCCAGCACTGGCAGAAACGCACAAAATCCTGCTATCGTCCTACACATCAAACTCGGTGTGATGAAAAACTTTGTAAAAGCCATGGACTGCATCAGCTTTCAAGTACTTGGCTGAGAAATTCCCTCAACTCAGCGAAATGAAAATTAAAGAGGGAATTTTTGTGGGTCCTCAGATCTGCGAGCTGTTCAAAGATCAGATGTTCAACAACATACTTCAGGGTGACGAGAAAAAGGCTTGGGATGCATTTCGTCTGGTATCAACTAAATTCCTCAGGAATGTCAGGGCAGACAACTGCAAAAAACTGGTTAAGGACATGTTGTTTCTGTATCATAATCTTCGCTGCAATATGCCCTTAAAAATCCACTTTTTCCATTCCCACTTAATTTCTTTCCCGACAACTGCAGCATCGTTAGTGATGAGCACGGTGAATATTTTCACCAGGACAATGCAATGATGGAGAAATGATACCAGGGAAACTAATCCACTTCAATGTTGACTGACTACTATTGGAAGCTCGCCAAAGATGATCCTGAGCAGCTGTACAAGCAACAAGCAAAGCGACGTCAAAAGTAGAAGCGAAGTTTTACCGATACATGTCATATATACGTATTACTCTATTATATAAAAAACTATTGCGAATTTCTCAGAAATCGTAACCAATTTTGCATTTTCATTGTCATATTCATGTTCAGCACTTTGAAATCTTTAAGAACTGGCTACTTTTATCTAAGAGGCGACTTTTATGAAAATTTGTTGTCCAGTGTTATTGATAGCCACAAGTTCATACAACCATCTGGCCATAAGGAACATTACAACTATCGCAATCCGATGGGATATATTCAATATCACCTGTTCATAAAATTCATCATACCATATACAGTTGGGTTCCACATTTTGCACACTTTCACTTTTGTACATTTTCAATTTGTTTTTGCTTTAACCTTAACTATTTTGCAGTTACTTTCATTTAACATATTTCAATAGTGCCTTGATGCAGAGTGAAATTTCAATTTAATATTAATACACTTAATGTTTACTAATATTTATTCCTCTCTTAACAAATTCAAGAAAACACCCCTACAAAAAAATGCATATTTCACAAATTGGTATTTTTTTAAATTGATATTTTGCACATTAAAATCTTTTAGTCCTCTGCAATTCGTTTTTTCTTGAATTTACATTTATATATAATACCTCTTAGAATATTAAGCAACTAATAAATAATACTCCTGAATTAAACTCAGTATCACCTCATGAAACAAGCCAGTTACTCTAATAGGTAAAGTTCAGATTGCAATGCTTTATACCTGATTACAGAAAGTGATATTTTACAGTTTCCAATCTAGAAAAGGGGCCAAAATATATTTTGCACTATTGAAACTGACGCTTAAAAAATAACATTAGCAATCTGCATATCAGTTTGGTAGACAGTTATCATTTATATCATTTAATTAACTCTTCATCAGTTTATGCAGTGCATTTGACTTTATAGCAATGTGGTAATTCAAGCTTAGCTTCATTTTAGCTACATTGTACCATAAAAAGATATTTTGCTTTAAAATATGATTTTGAAAAAGTTTATAAACTTATCTTTTTTTTTAAAAAAAAGTAAGCAAAAAAAAGTAAAATCAAAAACATGTGGAAAAGAAAGGAAGATGAAATCAAAATATCTTTCAGATCAGATTTGCATTATCACTACATAAAATTTTTACTTCAGATAATACAGTCCTTGTTGTTCACCGTCTCATTGTCCACAGTTACATTAATTAATTTCTGGTGTTGCCATGTCTTTTTAAATATACACACATCTATATACTTTACCAGAAATTATTAATAAAAATGTCTTATTTTCAACCTATGATGATGATTTGATCCTTTCTTTGTCTGAAGCATGAACATTTTCAAAAGTGAAAAGTACTTACATGCTGCAATAAAAAAATTATATTTTGATAAATGGTGTTTAAAATTAGCACTGAAAAATCTTTATACCATTCACCATGCCTAAAGCTATTATCTTTCATTTTAATTTTGTTAATGAAAATCCACTACCAAACAGTAACTCTAGACTATTTACTCAAATATAACTTGTGTTTATTTGTATGTTTGTATATAACTTTCATTTGTATAACATTTACTATTGATATTTGTTTTAAGTAAAATATGCAATTCATAAAAAACTTGTAGTTTAGCTAAATAAATAAAATGGATAAATAAATAAATAAATGCAATTTATAAATGCTAAATAAATAAATGCAATTGCTAAATCCTAAATAGGGGCAGAGGTAGCTCAATTAGCACAGTAGGTTTGTAATCTGCCATTCCCAAGTTCGAGTACCGCTTGGGTCAGCATTGAGATTTATCTCCGCAAAATCATTTGTCCTGCCCTTGGTCAGTAGGGGACATCGATAGGCTTGGAAAGACCACCATCCATCAGATGGGATGTTAATGGGGCCTAGTGTGTGGGAGAGCCATACCCTGTGCACATTAAAGAGCATGCTTAATGGTCTTGATGGGAGGCTACCATTTATCTCCCAACAGCTGTCTAGTGGGTCCCCTCCCCCTAATCTTCTCTGAGCCCTCGAGGTTCTTGTGACCTGACCATTTAGCCCAATATGTGCAAAAAAAAGTACCACTCAGAGATAAAACGATCCAACCTTATGCTAAATAAATAAATGTCATATGAATACAAATACTTCTACATACACCGAAAAGCCAAAACATTACGGCCACCTGCCTAATATGATGTTGGTCCTCCACACGCCACCAAAACAGCTCTTACCCAGCAAGGAATGGACGCTACAAGATTTCTAAAAGCATCTTGTGATATCTGGTACCAACACATTTCCAGCAGATCCTATAACTATTGTAAGTTACATGGATGAGCTGCCGCAGATCGAATATGCTGTTCCAACACAAACCACAGATGCTTGATTGGATTGATGTCCAGGAAATTTGGAGTCCAATATGTGCAAAAAATACATATAATACCTGGAAGTCTTCCTCATGTTCGGTGAACAATTCTCAAACAGTCTGGACAGTGTGGCATGGTACATTATCCTGTTGAAAGAAGGCACTACTAGAAGGATATACCTTTGCCATGAAAGGATGTACCTGGTCTGCAATGATGTTTAGGTAGGTGGTAGACATCATAGTTTCCTGCACATGAATGACAGAGCCAAGGGTTTCCCAGCAGAACTTTACCTAAAGCATTACACTTCCTCCACCAGCTTGTTTTTCATCTCACGGTGCATCCTGGTGCCATCTCTTCCCCAGGTAAATGACTTGCACATACCTGGCTGCCAGAAGGTGCAACAGGAAACGAGATTCATCGAACCAAACGACCTTCTTCCAATCATTTAAGGTCCAGTTTTGATGCTTACATGCCCATTGTAGGCATTTTCGACTGTGAATCAAGGTTAGTATGGGCACTCTGAGCGACCTGTGGCTACGCATCCCCATTTTCAGCAGGGTTCGATGTACTGTGTGTTGTGACACATTACTCCTGTCACCAGCATTCAAATTACAGGCGAGTTGTGCCACAGTATCCCTTCTGTTGACTAGTACCATATGGGATAGCCTTTGCTCACCTCTAGCATTGATGAGCCATGGTTGACCCACATCTTGTTGGCAGTTCATGGTTTCTCCCTTCTTGGATCACTTTTTGAAGCTACTAACCACAGTTTACCATGAGCACTCCACAAATCTTGATTTTTCAGAAATACTCTGACCCAGTCATCTGGCCATTACAATTTGCCTTTGTCAAACTCACTTAAGTCTGCTGCCTTTCCCATCTGAAGAACAAGAATATCACTGCTTAACAGAGCTCAATATCAGGTGTTATTTATACCATTTCATGACCTTCACACATGCTGTTGTTTACCTGCAGTTATTTTGATTTGCATAAAGATGCACTCGTCATAATGTTTTGGCTCTTCAGTGCATATGTCATACCTATACTTAGTACACAGAAGGTAGGTAGGTTTGTCAATTGTTCATTGTTTCGTTGCTAGAAGTAGTTTTGGGAAATGTAACTCCAATGAACAATGAGGACTTACTGTGTACAAATATAACCATTATTTAAATACACGAGAAAAAATCTTAGCATTTTTAATTTTATCCAAAACTAGCATAAAACAGCATATAGTAATAATTCACAGGCAAAAATAAAACTAAAAAAATTTCACTTTGGCATATTAGAATTAAAAGAAATTATTTCATTTCAAAATTACATATATGTTTATAACGGGTCAAAAATATTAATATAAAAATAATAAAACATTTTAAGAATGAAAAGTTAGTAATGTGAAAAGCAAAAATATTAACTGCTGAAAATTTAAAATTTTCCCCCAATCAAAAATAACACTTTCTACGCACTAATCTTGAAAGCATTGCACAAATAGTAAAGAAAAGCAAACAGTTTAACAATTTTATCTTATTTTGTTTGTTTTACCTCTGAGCACATTTTTGCAGACTAACTGCTGAAAAATTAAAATTTTCCCTCGATCAAAAATAACACTTTCTAAGTGCTAATCTTGAAAGCATTGCACAAATATTAAAGAAAAGCAAACAGTTTAGCAATTTTATCTTATTTTGTTTGATGATTTAGCCCTTTTGGCAAATGATGTTGATGAGATGAACTCTTTCATTCGAGCTGTTGATGAGACTGGTAGTAGAGTAGGTTTGGTTATAAACAGAGAGGAAACTAAAGTGATGAAAATTGGTCAGGCAGATTGTGATTCAGCTCATCTGAATGGTTGCAGTCTTGAGCAGGTGTCACAGTTTAATTATCTTGGGAGCTATGTAACAGATAATGGTGATGTGCGGCATGAGATTAACAGACAAATAGGTATTGCTGCCAGGACTTTTAAGAATCTATGGAGATTGTGGAGAAATAGGTGTATACACCTAAAGACTAAAATTAGACTGTATAATAGTTTGGTTCTTTCTAGGGTTAGTTATGGTAGTGAAACTTGGATGCTGTGTAAACAAGATAACAGGAAACTAGATGCTTTTGATTCTAGATGCTTACGCATTATCTTGGGTATTAGGTGGTTTAACTTTGTAACTAATGATGAGGTTAGGCAAAGGAGTCTGCAACCTCCTTTAAGCAGCATATTGCGCAGAGAGAGACTCCGCTGGTTTGCCCATATGGATAATTATAGATTGACGAATAGGGTTATGAATACAGATATGCTTGTAGAATTTAATTTCGCGGTCTGGTTGGTCCTCCGTAGCCTGGTGGTGGTGGCGGCGGTGGTGACAACGACCTCTGAGAGCATTTCTGCAGACTAGCTAAATGGCCAGGTCACAAGGACCCCGAAGGGTTGGGTTGTTTTACCTCTGAGCAGCACTTTTTTGCACACCGTGGGCTAAATGGCCAGGTCATAAGGACCCCGAAGACTCAGAGAAGGTTGGGGGAGGGGACTCACTGGAACAGCTGTTGGGAGACAGATGGTAACCTCCCGTCAAGGCCATCCAGCATGTTCTTTAACATGCAGAGGGTATGTCTCTCCCGCACACGGGGCCGTGGCTTAATGTCCCATCCGACAGACGGCGGCCTTTCCAAGCCCATCAGTGTCCCCTACTGACCGTGGGCAGGGAGTTTTGCAGAGATAAATCTCATTGCTGACCCAGCAGGAACTCGAACCTGGGAACTGCAGATTACAAGCCTGGCACTACCGAGTCACCCCCGTCCCCAGTTTTATCTGATGTTTTCAAAGCATTTAAAGTAGAAAGAAATGTAAATTACCACTGCACCAAAGTTTACTGTAATGGTCACCTTGAGAATCACCACCACTACTTAAGATTGCACCAAGATCACTTATAGGAGCCACCCATAGACATTGACTGTCAACTATCTTGTTGGTTTGTTCATGATTTCATTAACATTTGAATGCATAAATGAACAGATACATTTTATTTCCAATTACAATTTATAACTTTCAGATTAAATTTTAAATAGCTGTTAGCACAGAGCATTCCCTTCAAGAGAATTATACCATGGTACTAAAGCAGAAAATAAGTGGTAAATATTATAATTGCTATTACATTTTGTCTTTTCAATTTTCATATAGCATTATATAATTTATTAAATCATTTGGACTTAAGTTATATTACTTGATTTGGACTTAGATTATAGTGAATCTGATTTGAACTTATGTTATACTGAACCTGTGTTCATCACTTTTTAAATGTTTTTTACTTTAAAGAGAAAACTTAACCATCTTCTTCTATATTACAATTTTTATGTAATTGCAAATACTTAAATGCAATTCCTAAATTTCTCCATAAAATTATTCCTAATTATAAAAATATATTTAAAAAAATGCTAACTCAAATTATGAGACTTCATCAAGCAAAAAAGTCATGAAATCCACGCATTGGAAAAACAAACTTGTATGAAGAACATCTGAAATTAACTTCCATCTGTCCTCTTCATCAACTTTATCATATTTTAACTTATCCAGCCTCTATTTCATTATATGATACTTACTGAATTTCCAAAACACATACTTCAAAATCAGAAAATCTCAAATCTTCTGTTAAACATTATAATCAGTACATCAAACCTGAAACATATTTCATTCATCAACGAATTTAATATTATACCCAATGAGAGTCAGAAATGAGCTCTAGAAAGAAAACCTAAATTTTGCTACCCTAATTATAACCTATGCATAAATACCAGAAATTTTATCAAATTCATAACATATAAAGACCAAGACAATAAATATCTACAGCCAAAAAACAACTATGCTTAAAAAATTTAATTCACAATTTAAGTTGTATTCAAGGTATAGGTGCTAGGTCCTCCTTGCAGTTACCTTAAGACAGTTCTGCTGATATAGATGATCATTACATATCCTGCAATTAGTTACTCAGCTATTTACAAGCATGGCGATAAACCATTACTGTACATGGGTGATAAAGCCTTACTATACTGGCAACATTCAACTTGCTTCTACCTGCTGAGATACTTTAGTCTATTTATTTCATCGCTTGGAGGACAGCCCATAAAACCTCTCCTTAAACATTTCTTAACTCAAACATCAAAATATACAAGTTGATTCAAAACTTTTGGGCCAAACTTTAAGGGTGATAGAACACACCTAAACAAGTACTTTTTGTCATACAATGCATGGTCGGAACTCAAGCAGTGAAGCGCTAGAGGTTAACAGTTAATGTGTCAGGAAATGAAGAAACACAAAAATGACAGAAGAGGTTTGAAACAATTGCAGAAATTGCAGAACAGAAAGTACAGAATTTTACTGAACAATTACAGAAACTGCTCAAAAGAGCGACCATCAATATTAATGCGGTCACTTGGTGGGTGGTGCAGATAGCACCTTTATGGGTTAATTTATTGATTTTTATATCTTTCTCAATTATAGTTTGAGTTAATGCAGTATTAGTGTCAGTCAAAACAAACTAATGGCTTCACATCTTCGACATAGTGATCAGCGTACATGGGTAAAAAATACCAGGCATTTCTCATACAGCAGCAATAGAAATCCTGGCAACAAGGGCCTCATTGGAATCGATGGGGCTATCGTAGATGAGGCTTTTCATATGGCCCCATAGGAAAAAGTCAAGACGAGAGATCGGGCGATCGTAACAGCCAAGCGATGGGACCACCCACACCACAATCCATCGTCCTGGAAATGTTGCATCCAAGACATTCCACACATCCACACTGAAATGGGGTGGCGCTCTATCGTGTTGGAACCACTTACGTGTTTGAATGTTTGCTGGAACAGGGTTCAGTAATTCTGGCAAGACTTCTTGTAAAAATATGAGGTACGTTCTCCCTTTCAGTCAGGCTGGCAGAAGGTAGGGGCCAATCAAATGGTCATGAAGGATTCCAGCCCAAACATTTATGGAGAAACGCCGCTGGTACGAATGTGGACGTATGGCGTGCGGATTACTGGTGGCCCACACATGTGAATTGTGGGTATTAAAAATGCCCTCACGTGTAAAGGTGCATTAGTCAGTGAATAAGACACGTGCATCAAAGTCTGGTTGCACTGCAGTCTGCTGCAGGAACCACTGTGCAAAATCCACACGAACCCGATAATCTACAGGTATCAAGGCATGCACCCTCTGTGCATGGTAGGGGTGTAATCATTCGTCTCGTAGAACTCGCCACACTGTCAATTGGGGCACACTTACAGCATGGGAAATTGCTTGTGTGCTACATTTGGGATGATCTCCAACCCTACATAAAATTTCCTCTGTAACATGTGGCGTCCTCCCACGCCCTGTATCCTGCAAACCACTGACAAAGGAGCCCATTTGGCACAGATACCGGTGCAATCGCTGAAAGGTTTTAAGATCAGGCATGCGTCTGGTCGGAAAGTGCTCCTGGTACAGTCTTTGGGCTTCCCTCGCATTCCTGCCCGCCTTCTCCTGATTCATGAAACAATCCATCCATTCTGCAATCCATGGCAGAAATGACAATGAGTGCGAAAACCAGCACTTATAAGTGTTCACTGGAAGCGCACTCTAGCGCTTCACCACTTGAGTTCCGACCATGCATTGCATGACGAAAAGTGCTTGTTTAGGTGTGTTCTATCACCACTTAAAGTTTGGCCCAAGAGTTTTGAATCACCCTATATAATATTTAAACTTTAAACACAAAGTTTTAAAAAAGATCTTAAAACAATTGCAACATGTTTCACTCACTTCATATTGGATCTGTCACTGAGCCATTAGATTGGGTGGCTTATAGGAGTTTCCCCTGACATGATGTTGCTATGTTGTTTTTCGCATAGCAGAAGATTAGATTCCACATCAAAAGCAGGGGTGGTATTTCCGTATTGCATACACTATCCCTATGTAAATTTATTAACATATTTTTGGCATAGTGTAATTGAAACTTGGTGGGTGGTGCAGATAGCACTTTATGGGTTAATTTATTGATTTTTATATCTTTCTCAATTATAGTTTGAGTTAATGCAGTATTAGTGTCAGTCAAAACAAACTAATGACTGCCACTGCTAAGCTAGAAATACAACACACAGCGACCATAGACTGGTCACTGTGTGTTGCTAGCTTGTGCATCCACTTACTATAGAACCGTTGTCCATACAGCTATTGAAATAATGATCTCGTTCATCCCCACCTGCAACCAAGACACTTGAATCACCCTTCACGATATATGGAAAGAAGTTCTTAACAGCCCTAATGTCACCCCATAGTTTCACTTCACTGAAGACTGAGTGCTGTCCTTGCTCCAAAGCGACCTGTCCAGCATCATGGATGTTGATCACAAAGTGTCTGAAATCCAAGATGATGGATTTGTTGTTGTGAGCCACAAGAGGAGGAGAGCCAATCCTATCCTTTTTATTTGAATCCTAAGTGAGTTCACATCCCCTCGGATCCTACAATCTGAACCCTATCTCTGCCAAGATTGTTAAGATTCTCAGCAAAAGGATTGTTGAGTCCTGTTATATGGAGACAGGAAGCCTATTGGTCAAGGTCAGCCATCCTGACCTTGCCAATAGGCTTCTGTCCACTACCTCCATTCTGGGTATCCCCATAACTGTAGATTACCCAGTCTCATACTGTCAGCTGCATGGCCTCATTGAAGATATTGACACCTTCCTCACTGGCGAGGCGATCCTTGGTGCTCTCTCAATCAGAGAGTGACAGCAATACATTGAATGTACTGTTATCTACCCTCTGATTCTGGGGTCAACAAGATTCCCCTTAAGAAGGTAGTCCTTATCTTCAGTGAATTCCCCTTACCTGGGAACATAGTCCTAAGCTTCTACAGGATCCCTGTGGAACCTTACACCAAGACTCTCCTCAGTGACTGAAGTGCCAACACTTCAGGTACATTGCTATGAACTGCAGAGGAATAGTGCAGTGTAAGCACTGCAGTGGGTCTCACTCCCACCGGCAGTGCAAGCACACTGGGCCCCCTATCTATGCCAACTGTGGTGGGCCTCATGCCACCTTCTCTGAATGCCATGCCAGAAGCTTGCCTGCGAGAAGAGGGTAGTCCTTGGTCCTGTGCACTCTATGGCCAGCACCAAGTTTGGGAAGATCTCCCTTCAGAGTTCCGTGGTGACATCTCCTCCTCTCCCTGCATCTAAGAAGGCCATATGCAGCAGGTGCCTCTTTGACCCCTCAGTCAGCTTAGCCACTGCCATGAGGGGTCAAGTGACTTCTGCTGCTGCCATGGAAGTAGTGCCAGCAGAGACATCTTTTTTTACTGCAGAATAACTGAGTGTACAATGTAACAACAGTGTCGACTTAGTCAAGAGTGTTTAAATAGGACTGGCATCTCAACAAGTGATAGACCACAAATATCCAACAGTGTATCTCTAAATGAGTGCATCAGCTGCAAATTCCAAGGACTTCACCATCAAACTTGGACAAAGAAGTAAAAAAAAAACTTTCCTCTCTTACCACTTTAAGAATAAGTTAAAATGCATTCATCTGTGATATAATTGACTGACATCTATCTCATGTAATGAGATTGAGGTTGATAGTGATTTTAAAGGTTTACTTCACTAAGCCTAAGTAGGATTACAGTGATTATGTGTAAAAAACTAAATGTAATTATCTCTTATGTAATGAGCTAAAATATCTGTATATGTGTCTCTTTACAAATATGCACTGTTTGATCAAACTCAATACATCTTGTGTATTCTGATAAAAAAAAAGCATCTGCCATAATTCCTTTCATTAGGCATTTGTCAAAAACAGTTTCAGTTAATTTTTTTTTGACTGAGAATAATGAAAAAAATATCCTTTGTGACTCCAAGTCAGCCATGCAGGCTCTCCAGAAGAGAGACAGCAAGAGCTGCAACCCCTTCCTTATTCAGAAGATCATGGAGCCATGCTCCATTACTGCCGGTATCACGATCCACTTCCAGTGGATCCCCTTCCATGTAGGGATACCTGGCAATGAGCTCGCTGATCACACTGCAAAGGAGGCACTTGAGAATCAGAGGTATGTATCTAATTACCCTCTCTCTCTCAGTGACTGCAAGAGTTTTGTCTCACAACTGATGAGCCAGTACCATCTTGCCCAGTGGCAGAGGGACTCCAACTGTTCCTCATTCAGGTACCTGGTTGACCCTTATCTCACTGCTCCTAACCTCGGAGACCTTCCTTTATCATCTGCGAGTTGGGGTCATCTACAGCAACTCTACACTTCACACTCTTGGCAGAGTATACAGTCCTAACTGTGCAACTTGTAGCACGCCTGAGACTGCATCTCACGTTCTGCTCAACTGCTCCCACTACATGCTGAAAGAGAAGCTTTGCTCCGGGAGCTTCATGCTATTGGAACCACCGACTACTCCATCACCTCCCTTCTTGGTAACCACCATAATCTGAAGCTGCAGTGAATGCATTTCCGACTTGTTACTGATTTCTTTCAGAACATTGGCCTCTTCTGCAAGGTCTAATGTTTTCTTTCGTCTTTTTCGAGATTAGTACACTCAATAGTCCCAAAAGATAACTGAGAGGCAGTTTCTTCTGCCTCTGTTATCTTGCCCTTCTGTTGTGAATGGTGTAGGGAGCCCCTCATTGGAACCTAATTTCACCATGAACTTACAACACCTTGAATCCAAAAAGCTTCTGGTTTGTTCCTGTAAACTTTTTAAAATGCAAACAATTTGAAGGATAAACTTCAAAATTTTATTGCTCAATGACAGAGACTTTTAGTCATTTTAATTATTTTTTTGGGCAAAGATCTTTTTATTGTGTTTAAAATCAAGTAGCATTTGTTTTATTTCTAAAAATAATGCATAGTTTCACATAGCACAAATAAGGAGTTAACAGAGTATATGAAATCATTTAATACGAAAACAGAAGATATCTGTTGTACAAGAAAAATGCAACTCCATTTTACTCCAAAAGCAGTTTTTGCCAGATTTGCATTATTTTCTCAAATACTCAGTAGTATTACTACTGCAATACAACAATACTTGGCCAACCATTAGCTTTGTGCTGAAGTTAATTTTGTGTTGTTCGGCATTTCTACATATGATATATACATATAATTCAATAAAAACAGTCCTGAGCAGCCTAAAACTGAAATATCATGGTATATACATATACACCAATCAGCCAACCCATTAAAACCACCTCTGTGTTATGCAAAGAAGCACGCATGCAGCCAATCAGTGTCATGTGCCAAGATCGCAAATGATATAATACCTGGGTCAGAGTTCTCACAGGCAGTATTTCGTTTCGTCTCAACATTGGAAAAGCAAAGGATTTATTTGATTTCAACAAAGGCCAGATTGTTATGGCAAGATGCCTTGGTAAGAACATCTCTGAAACAGTGACACTGGTATGCTGCTCACGCTATGCAGTAGTCCTCATTTGAGACACTTTGAACCATCAAGAAGACATGGCCAGCTTTGTCCCTTGGCCTCATTAATGCCAGAGGTCAGCACAGGCTATCTTGTCTTGTCTGCAGCAACAGGAGGGCTACTGTGGCTGATATTACCCATAATTTCAATTGTGGAAAAGGGCCCAATGTGTCCAAACACACAGTTCATTGTAAGCTCCTGGACATGGGTCTCTGCAGCCACACACCCATTTGTGTGCCTATGCTCACAGCCATTCACCATCATCAACAGCTGCAGTGCGCACATAATCATTAACATTGGCCCATAGAAGACTGGAAGAGGGTTGCATGGTCAGACGAATCCCGTTTTCTGTTACACGATGTGGACAGACGAGCTCGTGTGCAACATTTACCCACAGAAGCTTTCTCATCTGGATGCACTGTGGGGCAAATCCAGGCAGCTGGAGGGAGTGTTAATGTCTGGGCAATATTTTCTTGGGGAACATTTGGACCAATTATCCCTGTAGAGCAAACTCTGACAGCTGTCATCTACATGAACATCATGGCTGACCAAGTATACCCCTTTATGGTGACTGTATTCCCTGGCGGATATGGCATCTTTCAAGAAGACAATGCTACATGTCACACTGCGAAGAAGGTTCAGGAATGGTTCCTAGAACATGATGAATTTCATTTATTCCCATGGCCCCCAAATTCGCTAAACATGAAACCTATCGAGCATTTGTGGTTTGAGTTAGAGAAATGGGTACGAGCAGGATCACCCCAACCACGTAATTTACAGGAACTGTGAGATCTTCTGTTGCAGTCATGGTACCAAATATCAAGCGACACCTACCAACATCTTGTTGAATCTATGCCTCATCAGAGCTCTTTTGGTGGCGAGAGGAGGACCTACATCAAATTAGGTAGGTGTTTTAATATTTTGGCTAATCGATGTATATCCCACTGTTATGAAAAAACAAAATAAACAGAAAATTTTATTAGAGAAATTTAACAAACAGTAAATGGCCTGATACAGCTAAATAAAACTGTTATTATAGATTATATGAGTGCAGTATATCATCCAATTTAATTTTTATATCAAATAATATTTGGTTGGTTTATTTTATGTCTGAATGCCTTTTTTTAGGACAAGTGACCATATCATAAGATTCCAAAAGACTCGGAGCTGGGTGGGAGAAGAAAATTCACTGGACAGCTTTTGTGATACATACAGAAGCCTTCTATAAAGGCCATACAGAGATCTTTGCATAAGCTTTAACATGCACAGACAAGGCTATCCTAAACTGAGCCCCAGCTAACATCCCATACCAAATAGTGTTCTCTTTCTCTCTGAGGGCAGATTGGGGGATTAGCAGTGGAAATCTGAATATGGGTACAATTGGGACTTTAGATTACAAGCCTGGCACACAATTGACTGAGCCAACCCATTTCCCCCTCACTGATGGCAGAGATGAGGTTAGCAAAGAAAACTCAATGTAGGCACAGTGGAGACTCAAATTTTGGAATATCAGGCAACAAGTCTGGTACACTACCAACTGAGCCCAGTAATACTTGTTGTTGTTGTTTTACCTCTGAGCGGCACTTTTTTGCACACCATGGGCTAAATGGCCAGGTCACATGGACCCCGAAGGCTCACAGAAGGTTGGGGGAGGAGACCCACTGGAACAGCTGTTGGGAGACAGATGGTAGCCTCCCGTCAAGGCCATCCAGCGTGTTCTTTAACGTGCACAGGGTATGGCTCTCCTGCACACGGGGCCACGGCTTAACATTCCATTCGACGGACGGCGCCTTTCCAAGCCCATCGGTGTCCCCTACTGACCGTGGGCAGGGCGGGGAATTTTGCGGAGATAAATCTCAACACTGACCCAGCTGGAACTCAAACCTGGGAACTACAGATTACGAGCCTGGCGCGCTACCAACTGAGCCACCCCCGCCCCGCCCAGTAATACAATCGAATAACTTGTGAGTCAGAAAAATAGATTAATACAGTTCATTTAAATAGTATAAATATGGAACCTTTAATTTCATTTCCTTACAAAATAAAAGATAAGAAATTTGTAATAAATATCAAAACATATTTTTTGATTAATCATTGACTGATCATTGTTGCTTGACAATATGCCATTCATTCATGTTCAAAGAAACAAATCTACATAGTTAATTTTCAACTTTGTACAAACTGCATTTCTATAAATAATTCGTTATTAAAATGATTCATGCAACCATGAGAGAATTATTGAAGAATAAACATGCACAAAATTCAACAATCATTGTGAAAATTCCCAAAGGTCAATCAAGACTTCATGTTTTTAGTCAATTACATAGTTTGTTCATATAAAATCAATATTTATATATTTATATAAAGCAATAGCATATGTATATATGGGTGATATTTACTCAGCAGCATAGTTTTCAGAAGTTGTGTTCAGGTTCTACTCCTGCTGAAACTCAATTTTTTCAGCTAACTCTTCAGTCTGTACTACACTCAAGTAACTATTGAGTTGCTCTTAAGCAATATTATCTCTATGAAACTGATATAAATTGTATACATTTTAAATTATATGCCTCACTTTTATGCAAAATATCAGAAAAATTATCAAAAGTAGCAAAATTATGTTACCACTGATCTCTGCGAAATGGCCAGTGGCACTTTCTTGATACTATTGTGGTGTCTTCCTGGCATTTAGTATGTCATTTGTATGAAAAATTGTTAACCAAAGAAGTGATTTAGAGGATATCAGTAAAAATGCTAAAAATATTTCATGTTCTATGAATATATCATTATAAACATTTCTGTAATGAGTGAAAAAATCATATATTCATACACTCTTGTGGTAATTTTTATTCTTAAAATGTTCTCAAAATAAGCTTCTTACATAAAATAAATAAGTGATCTGAAATTAATTTTAAAAGTTGTTGCAACATAAAAAAAAATAAGCAAAATGTCTGGGAAAATGGTGAGGGCAGGGTTATGAAATTGTTTAAATCAAGCATGAAAAACATAATCACAAAATTCAAAAATGCTGTTTAGAAAGAGACAAAATTAATATTATATGGAAAATCACAATGTAATAAATCAAAAGAAATACTGCAACACATACCTCATTAATACACAATGCAAGATCCAATGAACGAAGTTGAAAAGACATACTTTCTTCACAGGCTCCTTCAATATTATGTGCTTCATCAAATATGACAACATTACCTTGAAGTTCTATGCCATGAGCTTTTCGGGATTTTGGATCTATTATGTAGTTATAAGGTGTAAATATTATATCTGCTTTAGATTTTAAGTTGCGAGCAGCATAATAAGGGCAACAACTGAAATATATTAGAAAAAAAGATTAAACTGTAAAAAGTGTTAATGTGTAATATCAGTAAAATTTCTTAAATACTGAACTCAAAACTTATATTGTTGCAAGAAATTGTAATGAAATTTTTTTACCACTGAAAATTCTGTCCACATTACAATAACTATATACATGCAGTAATAATTATCCATATATGTGTCTACATTGAGATTTTTCTCTGCTAACCCATTTCCCACTTCCTTTAAAAAAAATGCAGTATTTCTTTAAAGGATGGAGATAACCTAGAAGCTCTATTGAGCTTGAGAACACAGTGTCCTCGGGGAAAAATGAAAAAATGGCCTTTGAAGTCCAGATCAATAAGCCACTTTGATATGGCCCCCATAGGGGACCAGCTTGACATGGTGAGGGGCATAAGGTGCCTCTGTGAAGTTGGGTGTCGGCTCATTGGTGTCCCTGGTGTGCCTTGCAGCCTCGATAGAGGAGGCCTGTATTCGAGGGCCTGCTGACTGGTAAGAGAGCCTCTGGTCAAGTGGGTTTATCGTCTTGGCCCCTGAGAAATCCTGGTCTGCCTTGGAACCCTGATGGAGAAGGCCTGTATTTGAGGGTCTGCTGACTGGGATTGGGTCCCCCGGTCAAGTGGGCTCATCATCTTGGCCCCTGAGAAGTCCGGGTTCGAGGTATTAAGGGGGGGCCGCATGTCCATGGCCCAGATGGAGAGGACAAAGTTGAAGGCTTGAGCCTGGGAGTGGGATCCCCGGTTGACAGGCTTATTGATGGGAGAGCCAAACTAAGAGTCTCCACCACAGGAGCCGAGGCAACTTGGGTTGTATATCCTTGTTTGTGGCTAACCGGGGCACAGATTAAATTTAGGTTTTAACCAATGGATGAATCTTCCTTCTATAGGATTGTTCACCATAGGTAGTCGAGCTGCATCTATATGGTGTTGTCTTGCCCTCGACTTAGGTAGTGGAGATTACGGCATTATCCCTATAGATGTAATGCTGTTGTTGTATAGCGGAGCATCTGGGTTTAGCTTTCAGTACTAATTTCCCCTTCCTCCGTTCCACAAATATATCTTTTGGAAGGTACTAATGGCCTGTACCACAAGAAGGTTACATTCAGACTTTAGAGGCTATGCCTAGCTGGTTCAGTGCAGCATCACAAAGAATTGGTATAAGCTCTCCTTCCAGTACCCTTATGATGCTTAAATTGATGATGAGAAGAAGTGTATACCAAATTTGATTATTCTAGCTCTTACCAGTTAAGAGAATTTCTTCCCCTGGTTTTACATACATAAGTTGATTGTTTTTCCATGTGAACATCTAGATAATTGAGACATTTCTTATAATTGAATTCAGTGAGTGATACCTGAAGTAATACATGTATTTATTTATTTTAACATTATCAATGAAATTGCATTTTAAAATTATTATATTTCAAAATATGAAATACAATTATATTTAAATATTAGCAAAATTTTTAATCATATTTATATATGCACAAATTGTTCATTCATTTTTGAGTGGAGTTATCAGAATGATGAATTCTCCATTCACCATGGAAAGGGGATCCCTCCTATCCTCCTTCTTCCCTTCCTAAGCCACTGGTATGATGCAGGTGGATTGATTTTTTTTAAACGTTAAAAAAATAGTTAATAGATAAATGTTTGAAAAAAAAAAGCAATCAATAAGTAAATAAAAACCAGTGGTAAGTTTTGCATCAATGCCTAACAAGAATTACTAAATATTTCAAAAGCATAAAAATATCAAAAGCAATTGAAACATACACATTTGGGGGAGGGGAGGTTGAACTTCCAAGCCTCTCCTTAAACCTTTCTCTACCATACCAGCCCAAAATGGCTCAAACTGCAGGTAGGAGGTAGTGAAGAAGATGGAATAGCACTGATTGAAGAGTCCACTTAAAATCTCAACCGTTTTGGGCCAGTATCGTAGTGGTGAAAGGATTAAATAATATACCACTGAATGCCATACTGTATCAATGATAATGAATACTAAATTTACATGCAGAAAATCACAAACACCTTTAAAGAATTATATTTTTGCAACAATATTTACATTTTTAGTATTAAATGAATTGAAAAAAGGCCTATTAGATAGAAATGCATTAAATATTAGTTCCTTTTTAAAACTCCAAATAAATCACATTGATGCAGAAAAACCATTTTTATAACTAAAACCAAAGAATAATTAAAAATTGGCAAAATATGAAAAACTGAAAAAACAAAACAAAATATGAAAAATTAAAATATAATTATTGAAAGAAAAATTAAAGAACATTTAAATTTAACTTACGTATGTTTTTTCCCCAGTTTAACTAAATCTTCAATATCTGTAACAGGATTATCTTGATAATCTTTTTCCATAGCAATCTTTTCTTCCACATTCAGATAAAAAGGACAGCTTCTACTGCTGATTTTAGCTCGACACATGTATACTTTTGTGGAATGATTTTGTATTTTGGAAACTTCTGGATGCAGGCATAGTTGTTCTCGAGAACCTAATACCACTGATCTGACACTGAAAAAGTACCAGTAAGAATGTGAATTTCCTCAATTATTATAAGTTATTAACCATACTGAATTAATGCTAATGAGTGAAGCAACACAAAAAACACAACTTAAAATACTTGTATTTTTAAACAGTACATTATTTGGCACTTTTTGGTTATCTTCAGTCACATTTTCTTGGTGACTTTTGTGGAAAAAAATGGCAGTTTTTGATGGAGTAGGAAGGTTAATGAGTAATTTAGAGGTGGGTTATTTGAGCTATGTTTTTTTTTTTTGTCTCTGATGAGATTATTTCGTTTCGGGGGCTTTTATATAATTCGGTCAGCAGTACACTTTCTGATTTTCATGTTTTTTGGTTCGTGTTGTTTGCGAGGACATTTAGTTTTGGGGGCTTTTTTATAATTTGATCGGCAGTGCACCATTTCCGATTTTCATGCTTTTTGGTATTGTTGTCTCCAATGAGATGATTTAGTTTTGGGGGCTTTTTTATAATGCCAGTCAGTGATGCATTGTCTATGACAGGGGTAGGCAATTGTTTTCGTATCTACACTGCGCATGCGTATTGACGCGGCCGTCGTAGTGGAAAATACGAGATGAATCTTCGGTCACGCACAGGAAGGAAATCTCGGTTCAAGGCGGATTTTTCTGACTGTCTTGGCGGGCCACAAAAAACTCTTAGCAGGCCAAATGTGGCCTGCGGGTCGCTATTTGCCCACCCCTGGTCTATGATGTTCTTGGTTTATTTTGGTGTTTATGTTTCGTCGCCAAGAAAATATGTGACCGGAGATAACCGAAAAGTACCCATTATTTTACTCCAAAATGTTTACATGTATTCAGTAGCATGAACAGATTTTTTGGAGAGGGAGAAATTTAAAAAAATGTGAATTTCTGCTAATGTAAATTCATGAACGAATGATTTTTTTTTTAATACAAAAGGGCATGGCTTAAGCTCGCATGGCTACACCACTAAATACTGGAATCCTATTTTCATATTACAGTTAAATAAAAGACAAATATTTATTTCCAAGGTGAGGGAGTGAAAAAACATCTTTTATGCTTGTTGATGTATTCACGACTGATTTTTCAAGAAAACATTCATGAATCTGTATAGAAGTGGTACTTGTCCACCAAAAAAGGGCTGTTTAAGTGCAAAGAATGAGAAATTCCATTATGTGTTAAGCAATATTTCAGAACTACTCACATTTTTTTTTGAGTGCAAGAACTCATAATACTGTTGTGCCAGAGTAACATTTAGGAATGAAGTAAAAATATTACAATAGCCATCTTCTCATTGGTTTTTCAAAAAATATTTGCTTTCGTATGTTTAATAGTCCTAATAATGAAAATGTTTAGAACTAATTTTAGTAACACACATTTATTAAAATTTTAACTGTGCTTGTTACAAATCATTTCTCTATTATTTTCAATTACATTATAAAGAGTTGGAGAAATCTTACACAGGCACTATTTAAGAACCAGCTTCTTTAAAGAAATAAAACAATGGGTATTTAGCATATGGAATCCAACAGTTGGTAAATTAATGCTCTTTCTGGCACAGCATTGACAGACAAGAATGGCAGTTTTTTTATGGAAAAAAATGCCCCCCCCCCCCCCCCCCCCCCCCATATACACACACACAACCACAACCATCTTTAAAGCTCACTTCTAAACTGTAATGGACTGCCACAAAATATAAATGAGAAATATGCAGTACATCACAAATTAACAAAACACAAGTGTGCATGCATTAAAAAAATGCAGTTAATGCACTCTAAAGAGAGTGGATATTATAATGCACAGGGTCATTATAAAAAAAACCATATTTTAAAGTGCAATATTTCATTAAATAATTAACAAAAGTAATTGTGTGTAGAAAATGTCAAGAAACTTGATTCATGTTCAACAAATTTCAGTGTACATGTATATTCTGCTCGGCAATTCTAGTGTAACACTTACAACAGTTGCAGTAATTCTGTCCTTTAATGCTGTAAATTACAAAATTTTTCAGAATTAACGTTATTAGTGTATCTTAAAAAAGAGAATTACAATGGTGTCATAAAATTTGTCACCTCTACCAGCCCAGAGATTTGTCAATTTCACATTTAAGACATTACATGCAATACTAATAATGGCACCATGCAATGCAATGTGATCATAATAAGGAAACTTTGAGAGTTTCTTGACATTCTGGATACATAAAATTACTTTTGTTATTCAATTACTTAATAAAATTTAACACTTTGAAATTTGGGTGTTCTTTTATAATGACCCTGTATAATTCTCATGTTTTCAATGGGAAACCACACTTAAAGCTTCATGATTTTGATAAAAATATTTTTATAAATAAATGTCACTGGAGAAAACTTAAAGATATTAGACAAATTTCTCTTCTCCTCTTTCTTTTGTTTTGAGAATATTAATTCAGTATTTTGTGTTAGGAATGAAGTTATGGTAGCTGGACTGCTTAATGAGCAATGCTGCAAATGATTTTTGATATTATATAAAACAAAAATAACATTCATTATACCAGTTTACTAAAAGTATATAGTATATCTGCTTGGCCCATTAACCAACTATGATCAGTCAAACAGCATTGACCCCATACACATTCTGCAGTCACTTGTGGACATTTCCAACAATATCCTTCTCACACACCTAGAATTCATTGACATCCCAATGCTTCAAATGTCCATGAGGGCTGCCATGTTTGATTAATGCTGCAGCAGCACCTGTGGAAAAATGAGGTACTTATGATAGGTTCAAGGTGTTAGTTTATGGTGAAATTAGCCACCAATGAGGGACTCCCTACACCAGTCACAACCGGAGGGTGAGAAAGCAGAGGCAGAAGAGACTGCCTCTCAGCTATCTCTTGGGACTATTAAGAGAACTAATCTTGAAAAAGAAGAAAACATTAGACCTTTCAGAAGAGGCCAATGTTCTGAAAAAAATCAGTGACAAGTTGGAAGCTAGTTCGCTGCAGCTTCAGATTGTGATGGTTACCAAGAAGGGAGGTGATGGAGTAGTTGGTGGTTCTAATAGCATGAAGCTCCCAGAAAAAAGCTTCTTTTTTGGCATTGTAGTGGTAGCAGCTGAGCAGCAAGTGAGACACAGTCTCAGGCATGCTGCATGTGGCACAGCTGGGACTGTACACTCTGCCAAGAGAGTGAAGTGTAGAGTTGTAGATGACACCAACTCGGACATGATGAAGGAAGGTCTCCTCAGATCTGGGATTACTGAGGTTAAAGAGAGAAAGGTGAGAGAAGGGTCAACCAGTTACCTGAATGAGGAACAGCTGGAGTCCCTCTGCCACTGGACAAGACAGTACTGGCTCATCAGTTGTGAGAAAAAACTCTTGCAGTCGCTGAGAGAGGGGGTAATTAGATACATACCTCTGATTCTCAAGTGCCTCCTTCGCAGTACGATCAGCAAGCTCATTGCCAGGTATCACTATTTAGGAGGGGATCCACTGGAAATGAACCATGATTCCGACAGAAGTGACCTTTGAGCAAGTCTCCATGATCTTCTGGATGAGGAAAGGGTTGCAGCTCTTGCTGTCTCACTTCTGGAGAGCTTCCAAGGCTGACTTGGAGTCACAGAGGATGACAAAATTGCCACTATCAAGGTTGAGGATGAAGAGTACAGCTTCAAGGATAGCATGAAGCTGCGCACAGGTAGAGGAAGCAAGATGCGGGAGACAGAAACCTCTAGCGATGACTGTATCGGGGATGGCAAAAAAAGAGGCAGCATGTAGCCTCTCCCGGTCCACAAATCCGTCAGTGTAGACCTCAGTACATCTCTAATGTGCAGTGACATAGGAGGTGAAGAGAAGTTTGATGGCCACTGGATCTGAGTCACTCTTTCAACCTAGAGAAGGAACAGTGACATTGATCATAAGATCACTGTTCCTCCAGGGTGGTAGGTCAGGGAAGAGCGTATTGCCAGCAGTGGAGCTGGCAGGGATGACTCAGTCGTAGAAGTCAATGGCATACACAGCGATGGCAGAGTCTGGCCTGTCTTGCAATTTCCTGAGAAGCTCGTGGTTAAAGTGAAGGGAATGAACCCTTGAGAGATGACACAGTATATCTCTCTTTCGGTGCAGGCAGAAAGGCGTGTCATCAGCCTCTGCAATGACAGATGGATTTGGTGTGTTAGGGCAGAGTCCAAGACAGAGGTGCAGAGATATAGTGTGTACAGTGGCCAACTTGTTCAGCAGTAAAATAGAGGCATTGCTCAGAAGGTGACCACTGTGACACGGGAGAGGATCAAGTGCTGGTACAAGACCAGGAGGGTCTTGCAAGAACTTTCCCACTGGGTACCAACAAGAAAAGACAGTATATTTCTCTCTGCTGTGGCAACTGTCTTAAGATGCTGGATGTGAGGTCTCCAGGTCAGCCTGTTTCCAGGACCACACCAAGGAACTTATGCTGTTTGATGACCTTGATATGGTTTGGTCCAAGCATGAGGCCAGGGAAGGTGGGTGGAAAGCATCTTTTTCTGAGAACCACAATCTTATCGCTGGGAAGAGTGAGGCTTAGGTTGTCGAAGAACTTGACAACCGTGATCACAGCTCGCTTCATCTTGAGCTGAGCATAGGAGGGGTCCTAGGTAGGGAACCAGATGCAGATGTCTTTCGCATAGATGGAAATACCCACTCTATTATCGAGAGGGTAGGTCTGACAGCAAGATGTTCAGTAACATCATGCTGAGGACACCCCCTTGAGGTACTCCATGATTGATAGTGTGGGAGGCACTGAGTGTGCTGCCCAGCTTCATACGAACTGTCTTGTTGGAGAGGTATGCTGAGATCCAGTGGATGATATTGCCTCTGAGGCCAAGATCATGAAGCCTATAGAGAATATCTGAGTGGAACAGGGAGTCGAATGCCTTCTGAATGTTGAAGAAGACAGCACCTGTAGTCTGTCCCTTGGACAGTGCCTGATCAGTAGCAGAGGTGAAGTCAATAACATTACCGGACATGCACCTCCCTTTGCGGAAACCCAAGATTATCATTATCATTTTGATGAATGCTGTCCATGATTTAAAGTGTTAAGGAGTGTCAGGGAGGAAGTCCTTGGACTCTAGATATCATTTTAGATGTCCAGGGACCAGTCTCTCTAGGATCTTGCAGAGGCAAGATGATAGAGCAATGGGTCTGTAAGGAGACAGTTCAGTGGTGAGTTTTCCCTGCTTCAAGATAGGCAAGATGTGTGTTGCCTTCCATGAATCAGGTACTATACAGGTGGTCCAGGAGTGAGTGAAGACTTTTAAAAAGCACAAGCAGAGCCTCAGGTGACAGGTTAGCTAACTGATGCCATCAGGGCCTGGGGCTGATGAGCACTTAGAAGTACCAATTGCAGAGGTGAGTTCCTGCAAGGTGAAAGGATCATTAGAGCAAGGCTCATTCTCAGAGCAGGGCTGCTGAACCATATCCTGATCAGTCACCAGTGGAGCAGGAAGAGAAGAGGTGAAGTGCCACAAGAAGGCATTAGCAGTGGCAGCTAAATCCTCCCCACGGGACAGGGCAAGGTTATGTCTGTGGAGAGGTATAAAAAGGGAGAGTAGGCTGCAGCCTCCCTGTCAGGTTCCTGATGTATTTCCAGACTTTCGCAGAAGGGGTGAAGACATTGATACTGGAGCAGAAAGATCGCCACCTGAACATTTCACGGCAGTTCAGGTACCTTCTGATCGCAGCATGCAGCCTTATAGCATGAAGAATGTCTGGACATCTACCAGAGCGGCGGGTGTGCTTTTTGGTTCGGCAGCAAATGGTGTGAAGCCACTTATAGTGGATATCCAGGGGGGAAAGATGCCGGGGGTCAAGATCGTAACAGTGCAGGCATCAGAGAGCAGCAGTGAGGGCCTCAGACACTGCACTTAGATCTGTGGGTTCGATGGCAGCGAGTTCTTCAGACGAGATCTGCTGAAAGAGCTGCCAGTAGGTAAGCTTTGACGTTCTTCTCAGAGCTGCATGTCCCTTGGTAAGCAAGGGATAAGGAAGTGGGAAGGATATAGCTTTGCATTGTACTAGTACCAATGCTGAAGAATAAATACTGATCTGTAAAACAAACTGGGTATTACTTTCTGAGTGACCCATACTTCTTTACTTAGCACTTTAAATCACGGACAGCATTCATCAAAATGATAATGAGAACTAAGCAAGAGTAAAAAAAATTCCATGATTTTTTTTAAACAAAGATTTTAATTTTTAATGATGAATTTATGGTTTTGAGTAAATTTTAACACTTATCAGTCCCAATCAACAGTCATCATTACTTCTGTGAGTTTCTTCTATGTTCACACATGTACCAAAAAGCAAGTTACAGTCACAAATTTTTTCTGCTAACTAAATTCATAATTGTTTAACTCCATTCAGTGCATTTTACTGGATAGAAAAGAGCTGCCATCACTTCAAACAGCTTTTGAGTTCTATCCAATATTACCATATTTCCCAGTCTATAAGATACCTAAAAATGAAAAATTAAGAAATTTTTTTCTATATATTTATTTAGTTTTTTTTTGTTCAGCAAATGAAAGTTATTAATTGTAACAAAATTATTCATCAATGAAATAAATAATTCTGCTTTACCATAGAGAATACAAAAAAAAAAAAGAAATATGGGTAGATGTGTTACATGATTATTCAAGGGAACAATGTCTACTATATCTACAGGTTATGAAACCTTCAATTTATTTCAGCTCTCCCTTTCGACACAGCTCAGTCGGTAGCAAGCCAGGCTCATAATCTGCAGTTCTCCGGTTCGAGTTCCAGCTGGGTCAGCATTGAGATTTATCTCCACAAAACGCCTCGCCCTGCCCACAGTCAGTAGGAGACACTGATGGGCTTGGAAAGGCCGCCGTCCGTCGGATGGGACATTAAGCAGTGGTCCCGTGTGTGAGAGAGCCGTACCCTGTGCACGTTAAAGAACACACTGGATGGCCTTGACGGGAGGCTACCATCTGTCTCCCAACAGCTGTTCCAGTGGGTCCCCTCCCCCAACCTTCTCTGAGCCTTCAGGGTCCCCGTGACCTGGCCATTTAGCCCTTATGGTGTGCAAAAAAGTGCCACTCAGAGGTAAAATAACCCAACCCTTTCAACACTATCATTATAACTAGAACTGTCCATACTAGTTGATGAGGCATTATTTCCCAATGTATAAAACACACTTTACTTTTTAGGGACATTTTCAAGGAAACAAAAATTTGTCTTATATGCAAGGAAATAAAATAGTTCGAAAATGTGAAAATTTTTGAAAAAGAGAAATCTTTATATTTTAATGTCTTCATACAGCAAATTCATTATCCTGCCTTTATTTATGTGCAATATGCATTCAATTATAAAACACATAAGATACTGAAAGTCACAAAAATACATTATGGCAAACAGCAACTGTGGAGTATGGAATTTAAATATCTGAGGTTAGATAAGTAGAAGTAGCTAAGGTTAATAAATCTGAGATGAAATAACTGAAAGTTTAACCTTTTTTGAATTATTGTGAAATAACTCAGGTTCATAGTTTTTGCAAAAACACATTATCCTGAGTTAACTTAGGATTTTTTTTTTCTTCTAACCTGTAATTATACAATTTATCCTTATTTAATTATTTTAAAGTAGGCCCATCAGCCAACAGATCTCAGTATATGATACACAATTACACTGATTTAAACCATGTGTATTTACATCTTTTTTATGCTTGGGCACATGCCAATAGAGGATTTTTGTGTTTCTACATAAAGTGTGCATCATGTCACCTATAACTACATCAGGATTGTTATTTCTAATAATGAAAAGTGAATGTGATTCAATTACAACAGGAGCAAGTTGAAAAGTTTTGATATTTTAGAGTCAGATAATGATGAGTCTGTGCCAGATTAGGATTATTTTACTTCAGATTATGAGTTCAGTGGAATCCTAAGCTTGGCAATGTATTAAGGTGGACATACCTTGAGTTCACCCTGCACCACTCTAATTACCATTCTTAAGCATGCCATCTATAAATTTTAAAATAGATCAAGATGACAGTTTTCAACCAAGTTTCAGATGAAGAATTAGTTGGCCTCACAGTTAATTAAGCAGATAGGTTGATCAGAGCAAGCAAAAGCAATAAGTATGTCTAAACAATAGTATCCAACCACAAATGAAGGGGGGCAGGGATGGCTCAGTCAGTAGTGTGCCAGGTTCATAATCTGTAGTTCCTAGATTCAAGTGTCAGCATTGAGATTTACATCCACTAACTCACCTCCCTTGGTGAGAATGGGGCACCAATAGTCTTGGAAAGGCCACCATATATTGGATGGGGCATTAAGCCATGGCTCTATATGTTCACTTTATATTTTCACATTAAAGAACACACTGAATGACTGAAAGGGAGGCTACCCTCTCCTTACAGGTGTCCAATGGACCTCCTTCCCCAACCTTCTCTGAACCCTTGGGATCCCTGTGTCCTGGACATTTGGTCCACTGTGTGAAAAAAAGTGCCACTCAGAGGTATAAAGCAAGTCTATCCACAAATAAAAAAATACTTCGTTTTTGGCAACTGTAATTTTACAAAGCACTGTAAAGTTGCCAGATACCAATGATTTCCATTCTGAAATTTAAGATATGTGATGCTTATTGGTGGTTCTCCAATAAAAAATCTATCGGGAAAGTGGTTAAACAATGCAGTGTATAAAACATCACAAAGGATTAGGACTAAACATTCCATCTTACATATACATATATTTGTCACTGCATGCCTCTCATTGTCCCCTTTCTTAACTATGAATGGCAAAAAAAAAATTCTGAAACTAAATTAGCAGAAAATCAAAATTTGGCTGGGATAAATTTTCACTCTGAATACAATTTAAGGTTTAAGTACCACTCTAATGCTTCAAACAAAATAGATATGTGAAATTTTTACACTAGTAGAATGGGTTTAACTTCTATAAAATTTTATTGCCATACTTATTTACTACTTGTAATTAAACAAATAATTTGATAAAGCATATGATTAAATATACCAAAGTAATGTACAATAACCTGATAAAATTTTGTAAGAACAGAATAACAATTTATATAAGAAATCATAAGAAAGTAACCCAATGAAACAACAAATTTAAGAAATACTTAAAAAAAATTTCATGATGAGTAGCAAACCCAATCTGATACACACGAGTTAATCTATCCTTCTCAAATGCTAGGAATTTTTCTTTGTACCAGCAAGCCACAAAAATTGAGAACAAAGATAATTTGTAATTTGTGCCAAAACTGCAATAGAACATGCAAATGTCTACAGATGTGACAGTAAGTGCATCCACTATTTGTCAAAAACTGTATGGCCCTGCTTTCATGGTCAAAATGTTGCACTTGAAGCATACTTAGCACCTCAGAATCATTATTTATCTCAACACTGGCACAATTGGGAATTGAACCTAAGAACTGAAATACTATCACTGAGACAATACCCACCAGCTAGCCTGTGCAGTGCTCATCATTCATGAGATCTCGGATAGTGGGCACAAATCTATGCAGTGATTAATCACATTTTGCCATGTTACAGACTGACAATCAGATGTGGAGAATGCCATCTACAGTTCTACATTATCCTAATGATGAAGTATGAAGGCAGTGTCATGGTGTGGGACTTTTTTCATTTGTTGGTATAGAATTTATTATATTATATTTATAGAATTTAATAATCATTAGGCCTAGAATTATTCCATGTGGTTCCAGCAAAACAGAATGGTTGAACTGGACTGCCAAATGTAAGTACTGTAATCCTATATTTGGATGATTCTGGAACATCAGGGCACAACCAGTTCATTCCCCTTCCATAATGCAACTGGCAATGGCTTTTCAGGAGGAGTGGTGTAATATTCCAGCAGTCTGCTGCCAAAAACTTGCAGAAAATATATATGATCAAAGGTGTGCCCATAAGATTGACAATAAATAACCTTTTTCTAAAAACAGCTACACATTTAGTGGATTTTGGTAATATAGTGTAAAAAAAATTCCATCTTGTAGATCAAATGGAAAACAAAAGCTGGCATGCAAGCAGCAGATGAAAATTAAGTTTCCACTTAGGGAGGGAAATAAAAATCTCAATACCATATTTCTTTGATTCTAAAATGCCATCAATTGTAAGAAGCGCCATTATTTTCAGTATCACTAACAAAGAAAAATTTATTACAACAGAATGCAATTTAAATTTATTGACAATATTCTTTGCAACAGAATATGAAATTGTGGCCATTTCACCAACAACCAATATTTGCTTCACTAATATTGAATTTATGGCCAGCAAATCTGTGTCCGTGTTTTTCTGCATACATAACATTTCTTTTCAATGAAGCATATAAGTGTAATCTTTTTAAAGGCATTTTAAATGATAATTGGGGATCCAAATTTTAGTTAAACATGCAATACTCAACTGAAGTGACAATAGAATGATCAGATATGAATAGTGTCCACATGTGCTGATTGTAACAAATATATGATTGCTCCCTGGTGACAGCTCCTTCTTTCTGCACTGACAATTGGTAACTTTTTTGACAGCAATTGTAAGACACCATCAATTGTAAGATGCATTCCAATTTCAGAGGTTAAAATGTGAAAATATGTGCATTTAGATTTGAAAAAATCTGGTATTTCTTAAAAATCATTAGAACATTACAAATCACTGCAAAGAAACATGTATATATATATAATACATACTGTTTATAACTACTCCTTTTTAGTTCCTGAATGGCCTGAGATAACTGTGAATGTGTTCTGGAACTATATATTATTTTTGGTTGCACTGAATAAGGAAGAAAAATACTAGTTACAAATTATTGTTCAATCAATTTACAAGTTTACAATGATAAATAGAATGAACATTCTTTTTTTTACTTTCAAAAGGATGCAAAAATTAAACAGAAATAATCAACCTTTACAGAATCACCATCATCTATAGACAATGACATACAATGGAGCCACATCCCAAAAACCAAATATTTTTAATACAAAACATAAAACTTTTATTTTTATTTCAAAACAAAAGTTTAAATTTTTTGTATGTATACTACAACAAATATCACCCTCTTTCTTCATCTTTAAACTGACTTTTCCTCTGGTGCTTAAAACTCTTTTATTTCTTCCAACTTTTAAGAATTTACGGAGAGTGTGGAAAAATAGCCATATGAATCTAAAGACTAATAGCAGTCTATGTAATAGTTTGGTAATTTAGTTCTTTCTAAAATTAGTTACTGTAGTGAAACTTGGACACTTTGTAAGCAAGATACCTATGCATATCTTGGGCATTGAGTAGTTAGACTTTCAAAGTAATGAGGTTATATATAGGAGTCAGGGGGGCGGGGGTGGCTCGGTCGGTAGCGCGCCAGGCTCATAATCTGTAGTTCCCAGGTTCGAGTCCCAGCTGGGTCAGCGTTGAGATTTATCTCCGCAAAATTCCCCGCCCTGCCCACGGTCAGTAGGGGACACCGATGGGCTTGGAAAGGCCACCGTCCGTCGGATGGGACATTAAGCGGTGGCCCCGTGTGTGGGAGAGCCATACCCTGTGCACGTTAAAGAACACGCTGGATGGCCTTGACGGGAGCCTACCATCTGTCTCCCAACAGCTGTTCCAGTGGGTCCCCTCCCCCAACCTTCTCTGAGCCTTCGGGGTCCATGTGACCTGGTCATTTAGCCCATGGTGTGCAAAAAAGTGCCGCTCAGAGGTAAAACAACCCAACCCAACCCAAATATAGGAGTCAGCAACCACCCTTGAGCAGCATATTGAGCAAAGGAAAGCTGTGTTGGTTTGGCCATGTTGCCCAGATTCATTACTACAGAGTAGCAAATAGGGTTATGAACAGTGCCCAAAAGCCTCAGAAAAGGGGGAGAACTAAGATGCAGTAGGCAGATAAGTCAAATAGGACCTTGTTAGAATTGGTCTACAGTGGTCAAATGCTGCAGCTCAGGACAAATGTGCTCGAAGAACTAAATTACATAGTCTGATTGATCTCCATAAAACATGACTACTTGAAGATTTTCTATGTAGGTAAATTACATTATTTCAAGAAGTAGTTGTTTTATTGCTTTTCATTTTATTATTCTTTAGTTTTTTTTTTAACTGCTTTTTCTATTTCTAGAATTATTTTCATCATTTATTAAAGTTTCGATTTCAAAGAAAATTGTCTTATTTTTAATACGAAAACTTATTTTTTTTAATTTAATTAAAAAACATTTCATTTGCAATACCTTTTAACTGGAAGAATTACTAATAATATTTTTTATCACATTTAAGTTTTATTTAATAATTTTAATTGAAATTTTTTTTTTTGCTTTTTATTCTACTGTTTTTTTCTTTTTACTCTACTATTTTCTTAGAACTGCAGTTTAGTTTTATTGCTATACTAACTATATATTAAGCTCTACAAAAGTTTAATTAATATACTGCAGAATAAGAATTCATTTTCCAGTTATTTAGCATTTTTAAGATATATTTCAATATTTTAAAAGGGTTTAGTTCCTAAAGCAAAACAAATTTTTTTATATGACTAAGTTATTACACTTACTTAAGTTGGGTTCAAAATGTTGGGCTATTATAGCCTGTATAATAATTTTTCATTGTGCTGAAAAATTCCACAAAAGCTAAAATATTTACATTAGAATGAAGGAAATAAAAAAAATATTTTTATTGAAGTTAGAATGGCAACACACAATAAAATCTTTGCCTTTATTAGAGAAAAAAATACGAAAAAGATTAAAATTTCCCTTTTTTTTCTTCAGAATAGCTATTACTTCATTGTTGAGGATAATTTGCTCTTTGCTTTAGTGTATAACAAAAGCATATTCCTTTATACTAGTTACCTCAGGATAAGGTTCTAAAGTTCATTTCTGTTTTGCTAAACATAATTTTAAAATATTGGGCCTTCTGTTTCATTCCAATTTTTTCATTAAGAAAAGGGGGGATTAAGAAAAGGAATATGGATTATGGAAGAATTAACACTTAATTTAACAAAGTATGAATAATTTTCATCTAGACTATAACAGCTATATCAAATGTTTCAAACATCTTATTTTTGATTAATATGTGAAAAGAAAAGAAAATTCAAACCTTATTAAGCAATGAAGACTTTTCTCCCAAGACTGTTGTGCATCAGTCCTGTGCATTCTTCAGGACATTGATGGAGTCTGGGAAATTACATCAGAAAATATTAAGCTCAGTAGAATTTTTTTTTTTTTTTTTTTTTTTTTTCAGTGTTTGTGACTTTTAATAGGAAGGTATGGTTAAGGTAGGAGAACAAAAAGTAATTTGATGTTAATGCTTATTAGATTTGATGAGAAACATCAGTCTAAGCATTCTCTTGCTTGGCAAGAAACTATAAAGAGTTATAAAGGAAAGCTATAAAGGAAAGCTGTGTTGATTTGGCCATGTTGTCCACAGAGTAGCAAATAGGATTATGAACAGTGCCCAAAAGCCTCAGAAAAGGGGCTTTTGGGCCCTGTTCTTAGCTACATTTAATATAAACTAAATTATACTAAATAATTTAGATTATAATGTTTAACCTAAGCCTATCCTAGTTTTAAACTTACATTAAATTACCTGAAAAGCAACATTAATTACACAACAATTATTAAAGAGCTTAGTAAATGAGATGTAGCACCGTTGTTCATCAACAACTTGAGAGTGTATTAAAGCAGGGGACAAGTGGGGTGGGGGAATGATGCATGCAAGGAAATGGGTATATGCTGGAAGCCATTTACTTGTCAGAGAACTGTGAAATAGAAATTTCCTAGCAACTATTTCAAACATTTGCATCACATAAATATAAATCTTCTTCCACAATCTTCACATATTCTTAAAAGTCTCAGCAGCAATGACTATTCTTAAGTTTATCTCTTTTGCACATTACCACTGTTGTTAACCATCTCTTGAGTGTAATTAATCCTCAAAGTGTTAGACTTCTCATAATGCATGCAATTGTGACCAAGATAATTTTAACATTTTCATCAGAAAAATATTTCTTTAGAACTTCATCACATAGTAACTAACAGATATTACACTCAATGATCATTGAATTATGACCACTCCATCCCATGTTTTGTCAATAGGAAGTTAATTTCAAAAATAAACAACTTCTAAAATAAGCATTTTATGAAAAAATGTGGCTGAAGATAATTTAAAGATCTAAATCAAATCTATCTAAATCTTTATTTTTAACAATATTCTTTCGGTAGTAAAACATATATGGAGGTTTAAAAACATTTCCAACCAGCAATGTACTAAATTTATCAAAAAAATAAACAAATGTTGAAGGAATTATATATGCACACTTTAAAAATATTGTGAAATGGTTTGAAATAATACTTATTTTAGTTTCAATTAACTTCAAAGGTAAATTCTTGTGTCTAGCATTGCTGTTGTCAAATGTTCAAATTTCCATAACTCTTTAAATACTGAATGTTGTTGAAAATCGATCTCGATAGAATTGATTGAGATCTTTTAATTTACATTTAATCACATTTTCTCATAAAATGCTTATTTCAAAATTCATAGTATTTTGTAGTTAGAATACTATTGACCTGATATGTAGTCAGGTGGTTGCAATTTAATGATCACTAAGTATGTTACATATCAAATGGAAGAACACTTTATTCTGAAGTCAGTAATAAAGTACCAAAGGAAAATGTCCTCTAGACAAGAAACAGTTGAAATAATTAGTAAAAATAATTGGTTCTCCTGAGTGCAATTTGAACTTACATCTCCCAGAAGCATGCCAGGTGTCATAACTGCTAAACCATAAGATCCCACTTAAGACAATGAATTTTCTTCAACTAATTATTTCAAGTGTTTCTTGTCTACATGACATTTTTCTGTGATACTTTATTACTGAATTATCTATATAATGCTGTGAGCATAAGTGACAAATATTATTACCATCTTATGTGGCAGCTTGGCTGCCTGATTCCTGACATAGATGGTGCCCCTGGCAAATCAATAAAATTGCAGGAATGCTTATACGTCACATTGTTGAAGAAATTATTAGTTTCTGGTGGTCAAGCAGTTATGATGCCTGACATGTATCTGGGGAACATGGGTTCAAATCCCACTCAGGACAACCAATTTTTTTCAATTAATTATTTTAAATTTCATTCTGAATAATAAATAATAGAAATTAAAATTAAAATAAAAACTATTTAAGTCTAATTTTAAAAAATGGTAAACCTTCTTTGGACACTTTAAGGGTTAAACTCTGAAACTTGCTAAAAAGAGCTTAGCCATTCAAAAGAACTGAGGCACCATCTGCCTGACATTCTTATCACTTTAGTTTTATCACCAAATCTACCCTATTGCTAGGCTTAAAATGCCACATGATCTCACAATCAATTATGAATTATGATATTAAACATAGTCAAAAGCCTTCTTAAAACATAAAAAGGAAATAATGCAGATTTTTGGGACTCTAAGTGGCCGAGTGGTTAGCACACTTGGCTACTGATCTAAGGGACCTGGGTTTGAGCCCCGAATAAGGCATGGACGTTTGTGTTGTTTTTCTGCTGAGGGCCTGCCATCCTCACAGACCTTCTAGTATGGCATATAAACTGGCATGCTCCTGTCAGACCTCTGTGGCAAAGCAGCTGTTTGAGGGGATTTTATTTATTATTATTAAACATTTCACAAAAAACTGCATAAGCAAAAAAAAATTATCTTTGCAGCCCCTTTAGATGTTTTGAACCTTAAAATTATTTAATCTGTTACAACACTATGAAAAAGTAAAATAAACTCTCAATTAAGTGAGAAGAGAGATGGTGGAGGAGGCAATTCAGATTATAATGTTTAGCCTATGCCTATACCGTTTTTAAACTTTTCTTCTATTAAATTACCTGAACAACAACATTTAACTTTATAATTAAGTCCCAAATTAGCTTTCCTCATCTTACTTCAATCATTACATCAATTAATAACACAACAGAACAAAATTATTAAACCCACCTGAGATATACAAAGGGAAAAAATGCACTTTAAATTGCACAAAACTATTCAACTTCATCAAAATATGCAAATTATTCCAAAAACAGAAAAAAGATACACAACATTAAAAATCTAGGGAAAAAAATCCAACCTTAAAATAGTATTAGCAGGTAAGACTGACAGACATTTGGGTTGTTGGATTGTTTTACCTCTGAGCGGCACTTTTTTGCACACCATAGGCTAAATGGCCAGGTCACATGGACCCTGAAGGCTCAGAGAAGGTTGGGGGAGGGGACCCACTGGAACAGCTGTTGGGAGACAGATGGTAGCCTCCCGTCAAGGCTATCCAGCATGTTCTTTAACGTGCACAGGGTATGGCTCTCCCGCACACGGGGCCATGGCTTAACATCCCATCCGACGGACGGCGGCCTTTCCAAGCCCATCGGTGTCCCCTACTGACCGTGGGCAGGGCGGGGAATTTTGCGGAGATAAATCTCAACGCTGACCCAGCTGGGACTCGAACCTGGGAACTACAGATTACGAGCCTGGCGCGCTACCGACTGAGCCACCCCTGCCCCATAAGACAGATCAATCAGTTCTATTCATTCAACAAAATTAATGATACTTTACATTAATTGAATAACATGTTATTTTCAATCATACCCATTAACATGTTCATAACATGTTCACATTCATACTCGACATTTTTGGTATATAACATGACATACATTCATACCCATTAACATGTTATTTTCAATCAGAGACAGCCAAAAGACCAGAAAAAAAAACTTACTAGCAAATAGAGATCCACATCCTGCTGTGTTAATTGTTATAATTAAAACATTATTCTTGTTTTGTTATCACTCAATGCAATTTTCTTTTGACATCTGCAGTACTTTCATTACTTTTAAAAGGACAGGGCTAGTGTTCAAAGCTGAGGCACTTTGTCCAAAGAATGCATTACACACAAGCTTTACTGCAATCAGCAATTATGAGATACTTTGGGTTGGTTTCCCTCTGATCAGCATTTCTGTGGACACAATGGGCTAAATGGTCAAATCACGAGATCCCCAAGGGCTCTGAAAAGTTTGGGGAAGGCAGTCCACTGGACAGCTGTTAGGAGACAGATGAAAGCTTCCTGTCAAGGCCATCCAGCATGTTCTTTAATGTGCACAATGTATGGCTCTCCTGGAAATCAGATCACTTGTGTGATACTACTTTTATCAATACCAGTAATAAAATACCTGATTTCATAGCTATGTACAAGTTACTTTACCATTCCTATAATGATAGAAATTATTTCTGCTAATGTTTCAGTTATGTTTTACATCATTTTGTTAATAGAATTCCCAAAAAATAACAAACAGATATGTTATTTAAATTCCAGCAGAAGTTAACAGTAATACTTTTTGGCACCTGTTAAATTAAACTGTTATTTATTTTAAAAAAAAGACAATTTTTACTCTTCACATCTCTTTTAAAACATTTTATTTGTGATCCATGAACAATTGTTTGTGGTCAGAACCACTTTACAGATTATAAAGAATAAGAAAAAACACAATAATGACATGTACAATAATAATTACTTACTGAAATTTGAACTAGCAGTCCAGTTTCCAGCCCGACCCTCCAGCTGTCCTCGCAAATCATTAATAAAATTTAAACATCCAGATTTATCATTTTGCAATGCAACAGATTGCAGAAGGGTTGCTTGTTGCAAAGCCTTCCAGTTTTCTAACCATGCCAGAGAGGCACACAGAAGACATAATGTTTTTCCTGTACCTGTTGGGCTTTCAAGTATTCCATGTACACCCTATATGCCATAAAAAATAAAACAAGCTTTTAAATGGTGCAACTAATTTTAATGGTATTTTTAAAGGTGTAATTGTATGATAGTTACTGCATTTGCCAACAACAGTTTAAAAAAGATTAAAAATAAATCCACATATGTTAACATAAACTTCAAATGTACACTTTAAATCAGGCTCAGCCAACCCATGGCTCATTGCAAAAGAACTTACAGTTCATAAAACAAATAATCAATTTTCTGCATCTGGCTCATTTTTCTAATCTTTTTGATCAAATATTTTCTGGTGCCTAACTAAACAATTTTGCCAATTCTTTATCATCCTCAATCAGCCATGGGCTATGGAGGTCCAACCAGACCATTCAATTTAGTTATCCAAGCATATCTGTCCTGAACTATATCTGCTGATGTTTTTCATCACTGAAATGCCATTGAACACCATTTCTAACAAGGTCCTGTTTGACACTGTCTGCCCACTGCATCTTAGGTCCACCCTCCCCCTCATTCTGAGGCCTTTCAGCACATTGTTCATAATCCTACTCTCTAATCTATAGATATGCATATAGGCAACATGGCCAATCCAATGGAGTCTCTCTTTGCATATGTTGCTTAAAGGAGGTTGCCGACTCCTTTGCCTAACTTCATCATTACTTACAAAGTTCAACCACCTAATGTCCAAGATACTGAGTACACATCTAGAATCAAAAGTATCTAGTTTCCTGTGATCTTGTTTACACAGCGTCCAAGTTTCACTACCATAACTAACCCTAGAAAGAATCAAACTATTATACACTCTAATTTTAGTGTTTAGGTGTATATGCCTATTTCTCCACACTCCCCACAGTTTCTTACAAGTCCTGGTAGCAATCTCTATTTGTCTCTTAATCTCATGCAGCACATCACCAGTATCTATTACACAGCTCCCAAGATAATTAAACTGGGACACCTTCTCAAGAGTGCAGCCATTCAGATTAACTGAACCACAGCCTGCCTGACCAATTTTCATCACTTTAGGGCTAAATCATCAGCATAATCTAAATCAGAAATTTTCGTATCTCCGGACCATTTAAGGCCAAAATCTTCCCCTTGCAGTGAATTTCACATAACATAATCAATAACCAAACTAAAGAGAAAAGGAGACAAAATGCACCCTTGTCAAACACCAGAAGCAATGCTAAACCAATTGTTACAAGACTTACCAATTCTCACACACAACTCAGTGTTATTATAGAGAGCTTTCATTATGATAACTAACTTGTCTGATAACAATCAACCACTAATTATGATGATCAGCAGAGTCAAAAGCCTTTTAGAAATCAACAAAGCTAGCAACCAAAGGTTTCTGAAACTCAAACATTTTTCAAGAATCTTCCTCAGTGAAAATATCTGATCTACACATCTCCTACCACTTCAGAATCCACATGCTCATCGTGCAATTGACTATCAACCAGATTCTTAATTCTATTAAGCACAATCATGCAAAGAACTTTACCTGGAACAGTTTCAAGTTTGAAACTAAATGATTAATATACATGAGATTTGCAAAGAGGATTATTTTTAAAATATATTTTCTTTGTCTATACCAATAAGCCAATGGCAGTAGCAAGCTGAAAACACCAGTTTTCATTCAATCACCGAAGTTAAGCAGCTTTGGGCGCAGTCAGTACCTGGGTTGGGTTGTTTTACCTCTGAGCGGCACTTTTTTGCACACCATGGGCTAAATGGCCAGGTCACAAAGACCCCAAAGGCTCAGAGAAGGTTGGGGGAGGGGACCCACTGGAACAGCTGTTGGGAGACAGATGGTAGCCTCCCGTCAAGGCCATCCAGCGTGTTCTTTAACGTGCACAGGGTATGGCTCTCCCACACACGGGGCCATGGCTTAACGTCTCATCCGACGGACGGCGGCCTTTCCAAGCCCATCGGTGTCCCCTACTGACCGTGGGCAGGGCGGGGAATTTTGCGGAGATAAATCTCAACGCTGACCCAGCTGGGACTCGAACCTGGGAACTACAGATTACGAGCCTGGCGCACTACCGACTGAGTCACCCCTCGGTACCTGGGAAGGTGACAACCTGGGAACACCACGTGCAGTTGGCAAAAAATCTACTGAGGACCTGCCATCCTCACAGATCCCTCTAACTATGGCATATTAAAACTGACAGGTTCCTGTCAAACCTCTGTGGCAAGCAACTGCTTGAGGAGGTATTTATTTTATACCAATATTAAAAAAACAATAGGGAAACTGAATGAAATATATAGTGCAAAAAATAAAGAAAAATCATAGCACAAAAAAATTTGCCATTTACAAAAATATATATATATTTTTTAATTACAACAGCCTTTGAGTAATTTAAAAAATATCATCTGAATAATTAAAAATACCTTGCTCATTGGCAAGTTAAAATTTAATATATTACAATTAAGCTATTACATTTGGTAGCACAGTGTATCACAATCTTAGTGTGTAAGTGCATATTATTTCCCACCAAAGCTGGGAGCATAATTACTAAGATATAAAGATATTACAGTAATTTAAAAGCCATAAATGTAATCTTAAAGCTATTTGAAGCTACACTAGATCTTAAAGAAAATAAAGAATAGTTACCACTTTGTGGAAGCTGGCACAATTGTTTAGCATAGGTATTAACAGTTGCGATGATGTAATTCTCACAGTCCTGATGTTTTTAAGCTACCAGTCCTTGGCAAGTGAGCTTACATTTTAGAAAATGAATTCAATGGCATTGCTACTAGCAACGATTATTACATTTTAAGTATTATAAATCCTTTTAAACTAAATTGTCAGGGGATGCAAAATTATAACACATACTTTAAAAGGTTGTGTCAGTGTTTAATTAGAAAATCATCTTTTGTAAATGGAATTTTCCCCATTATTCATTTTACAATCAGATTTAACTAATATAAATAAGTTAATTTAAGAGAGTTATATTTTCAAAATAGAGACTAAAACACATATCACCTTTGACAAATATACAGCGTTTGTTTTCAAATAGAATAAGATTTTCATTTTGAGTGTTACATGGTTTAACAGTGTAATTCGAGTTAATGGATGAATGGGGAAATGCAAATAGTAATATTTTATTAAAACTTATACAACATAAAAAAGAATTTATCATTAATTCTTAAAACTGAAAAATTTGTTTTCTCCCCACAACTCTGAGATAAAGGGGCAGATTACTGCTGTCAGTGTAATATCTTGACACTTTACAAATGTAATTTCGAGTGTAAATAGACAGTTTGGAATATTCATTTAAAGTTTTATATTTTCCACATTCAGCACCTTCTAATGATAGAAATTAAACTTCCCTGAGAATTTGAAAAATCTAAGACATAATATTTTGCGAACACTAATCAAATTTAACTATCTTTTTAAAACAAAAAAGTTGCATTTTCCCCATTCTCTGAGGGTAATCACTGCTATCAGTGCAAACCTCATCACCCTCACACTCAACCATCAAAATTTCAAATTTCGACCATAAATATATCATTTGTAATAGTCATTTAAAATTTTGAAATTTCAACCTTTTCAAACAGTAGGAGTGCAATTAAAACTTTATGGAGAATCAGAATATAAAATTCATTTAATCAATGCCTATCCAATGCAAAAAAGATTTTTTAATTTATCTCTAAAAACCATAAAGTTGAATACCTACAGATGGAGAGAAAGAGAGACAATGAGCAAAAACATTAGCTGGTTATTTGAAAATGAGCTAAAAAATTGTTCTGATAAATTAGAATATTTCAATTTGATTGGTAGTTTAGCTTTCAAGAAATAACAGATGCAAATGATGTCACAGTAATACTAATAAATTTATAATAATCTTAATAATAAAATTTTCAATTTTACTATTATTTATTGGTGTTTCTAAAAGCTTTTGTTCTTTTTTTAAATATATTAAAGAAATAAAAGTACTAGAGTATGAGGTACAAGTTCACTGGTTTAGATAAGGTTAATTAAAATAAGTATTTAGTTTAAGATACAGATCCAAATTAAAATAACTTAAAATTCTCTGTCATTGAGCCATAAAATTTTTAGTTTATCCTTCAAACTATTTGCATGTTAAAAGTTTTTAGGAGAAAACTCAGAAGCTTTTTGGAGTAAGGACAGCATTCAGTCTTCAGTGAAGTGACATAGTGTTACTTCACTGAAGACCACTTGCCCCTTCCCTGATTAATGTTAATGGGCTAGCCCATCGGTGTCCCCTACTGACCGTGGGCAGGGCGGGGAATTTTGCGGAGATAAATCTCAACGCTGACCTAGCTGGGACTCGAACCTGGGAACTACAGATTACGAGCCTGGCGCACTACCGACTGAGTCACCCCTCGGTACCTGGGAAGGTGACAACCTGGGAACACCACGTGCAGTTGGCAAAAAATCTACTGAGGACCTGCCATCCTCACAGATCCCTCTAACTATGGCATATTAAAACTGACAGGTTCCTGTCAAACCTCTGTGGCAAGCAACTGCTTGAGGAGGTATTTATTTTATACCAATATTAAAAAAACAATAGGGAAACTGAATGAAATATATAGTGCAAAAAATAAAGAAAAATCATAGCACAAAAAAATTTGCCATTTACAAAAATATATATATATTTTTTAATTACAACAGCCTTTGAGTAATTTAAAAAATATCATCTGAATAATTAAAAATACCTTGCTCATTGGCAAGTTAAAATTTAATATATTACAATTAAGCTATTACATTTGGTAGCACAGTGTATCACAATCTTAGTGTGTAAGTGCATATTATTTCCCACCAAAGCTGGGAGCATAATTACTAAGATATAAAGATATTACAGTAATTTAAAAGCCATAAATGTAATCTTAAAGCTATTTGAAGCTACACTAGATCTTAAAGAAAATAAAGAATAGTTACCACTTTGTGGAAGCTGGCACAATTGTTTAGCATAGGTATTAACAGTTGCGATGATGTAATTCTCACAGTCCTGATGTTTTTAAGCTACCAGTCCTTGGCAAGTGAGCTTACATTTTAGAAAATGAATTCAATGGCATTGCTACTAGCAACGATTATTACATTTTAAGTATTATAAATCCTTTTAAACTAAATTGTCAGGGGATGCAAAATTATAACACATACTTTAAAAGGTTGTGTCAGTGTTTAATTAGAAAATCATCTTTTGTAAATGGAATTTTCCCCATTATTCATTTTACAATCAGATTTAACTAATATAAATAAGTTAATTTAAGAGAGTTATATTTTCAAAATAGAGACTAAAACACATATCACCTTTGACAAATATACAGCGTTTGTTTTCAAATAGAATAAGATTTTCATTTTGAGTGTTACATGGTTTAACAGTGTAATTCGAGTTAATGGATGAATGGGGAAATGCAAATAGTAATATTTTATTAAAACTTATACAACATAAAAAAGAATTTATCATTAATTCTTAAAACTGAAAAATTTGTTTTCTCCCCACAACTCTGAGATAAAGGGGCAGATTACTGCTGTCAGTGTAATATCTTGACACTTTACAAATGTAATTTCGAGTGTAAATAGACAGTTTGGAATATTCATTTAAAGTTTTATATTTTCCACATTCAGCACCTTCTAATGATAGAAATTAAACTTCCCTGAGAATTTGAAAAATCTAAGACATAATATTTTGCGAACACTAATCAAATTTAACTATCTTTTTAAAACAAAAAAGTTGCATTTTCCCCATTCTCTGAGGGTAATCACTGCTATCAGTGCAAACCTCATCACCCTCACACTCAACCATCAAAATTTCAAATTTCGACCATAAATATATCATTTGTAATAGTCATTTAAAATTTTGAAATTTCAACCTTTTCAAACAGTAGGAGTGCAATTAAAACTTTATGGAGAATCAGAATATAAAATTCATTTAATCAATGCCTATCCAATGCAAAAAAGATTTTTTAATTTATCTCTAAAAACCATAAAGTTGAATACCTACAGATGGAGAGAAAGAGAGACAATGAGCAAAAACATTAGCTGGTTATTTGAAAATGAGCTAAAAAATTGTTCTGATAAATTAGAATATTTCAATTTGATTGGTAGTTTAGCTTTCAAGAAATAACAGATGCAAATGATGTCACAGTAATACTAATAAATTTATAATAATCTTAATAATAAAATTTTCAATTTTACTATTATTTATTGGTGTTTCTAAAAGCTTTTGTTCTTTTTTTAAATATATTAAAGAAATAAAAGTACTAGAGTATGAGGTACAAGTTCACTGGTTTAGATAAGGTTAATTAAAATAAGTATTTAGTTTAAGATACAGATCCAAATTAAAATAACTTAAAATTCTCTGTCATTGAGCCATAAAATTTTTAGTTTATCCTTCAAACTATTTGCATGTTAAAAGTTTTTAGGAGAAAACTCAGAAGCTTTTTGGAGTAAGGACAGCATTCAGTCTTCAGTGAAGTGACATAGTGTTACTTCACTGAAGACCACTTGCCCCTTCCCTGATTAATGTTAATATTAAGAGCATGACCAAGTCATAGTTTCTGTTGGTTCTATAAAACAAGACAGCAAGTGTCAGTCATGATGTGCAATCACAAGTCATTTACATGATTGTAGTTTGCTTTTTACCATATTATGAATGCCTGAATATAAAACATTAACTTTGTACATTTCATATATTGGATGTAAGATTAAAAATTATATGTAAAAAATTTTTTTTGCACATTAGGAAAATAAGTTTTACACTTTTTCAATGCATATATTCAAATGTATGATTAGCAAGGTGTTTCTATACTGTAAATGAGTATATTCAAGTAAATGCTATATGTACTTGAAGAAACATTTATTATGTTAATTTTTTCTTCAACATCACCATCCTCAAGAAGCCATGGGCTATGGAGGTTCATCAGATTATGGAGTTTAGTTCTCCAAACATGTCTCTCCTTAACACAATATGCAATTATTTTCTAATTAAGCATGAGAATAATATGTCTTACAAGTGATGATATTTAAAATAAGATTCTTAGTAGATTATGATACATATCTACTATCAAGCCATATTTATACATTCACATCTACATATGTGTACATACAAGTATTTTATATTTACATATATATGGGCATATTGGGTTGATGCAAAAGTAATGGGAGAACACAAGACATGCAAGAATAATTGTTCCCATTATTTACTAATGTGTTGTTGAATCAGGAATGTAATTACCATTAGAAGATATGACCATGTTCCAATGACCTACAAGTTTGCAAATGCCATTCTTGTAGAAACCCTTGTCCTTCATGACAATGAAGTCAGTAACGCACTCTTTTACCATTTCATCATTCCGAAACTGCCTAAAAAAATGAAACTGAAATGAAACTGTTCAGAGATTGTAATGGATGGAAATCCGAGGGAATCAGATCCAGTAAACATGGGGGGGGGGGATGTATCATTATTTCCCAGTCCAATTGCCACAGTTTCTGCTGTGTCTATAATGCAACATGGAGCCTTGAGTTGTACTGATGGAATACAATGCCTTTTCTATTTAACATGCAGTGTTCGACTTTCAGTGCTGCACTTAAATGGTTCAACTGCTCACATGAGATATCCGAGTTGGTTTGGGACCGATTTAAAAGCTCATAGTAGATGATACCCCTTGCAATTCCACCAACAACCAAGCATCACCTTACAAGAATGCAGTTCCAGTTTTGCCATAGCCTGGGGCAATTCTCCAGCTTCACATCATGATCCTTACAGACAACATTATCATAAATGATCCACTTTCCATCCCTGTAATCATTCTGCCAAGAAAACTTTTGGCCTTTGCCAAGCAAGCAATGAAGTACATCCAATATAGTGAGCCACATTGTTCTGCTGTGACAACTGATTTTGGATCCAGGTATCCCAGTTTTGATGCAACCCAGCTTCTGCAGATGTTGAACAAAAAAAGACTGACTGGTGTTCAGTAGCTGTGCATTCCCTGAATGTCCAACACAGAATACCATTTCAGGTAGTACCTTTAAACAGTCATTGTTCAAATCCATCAGCCAGCTGCTCCGAGCTTTATTTCCAAGCTGAACATCACCTGACTGGAACTTGTATCACCAGTAATAGGTGCTTTTAGAGATGACTTTACCCCCACAAGCTTGCATAGATTAAGCAAACATAGTTGGACACTGACACCATTTCTGAATTCATACAGCATGATGGAATAAATGCATACATCTTGCATAACCATTGTGAAATGCCTGTTGCCACTTGTATAGACTAAATGTAGGTACAAAATGTCTAGATATTGCAGCTACCCATGCACTGTTCTTTTGCATTTACAAGACAAGATTTCCTGACAATGGTAAACATTTAATTCATGTTTTTTTCCCATTACTTTTACAACCTAATATATATACAAGGTGTCTGATAAATAATGGTGGAGTTTCAGGAACCACTGGTGCCAAATGCACATAATGCAAATGCCAATTGATTCTTTCTTGTGAAGCTTTGTAAATAATTAAGTTTATTTTTACATGGACAAAATTAGAGACCTGAATATTTAAAATAAAGAATAAGGGAAACAATTGAGCAAGCAACAAGAAATAAGTTGCAATATGTATGGAAAGTTGGAATATTGATTGGTCATATGTAGGGTCACAAACAATGCATATATGGAAATTCACTAATTACGTTAAAAACTTTTTGAGGTATACTTTCAATTAAAATATTATTTCTTTGAATATGTATTAATCCTTGGTTCTCAAATATATACCCCCTCAAGTAGCTGCTTGCCATAGAGGTCTAACAGGAGCTTGTTAGTTTAATATGCCATAGTAGAAGGTCTATAAGGATGGCGGGACCTCAGCAGAAAGACAACACAAGAGAATAAAAACAGATATTTATCTTAACTGTATTATAAAAGACTGTAAATTAAACCAAATAATTTTTGTCAATTTTTCACATCTGAATTTGTTAAATTTTGCAGTTATATAAATTCAAATTTTTATTCCTTACACATAAGAATATCCACATTTAGTAGCATTGTAGCATGAGTAATGAATACAGATTATCTCAAAACGAAATAAGGAGCTATTTATAAAATTTGCTGCTCTTTCCAATATGAAAAATGCTTAATAATTTACTAAAGAAAAGCATTCTAATAACATTTAAAAAAAATAATTGTTAATTGGGATAGACATGAATGTAATGCAGTAAATTATTGAAAAGGTTCTGATTTTACGTTTTTTCAATTACAAGAATTTCTTTTTACACATTTCATATGCATTATCCAAATTTAACTTTTGTACATATCATTTTGTGCAAAAAAAAATAAATATAAATATAAATACCCCCTCAAGCAGCTGCTTGCCACAGAGGTCTGACAGGAGCCTGTCAGTTTATATGCCATAGTAGAAGATCTGGGAGGATGGCAGGGCCTAAGCAGAAAAACAACACATACATCCATGCCTTACTGGGCTCAAACCCAAGTGCCTTAGATCAGTAGCCAAGCGCGCTAACCATTCGGCCACGGGATGGCTGTGCAAAAAATGAGAAGAGCAATATGTGTTAATATTATTAATCCATAAATATTTTGTGGAAAAATTTATTTTGTGATATATTGACGTTAAAATGTCACCCAGGTAACACTGTGATTGTCACCTGTTTATATTATTAATCCACTATATACACCAAAGAGCCAAAACATTATGACCAGTGTGTCTTTATGCAAATCATAGCAACTGCAAGTAAACGATGACATGTACCGAAGGTCATGAAGTGGTATAAATAACACCTAAAACTGAACTCTGTTAATCAGTGTTATTCTTGTTTTCCAGATGGGAAAGGTAACAGACAAGTGAGTTTAACAAAGGCTAAATTGTAATGGCCAGGTGACTGGGTCAGAGCATTTTTGAGATGGCAAGGCTTGTAGGGTGATCACAGTCAGCTGTGGTACCTTCAAAAAGTGGTCCATATGGTACGTGCCAACAGAAAGGATACTGTGGTGCAACTTGCCTGTAATTTGAATGCTGGTGACGAGAGTAATGTGTCACAACATGCAGTACATCAAATCCTGCTGAAAATGGGGCCGCGTAGCCACAGGCCACTCTGAATACTCATGCTAACTTCAGTTTACCATCAAAAGTGCATACAATGGGCACACGAGCATCAAAACTGGACCTTGAATTTTGGAAGGTCATCTGGTCTGATGAATCTCATTTCCTGTTGCACCATGTGGACATCCGGGTATGTGTGCGTCGTTTACCTGGGGAAGTGTTGGTACCAGGATGCACCATGGTACAAAAACAAGCTGGTGGAGGAAGTGTAATGCTGTAATGTTCTGCTGGGAAATCCTTGGTTCAGTCATTCATGTGCAGGAAACTATGGCATCTACCACCTACCTAAACATCATTGCACACCAAGTACATCCTTTCATGGCAACGGCATACCCCTCTAGTAGTGCCTTCTTTCAGCAGGATAATGCACCATACCACACTGCCTGGATTGTTCAAGAATGGTTTGCAGAACATGAGGAAGACTTCCAGGTATTTCTCTGGCTTCCAAATTCCCCAAACATCATCCAATTGAGGATTTGTGGTTCGTGCTGCAATAGCATATCCGATCTGTAGTAGCTCAACCTCGTAACTTACAAGAGTTAAAGGATCTGCTGATAACATGTGATTTGTAAGTATTACATGTGCTGATCATGTTTAATTGTACCAGATACCACAAGACACCTTTAGAAATCTTGTTGCATTCGTGCCTCACCAGGTAAGAGCTGTTTTGGTGGCACATGGAAGACAAACATCATATAAGTCAGGTGATCATACTGTTTTGGCCCTTTGCTGTATATATGTAATGCTGTATACATATTTTGAATCATTTTCTAACAATAAGGTACAGCTGAGTGGTGTATACATGGGTGGGTTGTTTTACCTCTGAGCAGCATTTTTTTCCACACAATGGGCTAATGGCCACATCACAAGGACCCAGAGAAAGGGCTCAGAGAAGTTGGCAGTGAGATATCCTCCAGTCAACTGATTCAGACCTATTTCAGCATAAAAAAAATCACTATGCATTCCCTTTAGATGGAAATCAGGTAAAATTACTGTATATGTATTTACACTGACAAAGTATCACTCATCATCATCCTCAATAGGGCAGTTTAAAAAATAATTTAGTGTTTTGGATTTATAGTGTACCAGCAATAAAGCTATATTATGCAGCTTAAAAAATACTCTAAATAATAATTTGATATTCTAAATGAAAAATCAAAGATAAAGAATCATTAATCATGCTGATTTTGACATTTCTTACAATTGCAAATTCTTGCATGCGCTTCTAATGTCAGTTTTCTAATTCTATGTATTTGGTGATTAAAATTTAGATACAAATTCTCCTCCAAGATTCAATATGAAATTTTAATTACTAGTGTCAAACAAATTACAAGTGTATATAAAATTGTTACCTTCTGTAAACATTCGATAACTTTCATCATGTATTCTTCTTGCACTTTATACGGCTCAAAAGGAAACTGCACTTCAATGCCTTTTATCACACAATTCCTATGAGCCATTCTTTTATTGATACTAAATACAGTTTTAAACCAATATTAACAATGTTTGAAAAATCTATAAGAGTGCAGTTAAATCTTAAATCACATTATCCCTTATTTCACCTTAGTCAATACAAATACGATGAATTTTATTATATACAAAAGCAAGCGCTTGAATTATCGCCGCCAATTATGATTCGTATGCCAACCATATGACTGAGCCACTGAGGCGAAACATGACAACAGACAGTTGCGGTTAAGTTCAATATAGCAGCTGTGACCCAGTGACCTTTGAGTACCGTAAATGTCAACGATGGTCAACTTTTGTGGGTATAAAGGTGATGTTTCCGAGTGTTAATGGTGTAGCATGGCAAGAGCATGAAAGTATACTAGCATACAAGCGTTTGGCATGTATGCTAGTATACTAGCATCATGCTAAACAGCGAGATATATACTAGTTACCAGAAACGTCTCTAGGTAGCATATTACATAACTCAATATTTAGACAAGATTTGCGATGATACTATTAAAGCTAGAGTGCAATTTAAAGATATGCACCTACATTGGTTAGATACAAGGTTATAAATAACATTAGACTCTGTTTCGGGATATTGCCAAACTCCAGTTCTTTGGAGCAGAGTCGTTTCCAGGTGTGGAGTTGGAAGTTCTTCGTTTTCAGTTTCTTTTCCCAGGTTCATCACAGCAATTTTTAGTTCTTTGATTCACGGATATTATAAGTTCACTTCAGAGAGAGTCCAGTTGCGCGATTGGCACTGGACCATTTTAGTATTTGCTATTAAATGTCCGAGGCATTAATAGTCCGAGGACTACGAGATTTTATTAAGCACCTGCAGGTTTTTTATTATTATTATTTTTTTCAATTTTCAGCTGTTTTTACAGTAAACTATTAATATATATTTTAGATTAACGTTTATTGTTGGAGTTTGCAGTAACACACCTTGACTATTTTTTTATCTCTTTTAAATTGTTCTACAGCTTTAATATTGTATTATCTCAAAACTTACCTAAATATTAAATAAAAAGCTGGCCTAGCACCTAATGTCCGACCCCGCCTTCTCGTGGTGCAGATCGTTAGTACCTTTCGAAAGATATACTCTCTTGTGGAAGTGAACGGAAGGGGAGGGGTGCCAGATTAGTGTGGCCTACTGATCTGGACAAATATGGTTACTTTTATTTATTTTTTTTTTGTACCCTGCTGAGGAGTGGTCAACCACACAGGGTCCTGGTGCTGACCATATAAACCCACTGGACTGGACAGATATATGGCTCTGAGCTTGATTATGGATCCTGATTTTGCTGCACTGGTGGGCTTCTGTGGAGGGAAAATCTTCCGCTGTGTTTTCTGTTTGTTTGTGGGTTGACAGCCCCAAATGAATAGATTCACAGGATATGTTTATCAGCTGGTGGATAATCCTGAGCAGAAGTCATCGCAGGCACCTGAACTTTTTGCTTCTATTTGCATCGTCAAATTCTACATTGGAGGAAGTCTTCCAGTGTAGATGGCTTCAGCATTTAGTGATGAAGGAACGGGTCTTTGCCCCATGTCTGCGATTAGGGGGCTGTTTGATATTGTCGGCATTCCCTCTCTCAATAAGCATAGTTTCTTTAAACATCACACTAACAATTTTCTCTCCATAGGTAGTTGGAATGTGAGGACTCTGCACAGAGCTTTTCCTCTTGATGTCCTCACACAAGAATTCCACCATTATAATTTAGATATTATCGGCTTGCAAGAGACCAGATGGACAGATAAAGGTCAGATTCTTAAAAATAATCTTAAATTTCTCATTTCAGGGAGGAACGACAATAAGCATCACCAAGGCGTGGGTCTGCTTCTCAGCAGACACGCTAGTGATTCTCTTCTAGGATATGAGTGCATTAATGAAAGGTTTCTTACAGCAACTTTTCAGACAAGCGTTAAAGACTTGAATGTTATCTGCTGTTATGCCCCCACTGAGGATGCCGATGAGGATGAGAAGGATAGGTTTTATTAACAACTTCAGGATATTTTGAATTCTGTCAAGAAAGGAGATATTACCCTTGTTCTTGGTGACTTCAATGCCAAAGTTGGTACTGACTCTAACCTTTGGGCAGGAGTAAAACGCCCTTTTGGTATTGGTAGGTGCAATGGCAACAGGCAACGTCTCCTACAGGTAAGTAAACTTAATGGTTTGAGAATAACTAACACTTATTACAAACACCACAACATAGATAAGTACACATGGGTTTCACCAGATGGGCTGCATAAGAATATGATAGATTACATATTAATTAACAGCAAATGGGCTAGTTCTGTTAGGAATACCAGGGCTTATAGGGGAGCTGAAATTGGATCTGACCATTACCTAGTTAAAAGTGTCTTGCAACTTAAACTTAAAAAGTGTTGTGCTAGGGTTAAAAAATTTACTATTAATACTGAAGCTCTGAAAGATCCAGTTATAGCCAAAGCTTACCATGATAGGTTACTTAGTCATTATGACAGTCATGGTTTGCTTACTACTGAAGTTGAGGAAGAATGGGATCATTTTAAATAGGCTTTTTTGGACAGTAACAGTACTCTTTTAGGAAAAAAGGAGCAGAAGAGACAGCATTATCTGAGTGATAAGGCACTTGAGCTTATATCGGAAAGAAAGAACTGCAGGAATGTCTTTAATCAATACCCTACTAGTCCTAATAGAAAGCCTTACAGAGAATTTAATAAACGTGTAAAAGATCAGTTAGCTGCTGATAAGAATTTTTGGCTTAATGGTTTGGCTGAGAAAGCCGAGGAAGCAGTTAGACAGCACAACAGCAGAGAGCTGTACTAGATAGTTAACGTTTTGTGTGGCAGAAAACGGACAGGTATACAAGGATTGAAGGATAGACATGGTAAGGTTATAGAAGGGGAAGATTCTGTCATAGCTAGGTGGACTGAGCATTTCAGTAATGTTCTAAACAATGTAGTTAGTTCTACTACCATTGTTTGCAATGATGATAGATGCATTGGTGGCTTCAATGTTGGCTCTATAACACAATCGGAAGTTATTTTGGCTGTTTCTAAACTTAAACTACATAAATCCCCAGGGGTAGATGAAATTACTACCGAAATGCTTAGAGCTGGGAATGTTTCGGTTACCACTTGGATGACTGAAATTCTGAATATCTTTTATGATAAAAGCATGGTTCCTAAGGATTTTACCAGAGCTATTGTTATCCCTATTTTCAAAAAAGGTGATCGCAGTTCTTGTGATAACTATAGGAGTATCAGCCTACTCTCTCTTCCAGGTAAAGTTCTTTCCATGATTGTGCTTAATAGAATTAAGAATCTGGTTGACAGTCAATTGCGTGATGAGCAATGTGGATTCAGACGTGGTAGGGGATGTGCGGATCAGATATTTTTACATAGGCAGATTCTTGAGAAATGTTTAGAGTTTCAGAAATCTTTGGTTGCTAGCTTTGTTGATTTCAAAAAGGCTTTCGACTCTGTTGATCGTCATAATTTGTGGTTGATTGTGAGATCATATGGTATACCAGATAAGTTAGTTAACATAATGAAAGCTGTCTATAATAACACTGAGTCATGTGTGAGAGTTGGTAAGTCTTGTAGCAATTGGTTTAGCATTACGTCTGGTGTTCGACAAGGGTGCATTTTGTCTCCTTTTCTCTTTAGTTTGGTTGTTGATTATGTTATGCGAAATTCACTTCGAGGGAAAGCTTTTGGCCTTAAATGGGATGGAGATACGAAAATTTCTGATTTAGATTATGCTGATGATTTAGCCCTTTTGGCAAATGATGTCGATGAGATGAACTCTTTCCTTCGAGCTGTTGATGAGACTGGTAGTGAGTAGGTTTGGTTATAAACAGAGAGAAAACTAAAGTGATCCAAATTGGTCAGGCAGGCTGTGATTGAATTAATCTGAATGTTTGCAGTCTTGAGCAGGTGTCACAGTTTAATTATCTTGGGAGCTACGTAACAGGTAATGGTGATGTATGGCATGAGATTAACAGATGAATAGGTATTGCTGCCGGGACTTTTAAGAATCTATGGAGATTGTGGAGAAATAGGCGTATACACCTAAAGACTAAAATTAGACTGTATAATAGTTTGGTTCTTTCTAGGGTTAGTTATGGTAGTGAAACTTGGACGCTGTGTAAATAAGATAACAGGAAACTAGATGCTTTTGATTCCAGATGCTTACGCAGTATCTTAGGCATTAGGTGGTTCAACTTTGTAACTAATGATGAAGTTAGGCAAAGGAGTTTGCAACCTCCTTTAAGCAGCATATTGTGCAGAGAGAGACTCCGCTGGTTTGGCCATGTTGCCCGTATGGATAATTATAGGTTGGCGAATAGGGTTATGAACAGTGTGCCTAAAGGCTTCCGAAAGAGGGGGAGACCAAGGATGAGGTGGGCATACAATGTCAAACAGGACCTTATTAGAATTGGTGTGCAGTGGCCAGATACAGCAGATATAGCTCAGGACAGACTTGCTTGGAGAACTAAATTTCTCAGTCTGGTTGGGCCTCCATAGCCCATGGCTGCTTGAGGATGATGATGATGATGTTGAAAATTTTCAAATGAAACAAATTGTTTGTTTAAACACATATTTTGTTTAAGTAGTTCGTTGCATTTGGATTATAACGATTTTTTTAACTTTTGTGAACCTTTAGGATTCTTCGTTTTTGAGAACATAGTGTTTTGCTACGGGTGTATAAACACAACCCTAAGAAAATTCCAAGAAAAGCCTTTTACAAAACAGTATTTAATAATTCAATTTCATGCTTAAAATAAAATAAAATTGGTCTAAATTAAACTGTTCATGATTCCTTCTATTAACTTTCAACATTTTAAAAATTTTCTGACTAGAGGTTCACTGTAACTAGAGGTTTTGTGTGACTATAGGTTCGTTCTGACTATAGGTTTCGGTTGGATGAGGCTGTGAGTTGGCAGCCTCAGGGCGGCACAATTTTACGGTGGCAAAATTAAAAGATTTTACTTGATTGCAAAAGCGTTTTTTGAAAAATGTTTATAAAATACAAGTACTAAACATTTAGATGCATCCTTCCATTGTTATATGTCCAATCAATAGTTTTAAACAAGAGGCATTTTATCAATTATTGGTATATTGCAAATACATTTTAATTAGGTAGTTTCAGAAGCGTCATGCAGGAAGATCATTACAAGCAGTCACTTTATGGCCAATTTTTAGGGTTGTCACATGTTATGTCAGTTTATTTTTTGCTTAGAAACTGAAATCAAATCTACATTAACATCAACAGATGCACAATTCAAAGATTACTTTCAGTAAACAATTAATGTTTCCCCTCTCAACTCTGTTTAACATATCTGATAATTAGCATTCAAGGAAAGAGTGGCAAAGAAGGTATAAACCAAAGTCTTCGCAAGCGTTGACTAAGGATAATGCGAGTACATGAAGGTTTTAAACGCTTTTCATGCAACAGAAAAACTTATCAATCACGTTATGGCAATGACGGAATAAATAAATTTGTTGGCAATCATAGATTAAATCCCAGATGTATTGTAATTTCGTCTCCTGAGCCATATTGGGTAAGATGGAAAGTTTTCCTGGAAGTGTGTCATCAACGTTAAAGCCCATTGGCTCGTTTTAACTAATACCTTTGAGATCCACACCTTCCTAGTTTTCTAATGCACTCTCTCAAACGAAATCCTTTCAAACCTTGCTTCAAACTACTCTTCATGTCCTAAGACACTACTACTCCTTGTAGCTCTACAGTCAGGAGTCTTCCTCTATTATATTAATATTTAAGCTCTGTTGTTCCTATTAAGAGAATGTCGAGCAGTTGATCCTGCTGCTGGACTTTCCCTTACTAAAAACAACAGAGCCTAAACAGAGTTGAATGCTTATAACTTAATTGCAAATCAATTGCATGAAACTTGAATTTAAAACTCAGTTGCAATTAATTTGCAATCAATTCATTAATGAAAGATATTTTACCAGAATGCTGGAATTCAAATCAGAGTACACAATGTTTAAAGAAAAGTATGAAAGCTTTTCGAGTGAACTGGAGTTTCTGAATGAATGTTAAATTTTTCGATGTAATACATATTGCTACAGATTTCTAGAGTTGCATTAAGAATATTATTGACCATTGAAGTGGAAAACAAAGTTTTTCGAAGCTCAAGTTCATTAAAAATTATTTAAGATCCCCTCTAAGTCAGGAAAAGTTTGTTGGTATCTCACACTGTTGGCATTTGAACGTGAAAAACAGAAAATGTCCAAAAAGTTCTTGACACGTGTCTGTAGATTAGCACTCGTTTCTTCGAAGATAACGAACTATGACTTCTTTGAAAGCTTATCTGAACTTGTCATTACGTGTTAAAAACAAAGACTATATCATTATTTCTCTCTTCCCTTACGTTGCATAAAGTTCGGTCTGCGAAATCTGTATGTTGTTGTTATAAAAGAAAATAATAAAATACCCCCTCAAGCAGCTGCTTGCCGCAGAGGTCTGACAGGAGCCTGTCAGTTGATATGCCAAAGTAGAAGGTCTGAGAGGATGGCAGGACCTCAGCAGAAAAACGACACATACATCCATGCCTTACCCGGGGCTCGAACCCAGGTCCCTTATGGAGCCTACTAAAGACAAGAAAATATTATGCTTATTTACAGGAATGAAGCTTGGGGGAGGACTCGAAAAGGATTCATGTCGATTTATTAGAAGTATATTAGAGATGAGTCCAGACAATCCATTGTTTAGAAGTGATGTGTTCAGCAAGCCCTTTAATTTATGAATCGGGCATTTTTATTTGGCGAAAGAAATTTAAATTACTGTACTTACAGAAAACTTTCGTGAGCAAAACAAAAAAACTGAACAAAATATCATACTCTTTTTACAACAGTAACGTTTTCTCTTCAAGATATAATACACTAAATCAAAATGCATCTGTGTACCAAAGAAAATAAACAAGGAAATCTTGTCTCTACATAATACAAAAGTTGATAAATGAATCTATGGAACGTCAGTGCCACTGTGCAACAGTTTTACAAAATGCCGGGAAATGGTATGAGATTTTTTTTTTATGAAGTGTATGTCCAAGAATACACTGGTTCTGACATGTATAAGTGAATTTAATAGTATTTATATTTAATATAATAAGATTAAGACCTTCTAGCCGTCCCGTGGCCGAATGGTTAGCATGCTTGGCTATTGATCTAAGGGACCGGGTTCGAGCCCCGGGTCAAAGCATGGATGTGTGTGTCGTTTTTCTGCTGAGGTCCTGCCACAGATCTACTATGGCATATAAACTGACAGGCTCCTGTCAAACGTCTGTGGCAAGCAGCTGCTTGAGAGGGCATTTATTATTTATTATTATTATTATATGTTGGTACCAGATACCACAAGACACTTTTAGAAATCTTGTAGCATCCATACCTCACTGGATAAGAGCTGTTTTGGTGGCACGGGGAAGACCAACATCATATTTGGCAGGTGGTCATAACGTTTTGGCTTTTCGGTGTATATTGAGAAGTAATTGAATTAGCCCCTATATGGATTGAGATTACTGTTCCAGGAGAATTGCCATATGTTTACCATTTTCAGTTTAAAAGCTGATACAACAACAACAAAAAAGAAAACACTGTCACCAATGCAAAAATGTATTTGTTGCACATTTTTATCGTTATTTAACGAACCTTCAATATTTCGCATTTTTTTCAACAATGCTAATTCATATTATTGGCGTCAACAATCGATAGTTTATCATCTCACACTGAGATCGTCATTCAGACTTTCAATAATAATAAATTTTAAGAAACGGTTAAAATTAAATATGAATTCCAAAGGAACACTGATCACATTAATCAAATTCTTTTCCCAATTACAAAAGTGAATATTATTGTATACAAGCGTATTATGACATCTGTGTATTATTATATAAGGCAATTTTTGTTATTTTAACAGCAATATAATCAAAGTGTGAACTGCTAGGCCTTGGATACACTCCAAACTTCCTTTCACTTTGTTTCCTGTTTGGCAGTCGCACTTTAATTATTCTTCGTACATTAAAGTTGGAATTATAGAAAGTATTAAAATTTGCTTGTAATTTTGAGCTTTTACGATAGCAGTTAGCCTGCAAGAAGAAAATTGTAAATTTTTAGTAACTCATTTTAAATTAAATGTTACTATAGCATGGTAGTAGCAGTACTAGACTCTGAAAGGTAGAAACTTCTGCGAAATAGGTCGCGTTCTGCTCTTGCACAGAGAACTTTAACTTCAAACTTAATACCGAAAGGTAAAAAGAACTGAAATATTTAAATAAATCACGAGATCTTTCTGTCTGAATTCATTTTTTATTTTTAAGCCTAGATATAGTTCTAGTGTGACGTGTTTGTAGGTGCTTCGGGATGTTTTACATAGTTTTTGACATGAGTTTCCAGGGGTATGTATAATTTTTCATTAAACTTCCCCAATATTTTTACAGAAAATAAAAGACTGGACAAACATGTAACGGGAAAACTACTCGCTAAAAACACATTGAATAGGAAGGTGTAATATTTCCCTGATAGCTGTTGGAGTGGAATTACCTTTACAGTAAAGCACAAGGCAATCTTGCATACATCTCTGTTGGAATCAGAATAACTAGTTGACGCATTTCAATTAATAGTGTAGTTAGGTCATAGTTTGAAATCACCTGATTTTGGCTTTCAGCTGTACCAATATAAGAAATTATTTAATTATCCAATGCTCTACCTAAAAAAAAATACTAATTGACTTGAAAAGGCTGCTGTCTCTTTAATGGAACATTAAGCTGTGGCCAATGGGGCAAGAGAGTAAATATTCTGTGCACATTAAAGAACCCACTTTGATAGGCAATTTCTATGTGCTGCTGAACAACTGTCTAATGAGTCTTGACACCTCGGCTTTTACCCATTGTGCAACAAAAACTGCCATCTGGGTTCACATTCTGGTGAAACAATTAATGCTGTGGTTTATAATATGCACCATATTCATCAGATACTAATGACAAAAACGGCTGTAACTAGTGACACTTTGATATACACTCTGTTTAATGTTTATAAAAATTTCACCATGATCTTGTAATACCTTGAACCTTGAATAAAGTTTCTTAGTCAGAACCATTTTGAAATTCAATATATTGTCAATACCTAACAGCAAGCATTTATTCTAATTATGACATAAAATTTCAGGATGATTGATTTTATATTTCACGTACTGTATTTAGATTCTTCTCAATTTTTTTTAACTAAATAGCACTTCAAGTTCAAATTACTATTTTACAAATACTAATTCACACCATTTTCAGATGTTATAGAGTGAGAAACCAGCAATTACTAAGCAAAATTTTTGGATTATAAAGTTTTATGTTTCAGAATTCAGTTGGAAAAAAATTCTTAAAAATTAGAAATATTATTGAAGTGTGTGCAGTGATTGCAAAAGATTAAACATATAATTAAAAACAGTATAAAGCAGTTTATTTCAGATAAAAGCTTAATATACTGTGTATGATGAATTTATGCAAAGGAATCTTTTCTTAAGTTATTAAACTGTACCATTTTACAATGAATATAGAGCTTTTATTTAATCACACCAGTGCAGCAAAGGGTAAAAAAAAAAGAAAGCAGAAAAAAAAACAACAACAGCAACACCAATTTAATGTATATTTTTGTGGAAAAAAATAAAAAAAAGTTTTGCAGATCTGCAGGATTGAACCTGCATTTCTTCAGATTAATGTTAGTGTTCTAATCACTAAACCAGTACCAACTCCATCATTTATCTCTTAATGTGACATAAATATGGCTTCGAGTCCCACAGATTGGCGGGGCGGGGTGGCTCAGTCGGTAGCACACCAGGCTCATAATCTGTAGTTCCCAGGTTCGAGTCCTAGCTGGGTCAGCATTGAGATTTTTCTCCGCAAAATTCCCTGCCCTGCCCACAGTCAGTAGGGGAAACCGATGGGCTTGGAAAGGTCGGCGTCCATCGGATGGGACATTAAGTCATGGCTCCGTGTGTGGGAGAGCCATACCCTGTGCATGTTAAAGAACACCCTGGATGGCCTTGATGGAAGGCTACCATCTGTCTCTCAACAGCTGTTCCAGTGGGTCCCCGCCCCCCAACCTTCTCTTAGTCTTCGGCGTCCATGTGACCTGGCCATTTAGTCCATGATGTGCATAAAAGTGCCGCTCAGAGGTATAACAACCCAAACCAACCCACAGATTGGCAAACCTGATTTTTTCCACAAAACTACTTACTTATTAAATAACTTCTATGTTTACGGGTAACACTATATATTTACTGTTGATTGATTAAAACACTGACTTAATAATTGAAATTAAAACCATAACATTTACAAAAAAAAAATCAATCTTTGACCTGAGATTTAAAACTTTGTAAAAAATTGGATTTTGTTACGATTTTTATCAGAATAAGTGTTAATGTTAATAAATCAGAATAATGTGTATTGATTTATAAAGATGTTTTTATTATATCAGTTAAAGTATCATCAATCATCCCAGTAGCTGAGTGGTTAGCACACTCTGCTAGTGATTAAAGGGACCTGGGTTCAAGTCCCAGATAGGTATGGTATTTCATTTTTATGTTGTCATTTCACCAAGGTTTCACTTTCCTCACAAATCTTCTCTATGGCATATTAAGCTGGCAGACCTCTGTGGTAAGCAGCTTCTTGAGGGGTAATTTAAAGTTATCAGTCATATTTTATTCGAATGTACTTCGGTGTTGCATTAAAACTATTTGGGCTTTGTAGATTCTAAAAATAAAGATAATTGTACACTTTTATGGGGGGAGGGAAATTTATAATTATCAAACTAATATTTGTAAATTATGAGTTTGTAGTTTTAATTTGAAAAATTATAAACTGTTTCATGTTGGAAATCTTACTTTTGTTCTTACTGCTTTTAATTTAGCTTCCTGTAAGGAGAAAAGCATCCTACAATGAGTACTGGCCAAATAGTACTAATTCTCTATGTGTCCAGCATCCTTATTTATGGGGAATTGTTTACTGCTGTTGTTGATCTAGAGAAGTTACTTTATACTGAAGGAGAAATTGTGAAAACAATAGAAAAATATATAGAAATAGAAGAAAAGAGGTTAGAAGATATAAGAAGGCAAGTCACTCATATTCCTGGTGTTGGTAAAATTCTGTAATTTGAAATGTTTAAAACAAAGTACTTTTTAGGAAGAAGGGTTGATTAGAAAATATCTTCTTTTATAAAATTCTAATTTTTTAATGATATATATTACCATCCTCTCAGACCTTCTACTGTGGCATATAAACTGACAGACTCCTGTCAGACCTCTGTGGCAAGCAGCTGCTTGAGGGGGTATTTTTTTTTTTATATTGACATGGAATAGTCATTATATAAAAACAATACCAGTTATCTCTAAATTTTAACTAAGAATTAACTGCAATAAGGCTATTACATTTAAAATGATATGTATAACTGGCTTGTTTTCCCGAACCTGGGGGTGGGGGGACCCCATGCACATTAAAGACACATCGGATGGCCTTGATGGGAAGTTACCATTTGTTTCCCAACAGTTGTCTAGTGGGTCCCCTCCTCCCAACTTTCTCTGAGTCCTCAAGGTCCTTGTGACCTGGCTATTTAGCTCATTGTGGGCAGAAAAAGTGCTGCTCAGAGATAAAAGAACCCAACCCTTGCCCAACCCCACTCTCAGATTTAATAATTTTTCATTATATTTGACATGGAAGAAAACACGATCCTTTAGAATAGCAAAGCTGTTATATGATCCCTTTTTGCATATTGTAGTAAAAAATTTTATCTCTGAAGAATGATTATTTATATGCATGATTCCACACATTTTGTACATGAGTCTCTAGATCTAGTCATGTAACAACTGTTCTAACATTATGTTTAAACCTGTTTGCAATTTATCACAACACTTGCTACAAATCCTTTATTTAGAATATTTAAAATAACTGGTCTTAAGCTTGAAAACTTGAGAATAACCAAGGTGGTGGGAAATGTTATCACACAAGTTAACATGATTCAACTTTCATTTATCGTGTTTCTAAGTCTTCTGGCACCCTTAAGGTGCCAGAAGTAACTGTTGTTCCCAGAGCCAAATATGCTCCATTTATTGCTTTCTCAAAAAAAAAAAGCCATTTTAAAGTGTTTTTCCATTAATTTTGAAAATATACTAACTGATTTGACAATACATATCTGATGATTTAGATATTTGATAAAGTTGCAAAATATGATAAAAAAAAAAAACAGCATTATACAGCCATTACTGTAAGTTTCTTCTGAACCAGAGCATTTAGTTTTTGTCCTTTTAATGTTCCCAAACTTAAAGTCATCATGTTCTTTGAACTCTTGCTATTCAGATTTTTCTCAATCTTTTGAAATTCTCAAAAATAGCCTATGTAAGCAGTTAATAATAAATATTGATACCACAAATGAAAATGAACAGTATAGTGATTATATTACTATTGTTTTTATTATATTGTTTTAAATAAGCACTGATAAAATGAATATGCTGTTTATGTTATAATTTATTTTCCAAGAATCCACAATTAAATGCTCATTATATTGGTACATGGCATGCCCTATATCTGTGTACAGTTTTCTGTATATTATGTATTATTACATGTCCTATATATGTGTTTCAGAATAAGATTTTAAAATTGCTCTTTTTCTCTTCTGGAAGCACTTCAAAACTAACCTAGTAATCAGAGTGAATTCTGTTTTATAAACCTAGCATGCTAAGGATTAATAGAATTTCATCGTAATATATATATATTTTTTTTATATTTGAAATCCTTCAAAAGCTTTAATTCTATACATAAAATTAATTTTATTTGAAAAAAGAAAATATTCAGAAATAAGTATCTTCAACCCATTTTTAGCATATTTCCAAAAAACAGGCTAATATTTTCACTTTGTTGTCTACCAACGGGCATTCAACTTTTTAGTTTTCAAAGATAAATTGAAATTTCTTTTAGGGTTAAATAGGAATTGATGAAAAATTCACATTTGATAAATCTCCCAATGGCTTTAATAGCTCCCTCTAATGTAGAAAAAAATTCACAAATATCACAGCTTTTAATGAATATTGCAAACAATCTATTTATGTTAGAAATTTGAAAATTTGCTGGTAGAATGTAATAATTAAGAGGTTTACATTCATAGCAACTTTCCCCATTCCCCTCGGAATGGGTGGGGAAAATGTAATTTTTTTTGTTTTAAGAGATTAAAAGATTTTTTTTATATTTTTTATGCTAATGAAGATTTTTTTTTATTTTTTATGCTAATGAAATATTACTCTTTGCATTTTCCCAATCATCCATTAGGTTAAATTTCCACTGTTTACAGGCTACAAAGTCTGGGAATAAAAAATTTCGTTCTTGTTGAAAATGAGCATACCACATTTGCCAGAGGTAATATGTTATTCTTCTAGTTGTATTATATTTTGTTATCAACTGGACTTAAACTTTTTTATGCTTACTTTCCTTTTTATTTCCTTTGATTTTTACATAGTTTATTGTTCATATTAAATTATTTTGCTTTTGATATATTACATGACTTATTTCTGTTCATTACATAATAACTTCAGCATAAAGTTTTAAATTCGAGTAAAAAAGAAACTTAGGTACATTAAATTTTAAGAGATAATTAAGAATAAGAATCATAACAGGCTCTCAGTGGAAAATAATATGTGCTCCTTTAACAATACACAAAGACTGTGATTCTCAGCTCAGTTATAGTTATATATATATATATCAGTTTTATAATACCATTTATATCTATTGTTAGCCTGAGATGCTTATGTGAAATGAAACCCCAAACAACCAAACTATATCTGTTGCCCTCAAAGTATTTTTTTTTTCATTCCTAACTGGACAGATTTGCATGACTAACAATAAAGCACATATTTCTTATATAAAGGCATATTTTGGTGATTTCACTAATCTGTAATTGTAATCAATAACAAACACCAGATAAGAAAACAATACTTGGGAGCATGGGCGTCTATGGGGGGGGGGGGGGGGGGGGGGGCACTTGTTCCCTAAATTTATTTATTTTTTTATATATTTTTATTTATTTTTTTTTTTATTCCCTTTCTAACTGGGCACTTGCTCCCCCCTGGGATCAAGTAAAAAAATTCCACAAATTATAATCGTAACAATTTAAACGTAATTAATTTATATACATTATGTATGTATTTTTGTATTAATGCAATACTGTATTCTATAATCTACTTGTGAAAAAAAAAACCTAAAAATTAAATAATTAAATAAAAATTTATTGATGTAATTATTTGTCTCCAAGCTTTGCCCCCCTGGAAAATTTTCTGCAGATGCCCATGCTTGAGAGCTTTACTTAACATGTATATTAATAAATATTGAATTATTTATTTAATCCTTTCACTACCATTGTACATAAATTGGGGGTGGCTCAGTTGGTAATGCACCAGGCTCATAATCTGTAGTTTCCAGGTTTCAAGTCCCACCTGGGCCAGCATTGAGATTTATCTCCACAAAACTCTCCACCTAGCTCTTGGTTAGTAGGGGGTACTGATGGACTTGGAAAGCCGCTGTCCATCGGCTGCGACATGAAGCTGTATCCCCTGGTGTGGGAGAGTCATACCATGTGCACATTAAAGAACATGTTAGATGGCCTTGACAGGAGGTTACCATCTGTCTCCTACCCCCTTTCCCCCAGCCTTCTCTGAGCCTTCAGGGTCCTTATGACCTGGTCATTTAGTCTATTGTGTGCAAAATATGCTGCTCATAGGTAAAACAACCCAACCATTGAACATAATACCCCATACAATGTTTCAAATTGGTAGTGAAAGCATTAAACAATTTTGATTTTATTTTATGCTGCTTATTAATGCTAAAGTGCTATGCATGTTTGAAATTTTCATTTTTGGAAAGTCATAATTATTCTTTATTATTATTTTTGTAATTAGGCTGAAAGAAGTATATTGGAGGCTACACGAGACTGCGATAGTTGACAGTCAGACTTTTTTAGCAAATCCCATAAATGCCTTTCTACTGGTAAAAAGATTAACTTCTGACTGGAAAGTAGCTGAAAATTTAATGCTTAGAGGTGAAGGAAAAGGTAAAAGTTAAAAAATATACTAATTCATGAATCACTTGTTATAACTGTTTACACTGATCTAATTAGCTATTAGATAAGGAAGTTTTAGCTGAGAGAGTCAATAACAAGTGAAGAGGTAGTTTTGGTGGAACTTAACCCCATGCCCTCTAGATAACATCTCAATGCCCTTCTTTCTGATATTTCCTGCTACATACACAACTCAGCTAACAGGGGTTGACTAAGTATCATGCCAGAATCATAATCTGATGTTTACAAGTTTGAATCTCAACTCTTTTGCACTGTGATTTTATATGCTTATCCTAGTTGTACTATTGGTGAGAGAGGTGTATGTGAAAAAAATCTATATGCTGGATGGGACATTAAGCCCCATGTTCAGGAGATTCATACCCTCTTCATATTAAAGATGATGGATGGCTGTAATGGAAGGTTTCCATCTGTCTTCTAACAGCTGTCTAATGGATCTATTTCCCTTGCTCTCAGCCATTAGAGACCTTGTAGCTGACTATAGCCCATTGTAAGCAAGAAAGTATTCTGAGGAAGCCATTTCAATTATCTAAAAAACAGCAATGACACTGTTTGAAATATCTTGCTCCCCAAGGAGAAATTTCTACAGATGCCACTGGACACTGGCTTGCAGTACCATTTATTTATCAGGAACAGGACAAGCCTTTAGAAAATGTTACTGGTTAATAGTTTGCACTGCAGGTGCCACATATTCATAATAATTTAATAATAATCACTGTTAACTAAGAAATGAAGTGGTAATGGTTCAGATGGAAGAATAATTCTGAAGAACACCTGATGTGTTGTTATCAGAAAATCATGGATTTAAATTCTAATCTTACTCAAACTAATTTCTTACCTAACTCTTCACTTTTTCTAAAACATTTACTTATGATTTTTTTTATTATTGAATTTCTGTTAAATATATTATATTTTTATGCAGTCATTAGACTGTTAATAATCATATGCTGTCTTCTTGTTCCCTCATCTAATTGAGAATGCTTTAGTCATATGAAAATATTTTAAACCTTGTGTGTGTTGTAAATATTTCACTCTATAGATCTTTAAGTTTTCTCAGAAACAAAGAAAATATTTTGAGTAAATACCAAAGTGGTTAGCACGCTTGGCTACTGATCTAAGGGACCTGGGTTCAAGTCCCGGGTAAGGCATGGTTGTTTGTGTCATTTTTCTGCTGAGGGCCTGTCATCCTCTCAGACCTACTATGGCATATAAACTGACAGGCTCCTGTCAGACCTCTGTGGCAAGCAGCTGCTTGAGGGGGTATTTATTATTTATTTATTTATAGATCAGGAAAAAATGCCATACACCAAAAATTTGCACACATTTTAAACCACTAATAGATTTATATATGTTAATTATTTAACATTATTTTACTAGTAGGTTATAATTACTACTAGTAGGTTAATGGACTTCTCACATTCATGGGATTTTCTGAACTGGTTATGAAATAGAAAAAAACTTCCTTGGCTGCTTTTTTTTGCTAAACATTATGAATTTTTTCTTTGGGTGTTGAAGTTTGGCGATCTTGGCTAAGTACAGAAACATCTGTGTACCAAGCAAGGTACTGAGGGAATGGGTGCTTTTAAAATCATTCAATATAAACATAAAAACTGGTAGTTTAAAAAAAAAAATTTCTAGATGGGGGGGGGGGGGGAACTTTTACTATGAGTTTAGCAGAGGGGACACCTTCCTGAAATTCCCTCCTACATGGCAACTGATTTCCATAGCAAGGAAGTCTAGTTTGCTTCCTTATCAAAGACATTTTCAGAAAACAGTACAAGCTCAAGTTTAATAATAAAAGAAAAATTACACATAACCTAATGGAATGTTAAATAAAGTATCTGCAACAACTTTTAACTGGCTTCCAATCTAGCATAACTTTGAAAGATCAATTAATCATTTGATCGAAAGATCGCTAACTAACAAAAATGAATTTGTTTCCATATCCAAGACCTCATTTATTTTCAGAAAATACCAGATCAAAGTTTTACTGGAAAAGTAATAAATAATGAAATAAAAAATAACATATAGCCTAATGCGACGTTAAAATATCCACAGCAACAAGTTGTAGGCCGGCATATGATGTAACATAACTATGAAAAAATCAATACTTACTGATTGCTAATTTCCAAAAATAAATCTGTTGATATTATATTGATTTATCTGTTGATATTATATATTTCCAAAAATAAATATACTGAGATGAAAACTAAGGTTTAAATATAAAAAAAGTGAATATTAACTTTATAAAGGTTATCCATTATGCAGGTCCAAAACACTATATAGCACACGGAATGAAGATAGCATGTGTCAGCCATCTGCATCTTGCTTGCCTCAGTGAAGCATAACTAATTAAATGCAGCTGCAACCAGAATTTCTAAGAAGGGTGTGTTTACTTCCAGTTTCGATTTTAAGAGTGGGAAAAATGCATAGAATACTGGGAAAAATGAAAAAAAAATAATTTGGGAATGCTAAAATAGGTTTATGACAGAAAAGTGTGTGAAATGGGGGAAAAATGGCACTGTTTACTTTGTAATTATTTCCAAAATCTACATTTTAAAAAATAGCAGTTTTTTGTTAATTTTTAGGAGATTTTCAAAAATTTAATGAAAAAAACTGTTGATAATAGTTCAAATCAAACATGGGAGCATAAATCAGAAGGTTGCTTCAGTAAATAGGAACGTTAAACAAGCAAATCAGCAATACCGTTTAGTGCTTCTAAGAAATAGCAATCATATGGCTTTATAAAATTATTTTTATTGTAGTTTCATAAAATATGCATCAATTTAAAAAGCAAAATATTATTTTTGAAGCCTGAATTATATATTTTTATAAGATATATATATAAATTACAATGGCAATTTTTAAGAAATCAGTTTTTTTTTGTTGTACTAAAAAAGGATACATATGTCCTTGGCTTCTCAATTCAGATTCTCTGGATGTATGCAGATGATGTGGACACTGGAAGGGTTAATGAACATATCAGATATGATTTTATGGTCATATATATATATGTATTGATATCGAGTTTATAGTATGAAAAATCAATGAAATGATCAGCTATTATGCTCTAGTAAATTCTGGCATCTGTGTTTTTCTTCATGTTCAGTCAAAGAACAAAGACATGCCTCAAGCTATTATTCTTATATTCCCCTTTCAGCAACCTGTACTATTGGTACAACACAGATGGGGAACTTGCCATTAGTTCCCTATCTGTGTCCCCATAGTTAGTTATATTTTAATTTACATCCATACTGAAAAACATTGTGTTGTACAACAGACCACATGATTTTGTACCAAACTACATTCATCCATTTTTCTTAATTTTTGTCACTACTGTATCATTTTCCATTTGGTATCACAGATCTGTGGCTTGCACAATTAACTATGATTCTACTTGTAGTTTATTCTTGGAAAAGTTCTTTGCAAGACTTAGGTGCCATGTGTTGTGGTAGTCCTTTACTAAAGGCCAACTGCTTTGCCATTTGATGGATTTAGACTTCAAACATCTGCTCTGTGATGAAAATTTCTCTATGCTGAAAAGTAAAGAATGACAGAAACAAGAGTATGACCATTGTTTCTGTTACATGATATCTGGTAAGCATTCTTTGCTTTTCACCATATATATCTCCTTTAGTAGATGTTTCATGGTTGTTTTACTAAAATCAAGTGCAGCATTTTATGCGTAACTGCTGTAGCTAGGGGTTGTGACAAGTTGACTGAGATCAATATTTCTTTTACATTCTTAAGTTCTTTCTTGCTTTTCTTAGTGTTATTTACACATACTCAGTAGCCACCTCTTCCCCATATGCTGTCAGGGGAAGCTTTCAAAGCTCTGTAACATCTAAAATAAGAATTTTATGAGAAAATATGACTGAAGTGACAAATATTGGAATTTACCTCAGAAGTTAATTATAATTTGAATAAGTGATTTTTGTGTGTTTGAATATGTAGCATTATTTTAAAAACCATTTAATGCAATAGATTTATTTTTAAAACATTGATGTAAACAATTCTTTTGACATTTTTCAATTTTCTTAAGACTTGCATTGTTGCTGTTAAATATTCAAATTTCTGTAACTTTTTAAATAGAAATAAAATATTGTTGAAAATGAAATTTGGATAGACCTTGGTTGAGATTTTAAATTATTGTCATAACATTTTCTCATAAAATGCTTATTTTAAAAGTTATAGAGCTTTGAAGTTAACTTCCACTGACATAACATTGAAGGAGGGGGCGGGGTGTCATAATTCAGTGATCACTGAGTTTTTTTCCATTGCATGTTTGATGAAATTGTACAGGTATTAAATTAGGTAACCATGCACTCTGCATCCAGTATCTTGCAAAAAATTAAAGCATAGATTAAAAAAAGTCATATTTATCAGAAAAAGCTTTTGTGGGAAAAGACTGAAAATAAGATTGAAATTATGTCTTTCTAAATCATGATTTTCAACAACAATCATAATTACCTATTGCTGTTAATTTCTATAACTGTTAGGTTGAATCTTATATGTAAAGAAGAGAGTTTGTGTATTTGCCTTTGTCTACTTATGCACTCAGACCCCTAAAGAACTAGAAGCACCTAGATCTGCATGAACTATCTCTTTACCGTGGGGAAGATTATAGTCTATATTTGAATCTGCTGAGATTAACCAAATTTGGTATGGACTGCATTGAATTTCTCTGCTCCTTGGCAGGCAAATGTTTTCATCATCATCATCAAGCAGACATGCTACGGAGGTCCAACCAAACTGTGCAATTTAGTTCTCCAAACATATCTGTCCTGAGCTACATCTGCTGCATCTGGCCACTGCACACCAATTCTAACAAGGTCCTGTTTGACAATGTCTGCCCACTGCTCCTAGGTCTCCCCTTATTTCTGAGGCCTTTAGGTACACTAGGTACCTTTAGGTACATTTTTAAATAGGGTTATACCAATCTATCCATACAGGCAATATGACCAAACCAGTGGAGTCTCTCTGCACAATATGCTGCTTAAAGGAGGTTGCAGACTCCTTTGCCTAATCTCATCATTAGTTACAAAGTTTAACCACCTAATACCCAAGATACTACATAAGCATCTAGTTTCCTGTCATCTTGTTTACAAAGTGCTCAAGTTTCACTACCATAACTAATCCTAGAAAGAACCAAACTATTATACAGTCTAATTTTAGTCTTTAGATGTATATGCTTATTTCTCCACACTCTCCATAGATTCTTAAAAGTCCCAGCAGCAATCCCTATTCTGTTTATCTCATGCTGCACATCACTTGTATCTGTCACACATCTCCCAAGATAATTAAACTGAGACACTTTCTCAAGAGTACAACCATTCAAAGCAACTGAAGCACTATCTGCCTGACCAATTTTCATCACTTTAGTTTTTCTCTGTTTATCATCAAACCTACTCTATTACCAATCTCATCAACAGCCTTAATGAATGATGAATTCATCTCATCAACATCATTAGCCAATAGGACCAAATCATCTGCACAATATAAATCAGAAATTTTGAAATCTCTAGACCATTTAAGGCCAAAATCTTTCCTATGCAAAGAATTTTGCATAACATAATCAATAACCAAACAAAACTAGACAAAATGCACCCTTGTCTAACTCCACTAGCAATGCTAAACCAATTGCTGAAAGACTTATCAACTCTCACACAAGACTCAGTGTTATTATAGAGAGCTTTCATTACACTAACTTATCAGGTATTCCATATGATCTAACAATCAAACACTAATTATGTCAATCAACAGAGTCAAAAGCCTTTTTATAAAGCTAGCAACCACAGGTTTCTGAAACTCTAAACATTTCTCAAGAATCTGCTTTCATCAAATTATTTGACCAATACATCCCTTACCACTTCTGAATCCATACTGTTCATCACACGGTTGTCCATCAATCAAATTCTTAATTCTATTAAGTATAATCATGCAAAGAACTTTACCTGGAACAGAAAGTAGTCTGAAACCCCTATAGTTATAACAAGAACTGCAATCACGTTTTTTTTAAAATAGAGATAATAATAGCTCTGGTAAAGTCCTTTAGGAACCATTCCTTTATCATATTCAAAATTTCAGTCATCCAAGTGGTAACCGAAACATTCCCAGTTCAAAGCATTTCCATAGTAATTTCATCCACCCTGGGTATTTATGTAGTTTAAGTTTAGAAAGAGCCAAAATAACTTCAGACTGTGTTATAGGGACAACATTAAAGCCAGTAATACATATATCATCATTACAAACAATGGGAGTAGAACTAACCACAATGTTTAGAACATCACTGACAGAATCCTTCAATCCCTGCATACTTACCCATTTACTACCATACAAAACATAAATTATATGGTACAGCTCTCATTTATACCAGAGTGTTATGCTGTCTAACTGCTTCCTCGGCTTTGTCAGCCAAGCCATCAAGCCAAAGATTTTTATCAGCTGCTAACTGATCCTTTACACGTTTTTTAAGCTCTTTGTAATCTTTTTTATGAAGCTCTTTATAATGCTTTCTATTAGGACTACTAGGGTATTGATTAAGGACATTCTTGCAGTTCTTTCTTTCTGAAATAAGCTCAAGTGCCTTATCACTCAAATAATTCTGCCTCCTCTGCTCTTTTTTTCCTAAAAGAGTTAGTGTTAGTTTCCAAAAAAAGCCTGTTTAAAATGGTCCTATTCTTCCATAACTTCAGTAGTAAGCAAACCATGACTGCCGTTAATGAATAAGTAACCTATCATAGTAAGCTTTAGCTATAACTTTGTCTTTCAGAGCTTCAGAAATAAAGATAAATTTTTTAACCTTAGCAACACTACTTAAGTTTAGTTGCAAGACACTTTTAACAAGATAATGGTCAGATCCAATTTCAGCTTCCCTATATGACCTGGTATTCCTAACAGAACTAGCCCATTTGCTGTTAATTAATATATAATCTATCATATTCTTATGCAGCCCATCTGGTGAAATCCATGTGTACTTATGTATGTCGCAGTGTTTGTAATAAGTGTTACTCTCAAACCATTAAGTTTACTTACCTGTAGGAGACAATGCCTATTGCCATTGCAGCTACCAATACCAAAAGGGCCTATCACCCCTCCCCAAAGCTCAGAGTCAGTAACAACCAGTGGCACACCCAGAAGGGGCACCAAGGGGCCCTGGCTCCCCCCAAAGAAAAGAAAAAAAACAGTAGAAAATTTTTCAAAAATCTTTTCCTAATTAAAATTCATTTTTAATATTTATGTTGTGTCGTGTCTTCTATTTCTATAATACTTATGAATTAACAGTCACATAAGGTGGGAATACCTTATAGCTCTCTGGAATCACCGCCGCTGTGAACACAAGGCGAACAAAGTGGTGCTCGGGCAGACCGAGTGCTACTTCGTTTGCCCAAGCAGGGACAGCGCGACCCCCCCCCCTAGATTAAATCCTGAGTGCACTACTGGTACCAACTATGGCATTGAAGTCACCTGGAACAAGAGTGATATCTCTTTTCTTGACAGAACTCAAAATATCCTGAAGTTGCCCGTAAAGCCTATCCTCATCTTAAGTGGGGGCATAACAGCAGATAACATTCAAGTCTTTAATGCTTGTCTGAAGTTTTGTTGTATGAAACCTTTCATTAATGCACTCATATCCTAAAACAGCATCACTGGCGAGTCTGCTGAGAAGCAGACCTATGCCTTGGTAATGCTTATTATCTTCCCTCCTTGAAAAGAGAAATTTTAGATTATTTTTAAGAATCTGACCTTTATCTGTCATGATGCAAGCCTAGAATATCTAAATTATAACAGTGGAATTCTTGTGTGAAGACATCAAGAGAATAAGCTCTGTGCAGAGTCCTCACATTCCAACTACCTATGGAGAGAAAATGGTTAGTGAAATGTTTAAAGAAACTGTGTTTATTGAGAGAGGAATGCTGGCAATATCAAACAGCCCCCTAATTGAGGGCATGGGGCAAAGACCCGTTTCCCCACCAATAAAGGCTGTAGCCATCTACACTGGAAGACTCTTTCCATTTGATGATGTCCATAGGACCAAGAGTTCAGGTGTCTGTGATGACCTCTGCTCAGGATTATCCACATCAGTAGGCCACACTAATCTGGCAAACCTCCCCTTCCATTCACTTCCACAAGAGAGTATCTCTTTGAAAAATACTAACGGCCTGCACCACGAGAAGGTGGTGTCAGACATTAGGTACTAGGCCTGACTGATTTTGTACATCATCACAGGGGATTGGTGCATAGCTCTCCTTCCAGTGACTAACTTGCTACCATTTACAGGCTGCAAATGCTTTAGGGGATATTTATTTTATTTATTAAATGGTAAGAGCTAGGACAATCAAATTTGATATACAGCTTTGTCTCATAACTTATAGCAATATAACATTTTGGTCAACTCATAATAAATAGGCACTTTAGCGTCGATTTAAATTTTAGAGGAAAAATTGTCTTGAGCTGGGTGGGATACGAACCCACGACCTCCTGATAACATGTCAGGTGCTCTGGACCACTGAGCTACCAGCTGCCGATCAAGATTTCCTCTAACTAGCGCTATGAACATTCCTTTTATGTTTCATATAAGCACTGTTCAGGCAATATTTCTAACCATAAGCGGCATTTATATTAGCCAACAGATGGAAGCATGTACGACAAGTATGCAGATATAAATAATTAATGCAACAGGCTCGATGTATTTCAAATTAACTCATAATAAATAGGCACTTTAGTATGTCAATTTAAATTTTAGAGGAAAAATTGTCTTGAGCTGGGTGGGATATGAACCCACGACCTCCTGATAACATGTCAGATGCTCTGGACCACTGAGCTACCGGCCACCGATCAAGATTTCCTCTAGCGCTATGAACATTCATTTTATGTTTCATATAAGTGCTGTTCAGGCAATATTTCTAGCCACAAGCGGCATTTATATTAGCCAACAGATGGAATCATGTACGACAAGTATGCAGATATATCTTGATCGGCGGCTGGTAGCTCAGTGGTCCAGAGCACCTGACATGTTATCAGGAGGTTGTGGGTTCGTATCCCACCCGGCTCAAGACAATTTTTCCTCTAAAATTTAAATCGACGCTAAAGTGCCTATTTATTATGAGTTGATTTGAAATACGTCAAGCCTATTGCATTAATTATTTATATCTGCATACTTGTCGTACAGGCTTCCATCTGTTGGCTAATATAAATGCCACTTGTGGCAAGAAATATTGCCTGAACAGTGCTTATATGAAACATAAAAGGAATGTTCATAGCGCTAGTTAGAGGAAATCTTGATCGGCGGCTGGTAGCTCAGTGATCCAGAGCACCTGATATGTTATCAGGAGATTGTGGGTTCGTATCCCACCTGGCTCAAGACAATTTTTCCTCTAAAATTTAAATCGACGCTAAAGTGCCTATTTATTATGAGTTGATTTGAAATACGTCGAGCCTATTGCATTAATTATTTATAACATTTTGGACCCCAACCTTTCTCTCCTCCCACTGAAATGGAAAAAATGTAAAAGATTACTGAGTCTAACAAATTATATCCCAAATTCCGAAAACTACTGATGTAGAAAATATTTTCTACTTCAAAAATTCTGCTCCCCCCCCCCAAAAAAAAAGGAAAGGAGAGAGAGATGAAAGTCTAATGGAGTTGATTTAATAAGTTTTATGTCAGGTGGAATTTGTGATGTGGAGTTTGTCATCTACTATATATTTTAGAGAGTTTAAGATCCATGCAACACCAGGTAAAGCTCCTAGTTTTAAGCAAATTATTGGTGTTTTTAGTAAAAATTATATATTAGTTCTATCCTTGTCACAATATTTACAAAAGAATTGAAAATTTCAAAAATTGTTTATTTTTTACAGCTCTTATAGAAAATATTACTCAAAATAGAGATGATTTAAAGTTTCCCGAAGATGAAGATCTTACAGGAGCAGCTGAGGCACTATTAAGACTTCAAGATACATATAAGTTAGACACATCGTCTTTAGCACAAGGACATATTTCAGGGACTAAACCATCACATGAATTATCGGGTATTTATAACAGATTATAAATAACAAGTATAATCAAAAAAGATTTGAATGATTTGTGCCTAAATATTTTTAGTAAGTAACTTCACAATTGTATTTCAGAATGCATCAACTTTGAAAATTATGATGTACATAATTTTCCATTTTAAATGTTATTTTCATAAAATTCGCAGAAAAGAGATTTTTTTATGATAAACATTTTTCCACCAATGTAAATATTAATGAATATATTGAATGCTATGAAAATTTTTCAAGTTGTATTGAATTCAGCAGCTATCATTTTAGCTTAAATAAAGACAAACATTTATTTTTGATATTAAAATAATAGTTAACCCTTACTTAAAGTGTCAGTTTTTGAAGCAGAAAACACTAATGGCCAAGTTGAATCTGAAGTTTTCAGGTAATAAAAGATAACATTAGAACCTTATTCCAAATAATAGAAATAGTTCATATTATTTATCAAAAGAAAGTCAAGTTGAGCAAAATAGCAAAAATTAAAAAAAAAAAGTAAAATTTTGTCAAAATATGGAAAAGTTTTTTTTTTAACTTGAATATATACTACTCACAAAAATTAGGGGATATTTCAAAATGAATATGAAGTAATAAAAATATCCCCTATTTTTTGTGAGCAGTATATTTTTGAAATATTACTTTCTGCCATTTTTGTAGATTAGTTCATTATTCCAATCTAAATAATGAATAATTTTTTTAGTCTCTTATGGAAATAAGGAACAATGTAGGTGCTTAAATTTTCGATGTCAGTAGTCTGTTAAGACTGAAAAAGTCCACAAAAAAGTTATCTTGCTGTAAAAACAAGATATTTTAAATAAAACTAATAAAAAAAAGTATTAATCCTTTAATGCCCAAAACTGCCCAATATGGCCAAAATTTTGAAATGGACTTGTCCAACCAAATAGTGTTATTCATTTGTCTTTAATACCCTCTACCCTTTTCCAAAATTTCCTGGGCATTAAAGGATTAAGACTAAAGAATTGAAAAAAAAAGAAAAGAAATCAAAAGCATTCCACAGCATGTAAATCTCAACTGAAGCACTGAAATTCAAATCAAAATCACTTCAAATTTAGTTTGAATTACTTCTACAAAAAAAGTTTAATTTCAGGTTAAAGGCAAAAATTTCATTTAAAAAAGCTTTTATAAAATATAGTTTAAAATGCAATTTCTTTATGCAAATTATGAAATATAATTTAAAAAATACTAAAATATCAGTAAATTAAGGCCTTCCATTTAAAAATTAATTTTTTTCTGTAATTTGATACTGAGGCTGCTGCCATTGAAATCTGGAAAATTAAATAACTTTTAGTTAGTGCTGTCATAGTCTACCTGAACTTTTAGAACAGTAATCATTTTAATCACAGTATGTGCATGCTGACCATGATGATGCTTATTAAGCTGCTGATATGGCTGATGAAGGTATCTTCTACACTTTGTTCTCAATATTTGACATCAACACTGACAGCTTGCTGCAGACTTCAATATCTTCCTTTTGAATGGTGCAATTTCATTGTCACAGAGTGCATTATGAAAAATTTCAATATACTGTTCTTATTAAAAGCATCAACCAATATAATGTTCAATTGAAAAAGATATAGTTTACTTTTTTAAAAGTATTTATCTATCTTATTCAGTTAGAATATAAGATAATAAAGACATTATAATTTTAAACTATGTTGGAGTAACAAGAATAGGAAAGAATAAAAGAACATAAAACTAATAAAAAGTTAAAACAATGAAACAACACTAAAATTTGAAGATTCTTTTATTATAACTTCTGTCTCTTCTAAATCAAAATATATAGAAAATGTAGAATCGAATTAGGACAAATTGTCAATACTGATATTATGTTCGTGATCTTGGAAAATAACAGAAAAAAGAAAAGAAATAAAAAGCGGCCATTAAAGACCAGAGCAATAGGCCACATTGATCTGCCTCCTTATCTGTACCTTTTCAGAAAAGAATATTTCTTTTGAGATACTAATTGCCTGCACCATGAGGTGGAATCAGACTTCAGGTGCTAGATCTAGCCAGCTCTAAACACACACAGGGGAATGATGCATAACTCTTCTTCCAGTAGTGCCTAGTAACCATTTTCAGACCATTTACTGCATTTTAGTGCTATGTTAATTTATATTAATGATCCTTTCTAAAGCTTTGTCATTTTAAAGCAGCAAATTATATCTTGCATTTGGTTTTGTTATGTTATGCTTATTACTAAATAACACTTCTATGGAAATTTTCATGTAGAATTTGTAACAAACTTTTAAAGATTTTATGGTAATATTTCTGTATATGTGTATATTGCAGCAAGTGACTGTTTTGAGCTTGGACGACAATCATATAATAGTGGGGACCATTACCACACAATATTATGGATGCAAGAGGCTCTAGATAGAGTTGATGATGAAAGAAATAAAACTGCAAATAAAGAAGATATACTAGAATATCTTGCATTTTCTACTTACATGGTAAAGGATACATTCTACTTTAAATCATGTTATAAGAATTTTAATATTTATAGTAATAGTTACTATATAACAATATTGTATGCAATAATCATTTCCATTTAACACAAGTTTAAAAATCTTATTCATTTTCACCCAAAAGTTTAATGCTATTCCCTGAAATTATTGGTTATTACAAAACCTGCAAAAACCTATTTCTTACAGAAAAACTAAAAAAAATTGAGACAGATATACAAAACAGAATCTTTGATAATTCCATTAGTCTATAGGTGTGATCATATGTTAAATATATAGTAATGAGAGTAAAATTTTTATTAATTATTAGTAAAAGTAGAGCTGAATTGAATAAAACTTGCAGCATTAATTTTTTTCAATGAAATTTGAAATGAAAACAAAATATTGATGTTGAATTTTTAAACTTATTAACATTAATGCCATGTCTATTCCACACGGTTTTTACTTTAACATTGGTTTATGTAATATTATACACTAAACTGATAAATTATTATATACATTCCGATAACAATATGCAAAGCAGAAGTATTCACATCCAGTCACTTGGGATGCTTGTCTCTACACATTGGAAACCAGTCACAGAAAAGTAATCATGAGTAAAGGCAGCTACGTAAGTGAGTTTGACCATGCCCATGAGGAAGGCCTGTTGTTCAATCACCACAACTGCTGAACTGTTGGGATTTCCACATCAAACCGTCACACATGAGTTGGGTTGTTTTACCTCTGAGTAGCACTTTTTTTGCACACCATGGGCTAAATGGCCAGTCACAAGGACCCCGAAGGCTCAGAGAATGTTGGGGGAGGAACCCACTGGAACAGCTGTTTCCCAGGTTCGAGTCCCAGCTGGGACTCGAACCTGGGAACTACAGATTATGAGCCTGGCGCACTGCCGACTGAACCACCCCCGCCCCCCCCGTCATACATGTATACCAGGACTACGTGAAATAGGCAAAACTTCCAACCAGCAGGAGAAATGTAGACGTAGATGTACAATTGACTTGAGATGAGTGAGACTGTCCTGCATCACTACAAGGAATTGCATGGCTACCATGGAGCAGATAATGTTGGAATTGAATGAGGGCACATCCACAAGGTTAAGGCACAAAGACTATCCATTGTACTATGGAGAAAATAGACTATGGCATCGACATCTACATCATGTCCCCTGTTGACTGCAAGGCACCAAAAGATTAGGCTGCAGTCAAGTTTGCAAAGGCCTATCTCAACTGGAGTGCAGAGGACTGCAAACATGTCATCTGGTCTGATGAATTACAGTTTCAACTCTATCATACTGATGGGAGGGTGCATGTGTGGAGTAAACCACATGAAGTGATGTACCCAGCTTGCCAAGTTGGGGTCATACAGGTAGGTGGAGGCAGTGTAACATTTTTGGGTGCATTTGCATGGGCTTCCTTGGGGCCCCTCATACCCATCCAGATCTCTGTCACCAGCACAGGGTAGTTGAACATCCTCACCGACCATCTACACCTGTGGTAATGATTCTCTTTCTGCACCACAATAAATCTACACCTGTTGGTAATGACTCTCTTTCTGCACCATCTTTCAACAGAACAACACCACATCGCATACTTCTTGAGTGGTGACCAGTTGGTTTCAGGAGCATTCAAGTGAGTTTACCACACTCAAATGGCCACATCAACCCCTCAACTAACACCTGTTGGTAATGATTCTCTTTCTGCACCACAATAAATCTACACCTGTTGGTAATGATTCTCTTTCTGCACCATCTTTCAACAGAACAACACCACATCACATATTTCTTGAGTAGTGACCAGTTGGTTTCAGGAGCATTCAAGTGAGTTTACCACACTCAAATGGCCACCTCAACCCCATAGAGAATTTATGGGACAAATTGGAAAGATCTATTCAAGCCTGCCAACCCCCACTAGGAACTGGATCCTCTATGATAGGTGATCCTCACTTCATGAGTGGCAGTACCACCTCTATGTTTCAGCACCTCATTGAGTCCTTAGCAAGATATCTGGCTGCTGTTGTGAGGGTAAAAAGTGGACCAACAGGTTATTAGGTAGGTGTATATAATAATTTGCCCATTCAGTGTATGTGAAATGCATAAATTATTAAAGTTGCATGTAACATTTTTCCATCAAACAAAATGATTACTTCAGAAGCTAAATGAAATGATATGTGGCTTTTTGGATGGAACTTTTTTCCTCTTTAACACAGCTGCTGATTATGTCCCTGAAAAGAAATGTTCAGCTATAGAAATATAACATTTATCTTTAACCATTAACACTTTAATAAGATTTTCTGAACGATTCCATCAGGATGTTAAGCAAGTTATGCAATGCACTTCTATATTGGTGTGGAATGTTCATGTATTGCTGTATCCCTAAATATTAGCAACCATATGCTTATCTCTGTGTCATGTTTTTGCTTTATAACATTTGTTTTAAAATGTCTTTTATATTTTGCAGCAAGGAAATACAAGACATGCTTTAAAGCTTACTAATGATTTATTGGAACTTGGTAAGGATTTTCAAAAGCTATAATGTATTCTACATTTCTCAGTTAATGCTCACAATGAAAAAGAAAACTATAATTTTGTAAGAAATAGAATTCTTTTACAGTTAACGAAAATCAGAGCTATCAGCAATAAAACAGTTTTTACTTCATTTTCATATACAAGTAAAACATTTGCTTCAAATTTTTTAAATTAAAATATTGGTAGCATTTATTATTTTTGACTTGTCATTTGTCTAGTTAGTAATCATGAAAGAAATTGAAATTAATAATTTTCACCCAATTCCCTAATCCTCAAGAATTCAACTTATAAGAACTTGTAAAAAAAGAGCAAGATACATTGATATCACTTGCTATTGTTTGAGTACATTGGGATTACATACCAAAGTAATGATTATAGGCACCAGATTGTTTAATTTCTATTGTAATTTTTTTTACTAACTTCTATATGCATAAGATTATTTAATCAAGTATAGTTTTAGTTTGTTCTGATGGTGGGTCTTTTTTTTTTATATAATTTCTCCTTAGACATTACAGATAAGGAGAACTCTCGTTATCTGGATTAACTGGAACGAAAGGTGCTCTGAATGATTAAAAAAATCCAGAAAAATGGATAATAATAAATTTTTTTACACAGTAAAGGAAGGACATATTTTGGATGATTGTTTTAAAATATATATAATGCATTAATGAACAAAAATTCATCATATTCAATAACAAAAATACATATGAATATATGAAAGAATTAAATTTACTTTAAACAAGAATGAAAAATTTAAGAGCTGCTTTATATCTTGTTTTTAAAAAGCAAGCTGTTGTTTTTTCTTATTAATATATAGATATTCTTCTCTTTTGTGTTAAGAGATAAATTATAAATTTTTTTACAATTGGATAGGTACTAATGAACTATTAGATTGAGATTTTCCAAATTGTCTAATAGTTTTACTTTCCACCATTTAGACGATTCTAAAATTGGAAAATAAGAACTTTAAATGAATATTGCAAACAGATAATTATGCTTGAAATCTGGATAGTAGAGTGTTGTTTGTTAAAGAATTTGACAGCAATAATTTTAAGAGGGAAAATAGTATTTTGCTTTCTACCCAGGGGGTGGGAAACATACTATTTTCATAGTTTAGCTGCAGCATTACTGGCATCTGTGCTAATTTGGTAAAAAAGAATATCAGCTCCCGGTACTTAAAAAAGATGAAAGAAATGGGTCATAGTTGTATTTTTGTAAACATTCATCATCATCCTCAAACAGCCATGGGCTACGTAGGTCCAACCAGACCACACAATTTAGTTCTCCAAGCATATCTGTCCTGAGCTGTATCTGCTGCATTTGGCCACTGCACACCAATTCTAATGAGGTCCTGTTTGACATTGTCCGCCCACTGCATCCTAGGTCTCCCCCTCTTTCCAAGGCCTTTAGGCACACTGTTCATAACCTTATTCGCTAATCTATAATTATCTACATATACAGGCAACATGGTCAAACCAACAGAGTCTCTCTCTGCATAATGTGCTGCTTAAAGGAGGTTGCCGACTTCTTTGCCTAACCTCATCATTAGTTACAAAGTACTAATGCCCAAGATACTGCATAAGCATCTAGTTTCCTGTGATTTTGTTTACAAAGCATCCAAGTTTCACTACCATAACTAACCCTAGAGAGAACCAAACTATTATGCAGTCTAATTTTAGTCTTTAGGTATATATGTCTATTTCCCCACACTCTCCATATATTCTTAAAAGTTCCTTCATCAATCTCTATTAGTCTGTTAATCTCATGCTGCACATCACCAGTATCTGTTACATAGTTCCCACGATAATTAAACTGCGACACCTGCTCAAGACTACAATCATTCAGATTAACTGAATCACAGCTTGTCTGACTAATTTTCATCACTTTAGTTTTGTCTCCCTGTTTATAACCAAACCTACTCTACTACCGGTCTCATTAACAGCTTGAATGTAACTGTCTACTGTTAGAGTTCATCTCATCAACATCATTTGACAAAGGGGCTAAATCATCAGCATACTCTAAATCAGAGATTTTCAGATCTCCAGACCATTTAAGGACAAAAATTCCCCGTTCTGGTGAATTTTATTTAACATAATCAATACCAAACAAAAGACTACAGGAGACAAAATGCACCTTTGTCAAACACCAGAAGCAATGCTAAACCAATTGCTACAAGCCTTACAAACTCTCACACAATACTCAGTGTTATTATAGAGAGCTTTCATTATGTTAACTAACTTGTCAGGTATTCCATACATTCTCACTGTCAACTACAAATTATGATGATCAACAGAGTCAAAAGCCTTTTTAAAATTAAATAATCTAGCAACCACAAGTTTCTGAAACTCTAAACATTTCTCAAAAATCTGGCTGAGTGAAAATATCTGAACTACACATCCCCTACCACTTCTGAATCCACATTGCTCATCACGCAATTGCCTGCCAACCAAATTCTTAATTCTATTCTATTAAGCACAATCATGCAAAGAACTTTACCTGGAACAGAAAGTAGGTTGATATTCCTATAGTTATCACAAGAACTGCGATCGCCTTATTTAAAAATAGTGATAATAATATCTATGGTAAAATCCTTAGGAACTATACCTTTATCATGAAAGATATTCATAATTTCAGTCATCCATGTGGTAACTGAAACATTTCCAACACTGAGCATTTCCATGGTAATTTCATCTACCCCTGGAGTTTTATGTAGTTTAAGTTTAAAAATAGCCAAAATAACTTAGACTGTGTTATAGGGCCAACATTAAATCCAGTAGTAATGCATCTATCATCATTACAAACAATGGAAGTTGAACTAACCACATTGTTTAGAACATTACTGAAATACTCAGCCACCTAGCCATGTCAGAATCCTCACCTTCTATAATAACCTTACCTTGTTTATCCTTCAATCCTCGTATATTTGCCCATTTTCTACCACGAAACATCTGCTATTGTACTGTCTAACTGCTTCCTCGACATTGTCAGCCAAGCCATTAGGCCAAAGGTTCTTAACAGCAGCTAACTGATCCTTTACACATTTATTAAGCTCTCTGTTATGCTTTCTATTAGGACTAGTAGGGTTCTGATTAAGGACATTCCTACAGTTCTTTCTTTCTGAAATAAGCTAAAATGCCTTACCACTCAAATAATTTTGCCTCCTCTGCTCCTTTTTCCAAAAGACTACTGTTAGTTTCCAAAAAGCCTGTTTAAAACGGTCTCATTCTTTCTCCTCTTCAGTAGTAAGCAAACCATGACTGACATAATGACTAAGTAACCTATCATGGTAAGCTTTAGCTATAACTGGTTCTTTCAGAGCTTCAGTATTAAAGGTAAAATTTTTAAACAGCGAAACGGTTTTTAAGTTTAAGTTGCAAGACACGTTTAAGAAGATAATGGTCAGATCCAAATTCAGCTCCCCTATATGACCTGGTGTTCCTAACAGATCTAGCCCATTTGCTGTTAAATAATATATAATCAATCATATTCTTATGCAGCCCATCTGGTGAAACCCATGTATACTTATGTATTTTGCAGTGTTTGTAATAAGTGTTAGTTATTCTGAAACCATTAAGTGTACTTACTTGTTTAAGACATTGGCCATTGCAATTGCAGCTACTAATACCAAAAGGGCCTATCACCTCTCCCAAAGCTCAGAGTCAATACCAGCTTTGGAATTAAAGTTACCTAGAACACAAGGGTAATATCTCCTTTCTTGATGGGGCAGGGGTGGCTCAGTCGGTAGCGCGCCAGGCTCGTAATCTGTAGTTCCCAGGTTCAAGTCCCAGCTGGGTCAGCGTTGAGATTTATCTCCGCAAAATTCCCCGCCCTGCCCACGGTCAGTAGGGGACACCAATGGGCTTGGAAAGGCCGCCATCCGTCGGATGGGACGTTAAGCCGTGGCCCCGTGTGTGGGAGAGCCATACCCTGTGCACGTTAAAGAACACGCTGGATGGCCTTGACGGGAGGCTACCATCTGTCTCCCAACAGCTATTCCAGTGGGTCTCCTCCCCCAACCTTCTCTGAGCCTTCGGGGTCCATGTGACCTGGCCATTTAGCCCATGGTGTGCAAAAAAGTGCCGCTCAGAGGTAAAACAACCCAACCCAAATCCTTTCTTGACAGAATTCAAACTATCCTGAAGTTGTTTGTAAAACCTATCCTTCTCATCAGCATCCTCAATGGGGGCATAACAGCAGATAACATTCAAGTCTTTAATGCTTGTCTGAAATTTTGATGTAAGAAACCTTTCATTAATGCACTCATATCCTGGATGATCATCACTAGCATGTCTGCTGAGAAGCAGACCTATACCTTGGAGATGAGTATTATCTTCCCTCCCTGAAAAGAGAAATTTAAGATTATTTTTAAGAATCTGACCTTTATCTGTCCATCTGGTCTCTTGCAAGCATATAATATCTAAATTATAATGGTGGAATTCTTACGTGAGGACATCGGAGAATAATCTCTGTGCAGATTCCTTGCATTCCAACTACCTATGGAGAAAATGGTTAGTTGGATGTTTAAAGAAACTGTATTTATTGAAAGAGGGAATGTCAACATTACCAAACAGCCCCCTAATTGCAGGCATGGGCAAAGACCGTTCCTCCACTACTAAAGGTTGAAGCCATCTATACTGGAAGACTTCCAAAAATGTAGAATTTGATTATGCCCATATAAGGAAGAGTTCAGGGCCTGCAATGATCTCTACTCAGGATTATCCACCAGCTGATAAAACATATCCTGTGAATCTATTCACAGGATATGTTTTATCACACACAGGACTGTCAAACCACATACAGAAAACACAGCAGAAGATTTTTCCCTCCAAAGAAGCCCACCATTGCAGCAAATTCAGGATCCATAATCAAACTAAGATATTTATTTCAGTCTACTCCAGAAGGATTATATGGTCAGTACCAGGACCCTGTGTGGTTGACCACTCCTTAGCAGGGTAGAAAAAAAAAAGGAAAAGTAGACATAGTTGTCCATATCAGTAGGCCACACTAATCTGACCATCCACCTCTCCATTCATTTCGACAAGAGAGTATCTCTTTTTAAAGGTACTAACAGCCTGCACCACAAGAAGGTGGTTCGTAAATTAGGTGCTAGGCCTGGCCAGCCAGTTGCATTATCACAGGGGATTGGTGCATAGCTCTTCTTCCAGTGACTACCTAGCTACCATTTACAGACCTTGTAAACATTACAGAACCTCTAACACCTATTTTTATGCTGTGTTTAATGTTGTGGACAAAGAGCCTAATCATTGCTAATTTGAGTTTATAATTCACTTAGAAGCATTACAACAGCTAGAACATTAAAGGCCTTTCCAAATAAGATGACAGAAAAATCTAAGTCTCTTTAGAGATATATTTTGTTCATAATCCAAAAAAATGGAGCTAACCAACAAACAGTTTCTGTTTACACAAGTCTTGGAGAGAAAGGGGAAGGCTTTTGAATGTTTGCATAGGAAATAGATCCTTCTTCCTCTCTTCTAGTTAAGAAATGGTGGTACTATGCACTCTGTTGGAGCTCAAGATGGTAGAAATCTAATACTTCAGAATGTTGACAAAACTGACAGACTGAACAGGTGTTGACAGAATAATTACACATGTAATTTATAGGTAATTTCACAATTGTCTCAAAAGCTGGATTATACTGAACAGTAGTACATATGATTCCCTTACTCCTAATTGGCTGATATTCATTTTTTTCCACTATGGGTGAATGAATGTTCACATATTCCCTTTGCAATAGTTAAAATATAAGTATTAGTACTTTGAACTTATCCTGCAACTCCTTTTTCTTATAAGGGATAAATTAGTAGTCATAATGCTGATTATTTATGCTGGTGGTTGGGTTGTTTTACCTCCAAGCAGCACTTTTTTACATACATTTTTGCTAAAGGGCCAAGTCACAAGGGCTGAAGGAAAATTGGGAAAGGAACATCTGATAGGAAACAGATGAAAGCTTTCCATCATGCACAGGGTATGGCTTTCCTGCACTTTATGCTGGTGGTGATGAGTTGTTTGTGGTATCAGTAAGCTTTCTGCTTTTAATTCATGTCTTGCTCTCATCTATTTATTATTGTGTTCATTCCTATTTCTTATGCACATTTGATTTGTGGTGTATTCTGTAATTAGATATGCAAATGTAGGACAAGCATGATGTATAAATCTTCAGTGCGAGGATTACTGGTATTTTATATTTTGTATAAAATATTTTGATAACAGTTACTTGGAGTTAATGAAATAGCTCTAACTAAATGATGGTAAACTGAGTATTTCAACAATTAAAGTTTAATGTTAATTACAATGGTGGAATTCTTATGTGATTTTTTTTATAGTCCCATCCCATCCAAGAGCTAAAGGAAATAGGGCATACTATGAAGATGCAATACAAAATGGTGAAAATATGAAACGTGGTGATGATGGGGATGTTCAGTTTGACTCTGAAATAAGTTATTCAGAAGCTGTTAATACAGGATCAGAAATTTCGGAAAGAGAATTATATGAACGCCTATGCAGAGCAGAAACTGTACCAGTGAGTTAGTTTAATTTTGAATCATGATTTTTGTAATATTTTTGACTGTTTTAAAGTGACAGTGATAATTTTATTATATAAACATACAATGTACACAAGGTAATTACAAAATGATCTATAACTTCAAACATTTATAACTTTTTGTCATACAAAGCAAAATGAGTGACATAACAATAAAAGGAAATATATCAAATTTACAGATACTCAACATCCTAATGAGATTCAATTTCCTCCCATGCTCAATGAAACACATCAGGAGTTACTTGGGCAAAAGTAATTGTATCTTTCAGTTCATTGTTGATGAATTGTGGTAATGGCAGGTGGTGACTGCAACTTTTATAAAACCCCATAGAGAGAAAAAAAAATGTTTCACTGTTTTATTGCTCCCAGCCAGGCTATATTTTCTTACCATGCATCATATAACACCCAATTTGTGTAAAATTTCTGTGCCATTCATAAATAAGTGGTCTTTTCCAGGAGGTTTCCTGTTGTAATGTACATGAAACCTTCACTGTACTTGTGTTGCTTAGTTTACTTAAAACAAAAGATATGTACTTTCTTTGCACCTGTGTAAGCTGCCATTTCTGGTTTTCTAAACATCACTTCTCATGGATATGTCATAAACTTCAAACTGATGAGAAATAAAGTAGTTGCATGTATTTGAAGTCCTAAGCCTACTTTTTAATACCCTATATATAAAACTTATCAAGAACAAATGAAAATATTTAGTATTTTATTCTCCCCCTCCCCTCTTAGTTTGATGATGCCATTGGTCTTTATGTTGGCAGACAAACCAGCTTCTGCACTTTTTGTTTTACTTGGATTTGTAATTTTTTTTTAAATTCTGAATGTGCTTTCAAATATTTTACTTTTTTTATTACTTTTGTCTTGACTGCTCATTTTTTTTTTCTTTTTACCTTTGGCCAATTGCAATTAGTGTAAAGATATCAATGATATTTTTGTATATGTTATTTTAATAATTAAAATCATAAGTTATGAAGTACTAAAATTTTTCTTGAAAGTCTTAATTATTTTTCTTGATCCTACTAATACTGATCTCTATGAGTTGACATTTCTGGGATAGTCCCTCAATAGGAAAAAGTCATGAGAGACTTAAACTCTGTGAAACACTGAGTGGTCCTATTTGAGAAATAGTTGTGTACACTTGATATAGTTCTATATGGTGGTGTAGTTAATGAATTTAACTAAGCCAGTGGGACCATTCTTGTTTAATTACTTGTATATTGTAGCTGGGACAAGCTAGATAAAGCTTCTAAATTATCTCCATACTCTGTTTTCTGTAGATCGTTTCCTTTTGAAAAGAAGAAATATATAAATTCTAACACTAAAATTGTTTTCTTTTTAACAATTATCAATTCAAATCTTTAAAACAGTTTAAAATAAATTGAAAGGTTTGTAGAAGTTATATTTTTAACATGCTTAGTTTTAAAAAAAACTTTTTTTAGATAATATAGAGCACCATTCTTATAAAAAAATGTTTTGTTACAGTCTGTTACAAAAAGCAGTGAGTTAAAATGCAGATACACTACAAATGGAAATCCATATTTACTTTTACAACCAACGAAAGAGGAAGAACTTTTCATGGCACCACGGATTGTTATCTTTTATGACATTATTTCTGAGAAACAAATTAATGTTATTAAATCATTAGCTCAACCAAAGGTAAGGAAAATGCTTAAATTATGTAATACACTATTTTAAAAAACTAATTCATTCTTGTAAGTTATTTGGTTATATTATCAAATATTTGGATAAGTGAGAATCTACATTTGCATTCCAAATGATAAAAATAAAATAATAATAAACCTAAAAGTTCAGTCAGTCTCTTTTTACCTCTGAAATAATACACTGAAAGGACTTTATTATACACACCCACCTAATAATGTGCAAGTCCACTTTTCACCCTCACAACAGCAGCAACACATTGTGCCACGGACTCTACCAAGTGTTGGAAATGCTCGAATGGTATTGCGGCCCATAGTTTCAGGGCGGCTGTCTGTAAAGTGCTGAGAATTGCCTGTTATGGGTTTCAGACTCGAATGCATCATTCCACTTTGTCCCACATATGATCAATGGGGTTTGAATCAAGAGAATGAGAGGGCTATCCAAGGGTTGTGAACTCATTGGAATGCTCCTCCACACAGTCTACCAAACAGGGGTGACTTGTTGGAAATGGATAGCCATGAATGAGGGGGGGGGGGGGTCAGCTGATATGTCAACATAGCCTTGTGTAGTGTTGGTGGTCCCAATAGGTACAAGAGGCCCCAACACTGCTCATGTAAATATGCCCCCAAACGTTACACAGCTTCCATCAACCTCTAACACCCAACATAACAGTTGGGGTTCATGGCTTGTGTGGTCTAAGCCACACATGCAGCCTCTCATCAGTGTGTTTTTAGTTGGAATCTCAATTCATCATACCAAGTGTAATGCTCCCAAATTCAGTATGTTAAACTTTTTTCTCTTTGGAACTTTTGACTGATCCAAATTAAATTAAAACTACGGATAGCATATTGGGCACCAAACAATCTTAACTTGCCACATAAAGTTAAATGAGAGTTCGTTAGATATATGGGCATTACTTATCACAAAGAATTCAAAAGATTGTCAGATTTTTTAAAAATTATATCTTAAAATCAATTATTGTTGCTCAAGAGAAAAAATAGCAAAGTCAAAATATTCATATAATAAAGATTATTTCCAAAAAATTCACAACTCTCCATATAAACTGATGAATTCAAAAGTAGTCTAAGTAAATAAAAACTAATTTAAACATCTCAAAAACTCACATCTGACCTTTTCGTAGCCTCAAGGAGTTTCAGCTGGCTGCATTACTATGGCAGAGTAGGGCGGGTGTGTGGATGGGTGATAAAGGATAATAAATTTTTTGTTTTCAGGCTGTGTCATTACCTGCAGTTGTGATACCTCAAGGAGTACAATAATCCATAACTAATGAAATTCATTTACTTATAAAGTCATTATAAATTAGTCTTTAAGGTTTTGAATGATTTTCAAAATCTGCATAATAAACAATTTTTGCATACTGTCATGTGCAAACCTTAAAATATTTGAAGCTCAAATTATTATGAAAGAGCTGTTGAACATTTTAAGCATTGTGCAGATAAAGTCACAAACCAAATTTTTTTTGTTCGTTTTTTTGCAAAAATTACCAATATTTTAAGCAATGACCATTCCAGAGAGCCAAAGCCAAAAGCAAAGATTCAACATCTAAGAACAAATATCTTGCTAATTTTGTAAATCTTAAATTCTGCACTTTTATGATACTTTAATGGCAGACATAGATAGAACTATGATTATAACCATATTTTAAGATAGTGATGTTATAAAGAGTTTGGATATTGTACAAGATTGCTACAATTTTCTTTGGAAAGTGTCTATTCCTTTAGGTAATGATGCAGAAAATATAATAGCATTGTAATCTGTACATTTTTCTAATATACCAGTGTTGTTAAGCTACTAATATTTGTACATCATTGCATTTTCAGTATATCTAATTTGCACTGTTAATCCTGATAGCAAGAATATATGTAGTTTTTTTTTTTTATTAGCTGAAAAGAGCAACAGTACAGAATTATAAATCTGGAAAACTTGAATATGCCAGCTATCGAATAAGTAAAAGGTAGGTTATATTCTATTGTGATGTTGCTTAAATCTTCCAATGCCATAGATGCTGTACAGCATTACAAAATTATGTAGAGTGAGAGCATAGGTGCTCAATTAATACATCAAAAGAAACTTAAATTTTTTAGAAATAAAAATATCTAGTTTTAATATACAGGGTGATTCAAAAAGAATTTTGAACACTTTTAAAAATTTATTACTCAGTAACTAGCTTATATACATTGAAGAGCCAAAACATTATGACCAGCGCATTGTTATGCAAATTGAAGCAACTGCAAGTAAATGATGGCATGTGTGAAGGTCATGAAATGGTATAAATAACACCTGATACTGAGCTCTGTTAATCAGTGTTATTCTTGTTCTTCAGATGGGAAAGACAGCAGACTTAAGTGAGTTTGACAAAGGTCAAATTGTAATGGCCAGATGACTGGGCCAGAGCATTTCTGAGATGGCAAGGCTTGTGGAGTGCTCACAATCAGATGTGGTTAGACCTTCAAAAAGTGGTCCAAGGAGGGGAAAAAACCACAAACCACCAGCAAGGTGTGGGCCGATCACAGTTCATCGATGCTAGAGGTGAGTGAAGGCTATCCCGTATGATATGAGCTAACAGAAGGGATACTGTGGCACAACTCGCCCATAATTTGAATGCTGGTGACAGGAGTAATGTGTCACAACATGCAGTACATCGAACCCTGCTGAGAACGGAGCTGCATAGCCGCAGGCTACAAGTTCAAGGTGTAAGTTTTGGTGAAATTAGCCTCCAATAAGAGGCTCCCTACACCATTGAATACGCAGGCCGTTCTGAGTACCCATGCTAACCTCGGTTCACCATCAAAAGTGCCATTATAGGCACTCTGATTGAATGATTGAAAGAAGGTCATCTGGTCCAATGAATCTCGTTTCCTGTTGCACCATGTGGACGGCCGGATATGTGTGCATCATATACCCGGGGAAGTGTTGGCACTAGGATGCACCATGGGACAAAAAGAAGCTGGTGAAGGAAGTGTAATGCTCTGGGCAATGTTCTGCTGGGAAACCCTGGATCCAGTCATTCATGTGCAGGAAACTAATGATGTCTACCATCTACCTAAGCATCATTGCAGACAATGGCAATCCTTTCATGGCAATGGTATATCCCTCTAGTAGTGCCTTCTTTCAGCAGGATAATGTACCATGCCACACTGTCTGGATTGTTCGAGAATGGTTTGTGGAACATGAAAATTTCCAGTTATTTCCCTGGCCTCCAAAGCTCAATCCAATCGAGCATCTGTGGTTTGTGTTGGAACAGCATATCTGATCTATGGTGGCTCAACCACATAACAAGAATTAAAGGATCTGTTGGTAACTGATACCATATACCACAAGACACCTTTAGAAATCTTGTAGCATCCATGCCTCGCTGGGTAAGAGCTGTTTTGGATGCACGTGGAAGATCAGCATCATATTAGGCAGGTGGTTATAATGTTTTAGCTCTTCTATGTATGAACATGTAGTATTATAAAAAAATATAAAATTATAGAACTAACTGTGATAGTTCCTTTAGAAACTGGCTTTGACTACATGTTCATATACACTGAATGGACAAATTATTATATACACGTACCTAATAACCTATTGCTCCATCTTTTGCCCTCATAACAGCAACCAGATATCTTGGTAAGGATTCAATAAGGTGTTGAAAACTCAGAGGTGGTATTGCCAACCATGAAGCAAGGATCTCTTGTCATAGAGCATCCATAGTTGCCTGTGAGGATTGGTGGGCTCGAACAGATCTTTCCAATTTGTCCCACAAATTTTCAGTGGGGTTGATGTCTGGTGATCGAGGGGTTCATTGAAGTGTGATAAACTCACTTGAATGCTCCTGGAGCCAATTGGTCTTCACTCAGGAAGTATGCAGTGTGGCATTATCCTATTGAAAGATGGCATCATGGTGCAAAAAGAGAATCATTACAAATGGGTATATGGTCAGCGAGGATATTCACATACCTTGTACTGGTGACAAAGGTCTCAATTGGTATAAGGGACTCCAAGGAAGCCATGTAAATTCACCCCAAACTACCTCCACCTGCCTGTATGACACTAACTTGGCAAGCCGAGTCCATTGCTTCATCTGGTTTACTCCACATATGAACCCTCCCGTCAGCATCATAGAGTTGAAATCGTGATTCATCAGACTAGCTGATATGTTTCTAGTCCTCTGCACTCCAGTTGCAATAGGCCTTTCCAAACTGCAGCCTAATCTTTCAATCAACAGGGGGACACAATGTGGACATCGACTGCTATAGCCTATTTTTTTCCAAGGTACAACAGATAAGTCTTTGTGCATAAGTTTGTGGATGTGTCCTCATTCATTTCCAATGTTATCTGCTCCACAGTAGCCATATGATTCCATGTAATGATGTGGAACAGTCTGTGCTCACCTCGAGAGTCAATTGCACATTTTCGTCCATATTTCTTCTGCTGGTTGGAAGTTTTGCCATATTTCACATAGTCTTGGTATACATGTGTAATGGAACGGCATATCTGTCCCAACAGTTCAGCAGTTGTGATGATTGAACAACCGGTCTTCCTCGCACCTACTATCTGGTCACTCACTTACCTCGCTGCCTTTACCCATGAGTACTTCTCTGTGACTGGTTTCCAATATGTAGAGACCTGCTCCATTTACAGGCATTACCAGTTTCAGTGTCCCATGTGACTGGGCACAATACTTCTGCTTTGCATATTGTTATCGGGTCTATATAATAATTTGTCATTCAGTGTATAGCCTAGTTACTGAGTAATAAATTTTTGAAAGTGTTCAATTCTTTTTTGAATCACCCTGCATATATACTCATCAAATTCATATTTTATAGGTGTTAAATATTATTTATCTTTTTAATTCATGATGAACTTCTATGTCATGCCATAAAAAAATTACACCACCATTCTGAAAACCCAGTACATGGTATCACTGTATTTCTTCTTTCAAATGAAGTCTCCCCTTCCTCTTATTTTAGGCTATGAATTTAATCTGAACAATTACCAATTAATTTTTCGAGAAATTTTTGAAATGCTCTTGAAAATTAACCAAAAACTATTTTTTTTAAATTGGAATATTTATGAAACCAATTACCAAATAAGTAATTGTGAAAAATCCACCCATTTGCCTCCTGGGCTTGAACTTAGGATCTTGTGGTTATGCACTAGTTGCTCTATATCAATTGAGTTAAGGTTTGGGGCAATTCACACTAACTTAAGAAAGGTTATGATGGTTATGCTATGAAGCTTTACCATGTGATTCTAAGTCTTGGGGTGCTCATTTTGTACAATTTTTTTTTTTGGTTTAAACTTATTTCAGTATTTCTAGAGTTACATTTATCATTAACTGTGTTATTTTCTGAGGGAACCAAAACCATTTGGTCTGTACTGTTTCAATTGGTGCAAGACAGCACTAATTGGATACATATATAGCTTCTTGTATGCCTTTATAGCATTCACCTGTCTGCAGTAAACAAACACCAGATAACATCTGTGTTAGTACTTAATATTTTTATTATATTTTTGTTTTTATTTCCATAAAATTATTTTGCTTTTATTTACAAATGTGTAGACCTCTGTGGCAAGCAGCTGCTTGAGGGGGTATTTATTTTATTTTTTATACATCATTACCAATCTTTTAGAGTTATATCTAAATCTTCACAAGCTTTTCTGTGATGAGGAAGTCTTACAAATTGTTGGTGCAAACTTTTTTTAAAACCTTGCTTTTAGGTTATTTGTTTTCTACATTTCGGTTTTCAAATAAAAAATTTAATCTCTTAGGGTCCTGAGTATTCATTTTCAGGAAATGATAACATTTCCTAAGCATTCATTCTAGAATCATAGAAATGGGGGGAGGGGAACTAAAGCAAAGACAATTTACTTGGCTCGGAATTTGGTCCTCCTTCAGTTGGAGGGGGGGGGATGCAGTTCCATCAATCAAATTTTCATTATTAACCCCCTTCTCCCCTTGGAAGAATTTTAAAGATACTTTTAGTTCATAAGTTTATATTGAATGGTTTAAAAAAATGTAACCATTCTCCTTTCACCAAAGTATTGGCTATGCTACTCTGAGGATAATGAAATGTTTTTAGCTGTAGTGCAATAATATTACAAACATTAAAGTTAATATGACTTTTTCAGTGTAATGCAATGAAGAAGAAAAAAAAATGGAGTTGGTGATCTGGCATGGCAATTAAGACTTAATTCTGGCAAAATTTAGATGGATTAAAATAGTTATGTTATATATCGATGGAATGTTGTTGGAACTTTTAGCCACTTGGCCAAGATCCCAAAAGTGCAACATCCAACAAGAAAATGTGTGTACTATTACAAAAACAAAACAACGACAAAAAACCAGCTAATATTATTTCCTCCACTGCCCTAAACAGGATAGAAAATTTCATGAGCATGAAAGCATAAAGTGACCTTGTACAATGCTGGCCTGTGTTTTAAAGTATAGCAGAAAAATTATAAAAATCCTGTTTCAGGGTTTCTTTTATTAATATTATTCAGAAAGAAATTTCATTTCCATTGATATACAAATGGTTTAATTATTTTATTAATTTAATTAATCAAAATCAATTATATATTAAATTAATAATTTATTATATAAATTGATAAATAACTACTTTAATTCATCTGATTTTTCCAGAATCAAGGCTTAATCCCCCCTCCTTTTTTTTCCACTACATTACACTGAAAAAGTCATTAATGATGTAATTTTAATGTTTGCAATTTTATTTAAATATTTTACATAAAATTCAGAATTAATACTGTTTAGTATATACCTACCCTATTCTGTTGGTTGATTATTTGGAAAATTTTTTTTTCTAAAGTTTCCTTTTTTGACTGAGCACAGTTGGCAGAAAGCCTTGCCCTTTCTCAAAGTATGCCACAGAAAAAAATTGCAGAAAAGAATAATTTTCTTATTTCAAGTAAATATTCCTTCTAATATTCAGAAAGCACTTTCTTTTCTATTCGCCTGTATTATAATTATTTTGGTCTTTAGTTATTTCCCCCTATTTCTATTTGCCTAATTTGATCACTTTCACTATATCTATCTGAAAAAGTCTTATAAAATTAATATCTTTGCAATTTTATTTAAATATTTTTTAAAATTTCAGAATTAAATGCTGTTTAATTTGGTTTAGAAATGGCATTTCTTTTCTTAGTTATTTGGCAAAAAAGTTTTAAAATTAGTCTTTGGCTGAGCAGAGTGCAAAATTGCTTGGGCCTGTGACTGCAAATTAATTTTTTTCAGGCTGGGTACTGGAAGGGTTAAAGATTTGTGAAAGGCTTAAGTGTATAAATAATATACAGTTGTTGATGGCTTTGTTGGAAAGTTAAATTTATTAGCAATGAACTGTTTTAAATGAACTGTCACAAAATTTTTACCTATCTTCCTATTTGCTTTTCATTTGTCGGTTTGCATTTGTCAAAACAGTTAGTCCATTGTATCTGTGGACCAACAATTTGACCCACTGACCAATTGAACCCACTGATTAATTGAAATGAGTTATATGTCAAATGAAAGATTGTGATACTAGTAGTGTCATAGGCTATAAAAAGTTGACCCCTGCGCTTTCTTCCCCTCTAAAATAAGAGGAGATGGAAAAACCATTTGTCCGTTATATCTTCTGAACATGAGGTCAGTTATGAGTTAAGTGTCAAACAAAAGCTTGTGATCTGCAAACTGTTTAAGCTAACTTGGGTTTTCCTTTCCCTCCCACATCCTCAAAGGGAAGAAATTTCATGGCAGTTGATCCCAATGAGTTATATCTTAAAGCTTCTGATATCTACAATATGGTCATGGGCTACTTCAAATTAGTATTTGTCCCCCCCCCCCCCAATACACACTCACACAAAGAAAAAGGTTGGAATAGAAATTTAATGGGATCAATGTTTGTGAGTCATATATCGAATGAAAGCTTAAGAAGTGCACTAGTTCCAAAGATAGGTGTTTTATTGACGTAAAAATAAAAATATAAATGAAAAAAATACCCATCTTCCTATGTATTCATTAAAAAGTAAAAATCATACTGATGGTGATATCACTCACTAAATTTGTATTCAAAGGTAGGTAAGTATGCCAATATACATACTCAACAGAAGTTTGCCAGCACCCTAACTTCCTTTGAAGTGAACACAAATTGAATGAAGGATTTCACCATCAGTATTTTTTACATTTTAGAGCATACATAGGAAGATAGGTATTTCATAAATTTTTTAATTAACTCTCCAGGTGCTTGAACATGTTCTCCTCGCCACAGCTAAGTGGACTTCTAATGGTACTAATATGGCAGCAATGCCACATAACCAGTGCTTAAGCTTTACTGTGGCACTTATAAAGCAGAGAGAAGGATAAACGAGTAACACCAGAAGGGTTAATATTACTTTGTAACCGTCAGTGGCACAAAAAATTATATAAATTAAGTCTAGGTTGCATTATGATTACTTCTTTCATTACTTACGGTTTATTTGAATTTTCAAGAAATTCAAATGAAATTTTTAATTATAGTTAGTGATAATTTAAAGCATGGTATAAAGGGAAATTTGTTTATATCAGTTGCAAAATATTTTGAGTATTACTTGTAAGTTTTGTGAACCACTATTGCTAAGAAAGTAACAGTAAAGTTTTCTTTTGCACTAAATATAATTTTGAATTGTGAACATTCTTTCCCTACAAAATTTATTTTAAATGCTGGAATATATAGTTTAATTACCAATTTTAATTTATTAATGTAAGTGTTGCTTTCATTTTTAAAGATACTATTTATATATGGTATAATGTGCATATTCAGTAGTTTTAAATCTGCTTCCATAGTAAAACAAAACATTATATTAATAATCCATAAACTATAAAATGTATAGAACTGAACTATAACTTTGCATATAGGGGGTTGTTAGTTATACTCAGCCTACTCTCTGTTCCAGGTAAAGTTCTTTCCATGATTGTGCTTAGTAGAATTAAGAATCTGGTTGACAGTCAATTGCGTGATGAGCAATGTGGATTCAGAAGTGGTAGGGAATGTGTGGATCAGATATTTTCACTTAGGCAGATTCTTGAGAAATGTTTAGAGTTTCAGAAACCTTTGGTTGCTAGCTTTGTTGATTTCAAAAAGGCTTTCGACTCTGTTGATCAATATAATTTGTGGTTGATTGTATGATCATATGGTATACCAGACAAGTTAGTTAGCATAATGAAAGCTCTCTATAATAACACTGAGTCGTGTATGAGAGTTGATAAGGCTTGTAGCAATTGGTTTAGCATTACTTCTGGTGTTCGACAAGGGTGCATTTTGTCTCCTTTTCTCTTTAGTTTGGTTATTGATTATGTTATGTGAAATTCACTTCAAGGGAAAGATTTTGGCCTTAAATGGACTGGAGATACGAAAATTTCTGATTTAGATTATGCTGATGATTTAGCCCTTTTGGCAAGTGATGTTGATGAGATGAACTCTTTCATTCAAGCTGTTGATGAGACTGGTAGTAGAGTAGGTTTGGTTATAAACAGAGAGAAAACTAAAGTGATCCAAATTGCTCAGGCAGGTTGTGATTCAGTTCATCTGAATGGTTGCAGTCTTGAGCAGGTGTCACGGTTTAATTATCTTGGGAGCTACGTAACAGATACTGGTGATATGCGGCATGAGATTAACAGATGAATAGGGATTGCTGCCAGGACTTTTAAGAATCTATGGAGAGTGTGGAGAAATAGGCGTATACACCTAAAGACTAAAATTAGACTGTATAATAGTTTGGTTCTTTCTAGGGTTAGTTATGGTAGTGAAACTTGGACGCTGTGTAAACAAGATAACAGGAAAGTAGATGCTTTTGATTCTAGATGCTTACGCAGTATCTTGGGTATTAGGTGGTTTAACTTTGTAACTAATGATGAGGTTAGGCAAAGGAGTCTGCAACCTCCTTTAAGCAGCATATTGTGCAGAGAGAGACTCCGCTGGTTTGGCCATGTTGCCCGTATGGATAATTATAGATTGGCGAATAGGGTTATGAACAGTGTGCCTAGAGGCCTCAGAAGGAGGGGGAGACCTAGGATGCAGTGGGCAGACAATGTCAAACAGGACCTTGTTAGAATTGGTGCGCAGTGACCGGATGCAGCAGATATAGCTCAGGACAGATATGCTTGGAGAATTAAACTGCACGGTCTGGTTGGACCTCCGTAGCCCATGGTTGCTTGAGGAGGAGGAGGAGGAGGAGGAGGAGGAGGAGGGACAGCTTGGTGATGTGCCACATTTCTAATCTGAGAGTGCCAGATTCATTCTGAACTTATTAATGTTGAGCTCAGACACTAACAGAAATATCTTCACCTTAGAAGATTTGAGCCCCTCATAACTCCAGCAGGTTAACAGATACTAAGCATTTATATATACAAGCAAGTAATCACTGAGTCCCCTTGAACTTAAATGACAGTATTTTATTCCATCTGTACTCACTTATGAATATCACTCATGAGTTGGTATGGTGTTAAATTTAAAAGTAGACACTTTTGACTTGGGTGTCTGTCATCCCTTTGATTCCAGTTTGCAGAGATCTACACTTTGTCCTATTAATTCTGGACATGTAGAAAATTCATGCTCTCTCCAAACCATGCAGCCTTTAAAAAGATTTTTGATTTTCTTCTAACTTCTCCAATTGGCCTTTTTACTTCAACTTGCAAGGTTCAAGGTGTTGTAAGATAATGATGAAATTAGCCTCCAATAAGGGGGCTTCCTACACCAGACTTGTCCCAACTTGCTTTGAGATTTCACAACACTATGACATGACATTTACAAAATATGCAACAAATTCCACTAATGGGTAAAACAACTACACTGAATTCATTAAGTGATTTAGGATTAAATCAAAATTTACAATAACATGTACATATTCTTTTCTTGAATGAATTTTCTTTTATTTGCTTTAGTGCTTGGTTAAAAAATGATGATCACCAAATAATAGCACACATATCTCAGCGTGTTGAGGATATCACAGGTCTTACTGTTTCTACTGCTGAGGAACTACAAGTTGTCAACTATGGGATTGGTGGACATTATGAACCTCATTTTGATTTTGCAAGGGTAAGACATTTCTTATTTGGAGTACCCTCTCAATATATGATTCTGATTATTTCCCGTTTTATATAGCAATTTTTTTTTATCTACACTCAAAACTTATTGAAATTTGAACATTTCCATGTTATGCCAATTCAAATTGCTGCAATTTCTATACCAATAATATAAACAAATAATAAATTAAAAAAAAAAAAACTTCTGCAATATATAAAGTTTAAATGAAGCTTCACTAAAGTTTAATTTTGAAATAAATTAAATATACTGGCTGATGATTTGTTGGAAAAGGAAAAACGTATGTAAAAGCTTTTGTCAGAAGGTGCCTCAGGGATGACATTTAGGATTTTAGTTTTACTTCTTTTTTTCAATGTTATTTAATATATAATGGGATTTCCAGTCTATATAACATATATTTGTATCTTTTTTTTTAATCACTTAGGATTGAAATGAATCCTAGAAGACTTTTATAGACCTTCTCATACAAAGACATGACCTTGTGTGAGAAGGCCTGTAAAGTTACACATGCAATGTACACAGTCGTATCAGAATAATATGACCACCCATGGAATCACAGTGTACCCGCCCAGGCGCATCACAGAATGCACATGACAGGGCTGACCACATGGAGATATAAGTGGCAGGCCAGGACAGATGAGTCATAGTGCATAATGTGAGCACAATGGGCAGTGGTACTGATATGACGGATGTTCGAAAAGGAATGATTATGGATACCACACCAAGGGTGGAAGCATCTCGGAAACAGCAGACTTTGTGGGCTGTTCGCGAGGTGCTGTAGTAAGGGTGTACCAAGAATGGACCACTGGCACACCGAGTACCTCCAGTCATCATAACTGTGGAGCCCCAAAGGTCATCGACCCCAGAGGAGAACGTTGCTTCTGTCGACTGATAAAGGGCAATCAACATGCAGCAGTACAGCAAATGACCACTCGAATGCTGGGGCACCAAGGTACATGTCCCTGATAACAGTAGAGCGAACCCTGTTATGCATGGGTCTCTGGAGTCAATGCTGCATAAAGGCGCCCATGTTAACCAAGGTCCGTTGGCAACGATGCCTGCAGTTCGCACGGGACTACCATCATTGGACATTGGAAGAGTGGAAAAAGGTTGCCTTCTCTGACGAATCGAGGTTACTACTCCACAGAAGTGGCGGGTGGTGGCAGATATGACGTCAGACACATGAGAACCAACTCCAGGACACACTTGTCGTTCAAGTACAGGTCGGTGGTGGCAGTGTGCATGTCAGGGGGATGTTTTCCTGGTATGACCTGGGACTACTGGTACCACTGGATGGGTCCCTGCGCAGGACGGAGTGAGGCTCTGGAAACCTTCCAGGGCCTCACTGCGTCCATGCCACACTGTCTCACCATTGTCATCCGGGCCAAGGGTGGTCCCTGTCAGCAAGGATGGACAGGTAGCATGGTCCTGAATGCCAATGCTACCTGTCCATCCTTGCTGACCACATGCATCCCTTCCTGTTGGATGTTTACCCTGGTGGTGATGGTGTCTACCAACAGGACAATGCACCCTGCCATGTCGCTAAGGTGGGTGTGACGTGTTCCAGGAACATGACAGCAATGTCTCCATTCTTCCTTGGCTGGCAAAATTGCCTGACCTCGATCCCATAGAGCACTTGTGGGACCATTTGGATCGACAGGTTCGGCATGCAGACCCACAAGTACGTCATTTCCGTAACCACCATGCTCTGCTGGAGTCTGAATGGGCATGTGTGCCTCTGGAAACCTTCCAGGGCCTCACTGCGTCCATGCCACACTGTCTCGCCATTGTCTTCCGGGCCAAGGGTGGTTATTCCCATTATTAGGTAGGTGGTCATATTTTTCTGACATGACTGTGTATATGTTACATAATAATTGTTAACCCTTTCAGCAATTTTGTGCCCAAATAGAACATAAACTGTAAAGTTAATTTTAATTAATGTAACTATTAAGATATATTCTTGAATATTTTTCCCCCATATAAGAACAATGCAATATATTTAAAATTAAAATAGGAATTTCTTTTGTTTTTGCATTTCGTTTTTTGTATATTTTTTATTTTCATTTTTAAAAAATATTTTTGATTCCAAATAGTAATATTACATTTCAAACATTGCTAATTTAATCAAATTAATTTGAATCTGAAGCGGTTAACTTTTATAAATTTGATAACAGATTTTTTGTATAATATGAAACTAAGATAATTGTTTTTATTCGTGTAGTGAGTTGTTAATATACTTTGTCTTTGCTATTATGTGAAGAGATAATATTTTTTTGCAATTGAATTACATCAATGAACAGGACTGAATCTAGGGGACCATGTCCCCCTACTCTTTAAAAATGCCAGTAAGGGTGATGAAAGCCAAAAATGATTAAACTTCTGCATATTTCATGCATTTTTCTAGAAATTTTTAAAAACTTCTAACAGAAAAGGGAAATGTTACACTGTAATGGAAATCCAGTCTCTTGGTCCCCCACCTTTTTTTTTTTGGCTCAATTATGTTTCTTGGTCCCCCTTTTATTTTTTTTTTGCAGATCCAGGCCTGACAATGAATATAATTCATCATTTTACTCTTGCAAAAGGGCATCATAATGATTATTTTTCTGTTGTATAGATTCATTGAAGATTTTCGTGCTTGAAATGATGTACTTTTTATTTGAACTATCACACTGAGATTTATTGTATCTTACAGATTTAATATTGAATCTTATATGCCAACATGTACAATTCACATTTTTATTTTGCATACACCTATCCCTCGATTTACACGGTACTCAGTTCACACAATTTTGGCTTTGCACAGTCAAAAAATGCAACTAGTTTCGATTTACACGGTACTGACTGAGACATACATAGAAAGGAAATCTCAGTCAGTACCGTGTAAATCGAATCTGGTTGCATTTTTTTACCGTGCAAAGCCAAAATTGTGTGAACTGAGTACCGTGTAAATTGAGGGATAGGTGTATTTTGAAAAACTATTATCAAAATATTATAAATCTTATTGTTCTAAAAATTATAGCTGATTAAGTAACAAATCTCTCATGGTTTGATACATCCTTGTGGTTAGAGATGGCAATGCCAAGTAGGAGATGACCTATTGGAGTGATTTTGTGTGGTGAGGATTTTATGGGGTCTAGGACCATTATGATAGCCATGAAACACAACAGGAACCTTTAAATTGGTGGCTGAATTCAAGCCATCACAAGCAAGATCTTAATACTGGAGTTAAAGAGAGTCTTCACCTACAGGAGATGATGCACACAGATATTATAAAGATGGAATTTACATTGTAAGGGTGCAGGTTACGACAAGCCTAATTTGCTGGCAGCTAAAATATCAGGCAACTTCATTTGAAAGAAGATATACTACAGAAATTAACCTGTGATTAAAATAGAGATATTGAATATTGGAACATTAAACTAGGACAAGATAGATATACTTCGATTGGCAAAGACAAGGCAGAGAGGAGAGGAGACAAGGAATTGAATGGTGGTTATAGACTGTAATCTTCAGGTAAATATTGAAATAGTGGTAGAATTGTCACCAAAGAAGGTGGGGAAGAGAAGAATGTAAGTGATAAAATTGAAAATAAGAAGCAGAAGATAGAAATAATATATGTACTTCCCACAGAACGTAACAAGGAAGAATTCATAGTTATTGGAAATAACTATGAATACTGCTCAGAGAACTGGATCGTAATGGGATACTTCAATGTAAGTAGGAAAAGGTAGAAGAGGATCTAGGGATGCCCTTATGCAATAAGAAGGGTGAAAGAAAAATAAAGAAAGCAAAAGACTATTATAACTTATGATTATAATTAAAAAGAGCATTAACATAATGCTTATTTTATAAATAAAAATAATTCTGTATAATTCTAATATGAAAATAAAATGTAAAGACAAAACCTTGGTTGGAGGTCTAACCAGACCATGCAATTTAGTTCTCCAAGCATATCTGTCCTGAGCTATATCTGCTGCATCTGGCCACTGCACACCAATTCTAACAAGGCCTTGTTTGACGTTGTCTGCCCACCACATCATAGGTCTCCCCTATTTCTGAGGCCTTTACATACACTCTTCATAACCTTATTTACCAATCTATAATTATCTGTACAGGCAATATGGCCAAACCAAGTCTCTCTGTCTGCGCAATATGTTGCTAAGAGGTGATTGCAGATTCCTTTGCCTAACCTCATCATTACTTACAAAGTTAAACCACCTAATGCCCAAGATATTGAGTAACCATCCAGAATCAAAAGCATCTAGTTTCCTGTCATCTTGTTTACAAAGCTTCCAAGTTTCACTACCATAACTAACCCTAGAGAGAATCAAACTATTATACAGTCTAATTTTAGTCTTTAGGTATACATGTCTATTTCCCCACACTCTCCATATATTCTTAAAAGTTCCTTCAGCAATCCCTATTAGTCTGTTAATCTCATGCTGCACATCACCAGTATCTTACATAGTTCCCACGATAATTAAACTGCGACACCTGCTCAAGACTACAATCATTCAGATTAACAGAATCACAACTTGTCTGACTAATTTTCATCACTTTAGTTTTGTCTCTCTGTTTATAACCAAACCTACTCTACTACAAGTCTCATTAACAGCTTCCAGACCATTTAAGGACAAAAATCTTTCCGTTATAGTGAATTTCATTTAACATAATCAGTACCAAACTAAAGACTAGAGGAGACAAAATGCACCCTTGTCAAACACAAGAAGCAATGCTAAACCAATTGCTACAAGCCTTACAAACTCTCACACAATACTCAGTGTTATTATAAAGAGCTTTCATTATGTTAACTAACTTGTCAGGTATTCCATACAATCTCACTGTCAACTACAAATTATGATGATCAACAGAGTCAAAAGCCTTTTTAAAATCAAATAATCTAGCAACCACAAGTTTCTGAAACTCGAAACATTTCTCAAAAAACTGGCTGAGTGAAAATATCTGATCTACACATCCCCTACCACTTCTGAATCCACATTGCTCATCACACAATAGCCTGTCAAACAGATTCTTAATTCTATTGAGCACAATCATGCAAAGAACTTTACTTGGAACAGAAAGTAGGCTGATACTCCTATAGTTAGCATTGTGCATCTAATATCATCAGCTTGCCAAAATAGCCACAGTGACTTCACTACAAGTTTACTTAATATGTTTCATAACTAATTTAATAAATAAGTCAACTGTTTTTTTTTTTATTTTTTGATTACGATTTTTTTAACTTGTAAAATGAGATGAAAAAATATCGAATGATTTCATTAGAGAGAAAAAATGTTTTCAGGATGGTATTAAACAGTGGTCTACTGATCACAAATCTCTGTACTAATTTTAATAGTGGAAGATTTGTTTCAGATATTTAGAGTTAGTGGCACAAATACCATCTGTGCACTACACAAAGTTACAATTATGGCTTATTTGGCTCAGTTGGTAGTATGACATGCTCATAATCTATATTGATGTTTTGTATGTTTGAGCCCCCACTATGTCTACATTGATTTGCTCTGCTGACCTCCACTTTACCGTTGGCAAGAAAGTGGTCACCAATGGACTTGGGAATGCCACCATCCATTGTGCGATGCTATGACGTACTCTGTGCAAGCTGAAGAGTATCTATCTCTTAATAGCTGTTGGTGGATCATTGGATCATTTTTCCCAACCCAGCTCTGAGCACTTGGGGGATCCTTATGACTTTTCCTTTTACCTTGATCTCCATAAATCCCTGCCCTCAATTAGAAAGGGACACCAGTGGATTTGGAAAGGCTATCATCCATCAGATAAGACATTAAGCTCTGGCCCTGTATCTAGGAGAGCCATAACCTGTGCATGCAGGTTGCAAAACACACTGGATGGTCTTGAAGGTAGGCTGCCATATGTCTCCTAAAAGTTGTCCAGTGAGTGTCCTTCCCCAACTTCTGAACCCTTGGGACCTAGCCATTTAGCTATTTGTGTGCAAAAAAAGTGCTGCTCAGAGGTAAAACAGCCTGTTTAGTTTAATATGTGCAAAAAAAAAAACAGCACCTATTGGAAGTAATGCAATTTTTATTGTCAATAGAAAGTTACTAACAATAAAAATTTTGAATTTGTTCTAAAATAAAAGTATTTTATTGTAAAAGTATAATTTCGTAGTTATATAAATATTTTGATAAACGGAATCTTCAAATCAATAAAAGTGATGGGTTATGGTACTTCTGTTTTTACATTATTATTAAATATGATGATACTTCTATTTTTACATTGTTATTAGCCTTAATAATGTAAGAATGAATGCAAACTTTTAGTCAAAACTGAAATTGATTTTATTGCATATAAAAAGGAAAACAAGATATAAATTGATTTTATTAATAATTTCCATTTTTTACTTAGAGAGAGGAAAAAGATGCATTCCAAAGTTTGGGGACAGGAAACAGAATTGCAACTTGGTTAATATATGTAAGTTTCTTAATATTTTAGTGGTGAATACAAATCAGAGTGCTTCTACTTCTTTTAAAATAATTATATTTTGTACTTAAATTATAATCAGTTATATGTTAATTACATACTGTAAGTAGCTGGATGATTAACCAACAAGGCAAATGGCTTATTTACCAAATCCCTTAGAATTACCAGAAATAAATATCAATTTAATGCAACAGATAAATTGTATGTTGATATAATAAAATGCCATGTGTGTAAGAAAAGCTGCAGTTGTGATAATATTTTGGTTTTGTCTTAAAGATAGCAGAGAAAGTGTAACAAAACTTATAAGTAAATATTAATGCAGAAAAATTTTTAAATATACATTTTGTATTTTACTCATTCAGCATTTTACATATACAATTTCAGAATTCACATGCAAATGAACTGAAAACTGAATGGTTTGTTTGGTCAGTATAGATTTGCCATATGAAAATGCAGGTTATAATATTCTCTAAATACATAAATGTATTGTATGTTGATAAAAAACAAAATAGAAATAGGTCATATTTAAAATGTTGTCACTGTTCTCTGATGCAAAAAATAATACTACTTGAGCTCATCAGAGATAGGCAAGCAGTAAAAAAATCAGATCATCTGCCTGCCAGATTTGAACTATGGACCTCCTAGTTATCTACCAATCACTCTACCACTTAAGCTAAAGAGGTGGCACTTTCACCCTTATCTAAGTATGGTTATAAAGGATGTGGTTGTAAGATTTCTCCTCTGGTTAGTTCATATGATTGAGGTATTACCATATACTTTTTAAACTGACAGGGATTTGGCAATTTTTATGCAACATGCATATATAGTTACCAGAAATTACTCATAACTTGACACTCTATCAGAGTATAGCATATGCTTTGTATCATAGACTATTTGTGAATCATGAGCTTGGAAAGGCTGCCAGATGGGATGTTAAGCCATGGCCTCATATGCGAGAGAGCCATATCTGTGCATGTTAAAGAACATGCTGGATGGCCTTGATGGGAGGCTACCATGTCTCCTAACACCTATCCACTAGGTCTCCTTCTCCTAATACCTGTCTAGTTGGTCTCCTTCTCCTAACACCTGTCCAATAGGTCTCCTTCCTTCAACTTTCTCCGAGTCCTCAAGGTCCTTGTGACCTGTCCATTTAACCCATTGTGTGCAAAAATATTCAACTTAGAGATAAAGCAACCTAACTCAGAACACTAATCAGTGATAGGCAAATGCAAAAAATAAATTCAGGCTCTCCTGTTTATCACCAGTTGCTCTACCAGTTTTTTTTTTCCACACTTGCCTATTCCTTACAGTATCATGGTTTCACAACTGTGAATTTCTTGTCTCTCATGAATGCAAATTTTTTTAAACAAAAAGTATATTTCATCTTCTGTCCAAGAATAAACTGAAACTTTTAGGTTAAGGTATTCAATAGTGTGATGTTTCTAAAGGACTGAGCATGATTTTCCACCAATGCTACAGTCAAATGTAATTTTTAATGTATACAGGGTGTCTCAAAAATATAGGTACAAACTTTTAAGGGAGGTAGATAACATCTAAAGGAATGAGAATTGCATAGGAACCCATAACCGGAAACGTCACCGCAAGTCAATAGGCGGCGCTGTTCATCAGTGCGCTAGAGGGGAAATTTTGGATTTTGTCATTCAAGCGGTAGTCGGCTGACGAAGAGCATGCAAAGGAATTCGAACAGGGAGTTGGCAGACATGCACTTAGTGTATGGAATAGCTGAGGGCAACGGATCAGCCGCTCAACGAATGTATCAAGAACGCTTCCCACACAGACATGTACCGGGCCATCGTTTGTTTGCACGTGCTCATCGAAATTTGTGTGATTATGGGTCATTAAGAGCTGTAACATTATGAAATGTATCATCTAGTATGCCATTTGTAATAATTATGTCTAATAAATGTTTTCACATTAATCACTGTCTTGTGTCCTTTCAGATCTTGTACCTCTGCTACCACTTTCCCATGACATTTCCAGTTATGGGTTCCTATGCAATTCTCATTCCTTTAGATGTTATCTACCTCCCCTAAACGTTTGTACCTATATTTTTGAGACATCCTGTATATAACACTAATCGAATTCAAGGTCATCTAGATGAGCAGCTATGCGAAAATGCTGAAGAATTCATTTGTGGCAATCTGAAAATGCACACAGACTACCTAAAAGACCAATCAATGCCACTTTTGAGTTAAAAGAACTTGTAAGTCTTGAATCCAATTGAGAAAACTGCTGACAATAAAATTTTTGAATTTCTTCTGTAATAAAAGTATTTTATCATAAAAGCATAATTTTGTGGTTATATAAATATTTGATTGACAGAATCTTCAAATCAGTAAAAGTAATGGATTTTGAAACTGCTAAATATTTTTAGAAATTAATGTAATTTTATTCCATAATAAAATCGGAGCTTTGATTTCCTAATATTTCAAGTTTTATATTTTTTGATTTAAGTTCTAGGATTTTGAAATATAAGTATGATATTTTTAACTCAAACTTAAATAAGGATTTTTTAGTGTCTTCTTTTATTAGAAGCCAAGAGTTACATCAAATTTGCATATTATGGAAGAAAAAATAATAATAGCAGTTTTTTAGAATGAGAGAGATCAGCAGTTAAGCTACTGTGTGAAATATGAAAGTAAACTTGCTATATTTAATTTATTACACTAACAGTATGATTATTACAGAGTAGCTTTCTTGTGTCAGAAAATGGTTGTATTTGGATACATCATAATATACTCTGTTAGATTCATTCCTATCTAAATTCTTTTAGAATTCACAAGCAGTTTTGCATTTAACTTTATCATTACTAAGATTTAATATTAATATAAGCATTGAACCATTAATGATTTATATATTATATAAAGCAAATTTACTTCCCCCCCTCAAAACTTGAGAATTGCTGTCTGTCATCTTGTTTTTGAGAAAATAATTTATGTTATTGATGATATTTCACCTAGTTATGCACACACAGAGATTGTCAATCCAAAGCCTTGTCCATTATCCTACTATTCAAAAATGAATGAGAAGCTAATTTTGTCAATGATGACAACTGACAAGCTACTTTAGGTGTGGCCATTAATTCAAAACTACAATGACAACTGAGCCGATTCAAATTTTTAGAGGAAAAATTGTCTTGAGCCTGGTGGGATATGAACTCACGACCTCCTGATAACATGTCAGGTGCTCTGCACTGAGCTACTGGCCGCTGATCAAGATTTCCTCTAATTGATGATATGAACATTTTCTATCTACCTACAGTACATATTGCATTATGTCACATATAGGTGCTGTTCAGGCAATCTAGCCACAAGCAGCAAATAAATGCCATATAGATGGAAAGTATATATTGCAAGTATACAGTTAATTATGCACAATTTTATACACAGTTGGGTATACAGTTGTTTCAAGTACACAATCAACTGTATACTTGTGATATATACTTTCCATCTATATGGCATTTATCTGCCGCTTGTGGCTAGATTGCCTGAACAGCTACATGTGACATAATGGAATATGTACTGTAGGTAGAAAATGTTCATATCATCAATTAGAGGAGATCTTGATTGGTGGCCGGTAGCTCAGTGGTCCAGAGCACCTGACATGTTAGGAGATCGTGGGTTCATATCCCACCCATCTCAAGGCAATTTTTCCTCTAAAAATTTGAATCGACTCAAAAGTGGCAATTACTAGTATACCTCAACAACTTGTAAAGCCAGCCATCCAATGTAGCATAACTCCAAAAGATCGATGGAAAAAAATCTATAATTTTCTGAAATCTACAGAAATGAAAACGAAAGTTAATACTGACTTGATGCATGGTCACATTATCCTATATCTGAGAGGAACTCTTTCTGTAAACATCCACTGTTGAGCCACTTGACTGCACATGTGAGCAATAACTAGGCCACTGAACTTAATTGTGCCTGCTGGCGTGATGTACTTTGGTACAACAACTCTCTAACTCTGCTTGCTGGCTTTGTTTCTAAGAAGGCTCATGCTACTTCCAGTTTTCGATTTTAAGAGCAGAGCAAACATAGAATGCTGGGATAAGTTATATAAATGATATAAACAAGTCTGGGAATACCAAAATAAGTTTATGGCAGAAAAGAGTGTAAAACGGGGGGAAAAATAGTGGTACATACTTTGCAATTACTTCCAAAATCTAGTTTTTAAAAATAGCAGTTTTTTGTTAATTTTTAGATTTTCGAAAATTTAAGGAAAAATTTGTTGATAATAGTTCAAATCAAACTTGTGAGCTTAAATCAGAAGGTTGCCTCAGCAAAGAGAAAGGTTAACAAGCAAATCAGCAATACCATTTAACTCTTCTAAAAAATGGCAGTCAGATGGTTTTAATAAATTATTTATATTGTAGTTTAATAAAATATGCATCAAATAAAATAACAAAATATTATATTTCAAGCCTGAATTATATATTTTTTATAAGATATATACACCGAAGAGCCAAAACATTATGACCAGCACATCTTTATGCAAATCAAAGCCACTGCAAGTAAACGATGGCGCATGTGAAAGTCATGAAACAGTATAAAAAACACCTGATAATGAGCTCTGTTAATCAGTGTTATTCTTGTTCTTAAGATGAGAAAGGCAGTGGATTTAAGTGGGTTTGACAAAGGCCAAATTGTAACGGTCAGACAATTGGGTAGGAGAATTCCTGAGACAGCAAAGCTTGTGGGGTGCTCACGATCAGCTGTGGGTAGTACTTTCAAAAAGTGGTACATGGAGAGAAAAACCACAAACCTCTGGCAAAGTGTGAGCTGACCACAGCTCATCAATGCTAGAGGTAAGCAAAGGCTATCCCGTATGGTACAAGCCATCAGAAGGGATACTGTTGTGCAGCTCACCCGTAATCTGAATACTGATGATGGGAGTAATGTGTCACAACACATAGTACATTGAACCCTGCTGAAAATGGGGCTGCATAGCTGCAGGCCCTCTGAGTGCCCATGCTAACCTTGATTCACCATTGAAAGCGCCTACAATGGGCATGCAAGCATCAAACTTGAATAAGTGGAAGAAGGTCCTCTGGTCCGATGAATCGCTTTTCCTGTTGCACCATGTGGATGACTGGGTAAATGTGTGTTGTTTACCTAGGGAAGTGTTGGCACCAGGATGTACTGTGGGATGAACACAAGCTGGTGGAGGAAGTGTAATGCTTTGGGCAGTGTTCTGTTGGGAAACCCTGGGTCCAGTCATTCATGTGCAGGAAGCTATGACATCTACCACCTACCTAAATATTATTGCAGACCAGATCCTTTCATGGCAACGGTATTCACCTCTTGGAGTGCCTTCTTTCAGCAGGATAATGTGCCATGTCACACTGCCCAGATTGTTTGAGAATGGTTCGCAGAATATGAGAAAGACTTCCGTGTATTGCCCTGGCTTCCAAAATCCCCAGACATCAATCCAATCCTTGCCAGGTAAGAACCCTTTTGGTGGCACATGGAGCACCAACATCATATTAGGCAGGTGGCCATAATGTTTTGGCTCTTCAGTATATATATATATATAAATTTTATGACAACAATTTAAAAAAAAATCAAAGTTTCACGTGTTGTACAAAAGGCATCTATTGATGTCCTTGACCTCTCATTTCGGATTCTGTGAATGTCTATGTTCTATGATGACCCGGGAAGTGTTAATTGCAATCACAGGAAAACTAAGTTTTTGGTTCTGGGAACTTACCATATTCAATGGAGTGGTGTAATGCAGAGTACTGGCAGCAACTAAGTTTAAGTGAAACCAGGTGTGCTAATGCTGGTAAAGAAGCCAACATGCAAATAGCTTTGATGATCATAGAGCATTGTAATTTAAATTTATGCATCATATTTTTATATATTTTTTTTAAATTAAGCTACACCATTGACAATTATTTCCATTAAACAAATCTTGCAGCTTATTGCAGCAGAAAATCAGTTAAAAAAATTAATTAGGTCTTGGTTATCCTAATAGAAAAGTCAAAATTTTTTCTTTTGAGATGAATGAAGTCTCAGGAATATAAAGGTTTGGAAATAGGTACAGCAGTAGTAAGATGGTAGTTTTACAAAAGGATTAACCCCAATTTTTCTCTTTGCTGCTACTTAACCCACTTTGCATTGAAAAAGAAATTATAGATATTTCTGTGTACCTCTTTGTAAGATAGTGAGATAGACTAGGATTTGTTTCTTTTATTTTGGTATTTTTAAATGTAAAGTCTAAATGCTAGGATAGTAAAAATTTTATTTAACTGAGTGGAGGATGTAGGGCTCTTTCTTTCAATGGGTTATTGATTGACATAGGGGAGTAAAGATTTTCACAATTTGAAAAGTTTAGTTGATGAATGGTTAAATGAAACCAATTGTGTCTATGCTGGTAAACAAGCCAACTTGCAGTAGCTTTAATGTTTACAGCATGTTGGATACACATACATTTTCTTAGTACTTTATATATCTTCGCAAAACTCCCCGCCCTGCCCACAGTCAGTAGGGGAAACCGATGGGCTTGGAAAGGCCGCCGTCAATCGGATGGGACGTTAAGCCATGGCCCCAGGTGTGGGAGAGCCATACCCTGTGCGCACGTTAAAGAACACACTGGTTGGCTACCATCTGTCTCCTCACAGCTGTTCCAGTGCGTCCCCTCCCCCAACCTTCTCTGAGCCTTCGGGGGTCCTTGTGACCTGGCCATTTAGCCCTTTGTGTGAAAAAAAGTGCCACTCAGAGGTAAAACAACCCAACCCTTAGTACTTTATATCCTTAATTTAAACTTTTGTGTCATATTTGTTAAATTTTTAAAGTTAGGTACCCTATTTTATGACATTATCTAATATAATGGACCGCAGCTAAGAGTAAATAACATAAAAATCTGCCTCACATCACTCATGGTTGAAAGAATTTAAGTCTCGTACACAAACCACTTCCCAAAACAGTGACACACTGAGTATGTATGTTTTGCAGTCAAATGAGTTTGTTACCGTGGCAAGCAGTGCTATTTGGTTACAGGCAAAAGTTTATCCTTGTATCTAAGTTCTAAATTTTGGAAAAAAATATGTGCATGGTGCATTAAAATGTACGATATCAGTTCTCAGATTTACACTGAAACATCAAGATAAATTTTTTAATACTTCTTCCTTAAAAAAATCTTGATTATGCCACAATTAGGAAATGGATTTTTTTTATCTCTAGTGCATCTAACTTCCAGGCATTTTGCCTGGAAGATTCCTAACCACAATAGCCAAACAGAATTCAAAAACATTCCCTACAAAAATTTGTTAGTTCCTGTGAATACAGAGATTCTCAAGTAACCTTGTGCATTCACAGACCTGTATTGGAGGAGTACCATACAAAAAAATACTATGCAAAAGTGAAAAATCTTGTTTTTAGTAAATCTGATGTAATATTTTTATTTAGATTTAAATGTTCTTTCATTTGATGTAATAATATGATATAGTTCTGTGCATTATTTCAAATAAGATTCAAATGAAAAAGGACAAAAAAAATACATTGAAATTCTGAAAATTCCTATTAAAATTAATATGTTTTCGTTTCTATTAAATATTCTGTTTCATTATTATTCAAAATTAAATGCTCTTAGTATGTAGCATGACATGTTTCTTTTCATTAGCTACTTCAAGATAATGTCCTAATTTGTTTTCTTTTGCTGAAACCCTTTGGAAGCTGATTTGTTAAATATATTAAACATTTACACTTTTTGTCTGTTAAAGCTTTTGGAAATGTTTAAATTTAATAATTTTTAAAATTACTAATATTTGTATTTCATGTCCATCCATTTGCTGAATGGGTAATGTGACTGAAGTGGAAAAGGACTTAGGTTTGAATATAAGAGTATAAGTATGGATGCTTGTGTTCTCTTTTTTCTGAGATCTTCCTTATCTCTCATATCTCTCCTTTGGTGAATAATATTGACAGTTCCTGTTATACTTACATAACGAGTGGCAGTCTGAAGTCAAATTCAGTTTATAAAAAAAAATGTATTTTATTTTGTCTATCATTTTTTTTCTTACAGATGAGTGATGTAGATGCTGGTGGAGCGACAGTGTTTCCTCAAATAGGAGTTAGTGTTTGGCCAAGAAAGGTAAAAAAAAATCACATGACAAATATAGTTTTCCATATTTTTGGATATTAAGTATTACAGGTAAATCCCATTAAAATGTGATGTGATAGAATGCAATTCTGCTTCTAATGCAATGTAAGCATGGCCCCCCTTTTTTTGCCATGTGAAACGTAATTTTGTACTCAATATGTACTCCAGAACTACACATTGGATTCCTTGTGTAGTTTTGTGTACACTGGGTGATATTTTCACTCCAGTGCGAATCCATGATACTTGTTACCATTTGACATCTGAAAGAATACTGGCAATTGATTCATTTACTTGTAACCTTCTGTTGGTAACATCTGTTTGATTTGTGTTTCAAATGAACAAACTGACAAGCTGTTTTGTTACTGAAAGCACTCGTAAATTGGCTATTCATTAATTTTGTTGAATTTATTTTTAATTTTCATTCAACAGTTTGTCAATTTAAAAACATGGACATAAACCACCAATACAACCATGTGGAAGCTAAATATGGTTACAAAATGTGTGTTTATCGTACAAATCTTATTACTGGTTTTAAATATATGTCAAGACATGATTGAAACAATGCAATATATCATATTAATTAATTTTCCATGTAATAATATTGTTTACTTGATTTGAATCCTTCTATTGCAATTTATAGCATGCAAAAAAGTGGCAAAGACAAGTTGATATAGTTGGCTGATGTACAAAGTTTGAATAAGGAAAAATTAATTGAACTTTTGCTAACGCGATCCCACTTGTATCACGATGCAATTCTTTGGACCCTGAGCACTGTGTTATAATAGGATTTACCTATGTATATATACATGGTGATTCAGTTAAGCTTGTACCAACTTCTGGGAGGGGTAGGTTGCACAAAGACGAATCGTAATCATATAGCAATGCAGGGTCAGTAACGGCATCTTCACATGGTAGATGGCATTGTTCAAAGTGGTAGGTGGCATTGTATGGCCACGGGACTGCACAACGTCCTCGCAGGTAGCCACTGTGCCCATATACCAGGAATGGTACCCAATGAGACATACTCCCAACCACCAGATGTTGGCATGGCTGCATCAGAGGTTATGTGACACTGGTTCCTTCCAGAGACCTGCCAGGAGTCGGGAATGATAGGCACGAACCCCTGACATGGAGGAGAATGTGCTACGTCATACAGAAGACACTCCAAGTGCCAGTATTCGAGCAATCACCCACCCGGTCAGTATTTCCCAATCCACCATATGGAGGATTATGCATGATAACCAATTGCATCCATATCATGTGCAGCGCATCCAGACACTGAAGCCTGTGGATTACCCACAGCACATTGCATTTGCGCAATGGTACCTGCAGAAGAGTGTGGCAGAACCCCAATTTCCTGCTTCTGTGCTGTTCACAGACGAGGTATGTTTTACACAGGAAGGTAGCTTCAATGCACGTAATGCGCATGCATGGATGGTGGAGAACCCCCATGCTACATGAACACGTGCAGCACAAAACCGTTTTGCTGTAAATGCTTGGTCTGGCATTGTCGGGGACCACTTAATAAGCCCATACTTCATGCCTGTTTGTCTGGACAGAAGGAGTTACTGGATATTTCTGGAGGACGTCTTGCCAGAACTTTTGGATGAATAACAGGTCCCTCAGTCGCTGCGCCATGCAATGCGATTCCAGCACGATGGGGCTCCCACCCATTTCAGCCATGAAGTTCGCCAACACTTAAACGTGACATTTGGACAACATTGGATCGGGCATGGTGGTCCCGTTCATTGGCCTGCAAGATCGCCAGACCTATCATGCCTTGATTACTTCTTCTGGGGTTACATCAAACAACTGGTGTTCGACACCCCCATTGAAAGTGCAGGGGACCTTGTCGCACACATCTCCATAGCTGCCTCGGAAGTCTGAGATGCCAGGAATCTTTCAGAATGTACATGATTCCATGCGCTGACAATGTCAGGCCTGTGTTACAGCTCATGGTCGCAACTTTGAGCACCTTATGTGACCTCTGTGCATTTCGTAAATGTACCTATTGTGATTAATAAAAAGCATTTTGTTCACTTACTTGCTGCTCTTTCATTCACTCTGTATACAAGCACATGTTGATGTCATTACCAACCATGCATTGCTATACGATTCCAATTAATCTTTGTGCAACCTACCCCTCCCAGAAGTTTGTACACACTTAACTGAATCACCCTGTATATATATATATACACACTGAAGTGCCATTGAATTAGGGATAGGAGACTATCCAAATTAAGTCCTGCAAGTCCTGCATTTGCATGCATGTGTGGCTGAAACTGGTCATATATAGCTGTCAGCTTTGGCTTCCCCAAGCATTCATCGTGAGAAGCGTAATGGAAAAGGTGCAGAATTTAGATGCATTTGACAGAGGGCAGATCATAGGTGCCTGATGGATGGAACACTCAATCTCCAAAATTGTCAATGAACTTGGATTTTCTTGTACGACACTTTCAAGAGTGTTCTGGAAATATGAAAATTCCGGCAAAAAACACAAGTACCCAGGCAAACTACAAAGGAAACCAAACCTTCGGAACTTCGGAATTTTTTGGTGGCTTGTTTACCTCACAGGGTCCTGAACGCTTGCCCACATGTTTGCTGTGTGCAGAGACCCGTGTCCCAGGAAAGCAGGATCCTGGTAATTGCTCGGGGGGGGGGGGGGGGGGGAGACATGTCCCCATTTTTTGTAAATAAAGGTTTGAAAGGTCTTGCAAGAGAGCTGAAATCCGGCAAGCACTTACTATCTGGCGACTTTCACGTTGAGACCGCTTGTTCTAAACACTCGGAACTACTCCTGAAAGTGAGAGAGATTGGTGGGATGGCTGTCGAGGTCACTCCCCACAAAACTTTGAATTCCCTCTTGGGGAATTGGCCTTAGTTACCGATGTGCCATTAAACCCCAAACAACCAACCAACCATGGCTGCATGCAACCACCAGACAATTTAGGTGTAGCCACCAAAAAATTTCAATAATTGGAAAAAAAAGTATTTTTATTTGTCATTTTCACAAAAATAACAAACAAGCACATCAATATGTAGTGAAAACCTATCCATGAACCATAGCTGTATAAAGTATGGCTTTTACATATACAGGGTGATTCAAAATTCTTGGGCCAAACTTTAAGGGGTGATAGAACACACCTAAACAAGCACTTTTCGTCATACAATGCATGGTCGGAACTCAAGCAGTGAAGCGCTAGAGGGCGCTTTCCAGTGAACACTTATAAGCGCTGGTTTTCACACTCGTCATTTCTACCATGGATTGCAGAATGGATGGATTGTTTCATGAATCAGGAGAAGGTGGACATGCATTTCACGTATGGAGCTGTGGACGGGAATGCGAGGGAAACCCAAAGACTACCGGGAGCGCTTTCTGACCATACATGTGTCTGATCGTAAAACCTTTCAGTGATTGTACTGTTATCTGTGTGAAACGGGCTCCTTTGTTAACAGCTTGCAGGATACAGGTCATGCAAGGAGTGTGGGGATGACACGTGCTACAGAGGAAATTCTACGTAGGGTTGGAGATCGTCCCAAATGTAGCACGTGAGCAATTTTCCATGCCTTAAGTGTGCCCTAATCAACAGTATGGTGAGTTCTACGTATTTGTCGTTCTCGTATTTGTCATTCTATGAGACGAGCGATTACAGCCCTACCATGCACAGAGGGACACTTGAAGATTATTGGCTTCGTGTGGATTTTGCACAGTGGTTCCTGCAGCTGACTGCAGCTCAACTGGACTTTGATGCACATCTTATTCACTGAGGAATGCACCTTTACATGTGAGGGCATTTTTAATACCCACAATTCACATGTATGGGCCACCAGTAATCTGCATGCCATACATCCACATTCATACAAGCAGCATTTCTCCATAAATGTTTGGGCTGAAATCCTCCATGACCATTTGATTGGCCCATACCTTCTGCCAGCCCGATTGAAAGGGAGAACGTACCTCATATTTTTACAAGAAGTCTTGCCAGAATTACTGAACCCTGTTCCAGCAAACATTCAAACACGTATGTGGTTCCAACATGATGGAGCACCACCCCATTTCAGCATGGATGTGTGGAACACCTTGCATGCAACATTTCCAGGACAATGGATTGGTCAGGGTGGTCCCATCGCTTGGTCACCATGATCGCCTGATCTCTCATGTCTGGACTTTTTCCTATGGGGCCATATAAAAAGCTTCATCTACGATAGCCCCATCAATTCTAATGAGGACCTTGTTGCCAGGATTTCTATTGCCGCTGTACAAGAAATGCCTGGTGTTTTCGCCCATTTACGCTGATCACTATGTCGAAGGTGTGAAGCCTGCATTAATGTTGGTGGTTGCTCTTTTGAGCAGTTTCTCTAAGTTGTTCAAAAATAACTTTCTGTTCTGTAATTTCTGCAGTTGTTTCAAACCTCTTCTGTCATTCTTGTGTTTCTTCATTTCCTGACAAAGTAACTCCTAATCCCTAGTGCTTCACTGCTTGAGTTCTGACCATGCATTGTATGACGAAAAGTGCTTGTTTAGGTGTGTTCTATCACCCGTTAACCCTTTAATGCCCAAGAAATCTGAGAAAAGGGTAGAGGGTAATACAGACAAAGAAATAGCACTATTCGGACTAGTCCATTTCAAAATCTCGGCCATTTTGGGCTGTTCTGGGTGTTAAAGGGTTAAAGTTTGGCCCAAGAGTTTTGAATCACCTTGTATATGGCTTTTGTATTCATCACCAGTGTGTGCTTTACACCAACTCGCTTAGATCTTCTAAGCTTCTAAAGCTTTGACATGTTTACATATACATGGCCACGATTTTTGATGAAATTTGATTTTGATGTTTTCATGGCTGTGTTTCTGGCCAGGAGAAAATATCTCCTAATAACTACTGGTCAGTGGCAGCTCCTGACTAAAATTTTTCATGGGGGACTTTGATTACTACATGCTGTGCCTGAGGTAGGGAAAAAAATTGGAGGACATGCCTGATATTGAACCAAATATGACTAAAAAGATGTTTCATAATGCATATATATTTTTTTCAGCTATTCTCAAAATGCATTTATAGAAAACTTTTGAAAAAGAAAAATCTCAAAAAAGTGTTCTCGCAACTTCAATTCAGTATTTTGCCCCGCACTGTAATAATTACATATATATATGTATTTTTCTTCCCTTTCTAGTGATAATTTTAAAACATTTTTGTAAAAATTATGTCTAATATAGAGGTAACCATTTTTTTACTCCGTTCCAATTATAAATTTATATTTATTATTTTAAACCGAATTTCTTGTAAATTATCAGTTAAAAAGTTGTTTGTTTCGTTTATATTTCATTTGCAATATTATTCTATTATTCTATTATTACATATATTAGTTTATTTTTCAACAAATTGTAAAAAAAGTGATATAGTTATAAAATTAATTATTAAAAAAAACTATAATGACAACTTCTGGAATCAAACCAAAAACATTTAAGTTGCATACATAAGTATCCTTTGCAAAATAATAAGGTACCAACCCATTTCAAATACATCATGCTAGGAAGTTTAGGCTTATTGAGCCTGCCACAGTCAAATGAAGATTTTTTGCTAAGTATGAGATCTTTAACTATTGGTTGGACTAGTAGAATCAGCCAATAAGTGTCATGGGCCACTATAAAAAGGTGACTTGGCTCTTGCAGTTCAGTGCTGTTCTATTTCAGCACCTGCATTTGTGTTGTCACCATAATAGATAATACCAAGATTCTGGGTGGTGGCTGTAATGTAAAATTCTTATTGATAATATGAAAGCAACTATGTAGCCCTGATTTGCAAAGTAAACATTGTGATTTTCTACATAACAGATTAAATAACAATTACAAAACAAAGATATATATGATATATAAATAGGATATAAAAATGATATGTTGATTTAGATATGACATAATGAATACTAAATTTGAAATTCATTTATTTTTTTGTGATTGTTTTTGATGGAGCAGTTCCCCAGGTGGCTAATGGATGAGCTGCTCCTGCAACCAGAACAAGTTTTGAGTTTTATCTCTGCAAATCCCCATCCTGCATTCAGTCAGTAGGGAACACCGATGGGCTTGGAAAGGCTGCCATCCCCATTGGATGGGACATAAAGCTGTGGCTCCATGTATCAAAGAGCCATACCCTCTGTACATTAAAAAAAATGCTGGATGGCTTTGATGGGAGGCTACCATCTGTCTTCTCACAGCTGTTCAGTGGGTCTCTCTCCCCCAACCTTCTCTAAGCCTTTGTGACTTGGCCATTTAGTTTATTGTATGCAAAAATGTGGTGCTCATAAGTAAAGCAACCTAATCCACCATTCACTTGCAATGTCCAGAGTCTGAATGAGAGAATACCCATGGAGCTAACACCCATCATATAACTATACCTACTTGGGATTATCCAATCTAGGTTTTCAGTCACTATCCATTGTAAACATCAAATAAGTGTGACATATTTTAGATTTTGGGTTCCTTATTATGAGTCGTCTCTCAGATACACATCAAATGTGATGCACCATCAGAATGCCATCTTTCAAATTATAAATATTTTTCATATATTTAAAATTAGCATCATTCATTTTTTGTATGTGGTCTTATTCTTTTCATAAAATATCTATTAGAGCTATATCGAAATATCAGTTTTGTCTTAACCTTTAAAGGGGGGGAGGGGTGTATAAATTATGTTGCATCTACCTTTTAAATTCTATTTTTTAACCCACAATAATTTCAGTCTTCATAACTAACCATTTAGAGTGTGTGTTATCTTCTTAAAAAATATTTTATATTTTATACAGGGTGCTGCTGTTTTTTGGTATAATCTACACCGAAATGGAGAGGGTGACATGCTTACAAGACATGCTGCTTGCCCTGTATTAGCAGGCTCTAAGTGGGGTAGGTCTGATATATAAATATTTTTCGTAAGATTTGTATTTATTTTTTCATTAATATGAACATAACATGATTTATTTAAGTAACAGTTAATATATAACAGGACATTTATATCATATCAAGAAATAAACAAAGTCTAACAACTGCTCTGAATATAATCTTGCCTGTCAGTTTTACAGAAATCACCTTTTGATTGCATTTCTTTTCATCAGTGGACACTACATGAATCATCTTTAGTCTACATTTGAGCTTTGAACAAAATAAGTTATTTGAAAATAATCAGAGGAGTGATGATACTATTAGATCGTTGCTAAGGCTAGGGCATCCTATATTAAGTTCTTAAATCAATACTCTGTAACTATAGCAGACTGCCTGTATTGATCTTTATTCCTTAACTGCCTGCAATTGACTACAGTGCCTGGAATGTTTCTCTCCTGCTGGGATATTCACCCTTTTACTTCCCATAGATATTGCATTTGTTATGGTATCATCATTTGAGGGGAAGGTTGACTCATTCGACCATGTTGTGCCAGTATTGAGATTTATCTACACTAAGCCTTACTGTGCCCTGGGTCAGAAAGAAGACACTGATAAGCTTGGAAAGGCTGCTGTCTGTGGCCCTATGTACAGGAAAGCCATGCTCTGTGAACTTAAGGAACATGCTAGATGGCCTTGATTTATTTTTGTTTAGGAGGCTCTGTCACTTAACAGCTTCCCAGTGGGTCTTCTTCTCCCAATGTTCTCTGAGCCCTTGGGTCCTACTGACCCCGCCATTTACCATATTTGTGTAAAAAAAGTACTGCTCAGAGTTAAAACAACCCAGGCCATCGTTTGCTTATATTGCCGTATTGCTCATATAGTGAATTGCATATGAATCTGCTGCTTCTAGGTGGGGACACTTTCATTGTCACATAGTATATATAATTTCTTACAGTTCGTTCTTGGTTAGCAAACTTTCATTCATATTTTCCATAGTTGTACAATTCTCACATAAAGTACAATAGTAAAAATGGTTAATAACACGTAAATTTTTTTCTCTTTCACAGTTGCTAACAAGTGGCTTCATGAAAGAGGGCAAGAATTTAGACATCAGTGTGGTTTAAAAACTAATGACTGAACTGGAATGTATTTGAAATAATTTCTATCCTATATCAAATATTACTTGAATTTTTTTTTTTTTTTTTTTGCAGTTGCACTTATTCTAGAAGTTTTTTTTGTTTCTGCCTGTTAAAAATATCACTAGTTATTTTATATGCATTATTGTTCCTATTTCCTCCTGAAGAACTAGCATCCATTCTTTTAGAAACATTGCAGAGTTGTTTTTTTTCTGCCTTACATTTATTTCCTGATAACATGCTTGGTTATTAACTCCCGGATTTTGAACCCTGGGTAAGGCATGGATGTTTGTGTTTTTTTTTTTGGCTGAGGTCTCTCTTTCCTTAAAGATCTACCATGGTGTATAAACTGACAGGTTCCTATAACACCTCTGTGGCAAACTGTTCCTTGAGGGGATATTAAAAGCTTTTTTTAATACTTTTGATTTTTTTCAAGCAATATAAGGTGTAGGCATGTTTTATTAAATAATCCATGTTCACTTAAAACTAATGTTTTATAAAGAAGTGCCTAATTGGAAACTCTATTAAGTTTTAAAAATGCAGGCAAATTAATTCATATCTATGTATTGTTTCAAACCATGAATTCTCAGTGGTTTACAAATATCATAAGCCCTGTGATAATTTTTTTCTCTATCAGTAACTAAAGTTCTTATTTATAAGCCAACCAATGAACAAAGGAAAAATATTGAAATTTATTAAGTTGTGTGTACTAAAAAATCTAGGTGCTTTTAAGTATCTATCGATTTGTTAAATATGGTTGCTTTTAGTGTTTGTGTTTTATTATTGTGGAATTTACTTGTGTGTAATTAGATTTTACAAGAGGGTCATCAACAAATTTGTCTTTTTATATACAGTGCTGACAGATTTTAAATGTTTTTATCACATAATGTTAATATTGCATCATTTTAATAATGAAACATTGAATTTCAGTTGTTGGAAGCATTTAAATATTTCTGTTTGTTATAATTTATTTGATTATCTGTTAAGCACATAAAATTACATTTTATTACTTATTTATTATGAAAACTTGCAAGTAGTATATTTGATGTATATAGCATACATATTTTTAAGCTTAAATCTCATAGCAAAATTATTTCTATTTTATACTGCAGGATAGTGTTTAACAATTGCACAATGCCATCAACATTAGAAACCAATTTTAATATTTAATTATGCAAACAAGCACTATAAATATAATAATAAAACAAAACACTAAGTACCCAATTTCACTACCTGGATATTTAAAACATCATATTTCTCAACGTTAGTCTTGCATTACAATTTTTATGAAACTGTTTCTCTCTCTGTTATGCAGAGAAATTGCTGCTATTTAATAATTTCTTTAAAAATGCATACAATATGGAATTTTTATATCAAAATGTTTTTATACTAAAAAAATGTTTACAAAAAAATTATCATTGCACTTGTGAACTTCATAATAGTTTGCTCTGACAGAATTTGGAAGCAAATAATATTTTTTATGTGTATAAGTTGACCACTGAGTCATTTTTTAGAAATTAATTTTCATGCAGTATTGGATGATATATAAACACTGAAGAGACAAAACATTATGACCACCTGCCTAATATGATGTTTGACCCTCCACATGCTACTAAAACAGCTCTTACCCGGCGAGGTATGGACACTACAAAATTTCTAATTTGTTTTTTAATTCTGTTTTGTAAATTAATTCTGTTTTTGTCAACAATAATCTTTGCTACATCTGTGGTGTCTTGTGGTATCTGTGGTAGCAACACATTACCAGCAGATCTTTGCACCATGCCACAGATTGGATATGCTGTTCCAAATCTGTTCCCTGTCTGGGTAATTTGAAAGCCAGCAATACCTGGAAGTTTTCCTCATGTTCCACAAACCATTCTCGAAAAATCCAGGCAGTGTGGCATGGTGCTGAAAGAAGGCACTACTAGAGGGGGAATACTGTTGCCATGAAAAGATGTACCTGGTCTGCAATGATGTTTAGGTAGGTGGTAGACATCATTGTTTCCTGCACATGAATAATGACCCAGTGTTTCCCAGCAGAACATTGCCCAAAGCATTACAATTCCTCCACTGGCTTGTTTTCATCCCATGGTACATCCTGGTGCCAATACTTCCCCAGGTAAACGATGCACATGTACCCAGCAGTCCATATTCTGCAATAGGAAACGAGATTCATCGGAACAGATGACCTTCCAATCATTCAAGGTCCAGTTTTGAGGCTCGCATGCCCATTGTAGGCACTTTTGATGGTGAACCAAGGTTAGTATGAGCACTGAAAGCGGTCTTTTGGCTATTGATGTCATCAGACATTTTGAAAATGATGTCTCAAAGTCATTCCTACAAAATGGCTATTTCGAATTTCTTTACTCACATTTACAACACAAAATAATGATCCACTCCAAAACACCCATTTTTATGCCACTATCTGATTACACAAATTGATGCAACCTAGACTAATTTGCACATGTTATGCTCACTTGGCATTACTTTACTGCTTACATGAACAAGTTTGGTAAGGATTGCACAAATATTTGGCGAATTATCGCGATTTTTCCTTATTTTATGGAAATCAGTGTACTTATCACCAGAAGCAAGCAATACAATCTACGTGTAGTGCACAAACAACACACATACCATGTTATAGGCAGCATTTTCTCTACTATTTACATCTTTTCAGATAACAGTATGTCAATATAAAATTTTTTTAATACTGCCACCACTTTCATACTCAAGTTTTTAACAGTTTCAATGGTTCTCACATAATATGATCATCTATAAGGCCAATCAGAGTTGATGTGTGCCATTTATTCTGTGTCACAGAGATGTTTTTTCAGTATAATTAATTTGCTGTAAAAGACAACAATTACAACTCATAAAACTGTCATCATAAATTCTCATACTTTGGATTCTTTGCAGTTCCATATTTGCTGGAATACCAAAATGTAATTTAATTAAGACTTATCTGTGTGCAATCTCATTAAGAATTTGTGTATTACATGTGATGATCGATATTTATGAGAACCAGAAAGTGGTTCTAAGAGTCAAAAAAAATGTGCCAAAGTAATTTTCAAGCAACTTGAGTATGGTATAATACTTTGTAATTATATCTTACATGTTGAGTTTTTATGTAGAATCCAAAATGACTACTGAAGCCATGAAACATATTGTATATGTTAACTGGAATTGTTATATTTGTTTTTGTCAACAATAATCTTTGCTACATCTGTTCAAGGTCCAGAGTTTTATTGTTTCCCCCATTTTTCATTACCTAACTGTTTATGGTGTGAGATCATTTTGAACATGGTAATATGAAAGTGATAGCCTAAATGCAATCCTCCATGAGAGTGAAGTGAGAATGTATTAAAATTGCATAAAAGGGAGGATTCCTAGCTGAAAGGGATTACTCCTATCATGATGAATAATGTTTTCTATGTAAAACTTGAAAATAGATGGCAGTAGCAGACTCATTATCAGTTAGAAAACCCAAAAGCCCCTCCCCCCTCTCCCCACACACAATTTCTAAAATTCTCTCAACTCCCCCATTGAGAACCACAGTTTTAGATGGATCATTGCAGTGTGGCCCCTATACATAAGAATTTATAACCTGCACATAAGAAAATATGCTGGATGGCTTTAATGTCTTTAGGGCTGTCCCGTGGCTCAGTGGTTGGTGCAATTGGCTGCTGGTCAGACAGATCTGGGTTTGAGCCTCTGGTAAGGTATGGCTGTGCTGTTTTCTGCTGAGGTTCCACTATCCTCGCAGATCCTTCTCTATGGCATATAAACTGATAGGCTTCTGTCAGACTTCTACGGTAAGTAGTTTTATTTATATTATAGTAGGGTATTTATTTTTATTTATTTCATGTCTATAACAGCTTTCCAGTGGATGCCTTTCCCCCAACCTATCCTGAGTCTTAGTGACTTACCAGACAAATTTTCTTATTGTGCAATAAAAAGTGTCCCTCAAGTATAAAACAACCCAATAGAAAATGTTCGTAGCATTTCTAAAAAGACCAACGTATTCCGGTTATTAACAGATTTAAGATTCATGAATAAATGTTAAAATATCACAAAATAAGTAAATTGACATTTGATTGTATATTCATTGCAAATCCAGACGTTTATCAGACAGACTGGGGGAAAAATCATTTTGTGAAAAAGTTAACATATCAGATTACAGTTTGGTAGGTAATGCTGTCTTCTCCAGATATTCTCACATTTAAGCCTATGCATGAAGTATTTCTTATGCAATTCTACACAAAATGTTTTCGAAATATGTGTAATCAGTGGTATAATTACAATCCATGCAATGCAGGATTTAAGACGGCTTAGAATTGAAAACTATGTCACTGTGCACAACTAATCTTTATTTTTATTGCATTTTTTTCCTTTTTGTTAAGGTACTATTTTTGTATTTGAATAGTTTAGTATTATAGTGCATTGTTTTAATACGATATTAATGTTAAAATCTATATTTATTTATTTATAAGGAATAATTTGTTTTAGTATATATTTTTTGTTTTCATTTTAAAACATTAACCTAGAACGATATTATTTCAAACTAGCATTTCTCATGCATATCATTAGGTGCCATTTTTAATTATTCCTCTATCTGATTATAATATATATATATCTTGGTTATTTATTTTGTAAAAAAAAATCTCATTTTTTACACTGTCTTCAGCTGCCTAAAAAAATGTGTCATATGTAAATATTTTTATAATAAAGCTCAGTTCTTTGTAACTAGTATTACTACGTTTTTTTTCAAAAGAGCCCTGGGGCTAAAATAAAATTATCCAAAGACACCCATGGCCGAGTGGTTAGCGTGCTTGGCTGCTGATCTAAGGGACTTGGGTTCGAGCCCTGGATAAGGCATGGATGTTTGTGTTGTTTTTCTGCCGAGGTCCTGCCATCGTCACAGCATGGCATATAAACTGACAGGCTCCTGTCAGATCTCTGTGGCAAGCAGCTGCTTGAGGGGGTATTTATTTTTAACTTTCTGATTTCAAAGCAGATAGACAAGTTTCAGATTTCGTAAAAGATAACCAGATTTTCGGGGGGGGGGAGTAGTATGTCCCTGGTTTGAGTGGATTTTGAACGAATGTTAATTGGGGGGATGGTTCAGAAAGGGAAAAGTGGGCGTGAATAATTTTAGATTGCCCATTGAGGTGGTATTTTAGTTTAGGTATATACATATATATATATTTTGTGGCTTTACTCATTGCATTATTTAACTCCTGGGGCATTTTAGAGTGTGGATCGGAGGTGCATTGTTTTTTTTTTTTGCGATTGTTGAGTGCATTGGGATATTTAACCCATGGGATTCTTTTAAGTGCGGATTAGCGTTGCTTACAATTTTGCGATTGTTTTAGTCCATCAGGTCAAATCCATATTTTGGCTCCCCTTTGAGAATACTAGTAATTAGTGCTGACCGATTTCGGCGCCGGTTGAGCAGAGTTAAGATCATTTGAGGTCGAAGGCACTGCTGACCGGTTTGGGACCTGGTTGGACAGTGCTAAGACCTCCATCAGGTGCTCAGTGGAGCAGTTCGAGGCCCTGCTGAACGACCTCGGCCCTCTTGTAGGCTAGGGCCCTTTTTCAAAATCTGGGTCAAACTAAGAGTTCCCACCCTGTGAGCCGAACTAACTTGGATTTATATATCCTTGTTGTGGCTAACCGGGGAACAGATTAAAATTAGGTTTTAACCGATGGATGAGCTTTCCTTCTATAGGATAGTCGGGAATGAGGTATATCTATATGGTATAGTCTTGCCCCTGAGCGTAGTTAGTGGTAACACGGCAATTCCTAATACTGGTAGTGTCGAAAGGCGGAACTAGTGGGTTTTGTATCGTGAGTATTTCTACCTGCCCTCTGTCGTAAAGGAGAGAGCGATGGATTTGGAGAGTGTCGCACGAGCCGTAAAGCTGTGGCCTCATATGCGGAAGAGCCATATACTGTGCACGTTAAAGAACACAATGGAAGACTGTCTCCTAACAGCTACCCAGTGGATCCCATTCCCCCTTCTCTTCAGGGTCCTTGTGAGTTGGTTATTTGTGTGTCTGTTGTGTGCAAAAAAAGTACCTCCTAGAGGAAAAGCAACCCAACCCAAAAGCTCTTGGGGTGGAGGTGGCTCAGTCGGTAGCGCGCCAGGCTCGTAATCTGTAGTTCCCAGGTTTGAGTCCCAGCTGGGTCCGCGTTGAGATTTATCTCCGCAAAATTCCCCGCCCTGCCCACGGTCAGTAGGGGACACCGAAGGGCTTGGAAAAGCCGCCGTCCGTCGGATGGGACGTTAAGCCGTGGCCCCGTGTGTGGGAGAGCCATACCCTGTGAACGTTGAAGAACACGCTGGATGGCCTTGACGGGAGACTAACATCTGTATCCCAACAGCTGTTCCAGTGGGTCCCCTCCCCCAACCTTCTCTGAGCCTTCGGGGTCCTTGTGACCTGGCCATTTAGCCCATGGTGTGCAAAAAAGTGCCGCTCAGAGGTAAAACAACCCAAAAGCTCACTACTACCTTTACCCTGCAGTGTTCCCAGCTAATTCTAATTCACAAAAACAGCTCTCTCCTCGGTTCTTCAATCGGCTGCTCAAGGCTCCTTAGTTTATCAGAACTTTGTAGCGCTGCACCATATATTGCTTTCTGGAGCATTCTATTAGAAATTTTTTATCTCTAGTTGCTTTCGTCAATGATAAAGGATACGGAATTTTATTTACAGGAGAAAAAGATTGAATTGTCAGTGGTAAAGAAGGAATGACAAATTCCATCAATAGTAAGGGATGGGGTATTTTTGGTAAAAGGGTTTCTTCTGTCAACAATAGAGGGGGTTGCAACTGGAAAAAGTTTGAGAACCTCTTCTTAAATATGCAGAAAGTATGCCTCTCATGTACATGGGGTCACGGATTTATGTCCCATCAATTGACAATGGTCTTTGCAAGTCCATCAGTGTCCCCTTTCTGATCGAGGTAGGGTGCGTGGCAGAGAAGTCTCAACGTTGCCACATGTGGGTCTTGAACATGAGAACTAGCTGATTATGAGCCTGGCGCAGTATAGAACGAGGTAGGCCCCTCACCAGTCCAATGACCCGAGTAGACTATATTTTTTATAATTATAAATGACATTTACACAAATACATATTTATTATGAAAAGGAACACAAGAATTAAATATACAGCAAATTAAAGGTTACCTAATCTGCGACCACGAGTTTCCCATGGCTTTTTTTTCATGGGGATAAAAGGATCAGAACTATAAAGTGTTCACGCATTATATTTCTTATTCCTCTACAAAAAAAAGTTATAAATTGGAAACTGTGGTTCAGTCACATCACTCGAACTTTGAGTGCAGTTATACTACACTCAATCATTGCTTAATAAAAATGAGAGTTATTGAACATAAAATTAAGTAGTCTCTACAGGATTTCACCAATTTGAGGCTCTATATTCTAAGAATAACAGCAGTAATACATCTAGGAAAACATTGTTAGAAAAAGACCAAATATCACAATACGTGATGTAGCTAATTATCAAGTCAAATATTAAATTTTTATAAGATTAAGACCGATTTTCTTTTGATTGTAGAACTCTGAATCTTGACCATTTTTAATTTTTTTTTTATTGAAACCAAGGATATAGTTCATTTAGAAGAAAATGGATATTGGGCTTAAAAGAGTGGAACCGGAGAAACCAAAAGTAACGGGGCCGTGACTGCTTCCAAAATATTTAACATGTCATTTGCTGAATCGAATACTACGAAATTAATCCGAGTTTTGTAGGTCAATTCAAAGATGAGTTTTAAAGCGTAAATAGCAATAGAGTTCGACTTGTTTTCTCTATTACAAAACGGGTCTGAAACCACTTTTTATTTCTCCAGATTGTAGGACTCGACTATCAACATTAAAACCAAGTCTGTAGCTCAGTTGGAAAAAAGGTTATTGAACTTTAAATATTAAAATAGTGGAAGCCAAAAATTTATGGGTCAACGCAGCTTCCGATACCTTTAATGTATAGTTCTCATCGAATGTAATATAAAGAATTTGAGATCTGTGAGCTCATTAGAGCACAAGTAGTAAAGCTTCAAATTTAAGAGGGTTCGACCCACTTTCTCGGCTATGTACTGATTCGATAACTTCTATGATTGATGGAATATGGTAGGTGGTATACAGAGTCATATCAGAATAATATTAACATTAAATAAAGGCAAATCCCAGATGCTCCGCAATACATCAACTGCCCTACATCTACAGGGAGAATGCCTGAAAACACCACTACCTACGCCGGGGCAATACAGTGCCATATGGACACAGCTCATCCACGGCTACCTATGGCGAGTAATCCTATAGAAGGAAGGCTCATCCATCAGTCAAAACCTAAATTTAATCTGTTCCTCAGTTAGTCACAAGGATGGTATATAGAACCAAATTGACTCGGCTCCCAGGGTGGAGATTCTTAGTCTGGCTTTTCCATCAATAAGCCCGTCGACCAGGGATCCCAGTCGCGAGCCTTCAACTTCGTCCTCTCCATTGTGAGCGGGCCGAAGCTCCCAGTGAACAATCTTCCGATCCACGATATCACTGAGATCGCATCGATGAGCCTACTGGACCGGGTTCCCCAAGCCCTATCCGCAGAACCCTCAGGTACGGCCCCTCAACCGGGGCTTCAACCCGGAGCTTCTCATGACCACCCACGGAATCAGTGTACCTGCCCAGGCGCGTCACATAGCGCACATGACAAGGTCGACCACACGGAGATATTAATGGTCGGCCAGAACTGATAAGCTGCCCTAGGTAGTCGTGGGGTGAGCTTTATCTATATGGTACTGTCTTGCCCTCGACCATAGTTAGTGGAAATCATGGCATTATCCGTATAGATGGCGTGCAGTCCTTGAATTGCGATACATCTGGGTTTTGTCATTCAATTAATTAGTGCATAAGGTGAGCACAATGGGCAGAGGTATTGATTTCACGGATGTTCAAAAATGATCATTGGCTACCGCACCAAGGATGGAAGCATCTCGGAAACAGAAGACTTCGTGAATCACGAGGTGCTGTAGTAAGGGTGTACCAAGAATGGACCGCTAGCACACAGGTACCTCCAGACATCGTAACTGTAGACCCCAAAGGCCATCAACCCCGGAGGAGAACGTCGACTGGTAAAGGGCAATCGACGCGCAACAGTAATTGACCACTCGAATGCTGGGGCACCCAGGTACGTGTCCCCAATAACAGTAGAGCGAACCCTGTTACGCATGGGTCTCCAGAGTCGATGCTGCATAAAGGCGACTATGTTAACCAAGGTCCATCAGCAATGATGCCTGCAGTTCGCACAGGACTACCGTCGTTGGACAGTGGAAGAGTGGAAAAAAGGTTGCCTTCTCTGATGAATCGAGGTTTCTACTCCACAGAAATGACGGGTGGTGGCAGATACGGCGTCAGACACACGAGAACCAACACCTGGACACCCTTGTTGGTCAAGTACAGGCCAGTGGTAGCAGTGTGCATGTCGGGGGGGGGGGGATGTTTTCCTGGTATGACCTGGGACCACTGGATGGGTCCCTGAATGCCAATGGCTACCTGTCCATCTTCGCTCCTCCCCGATAGGGAGCCACCTTGTCGAGGTGGGGGGGGGGGGCTTGAGGGCCTTAATGAAGTCGAAGGCTCTGCTGACTAGAGCTGCTCACGTCAGACAGGCCAAAACGGAAGGGCCAGACTAAGAGCTGTCACAGGAACTGAGGCAGCTTGTTTGTGGCGCCCCGGAACATAGATTAAATTTAGGTTTTGACCAAGGGATGAACTTCTATAGTACTGTTCGCCCTAGGTAGTCATGGGGTGAGCTTTATCTATATGATACTGTCTTGCCCTTGACCGTAGTTAGTGGAAATCTTGGCATTATCCCTATAGATGGCGTGCAGTCCTTGAATTGCGATAAATCTGGGTTTTTTCATTCAATTTCCTGTCTATCCTTGCTGACCACATGCATCCCTTCCTGTTGGATGTTGACCCTGGTGGTGATGGTGTCTACCAACAGGACAATGCACCTTGCCATGTCGCTAAGGTGGGTGTGACGTGTTCCAGGAACACGACAGCAATGTCTCCATTCTTCCTTGGCCGGCAAAATCGCCCGACCTCAATCCCATAGAGCACTTGTGGGACCATTTGGTTCGGCATGCAGACCCACAAACACGTCATCTCCGGAACCTCTATACTCTACATGGAGTCCGAATGGGCACGTGTGCCTCTGGCAACCTTTCAGGCCTCATTGTGTCCATGCCACGCCGTCTCCCCGCTGTCATTCGGGCCAAGGGTGGTTATTCCCATTATTAGGTAGGTGGTCATATTATTCTGATATTACTGTGTAAGGATCTGCTAGCGGAAAAAAACAACTTTTCGAAATCTTTATATGTTAACCAGTCGAGCCCAGTATGCATTAGATTTCAAACCCATAAAACCAAAATTAATAAGTCGATACCGCAACCAATACATTCAACATATAGTTCTCTACTAGTGCAATCCGAGAATATTTGATGTTTGTATCTCAATCTTCTTCATTACGTTTGTCCATGCCTCGCCGGGTAACAGCTGTTTTGGCGGCACATAGAGGATCAACATCTTAGTAGTCAGGTGGTCATAATGTTTTGGCTCTTCTGTGCACACATACATGTGTGTGCATTATCATTGGTTCCAAATGTGCCACTATGGCAGCATGCAAGCACCAGACAATTTAGGTGTTGCCAGCAAAAAATTTCAATAGCTGTAAAAAAAGTATTCTCTTGTATATATTTTTCAAAAAATAACCCTTTCAAACAAACACATCAGTATGTATTGAAAAGCCTTGAACCAAAACTGTATAAAGTATGTTTTTTACATATATATGGCTTTGGTATTCTCATGGCTGAATTTCTGGCCAGGGGAAAATATCTCCTACTAACCATTGGTAATAACTCCTGACTAAAATATTTGGTGGGGGACTTTGATTACTACATCCCTGATGTAGGAAAAAAAAATTGGAAACATGCCTGATATTGAATTGAACCGAATATGACTAAAAAGATGTTGGGTTGTTGTTGTTTTACCTCTGAGCGGCACTTTTTTGCACACCATGGGCTAAATGGCCAGGTCACATGGACCCCGAAGGCTCAGAGAAGGTTGGGGGAGGGGACCCACTGGAACAGCTGTTGGGAGACAGATGGTAGTCTCCCGTCAAGGCCATCCAGCGTGTTCTTTAACGTACACAGGGTATGGCTCTCCCGCACACGGGGCCACGGCTTAACGTCCCATCCGACGGACGGCGGCCTTTCCAAGCCCATCGGTGTCCCCTACTGACCGTGAGCAGGGCGGGGAATTTTGCGGAGATAAATCTCAACGCTGACCCAGCTGGGACTCGAACCTGGGAACTACAGATTACGAGCCTGGCGCGCTACCGACTGAGCCACCCCCGCCCATAAAAAGATGTTTCATAATGCATATATTCTTCTGTCCAATGGATCCCCCCCCCCCAACCTCTCTGATTCCTTGGGGTCTTGTGACCTGCCAACTTAGCCAAGGTCCATCAGCAAACGTCGTAATAAAATTTTTAATTGTGTGCATAAAATTGCTTCTCAGAAGTAAAATAAATAACCCATTTCAATTCAAAAAGGTTCGAGTACCAAGGTTGAGATTAATCTCCGCCCTTTCCTTGGTCAGAAAGGACATACTGATGCTCTTGGAAAATCTGCCGCCCATCCGATAAGTAAAGCAGGGCACTGTGTGCAGAAAAGTCATATCAAGTGCATGCTCAAATACGCGCTGTATGGCTTTGATGGGAGGCTATCTCTCTTTCTCTCCTAACAGCTGTCCAGTGAATTCCCTAACCAACTCCGATCCTTGGGGTCTTTGTTATCTGACTATTTAAACCATTTTGTGCACAATAGTGATGCTTAGATGTGAAACAATTCACCCTAATCCCCTTTTTGAGCTCCTGCCCTTGGTATCCTTTTAACCTTTCATTGTATGCAAAAAAAAAGTGCCGTTTAAAGATGAAGCAACTCGATAACCCGTCGTAATAAAATTTTCTGTCTCCTTATCTTCCTTGGAAATCAATATCATACAAGTGATATTGGGTTGTTTTACCATGGGCTAAATGGCCAGGTCACATGGACTCCGAAGGCTCAGAGAAGGTTGTGGGAGGGGACCCATTGGAACAGCTGTTGGGAGACAGATGGTCAAGGATCTCCTTGTGGTAAAGGAGGGAGTTTTGCGGAGATGAATTTGAATGATGGCCCAGGTTGGACTCGAACCTGGAAACTGCAGATTACGACGATGTCTAGCTACTGACTGAGCCACCCCACCCCTGAAAGTTTAGTAGTAAAATCCACTGTAGAAATTCACATATTAACAAATTATGTTTCTTTTAACTGTTTCACGGTACAGCGTAAAAATAATAACATTGCTGAAAGTTACACACAGAGACCATTAATATCGAATAAAAATTTTAATATGCTTTCGACACAAAGGCTCTGTCACTTTTTTCCACATACTATAAATAAAAAAATAAAATAAATACCCCCTCAAGCAGCTGCTTGCCACAGAGGTCTGACAGGAGCCTGTCAGTTTATATGCCACAGTAGAAGATCTGAGAGGATGGCAGGACCTCAGCAAAAAACTATAGCCTCATATAAAGAATTACGCCTCTGTAAAACTTTCTCCATGCATTTGTAACATCGAAGAATCCGGCTTCTTTCCACATCGAAGTCTGAATTCTTGACCACGCTCATGCAGCCATATATTAGTCACTGCAAGATATTCAAATAAATTGGATTACATTTCAGGATTATGTTTCAATAAGACATTTTCTTGTGTTTAATACATGGTATCTTAGAAAAATAAAAAAGCCGAAATCTTCAATTTGTTTAGATAAAAACAAAATTATTTGTGGGCATTTTTCCATTAAAAAATAATATTAATACATCTGATCATTTGGGTAACTTGGCTTGGAGGTCTAGAACTTTTTTATTTAACATTTTCGTTAAAAACAAAGAAAGAGATAAAGATAAAGTATGACAATTTGTTAAAATAAAATTACCAATAAAACAAAATCGTCATTGCTAAAGACGCTGCAATACCAAAATATTAGAGAATTTGCATCTAATGTCTACAAGAACGTAACTTTAAAGCTCTGTTATATCCTGAAACAAAAATTTTATAGGAAAATGTAAGTAAGCATGGACATGCAGATAAAGATCATAATCAAATCTATTTAAATCTCGATTTTTAACAATATTCGTTCAGTAAAGAATTATGGGAGCTGGAATATTTCGCAACTGTATACGTCAGATATTAATTAAAACTAAATAATAAATACTGTTTCAAACCGTTTAATAAAATATTCATTTTAGAAAGTTTGCTTATTTCAATATTAGATAATTACGAATGATTTTTATAAAACAATATAATTTATGGTTAAATATTCCCACTTCCATAACTCTCTAAATACTAAGTGAATCTTGTTAAAAATCGATATTTAAACATTAATTTATGATCTTTAAGTCACATTTTTCCATTAAATGCGGGTCAAGGTTAGCTCAGTCCATAGCGTGCCAATCTGCAGCTTCCAGGTTTGAGCCCCAACTGTATCAGCATTGAGATTTACACTGAATGGATACATTATTATATACACCTACCTCCCCCCCCCCCCCCCGACAGAGAACCACCTTGATGTGGTGGGGGGCTTGAGGACCCATCAGGTCGAAGGCTCTGGTTTGGGCCCCAGTTGAACAGGCTAAGACCCCGAGGTCGAAGGCTCTGCTGACCAGTTTGGGACCCGGTTGGACAGTCTAAGAACTAAAGCTTAGAGTAGTTGTCAGGGGCCCTTCTGACTGACTTGGTCCGTTTGGTCTGACAGGGCTCAAAAAATCGGGCCGGACTAAGAGAGCTGAGTCAACTTGGATCTACATATCCTTGTTTGTGGCTAACCGTGGAATAGAATAAAATCCAGGTTTTGCAGCGGCGGTGCCGTGGGTTGAGCTTTACTTCTATAGTACTGTTCACCCTAGACTGTCGTGGGCTGTGCATTTACCTATATGGTATTGTATGTCCCCGACATTTAGATAATGCTCAAAGTGGCATTACCCTATTTTATACTGGTAGTGCTTTAGGCGGAACCAGTGGGTCTTGTCATTCAGTATATACACCTACCTAATAATCTGTTGCTCTATCTTTTGTCCTCACAACAGCAGCCAGACGTCTTGGTAAGGACTCAATGAGGTGTTGAAAACACGGCGGTGGTATTGCCGCCCATGAAACGAGGATCGCCTGCCGTAGAGCATCCACAGTTGATGGCAGAGGTTGGTTCTCTTTCCACGACCACATGGTGGGTTCAAACAGATCTTTCCAATTTGTCCCACAAATTCTCAATGGAGTTGAGGTCCGGTGATCGAAGGAGCCATTTGAGTGTAGTAAACTCACTTGAATGTTCCTAGAGTCAATTTGTCGCCACTCGGGGATTATGCAGTGTGGCGTTGTCCTAATGAAAGATGGCGTCATGGTGCGGAAAGAGAATCATTGCGAACGGATGTAGATGGTCGGCGAGGATGTTCACATACCTTGTGCCATAGACAGAAGTCTCGACGGGTATGAAGGGCCCCAAGGAAGCACATGTAAATGCATTCCAAACTGTTATACCGCCTCCACCTGTCAGCCTTTGTAAACATGAGAACAGAAAACTTGATGCCTTTGATTCTAGATGTTTACACAGTCTTGGGAATTACGTGGTTCAACTTTGTAAGTAATGGTGAGGTTAGGCAAAGGAGTCTGCAATCACTTCTAAGCAACATATTGCGCAGAGAGAGACTCCGTTGGTTTGGCGATATTGCCCGTATGGATAATTATAGATTAGCGAATAGGGTTATGAACAGTGTGTCTAAAGGCTTCGGAAAGAGGGGGAGGGGAGACCTAAGATGCGGTGGGTAGACAATTTCAAACAGGACCTTGTTAGAATTAGTGTGCAGTGGCCAGATGCAGCAGATATAACTCAGGACAGATATGCTTGGAGAACTAAATTTCACGGTCTAGTTCAACCTCCGTACCCCATGGCTGCTTCAGGATGATGACTGTGCCTATTGAATACGAATTACGTTTAATACTGTATATCAGTGATCTTCAATGTTTTTCAATTCACCTGTTTTTGCTTTATTTTGCTATTTGAAATACCTCATCACCCCTTTCCGTATCAAAATAACATTAAAATTGTATTAGGGGCGGGGGTGGCTCAGTCGGTAGCGCGCCAGGCTCGTATCTGTAGTTCCCAGGTTCGAGTCACAGCTGGGTCAGCGTTGAGACATCGCGAAACTCCCCGCCCTGCCACGGTCAGTAGGGGACACCGATGGGCTTGGAAAGGCCGTCGGATGGGACGTTAAGCCGTGGTTCCCTGTGCGGGAGAGAGCCATACCCTCTGCACGTTAAAGAACACGCTGGATGGCCTTGACGGGAGGCTACTATCTGTCTCCCAACAGCTGGTCCCCCAACCTTCTCTGAGCCTTCGGGGTCTTTGCGACCTGGCTAGTTAGCCCATGGTGTGCAAAAAAGTGCTGTTCAGAGATAAAACAACCCAACTTAAAATTGTATTTGGTCAGTTCTTTAACACCAACCACAAACCCTAAAACGACTACGTTGAAGACCACTGCTGTACATCACATTTCTTGATTTTGTATCTTCATGAAAAAGGAAACATACTGACCCCATTTCGTACCCGTAACCACTGGACAGGCACCATGAAGGGTAAGCAAATCTACGTCACCATTGGATTTAAGATTGTGCCAGTAAAGTGCTGAACCCTATAGAGGAATAAAAACAAAGGTATTGTGAAATAAAAGTACATGGAATAAAATGGTAGCAATGTGAATATACAATAATGCAAATGTACACATGTATCAGTGATCTGATTTTTTTAAATAAGGAGATCCTTTCTCCCAGATTATTTTTGGGCGGGGTGCCTCATTCGGTAGCACGGCAGGTCATAATCTGCAATTCAAAAGTTCGAGTCCTACATAATATTGTTACGACAGATGAACGCGCTACAGTGACTTCACGAGTTAACGTGATTGTAGCCCTCGTGTGTGCTTCAAGCGTGAGATTCAATTAGCCAACGATTTGGAACAGAACAGTTCTGAAGAAGAAGAATGAAAATATAGCAGTGCAGTGTGTTAAAGTTCTGAAATCTGAAAGGTTGATCAGATGGTTTGTGTCTGTGCGCGATAAGTAAAAGACAAGAAGAATCTTTTGTGTTGTGTGCGCGGACGGTCCTCGTATTATTTTACTAATGTGAAAAGTTTAGTGAACTAGCAGAGGACGATAATTTGTTTACGTCTCAAGATGTTCAAATGACATGGTAAACAAGGTTGAAAAGGTAGTATTTAATAGAATAGACAGAGCTGTTGTTGAGTACTCTGTGCAGGAAGATTGATGATTTTTTTGCATGTTAGTAGTTAATTTGTTTATGAGAAACTACATCCATATTTTCTTTGTAACGATTTGCATTGTATTACAATTGGTTTTAAAACATAGTTATTGAAACTCACGCCCAGTGCTATCCATATTTTGTATTCCGCAACATTTGGTGTCTAGGAGTGTGGATAATTTAATTGAATGCCTTTCACTAGAAGTTGGATGAGTTAATAAAGCTGATGACTGATATGAAAGCCGATATGGCTACGCAGATGACTGAGATTAAAGGTGATATAGCTGCCCAAAGCAATAAAATAGGTGACCTGGCCCCACAAAATACTGAGATTAAAGGTGATCTAGCTGCCCAAAGCGATAAAATAGATGACTTGAAAGCCGAAATGGCCGCACAAAATACTGAGATGAGAGCTGAAGTGACTTCTCAAATTGATAAGATTATTGATCAGTTCAAGGATATCAAAACCGAACTCAATAGACAATGTAATAGTTTAAAGGTTGAATTTGTCAGTGAAAAAGATGATCTTGTTAGTGTTAAGTTAGATTGTAAACATGAAAAAGAAAAAGAGAAAGGCAACGCATATCAAAATGTGTTTCCCAAACCAATAGGTGAATATATCTCCAGCAGTGGGAGCTATAGTACAGATGAACATAATGCTGATGCGGGAAAGAAACGATGCGGAACCAGAAAACATTCCAGGATTCTTCGCTATCTGAAAAAGAAGCAATTTAAGAAACGATGCGGAACCAGAAAACATTCCAAGATTCTTCGCTATCTGAAAAAGAAGCAATTTAAGAAACGATGCGGAACCAGAAAACATTCCAAGATTCTTCGCTATCTGAAAAAGAAGCAATTTAAGAAACGATGCGGAACCAGAAAACATTCCAGGATTCTTCGCTATCTGGAAAAGAAGCAATGTAGATTCAATTCGTTTTTACAAAATTCGACGGACAGGAGAAGCTCGCTGGGGCAGAGGCGTTCTAATGAAGCCTTCATATGGATTGAAGAGATCTCGAGAGAGATGGAGAAAGTGCGAGAGGACTGCGAGAGGAAGACTACAAAAGAATCGGATCTTCGCAAGAAAGGAAAATCTCGAAATGTGGATCTGCTACTGGAAATCAAGAAACGTAGAGATAGCGCAGATAATGCCTTTGACCACGCAACTACTGGTGATGCATGGCAGAGTGTCTATGTCGCTGGTGACATGTCTAGGAACTGTGAGGAACAATCACTCAGATCGGAGAGCTGTGAGACTATACAGTACGCTTTGCACTTCAAAATACCTAGGTATACAAGTCTGGCACGATCTGAAGAGAGATCCACACGAAAGGTATTCTATTCCTCGCCGTCAGCAAAATGCGTCATGGACAATTATCGCAAAGGCAGAGTAACGAGTGGTAATGAGGGGGAAGTCGGAGAGATTTTTCCGAAGCATATAGCCACACTCGAATCGTTTATAGAAAGTGGGGATTTAAGAAAGAAGAATTCCGAAGAATGGCATAGAAGCGTAACAGGTGATGCTAGTAAAGTAGCTTCAGGCAGAGACAGTACTTCAAAGACTAACTCTCTGGATGAAACTAAGCCTCAGAGTTACGATCAGAGAGAAGTGAAGCCCTCAGATAATCTCAACGTAACCAAGCTGAATTCTTTTCTGAACAGTCAATGCGCAGATTTGGACATTATAACCATTTAGATTATAAGGATATAGAAAAGTTTTATCACGACAACAAGAGCTCTAAAGTGGACAATATCATGTTACAAAACTCGTCGCTGATCTCCAGAATGAACAATTTGGCAATCATGACTGATATTTCCCTGGCTAATTACAATGAGAGCTCCAAGAAAGTGAATTCGGAAGAAACAGCAACTATGACCTCCTCGGGTCATGTGTTTTGCTGGAGACCCGAGTGGCGCCATCGGATGGTAGATAAACACAGCACAGGAGGTGTCAGCGACAAAGTGAGTCTTGTCTTGGCTCCTGCACTTGCTGCTTTAGGTCTCAAGGTCCCTATGATCTCCGGTCATGCTCACCAATTGACGGGAGATACTCTGGACAAATTGGAATCCATCCCTGGCTTCACAGTCGACTGCACTAAAGATAAAATCGAGCAGATGATGGAAGACGTCGGATGCTACATCGTAGGACAGACAGAGGAGCTGGTGCCAACAGATAAGGAGATTTACCGCTGCAAGGATCTGACGGCTACCGTAGATAGCGTTCCTCTAATGAGATGCTCAATTGTGTCCAAAAAGCTGGCTGAAGGAGTGTGCGCTTTGGTTTATGATGCTGAATTCGGAAAAGGAGCTATTGATCTCATCAGTACAGAAGATGTTGCTGTTGATTTAGTTAAGAAAATGGTTGCAGCATCACAAGCTCGTGGAATGAAGAGTTCAGCTGTTATCAGCAACATGGATTCACCTCTTGAAAACTCTGCTGACAACTCTCAGGAAGTGATGGAAGCTGTTCAGTGTTTCCTTGGTAACGGATCCTTGGAACTGCAAGAGCTCGTCGAAGAGTTAAGAGGAGAACTTCTGCGTTTGGTGAACATTGTGGATAATAGGGTAGATGAAGCATCACGTGTCCGCAAGGTTCTGCATAACGGCAATGCTTTGAACAAGTTTCGTAACATGTTAATAGAACAAGGATTATCTGAAGATGTTGCAAGCTGGCTATGTGAAGGTAAAACAGAAAAAATATTGCTAGCAGCCCGACACATCACTGATTTCACTTATACAGGAGAAACAGGTAAGGTTGTCGGATTAGAAGCTGCAGTTCTAGCAAGAGTATGGAAGGAGGAGATGGACCGAAGCGCTAAAAAGAATTATGGAGTTGATATTATAATTGTGAAGCACCTTGGGGATCAAATTGAATCGGGTGAAATATGGCTGAAGGTTCATCACGACAGTTCTGAATTAAGTGAAAGTCAACTGACAAAAGGGTCAGACTGGAGGATGAAACTTCTCCCTAGATTTTATGTCACCAATGACTTTTATTCCTTGTTACTGTTGATAGAATTAAAAATCCAAAGGAGAAAGCTTTCGACAAAGAAGAAAACTTTTTACAGGTTTTGCACGAAAACTCTTAGTCGATTCTTCTCCCTGCGGAGACATAAACCTGTTCACAAGGGCTATAGGCCTTACACGTATTATGTTTGTGGACGAGGCTTCAGTGAGAAAAGAAATCTACGTCATAATGAGATTCGCTTTCATTTTAACACAGACATGTGGATAAACTGAAGAAGCTTCGGAATCCAGAATTGTTCGGGACGAACAAGACCTAAGGAGGGGGGGCAGTGTTACGACAGATGAACGCGCTACAGTGACTTCACGAGTTAACGTGATTGTACTCCTCGTGTGTGCTTCAGCGTGAGATTCAATTAGCCAACGATTTGGAACTTAGAACAGTTCTGAAGAAGAAGAATGAAAATATAGCAGTGCAGTGTGTTAAAAGTTCTGAGATCTGAAAGGTTGTTCAGATGATCTGAGTCTGTGCGTGATAAGTAAAAGACAAGAAGAATCTTTTGTGTTGTGTGCGCGGACGGTCCTCGTATTATTTTACTAATGTGAAAAGTTTAGTGAACTAGCAGAGGACGATAATTTGTTTACGTCTCAAGATGTTCAAATGACATGGTAAACAAGGTTGAAAAGGTAGTATTTAATAGAATAGACAGAGCTGTTGTTGAGTACTCTGTGCAGGAAGATTGATGATTCTTGCATGTTAGTGGTTAATTTGTTTATGAGAAACTACATCCATATTTTCTTTGTAACGATTTGCATTGTATTACAATTGGTTTTAAAACATAGTTATTGAAACTCACGCCCAGTGCTATCCATATTTTGTAATCCGCAACAATATAATAATGCTAGTCCTACATAATTATAATAATGCATAAGCTAGCATTCAGAGTTATCTTGGCAAAACTACCCATCATGCCCTAGGTCAGTAGGGGACACCGATGGACTTGGAAAGGCCGCCCTCTGTCGGATGAAACGTAAAGTGGTCCCGTTTTGCGGGAGAGCCATACCGGTGCACATTAAAGAACATGCTGGATGGCCTTGACGAGAGGCTGTCTAGTGGGTCCCCTTCTCTAACTTTTTCTGGGCTCTCAGGGTCCTTGTGACCTGGCCATTAAGCCCGTTATGTACAAAAAAGTGCCTCTCAGAGTTAAAAATAAAATCCAACCCAACTTTTAGGGTTCCAAAAAATAAGATTTCAATATAATTACTGTAAATATTATTGTATTTTTTAACTAAATATCAGTGTCGGAAAGAAATTGATAGTCAAAGAATTTTAAATATTTTCCAGTAGCAAAATTCCAGCGATCTCGCTGCAGTTTATGAACTAGCATTTTACACTTTGTTTCCAGTAATATACACTGGTACTCAAAAGTTAAGATCAAAACTCAAAAACCCTATAATTGATAGTGGTGAAATTATAATGAGATATGTTATGATAATAACTTAGTAAATGCACTAAGAACAGCAATCTGACACTTTTACTTTTATATTATACTAATGACTTCATGAGTAGGCTAAAAAATTGTATTAAGAGTCATTGCAAGGCCTTTCACAGCCAGAAAGGCCCATGCCACTTTCAACTCGTAATTATCCAAAACGAAAATCAGTTTTCAATATTTTTCACGATCGCTTTTAATTCGAATTTGATAAAATCCATATAATTTTTTTTTACCATCATGCCACAGAAGTTGGGTTGTTTTATCTCTGAGCAGCACTTTTTTTGCACACAATGGGGTAAATAGCCAAGTCACAAGGACCCCGAGTGCTCGGAGGAGGTTGGGGGGAGAAGGGTACCTACTAGAACAGCTGTTTTGAGACTTATGGTGACCTCTGGTCAAGACCATCCAGCATGTTCCTTAAAGTGCACTGACAGACGGCGTCCTTTTCAAGCCCATCGGTGTCCCCTATTGACCGAGGATAGAGCGAGGAGTTTTGTGAAGATTAATCTCAACGCTAACCCAGGTTCAATCACGGGGGAGGGGGGGGGGGCTCAGTCGGTAGCGCGCCAGGCTCGTAATCTGTAAATGACGTAATCTGTAATGGTGTGCAAAAAAGTGCCGCTCAGAGGTAAAACAACCCAACACGGAGGTCGGACAGAAGCTGTTAGTATAATACTTCATAGAGAAGTTGTAAAAGAAAATCTCGAAGGTATTTCTATCTAAATGACGTACTCAATGGATTTCTCAACAGATAGATAACAAAAGAATCATCAATATTTATATTTTACTAAATTGCACTTTTTATTGTTGTACGTGCGTGGCTAAATTATTTTGAATACCTAACAAATATTTTGTCGCATGTATCGTTATACATATATTTTCAAAGTTTTCAATTCTCTGCATAGTTGTCGTTGAAATGAGTGTTGAAGTACTGCTAACGGTCATCTCTCTCAGCGGGTCATCGTTGAGATTTATCTCCGCAAAATTCCCCGCCCTGCCCATGGTCAGTAGGGGACACCGATGGGCTTAGAAAGGCCGCCATCCATCGGATGGGACGTTAAAGCCGTGGCCCCGTGTGCGGGAGAGCCATACCCTGTGCACGTTAAAGAACACGCTGGATGACCTTGACGGGGGGCTACCATCTGTCTCCCAACAGCTGTTCCAGTGGGTCCCCTCCTCCAACCTTCTCTCATCCTTCGGGTCCTTGTGACCTGGCCATTTAGCCCATGGTGTGCAAAAAAGTGCCCTCAGAGGTAAAACAACCCAACCCATCTCATCTCAGCTGATGATCTGTAGCAATTCGTGCCAAACGCCTGTCCCTGTCTCTCAAAATCAATCGTGATTCTGAGAGAGTTTTAAGACATCCTTGTGACCTGGCCATTTACTCCATTGTGTGGAAAAAAAGTGCCGCTCAGAGGTGAAACAACCCTACCCAGATTTTTTTGGGTGCCAAAATATAAGATTTCGATATAATTACTCTAAATATTATTTATTTCTTAACTAAATATTAGTGTCGGAAAGAAAAATGAAAGTCAAAGAGTTTTAAATATTTTCCAGTGGTAAAATTCCAGCAGTCTCACTGCAGTTTATGAACAAGAACTTTACACATTTACTACACTGGTACTCAAATTATTAAACGCCATACATTGGGATATTGTGCTACCTGATTTCCGTAAGTTCCATCAGCTCTACTACAGATGCTCCTGCCCATCATCCCTTTGAAGTCAGTTAGATCGGCCTTTTTACTCATGGCTCAAGTGACTCAGTTTCCATCATGCTTTAGTGAGTTGGGTTGGGTTGTTTTACCTCTGAGCGGCACTTTTTTGCACACCATGGGCTAAATGGCCAGGTCACATGGACCCCGAAGGCTCAGAGAAGGTTGGGGGAGGGGACCCACTGGAACAGCTGTTGGGAGACAGATGGTAGCCTCCCGTCAAGGCCATCCAGCGTGTTCTTTAATGTGCACAGGGTATGGCTCTCCCGCACACGGGGCCACGGCTTAACGTCCCATCCGACGGACGGCTGCTTTTCCAAGCCCAGCGGTGTCCCCTACTGACCGTGGGCAGGGCGGGGAATTTTGCGGAGATAAATCTCAACGCTGACCCAGCTGGGACTCGAACCTGTGAACTACAGATTACGAGCCTGGCGCGCTACCGACTGAGCCACCCCCGCCCCCTATGCTTTAGTGATGTAGAATACTTACATTACTAAGAAATTTTGCGTACATGTTTTATGGTACTTCACGCATGACCCAGTGTTCAAAAATAATTTGGCCAGGCAGTGTATGTAATATCAAAAATTTGGCAAGTGTCTAATTTCGTGACCCACTTTGAGCTTGAGGAACAGGTCAAATGGCGCTACCCCCTCTCTGAAAGGCTCTGAGAATCAATGGAAATATACCCTAATATGACACATGATGTCTTCTAGGTGGCAATACAGGTTTCTCAACAATTTCTGTTATTGAGAGTGGATTGGATTCTTTTACGAGGGATGTTTAAAAAGTTCTTGACATGCATCGTAGAACATAAATCATCGCACTTACGCCAAGTGTCTTTCATAGCACTCCCCTCCAGCATCTATGCAAAGTTTCAGACATCAGACGTCTATGCTAATTCTGGAACGCTTGGTGGTACAGTCGCTCAAAAAAGTATCCGAACGCTATGGTTGATTACAGAATTCAGAAAAAATATCTGGCAACGATTTTTTTTTTAGAAATTGGCGATCTGGCAACCTTCGTGTCACGTGACACGAAGGTTGCCAGATCACTAATTTCTAAAAAAATCGTTGCCATATATTTTTTCTGAATTCTGTAATCAACCATAGTGTTCGGATACTTTTTTGAGCGACTGTAGGTGGTCATATTATTTTGATACTAGATCGTGTGGGCTCACTCACGGAAATATTGAGCGTGTGCAGTTACCGTTCACAGCAAACTGGAGCGTGTGCAGTAACTGCACACGCTCCAGTTTGCTGTGAACGGTAACTGGAGCGTGTACAGTTGCTGTACACGCTCCAGATATTTTTCCTGAATTCTGTAATCACGTGACACGAAAGTTGCCAGATCACTAATTTCTGAAAAAAATCGTTGCCAGATATTTTTTCTGAATTCTGGAATCAACCATAGTGTTCGGATATTTTTTTGAGCGACTGTAGGTGGTCATATTATTTTGATACTAGATCGTGTGGGCTCACTCACGGAAATATTGAGCGTGTGCAGTTACCGTTCACAGCAAACTGGAGCGTGTGCAGTAACTGCACACGCTCCAGTTCGGTGCAGCACACGCTCCAGTTTCCGTGAGCTGCACACGCTCCAGTTCGGTTACTGCACACGCTCCAGTTTGCTGTGAACGGTAACTGCACACGCTCAATATTTCCGTGAGTAAGCCCACACGATCTAGTATCAAAATAATATGACCACCTACAGTCGCTCAAAAAAGTATCCGAACACTATGACACGAAGGTTGCCAGATCACTAATTTCTAAAAAAAATCGTTGCCATATATTTTTTCTGAATTCTGTAATCAACCATAGTGTTCGGATACTTTTTTGAGCGACTGTACCAAGCATTTATACTTCTCATGATCGAGTGCATATCTACAGACACGTGTCAAGAACCTTTTGAACGACCTCCGTAAGTTCAGTATTAGGTATGCCATGATGAAATAAGCCCAATACTAGGTGTGAAGCGAAAAAGTGAGCGAGTACTAAGTGTGATGCAATATGGGAAAAAAATACAGAACCAGTGATACAGAGTATGGCTTGATGAGACTATTGATGCCATATGACATCATTAACCTTGATAAGTCTATCAATAATTATCTTGAATGTCCAAAATAAAAAAAATATGTCACGTAGTATCGTATTTTTATTTTTAACGTTAAAGTTTATGTATGCCCACACAGAAAATCCAAAAAAAAAAATCAGCGTTTTCTTAATTCAACCAGAAAAGGATTAAAACTATTTCTAACAACTGATACTGAAAATAACAAAACAGTAAACCTGAACACTCATCATTCATCCTGGGTTGTTTTACCTCTGAGCGGCACTTTTTTTGCACACCATGGGCTAAATGGCCAGGTCACATGGACCCCGAAGGCTCAGAGAAAGTTGGGGGAGAGGACCCACTGGAACAGCTGTTGGGAGACAGATGGTAGCCTCCCGTTAAGACCATCCAGCGTGTTCTTTAACGTGCACAGGGTATGTCTCTCCCGCACACGGGGCCACGGCTTAACGTCCCATCCGACGGACGACGGCCTTTCCAAGCCCATCGGTGTCCCCTACTGACCGTGGGCAGGGCGGGGAATTTTGTGGAGATAAATCTCAACGCTGACCCAGCTGGGACTCGAACCTGTGAACTACAGATTACGAGCCTGGCGCGCTACCGACTGAGCCACCCCCGCCCCTTCATCCTGGATGTTCTTGATAGTCTACAACGACGATGATAATGATGATTCGACATCTATGACAATGGTGACTACGAGGAAGATAAATGATGATTCGACATCTATGACAATGGTGACTACGAGAACGATAAATGATGATTAGTAAAGCATCCGTACGATGAACTTAGAGATTTTTATCCTTGCCTTTTAGAGCACAAGGATTTGCAGCACTGTAGAGCAAGAAGAGTTTTATTAAATGTCCACTATCATTGCCACTAAACAAGAACAGTCACACGGTCTTTAACTGCTTTGAAACCAGGGGCTTGTCTTTTAAATTCGAAATGTACAGTCGCTCCAAAAAAAAATCCGAACACTATGGTTTATTACAGAAAATTAGTTATTTCAGAAAAAATATCTGGCAACGATGTTTTTAGAAATTAGCCTTCGTGTCACGTGACACGAAGGTTGCCAGATCACTAATTTCTAAAAAAATCGTTGCCAGATATTTTTTCGGAATTCTGTAATCAACCATAGTGTTCGGATACTTTTTTGAGCGACTGTAGGTGGTCATATTATTTTGATACTAAATCGTGTGGGCTCACTCACGGAAATATTGAGCTTGTGCAGTTACCGTTCACAGCAAACTGGAGCGTGTGCAGTAACTGCACACGCTCCAGTTTGCTGTGAACGGTAACTGGAGCGTGTACAGTTGCTGTACACGCTCCAGATATTTTTCCTGAATTCTGTAATCACGTGACACGAAGGTTGCCAGATCACTAATTTCCAAAAAATTCGTTTCCAGATATTTTTTCTGAATTCTGTAATCAACCATAGTGTCGGATACTTTTTTGAGCGACTGTACCTTTCCATGTTTTTTTTTCTCTCTTGAAGTAGTGTTAATATTTCCTCTAAGGCATGTCATTTGAAAGCACGAGCATGGACGTGAGGAATCCTTCACTGATGAGGTGAATTGAAAGCGATTCCAAGTGACGTTTAAATCACGACGAACACTTTCATCCGGGGACTGTAACCCCCCCTCCCCCCCCCAAAAAAAAATCAGCGTTTTCTTAATTCAACCAGGAAAGGGTTAAAACTATTTCTAACAACTGAGATTGAAAATAATAATACCCCCTCAAGTAGCTGCTTGCCACGTAGTCGACAGTAGCCTTTTCAGTTTAATAGGCCATAATAGAAGATCTGAAGATTTGTGAGGATGGCCGGACCTCAGCAGAAAGACAACGTAAGTAATCATGCGTTATCCGGGGCTCGAACCCAGGTCCCTTTGACCAGTAGCTTGGCGCGCTAACCACTCGGGCCACGGGATTGCATCTCAGTAAATTGCAGCTTGAGCCAAATCAGTGCTACACTATAAGAACGCTTTGAAACTCTATGAAATACCCAGCCCTAGTTCCTTTCTAACGTTCATAGCAAAGCCTGATACGAAATGGTCTTCCTCAAGACCCACTGAATTGCAATCGGAATTATTAGGTTAATTTAAAATGTTTTTACCTACCTTAGTTGGCCACACTGTGAGATTCAGGCGAGGGAAGACAGTGGCTCCACCTTCATCGACATCATTCAGCTAAAAAATGGAAACTTATAATTTTTGTATGCACTGCAAACAACATAAAAAATGCATTTCGCAAATTCTTTCAGGCAAATCATTGTCAAAATTGCTTAATTTCATCATTTCAATTAATACTTAAGTGAAAACATACATTCCATTGTTACAAGCGGCATAACTTCAAAAATTGCACTTTACCGCAGTGGGGGCGGGGGTGGCTCAATCGGTAGCGCGCCAGGCTCGTAATCTGTAGTTTCCAGGTTCGAGTCCCAGCTGGGTCAGCGTTGAGATTTATCTCCGAAAAATTCCCCGCTTTGCCCACGGTCAGTAGGGAACACCGATGGGCTTGGAAAGGGCGCCGTCCGTCGGATGGGACGTTAAGCCGTGGCCCCATGTGTGGGAGAGCCATACATCCCTTCCGACGGACGGTGCCTTTCCAAGCCTATCTGTGTCCCCTACTGACCGTTGGCAGGGCGGGGAATTTTGCGGAGATAGATGTCAACGCTGACCCAGCTGGGACTCGAACTTGGGAACTAAAGATTACGAGCCTGGCGCGCTACCGACTGAGCCACCCCCGCCCCCTTGTGCAGGAGAGACACACCCTGTGCACATTAAAGAACACGCTTGATGGCCTTGACGAGAAACTTCTATCTATCTCCTAACAGCCGTCCAGTGGGTCCCCTTCCCCCAACCTACTCTGAGCCTCTCGGGGTCCTTGTGACCTGCCCGTTTTGTCCATTGTGTGCAAAAATAGTGCCGCTCAGAGATATAACAACCGTACCCATTCTGCCTATTTCATAATGATTCTTAGATCTGTTAATCTCTGGATCAGAATCCGTTATATAGTTTCTGATTCTGCTAATATTCGAGATTAGGAATTTCCCATTAAGACAGAGTCAGATTATTTCCAGATGCTCAATCTCAGTCTGATATCCAATCTCTTGATCTTCTTCAACATTCACCTCATTCGATCACAAGATCGTTTCCTAACACTTTCTCCAAAATATTTCAAAAACTTTTTGTTTCACGATGATGATTCGAGCAATCGGAACTTAATTAGTTTCCCTGAGAGTACGAAACAATATTCATTGTCAAAAAGAAATAAATCTTACTTACATAAGCTAGCCAAGTTGCGATTCGACCTCCAATGTTTTCTCCGTACATATTACCAGATTCGGGCTGGAAAGCAAATAAAACAATACTTGTAAAGAAATTTTATTCGTGAAAATGATAAAAGACGTATTTCAAACAATCCATAGAGCTTAGTACAAAAAATTAATATTAAAAGAAGAGTGAGTTATTGTTTTACCTCTGAGAGGTATTTTTTGCGCACAATGGCCAGGTCACAAGGACCCCAGGACTCAAAGAAGGTTAGGGGAAAGGGACTCACTGAACTGTTAAGAGACACATGGTTAGCCTCCCGTCAAGGTGGGGCGGGGCTGGCTCAGTCGGTAGCTCGCCAGGCTCGTAATATGTAGTTCCCAGGTTCGAGTCCCAGCTGGGTCAGCGTTGAGATTTATCTCCGCAAAATTCCCCGCCTTCCCACGGTCAGTAGGGGACACCGATGGGCTTGGAAAGGCCGCCGTCCGTCGGATGGGACGTTAAGCCGTGGTGCTGTGTGCATGAGAGAGCCATACCCTGTGCACGTTAAAGAACACGCTGGATGGCCTTGACGGGAGGCTACCATCTGTCTCCCAACAGCTGTTCCATTGGGTCCCCTCCCTTCTCTGAGCCTTCGGGGTCCATGTGACCTGGCCATTTAGCCCAATGGTGTGCAAAAGGGTGCCGCTCAGAGGTAAAACACAACCCGTCAAGGTTGTCCAGTGCGTTCTGTAACGTGTAGAGGGTATGGCTCTCCCACACACGAACCACAGTGTTACGTCCCATTCTGAGGTCTTTCTAAGCCCATCCATGTCTCGTTAGCGGAGATAAATCTGAGCTAGGCTGTTTTACCTCTCGGCGGCAGTTTTTTGAATACAATGGGCTAAAGGACCAGGTCACACGAAGGTTCAGAGAAGGTTGGGGGAGGGGACTCACCGGAACAGCTGTTGGAAGACAGATGGTAGCCTCCCGAAAAGGCCATCCAGCGTGTTCTTTAACGTGAACAGGGTATGGCTTTCCACAAATGGGAGCACTGCTTAACGTCCCATCCGACGGACAACGCCTTTTCAAGCCCATCGGCGTCCCCTACTGAGCGTGGGCAGGACGGGGAGTTTTGCGGGAGATAAATCTGAACACTGGCCCAGGTGGGCTCTACAAAGGTACAGTCGCTCAAAAAAGTATCCGACCACTATGGTTGATTACAAAATTCAGAACAAATATCTGGCAACGATTTTTTTAGACACGAAGGTTGCCAGATCACTAATTTCTAAAACAATCGTTGCCAGATATTTTTTCTGAATTTTGTAATGAACCATAGTGTTCGGATACTTTTTTGAGCGACTGTAGGTGGTCATATTATTTTCATACTAGATCGTGTGGGCTCACTCACGGAAATATTGAGCGTGTGCAGTTACCGTTCACAGCAAACTGGAGCGTGTGCAGTAACTGCACACGCTCCAGTTTGCTGTGAACGGTAACTGGAGCGTGTACAGTTGCTGTACACGCTCCAGATATTTTTCCTGAATTCTGCAATCACGTGACACGAAGGTTGCCAGATCACTAATTCCTAAAAAAATCGTTGCCAAATATTTTTTCTGAATTCAGTAGTCAACCATAGTGTTCGGATACTTTTTTGAGCGACTGTACTATAGATTATGAGGCTCTATAAAGGTACTATAGATTGAGTCTAGTGCTCCTTCGACTATATTGTCCCCGCCCCATGCCACTGAATTTGAAATATTAGAGAGATTGAAAACCATTAAGAATAATAGTAGTCATATAATAATTCTTAAATAATTGGATTACTCACCACTTCATCAGTATGCAAGTGAAAATGACCACCGAGCCCATAATTGGCTACTTGGACGGGTTCAGCGGAAGTGGTAGAAAGACCGGTGATGTCTTCAATTCTGCGGTAGATGATCGGCACAGTGGAATGGTCGTTATCGAACAACCATGCACTAGAATTTAAAATGTCGAAACACTCTGATTAGGGGTGTCAAAAGGATTTGGACAGAATTATAAAATTGTATATTTAATGAAAAAAGTGCATGTATTCTGAGCATTTATTTTAAACTACAATTTGAAACGCATTAATACCCAGAAGTGTATAATATGAATTAACAAATCAACAAAAACACTTAATCAACATTTATTCAATACTCAACAAAAATGTATATGGATGTGTGCGAAAGTAATGCCGAAAATAGGGTGAAATAAGCAAGGCTTCAGTTGGGTTGGGTTGTTTTACCTCTGAGCGGCACTTTTTTGCACACCATGGGCTAAATGGCCAGGTCACATGGACCCCGAAGGCTCAGAGAAGGTTGGGGGAGAGGACCCACTGGAACAACTGTTGGGAGACAGATGGTAGCCTCCCGTCAAAGCCATCCAGCGTGTTCTTTAACGTGCACTGGGTATGGCTCTCTCTCATGCACACAGCTCCACGGCTTAACGCCCCATCCGACGGACGGCGGCCTTTCCAAACCCATCGGTGTCCCTTACTGATCGTGGGCAGGGCAGGGAATTTTGCGTAGATAAATCTCAACGCTGACCCAGCTGGACTCGAACCTGGGAACTGCAGATTACGAACCTGGCGCGCTACCGACTAAGCCACCCTCGCCCCACGCAAGGATTCTGAATCGGCACAAAGTTCTAAGGGGAGTGCTGATTTATTTTAGAATTTTTTTTAAGGCTGTTTTTTTCAGTAGTATTTATTTTCTCAGAACAAATATAAAGTCTGTCATATTTCTGTAATTTCAGAAGAAATATACAGTAATCCTCCAGTAGAGAAAGCTCTCGTGCTCACGCCATAAGCTTTCATTTCACATAAAACTCATTACGATCGTTTTTCTCCCCACCTCCACTCCCCTCGGCAGAAATTTTCTCTCCCACTTTCGGCACTTCTGAAATCTTCTAATGTGTAGAATAGATGGCACTCCCCACGTCGCAAGTTTTCATTTGTATAAAGTTCTTTACGATCGTTCCCCCCCACCCTTTGGTAAAACATTTCATCCCCTCTTTTAAAGGAGGTCTGAAAGTATAATGTATATAGATGGCACTCTTCACTTCGAAAGCTTTCACCTGTCATAAAACTTATTACAAATGATTCGCCCCCCCCCCCCCCTCTTGGCATAATTTTTCTCCCTTTTAAGGAGGGGCGGAGTGGCTCAGTCTGTAGCGCGTCAGGCTCGCAATATGCTAAGGTTCGATTCCCAGCTGAGTCAACATTGAGATTTATTACCGCAAAACTCCCCGCCCTACCCACGGTCAGTAGGGGACACAGATAGGCTTGGAAAGGCACCGTCCTTCGGAAGGGATGTTAAGCCGTGGCTCCGTGTACAGGAGAGCCATACCCTGTGCACTTTAAAGAATATACTGGATGGTCTTAACGGGAGGCTACCATCTGTCTCCCAACAGCTGTTCCAGTGGATATCCTCCCCCAACCTTCTCTGAGCCTTCGGGGTCCATGTGACCTGGCCATTTAGCCCATGGTGTGCAAAAAAGTGCCGCTTCAAGGTAAAACAACCCAACCTCTTTAGAACAGTCTGAAATTCTCTAAAGTTTTGGTAAATGGATTGGGTTGTTGGGTTGTTTTACCCCTGAGCGGCACTTTTTTGCACACCATGGGCTAAATGGCCAGGTCACATGGACCCCGAAGGCTCAGAGAAGGTTGGGGGAGGGGACCCACTGGAACAGCTGTTGGGAGACAGATGGTAGCCTCCCGTCAAGGCCATCCAGCGTGTTCTTTAACGTGCACAGGGTATGGCTCTCCCGCACACGGGACCACTGCTTAACGTCCCATCCGACGGACGGCGGCCTTTCCAAGTCCATCGGTGTCCCCTACTGACCGTGGGCAGGGCGGGGAATTTTGCGGAGATAAATTTCAACGCTGACCCAGCTGGGACTCGAACCTGGGAACTACAGATTACGAGCCTGGTAAATGGAACTCTCCAGGGATTTTGCACAACCCCTAAAGCTAAGTCTATGAGAGACGCCGGTTTTTAATCGTTAATGTGTTAAATCTCTGGGAATTTCGAGAAATTGTAACCTGCCCACCCCAGTTTTGGCGTAATCTGTAGTTCCCAGGTTCGAGTCCCAGCTAGGTCAGCGTTGAGATTTATCTCCGCAAAATTCCCTGCCCTGCCCACGGTCAGTAGGGGATACCGATGGGCGTGAAAAGGCCGCCGTCCGTCGGATGGGACGTTAAGCCGTGGCCTTCTGTGTGGGAGAGCCATACCCTGCGCACGTTAAAGAACACGCTGTATGGCCTTGACGGAAGGCTATCATATATCTCTCCCAACAGCTGTTCCAGTGGGTCCCCTCCTCCAACCTTCTCTGAGCCTTCGGGGTCCACGTGACCAGGCCATTTAGCCCATGGTGTGCAAAAAAGTGCCGCTCAGAGGTAATACAACCGAACCGAACCCCAGTTTTGGTTCACTCCAGAGAGTTCGCACGTAGCCTATACTATTCTTATGAGTGAAGGGAACGTTAATGTACAGTTTGGTGCCTCTAGCTTTTCTGGAGATCCAGTGCATAAGGAAACAGACACAAACAAACAGATGTTGGGTTGTTTTACCTCTGAGCGGCACTTTTTTGCACACCGTGGGCTAAATGGCCAGGTCACAAGGACCCCGAAGGCTCAGAGAAGGTTAGGAGAGGAGACCCACTGGAACAGCTGTTGGGAGACAGATGGTAGCCTCCCGTCAAGGCCATCCAGCGTGTTCTTTAACGTGCACAGGGTATGGCTCTCCCGCACACGGGACCACGGCTTAACGTCCCATCCGACGGACGGCGGCCTTTCCAAGCCCATCAGTCCCCTACTCACCGTGGGCAGGGCAGGGAGTTTTGCGGAGATAAATCTCAATGCTGACCCAGCTGGGACTCGAACCTGGGAACTGCAGATTACGGGCCTGGCGCGTTACCGACTGAGCCCCCCCCCCGCCCCACAAACAGATGTATATACACACAAATTTTCTTCATAGATTATATACAAGCGACATACAGTTATTAAACACACATTTCAAATGTCTAGAAATTTTCAGAAACGTTTGAGAAGCTGCAGACGAATAATTACGACTAGTTTCCTCTGTGTCTGTTGCAGAGAGATCCCGTGTGATAAAACTGCAGACGAGGTGAGACGCATAGTTTTGACGCGTCTCACGTACTTCACTTTCCATATTATAACCGTAACCATTTTTAATTCGTTAAAGTATCGGAAAAGGAAAACAATTTTGCAAAGCTAAAAAAATAAAATTTAGAGGAATAATAAAAATATAATAGTTAATAAAAAAAATTTTAATATTGAGAATATAATTTTTTTTAAAAATATTATTAATTAAATTTATTTAGTCCATTTTCTTTTAAGGAAACTTTGAAAAAAAAAAACCCTTTATACTCACATTTTGGTGACTCTGTACTCTGTTACAACAACAGAGTGTTTTTTTTTCCCTCCTCCATATTCTGCCACTTCGCCCCTCACGAGCTGTAGAGGACGAAAGAGAAAGAATTAGGACTTCTATTAGCTGCTGTTCACCATTTATCGGAACTAGGTATTCTGACGCCTAAGCTAAATTCCTGAACTAATTAAATCCCTACAGTTGGGTTGTTTTACCTCTGAGCGGCACTTTTTTGCACACCATGGGCTAAATGGCCATGTCACATGGACCCCGAAGGCTCAGAGAAGGTTGGGGGAGGGGACTCACTGGAACAGCTGTTCGGAGACAGATGTTAGCCTCGCGTCAAGGCCATCCAGCGTGTTCTTTAACGTTGGGTTGTTTTATCTCTGAGCGGCACTTTTTTGCACACCATGGGCTGAATAGCCCTGTCACATGGACCCCGAAGGCTCAGAGAAGATTTGGGGGAGGGGACCCACTGGAACAGCTGTTAGCTGACAAATGGTAGCCTCGCGTCAAAGCCATCCAGCGTGTTCTTTAACGTTGGGTTATTTTACCTCTGAGCGGCCCTTTTTTGCACAGCATGGATTAAATGGCCAGGTCACATGGACCCCGAAGGCTCAGAGAAGGTTGGGGGAGGGGACTCACTGGAACAGCTGTTCGGAGACAGATGGTAGCCTCGCGTCAAGGCCATCCAGCGTGTTCTTTAATGTTGGGTTGTTTTACCTCTGAGCGGCACTTTTTTGCACACCATGAACTAAATGGCCAGGTCACATGGACCCCGAATGCTCAGAGAAGATTGGGGGAGGGGACCCACTGGAACAGCTGTTAGGAGACAGATGGTAGCCTCGCGTCAAGGCCATCCAGCGTGTTCTTTAACGTGCACAGGGTATGGCTCTCTCGTGCACACAGAACCACGGCCTAACGTCCCATCCGACGGACGGCGGCCTTTCCAAGCCCATCGGTGTCCCCTACTGACCGTGGGCAGGGCAGGGAGTTTTGCGGAGATAAATCTCAATGCTGACCCAGCTGGATCTCGAACCTGGGAACTGCAGATTACGAGCCTGGTGCGCTACTGACTGAGCCATCCCCGCCCCAAATCCCTACAGTAGCACAGAATATTAACCACAAAAGTAACATAACCGCGAATCTCATGCACAAGAGAAACAAATTATCTGTATACTGAAATAGAAATCGTAGAAAGAAAATCAGAATATGTACATTTCATTACGAATAAATTTGTAATACTTCTAATTTATGGCAGATATTTTGAAAAGTTTAAAAGACAGTTTTAATTTGGGTTATTATTTTACCTCTGAGCAGAGACATATTCAGGATGTAGTTTCGGGTGAGGGGGGGGGGGGGTCGTGGGGGGAGGGGCTTAAAAAAAGACTTCAGTCTTTTCCCAATTATTAAAATATTCTACCACGCCAGGAAAGGTTAAAATGATATTTTATTTGCAATAAAATAGTTTTCTTTATCTCGTTTAAAAAAAAACAGATAATAGTTTCCTTTTGTCGTCTGTCTGTAGACCGAACTTTTTTGTTTACAGAGATCGATTAAAAATTCTCTTTATGTTCGATAGGTATTGACGAAATATTACGATTTACACTTTCCGAATCTCCCAAACACTATAATTGCGCCCTCTGGCGGTAAAAAAGAAACAAAATTCAAATTTCTAATGAATATTGCAAGCAAAAGTAGTTATGGTATAAATTTTAGTGGTGGAATGCGAAGGTAATGAAGTTTTCATTGGCAACAATGAGTTGACCCACTATCCCTAGGGGGAGTAGGAAAACGCAACTTTTGTGTTTTAAGAGATAATTGTCTTTAGAGATAAATTAAAAATTCCTTTTGAGTTTTGATACATTGCTCACAAAAATTAGGGGATATTTCAAAATGAATATGAAGCGATAAAAAAAAGAACCATTTAAATTTTTTTTTATTAAACAAGAACACCAGAAAAGCAAAAAAGTCAAAGAAAGTTGTTCGATTATGCAAATGAGATGCAAAACCAACTTTGATGTCATTGGTGAAAATGCACTATATAAAAGGCTGAAAGTACTGGAGTATCTGCACATTCCCTGATCTTGAAAGTGCACATTCTGCAATTTCCCAGCCCTTGCAATGCCTCTGCAACACGATTTGACCGAATGCGAAGCCTGGAGAGCCATAGGACGTCTTGAAGCTGGTCAAACACAGACGACAGTGGCAACAGCACTTGGAACATCCCAAAGCGTGACAGCAGACCGTGGAATCGCTTTCAACAGACTGGTACAGTACGAAGAAGACGAGGGCAGGGTCGCCCATCTGCCACAACAGCAAGAGATGACCGCTACTTGACCTTATTGGCAAGAAGGAACAGACGCAGCAATGCAACAGAGCTGTGGGGATAGTTTCTTGCTGCCACTAGACGACGGATATGCACCCAGACCATACGAAATCGGCTCCATCATGTTGGACTGCATGACCGGCGACCAATGGTATGCATTCCGTTATCTGCTGAACACCGTAGAACCCGTGGAAGGTGGGCTGATGAGCATCGTCATTGGACCCGTGATGAGTGGTCAACTGTCCTCTTCTCTGATGAGTCACGGTTCAGTCTGCAGCCTGACAATCATCGTGTCCTAATCTGACGTAAACGAGGAACACACGGGAGAATCCACGTTTCATGCGAAAAAGGGACTCCTTCGGTGGTGGTGGAATCATGGTGTGGGCTGGCATCAGCATTGGTGGTCGTACCGACCTCCACGTCATCAGAAACGGATCGATGACTGCTTTCAGATATCGAGATGAGGTCCTGCACCCTATAGTGGTACTCTATGCTGGAGCAGTTGGAATCAACTTTCTTTTCATGGACGATAATGCAAGGCCCCACCGTGCGCATCTCGTCAACAACCTGCTTCAGGAGGCAGGAATCGAACGCATGGACTGGACTTCACGTTCTCCAGACCTGAATCCCATTGAACATGCTTGGGATGCACTGGAAAGACGTCTGACAAACCGTCCAATGCCTCCCACAACACTTCTTGAGCTGGAAGTTGCCCTGGAACAAGAGTGGCAGAGGATCCCACAAGAACTGCTAGACATTCTGATCCTGTCCATGCCCCATCGCTGTCAGTGTGTTTTGGCAGTCTTGGGTGACCATACACCCTACTGAACAGTCAATGTGTGGCACTCTCGTCCAGTTTGACATGCTTCTGTTCACCCCCACCAATATGTCACTTGCTACTCAATCACGACAATTGAGTTTGCATCTCATTTGCATAATCGAACAACTTTCTTTGACTTTTTTGCTTTTCTGATGTTCTTGTTCAATAAAAACAATTCAAATGCTTCTTTTTTTTATCGCTTCATATTCATTTTGAAATATCCCCTAATTTTTGTGAGCAGTGTATTTATGAACTATTACGATTTGCACTGACTTACGATTTGCACCCATTTCCCATGTCGATAGGGCGGGGGTGGCTTAGTCGGTAGCGCGCCAGGCTCGTAATCTGTAGTTCCCAGGTTCGAGCCCCAGCTGGGTCAGCGTTGAGATTTATGTCCGCAAAATTCCCCGCCCACGGTCAGTAGGGGACACCGATGGGCTTGGAAAGGCCGTCGTCCGTCGGATGGGACGTTAAGCCGTGGCCCCGTGTGCGGGAGAGCCATACCCTGTGCACGTTAAAGAACACGCTGGATGGCCTTGACGGGAGGCTACCATCTGTCTCCCAACAGCTGTTCCAGTGGGTCCCCTCCCCCAACCTTCTCTGAGCCTTCGGGGTCCATGTGACCTGGCCATTTAGCCCATGGTGTGCAAAAAAGTGCCGCTCAGAGGTAAAACAACCCATGTCAATGTTATTGCAGTCAGTGGAGACGAGCTTTCGTGTTCTTGGCTAACAACATTGGTACTTGACACGATCAGCGGCTGTTGTAGCCCATTCACGGTAAGATCCGATACGTGGCGCATTCGGCGATGACCTTCTGAACACCAATGCTTCTTTTTGCTGTGATTTGCCGCCCTTCTGTTTACTTGCGCGATTGTCGCCAGTCCCCTTTGACCGCTCTGCTCCACCAGCTGTTTTCGTCCACGGGATCGCCGATCACTGGTGGCTTTCTGCTTTTCACAACACTCTCGGGAAACCCTTGAAACGGTTGTGTGTGAAAAGCCAAGGAAGGGCCAAAGTGCCTCAAAAGTACAGTCGGTCAAAAAAGTATCCGAACACTATGGTTGATTCAGAGAATTCAGAAAAAATATCTGGCAACGATTTTTTTAGAGATCTGGCAACCTTCGTGTCACGTGATTACAGAATTCAGGAAAAATATCTAGAGGCGTGTACAGCAACTGTACACGCTCCAGTTACCGTTCACAGCAAACTGGAGCGTGTGCAGTTACTGCAGACGCTAAAGTTTGCTGTGAACGGTAACTGCACACGTTCAATATTTCCGTGAGTGAGCCCACACGATCCAGGTCTTTGTGAGCTCACACGATCCAATGTGCTGTGAATATTAACCGCAACCGCTCCAGTTTGCTGTGAACGGTAACTGCACACGCTCAATATTTCCGTGAGTGAGCCCACACGATCCAGGTCTTTGTGAGCTCACACGATCCAATTAGTGGTCTGACAACCTTCGTGCCACGTGAAAAAACGTTCTTCTCTGCTCCACAAGCTGTTTTCGTCCAAAGGATCGCCGTTCACTAGTAGCTTTCTGCTTTTCACAACACTCTCGGGAAACCCTTGAAACGGTTGTGTGTGAAAAACACGGAGGATGGCAGTTTGGGAGATGCTAGAACCAGCACGACGAGCGCCAACTACCTTACCATGTTCAATAGTCACTCAAGTTGCTCATTTTGCCCACTCTGACGCACAATCCAACTCTAACTGATGCTCGAAGAGCTGGTCTGCTCGATTTAATCGCACACCGCTGTTACGTGACGCATTACGTGTTGGAATGAACCATTTATGTGACGAGGTATAGTGTATCTAATAAACTGGCATCTTAGTGCATGTGAGAGGCAGGATTGGTTCATTCAGTAGCGCACCTGACTTCTAATCTGCAGTTCTCGGGTTCAAATCCCAACTGTGCCCGTGTTGAGATATATCTCTGCTAAATCCCACCTTGCTGTCTTGACAATGGAACAATGGAGATACCTATGGGCTTGGATCAAATCCCCCTTATCGGATGTGGTGGTTATGCCAGGGTGCCATACATAGGAGCCATACCCCATACACATTGAAGAACACACTGAATGGCCTTGACGGGAAGCATCCATCTGTCTCCTAACAGCTGTCCAGTGAGTCCAATCCCTCAACCTTCTCTGAGCTTTTGGGTCCTTATGACCTGGCTGTTTAGCCTATTGTGTACAAAAAAAATGCCGCTCAAAGGTATTGTTGGATTGGATTGTTTTACCTCTGAGCGGCACTTTTTTGCACACCATGGGCTAAATGGCCAGGCCACAAGGACCCCGAAGGCTCAGAGAAGGTTGGGGAGGGGACCCACTGGAACAGCTGTTGGGAGACAGATGGTAGCCTCCCGTCAAGGCCATCCAGCGTGTTCTTTAACGTGCACAGGGTATGGCTCTCCCGCACACGGGGCCATGGCTTAACGTCCCATCCGACGGACGGCGGCCTTTTCAAGCCCATCGGTGTCCCCTACTGACCGTGGGCAGGGCGGGGAATATGTACAAAAAAAAAATATGCCGCTCAAAGGTATTGTTGGATTGGATTCTTTTACCTCTGAGCGGCACTTTTTTTGCACACCATGGGCTAAATGGCCAGGCCACAAGGACCCCGAAGGCTCAGAGAAGGTTGGGGAGGGGACCCACTGGAACAGCTGTTGGGAGACAGATGGTAGCCTCCCGTCAAGGCCATCCAGCGTGTTCTTTAACGTGCACAGTGTATGGCTCTCCCGCACACGGGGGGCCACGGCTTAACGTCCCATCCGACGGACGGCGGCCTTTTCAAGCCCATCGGTGTCCCCTACTGACCGTGGGCAGGGCGGGCCGCTCAAAGGTAACACAACCCAACTGAGCCATATACATGAACATCAAGCATGATTTTGAAATAAAAATTTCGATTTGGTAGCCACTTGGGGCTTTTCCTTTCTATGGGGTACTCAGACGATTCTCATCGGTTACACCCTTTACCAGAATGGATTGAAAGTCTTACCTTAGGAATCGCCAGTTCCTTCATGGTCTCGATTTCGCGATCACTGAAAACATTGTAATAGACTGAAACTTTTGGATCGAGCCACATTTCCTCTTCTTGAACAGGATGAAGGATCAGGTAAGGATGGTTGGCAACGATCTTACATTTCAAATGAGATGATCCGGAATTCTGAAAAAAAAAAAATATTTGTGCAGTAAGTACCCGTTATCCGTTGGTTTGGGTTGTTTTACCTCTGAGCGGCACTTTTTTGCACACAATGGGCTAAATGGCCAGGTCACATGGACCCGAAGGCTCAGAGAAAGTTGGGTGAGGGGACCCCACTGGAACAGCTGTTGGGAGACAGATGGTAGCCTCCCGTCTAGGCCATCCAGCGTGCACAGGGTATGGCTCTCCCGCACACGGAGCCACGGCTTAACGTCCCATTCAATGGGCGGCGGCCTTTTCAAGCCCATCGGTGTCCCCCTACTGACCATGGGCAGGGGGGGGAGTTTTGCGGAGATAAATCTACCGTTATCCGTGGTAATTCCCTTTAAGCGGGAAATAAAATAATAAAATAATGCAAACATGGGTTAATAAGGCCCAGATCATCGGATAAACATTTGATTACATATTTTTTTTTAAAATTATCTTGACTTATCACTTACCATAAGTTATCAATCTGTTTATCTTAAAAATAAGACACAAGTTTTGTGCAATTTGTATGCTCATTAGTTTGTATATGAGGGTGCACAAAGTTTAAAAAAACATCAATTAGACGTGAATAATTTGCTTTAATAAATTGTTTTAACTTATCAGGGACTTTTATTATCTTACCTTCAAAATTAGAGATGTTTACTTGATCTTACGGATGGAAGCTGATGTTGGGAGAGAATTAGACGGATGGGGGGGGTCATCTACGTTATCTACTCACCCCCTCCTGGGGATGTCAAACGAAAATCGGAAGGATCTGCCTGAGATTAAGATTTCTCCGTGACAGAGTTGCGTTTTGCAAAAACGAGTCCAAACTTGTTTGTATTTTTCTTGTAAAATTTCTTTGTATCATGACAAAGCATCTCGTAGCTCACGTTCCGCTTTGGCAGAATGATCATAGAGAGGATCATAATTCCTAAAATAAACTACAGCTTCATCAGTTTTGCTAAAGGCTTCTTTTAAACCTTTTAATGTTAGTGTTTGTTTTTCTTCTCAAATGACGTTGACATTGTCTTCATTTGTGGTTCCCGGATGTGATCCTTGGAAGTGCGGAGAATTTTTGCAGAGTGCCTCAATAATTTTCCCCATATGTGTCACGTTAAGGAACACACTGGATAGCCTTGATGGGAGCTACCATCTGTCTCCCAACTGTTGTTCCACTGGGTCCCCTCCCCGAACCTTCTTCGTGCCTTCGGGGTTCATTGTGATCTGGCCATTTAGCTCATTGGGTGCAAAAAAGTGCTGCTCAGAGGTAAAACAATCCAACTCATGATATTTGAAACATTTGAGCAATTTTCTAAAGTTTCAGGTGGACAGAATTATGTTCTTTCAAAATGATGTTTATTGTTCCCCTTTCTGTGCTAATATTGTATGTCTATGAGCTTTTCTGAAGACTTTGATTTACATGTTGGGTGTTGGGTTGTTTTACCTCTGAGCGGCACTTTTTTGCACACCATGGGCTAAATGGCCAGGTCACATGGACCCCGAAGGCTCAGAGAAGGTTGGGGGAGTGGACCCACTGGAACAGCTGTTGGGAGACAGATGGTAGCCTCCCGTCAAGGCCATCCAGCATGTTCTTTAACGTGCACAGAGTATGGCTCTCCGCATACGGGGCCACGGCTTAACGTCCCATCCAACGGACGGCGGCCACTCCAAGCCCATCGGTGTCCCCTACTGACCGTGGGCAGGGCGGGGAATTTTGCGGAGATAAATCTCAACGCTGACCCAGCTGGGACTCGAACCTGGGAACTACAGATTACGAGCCTGGCGCCTTTGATTTACAGATTTCACTTCTGCCAATGAAGCATAAATAGAAGGTGAAACATCTTTATCTAGTATAATTATCCTGTTTTTGTTTCGTAAACCATTTAAATTTCGTTTAGTAGGTGACTGGCCTCAATAAATATTTTTCAGAGTAGCATTTTGCGACAATCAGTAGACTCGCAGAAATATAAATTACGCTGCGAATCCGACTGCACCAGGGGCGGATGCTGCACTCGACCCTGCCTTGGCAGCGCCCTATTCAATGGGCATAATCCGCATTATATACTATAGGAGCCTGTCATCCCAAATAAAATTAATACAAGTATTATAATTATAATAATCATCGCCGCCAAAATTTTTTCCAAAATTATATCTTTAGAATGAAATCCAAATATAAAAAGTAATCCTATCAAAGCTATTCCTGAAATTCCACTTCTGTGAGCAAAAACTGGACAAGAAAGAAATCAACTCCTTCATTTCTTTTTCTTATTTGCAACTTGAATTATTCACTTTTGGCAACAATTTTTTTTTACAAATAATGGGCTAAATCGCCAAGTCACAAGGACTCAGTGAAGGTTGGCAGAAGGGAACCCACTGGACAGCCGATAGGAGACATGGTAGCCTCCTGTCAACGCCATCCAGCGTATTCTTTAATAATGCATAGGATATGACTCTCCTGCACGTGGATTCACCGTTTAACGTCTTATCTTTTCAAGCCCATCCGTGTCTCCTACTGACTTTCCAAGCCCATCCGTGTCTCCTACTGACTTTCCAAGCCCATCCGTGTCTCCTACTGACTTTCCAAGCCCATCCGTGTCTCCTACTGACTTTCCAAGCCCATCCGTGTCTCCTACTGACTTTCCAAGCCCATCCGTGTCTCCTACTGACTCTCCAAGCCCATCCGTGTCTCCTACTGACTCTCCAAGCCCATCCGTGTCTCCTACTGACTCTCCAAGCCCATCCGTGTCTCCTACTGACTCTCCAAGCCCATCCGTGTCTCCTACTGACTCTCCAAGCCCATCCGTGTCTCCTACTGACTCTCCAAGCCCATCCGTGTCTCCTACTGACTCTCCAAGCCCATCCGTGTCTCCTACTGACTCTCCAAGCCCATCCGTGTCTCCTACTGACTCTCCAAGCCCATCCGTGTCTCCTACTGACTCTCCAAGCCCATCCGTGTCTCCTACTGACTCTCCAAGCCCATCCGTGTCTCCTACTGACTTTTCAAGCCCATCCGTGTCTCCTACTGACTTTCCAAGCCCATCCGTGTCTCCTACTGACTTTCCAAGCCCATCCGTGTCTCCTACTGACTTTCCAAGCCCATCCGTGTCTCCTACTGACTTTCCAAGCACAGCGGTGTATCCTACTAACCGAGAGCAAAATAGGGATTTACCGGAGATATATGTCAACGCTGGCACAGATGGGACTCGAACCTGGGAACTACAGATTACGAGCCTGGCGCGCTACCCACTGAGAAAACCCCGCCCATTCACAGGAATACATATAAATTGTGTACTAGTTTTGATTACACTAGGAGAGGATGCCCCACAAATGCATCAGTCACATCTCTGTGAACAAATTTTGTTCTAAGAGACAAATGGAAAATGCTTTACATATTGAACAAGTAATAGGATAAGCTCACCGGACAAAAAATTAGTCACCCCTGACAGAATGTCACCTAATAGTGCGTAACGCCTCTGTGCGACCGAAGAACAGCTGAAATCCTGTCTGGCATGGATGCTACCAGTGTGAAGATGTGATACAGATCAATATTCATCCACTCTTCCAGCAGCAAATGCCGCAGTTCAGCCAGATTGGCTGGATAGTCGGGACAGCGCTTCACTCGTTGCCCCAAATAGTTCCACAAATTTTCTATGGGATTCAAATCCGGGAATTTGGCCGGCCAGTCGATATGTTCGAAGACTTCAGAATGCTTATTGTTCCAATCCGACACTTTGAGCCCTGTGCACGTGACAATTTTCGTCTTGGAAGACTGGGGTATCCTTCTGGTGTTCACTGTGGAGATGCTGCACAAGAGGTAACGTGTGGTCGTCCAGTAGCTCCATATAGCCCTTCTGGTTCAAGTGTGACGTCACCGCAAACAAAGGATCCATTTCCTCGTACGTGAAACACCCCCAGAACATCACAGAGCCCCTCCAGCTTGAACAGAACCTTGCACATAGTCCTCATGGAAGGCTTCATGTGGCTTACAATATACCCATTACCATGAATCATTCGAGTACAAGCAAAAATGTGACTCATCCTACCAGATCACAAGGTTTCAAGAATCGACAGTCTTTGTAGCGCCGCGCCCACTGTAGCCTTGTGCAGAGCTGTTAACATGGATCTTTTCCGTGGTACTCTGCTCCAGATATCCATGACATGCAGTTCCCTTTTTGGGGTGTTCGTTCGGAAACAGCTTGTTGTAGGTCTGCATTGACTGATTGGAGCAATTCCTGCCTCATTGCAAAATAGTTTGCCCTAACAGTGCGTGCCATACTGCAGCAGTCCCTATTGGTGAGCACAGTCTTTCTGCTGCAGTGCTGGCGACTATTAGCGCTGGACTGCGATGTACGCCACTGCTGGAAGACCTTTTGAACAGTACGTTTCAACACACCTGCAAAGGCAGTAACTTCTTGTACGCTATGCCCTTTGGTCCAGCCAAACGCAATTGCACATTTTTGCCACTCATTCACATCTTTTGCGCTATCCATGTTTCACGGAGCAACTAACACACGTGCAACTAACACACTTCTTGTCACTGTATGAACCCCGTAGCGCACGGCACAGCTATTTGTAGGGCGCTTTTATTACTGCTGTCGAACGGACGTAACCTTCTTACGGCGGGAGATGACAAATTTTTTATCCGGTGAGCTTATTACGATTCACATATATCTAATTTTCCAATGCATAGTTTTAATTTACTCCATTAGAGGGCCTTAAATAGGAAAATGCAAACTTTAAAGACTTGGCACAGCCTTACGTGAACAAAAAGTGAAACAGCGAGAAGGTAAAATTTCATTTCTTTGTCTTACATGCAACTTTAAGAAAATAATACTGTTAAGCTCAAAATTAACTGCGTTTAAACAAATCCGAGCTGTGCTTACCATTGATTTATGTTGCCTGCTGCTTCTGCATAGTTTCTGGTAAGCGACTTCATCAAGTGGTCTCGCAAAGGATTCGAAATCGCCTTCGTTTGCAGTGATGTTGACTTGCAATAATTTCTTCAGCTCTTCATCAACCATATGGCCTATATTTGTGTTTAAATAAAAGATAAGGATAAATTAAAGTGGCAACAGTTTAAAATCTAAATAAAGACAGACTCACTAAGATTCAAGCAAACGTTATTTCCGTGTTATTAATATAACGTTTGATTAGAAACCGAACTTTCAGTACTTCACATGACAGAAGATCAAAGTTTATTCATTGCCAATTTATATTAAATAAATAATAATTGTATATTTTATAATATCATATGTTGTATATGAAACAATATTTATATATTATTAATGATGTTAAAATTAAGTGGAATTAAAAATTTCTAAAAGAACATGTAAATAATAGCTGCACTCACTTTGGGCACCGTTTCGCAGTATGCGTCTTGCGTTCTACGGCAATGCAAGAGACTTGGCAGTTTTCCAACGGGATACGAGTGTGCTCTCAATGTTGAAGATTAAAAAAAAAGATTTGAAATCTTTATTCCTTATATGGCAGGATCTAAGAGGTGCCAGTTAGAGGGTTCTAAATGGTATAGTTCATTTTCTTTAAAAAAGGAGCCCCATATTCGCCAAAGTCGACATATTAGTCTTCAAGTTAAATTTTTACTCAATTTACTCTCAGTGGTTTTTAGAAGTTTTACTTCCTTATTACTTTTTCTCGTAATTTTATTGGGTTTTTCTGTCGGTTCGAGAATCTGGGAAAATAATTATTTCACCATTTCTTGCCTAGTTAATTTAAAAAAAAAATTTGAACAAGCCTCTGGAGAATATGGGATGTTCGTTTTCAAAGAGAATGAAATTTTTTTTAGTGTCCTTTTTAGCAACCTCTAAGCGGTGGAAATTTGAATTAATGGATGATTGGAAAAACACAAATATTAATATTTTATTAGTACCTACAGAATACAAAGAGAACATTCATTAACCTCTTAAAAAGGTGCCTTTCTTGCTCCCTCTTGGGGGAGGGGGGGGGCTAAGGGTTAGGTAACTATTTGTTACCAGAGCTGGATCTAAGGTGGGGGCAAGGTGGTCATGCCCTCTCCCCCCTTAAGAAAGATAGTAAGGGTAACAGAGGAAAAAAATTGATAAGCTTATGTTAATTTCATGCATTTCTTAAAGACCTCTCAAAACGGAAGAGGAAATGTTATCCTGCATTGGAATTCTGATCTCTTTCTTCATCCCCCCCCTGGGGCGGGGGTGGCTCAGTCGGTAGCGCGCCAGGCTCGTAATCTGTAGTTCCCAGGTTCGAGTCCCAGCTGGGTCAGCGTTGAGATTTATCTCCGCAAAATTTCCCGTCCTGCCCACGGTCAGTAGGGGACACCGATGGACTTGGAAAGTCCGCCGTCCGTCGGATGGGACGTTAAGCCGTGGCCCCGTGTGCGGGAGAGCCATACCCTGTGCACGTTAAAGAACACGCTGGATGGCCTTGACGGGAGGCTACCATCTGTCTCCCAACAGCTGTTCCAGTGGGTCCCCTCCCCCAACCTTCTTTGAGCCTTCGGGGTCCATGTGACCTGGCCATTTAGCCCATGGTGTGCAAAAAAGTGCCGCTCAGAGGTAAAACAACCCAACCCTTCATCCCCTCCCCCTTTACTTTTTCCTGGTTCGATTGAGTTTCTCTTCCCCCCCCCCCCACTTTTTTTTTTAAGATCTGGATCTGCTGATTTTTACCAATATAAACCTCTTGATAACCTCTTTTGCATTCACAGCGATCATGAGGTGTATTTCAAGTCATTATATTCACTCTTCTATTTTGCTAGCAACGGGCATAAGGGGAAAATTATCCCTGCCGAGTGAGATCTGAACCTATTACCACCCGACCTCAGTTGCCGATAGCTCAGCGGTCAGAGCACCTGATATGTTACCAAGTTGTCGTGGGATCAGATCCCATCCAGTACGAGTTAATTTTTTCCTCTGTACCCAGCTTTAGAAGAATACAACAGCGAAGACAGTGGCTTGAAATTAACCTCTTGACCTTCACACTCTGCCACAGAAATTTCTATCATAAATAGAACGTTTGCAATATATTTTAAAAAATTTGGCAATTTCCCATTTTTTCCACTATTAGAGGGAGCAATCTTAAAGCTATTGGGAATTCGGAAATTGAGAATCGTAATATTTAATCAATACCTATTGAACTCCAAAAGAATCTTTAATTTATCTCTAAAAACAGAGAAGTTGAACGTCTGCAGACAGAAAAGAATGTGAAAACATAGATCGTTTCTTATGAAAACAAGCGGAAAAATGAGTCATTAATTTTAATTTGTCGTTACATTTCTTCCCTGTCTGCAGATATTTAACTTCCTAGTTTCAACAGATGAATGCAAAATTTTTTTTTCGGCTGATTAATAAAATGTCACGAATCAAAATTTTCAAATTTCTGATGGTTTGACTTTCTACCGATAGAGGGCTTTAATATTTGGAAAATGCAATATTTTAAAGAAATGTATTAGGTATTTGAAATTCTGTTGGTAATTGTGGTGGGTTGGGTTGTTTTACTCCTGAATAGTACTTTTTTGGCGCACAATGGACAATGGAGAAATCACAAAGTATTCAATGGCTCAGAGAAAGTTGGGTTGGGTTGTTTTACCCCTGAATAGTACTTTTTTTTGCGGACAATGGAGAAATCACAAAATATCCAATGGATCAGAGAAAGTTGGGTTGGGTTGTTTTATCCTTGAATAGTACTATTTTTGCACACAATGGAGAAATCACAAAGTATCCAATGGCTCAGAGAAAGTTGGGTTGGGTTGTTTTACCCTTGAATAGTACTTTTTTTTTGCGGACAATGGAGAAATCACAAAATGTCCAATGGCTCAGAGAAAGTTGGGTTGGGTTGTTTTATCCTTGAATAGTACTATTTTTGCACACAATGGAGAAATCACAAAGTATCCAATGGTTCAGAGAAAGTTGGGTTGTTTTACCCCTGAATAGTACTTTTTTTTTGCGGACAATGGAGAAATCACAAAATGTCCAATGGCTCAGAGAAAGTTGGGTTGGGTTGTTTTATCCTTGAATAGTACTATTTTTGCACACAATGGAGAAATCACAAAGTATCCAATGGCTCAGAGAAAGTTGGGTTGTTTTACCCCTGAATAGTACTTTTTTTTGCGGACAATGGAGAAATCACAAAATATCCAATGGATCAGAGAAAGTTGGGTTGGGTTGTTTTATCCTTGAATAGTACTATTTTTGCACACAATGGAGAAATCACAAAGTATCCAATGGCTCAGAGAAAGTTGGGTTGTTTTACCCCTGAATAGTACTTTTTTTTGCGGACAATGGAGAAATCACAAAATATCCAATGGATCAGAGAAAGTTGGGTTGGGTTGTTTTATCCTTGAATAGTACTATTTTTGCACACAATGGAGAAATCACAAAGTATCCAATGGCTCAGAGAAAGTTGGGTTGTTTTACCCCTGAATAGTACTTTTTTTTGCGGACAATGGAGAAATCACAAAATATCCAATGGATCAGAGAAAGTTGGGTTGGGTTGTTTTATCCTTGAATAGTACTATTTTTGCACACAATGGAGAAATCACAAAGTATCCAATGGCTCAGAGAAAGTTGGGTTGTTTTACCCCTGAATAGTACTTTTTTTTTGCGGACAATGGAGAATCACAAAATATCCAATGGATCAGAGAAAGTTGGGTTGGGTTGTTTTATCCTTGAATAGTACTATTTTTGCACACAATGGAGAAATCACAAAGTATCCAATGGCTCAGAGAAAGTTGGGTTGTTTTACCCCTGAATAGTACTTTTTTTTGCGGACAATGGAGAAATCACAAAATATCCAATGGATCAGAGAAAGTTGGGTTGGGTTGTTTTATCCTTGAATAGTACTATTTTTGCACACAATGGAGAAATCACAAAGTATCCAATGGCTCAGAGAAAGTTGGGTTGTTTTACCCCTGAATAGTACTTTTTTTTGCGGACAATGGAGAAATCACAAAATATCCAATGGATCAGAGAAAGTTGGGTTGGGTTGTTTTATCCTTGAATAGTACTATTTTTGCACACAATGGAGAAATCACAAAGTATCCAATGGCTCAGAGAAAGTTGGGTTGTTTTACCCCTGAATAGTACTTTTTTTTGCGGACAATGGAGAAATCACAAAATATCCAATGGATCAGAGAAAGTTGGGTTGGGTTGTTTTATCCTTGAATAGTACTATTTTTGCACACAATGGAGAAATCACAAAGTATCCAATGGCTCAGAGAAAGTTGGGTTGTTTTACCCCTGAATAGTACTTTTTTTTTGCGGACAATGGAGAAATCACAAAATATCCAATGGATCAGAGAAAGTTGGGTTGGGTTGTTTTATCCTTGAATAGTACTATTTTTGCACACAATGGAGAAATCACAAAGTATCCAATGGCTCAGAGAAAGTTGGGTTGTTTTACCCCTGAATAGTACTTTTTTTTGCGGACAATGGAGAAATCACAAAATATCCAATGGATCAGAGAAAGTTGGGTTGGGTTGTTTTATCCTTGAATAGTACTATTTTTGCACACAATGGAGAAATCACAAAGTATCCAATGGCTCAGAGAAAGTTGGGTTGGGTTGTTTTACCCTTGAATAGTACTTTTTTTTGCGCACAATGGACAATGGAGAAATCACAAAGTATCCAATGGCTCAGAGAAAGTTGGGTTGTTTTACCCCTGAATAGTACTTTTTTTTTGCGGACAATGGAGAAATCACAAAATGTCCAATGGCTCAGAGAAAGTTGGGTTGGGTTGTTTTATCCTTGAATAGTACTTTTTTTGCACACAATGTACAATGGAGAAATCACAAAGTATCCAATGGCTCAGAGAAAGTTGGGTTGGGTTGTTTTACCCCTGAATAGTGCTTTTTATGCGCACAATGGACAATGGAGAAATCACGAAGTATCCAAAGTCTCAGAGAAAGTTGGGTTGGGTTGTTTTACCCCTGAATAGTATTTTTTGCGCAGAATGGGCAATGGAGAAATCACAAAGTATTCAAAGGCTCAGAGAAAGTTGGGTTGGGTTTTTTTACACCTGAGGCACACGTTTCTGCACACATTCGGACAAATGGCCAGGTCACGGGGACCCTGAGGGCTCAGAGAGGATTGGAGGAAGGGGACTCACGGAAACAGCTGTTGGGAGACAGATGGTAGCCTCCCGTCAAGGCCATCTAACGTGCTCTTTAATGTATACAGGGTATGGATCTCCAGCACACCAGGTCATGACTTAACGTCCCACCAGACGGACGGGAGCCTTTCCAAGCCAATTGGTGTCACCTGCTGACTGTGGGCAGGGCAGGTAGTTTTGCACAGATAAATCTCAATGCTGGCCCAGCTGGGAACTGCAGATTAGGAGCTTGGTGAGCTACCGACTGAGCCACCCCCGTCCCTTTCTATGTGCGAGAGATCCACACCCTGTGCACATTAAAGGAAGACTACCATCTGTCCCCTAATAAATGTCCAATGGGTCCCCTTCCCTCAACCTTCTCTGAGCCCTAGGGATAATTGTGACCTGGCCATTTAGCCCATTATGTGCATAAAACGGCTTCTCAGAGGTAAAACAACCCAACACAGGTTCGAGTACCAACTGTACTAAAGTTGAGATTTATCTCCACAAAACTTCCGCCCTGCCCACAGTAAGTAGAAGACGCCGTCCGTCTAATGGGATATTATGCCGTAGCCCCGTGTGCGGGAGAGTCATATCCTGTGCACGTTAAAGAACACGCTGGATGGTTTTGACGGGAGACTGCCATCTATCTCCCAACAGCTAGCTTTCCAGTGGGTTCCCATCTCCAACCTTCTCTGAGCCTTCGGGGTCCTTGTGATTTGGCCATTTAGCCAACTGTGTGCATAAAAGGGCCTCTCAGAGGTAAAACAACGCAACACAGGGACGAGTACCAACTGTGCCAAAGTTGAGATTTATCTCCACGAAACTCTCCAAACGGGGCCCTTGTGACCTGGACATTTTGCCCATTGTGTGCAAAAAAGTGCCGCTCAGAGGTAAAACAACCCAACCTGGCCATTTAGCCCATTGTGTGTAAAAAAGTGCCGATCACAGATGAAACCCAACCCTTGATGAGAGGCTATCATCTGTCTCCCAACAGTTGTCCAGTGGGTCCCCTTTTTCAAACCATTTCAGAGTCCTTGTGACCTGGCCATTTAGTCAAAAAGTGCCACCCAACCTTTTTAACATGAATGTAACCTACATACCTTTCCGATGTTTATTTTAACTGAGTTTTATATTTTTTCCCCCTGAGCAATCAGTTATTTTGCGCTATTAATTTAAGTACTTTCTCTCCTAATTATATTTGTTCAATTACTATTCCCAAAAAGGAAGATATAGTACTTACATACCTAATCGTAAAAGACTCTGAGTAAATTCCAAAGCTGATTTTTTTCCTTTCTGAAAAACAAAAAGGGAAAAATTCATGTTAGAAAAAAAAAAGGTATGTAAATCAACAGTATACTTTATTAAATATTACAATTTAATAGTAGAATAATAGATATTCGAGTGCTGAGCGCTATAGCGTTTGCTGGAAATGAGTTCGGGTTCAATTTTTCTGGTTTAGGTGTTTTACTTCTGAGCGGCACTTTTTTTGCACACAATGAGCTAAATGACCAGGTCACAAGGACCCCGAGGGCTCAGAGTGTCTTCCAGCGTGTTCTTTAACGTGCACAGCTGATGGTTCTCCTGCATCGTGCCACGACTTACCCCATCCGACGGATAGCGACCTTTCCAAGTCCATCGGTATCCCTTACTGACCGTGGGCAGGGCGGGTAGTTTTGCAGAGATAAATCTCAACGGTGGGATTCGAACCTGGGAACTGCATATTACGAGCCTGGCGCGCTACCAACTGAGCACCCTCCCCTCTCTCTCTCCGCCTTACATTAGTTAAACGCATTCCACTCTCTTGAAAGGTCTTTATCTCTGCAAAATTCCCCGCCCTGCCCACGGTCAGTAGGGGACACCGATGGGCGTGGAAAGGCCGCCGTCCGTCGGATGGGACGTTAAGCCGTGGCCCCGTATGTGGGAGAGCCATACCCTGTGCAGGTTAAAGAACACGCTGGATGGCCTTGACGGGAAGCTACCATCTGTCTCCCAACAGCTGTTCCAGTGGGTCCCCTCCCCCAACCTTCTCTGAGCCTACGGGGTCCATGTGACCTGGCCATTTAGCCCATGGTGTGCAAAAAAGTGCCGCTCAGAGGTAAAACAACCCAACCCAACTTGAAAGGTCAATCGACAACCATTTTCTCTGCCCGCTAATGTTTTCCCCCGTTTTTATAGCCCCTTCCCACTCCTATGTCAGTGAGGTCTTCGACATGCAAGGGCGGGGGTGGCTCAGTCGGTAGCGCGCCAGGCTCGTAATCTGTAGTTCCCAGGTTCGAGTCCCAGCTGGATCAACGTTGAGATTTATCTACGCAAAATTCCCTGCCCTGCCAACGGTCAGTAGGGGACACCGATGGGCGTGGAAAGGCCGCCGTCCGTCGGATGGGACGTTAAGCCGTGGCCCCGTGTGTGGGAGAGCCATACCCTGTGCAGGTTAAAGAACACGCTGGATGGCCTTGACGGGAGGCTACCATCTGCCTTCCAACAGCTGTTCCAGTGGGTCCCCTCCCCCAACCTTCTCTGAGCCTACGGGGTCCATGTGACCTGGCCATTTAGCCCATGGTGTGCAAAAAGTGCCGCTCAGAGGTAAAACAACCCAACCCAACTTGAAAGGTCAATCGACAACCATTTTCTCTGCCCGCTAATGTTTTCCCCCGTTTTTATAGCCCCTTCCCACTCCTATGTCAGTGAGGTCTTCGACATGCAAGGGTTGGGGTGGCTCAGTCGGTAGCGCGCCAGGCTCGTAATCTGTAGTTCCCAGGTTCGAGTCCCAGCTGGGTCAGCGTTGAGATTTATCTCCGCAAAATTCCCCGCCCTGCCCACGGTCAGTAGGGGACACCGATGGGCTTTGGAAAGGCCGCCGTCCGTCGGATGGGACGTTAAGCCGTGGCACCGTGTGTGGGAGAGCCATACCCTGTGCACGTTAAAGAACACGCTGGATGGCCTTGACGGGAGGCTACCATCTGTCTCCCAACAGCTGTTCCAGTGGGTCTCCTCCCCCAACCTTCTCTGAGCCTTCGGGGTCCATGTGACCTGGCCATTTAGCCCATGGTGTGCAAAAAAGTGCCGCTCAGAGGTAAAACAACCCAACCCAACTTGAAAGGTCAATCGACAACCATTTTCTCTGCCCGCTAATGTTTTCCCCCGTTTTTATAGCCCCCTTTCCACTCCTATGTCAGTGAGGTCTTCGACATGCCATAGCTTCTACTGCGCCGATCGGCTTGACGAGGTAACCGATTACTTCTATATACGTTGCAACTCGACCTACAAAACGTCAGATCAATCCGTCCATTCTCCGCAAAATCTCAGCCATGTCCATGGTAATTAGGGAACAGCGATGGGCTTGCAAAGGTCGCAGCCCGTCGGATGGGATGTTAAGTTGTAGCTCCGTGTAAGGAAGAGCCATACCCTGTGCACGTTAAAGAACACGCTGGATAGAAAGGCTACCTAACAAATTTCCACCATGTCACCTAAGAAATTTCCAGTGGGCCCCCTTCCTTCTCTGAGCCCTCGGACTCCTTATGATCTGGCCATTGCGTGCATAAAAGGGCCTCTGAGCCCTCGGACTCCTTATGATCTGGCCATTGCGTGCATAAAAGGGCCTCAGAGCCCTCGGACTCCTTATGATCTGGCCATTGCGTGCATAAAAGGGCCTCTGAGCCCTCGGACTCCTTATGATCTGGCCATTGCCTGCATAAAAGGGCCTCTGAGCCCTCGGACTCTTTATGATCTGGCCATTGCCTGCATAAAAGGGCCTCTGAGCCCTCAGACTCCTTATGATCTGGCCATTGCGTGCATAAAAGGGCCTCTGAGCCCTCTGACTCCTTATGATCTGGCCATTGCGTGCATAAAAGGGCCTCTAAGCCCTCTGACTCCTTATGATCTGGCCATTACGTGCATAAAATGGCCTCTGAGCCCTCGGACTCCTTATGATCCGGCCATTGCGTGCATAAAAGGGCCTCTGAGCCCTCGGACTCCTTATGATCTGGCCATTGCGTGCATAAAAGGGCCTCTGAGCCCTCGGACTCCTTATGATCTGGCCATTGCGTGCATAAAAGGGCCTCTGAGAGGTAAAAACAACCCAACACAACCCAATCCATCAATTCTTTCTTGGTGAAGAAATTACAATGACGAGGAGATCATATTGTATATACACAGTCGTATCAGAATAATATGACCACCTACCTAATAATGGGAATGGGGGGTGGTCATATTATTCTGATACGACTGTGTACATCGAAACATTGTCCACACTTAAGTCGTTGGATGCAAATTAAAAAATTATATATATGAGGGACCTGGGTTCGAGCCCCGGGTAAGGCATGGATGTTCGTGTTGTTTTTCTGCTGAAGTTTCGCCATCCTCACAGAACTTCTACTGTGGCATATATACTGGCAGGCTCCTGTCAGACCTCTGTGGCACGCAGCTGCTTGAGGGGGTATTTATTTATTATATATAATTTGCGCACTTAGTATCAGAATAACAATTTATGGGTCAAACACGTATAAAGTCGGGGCGGGTGTGGCTCAGTCGGTAGCGCGCCAGGCTCGTAATCTGTAGTTCCCAGGTTCGAGTCCCAGCTGGGTCAGCGTTGAGATTTATCTCCGCAAAATTTCCCCGCCCTGCCCACGGTCAGTAGGGGACACCGATGGGCTTGGAAAGGCCACTGTCCGTCGGATGGGACGTTAAACCGTGGACCCGTGTGTGGGAGAGTCATACCCTGTGCACGTTAAAGAACACGCTGGATGGCCTTGACGGGAGGCTACCATCTGTCTCCCAACAGCTGTTCCAGTGGGTCCCCTCCCCCAACCTTCTCTGAGCCTTCGGGTGCTTGTGACCTGGCCATTTAGCCCATGGTGTGCAAAAAAGTGCCGCTCAGAGGTAAAACAATCCAAATCTCCTAACCAGCTCGGAGTCAGTCTTTGTGACATAGCCATTAAGCCATTTTGTTCAAAAACCAAAAAGAAAAAACGACATTCGGATGGGAAACAACCCAACATTCATTACCGATAAGTAGGTGCAAAAAAGTGGAGAAAATATCGATATTAGCAAAGGTCAGAATCTGAACTTCTAACAATTTCATGACCTCATTCTGAATAATAATCGCTAATAAACCCTTAAGTGGGGTTGAGTCCCAACTGTGACTGATTTATCTCCGCAAAACTCCCCACCCTGCCTCAGTCAGTAGGAGACACCAATGGGCTTGGGAAGGCCGCCGTCCGTCGAATGAGATGTAAAACCGTGGACCTATGTACGGGAGAGGAGGAACAGTGGGGTCTCCTTCCCAAATCTTTGAGCTCTCGGGGTCCTTGTTAACTGGCTTTTAGTAGTTTGTGTGTAAAAAAAAACAAGCGTTACTCAGAGGTAAAATAATCCTAAAACAACTCTTCGTAAACCTGTATAGCCAATATTAAAAGAATACATATACCTGAAATGTGGACATGGCTAAATATTTCAAAATTTGAGCGAGCGTTGAATTTTGCCTCGTGATGTTTCCTTCTTCGCTTATCTTGGTGTTCGCCATCTCAAGCCACGAGATCGAATAGTCGTAGAATCCTGCGTGAAATGCTTGGCGCCCCATCTCGAAACAGTCATTGGCTGATGAGAGACAGAAAAGAGAGCATTAAGTGGAGGAATCATATTAGAAAAGATTCATTGCTAACAAAGTACAGTGCAGTCGCTCCAAAAAGTATCCGGCCACTATGGTTGATTACAGAATTCAGAAAAAATATCTGGCAACGAATTTTTTTTTAGAAATTAGTGATCTGGCAACCTTCGTGTCACGTGATTACAGAATTCAGGAAAAAATATCTGGAGGCGTGTACAGCAACTGTACACGCTCCAGTTATCGTTCACAGCAAACTGGAGCGTGTGCAGTGTGCCGTGCAACGGGGGATTTTAAAAAAATATTTTAAAATTCGAAAAAACACTTTGTTAATAAAATAAATATTATTAATTCTATTAAAAAATATCCGAACGCTATGGTTGATTACAGAATTCAGAAAAAATATCTGGCAACGATTTTTTTTATAAATTAGTGATCTGGCAACCTTCGTGTCACGTGACACGAAGGTTGCCAGATCACTAATTTCTAAAAAAATCGTTGCCAGATATTTTTCCTGAATTATGTAATCAACCGTAATGTTCGGATATTTTTTAATATATATAAAGCGTATGAATATATAATGCAATAAATATGGAGCGTGTGCAGTTACCGTTCACAGCAAACTGGAGCGGTTGCGGTTAATGTTCATAGCACATTGGATCGTGTGAGCTCACAAAGACCTGGATCGTGTGGGCTCACTCTCGGAAATATTGAGCGTGTGCAGTTACCGTTCACAGCAAACTGGACCGGTTGCGGTTAATGTTCACAGCACATTGGATCGTGTGAGGTCACAAAGACCTGGATCGTGTGGGCCCACTCCCGGAAATATTAAGCGTGTGCAGTTACCGTTCACAGCAAACTGGAGCGTGTGCAGTAACTGCACACGCTCCAGTTTGCTGTGAACGGTAACTAGAGCGTGTACAGTTGCTGTACACGCTCGATATTTTTCCTGAATTCTGTAATCACGTGACACGAAGGTTGCCAGATCACTAATTCCTAAAAAAACGTTGCCAGATATTTTTTCTGAATTCTGTAATCAAAATAGTGTTCGGATTCTTCTTTTTTGAGCGACTGTACAGTATGTGTCACAGAGAATTTTATTTATTTCAAGGAAAGTTTAGCGCTGCACAAACCTAAGTACTGGCAGTCCCCGACCTATGTAAAGATTCGGCTTTTGGAGACCTCATGTAAGTCGGTGGCACATAGTGAGCTATTTTCCATTTCTATATCTCACTCTAAGGTGAGGATTACGCAGTCCAATCCCATCTGTGTCAGAGTTGAGATTTGTCTCTGCTAAACCCGCATCCTGCCCTCAGTCAGAAAGGTGATACCTTCTCCTTCTTCAACATCAACTATTATTCCAGAAATCATCGGGGCCTTTCGCCCCTCTCGTCCGGAAATTCTTTTAAGAAAGGTCCGTGCACTATGTCGGAGAATTCTCCCAGTTGAGTCTGGAAAACCGAAATTTCAAAAACAAAACCATAAAATTGCCAGTAATCTTAGATTGGCGGTCAAATGAACGTTCCATAAACATTCCAGAGTTTTCTGAAGGAAGAAGGTAGTTCAGTAGAAACTGAAAGTTCTTGATTAACGTTATTAAAATTTTAAGAGCGTTCAATCTCCTAATGCAGAAACATCGTGGCATTATTTCGGCACTAAATCAAATTCTGTCAATCAATTTAGTATTCTTTAAAAACTGAAAAATTAATTTAAAAGTGTATTTTCTTTTTATCAAATTCTGGTGTCCGAGTAGATTTTTGAGTGTAAATTCCTTAATTCTAATTTCTTCCAGTGAGTGAAACATTTGACCTCTATGAGTATCGATTTTGCTGCAATTAAGTAACACATGAGAGACTGTTTCTTTTGTTCTACATGTATCACAGGAAGACGACTCAGCTCTGTTCATCTTATGCATTTGATCATTCAGTCTTGTGGTCCCTGTTCTGAGCCTGATAATGGTCACTATGTCCTTTTTAGTCAGTCCGAAATCTTGAAATGGATCAATGGTTTGACCATTCAAACTCCTATGATTCAGATGTGAGGAAGAATGAAGTTTAAAATAATGCCAAAAATTTTGTTTTAAAATTTGCTTATTTTTGTTTTTATAATAATTGAGACCTCTTGGAATATTGAGCCAGTTTTCACATAATAACGCTTCCTTAGCAATTTTGTCAACAATTTCATTTCCTATAACGCCGACGTGGCTGGGAATCCACTGCACGTTTAACTCAATACCACTTTTCATCATTTTATTCGCCAATTTCAAAATGTTGCAAAAAAGCTCATTATTGCTAGATCTTCCCGATCTCCTTGTAAAAATTGAATAACTGATCGGCAATAGACAGAATAACAACTTTGTCTCAGGACAGAGTAGTACACCACTTAAGGGCCATTTCTATGGCTACCAATTCAGTTGTGAAAACTTCTGTTTGGTCCGGTGGCAACGATGTTCTTGAAAAGGTTGTCGTCCGTGGATGGAAAACTAAGCCGTGGCTCCTTATGCAAGAAAACTATACCTTATGCATGTTAATAAAGAACACACTGGATAGCCTTGCGGGAGACCTTCATCTATCTCCTAACAGCTGTCCAGTGGGTTCCCTCCTTCCAACATCCTCGGAGCCCTTGGGACCCCTCGTGACCTGACATTTAGCCCATTACATGCAAAAACGTGCAGTTCAGAAGCTGGGCTTGGTTGTTTTACCTCCGAACGGAACTTGTTTGCACACCATCGGCTATAATCATTGTGTGCAAATATATATTATAAGATTTATACCTATTTTTTGATATATTAAGATTAAGTTTTTTGATATTTATAAAATATTATTATTTTTATATTATTATTATAAAATAGTATACTTATATTATTACTATAAAATAGATTATATTAATATATATCTATTTTATCAAAAAAAAAGTAAAATACGGCTAAATGGGCAAATCACAAGGACCCCGAGGGTTCAAAAAAGGTTGGGAGGAGTAGACCCACTGGACAACTGTTAGAAGACAGATGTAGCCTCCCATCAAGAATATCCAGCGTGTTCTTTAACATGAGCAAGGCATGGCTCTCACATAAATGGGGCCAAGGCTTTAGTTCCCATCTACCTGTTTAAGAGTAATTTATTTATTATTTATTTCATTTGATATATAAATTAATTTTAATCATTAATTATTCATTTGATATCCCATGGCCGAGTGGTTAGTGCGCTTGGCTTCTGATCTAAGGGACTCTGGGTTCGAGCCCTGGGTAAGGCATGGATGTATGTGTCGTTTCTCTGCTGAGGTCCTGCCGTCGTCTCAGACCTTCTATTGAGGCAGAAACTGACAGGCTCCTGTCAAACCTCCGTAGCAAGCAGCTGCTTGAGGGGGTATTTATTTTTTTTATTATATAATTTTAATCCTGAAATATGGGTTGGGTTGTTTTACCTCTGAGCGGCACTTTTTTGCACACCATGGGCTAAATGGCCAGGTCACATGGACCCCGAAGGCTCAGAGAAGGTTGGGGGAGGGGACCCACTGGAACAGCTGTTGGGAGACAGATGGTAGCCTCCCGTCAAGACCATCCAGCGTGTTCTTTAACGTTCACAGGGTATGACTCTCCCACACACGGGGCCACGGCTTAACGTCCCATCCGACGGACGGCGGCCTTTCCAAGCCCATCGGTGTCTCCTACTGACCGTGGGCAGGGAGGGGAATTTTGCGGAGATAAATCTCAACGCTTACCCAGCTGGGACTCGAATCTGGGAACTACAGATTACGAGCCTGGCGCGCTACCGACTGAGCCACCCCCGCCCCGTCCTGAAATATGAATAATCTGATTTTATCCTAGTTCTCAATATTTTTATCGCCATAATTTTTTTTGAGGACTCCCTACAAATTCTTCACTCTTTCTAATGACTCTTTCCATCATTATCTGATACATTTTAATTAAAAGATACACTGAAAGCACAATTTATTATACACCCCCACATTCATCCAAACCTTACCTACACAGCCACAATAATGCCGCCAGCAGAAACCTTTTGTGGGCTATAAATAGATCAGACACCTACCTGCTGTATATGATGGGCAAACAGGCGACATGAGCAAGTTCGATCACGTGGAAATAGTGGAGTAAGGAAGGTGGGGCGTCCATATTCTCGACTGAAGAACGTCTGGGATTTCCACATGTGACTGTCACACGTGTGTACCAGGACTACATCAAAACTGACAAAGCCTTCAGCTGCGAGAAAACTGTGACTGTAACCAGGTCATTGATCTGCATTCGTTGATGGTGCATCTATAAAGGTTTGTGCAAGACCATTCGACATATGATGGCACTACTCGGCTATGGCAGCCAAAGACCCTTGTTAGCAGCTCATCACAGGACTAAGAGGATGCAATTGACAAAGAAACGTCGCCAATGGACTGTGGAAGACTGGAAATGGGACTTAAACAAACGAATCCAGGTTCCAACTAATGAGAGGTTTGCATGCCTGGCACAGACCACACGGAGCCATGACCCCAACCTTCAGTCAGGGTTTTACAGGCTGGTGGTGGTAGCTAGGTAGTCACTGGAAGGAGAGCTATGCACCAATCCCCTGTGATGATGCATAGAACCGGCCAGGCCTAGCACCTAATGTCCAACCCCGCCTTCTCGTGGTGCGGACCGTTAGTAACTTTCAAAAGAGATACTCTCTTGTGGAAGTGAACGGAAGGGGAGGGCTGCCAGATTAGTGTGGCCTACTGATCTGGACAACTATGGCTACTTTTCTTTTTTTTCTACCCTGCTGAGGAGTGGTCAACCACACAGGGTCCTGGTGCTGACCATATAAACCTACTGGACTGGACAGATATATGGCTCTGAGCTTGATTATGGATCCTGATTTTGCTGCACTGGTGGGCTTCTGTGGAGGGAAAATCTTCCGCTGTGTTTTCTTTTTGTTTGTGGGTTGACAGCCCCAAGTGAATAGATCCACAGGATATGTTTATCAGCTGGTGGATAATCCTGAGCAGAAGTCATCGCAGGCACCTGAACTCTTTGCTTCTATTGGCATCGTCAAATTCTACATTGGAGGAAGTCTTCCAGTGTAGATGGCTTCAGCCTTTAGTAGTGGGGGAACGGGTCTTTGCCCCATGTCTGTGATTAGGGGGCTGTTTGATATTGTCGGCATTCCCTCTCTCAATAAACATAGTTTCTTTAAACATCCCACTAACCATTTTCTCTCCATAGGTAGTTGGAATGTGAGGACTCTGCACAGAGCTTTTTCTCTTGATGTCCTCACACAAGAATTCCACCGTTATAATTTAGATATTCTCGGCTTGCAAGAGACCAGATGGACAGATAAAGGTCAGATTCTTAAAAATAATCTTAAATTTCTCTTTTCAGGGAGGGACGACAAAAAGCATCACCAAGGCGTGGGTCTGCTTCTCAGCAGACACGCTAGTGATGCTCTTCTAGGATATGAGTGCATTAATGAAAGGTTTCTTACAGCAAAATTTCAGACAAGCGTTAAAGACTTGAATGTTATCTGCTGTTATGCCCCCACTGAGGATGCCGATGAGGATGAGAAGGATAGGTTTTATGAACAACTTCAGGATATTTTGAATTCTGTCAAGAAAGGAGATATTACCCTTGTTCTTGGTGACTTCAATGCCAAAGTTGGTACTGACTCTGACCTTTGGGGAGGAGTAATAGGCCCTTTTGGTATTGGTAGCTGCAATAGCAATGGGCAACGTCTCCTACAGGTAAGTAAACTCAATGGATTCAGAATAACTAACACTTATTACAAACACCGCGACATACATAAGTACACATGGGTTTCACCTGATGGGCTGCATAAGAATATGATTGATTACATATTAATTAACAGCAAATGGACTAGTTCTGTTAGGAATACCAGGGCATATAGGGGAGCTGAAATTGGATCTGACCATTACCTTGTTAAAAGTGTGTTGCAACTTAAACTTAAAAAGTGTTGTGCTAGGGTTAAAAAATTTACTTTTAATACTGAATCTCTGAAAGATCCAGTTATAGCCAAAGCTTACCATGATAGGTTACTTAGTCATTATGACGGTCATGGTTTGCTTACTACTGAAGTTGAGGAAGAATGGGATCATTTTAAACAGGCTTTTTTGGACACTAACAGTACTCTTTTAGGAAAAAAGGAGCAGAAGAGGCAAAATTATCTGAGTGATAAGGCACTTGAGCTTATTTCGGAAAGAAAGAACTGCAGGAATGTCCTTAATCAATACCCTACTAGTCCTAATAGAAAGCATTACAGAGACCTTAATAAACTTGTAAAGGATCAGTTAGCTGCTGATAAAAATTTTTGGCTTGATGGTTTGGCTGACAAAGCCGAGGAAGCAGTTAGACAGCACAACAGCAGAGAGCTGTACCAGATAGTTAATGTTTTGTGTGGTAGAAAACGGACAGGCATACAAGGATTGAAGGATAAACAAGGTAAGGTTATAGAAGGGGAGGATTCTGTCATGGCTAGGTGGGCTGAGCATTTCAGTGATGTTCTAAACAATGTAGTTAGTTCTACTCCCATTGTTTGCAATGATGATAGATGCATTGGTGGCTTTAATGTTGGCCCTATAACACAATCTGAAGTTAGTTTGGCTGTTTCTAAACTTAAACTTCATAAATCCCCAGGGGTAGATGAAATTACGACGGAAATGCTTAGAGCTGGGAATGTTTCGGTTACCACTTGGATGACTGAAATTCTGAATCTCTTTTATGATAAAGGCATGGTTCCTAAGGATTTTACCAGAGCTATTGTTATCCCTATTTTCAAAAAAGGTGATCGCAGTTCTTGTGATAACTATAGGGGTATCAGCCTACTCTCTGTTCCAGGTAAAGTTCTTTCCATGATTGTGCTTAATAGAATTAAGAATCTGGTTGACAGGCAATTGCGTGATGAGCAATGTGGATTCAGAAGTGGTAGGGGATGTGTAGATCAGATATTTTCACTTAGGCAGATTCTTGAGAAATGTTTAGAGTTTCAGAAACCTTTGGTTGCTAGCTTTATTGATTTCAAAAAGGCTTTCGACTCTGTTGATCGTCATAATTTGTGGTTGATTGTGAGATCATATGGTATACCAGACAAGTTAGTTAACATTATGAAAGCTCTCTATAATAACACTGAGTCGTGTGTGAGAGTTGGTAAGGCTTGTAGCAATTGGTTTAGCATTACTTCTGGTGTTCGACAAGGGTGCATTTTGTCTCCTTTTCTCTTTAGCTTGGTTATTGATTATGTTATGCGAAATTCACTTCAAGGGAAAGATTTTGGCCTTAAATGGGCTGGAGATAGGAAAATTTCTGATTTAGATTATGCTGATGATTTAGCCCTTCTGGCAAATGATGTTGATGAGATGAACTCTTTCATTCGAGCCGTTGATGAGACTGGTAGTAGAGTAGGTTTGGTTATAAACAGAGAGAAAACTAAAGTGATGAAAATTGGTCAGGCAGGCTGTGATTCAGTTAATCTGAATGGTTGCAGTCTTGAGCAGGTGTCACAGTTTAATTATCTTGGGAGCTATGTAACAGATAATGGTGATGTGCGGCATGAGATTAACAGACGAATAGGGATTGCTGCTGGGACTTTTAAGAATCTATGGAGAGTGTGGAGAAATAGGCGTATACACCTAAAGACTAAAATTAGACTGTATAATAGTTTGGTTCTTTCTAGGGTTAGTTATGGTAGTGAAACTTGGACACTTTGTAAACAAGATAACAGGAAACTAGATGCTTTTGATTCCAGATGCTTACGCAGTATCTTGGGCATTAGGTGGTTCAACTTTGTAACTAATGATGAGATTAGGAAAAGGAGTTTGCAACCTCCTTTAAGCAGCATATTGTGCAGAGAGAGACTCCGTTGGTTTGGCCATGTTGCCCGAATGAATAATTATAGATTGGCGAATAGGGTTATGAACAGTGTGCCTAAAGGCCTCAGAAAGAAGGGGAGACCTAGGATGCGGTGGGCAGACAATGTCAAACAGGACCTTGTTAGAATTGGTGTGCAGTGGCCAGATGCAGTAGATGTAGCTCAGGATAGACTTGCTTGGAGAACTAAATTGCACGGTCTGGTTGGACCTCCGTAGCCCATGGCTGCTTGAGGATGATGATGATGATGATGATGGAGGTGGTGTAATGCTCTGGACCATGTTTACATGAGCCACTTTGGGGCTCCTTGTACAGTCGCTCAAAAAAGTATCCGAACACTATGGTCGATTACAGAATTGAGAAAAAATATCTGGCAACGATTTTTTTTAGAAATTAGTGATCTGGCAACCTTCGTGTCACGTGATTACAGAATTCAGGAAAAATACCTGGAGCGTGTACAGCAACTGTACACGCTCCAGTTACCGTTCACAGCAAACTGGAGCGTGTGCAGTTACTGCACACGTTCCAGTTTCCTGTGAACGGTAACTGCACACGCTCAATATTTCCGTGAGTGAGCCCACACGATCTAATATCAAAATAATATGACCACCTACAGTCGCTCAAAAAAGTGTCCGAACACCATGGTTGATTACAGAATTCAGAAAAAATATCTGGCAACGAATTTTTTTTTAGAAATTAGTGATCTGGCAACCTTCGTGTCACGTGATTACAGAATTCAGGAAAAATATCTGTAGCGTGTACAGCAACTGTACACGCTCCAGTTGCCGTTCACAGCAAACTGGAGCGTGTGCAGTTACTGCACACGCTCCAGTTTGCTGTGAACGGTAACTGCACACGCTCAATATTTCCGTGAGTGAGCCCACACGATCTAGTATCAAAATAATATGACCACCTACAGTCGCTCAAAAAAAGTATCCGAACACTACGGTTGATTACAGAATTCAGAAAAAGTATCTGGCAACGATGTTTTTTTAAAAAAAATTATTGATCTGGCAACTTTTGTGTCACGCGACACGAAGGTTGCCAGATCACTACTTTCTAAAAAACATCGTTGCCAGATATTTTTTCTGAATTCTGTAATCAACCATGGTGTTCGGATACTTTTTTGAACGACTGTACCTATTTAGACCAACATCACTGGACAAAGCTATGTTGAAGTACTACACCAGTTCATGGCTATCCGTTTCCAACAGCAGTATTCTTTCTTCCAACCAGAAAACGCTCCATCTCATTGCTCCCGTTTGGCGAAGGACTGGTTAGAGGAGCATTCCAGTGAGTTCACAATTCTCGAATGGCACACTCTCTGGATTTGCACCCTACTGAGCATCTGCAGGGCGAAGTGGAGTGATGCATTTGGAATATGAAACCCACTATCAGCAACTCTCGGTGCTTTACGGACTGCTGTCCTGGGGTCATGAGCCGAAATACCATTCCAACGCCAGGCTCGTAATCTGTAGTTCCCAGGTTCGAGTCCCAGCTGGGTCAGCGTTGAGATTTATCTCCGCAAAATTCCCCGCCCTGCCCACGGTCAGTAGGGGACACCGATGGGCTTGGAAACGTCGCCGTCCGTCGGATGGGACGTTAAGCCGTGACCCCGTGTGCGGGAGAGCCATACCCTGTGCACGTTAAAGAACACGCTGGATGGCCTTGACGGGAGGCTACCATCTGTCTCCCAACAGCTGTTCCAGTGGGTCCCATCCCCCAACCTTCTCTGAGCCTTAAGGGTCCATGTGACCTGGCCATTTAGCCAATGGTGTGCAAAAAAGTGCCGCTCAGAGGTAAAACAACCCAACCCAACCATTCCAACGTTTCCAATAGTCCATGCCACGATGGGGGCGGGGGTGGCTCAGTAGGTAGCGCGCCAGGCTCGTAATCTGTAGTTCCCAGGTTCGAGCCCCAGCTGGATCAGCGTTGAGATTTATCTCCGCAAAATTCCCCGCCCTGCCCACGGTCAGTAGGGGACACCGATGGGCTTGGAAAGGTCGCCGTCCGTCGGATGGGACGTTAAGCCGTGACCCCGTGTGCGGGAGAGCCATACCCTGTGCACGTTAAAGAACACGCTGGATGGCCTTGACGGGAGGCTACCATCTGTCTCCCAACAGCTGTTCCAGTGGGTCCCCTCCCCCAACCTTCTCTGAGCCTTAAGGGTCCTTGTGACCTGGCCATTTAGCCCATGGTGTGCAAAAAAAGTGCCGATCAGAGATAAAACAACTCAACTGAACCCATGCCACGATGTGTTGCTGCTTTGTGAGAGGAAAAAGTGGACCCATGGGCTTATTATATGGGTGTGTATGATGTCCTTTCAGGGCAGCAGATCCTTGCAACCAGGACACTCTATGAAAGTCCCAAGAATGGATTATAGCTTCTTTATTTGCTGTTCATTCATTGGTTATTTGATTGGTTCATTTATTGCAATTTGAATCTTGATATTTGAGTGGATAAACTCGATGTTCCAGAGATTCACATGTCATCAACAGCCAATTAAATCTTGTGATCATCACGAGATAGCCAGTGTTGCCACACTGAATTGACATAACTTCAGCCAAAAGCAACAGAACTTAACGCTGTTAATGTTCAGTATTGTAAATGTTACAGGAAATGTGCTATTTCCATTGGAGTTTTCAGAAATTTTGAAAATTTCACGCGAACCCCTAGGCCCCCGCCTCTCTTGCCTACCCTCATCTGCTTTAATGGATCGAAAATGGATCGAAATATTAATTTATGTTAAATATATCGGTTGTGCCAAAAATTAATGTTTTTTTCTTTAAGAAAATGTAAGATCTTTGATGTTTTTTTTTTTATTTTATTTTTATTTTTTGTCAGAAATATTTTGCTTGTTTATTCTTAATTATTATTGTGAAAAAAAAAACGTTTCTTACGTGATTTTTAATAATAATAAGTGCTTTTTTTGTTTCGTTTTTGGGCATCCATACTTTCATAACGGTACAGTTTCATTCCTTATTTGTAATTGTACAGTCGCTCAAAAAAGTATCCGAACACTATGGTTGATCATAGAATTCAGAAAAAAATATCTGGCAACGATTTTTTTAGAAATTAGTGGTCTGGAAACTTTGAGTCACGTGACACGAAGTTGCCAGATCACTAATTTCTAAAAAAAACGTTGTCAGATATTTTTTTCTGAATTCTGTGATCAACCATAGTGTTCGGATACTTTTTTGAGCGACTGTACTCATTAATGAAGGTCTCAAACATAAATATTTCTATGATGAAACATTAATTTCATTTTTTTGCCCCTCCCTGAAATAAATTCTTACGTTAAATGCCCATGCTTTGGGTTGTTTTACCTCTAAATGGCACTTTTTGCACACAATGGGCTAAATGGCCACATTACAAGGTTGGGTTGCTTTACCTCTGAGCGGCACTTTTTTGAATACCATGAGCTAAATGGCCAGGTCACAAGGACCCCGAAGGCTCAGAAAAGATTGGGGGAGGGGACCCACTGGAACAGCTGTTGGGGGGCTTGGGATGAGTTGTTTTACCTCTGAGCGGCACTTTTTTGCACACCATGGGCTAAATGGGCAGGTCACATGGAACCCGAAGGCTCAGAGAAGGTTGGGGGAGGGGACCCACTGGAACAGCTGTTGGGAGACAGATGGTAGCCTCCCGTCAAGGCCATCCAGCGTGTTCTTTAACGTGCACAGGGTAAGGCTCTCCCGCACACGGGGCCACGACTTAACGTCCCATCCGAAGGACGGTGGCCTTTCCAAGCCCATCGGTGTCCCCTACTGACCGTGGGCAGGGCGGGGAATTTTGCGGAGATAAATCTCAACGCTTACCCAGCTGGGACTCGAACCTAGTAACCACAGATTACGAGCCTGGCGCGCTACCGACTGAGCCACCCCCGCCCCCCCTGTTGGGAGGCAGATGGTATCCTCCCATCAAGGTCATTCAGCGTGTTCTTTAACGTGTACAGGGTATGGCTCTCCCGCACACGGGGCCAAGGCTTAACGTCCCATCCGACGGACGGTGGCCTTTCCAAGCCCATCGGTGTCCCCTACTGACCGTGGGCAGGGCAGTGAATTTTGCGGAGATAAATCTCAACGCTGACCCAGCTGGGACTCGAACCTGGGAACTTCAGATTACTAGCCTGGCGCGCTACCGATTGAGCCACCCCCCACCCCCCACATTACAAGGACTCCGGGGCTCAGAGAAAGTTGGGGAAGACCCACTGGACATCTGTTAGAAGACAGATGGTCTTCCACATTACAAGGACTGTGTGTCCAGTAATGTCCAGTGGGACATTACAAGATTCACTGGACATCTATTAGAAGGCAGGTGGTAGTCTCCATCAAGGCCATCTAGCGTGTCTTTAATGTTCTAGCGTGTTCATACATTGTTTTAATGTACAAATGTATGGCTCTTCTCACATGGACCACGACTTAGCATCTCATCCTTCAGAAGGCAGCCTTTCCAAGACAATCGGTGTTCCCTACTGACCGTGGACAGGGCATTAGGTTTTGCAGAGATAAATCTCAATGATTGCCTAGGTGGGACTCGAACCTGGAAACTGCAGGTTAGGAGCCTGGCGCGCCGAATGAGCAAATCCCGCCCCAAATGCCCATGCTCTAGGGGTCTGGAAACCACAGATTAGAAACCGCTGCTCTATAGGAACATCAGTATTCATTTTATTTTGAATGCGTTTAAGTGGAAGGGACTTGAAATCACTTACCTGTTAAGTTGAAATTGGCCGAAGTATTTCTGAGCCTTCCTTCCACCAAGGATGACATGTTGAGGTCATAAGTATCTTGGAGTCTGATCAGTGCTTGGGCAGCACCAGATAGATCTCGACCATCGGGAAATAAAGCTTTATCCCATTCTTTCAATCCTTTTCTGATATCTGTTATCATGAAAAAACAAACTTTAAGATTTAATAATTCCTTAATGCATGAAATCTGAGAAAACAGATCCCGTTTGAAGCGACGATTTCTGTGCAACGAGGATGTCTTTATGTGTAACGCCATTTTGGATACATTGAGATGTAGCTGAATTGCTTAATAATATTCCATTCCTGTTTTCGCTTCTATGAGCATTTCTAACAAAATAACTAGTAAGTTCCCTAGTAAATAGATTAAAGGGGTGTGCCCCAGGGGTCAAGATCGTAAACTGCAGTTCCCAGATTCGAGTTTCTAACTGCATTGAAATTTATCTCCGTCTCCCTGTCCCCATAGTCAGAAAGGGTAGTGGTGGTGGGGCGATTGGTTTGAGAAAAGCTGCCGTCCATCGAAAATAACCTCCCATCTTGTCTCCTAAAAGCTTCCCAGTGGATACCCTTCCTTCATCATTAATCCGTTGGGGTCCTTGAGGCTGACCATTTAGCTCAGTGTGTTCACGAAGGTACTGTGCAGAAAGAAACCATCCCAGCCTCCGTTTCATGATGCTGTTTCGAAGCAAAGTCCTTACCTTCATATGGTACGTAAAGAGTTGTGTACTGCTGGCTGATGGTTAATGTCACGAACAGAAGAAATCTTGACCAGACTGTAGTTCAGTGGTCAGAGCCAGGAATGTACCCGGGGGAGTGGGGACAAGGGGTTCCACCCCCTTCCGAAAATGTGATCGTCTTAAACGAAATCTCAAACTTGTCTACCTGCTTTTAAATTCAAAAGAGATGACATTATTTTATTTTAGTCCCATAGTATATGTCCGACACTAAAATTTGATTTGTAGAAACAACTATAAAAGTTTATTCTATGTAGAATATCATTTTAATCTTTCCTGTTCGGTGGAGTATTTTAGTAATTGGGAAACATTACTCAAGTTTTGTTCTCAGATTCCCCTCGAAACTAAATTCTCGGATCCACTCTCCCCCCCCCCCGACTCTAAATTCTCGAACAATCCCTGAAACTAAATTCTCCCCCTCCCAAACTAAATTCTCGAATCCTCTCCGAAACTCAATTCTCCCCTCCCCATAAACTAAATTCTCGAAACCTCACAGAAACTAAATTCTCCCAAAATAAATTCTCGAACAATCCCTGAAACTAAATTCTCCCCTCCCCAAAACTAAATTCTCGAACCCTCACTGAAATTAAATTATCCCCTCCTCCAAAATAAATTCTCGAACCCTCCCTGAAATTAAATTATCCCCTCCTCCAAAATAAATTCTCGAACAATCCCTGAAACTAAATTCTCCCCCTCCCTCGAAACTAAATTCTTGAACAATCCATAAAACTAAATTCCCCCCTCCCCCAAACTAAATTCTCGAATCCTCTCCGAAACTAAATTTTCCCCTCCCCACATAACTAAATTCTTGAGTAATCCCTGACAGTAAATTCTCCCATTCCCTCAAACTGAACTCTCGAACAAATCCTGAAACTAAATTCTCCCCTCCTCCCAAATTAAATTCCCGAACAATCCCCGAAACTAAATTCTCCCCCTCCCCACAAACTAAATTCTCGGACCCTCCCAGAAACAAAATTCTCCCCCTCCTCCCAAACCAAATTCTCGAATCATCCACGAAACTAAATTCTCCCATCCCCTCAAACTGAACTCTCGAACAATTCCTGAAACTAAATTCTCCCATCCCCTCAAACTGAACTCTCGAACAATTCCTGAAACTAAATTCTCCCCTCCTCAAAAATTAAATTCTCGAACAATCCCCGAAATTAAATTCTCCCCTCGCCCAAACTAAATTCTCTCCTTCCCCACAAAAACTAAATTCTCGAACAATTCCTGAAACTAAATTCTCCCCCTCCCCAACCTAAATCTCGAACAATCACTGAAACTAAATTCTCCCCTCCTCCCAAACTAAATTCTCGAACAATCCCCGAAACTAAATTCTCCCCTCCCTACAAACTAAATTCTCTAACCCCTGAAACTAAATTCTCCCCATCCCCACGAACTAAATTCTCGAACCCTCCCCGAACCTAAATTCTCCCCCTCCCCCTAAACTAAATTCTCGAATCATCCACGAAACTAAATTCTCCCCTACCTACAAACTGAATTCTCGAACAACTCCTGAAACTAAATTCTCCCTCCCCGCCCAACCAAAATAAATTCTCGAAACCCTCAAATTAAATTCTTCCCTCCCTCCAAACTAAATTCTCGAACCCTTGAAACTAAAATCTCCCATCCCCACAAACTGAATTCTCGAACAATCCCAGAAACTAAATTCTCCCCTCTTCCCAAACTATATTCTCAAAGAATCCCCGAATCCAAATTCTCCCCTCCCCAAAACTAAATTCTTGAACAATCCCTGAAACAATTCTTCCCTCCCCCAAGCTAAATTCTCGAACAACTCCTGAAAATAAATTCTCCCTTCCCTCCAAACTAAATTTCTCGAACATTCCCTGAAACTAAATTCTCCCCCCCCCCCAAACTAAACTCTCGAACCCCTGAAACTAAATTCTCCCCTCCACAAAATAAATTCTCGAAATCTCCACGAAACTAAATTCTCCCCTCCCCAAACTAAATTCTCGAACAATCCCTGAAACTTAATTCTTCCCTCACCCAAACTAAATTCCCGAACAAACCCTGAAACTAAATTCACCCCTCCCTCCAAACTAAATTCTCGAACAAACCCTGAAACTAAATTCACCCCTCCCCACAAACAATTCTCGAACAAACCCTGAGACTAAATTCTCCCCTCCCTCGACACTAAATCCTCGAACAATCCCTGAAAATAAATTCTCCCCTCCAACTAAATTTTGGAATAATCCCAGAAAATAAATTCTCCCCTAACCACGAACTAAATTCTCTCCCTCCCCACAAACTAAATTCTCGAACAATTCCTGAAACTAAATTCTCTCCTCCCTTAAACTAAATTCTCGAACAATTCCTGAAACTAAATTCTCCCCTCTCTTAAGCTAAATTTTCGAACAAACCCTGAAACTACATTCTCCCCTCCCCCCAAACTAAATTCCCGAACAAGCACTGAAACTAAATTCACCCCTCCCCCCAAACTAAATTCTCCCTCACCCACAAACAATTCTCGAACAAACCCTGATACTAAATTCTCCCCTCCCTCCAAACTAAATTCTCGAACAAACCCTGAAACTAAATTCTACCCTCCCTCCAAACTAAATTCTCGAACAAACCCTGAAACTAAATTCTCCCCTCCCTCCAGACTAAATTCTCGAACAAACACTGAAACTAAATTCTCCCCTCCCTCCACAATAAATTCTCGAACAAACCCTGAAACTAAATTCTCCCCTCCCTCCAAACTAAATTCTGGAATAATCCCAGAAAATAAATTCTCTCCCTCCCCACAAACTAAATTCTCGAGCAATTCCTGAAACTAAATTCTCCCCTCCATTAAACTAAATTTTCGAACAAACCCTGAAACTAAATTCTCCCCACAAACTAAATTCTCGAACCCCTGAAACTAAATTCTCCCTTCCCCACAAACTAAATTCTCGAACAACCCCTGAAACCAAATTCTCGAACAATTCCTGAAAGTAAATTCTCCCCTCCCCTAAACTAAATTCTCGAACAAACCCTGAAACTAAATTCTCCCCTCTCTCCAAACTAAATTCTCGAACAAACCCTGAAACTAAATTCTCCCCTCCCCACAAACTAAATTCTCGAACAACCCATGAAACTAAACTCTCCCCTCCCTCCAAACTAAATTCTCGAACGAACCATGAAACTTAATTCTCCCCTCCCCAAACTAAATTCTCGAACCCTGAGACTTAATTCTTCCCTCCAAACTAAATTCTCGAACAAACCCTGAAACTAAATTCTCCTTTCCCTCCAAACTAAATTCTCGAACAAACCCTGATACTAAATTCTCTCCTCCCTCCAAACTAAATTCTCGAACAAACCCTGAAACTAAATTCTCCCCTCCCTCCAAACTAAATTCTCGAACAAACCCTGAAACTAAATTCTCCCCTCCCTCCAGACTAAATTCTCGAACAAACACTGAAACTAAATTCTCCCCTCCCTCCACAATAAATTCTCGAACAATCTCTGAAAATAAATTCTCCCCTCCCTCCAAACTAATTCTGGAATAATCCCAGAAAATAAATTCTCTCCCTCCCCACAAACTAAATTCTCGAGCAATTCCTGAAACTAAATTCTCCCCTCCATTAAACTAAATTTTCGAACAAACCCTGAAACTAAATTCTCCCCACAAACTAAATTCTCGAACCCCTGAAACTAAATTCTCCCTTCCCCACAAACTAAATTCTCGAACAACCCCTGAAACCAAATTCTCGAACAGTTCCTGAAAGTAAATTCTCCCCTCCCCTAAACTAAATTCTCGAACAAACCCTGAAACTAAATTCTCCCCTCTCTCCAAACTAAATTCTCGAACAAACCCTGAAACTAAATTCTCCCCTCCCCACAAACTAAATTCTCGAACAACCCATGAAACTAAATTCTCCCCTCCCTCCAAACTAAATTCTCGAACGAACCATGAAACTTAATTCTCCCCTCCCCAAACTAAATTCTCGAACCCTGAGACTTAATTCTTCCCTCCAAACTAAATTCTCGAACAAACCCTGAAACTAAATTCTCCCCTCCCTCCAAACTAAATTCTCGAACAAACCCTGATACTAAATTCTCTCCTCCCTCCAAACTAAATTCTCGAACAAACCCTGAAACTAAATTCTCCCCTCCCTCCAAACTAAATTCTCGAACAAACCCTGAAACTAAATTCTCCCCTCCCTCCACTCTAAATTCTCGAACAAGCACTGAAACTAAATTTTCCCCTCCCTCCACAATAAATTCTCGAACAATATCTGAAACTAAATTCTCCCCTCCCTCCAAACTAAATTCTGGAACAATCCCAGAAAATAAATTCTCTCCCTCCCCACAAACTAAATTCTTGATCAATTCCTGAAACTAAATTCTCCCCTCCGTTAAATTAAATTTTCGAACAAACCCTGAAACTAAATTCTCCCCACAAACTAAATTCTCGAACCCCTGAAACTAAATTCTCCCCTCCCCTAAACTAAATTCTCGAACAACCCCTGAAACCAAATTCTCGAACAATTCCTGAAAGTAAATTCTCCCCTCCCCTAAACTAAATTCTCGAACAAACCCTGAAACTAAATTCTCCCCTCTCTCCAAACTAAATTCTCGAACAAACCCTGAAACTAAATTCTCCCCTCCCCACAAACTAAATTCTCGAACAACCCATGAAACTAAATTCTCCCCTCCCTCCAAACTAAATTCTCGAACGAACCATGAAACTTAATTCTCCCCTCCCCAAACTAAATTCTCGAACCCTGAGACTTAATTCTTCCCTCCAAACTAAATTCTCGAACAAACCCTGAAACTAAATTCTCCCCTCCCTCCAAACTAAATTCTCGAACAAACCCTGATACTAAATTCTCTCCTCCCTCCAAACTAAATTCTCGAACAAACCCTGAAACTAAATTCTCCCCTCCCTCCAAACTAAATTCTCGAACAAACCCTGAAACTAAATTCTCCCCTCCCTCCACTCTAAATTCTCGAACAAGCACTGAAACTAAATTTTCCCCTCCCTCCACAATAAATTCTCGAACAATATCTGAAACTAAATTCTCCCCTCCCTCCAAACTAAATTCTGGAACAATCCCAGAAAATAAATTCTCTCCCTCCCCACAAACTAAATTCTTGATCAATTCCTGAAACTAAATTCTCCCCTCCGTTAAATTAAATTTTCGAACAAACCCTGAAACTAAATTCTCCCCACAAACTAAATTCTCGAACCCCTGAAACTAAATTCTCCCCTCCCCTAAACTAAATTCTCGAACAAACCCTGAAACTAAATTCTCCCCTCTCTCCAAACTAAATTCTCGAACAAACCCTAAAACTAAATTCTCCCCTCCCCACAAACTAAATTCTCGAACAAACACTGAAACTAAATTCTCCCCTCCCTCCAAACTAAATTCTCGAACGAACCATGAAACTTAAATTCTCCCCTCCCCCAACTAAATTCTCGAACCCTGAGACTTAATTCTTCCCTCCAAACTAAATTCTCGAACAAACACTGAAACTAAATTCTCCCCTCCCTCCAAACTATATTCTCGAACGAACCATGAAACTTAATTCTCCCCTCCCTCCAAACTAAATTCTCGAACGAACCATGAAACTTAATTCTCCCCTCCCCAAACTAAATTCTCGAACCCTGAGACTTAATTCTTCCCTCCAAACTAAATTCTCGAACAAACCCTGAAACTAAATTCTCCCCTCCCTCCAAACTAAATTCTCGAACAAACCCTGATACTAAATTCTCCCCTCCCTCCAAACTAAATTCTCGAACAAACCCTGAAACTAAATTCTCCCCTCCCTCCAAACTAAATTCTGGAATAATCCCAGAAAATAAATTCTCTCCCTCCCCACAAACTAAATTCTCGAGCAATTCCTGAAACTAAATTCTCCCCTCCATTAAACTAAATTTTCGAACAAACCCTGAAACTAAATTCTCCCCTCTCTCCAAACTAAATTCTCGAACAAACCCTGAAACTAAATTCTCCCCTCCCCACAAACTAAATTCTCGAACAACCCATGAAACTAAATTCTCCCCTCCCTCCAAACTAAATTCTCGAGCGAACCATGAAACTTAATTCTCCCCTCCCCAAACTAAATTCTCGAACCCTGAGACTTAATTCTTCCCTCCAAACTAAATTCTCGAACAAACCCTGAAACTAAATTCTCCCCTCCCTCCAAACTAAATTCTCGAACAAACCCTGATACTAAATTCTCTCCTCCCTCCAAACTAAATTCTCGAACAAACCCTGAAACTAAATTCTCCCCTCCCTCCAAACTAAATTCTCGAACAAACCCTGAAACTAAATTCTCCCCTCCCTCCAGACTAAATTCTCGAACAAACACTGAAACTAAATTCTCCCCTCCCTCCACAATAAATTCTCGAACAATATCTGAAACTAAATTCTCCCCTCCCTCCAAACTAAATTCTGGAATAATCCCAGAAAATAAATTCTCTCCCTCCCCACAAACTAAATTCTCGATCAATTCCTGAAACTAAATTCTCCCCTCCGTTAAATTAAATTTTCGAACAAACCCTGAAACTAAATTCTCCCCACAAACTAAATTCTCGAACCCCTGAAACTAAATTCTCCCCTCCCCTAAACTAAATTCTCGAACAAACCCTGAAACTAAATTCTCCCCTCTCTCCAAACTAAATTCTCGAACAAACCTGAAACTAAATTCTCCCCTCCCCACAAACTAAATTCTCGAACAAACACTGAAACTAAATTCTCCCCTCCCTCCAAACTAAATTCTCGAACGAACCATGAAACTTAAATTCTCCCCTCCCCCAACTAAATTCTCGAACCCTGAGACTTAATTCTTCCCTCCAAACTAAATTCTCGAACAAACACTGAAACTAAATTCTCCCCTCCCTCCAAACTATATTCTCGAACGAACCATGAAACTTAATTCTCCCCTCCCCAAACTAAATTCTCGAACGAACCATGAAACTTAATTCTCCCCTCCCCAAACTAAATTCTCGAACCCTGAGACTTAATTCTTCCCTCCAAACTAAATTCTCCCCTCCCTCCAAATTAAATTCTCGAACAATCCCTGAAACTAAATTTTCCCCTCCCCACAAACAAAATTCTCGAACAACCCATGAAACTAAATTCTACCCTCCCTCCAAACTAAATTCTCGAACAAACCCTGATACTAAATTCTCTCCTCCCTCCAAACTAAATTCTCGAACAAACCCTGAAACTAAATTCTCCCCTCCCTCCAAACTAAATTCTCGAACAAACCCTGAAACTAAATTCTCCCCTCCCTCCAGACTAAATTCTCGAACAAACACTGAAACTAAATTCTCCCCTCCCTCCACAATAAATTCTCGAACAATATCTGAAACTAAATTCTCCCCTCCCTCCAAACTAAATTCTGGAATAATCCCAGAAAATAAATTCTCTCCCTCCCCACAAACTAAATTCTCGAGCAATTCCTGAAACTAAATTCTCCCCTCCCTCCAAACTATATTCTCGAACGAACCATGAAACTTAATTCTCCCCTCCCTCCAAACTAAATTCTCGAACGAACCATGAAACTTAATTCTCCCCTCCCCAAACTAAATTCTCGAACCCTGAGACTTAATTCTTCCCTCCAAACTAAATTCTCGAACAAACCCTGAAACTAAATTCTCCCCTCCCTCCAAACTAAATTCTCGAACAAACCCTGATACTAAATTCTCCCCTCCCTCCAAACTAAATTCTCGAACAAACCCTGAAACTAAATTCTCCCCTCCCTCCAAACTAAATTCTGGAATAATCCCAGAAAATAAATTCTCTCCCTCCCCACAAACTAAATTCTCGAGCAATTCCTGAAACTAAATTCTCCCCTCCATTAAACTAAATTTTCGAACAAACCCTGAAACTAAATTCTCCCCTCTCTCCAAACTAAATTCTCGAACAAACCCTGAAACTAAATTCTCCCCTCCCCACAAACTAAATTCTCGAACAACCCATGAAACTAAATTCTCCCCTCCCTCCAAACTAAATTCTCGAGCGAACCATGAAACTTAATTCTCCCCTCCCCAAACTAAATTCTCGAACCCTGAGACTTAATTCTTCCCTCCAAACTAAATTCTCGAACAAACCCTGAAACTAAATTCTCCCCTCCCTCCAAACTAAATTCTCGAACAAACCCTGATACTAAATTCTCTCCTCCCTCCAAACTAAATTCTCGAACAAACCCTGAAACTAAATTCTCCCCTCCCTCCAAACTAAATTCTCGAACAAACCCTGAAACTAAATTCTCCCCTCCCTCCAGACTAAATTCTCGAACAAACACTGAAACTAAATTCTCCCCTCCCTCCACAATAAATTCTCGAACAATATCTGAAACTAAATTCTCCCCTCCCTCCAAACTAAATTCTGGAATAATCCCAGAAAATAAATTCTCTCCCTCCCCACAAACTAAATTCTCGATCAATTCCTGAAACTAAATTCTCCCCTCCGTTAAATTAAATTTTCGAACAAACCCTGAAACTAAATTCTCCCCACAAACTAAATTCTCGAACCCCTGAAACTAAATTCTCCCCTCCCCTAAACTAAATTCTCGAACAAACCCTGAAACTAAATTCTCCCCTCTCTCCAAACTAAATTCTCGAACAAACCTGAAACTAAATTCTCCCCTCCCCACAAACTAAATTCTCGAACAAACACTGAAACTAAATTCTCCCCTCCCTCCAAACTAAATTCTCGAACGAACCATGAAACTTAAATTCTCCCCTCCCCCAACTAAATTCTCGAACCCTGAGACTTAATTCTTCCCTCCAAACTAAATTCTCGAACAAACACTGAAACTAAATTCTCCCCTCCCTCCAAACTATATTCTCGAACGAACCATGAAACTTAATTCTCCCCTCCCCAAACTAAATTCTCGAACGAACCATGAAACTTAATTCTCCCCTCCCCAAACTAAATTCTCGAACCCTGAGACTTAATTCTTCCCTCCAAACTAAATTCTCCCCTCCCTCCAAATTAAATTCTCGAACAATCCCTGAAACTAAATTTTCCCCTCCCCACAAACAAAATTCTCGAACAACCCATGAAACTAAATTCTACCCTCCCTCCAAACTAAATTCTCGAACAAACCCTGATACTAAATTCTCTCCTCCCTCCAAACTAAATTCTCGAACAAACCCTGAAACTAAATTCTCCCCTCCCTCCAAACTAAATTCTCGAACAAACCCTGAAACTAAATTCTCCCCTCCCTCCAGACTAAATTCTCGAACAAACACTGAAACTAAATTCTCCCCTCCCTCCACAATAAATTCTCGAACAATATCTGAAACTAAATTCTCCCCTCCCTCCAAACTAAATTCTGGAATAATCCCAGAAAATAAATTCTCTCCCTCCCCACAAACTAAATTCTCGATCAATTCCTGAAACTAAATTCTCCCCTCCGTTAAATTAAATTTTAGAACAAACCCTGAAACTAAATTCTCCCCACAAACTAAATTCTCGAACCCCTGAAACTAAATTCTCCCCTCCCCTAAACTAAATTCTCGAACAAACCCTGAAACTAAATTCTCCCCTCTCTCCAAACTAAATTCTCGAACAAACCCTGAAACTAAATTCTCCCCTCCCCACAAACTAAATTCTCGAACAAACACTGAAACTAAATTCTCCCCTCCCTCCAAACTAAATTCTCGAACGAACCATGAAACTTAATTCTCCCCTCCCCAAACTAAATTCTCGAACGAACCATGAAACTTAATTCTCCCCTCCCCAAACTAAATTCTCGAACCCTGAGACTTAATTCTTCCCTCCAAACTAAATTCTCCTCACCCTCCAAATTAAATTCTCGAACAATCCCTGAAACTAAATTTTCCCCTCCCCACAAACAAAATTCTCGAACAACCCATGAAACTAAATTCTCCCCTCCCTCCAAACTAAATTCTCGAACAAACCCTGAAACTAAATTCTCCTCTCCCTCCAAACTAAATTCTCGAACAATCCCTGAAAATAAATTCTCCCCTCCCTCCAAACTAAATTCTGGAATAATCCCTGAAAATAAATTCTCCCCTCCCTCCAAACTAAATTCTGGAATAATCCCTGAAAATAAATTCTCCCCTCCCCCCAAAATATTTCTCGAACAATCCCTAAAACTAAATTCTCCCCTTCCCCACAAACTAAATTCTCGAACCCTCCCCGAACCTAAATTCTCCCCTTCCTCCTAAACTAAATTCTCGAATCCTCCACGAACCTAAATTCTCTCCTCCTCCCCCCAAACTAAATTCTCAAACAATCCCTGAAACTGAATTCTTCTCTCCCTCCTCTCCCCCGAAATTAATCCGCCCACCTCCCCGAAACTAAATCCTACACGAGCCTGATCATAGCACTTGATATGTTATGAGGATGTCGTCGGTTCGTAACACCACCCAGAGGAAGAAAAAATTTCCTCTAAATTTCCGTTTGATGGAGTTTTTTCATTGAATTACAATTCAACCGATATCAGATCTGACAACGTTTTCCTCTTGAATAACCCCTGCTTTGAAAAAAAAAAACCTCTTAACTCTTTCGAAAGCAGCACGTGCATCGCCAAAAGATGGGAATGGTTCATTTCCAAACTGAAACTTTGCAACTGGGACACTAATTCCTTGGGAAATGTTTGCAGGGGTTTAGAATACATATACTATCAAAATATTAGAGAATTTCCATGTTATTTCAATGGGAATCTAACTTCAGAACTCAATAACTTCTAAAATATGCATTAATGGAAAAATACGAATGAAGAAAAATTAAAGATAACAATCAAATCTATTTTTAATTTCGATATCCATGAATATTTGCTCAATATGTGAAGAGAAGCTAGAATGTTTCACAATAGTACCATAAGTACATAATGTACCATAAGAATTTACCTCAGAAATTAATTAAACATTTCAGTAATGAGTATTGTTCCAAAACATTTAATAAAATACATATACAGTTTAGAAGTTTGCGTAATGGTTATTTCAATATTAGACAATTATGAATGTTTTTTTTTGTAAAACTAGGTAATTTTTGTTAAATATTCCAGCTTCTATAAACTCTTTAAATACCGTAAGAATATTATTGAAAATCGAATTTTAAATATATTTGATTATGATCTTTATATTTAATCACATTTTCTGTTAAATGCTAGAAGTTATAGAGCTTCGAAATTAGATCCCCATTGACCTAACAGGGCGGTGTATGTGTCAAAATGAGCATTCGAAAATATTCCATTAGCACGAGCTGATTCGTAACACTGCCAGCCAGCCAAGAATGCGAAAAACTCCGACACAATTCGTTATTGATCAGTTCTATTTCGCATTCTAACATGCAAATAACATTTCCGAGTTGTGTTGGGTTGTTTTACCTCTGAGCGGCACTTTTTTGCACACCATGGGCTAAATGACCAGGTCACATGGACCCCGAAGGCTCAGAGAAGGTTGGGGGAGGGGACCCACTGGAACAGCTATTGGGAGACAGATGGTAGCCTCCCGTCAACGCCATCCAGCGTGTTCTTTAACATGCACAGGGTATGGCTCTCCCGCACACGGGGCCAAGGCTTAACGTCCCATCCGACGGACGGCGGCCTTTCCAAGCCCATCAGTGTCCCCTATTGACCGTGGGCAGGGCGGGGAGTTTTGCGGAGATAAATCTCAACGCTGACCCAGCTGGGACTCGAACCTGGGAACTACAGATTACGAGCCTGACAGAGCCACTGAGACGAGCCCCGCCCCAACATTTCCGAGAAATGACCTATTGAGGAACGGAATGCAGGAAAGTTGAACATTATTAGGCTACTGTGCAAATCAAATTCGCGCAAAGCGAGAGAAATTTAGCCATAAAAAAATTCTGATGTCCAGCTTAGAGAGTTGGGTTGCAACACTTTTTTTGCACACCATGGGCTAAATGACCAAGTCACAAAGACTCCTTGGGCTCAGAGAAGGTTGGTGGAAGGGAATCTACTGCGCAACTGTTAGGAGGTAGCTTCCCTCCAAGGCCATCCAGCGTGTTCTTTAACATGCACGAGGGGCGGGTGTGGCTCGTTGGTAGCTGGCCAGGCTCGTAATCTGCAGTTCCCAGGTTCGAGTCCCAGCTGGGTCAACGTTGAGACTTATCTCCGCAAAAAACTCTTCGCCCTGCCCACGGTCAGCAGGAGACACCGATGGGCTTGGAAAGGCAGCGGTCCGTCGGATGGGACGTTAAACCGTGGCCCGTGTGCGAGAGAGCCATACCCTGTGCACGTTAAAGAACACGCTGGATGGCCTTGACGGAAGGCTACCATCTGTCTCCCAACAGCTGTTCCAGTGGGTCCCCTCCCCCAACCTTCTCTGAGCCTTCGGGGTGCTTGTGACCTGGTCATTTAGCTTATGGTGTGCAAAAAAGTGCCGCTCAGAGGTAAAACAACCCAACATAACTTTGACACTTGTATACAACTGGCAAAAAGTTGTGTGGCCTCTGCTGCTTTTGAACAAAGTGGGAGTTTTTTCGAATAAAGTTACTCGGATTTCTTGCATCGCTCTTTCAGGGCTCTTTTCAAGATGCCTAAATGTAAATTTTTTAATCGCACAAATCAAGAACGTGCCTAAATTAACAAATCACGTCAATCGAGAACTACATTTCTTGGGCGTCACTAATGATTTTTACAAAGCGATTGATGATTCAAGGAACGACAGATGAAGTGTTCATTGTATTTAAAACACGGAAGATAGCAATCTGTGGACAGATTGTGAGCTTTACCTTTCTCTTGGCTTTCAATAAACATCAGCTTTTGGGCTTTCTTCCAATCCACTGTGAGCTTCTTGATCAGGACGAAAGCGTTAATAGGGTTAGAAACAAAGTTCGGAAAATCTCTGCCGGACACTTCGAGGAGACGAGCATAATCGTGTTTTAGCCTACAACGAGAAAACAACATTTGGTTCTATTAAATGCAAATGAGAGATGACTTAAATATTCTCTTTCCATCCCGCGGCGGCTCATTGCACAAGAACTTCCGGTTCATATACAGATCATTCTTTTACTTACCCTCGCTCATTTCTTCCGATTATTCGACCAAATATTTTTTAGGTGCAATAACTAAATGGGTTGGGTTGTTTTAATTTAACAAATGGGTTGGGCTGTTTTACCTCTGAGTGGCCCTTTTTGCACACCATGGGCTAAATGGCCAGGTCACAAGGACCCCGAAGTTTGGGAGAGGGGACCCACTGGAACAGCTGTTGGGAGACAGATGGTAGACTCCCGTCAAGACCATGATCGGTCAGTCCTGGAAGGTTCCATCCCTTGTTTGGTAGTAGGTGCAACACGGCAGAGTGCACATGGTCTGATAAGAGCTGCTTGTAATCCAGACCTGTCACACATAGGTCATACACACCGCGGGTCCTGATTCGGACCAATAAACCATACCCCTTATTATGATACCACCACCATCGGCCTTGGCAGTGGACACAGTACACAAAGAGTACATTGACTTGTGGTATTTGTGCATTACACAAAAGCACAAAAGCATTCATCGATGTGCTGTAGCAAAGATTTCAACTTTTTGGATCAGAACATTTTTTTCCAATCCTCGATTGTACAACCAGCATGTTGCTGGTGACGATGACCTCAGGTGAGGAGTGGGATTTTGAATCTGGAATGCGAGAGTTCAGCACATCATCATCTGGAATATTCAGCTTGAACCCCCACTTGGAACTGTGACATCAACAGGGCCAACATGACGTGTCATTACATGTGTACAAGGCATTTACCCTTTGTTCTCCATGGCATCCACCTTATAAACTCTATGACAGTTATCCCCACTTAAAACTGTGACATCAACAGGGCCAACATGACGTGTCATTACATGTGTACAAGGCATTTATCCTTTGTTCCCTATGGCATCCACCTTGTATACTCTATGGCAGTACTCCCCACTTGAAAGTGTGACATCAACAGGGCCAACATGACCTGTCACCAGCTGATAAAACATATCCTGTGAATCTATTCACTTGGGGCTGTCAACCCATGAGCAAACAGAAAACACATCGGCCCACCAGTGCAGCAAGTCCAGGATCCACAATGAAGCACAGAGTCCTTATTTCATTCCAGTTGGTGTATATGATCAGCACCATGACCCTGTATGGTTGACCACTCCTCAGAAGGGTAGAAAAAAAAAGAAAGATAGGCCTTCCACAAGAGAGTATATCCTTTGAAAGGTGCTAACGGTCTGCACCATGAGAAGGTGGGGTTCAACTTTAGGTGCAAGGATTGCCGATTCTGTGCATCATCACATGGGATTGGTGCATAGCTCTCCTTCCAGTGACTAACTAACTACCAGTTACACACTGTAATCTGAAATAAATACAGCAAATTTTCTACAAGTCATTATTTATTGTTGTCTGCATTCATTTAGTTTGAAAGCAATGAACTTAAGACTTTTACGTACGTGGTTTAATCCAAAAAAAATAAGACATGGTCCAGTTGGGTTGTTTTACCTCTGAGCGGCACTTTTTTTGCACACCATGGGCTAAATGGCGAGGTCACATGGACCCCTAAGGCTCAGAGAAGGTTGGGGGAGGGGACCCACTGGAACAGCTGTTGGGAGACAGATGGTAGCCTCCCGTCAAGGCCATCCAGCGTGTTCTTTAACGTGCACAGGGTATGTCTCTCCCGCACACGGGGCCACGGCTTAACGTCCCATCCGACGGACGGCGGCCTTTCCAAGCCCATCGGTGTCCCCTACTGACCGTGGGCAGGGCAGGGAATTTTGCGGAGATAAATCTCAACGCTGACCCAGCTGGGACTCGAACCTGGGAACTACAGATTACGAGCCTGGCGCACCTGGACCGACTGAGCCTGGACCGACTGAGCCACCCCTGCCCTATCAATCGGGGCTAGCTTGATTGAAATTGAAACAGCAATCATTTTTACTATATAGGAAGTGATTACAGATTATTCAAAATTACTCTTATTTCTGCTTTTCCAAATTGCGGCAATGTTGAAATGCTCATTTTCAAAATGAAAATTGATTAAAAATTCTCAGAATGACAGAAGAAAGGTTATCAAAACTTTCCTTTTCATCTAAAGAAGATAAATGTGTATGAAAATTAAATATTAAGATTGTTAAAATACAGGGTGGGACACAGAAACTTCCTTTTCGTGACGTCACATTGTGAAGGGAGGTAAAGTCGTAGAAAAATGGGGATGGGCTTGGCGAACGCAGCAGTCACGGAAGTTGCTGTCTAGTACCCCTCAGTAGAAAACATGAGGTGGACGAAGGAGCAGCGTGCGTTTGCGGTCGAAGCCTATTTTTGGAACAACCGTTCCTATGTGGCGGTGCAGCGTGCGTTCCGTACTCACTTCGGAATTCAGCCCAGAGGTCCGGTTCCTGACCGGAAAACGATTGTTTTGTGGGTAGAGTGCTTTAGGAGAACCGGGAGTGTGGTGAAAAAAAGCCCAGGACGACGACGGACCGTTACGTCGCCAGAAAATGTGGAGGCAGTTCGACAGTCGATTTTGAGATCTCCGAGACGCTCCGCTCGCAAACATGCAATCGATCAATGCGTCGAATTCTTCATGAACATCTTCATTTCCATCCCTACGAGATGTGCATTGCGCAAGAATTGTCATCACGTGATTTCCAGAACCGAATTACGGCGTGCGAAACTTTATTGGAGACTGTTCCCCTTGACGCAATTGTTTTCTTTAGTGATGAGGCACATTTTCACCTATCCGGATGTGTCAATAAACAGAATATGCGCTTTTGGAGTGGTATCAACCCTAGAGAGCTCCATGAGAGGCCACTTTACAGTGATAAGGTGACAGTATGGTGTGCGTTGTCGAGAGTTGGAATTATTGGTCCTTATTTCTTTGAGGAGGACAATCGAGCAGTTACTGTCTATGTGGACATGATTCAAAACTTTTTCGAACCAGCTCTTGCAGAAATGAACCTAGGAAATGTCTGGTTCCAACAGGATGGTGCCACGGCCCACACAGCCCGAGCTTAGATGACAGTTTTGAGGGCAATGTTCCCCGGACGGCTCATCTCGATTGGAGGGGACATCACGTGGGCGGCGCGCTCTCCCGATCTAACGCCCTGTGATTTTTTTTATGGGAATATCTCAAATCAGAGGTTTTTAAACATCGTCCCACAAACCTGCTTCAGCTAAAGAATGTTATTCGGCAGGAAATAGCCCGAATACCGCTGGACATGTTGGAACGTGTAGAGGGAAACGTCAGAAATCGGTTGCATCAGTGCATAGAGAATGGTGGCCACCACCTTCAAGGTATTTTGTTTAAAACAGCATCATTTGAAATTTGAAATTATGTTCATTCATTATCAGAAAATTAATTTTGTTTATCAGCAACAATTTTTCTTTCATTCGCCTTCAAAAAAAGGAAGTTTTTGCGCCCCACCCTGTATTTGCAGAAATGAAAGTAAGGAATGTCAGAATCTAGGCTGAGTTGTTAAAATTTTTTATTTAAAATTATTTCAATTTGTAAGTATTTATATAAATTTTCCGAAAGTTTTGCTTAAAAAATTCTATAGGATTAGAGGTTGCCTTCTGGGAAATATTTCGAGGCTTAATTTAGTGATTCTGTGAAATTGCATGCAGGGCCGCCGACAGGGGGGGGGGGGGGGGCAAAGGGGACTAGTTTCATAGGGGCCCGTCAGATTAAGTGACTCTTTACTTTTTTCTTACAAAAACTATTCTTAGTTAGGCTATATATCGATCCTATAAAATTCCATAAGAACATTATTTGTTATAATATGCTTTTAAAAAGAAACACTAGTTGGATTATGACATATTTTTTCATTAATAGTAGTTGAACGAACCATTTCTTAACATCCTCTTTTGTCCGCGTTAACTTACAGCATTTGCTTGTATTTTCCCTGTTAACCACCCCACCCCTGCAGCAGTAGCAACAGTTGGACTCTCCCAAACCCAACCCGTGCGATCAGGTATATCACATTGTTCATGTTTCGAGTTCCAGTAACATCGTCTGTGGTCTGTGTGTCAGTGTTACAAATTATAACAGTTTAAAAGTCTCTTGTCGGCACATTTGTTTCACCATTTCGTTGTCATTTGTTTAGTAAAATGATATATTCATTGGTGCTATAGTCTAACTGAACAATGGACAAGTATCAGCATAAGTCAGGAGCTGAGAAGCGAAAGGAGAGAAATAAAAAATTGGAAGTTATTAAGAAAGGGAGTAGAACTTTGTTTGAAGTCGGTGTAAAAGTGAATGAGGACAGTGAAGGTGCAAAAAATGAACTAATCACAATCTCAAGCTCGTCTGTTCCCGCTCTCAAAAATAAAGAAATTTCAAGTTCAGAGGGGAATGATGATGGTTCTGGGGTTTTTTTAAATTATGACAGCAGTATTGAAAGGAAACAACTAAAACAGCAGTGAAAATGATGCGCGTTCTATAAACTATGAAAATGAAGCGAACTTACCCGCTCCAGTTCCGAACTCTGAGTCATGGCAAGTATCGTGTGATCTTGGAAGATTAAAAAGTGGCAGCCCAAGTGTAAGTGTAATTGAAGGTATAGTTCGAAAAGTTCCCCCTTCTATGCCTAATAACCTTCCAAGTGACGGAACAAGAGCCTTTCCGAAAACAGTTTTATTTTCAAAACTCAAGAATGGAGAATGTGTTCCTAGAGACTGGTTAGTGTGGAGTGAAAGAAATCAGTCGTTATACTGTTTTCCTTGCAGATTGTTTGGTCGCAACCCTGAATCCCACAAATCCGTTTTAGTTAGTGATGAAGGCTGGAAAAAAGATTATTCTTGGCGTAAACTATATAACAAATTGCCAGTTCATGAAATGAGTGCTAATCACAAAAAATGCTATATTGAATGGAGAGGATTGGAAAGAAGACTTCGTCATGGAACTGATATTTATTCTCAAATGAACTCTGAAATTGCCTCTAAAGTGAAATATTGGAGGGATTTATTTCACAGGATTCTGTCTGTTACATTATTTCTTGGTGAAAGGGGTCTCGCATTTAGAGGTTCTTCCAGCAAAATAGGGTCATCGGATAATGGTAACTTCCTCGGGATTATTGAGTTGCTCGCTCAATATGATCCGCTGTTGAGAGAACATGTGACTAAAGTTCAAGAGTCACAACAAGAAGGGAAGAGACTTCAAGCTCACTACCTTTCAACGGATTCTCAAAACGAGTTCATTAAGGCTTGCAGCAACAAGGTTCTTCAAGCTGTACTCTTAGAAAGAGAAAAATCAAAGTATTTTTCAATACTAGCTGATGCTACTCCAGATACATCTCATAATGAGCAAATGACATTAATTTTAAGATACGTTCTAGACCGTGATTCTTCATTTAAAGCAATGGAGAGGTTCACAAGTTTTGTAAAGTGCAATAAGAAAACTGGACAAGAAATTGCAAACGTACTCACTGAAGAATTAGAGAAGCATAAGATCCATTTAAAAGATTGCAGGGGGCATGGATATGACAATGGAGCGAATATGGCTGGTGCATACAATGGCACGCAAGCCATTATAAGTGCGCTAAATCCATTTGCCATATTTTCTAACTGTAGTGCACATAGTCTAAATTTGTGTGGTGTGAACGCTGCTGAATGCTGTGAAGATGCTATTACGCTTTTTGGTATGGTTCAAAAAGTGTATAACTTCTTTTTAAAGAGCCCTCAGAGATGGGAGATACTAGAGAATACAATAGGTTGTTCCTTGCATAGCCTATCAAAAACAAGATGGTCTGCTCGTGTTGACAGTGTTAAACCATTTTCCAAACACCTATCACTCATCAAACATGCATTAAATCAATGCAAAAATTTTAATCTCTCAGCTGAGTGTAAAACAGAATTGATGGGAATAAAACGATACCTTGAATCATTTAAGTGCACTTTGATGGCAACAATCTGGTTCAAAATTCTCTCGGCAATTGACATTCGCAACAAGGTTCTACAAGCTCGTGATGCAACTCTTGATGTAGAGATTGATAATATTCGCGATCTGCTCCAGGAACTGAAACAACTCCGTGATAAATGGGAGAACTTATTAAATGAAGCAAAAGTAGTGGCCACCTCAGCAGCAAGTGATCTTCCTGCAGAGACAGAACTTCCGAAGACGAGAGTGAAAAGAAGGAAAACTTTCTTGGACGAAATAAATGAAGATGTTCCAGAATTTCGAGGGAATGAGGGGGAAACTAATGAAGAATGGGAGTTCAGAGTAAATGTCCGAGCATAATATTACATAGGGGCCCATAAATTCTCTCGGCGGCCCTGATTGCGTGTGATTAGTGATCTATGTGAACACAAGAGAGTTATAAGTGTAAAAAATTGCTTTGGATAGGAGGTACTTAATTTTTGCCTTGGATAGGAGGGCTTAGTTTTAAAAATCTATCCAAAGTGAATGCACAGATGAATGCACAGTATTCCCTGTTAAGATAGACATCAAACATTAATTAATAGATTCTGAAAAAAATTCATCGCCGCCGCGGCGGCGAATCGAACCCGCATCTCTCCAGATTCATGCTAGAGCGTGCTACCATTGCATCACGCGTCGGACAACGAATTCTTTCAGAATATGACCTTATACATCTTCTTCCTGAGACGTGACTTAGACAGCGCCATCTATACTCAGGTAGCACGCTCTGGCATGAATCTGGAGAGATGCGGGTTCGATTCCCGCCGTGGCTACTTAGTTTTAGTTAGAAAATTGCATTGGATAGGAGGTACTTAGTATTTCCTTCTGCAGAGCTAACACGGAATTGAAGAATAACTTTTTGAAAGCTTGAATGAGATTGCTAATCTTCGTCAAGTGTTGCAAATCATATCTTTTGCAAATCATATCTTTTGTCATGAACATACTATTCTGATTTGCACATAATGCTCTGGAATATTTTTTTATCAGGAAACTAGCAGATGTTCATTCAGAGTAATCTTCGTTTAATAAGTTAATACACATTTCCAAACAAATTCAATTTTTATCTAAAATATTATAAATAAATAAATACCCCCCTCAAGCAGCTGCTTGTCACAGAGGTCTGACGCAAGCCTGTCAGTTTATATGCCAGAGTAGAAGGTCTAAGAGGATGGCAGGACCTCAGCAGAACGAAGCCTCACAAACATCCATGCTTTACCCGGGGCTCGAACCCAGGTCCCGTAGATCAGTAGCCAAGCGTTACTGAATCAGATCTCGGCCACGGGACGGCCTCTAAAATATTATCGATATATATATCTTTGAGTAGGCCTAGATCTAGAAAACATTTGAGGGCCTTCACCCCCGGAGGGCAAGAAACACAATCGAGCCAAAAACGTTTTTAGGAAAGTATCAGGATCTGGCAGCCGAACCCTACTTCAAGTGTGGCAATTTGGTAATCAACAACACGAACATGTCATAAATCAACAACAGGAACATGTCATAAATCAACAACAGGAACATGTCATAAATCTGCCTGTGTGGTCCATGCAATGGCCCTGAGTTAATGTTTTATTGTTGTGACACCTCGGCTGATCTGTGAAGAAGTGAGTGAGTGGAGCCAGTTGACGAGGACGTGTTGACCTTACGTAGGTGACGGTGCTGATACCTGAGATTACCATATGATTACCTGGGGCACTAGGAACTTTGGTAGAGGAGAGAAGAGAACGTCTTCTGACTCAGGTGAAGGCAGACTCAGTTCCGAGTGGCTAGGAGATGATCCTCGACTCCTACAATACGAACTCCATCTCCATTGAGACTGTAAAGATTCTCAGCAAACAGATGTAGAGTCTTTTTATATGGAGACTGGAAGCCTACTGGTCAAGGTCAGCAGCCAAGACCTTGCCGATAGACTCCTAGCCACTACCTCCATTCTGGGAATCCCCATAAAAGTGGATTACCCAGTGTCCTACTGTCAACCTCAAGGCCTGATCGAAGGCAATGACACCTGTCTTTTGGAGGAGATGATCTTTGATGCCATCTCATATCAGCGGTATGAAGAATGTACCACTATCTGCCCACTGATTCTGGGGTCAACAAAATTACCCTGAAGAAGAGAGTCCTTACCTTCAATGAATTCCCTTCCCCTTGGAATGCCATACTCGGCTTTTACAGGATCCCTGTAGAGGAGTACATCAAGGCTCCTCCTCAGTGCTGAAGTGCCAACGCTTTAGGCAGCAGGCCTCACTCCTACAAGCACACTGGCCCTCCCATATGTGCTAACTGTGGTGAGCCTAATGCTGCCACCTTCTCTGGGTGCTGTGCCCGGAAGCTTGCCTGTGAGAAGAAGAGGGTGGCCCTTGGTCCTGTCCGCTCTTTAGAAAGCAGTAGGCTTGACAAGTTCCCTCTGCAGAGCACGGTGATGCCTCCTCCCATTCCTTGGAAGGCTGTGTGCAGTCAGCGTCTCTTTGACCCCTCTGTCAGCTTTGCTGCTGCCATCTCAGAGGTCGTGTCAGTGGAGATGCCAGTTCTCTAAGTACTGGCACCTACTGCTGCCCCTGATCCCTCAGGCTCTGAAGATATCCTTCCTGTCCTGTCGACCTCTGCTCCTGTTCTGCAGGCTAACCCTACTGCCGGTACCTCCATGGTGCAGGATTCTACTACAACTGATGTAATAGACTCCTGCCCCATACAGCTGAAACAGTTGGCCAAAAATATCAGGTCAAGGAAGTGCAAGGCTGCTTTTTGGCTTGAAACGAAAAAGCCCTCCTCCTCCACCTTGACGTCTCAGGACTTTATGAAGTGTCATTGTGACACTGTCCTCCTGCCCACCATTCTCTCGCTTCTTTTGGACATCATTTCTGCTCTCCCTGCAAAGTCTTGACCTAGAACGCTGATGATCCTCAATCGCTGGCAGTCCTCATCTCACACTTTGTGGACTAATAGACACTCTGCATGTGATACACCTCTCCCGGATCTTTTCTACCTGACCTCTTTATGAACATGGCCACCCAACTGTCTAAAGTCCCTTCTATTCTGCAGTAGAACTGAAGAGGCTTCAGGAGCAAGGCTGCTGACATCGGGAACTACATCATCATGTCAGTTCCCATCCTTGCTCTTTGTGAGGCCAACTATCTGCCAACTAACTGTATGTAGTCAAGCCGAATATTGTGTATACGAGCAAGAATAATCCACTTTGTGCACAAAAATGTCACCCATCATGCTATAGACCTCACTTTCTCTAACATGAACAGCGTAGCATGCTGCACCTGGCTGAATGGCTATGATATTACTCTGATATACTGCTATATTCAGCATCCACTGCCTTTCCTGTATCCACCCTACAAGATATCCTCTCTGTGCCCCCCCCCCCCCAATAGGGGACCACCTTGTCGTGGTGGGGGGGCCTAGGGCCCAGCAACCCGGCTGAGGAGGCATTGCCGGTCGGGATGATCCCCAGCTGGAGCAGGCCAAAGGATTTGCCGGCTGTAGTGAGCCCCAGCTGGAGCATTCCAAGGTTTTGCCGGTTGGGGTGGTCCCCGGCTGGAGCATTGCTGAAGCCAACCGAGGTTGAAGACGCTGCTGACCAGCTTGATTGCCGGTCGGGTGGTGACGGCGTTGGAGACCTCACCTCTCAGGAGACCTGTGTGGTCTGTTCGACGGCTCTGCCGAAAGGCACGAGCTGTCAAAAAAGTCTGGGTCTTACTAAGAGTCTCCACCCCGGGTGCCAATCGAGCTTGGATCTTTATATCCTTGCACATTTGCAAACCGGGGAATAGATTAAAGTAAGGTTTCTTCCGGTGGTCAGCTTTCCTTCTATAGGACTGCTGCCATGTGAGCTTGGGGTTGAGGTGCGCCTATAGGGCGTATTCCTTGCCCCCGGCTCTAGATGGTCATGGCTTTTCATAACCAGGTAGTGCTGTACAAGCGGAACCGGGAATTGCCGTGGTTGCATAAGATCGCAACAAAGAGATTCATTGTGTCCTTAGCCCTGGATTCTCTGTAGAGACCTTAATGCCCAAAGTTCTTCCTGGGGTGGGAACCTCTGTGATCAGAGAGGGGATGGCACTGATAATGTCATCCTGCAACATAACCTCTATATTGCTAACGACGGCTCGCCAACCTTCTACAGACGCCCTAGTACTTACAGCTCCATTGACTTGATTCTCTGTTCTTGCATTGCACAGGGTCTCAGCTGGCGGTGGACCCTGACCCTGGAGCAGTGACCACTTCTCTTGCTGCACATCTCCTTGCTTCCCAAGGGACTTGCATCCCCCAGAACATCTAAGCTTACCAAATGACAGCTTTTTCAACAGATCTCCTATGAAGGACTCACTGCCATCAATGCTATGGATCTCAGTGCAGTGTCAGATGCCCTAACCACAGCTTCTGATGCTTGCACTGCTATGATCTCGACTCCTGGGCACTTTCCCCCTCCTGATATTCACTGCAAGCGGCTATGCACCATTTGCTGAAAGGCATGCCCACAGCTCTGGTAATTTTCCAGACATCCTTCATGCAAGAAGGCTACATGCCGCCATCAGAAGGTACCTGAACCACTGTAAAAGGTTCAGGTGGTGATCTTTCTGTTCTAACATCAATGTTTTCACCCCTTCTGGGAAAGTCTGAAAATTCATCAGAAACTGAGAGGGAAGCCGCAGTCTGTCATCCCTTTCTGCAATCTGGTTACGTGGGGAGGACTTAGCCACAACTGCTAATGCCTTCTTGCATTACACAGCCAACCTGCCTGCCCCTCCTGTGACTGCTCAGCCTACATCTCAGCAGTACGCTGACGTCTCACTCTGAGAGTGAGCCCTGCTACAATGACCCTTTCACCTGCAGGAACTCATTTCTGCCATTGAGGCTTCCAAGTGCTCTTCTGCTCCTGGCCCTGATGGCATTAGCTATACTCTGTTAGGATCACCAGAGGCTCTGCTTGTTTTTCTCAAGGCCTTCAATCACTCTTGGGCCACCTCCAGGTACCTGATTCCTGGAAGGCTACACACATTGTACCTATTTTGAAGCAGAGAAAACCCACCACTGAGCTATCCTCTTACAGACCCATTACTCTATCATCTTGCCTGTGCAAAATCCTAGAGAGACTTGTCCTTGGATACCTAGAATAGTACCTAGAGTCCAAGGGTCTTCTCCCCAAAAGCCTCTTGGGTTTCTGCAAAGGGAGGTGAACGTCTGATAATCTTATTGACTTTATCTGAACACTGCCATTGTCTTCTTCGACATACAGAAGGCTTTCGACTCCCTTTCTCACTCCGATATTCTAAGTAAATATCATGCACTGGATCAAGGCGTACCTCTTCAACAGGACGGTTTATGTCAAACTGAGCAGCATGCTCAGTGCTTCCCACACTGTCAATCATGAAGTACCTCAAGGGGGTGTCCTCAGCCCAATGCTTCTGAACATCTTGATGTCAAGCCTACCCTCTCAACTCAAGAATAGAGTGGGTATTTCCATCTATGTGGATGACATCTTCGTCTGGTTACCAAGCCAAGACCCTTCCTATGCTCAGCTCAAGATGAAATGAGCTGTGGTCACCATCGTCAAGTTCTTCAACAACCTCAGCCTCACTTTTTCCACCATGTGGAACATGTGGGGACACACACCTATGGCCATGGTTCTCACGAAGAGATACCTTCCCTGGTATCATGCTTGAACCTGACCACATCAAGGTCGTCAAGCAGCATAAATTCCTGTGTCAACCTTGACAACAGGTTGACCTGAGGACCTCACATCCAGCATCTTAAGACAGTTGCCATTCCCCAGAGAAATATATTGTCTTTTCTTGCTGGTCAATTATACCAGAAATATATATTATTATATATATTTATATTATATAATATATATATAATATATATAAAATATATCTTATACCAGCACTTGATCCTCTCCTACATCAACTACAGTGGTCACCTTCTGAGCAAGCTAGCCATTGTTCACACCATGTCCCTTTACTTTGGACTCTGGCCTAATACACCTGTGTCTGTCATCACAGCTGATGACATGCCTTTCCGACTGCATCGAAAGAGGGATCTGCTGTGTCTTTTTTCAAAGTTCCACACCCTCCATTTCAATCACGAACTGCTCAGGAAGACCAGACTCTGCCACTGACTTCTACAGCCGAGTCCTTCCTGTGAGCTCCTCCGTTGGCAATATTCTCTTTCCTGATCTTCCACCCTGGAGGAACAGTGATCTGAAGATCAACATCCCCCTCATTAGCCCAAAAGAGCGACTCAGATCATGGGATCTAAGTCATTCTTTTGGCCTACTGAGAGAGATTCCTCTCCACTTCCTATGTCACTGCACGCATGAGGTGTACCAAGGTCTACACTGATGGTTCTGTTGATCAGAAAAGACGGTGTGCTGCCTCTGCATTTGCCATCCCTGATACTGACATCATCAGAGGCTTCTGTCTCCCAAATCTCACTTCCTCCACCAATGCTGAGCTTCACACTATCCTGTAACTTTCATCCACAGCCTTGGGAGTGGCAACTTCGTCATCATCTGCGACTCCAAGTCAGCCTTGCAAGCCTTCTAGAAGAGAGACAGCAAGAGTTGCAACCCTTTCTTATTCAGGATATCATAGAGACATGCTCCAAGCTCTCTTCTGCCAATATCACAATCAATTTACAGGGATTCACTCCTATGTTGGGATACCTGGCAACAAGCTTGCTGATCAGACTGCTAAAGAGGCACTTGAGAGTATTAGTATGTTACTAATTTCCCTCTTTCTTTCAGTGACTGCAAGATTTTTGTCTCAGAACAGATGAGCCAATATCGTCTTACCCAGTGTCTAGTTGTTCCTCATTTAGGTGCCTAGTAGATTCCTCACTCAATGCTGCTAACCTTGGTAACCTCAATCGATTTGAGACCCTTCTACATCATCTCTGAGCTGGAGTCATCTACAGCAACTCTACTCTTTACACTCTCGGCAGAGTCTACAGTCTTAACTGTGCCACATGCAGCACACCCGAGATTGTATCCCACTTTCTATTTAACTGCTCCTGCTACAATGCTGAAAGAAAAGTTTGGTTTCAGGAGCTTCATGTGCTATCAAACCCACAGATTACTCGATTACCCCCCCCCCCCCCCACTCCCTTCTTGGTACTCACCAGACCAGAAACTGCTGCGAATGTGCATGTGATTACTCACTGCTTTCTTTAAGGATATCGGTCTTTTCTGCAAAGTCTAGTCTTTGACTTTGTCTCTACTTTTTTCCCTATCATTTTTTTCTACTGCCCTGTGTGATTTAGCAGAGATTAGTATTTTTTGTTTCTGCTATCTCGCCCTTCTGTAGTGAGTGGTGTAGAAATTAGCCTCATTGGAGGCTAATTTCATCATGTTCTTAAAACACCTTGAACCAAGCAGGCAGATGGTTTCTTTTGTTGTTGTTGTTTTAACTCTGAGCGGCACTTTTTTGCACATCATGGGCTAAATGGCCAGGTCACATGGACCCCGAAGGCTCAGAGAAGGTTGGGGGAGGGGACCCACTGGAACAGCTGTTGGGAGACAGATGGTAGCCTCCCGTCAAGGCCATCCAGCGTGTTCTTTAACGTGCACAGGGTATGGCTCTCCCGCACACGGGGCCACGGCTTAACGTCCCGTCCGACGGACGGCGGCCTTTCCAAGCCCATCGGTGTCCCCTACTGACCGTGGGCAGGGCGGGGGAATTTTGCGGAGATAAATCTCAACGCTGACCCAGCTGGGACTCGAACCTGGGAACTACAGATTACGAGCCTGGCGCGCTACCGACTGAGCCACCCCCGCGCCCACAGATGGTGTTTCAGTTGCTTTGAATGGTTGCATCCTTGAGCAAGTGTCTCAGTTTAACTGATATAGATGATGTACGATATGAGATCAACAGAGGAATAATGATTATTATTATGAATTGATTACTTTATCAAATATTATAAATATTTACAATAAGTTGTGTTTTGATTAGTTTCTGCCATCCTTTTGTGTGTTCAGGAAGGAGTTTTCTTCTGTAACCTTTGTAACATCATGAAATAATTTCTTTTTAAGCTCCCAAGGATATTCCGATTTTCAACGATTTTTAAGAGCATAATTTTCATATCAACATTTAACAACTTCTGTGCTAGTATCAGTGAAAAGGTATTTACATGTATATTTTTATACAAATTGGAATTGCAGTTACTGTGCAGACTTTTAAGACTATGTATGCAATTCCCCGCCCTGCCCACGGTCAGTAGGGGACACCGATGGGCTTGGAAAGGCCGCCGTCCGTCGGATGGGACGTTAAGCCGTGGCCCCGTGTACGGGAGAGCCATACCCTGTGCACGTTAAAGAACACGCTGGATGGCCTTGACGGGAGGATACCATCTGTCTCCCAACAGCTGTTCCAGTGGGTCCCCTCCCCCAACCTTCTCTGAGCCTTCGGGGTCCATGTGACCTGGCCATTTAGCCCATGGTGTGCAAAAAAGTGCCGCTTAGAGGTAAAACAACCCAACCCAACTCTATGTATGCACCTAAACACTAGAATTAGGCTGTATAATAGTTTAGTTCTTTCTAGAGTTTGTTGATGTAGTGAAACTTGGATCCTTTGTAAGAAAGACAACGGAAAAACAGAAGGTTGCCATTTTGTACACCCATGGGGTGCATGAGTTTGCGCATATGATGGAGGGGGCATAGGTAGGCTTTTGATATACTGATGCCGTCATCTTTTGGACTCTTGTGTCACCTTTTTGGATGAAAACATCTAAATAGGGGGTGGCACTGGTATTTTCATTCTCCTTCATGAAACGTATCATAGGCTATTATATATTGTTGGCAGAGTCAATGAGGTAGTTTAATTGCTCATTGCTGCCATTCCAAATTAAAAATATATCATTGACATAGCGATACCAGAAGGTAAAATTACTGCTGAGTTGAATAATTTTGTTTCTAGATCTTGAAGGACAATCTCGGATAAGATTCCAGAAAGGGGTGAGCCCATGGGGGCCCCCAAATCCTGCCTCTAGATTTGGTTGCTGAACTGGAAATAGTTGTTTTCGGTGACGAGTTTTAGAGCCTCATGAATGGAGTTGATTTCAGGAAGGGAAAATTTTTGCGTTTCAATAATTTTTGTCCGAAATAACATGGAAATAACATGATTGCATCAAAAATTAGTGTGGATGGGAATAAAGAGAATACATCAAGTGTGACTAATTTGCTGGCGGGAGGAATGGACAGATCCTTGAGAAATTCCACTGTCGACTTTATAAGAAATGGGTGATCACAAATGAAGCTGGACAAAAATTTCAACGGATTCTTTTCCAGAAAGTTGGGGATGATCTTTTGCACACTAGCAGCCATATGGGTTAACTTTGTGCACTTTGCACTGGGTGAACATTCGCGGTGCCTGTTGTTGGATGGCACTGAGCTCTTCTTAAGGTCCCCGAGGACCTTGGGTCTGAGCTCTTCTTAAGGTCCCTCGAGGACCTTAAGAAGAGCTCAGTGCCACCCAACAACAGGTTCTGAAGGTCCTTGGGGACCTTAAGAACCTGTTGTTTTTTAGCCTGCAAACCTTGTTTTTGATGCTACTGTGGGGTCAGCATTTAGACTGGTACACTGGGAGATATTTATAAAGTCCAAAACTCTGGTATTGTAATCATTTTTGTCCATTATGACATATTGGCATGTTTTATCGTCTAAAGTGATAACAATATCAGGGGTGTTTCGAACTTTTTTAAGGCCTGAAAGTATTCATATGAAAAATTTCTTTCTGAGTAGGGTGGGGACTTTTGTTGGGAAAGCTTTTGAGTTTTCTCCTAAAAACTTTTAACATGCAAATAGTTTGAGGAAAAAAACTTAAAAAATTTTATTGCTCAACAACAGAGAATTGTAAGATATTTTTAATATGAACAGTGTACCTAAAAGCCTCGGAAAAAGGGGGAGACCTTGGATGCAGTGGACAAGCAATGTCCAACAGGGTTTAGCTAGAATTGGCCGACAATGGCCAAATGCAGCAGTTGTAGCTCTGCATTTGGCCATTGTTGATTAAGTTTAGCATAATGTTTGGAGGACTAAATTAGTCTGATTGGACCTATGTACTCATGGTTGCATGAGAATTTTGTATGTACCTAATATGGATAAAAAAAATAAATAAATACCCCCTCAAGCAGCTGCTTGCCACAGAGGTCTGACAGGAGCCTGTCAGTTTATATGCCATAGTAGATCTGAGAGGATGTCAGGACCTCAGCAGAAAAATAACACACACATCCATGCCTTGCTAAACTTAAAATACTCACAACTTATTTTGGATGCTGAATTTTTAATGGTCATTCCAATAAACAGTGAATGGTAAAATGTATTTACCTTATCTACCACTAGCATTAAAAACAAGGAACATCCTATGTTCCTGTCCTGTGCAAATCAGCCTGCAAATTACTCAGAGCCCAAAAAATCAAGATTGTTTTCAGCCCTGCTCCAAATCTTAATTATAAAATGGGAAAGAGGCAAATTCAGACTCCTTCAAAAATCGGGCACATATAGATTTCCGTTTACCAAATAATTCATTTGTTTATTATAATAGGAAACCATACGTTCTCAACAGGAGAGGTTCACAGAGCCTTAGGCAGATGCCAGCCAAAACAAACTGATTGCCACTGCTCAGCTGGCAATACAACACACAGATATCATAGACTGGGACCATGCCACATTGTTAGCAAATGCATCCATTTACTATGGAACCATCATTGGTGAGGCTATTGAAATAATGACCTGTCCACATCTGCGACAGAGATACTGGAATGACCTTTCACAACATGAGGAAAGAATCTCAAGAGACAGGTGGTAACTTCCCATCAAGGCCATACAGTGTGTTCTTTAATATGCACAGGGTATAGCTCTCCTGCACATGGACCACAGCTTTACATTCCACCAGAAGGTCAGTCGCCTTTACAAGCTCATCGGTGTCCCCTACTGACTGAGGGCTGAAAGTTTTGTGGTCTAATGACAATACTTTACATCCCAGTTGCCAAATAATTAGCATACTTGGCTACAGATCAAAAGGACTTGGATTTGTATTCTGGATAAGATATGGAAGCTTTTGTGTTGCTTTTCTACTGAGGCTTCTCTTCCTCACAGATCTTCTGCATAACTCATTATACTAATAAGCTTCTGTCAGACTTTTCTGACAAGCATCTGTTTGAGGGGTAATATATTTTTCTTCCTTGCTTATGTTCTATCTCCCCACCTCATAAAATAATGCACATTAGTAGAAAATTTTCCTTTGTAAAGCAAACAATCTATTTAGTCCAGTGAAAAATAAATAATAAATAAATACCCCCTCAAGCAGCTGCTTGCCACAGAGGTCTGACAGGAGCCTGTCAGTTTATATGCCACAGTAGGAGATCTGAGAGGATGGCAGGACCTCAGCAGAAAAACGACACACACATCCATGCCTAATTTCGGGGCTCGAACCCAGGTCCCTTAGATCAGTAGCCAAGCGTGCTAACCACTCGGCCACGGGACGGCTCCAGTGAAAAATACCAAAGTACTAATAAGTAATTCAAATTTTTCTGTTCCAAGTATAATTTGAAACATAGAAAATATGTGAAAAAAATGACAAAACTGACTCTAGGGTAAAAATAAAACATACCGTCATCCATGCAAAAATATTACTTCAGAATTCACAAATGTAGTTGGAAGCTAAAAAAAACTACATAAAAGAAGAAAACAAAAGAAATCGACTGGTAAAATACTGCATAAACACAGAGCCATGTGATGGTACCATTACCCTCCATCTCATTTTGCAACAACACTGGACATTGTTAAAACATAATTTCAAATTTATAAAACTTTTATTAATTCTTATTGGATCACTGTCCAGCCTGCAAAATAGGAATGAAGCTAGTGGCCAAGCTAATTTAAAACAGTCACTACTAATCAGGCCCAGATTTATGGAAAATAAAAGGGTACCGAGTAACCCATTGAAATAGGGGGGCCCAAGACCGGGCTGAAATGAACTCAAATTGCCCTTCTGGTGTAAATATTTTCCCTCTATTTGTGACTCTTTTAGAAAATTTCTTGAAAAATAAGGATAATATATATATGAAATAGCTGAAAAAATTAAATTTTGCTGTGGGTGGGATTCAAATCCATGTTATCCAGTAGGAGACCCCCACTGGAATATTAGGGTTCAAATCCCATTCACAGCAAAACTTAAAATTTTCAGTTATTTCAACGAATCCCTTGTCTACAGGATACGATCTTTTACTACTAATATAAAAAAAGAGCCTATCCAGTAGGAGACCCCCACTGGAATATTAGGGTTCAAATCCCATTCACAGCAAAACTTAAAATTTTCAGTTATTTCAACGAATCCCTTGTCTACAGGATATGATCTTTTACTACTAATATAAAAAAAGTAAACACACCTCAAATATGTTTAATATTGTCTCCATTCCAGTTACTAGAATTCTCAAAGGTTCCCCCTCTCAGATCTAGCCCTCCTAACTATTCATATTTCATAACATATTGAAAAACATGATGGGAACTACAGATTATTTTTAAAAAAATGAGTTAATATTTTCACTTACTCATCCAACTGTCTTGTCTTGGACATTAATTTATTTAGAGATAAATTAATAATTATTTCTGGGATTGACAAGTATTAATGAAACATTAGGGTTTGCATTTTCCAAATCTCCCAAAAGTTTTAATTGCACCTTCTAATGGTGAAAAAATTTAAATGTATAATATTCACTTAAAATTTTGCAACATCATGTATTTATGTTAACAATTGGAAACTTTGCTAATGAAGTGTGAGGGTCTAGAGATTTGCATTGACAACAATGATTTTTCTTTCTTACTGAGGGGGTGGGTGAGGAGTGTAATTATTTTATTTTTAGACATTACTGCAAATTTCTTTCGAATCTGATAAAATATTAATGAAATTTATGATTTATATATTTCAAATTCTCCAGGTTTTAATTTCCATCATTATATACTACTGAATTATATTTATTATTTTAAACTGAATTACTCATCATAAATTATAACTTTAACAGTTTTTTTTTCTTTTTGGTTATAATAATTTATATTAATTTATTGATAAATAACGAGATAAACTCGATGGTTCAATATCCACTAATAAATCAGCACTTTGACGTCAACTCTAATTTTAGAGGAAAAATTGTCTTGAGCCAGGTGGGATACGAACCCACAACCTCCTGATAACATGTCAGGTGCTCTGGACCACTGAGCTACCGGACGCCGATCAAGATCTCCTCTAATTAACACTATGAACATTCCTTTTATGTCACATGTATGTGCTATTCAGGCAATTTTAGCCCAAGCGGCTTTCTATTTGCCATATAGATGGAAAGCATATCTTACAAGTATGCCAATGATGATAAATAATGAGATAAACTCAACAGTTCAATATCCACTAATAACTTCTAATTTATTATCTAAGAATTTTAGAATCTCTAAAATAGAATCGACATCAAAGTGCTGATTTATTAGTGGATTAATTTATTGTATATTTTATTACAAATATTAATTTATTGAAATATAAATTATAAAAAGGTGACTTTTTATAATTTATATTTCATGTGAAGTTTAAGGCAGCTATACTGCAGCTATACTTAAAACAGACTGATAAGTGTAATCACTATAATAGATGTGCACTATAATAGATAGCTGCCTTAAACTTCATATTGAAATATAATACTGTCAATCACTATAATAGAAGTTTAAGGCAGCTGTACTGACTTAAATTAGACTGAATAAGAAAAGACTGTCTCTATTTATGTATTGAACCAGAGACCTGTGGTGGCTTGTACTTTAGGCCACCTGGGGTACTGCCCCACCAAAAATATTCACAATAATAAATAAATTTCAAATTTAGTATTTATTATTTGTCATATCTAAATCAACATATTATTTTTATACTTGTTTTCTAATCATTATTTACTGTGTTATGTAGACAATTACAGCATTTACTTACATACTTGTTTCCTAATCATTATTTGTATGTTATGTAGACAATTACAGCATTTACTTATTTGAATTGGGGCTGCATCAGTTGCTTTCATATTGTCAATATGAATTTTAACATTATGGGTACCATCCAGAATCTTAGCACATCTATTATAGTGATGACACACATGTGCATATGCCGAAATACAATAGCATTGAACTGCAGGAGCCAGATCACCATTTTGTAATGGTCCACTGATTGGCTGATTCTTAACACTTGATTGGCTGATTCTTCCAGTCCAACCAATAGTGGAAGATCTTGTTACTTAGTGAATATCTTTATTACTGTGGCAGGCTCAACAACTTTGCTGACAAGATGTTTTTAAACTGGACTGCCAGCATTTTATTTTGTCAAGAAAGGATACTTATGAATCAAGATTTTAAGAACATTACATATGAAAATATAAATGTGTTGAATATTTGATCTAAACAAGAATGCTAGTAACATATTTTAACATATTTTATCAGTAATGGATTGTTTTACCTCTGAGAAGTATTTTTTGCACACAATGGGTTAATGGCCAGGTCACAAGGACTCATTGGACAGCTACAGCTGCACCAGATGATAGGCTCCTATCAAAGCCATCCAGTGTGTTAATGTGCACAGGATTATGACTCTCCGGCACATGGTGCCATGCTTAATATCCCACTTGACAGACAGCAGCCTTTCCAAGCACATTGTCATTCCCTATTGACCAACGGCAGGGAGGGAAATTCTATGAAGATAAATTTCGATGCTGGGACTTGAACCTGGGAACTGCAGATTATTAGCCTGGCACTCTACTGACTTAGTTACCTCCCTGCCCCATTTTTCAGTAATGCATAGCTCAGGCAAAGAATACTTAATTACAAGGGACAGTGAGAAAAACCTTAAAGGGTGCCCCTTGCATCAATCTTACTTGAGGGTTAAGAGAGCAAGGCAGCACACACACTAAATTTGTGCATGTGTGTAACATGTCATCTTCGTAGATGCTATGTAGCTAGCTACCTTAAACTTCACATATTTCTTGAATTTTAGCTTCAATGGTGAAACACATTGTTACTATTCTTGAGCACTAAATTATTCTGTTGTTCACTATTAATGAATATTATAAAAAATTCTGTGAGATCTAAAAAATAATAGTGTATAATAATAATGATATTATGTTGAAGTTACAGTAGATTCTGGGTTTAAAAGTACGACACCAATACACTCCAATGATAAATGTTTTTAACTATTTAGCAGACATTAGTGTAAAATAATTGAGTGTGAAATAAATGGAATCATTCCTTTTATGCAATTAACTGACTGTTTCAATTTACCTAGAATCTAAGCCTTCTTTCTCATTATGAAGTAAAACCTCAAAAGTATGCAAGGATGATGGTGTGACTAAGAATGTGCATTTCTGATTATGTCCTTGGTTCAATACCAGCTACAGCATTTTTTTGCTATGTAAAAAACATAGAAGAGTTTGTAACAAATTTTTTAGTATGGTCCTGCAGCAAAATATTAAAAGCTTTTGTGGATGGGGAGGTCTGTAAATGGTAGCTAGGTAGTCACTGGAAGGAGAGCTATGCACCAATCCCCTGTGATGATGCATAGAACCGGCCAGGCCTAGCACCTAATGTCCGACCCCGCCTTCTCGTGGTGCGGACCGTTAGTAACTTTCAAAAGAGATACTCTCTTGTGGAAGTGAACGGAAGGGGAGGGTTGCCAGATTAGTGTGGCCTACTGATCTGGACAACTATGGCTACTTTTCTTTTTTTTCTACCCTGCTGAGGAGTGGTCAACCACACAGGGTCCTGGTGCTGCCCATATAAACCCACTGGACTGGACAGATATATGGCTCTGAGCTTGATTATGGATCCTGATTTTGCTGCACTGGTGGGCTTCTGTGGAGGGAAAATCTTCCGCTGTGTTTTCTGTTTGTTTGTGGGTTGACAGCCCCAAGTGAATAGATTCACAGGATATGTTTATCAGCTGGTGGATAATCCTGAGCAGAAGTCATCGCAGGCACCTGAACTCTTTGCTTCTATTGGCATCGTCAAATTCTACATTGGAGGAAGTCTTCCAGTGTAGATGGCTTCAGCCTTTAGTAGTGGGGGAACGGGTCTTTGCCCCATGTCTGCGATTAGGGGGCTGTTTGATATTGTCGGCATTCCCTCTCTCAATAAATATAGTTTCTTTAAACATCCCACTAACCATTTTCTCTCCATAGGTAGTTGGAATGTGAGGACTCTGCACAGAACTTTTTCTCTTCATGTCCTCACACAAGAATTCCACCATTATAATTTAGATATTCTCGGCTTGCAAGAGACCAGATGGACAGGTAAAGGTGAGATACTTAAAAATAGCTTTAAATTTCTCTTTACAGGGAGGGAGGATGAAAAGCATCACCAAGGCGTGGGTCTGCTGCTCAGCAGACATGCTAGTGATGCTCTTCTAGGATATGAGTGCATTAATGAAAGGTTTCTTGCAGCAAAATTCCAAACAAGCATTAAAGACTTGAATGTTATCTGCTGTTATGCCCCCACTGAGGATGCCGATGAGGATGAGAAGGATAGGTTTTATGAACAACTTCAGGATATTTTGAATTCTGTCAAGAAAGGAGATATTTCCCTTGTTCTTGGTGACTTCAATGCCAAAGTTGGTACTGACTCTGACCTTTGGGGAGGAGTAATAGGCCCTTTTGGTATTGGTAGCTGCAATGGCAATGGGCAACGTCTCCTACAGGTAAGTAAACTCAATGGATTCAGAATAACTAACACATATTACAAACACCGCGACATACATAAGTACACATGGGTTTCACCTGATGGGCTGCATAAGAATATGATTGATTACATATTAATTAACAGCAAATGGGCTAGTTCTGTTAGGAATACCAGGACATATAGGGGAGCTGAAATTGGATCTGACCATTACCTTGTTAAAAGTGTGCTGCAAATTAAACTTAAAAAGTGTTGTGCTAGGGTTAAAAAATTTACTTTTAATACTGAAGCTCTGAAAGATCCAGTTATAGCCAAAGCTTACCATGATAGGTTACTTAGTCATTATGACAGTCATGGTTTGCTTACTATTGAAGTTGAGGAAGAATGGGATCATTTTAAACACACTAACATTTTAAACCACATTTGGACACTAACAGTACTCTTTTAGGAAAAAAGGAGCAGAAGAGGCAGAATTATCTGAGTGATAAGGCACTTGAGCTTATTTCGGAAAGAAAGAACTGCAGGAATGTCTTTAATCAATATCCTACTAGTCCTAATAGAAAGCATTACAGAGAACTTAATAAACGTGTAAAAGATCAGTTAGCTGCTGCTAAGAATTTTTGGCTTAATGGTTTGGCTGAGAAAGCCGAGGAAGCAGTTAGACAGCACAACAGCAGAGAGCTGTACCAGATAGTTAATGTTTCGTGTGGTAGAAAACGGACAGGCATACAAGGATTGAAGGATAAACAAGGTAAGGTTATAGAAGGGGAGGATTCTGTCATGGCTAGATGGGCTGAGCATTTCAGTGATGTTCTAAACAATGCGGTTACTTCTATTCCCATTGTTTGCAATGACGATAGATGCATTGGTGGCTTAATGTTGGCCCTATAACACAATCTGAAGTTATTTTGGCTGTTTCTAAACTTAAACTTCATAAATCCCCAGGGGTAGATGAAATTACTACGGAAATGCTTAGAGCTGGGAATGTTTCGGTTACCACTTGGATGACTGAAATTCTGAATATCTTTTATGATAAAGGCATGGTTCCTAAGGATTTTACCAGAGCTATTGTTATCCCTATTTTCAAAAAAGGTGATCACAGTTCTTGTGATAACTATAGGGGTATCAGCCTACTCTCTGTTCCAGGTAAAGTTCTTTCCATGATTGTGCTTAATAGAATTAAGAATCTGGCTGACAGTCAATTGCGTGATGAGCAATGTGGATTCAGAAGTGGTAGGGGATGTGTGGATCAGATATTTTCACTTAGGCAGATTCTTGAGAAATGTTTAGAGTTTCAGAAACCTTTGGTTCCTAGCTTTGTTGATTTCAAAAAGGCTTTTGACTCTGTTGATCGTCATAATTTGTGGTTGATTGTGAGATCATATGGTATACCAGACAAGTTAGTTAACATTATGAAAGCTCTCTATAATAACACTGAGTCGTGTGTGAGAACTGGTAAGGCTTGTAGCAATTGGTTTAGCATTACTTCTGGTGTTCGACAAGGGTGCATTTTGTCTCCTTTTCTCTTTAGCTTGGTTATTGATTATGTTATGCGAAATTCACTTCAAGGGAAAGATTTTGGCCTTAAATGGGCTGGAGATACGAAAATTTCTGATTTAGATTATGCTGATGATTTAGCCCTTTTGGCAAATGATGTTGATGAGATGAACTCTTTCATTCGAGCTGTTGATGAGACTGGTAGTAGAGTAGGTTTGGTTATAAACAGAGAGAAAACTAAAGTGATGAAAATTGGTAAGGCAGGCTGTGATTCAGCTCATCTGAATGGTTGCAGTCTTGAGCAGGTGTCACAGTTTAATTACCTTGGGAGCTATGTAACAGATACTGGTGATGTGCGGCATGAGATTAACAGACGAATAGGGATTGCTGCTGGGACTTTTAAGAATCTATGGAGAGTGTGGAGAAATAGGCGTATACACCTAAAGACTAAAATTAGACTGTATAATAGTTTGGCTCTTTCTAGGGTTAGTTATGGTAGTGAAACTTGGACACTTTGTAAACAAGATAACAGGAAACTAGATGCTTTCGATTCCAGATGCTTATGCAGTATCTTGGGCATTAGGTGGTTCAACTTTGTAACTAATGATGAGGTTAGGCAAAGGAATTTGCAACCTCCTTTAAGCAGCATATTGTGCAGAGAGAGACTCCGTTGGTTTGGCCATGTTGCCCGTATGAATAATTATAGATTGGCGAATAGGGTTATGAACAGTGTGCCTAAAGGCCTCAGAAAGAAGGGGAGACCTAGGATGCGGTGGGCAGACAATGTCAAACAGGACCTTGTTAGAATTGGTGTGCAGTGGCCAGATGCAGCAGATGTAGCTCAGGATAGACTTGCTTGGAGAACTAAATTGCACTGTCTGGTTGGACCTCCGTAGCCCATGGCTGCTTGAGGATGATGATGATGGATGGGGAAGGTTGACTGCACTGAGATGGATTCTTTTTATGTAATTCATTAAGTTAGTGATATCATATCTCAAACTAATTAGTGTAGATTAATAAGACAAAGATATTTACTTACTTGTGAATAAATATCCTAATATTATGACCCCTGACTGTGGGTGTCACTGGAATATTAGCATATTTATTCACAAGTAAATGAACCTTTGCCTTATGTTAAACAGATATTGATATTAATCTACCTACTCTAAGACAGCCATGAATGCAATTATTACTAATTAGTGTTTAAAATTTAATACTGCAAACAAATGTTGGGAAATAAAAATTCTAAGTTTGTATATAGTATCATTAATAACTTATAAACTGACAGGCTCATGTCAGATCTCTGTGGCTTTGGGTTGTTTTATCTCTGAGAGGCACTTTTTTGCACACCATGAGCTAAATGGCCAGGTCACAAGGACCCCGAAGGCTCAGAAAAGGTTATGGAGGGAACCCACTGGAACAGCTGTTGGGAGACAAATGGTAGCCTCCCATCAAGGCCATCAAGCGTGTTCTTTAACGTGCACAGGGTATGGCTCTCTTGCACACAGGTCACAGCTTAACATCCCATCCAACAGACAGCGGCCTTTCCAAGCCCATTGGTGTCCCCTACTGACCGTGGTCAGAGCAGGGAGTTTAGCAGAGATAAGTCTCAATGCTAACCCAGCTGGAACTAAAACCTGGGAACTGAAGATTATGAACCTGGAGCACTACTGACTGAGTCATCCCCCTACCCCCAAATCTCTGTAGCAAGCAGCTGCTTGGGGGGTATTTATTCATTATAGGGGAGTTTACAGTAAATGCAATAACAGAGAAGAATCTGCTACATTGCATATTTTTTTTCACATCATTTAAATACTTTTAATTTTTTTTTTGGTTTCCGAAATGTGTACAATAAATATTTTAATATTCCTCCATTTCTATTCGGATTAGTAACATTCTTGAGAAGAGGTCATCTTTCCTCCTAAATCCGATCATGTAACATATCAATAAAATAAATTATGTTAGGAATATGTCATACGATTAGTGTTACTGGCACATGTCCTAAATATTCCAGGATATGTCCCACCAAAAATTAAATTTTTCCATTGATTTCATCCTCCTCCTTCTCCTCAAGCAGCCATGGGCTATGGAGGTCCAACCAGACCGTGCTGTTTAATTCTCCAAGCATATCTGGTGTGAGCTACATCTGCTGCATCCGGCCACTGCACACCAATTCTAACAAGGTCCTGTTTGACATTGTATGCTCACCGCATCCTAGGTCTCCCCCTCCTTCTGAGGCCTCTAGGCACACTGTCCATAACCCTATTCACCAATCTATAATTATCAATACAGGCAACATGGCCAAACCAGTGGAGTCTCTCTGCACAATATGCTGCTTAAAGGAGGTTGCAGACTCCTTTGCCTAACCTCATCATTAGTTACAAAGTTTAACCACCTAATACCCAAGATACTACATAAGCATCTAGTTTCCTGTTATCTTGTTTACAAAGCGTCCAAGTTTCACTACCATAACTAATCCTAGAAAGAACCAAACTATTATACAGTCTAATTTTAATCTTTAGGTGTATATGCCTATTTCACCACAATCTCCATAGATTCTTAAAAGTCCCAGCAGCAATCCCTATTCATCTGTTAATCTCATGCCGCATATCACCAGTATAAGTTACATAGCTCCCAAGGTAATTAAACTGTGACACCTGCTCAAGACTGCAACCATTCAGATGAACTGAATCACAGCCTGCCTGACCAATTTTCATCACTTTAGTTTTCTCTGTTTATAACCAAATCTGTTCTACTACCAGTTTCATCAACAGCTTGAATGAAAGAGTTCATCTCATCAACATCATTTGCCAAAAGGGCTAAATCATCAGCATAATCTAAATCAGAAATTTTCGTATCTCCAGACCATTTAAGACCAAAATCTTTCCCTTGAAGTGAATTTTGCATAACATAATCAATAACCAAGCTAAAGAGAAAAGGAGACAAAATGCACCCTTGTCTAACACCAGAAATAATGCTAAACCAATTGCTACAAGCCTTACCAACTCTCACACACGACTCAGTGTTATTATAGATAGCTTTCATTATGTTGCCTAACTTGTCTGGTATACCATATGATCTCACAATCAACCACAAATTATGTCGATCAACAGAGTCGAAAGCCTTTTTGAAATAAATAAAGCTCGCAACCAAAGGTTTCTGAGACTCTAAACATTTCTCAAGAACCTGCCTGAGTGAAAATATCTGATTTATACATCCCTTACCACTTCTGAATCCACACTGCTCATCATGCAAATGCCTGTCATCCAGATTCTTAATTCTATTAAGCACAATCATGCAAAGAACTTTACCTGGAACAGAAAGTAGGCTGATACTCCTATAGTTATCACAAGAACTGGGATCACCATTTTAAAAAATAGGAATAATAAGAGATCTGGTAAAATCCTTAGGAACCATGCCTTTTTCATAAAAGATACTCAAAATTTCAGTCATCCACGTGGTAACCAAAACATTCCCAGCTCTAAGCATTTCTGTAATACTTTCATCTACCCCTGGGGATTTATGAAGTTTAAGTTTAGAAATAGCCAAAATAATTTCAGATTGTGTTGTAGGGCCAACATTAAAGCCACCAATGCATCTATCATCATTACAAACAATGGGAGTAGAATTAACTACATTGTTTAGAACATCTCTGAAATGCTCAGCACACCTAGCCATGACAGAATCCTCCCCTTCTATAACCTTACCTTGTTTATCCTTCAATCCTTGTATGCCTGTCCATTTTCTACCACATAAAACATTAACTATCTGGTACAGCTCTCTGCTGTTGTGCTGCCTAACTGCTTCCTCAGCTTTGTCAGCCAGGCCATCAAGCCAAAGATTCTTATCAGCAGCTAACTGATCCTTTACACATTTATTAAGCTCTCTGTAATCCTTTCTATTAGGACTAGTAGGGTACTGATTAAGAACATTCCTGCAGTTCCTTCTTTCTGAAATAAGCTCAAGTGCCATATCACTCAAATAATTCTGCCTCCTCTGCTCCTTTTTTCCTAAAAGAGTACTGTTAATTTCCAAAAAAGCCCGTTTAAAACGGCCCCATTCTTCCTCAACTTCAGTAGTAAGCAAACCATGACTGTCATAATGACTAAGTAACCTATCATGGTAAGCTTTAGCTATAACTGGGTCTTTCAGAGCTTCAGTATTAAAGGTAAATTTTTTAACTTTAGCACAACACTTTTTAAGTTTAAGTTGCAAGACACTTTTAGCAAGGTAATGGTCAGATCCAATTTCAGCTCCCCTATATGCCCTGGTATTCCTAACAGAACTAGCCCATTTGCTGCTAATATATAATCAATCATGTTTTTATGCAGCCCATCAGCTCAGGTGAAACACATGTGTACTTGCATGCCTGCAATCAGGGGGCTGTTTGATATTGTTGGCCTACTTATCTCAATAAACCTAGTTTCTTTAAAAATCCTACTAATCAATCTGGAAGGATAAACACTGCGACATGCATAAGTACACATCAGGTGAAACCCATGTGTACTTATGTATGTCGCAGTGTTTGTAATAAGTGTTAGTTATTCTGAAACCATTGAGTTTACTTACCTGTAGGAGACGTTGCCCGTTGCCATTGCAGCTACCATACCAAAAGAGCCTATCACCCCTCCTCAAAGGTCAGAGTCAGTACCAACTTTGGCATTGAAGTCACCTAGAACAAGGGTAATATCTCCTTTCTTGACAAAATTCAAAATATCCTGAAGTTGTCCGTAAAACCTAGCCTTATCATCCTCATCAGCATCCTCAGTGGGAGCATAATGGATAACATTCAAGTCTTTAATGCTTGTCTGGAATTTTGCTGCAAGAAACCTTTCATTAATGCACTCATATCCTAGAAGAGCATCACTAGCATGTCTGCTGAGCAGCAGACCCATGCCTTGGTGATGCTTTTCATCCTCCCTCCCTGTAAAGAGAAATTTCAAGTTATTTTTAAGTATCTCACCTTTACCTGTCCATCTGGTCTCTTGCATCCACCAGCTGATCCCATGCCTCTGTTCACTTAGGGCTGGCAACCCAGAAGCAAACAGAAAACACAGCGGCAGATTCTCCCTCAACAGAGGCCCACCAGTGCAGCAAATCCAGGATCCATAATCAAGCTCAAATCCATAAACAAGTCCAGTCTAGTAGGTATAAATGGTCAGCACCAGGACCCTGTGAAGTTGACCACTCCTCAGCAGGGTTGAAAAAAAGTGGCCATAGATGACCAGATCAGTAGGCCATACTGAACTGGCAGCCTTCCCCTTCGGTTCCCTTCCAAAAGAGAATATCTCTTTTGAAAGTACTAACGGCCTGCACCACGAGAAGGCGGGGTCGGACATTAGGTGCTAGACCTGGCCGGTTCTGTGCATCATCACTAGGGATTGGTACACAGCTTTCCTTCCAGTTTATGCCTAGTTACCATTTAGATATTTCAATAAATATTTGTTCTCTTCAAAAAAGTTTTTTTACTATAAATATTTTTGTAAAAAAGGTGATTTATTTAAGCTGTTTGTAGTGAATTGAGAATATAAAGTTTATGTAGAAAGATATATGCATTTGATTGACTGTTCTGTTAACGCATTACAAAAGTGTTCCGCCATCCAGAAAAGTTTGAAACACATTGGAGAGGGACACACAAAGAGGTATAATACCTGAAGAACATCTAAATCAAATCTAACAGTCAATTCTGAAATTGCTACACAATATTTTCATTTGTAAGAAATTAAACATTTTCTCGGTGTATTAAAAAGTAAAATGGTATGACAGCAGTGATTTTTGCATTTCACAGAACGTCCCTTGGAATGTATGATAAATTTTAAAAGATACCAGTGTAAAATAAATGAAATCGTTCAGTTCATGTTATTAGCTGAATGTTTTGATCTACTTAGAATCTCCCATTATTTTAAAACTGTTAGGATCTTCATATCTTTATTCTAGGAGTATGCATTTTTTTAAGCCCAAATTACGATTCATACTAGTGCCAGTGGTAGTGCCAAATGGTACCCACATTTTTTTAAACTTACCCCTATATAGCAAGCTTTTCTGCACAACTGCTAGAAGTGTATGAGGTGCATCAAGTATGAGGGTGCATTGATTGTGTCCTACATTAGCTCTAAGGAGCCTACCCTTGATCCCTTCTACCTTCTTTGGCTCAGTTGGCTAAATGCATTTTTTTTTTTAATTTGCAATTTAAAGGTCAAAATAAGTTGATAAGACACTTTTGCACTGATGATATAAGTTTGTGCCGATGATAGAGTTGGTATTATAATGTGTGTATCCTACTTGCTGAAAAGTCCATAGTCAAATTTTCTGGAGGATCTGGAATTAACTATGGATTACATACTTTTGTAAATTGAAATTGACTCTGGACTTCTCTTTACAGCACATTCAACAGTAATTATAGTTTGTGTATCAAAAGTCAGTTTGTGTATCAAAAGTCACTAAGGCCTTACTATTTTATATCATCTGTTGGAAAAGTCTTACTAATTATTTTGATTTTATCACTGAATTATTGTTACATATTATAATTTAGAAGTGTCCAGTCCAGTTCAATCCCAATGCTGTCATTAGGTTTTTTTTTTCAATCTTTTTTATCATTCATTTTTTACCAGTATCACCTTTTCATAATTCATTGAAAAATAACATATATAATAAATTAATATTTTAAATGAAATATAACCAAAATAGACAATTTTCAAGCGATAATTTAAGACAAGAAATTGAGTTTAAAAAAATATAAATATAATCGGAATGGAGTCAAAAAAATATTAACCTATATATTAGGCATAATTTTCTCAGAGTTTTTTTAAATATCATTAGAATGGAGAGGAAAGATATATATATATATAAAACTATATGAAATTATTACAGTGGAGGAGCAAATTACTGAAACGAAGTAGAAAGAACACCATTTGGAATTTGTGTTTATTTTTTGGTTGCCCTGAACAGTTCCCGATAACAAAATGGCACTGTGTGATGGGATGTAACATTAAAAGGTATGCGAATAATTGGAACTTTAGAGAATACATGAATAAATGCACCCAAGGATGTAATGTATCATATAATAGTTGAAGGTTTTTGCAAAATTGAACGACAAACTTCTCGTCTGCTGCTAAGATTTGCAGGGGCCTCTGAATCCTGCATTTAGATATTTTTTAGGTTCATAAAAGTTTGGTATGAACTGAAATGAATATTTGTGGGTTTCTTTAAAACTATCATGTGGGGATGGACTTTAATCCCAAGAATTTTACAAAATGCTGCAAATTAAAATTTTTTTGTAATGCCGACTAAGTAGCCCTATCAATTGAAATTATTAATTTTTAGACCTTTCACAGGAAAGGGATTTTTATGTTTGTTTATCCTTTGATTTTTATCCTTTTTTTATTGTAGTTGTTTTTTTTTTCTGCCTCTTATTATTAAGTGATATGTTCTGTTTGGCATAATTGTCTCCAATTTGAATATTATTTAGCATTTTTTCAAGTGTGAAATCAAATTTGTTATTTAGGGATAAGCTCTAAATTAAAATAGTTGTCTCTGACGTGATTATTAATTTTCTTTAAGCTTTTTTAAGTGCAGAATGAAAATCTGCACTTAAAAATATAAGCTTTGGTTAACCCTTTGCATCCAAGCAGGGTATACCTTTTCACTTTGGGGCGGGGGTGGCTCAGTCGGTAGCGTGCCAGGCTCGTAATCTGTAGTTCCCAGGTTCGAGTCCCAGCTGGGTCAGCGTTGAGATTTATCTCCGCAAAAATTCCCTGCCCTGCCCACGGTCAGTAGGGGACACCAATGGGCTTGGAAAGGCCGCCGTCCGTCGGATGAGACGTTAAGCCATGGCCCCGTGTGCGGGAGAGCCATACCCTGTGCACGTTAAAGAACATGCTGGATGGCCTTGACGGGGGGCTACCATCTGTCTCCCAACAGCTGTTCCAGTGGGTCCCCTCCCCCAACCTTCTCTGAGCCTTCGGGGTCCATGTGACCTGGCCATTTAGCCCATGGTGTGCAAAAAAGTGCTGCTCAGAGGTAACCAACCTTTTCACTTTTTTGATTATAGCAGTCTAGAGCCAGTGTACCATTCTGTAATGCAAGATCATAAATTTCATTTTTGTTTCAAACAGAAATCAGCATTTTTTTTAACTGCTTCTGATTAAATCTTGAAAATAACATTTCAGTCTATGATATATATTTTTTTTCTTGTTGATTCTGCTTGAAAAAATTATGAAAATGTTAAAAAAAAAAGCTTATTTGAGCCTGTAGTGATTGTATGCACATGGTGAATCACTGTAATAATTTCATGTAAATAACATCAAGTAGTAAAGTATTAGTTTATGTCTTTATTCTGCCTTACCATAATAGTCTATCAATCAGTTTTTGATTTCTAGTATTTGGCCTATTTATTGCTGTGGTAGTTGTAATGCTTTTTAAACTTTTCACATAAGTTATTGATTTTATTACTACTGGAAGTTGCATCATCCCAGAACTTTGCAGAATGAAATCTGCAAAGTTCTGGATGAATCTGCAAAGTCCTTCTAACCTCAATAATTTAGCAGACTTTCGATTTCAAAGATGTTTTCTTTTATTCTGGTGCTTTTCGAATCATTTTTTACTGTTTATCATATGTATACTATGATTATAAAGAATAATTAATTTGAAATGATTGAAGAATTGTTGAATTTTGTGATTAACCTAAAAGTTAGAACTTATTTAAATGATAATTTTAATGACATTTTAACCAAATACACTACTTAACATTAGGAAACTGCAATTTTTAACCAAATTTTTGCCGCAATTTTAAAAATAAAATTTTCTGTAGCAGTTACATAGCTTCATTCTCAATTTCAGTGCTTCAGTTAAACTTTAAATGCTGTTTTCTTTAATGCTCATTTTCCTTAGGCTTAGAGTTTTAATGCTTATTTTTTTTAACTTTAAATGCTTATTTTCCTTAGGCTTAGAGTTTGCCAATTACCAAAAAACAAAGGCCATGTGTTATGCATTATTTGCATAAATCACTAAAATATTTAGAGAAAATTTAATAAATGCCATCCTGTGGCCGAGTGGTTAACATGCTTGGCCACTGATCTAAGGGACCTGGGTTCGAGCCCCGGGTAAGGCATGGATGTATATGTCGTTTTTCTGCTGAGGTCCTGCCATCCTCTCAGATCTACTTTGGCATATAAACTGACAGGCTCCTGTCAGACCTCTGTGGCAAGCAGTTGCTTGAGGGGGTATTTATTTTAGCCGTCCCGTGGCCAAATGGTTAGCGCGCTTGGCTACTGATCTAAGGGACTTGGGTTCGAGCCCCGGGTAAGGCATGGATGTATGTGTCGTTTTCCTGCTGAGGTCTTGCCACCCTCACAGACCTTCTACTATGGCATGTAAACTGACAGGCTCCTGTCAGACCTCTGTGGCAAGCAGCTGCTTGAGGGGGTATTTATTTATTTAAGATTTAAGCATTAATTAGAAATATTATAAACTATATTACATACAAAATCCTCATGTAGCCATGGGTTACGGAGGTCCAACCAAACTGTGTAATTTTCCTCTCCAGACATGTCTCTTTTGAGCTACAGCAGCCGCATTTGGCCACTCTAGGCCAATTCTAGCAAGGTCTTGTTTGAAATTGTCTGCCCATCACAACCTAGGTCTCCCCCTTTTTCTGATACCCTTAGGCACACTGTTCATAATCCTCTTTCCATTCTGCAGCTATGCATACAGCCAACATGGCCAAACCAACCCAGTCTCTCTCTGCACAATATGCTGCTCAAAAGAGGTTGATGACACCTTCTAACCTCATCATTACTAACAAAGTCAAACCACCTAATGCCCAAGATATTGCGTAAAGCATCTAAAATCAAAGACATCAAGTTTCTTGTTATCCTGCTTACAAAGGGTCCATGTTTCGCTACCATAACTAACCTTAGAAAGAACCAAATTATTATACAGCCTAAATTTAGTCTTTAGGTGTAAATGCCTATTTTTCCATACTCTCTATAGATTCTTTAAAGTCCCAGTGGCAATCCTATTCTTCTATTTATCTCATGCCGCACATCACCAGTATCTGTTACATAGCTCCCAAGTTAATTAAACTGAGACACTTGTTCAATAGTACAGCCATTCAAAGCAACTGAAGCACCATCTGCCTGACCAATTTTCATCACTTTAGTTTTTTCTCTGCTTATCACCAAACCTACTCTATTACCAGTCTCATCAACAGCCCTAATGAATGAATTCATCTCATCAACATCAGTAGCCAACAGGGCCAAATCATCTGCATAATCTAAATCAGAAATTTTGAAATCTCTAGACCATTTAAGGCTAAAATCTTTTCCTTGCAAAGAATTTCGCATTACATAATCAATAACCAAACTGAAGAGAAAAGGAGACAGAATGCACCCTTGTCTAACTCCACTATCAATGCTAAACCAATCGCTGCAAGATGTACCAACTCTCACACATGACTCAGTGTTATTATAGAGAGCTCTCATTACACTAACTAACTTATCAGGTATTCCATATGATCTAACAATCAACCACAAATTATGTTGATAAACAGAGTCAAAAGCCTTTTTGAAATCTATAAAGCTAGCACAACAGATTTCTGAAATTCTAATCATTTCTCAAGAATCTGCCTAAGCGAAAATATTTTCTTAATTGCATTACATACAATCATGCAAAAAAAATTTACCTGGAACAGAAAGTAAACTGACTTCTCTATAATTATCACAAGAACTGCGATCACCTTTTTCAAAAATCAAGACAATAACAGCTCTACTAAAATCCTTAGGAACAGTTTATCATAAAAAAATATTCAAAATTATAGTCAACATGTGACAATGCAAATGTTCCCAGTTCTAAGCATTTCAGTGGTGATTTCGTCCACCCCTGGGGATTTATGCAGTTTTAATGAAAGGATAGCCAAAGTGACTTTGGATTGTGATATAGGGTCATCATTAAATCCAGTAATGCATCTATCCTGATTACAAACAATGGGAGTAGAAATAATCACATTATTTAGAACGTCTCTGAAATGCTCAGCCCATCTAGCCATATAATATTAGAATTAAAAAAAAATTATGAAAAATGGGAAAACTTTTTTTTAATATCTACTGAAGTAAAATAAGAAAAACTTTAATTAGTATTCTAGTTTTTTAGAATTTTTACCATTTTATTAATCACAATTAAATGATTTTTCCTTTGATATATAACACGAGTATTTCTGTTCATTATTTACTTCAGGAATAGGTTCTAAAATTGTGCATTTTCTGAAAACACTTCAAAATTAACTTGGCCATCAGAGCGAGACCAGTTCTGATTAAAATTTTCTCCAATGAGATTATATTTTGGAGCTTTGTTTCTAGTGTGGAACGAGAATCTGTTGTTTAGTAATATGCTGTAGTTAAAATAGTCGTTCTCGATGAGATTATTTATTTTGAGGGTTTTATTTACATGTGGAATGAAAATTTGTTTAGTGATATGCTCAAGTCAAAAATAGCTGCATCCAATAATATATCTTTTGGGGCTTGTTTAGAATGCAGAACGAAAATTTGTTGTTTAGCGATATGCTTGAGTCAAAAATAGTTTTTTTCCATTTTAAAAATAAACATTTATCATAATATTCTTTTTGTGGATTCTAACTTTACGGTGCTTTCTTAGCTTGCAATGCAAGTTTCAGACCACTATAAGTACAACTTAGTTGATTATTCTTTGTAATATGCAGTTGCTACATTTTGTTTCATCCTGTTGGGTATTTATGTTAATGTTCTTTACAGTAGTAATTTAAAGATAATATATTTTTAAAAACACAATTAAAAAGACATCCCTGCTCAGAAAATAATTAAAAAATCTTAAAGTTCTCTGTTATTGACCAATAAAATTTTGAAGTTTATCCTTCGAACTATTTGCACATTAGAAAGTTCTTAGGGGCAAATTCAGAAGTTTTCAGTGAAGTGACACTATGTAGTGATGTTAGGACTGTTAAGAACTTCTTTCCACATGTCACAACATTTTAAGATATGTTTATTGAAGAATTTTTTCATTTCTACTGAACTCTAGGGTGCAGGATGGTTGATTTTTTTGGTGCATGCATCATCATCATCATCCTCAAGCAGCCATGGGCTATGGAGGTCCAACCAGACTACACAGTTTAATTCTCCAAGCATATCTGTCCTGAGCAACATCTACTGCATCTGGCCACTGCACACCAATTCTAACAAGATCCTGTTTGACATTGTGTGCCCACCGCATCCTAGGTCTCCCCTTCTTTCTAAGGCCTTTAGGCACACTGTTCATAACCCTATTCGCCAATCTATAATTATTCATATGGGCAACATGGCCAAACCAATGGATTCTCTCTCTGCACAATATGCTGCTTAAAGGGGGTTGCAGACCTCCTTAAGCATTAGTTACAAAGTTAAAACACCTAATACCCAAGATACTATGTAAGCATCTAGAATCAAAAGCATCTAGTTTCCTATTATCTTGTTTACACAGCGTCCAAGTTTCACTACCATAACTAACCCTAGAAAGATCCAAACTATTATACAGTCTCATTTTAGTCTTTTTGTGTATATGCCTATTTCTCCACACTCTCCATAGATTCTTAAAAGTCCCAGCAGCAATCCCTATTCGTCTGTTAATCTCATGCCGCACATCACCAGTATCTGTTACATAGCTCCCAAGGTAATTAAACTGTGACACCTGCTCAAGACTGCAACCATTCAGATGAGCTGAATCACAACCTGCCTGACCAATTTTCATCACTTTAGTTTTCTCTCTGTTTATAACCAAACCTACTCTACTACCAGTTTCATCAACAGCTCGAATGAAAGAGTTCATCTCATCAACATCATTTGCCAAAAGGGCTAAATCATCAGCATAATCTAAATCAGAAATTTTCGTATCTCCAGCCCATTTAAGGCCAAAATCTTTCCCTTGAAGTGAATTTCGCATAACATAATCAATAACCAAACTAAAGAGAAAAGGAGACAAAATGCACCCTTGTCGAACACCAGAAGTAATGCTAAACCAATTGCTACAAGACTTACCAACTCTCACACAAGACTCAGTGTTGTTATAGAGAGCTTTCATTATGTTAACTAACTTGTCTGGTATACCATACGATCTCACAATCAACCACAAATTATGACGATCAACAGAGTCGAAAGCCTTTTTGAAATCAACGAAGCTAGCAACCAAAGGTTTCTGAAATTCTAAACATTTCTCAAGAATTTGCCTAAGTGAAAATATCTGATCCACACATCCCCTACCACTTCTGAATCCACATTGCTCATCACGCAATTGACTGTCAACCAGATTCTTAATTCTATTAAGCACAATCATGGAAAGAACTTTACCTGGAACAGAGAGTAGGCTGATACCCCTATAGTTATCACAAGAACTGCGATAACTTTTTGAAAATATGGATAATAATAGCTCTGGTAAAATCTTTAGGAACCATGCCTTTATCATAAAAGTTATTCAAAATTTCAGTCATCCAAGTGGTAACCGAAACATTCCCATCTCTGAGCATTTCTGTAGTAATTTCATCTACCCCTGGGGATTTATGAAGTTTAAGTTTAGAAATAGCCAAAATAACTTCAGATTGTGTTATAGGGCCAACATTAAAGCTGCCAATGCATCTATCATCATTACAAACAATGGGAGTAGAACTAACCACATTGTTTAGAACATCACTGAAATGCTCAGCCCACCTAGCCATGACAGAATCTTCCCCTTCTATAACCTTACCTTGTTTATCCTGCATTCCTTGTATGCCTGTCCGTTTTCTACCACATAAAACATTAACTATCTAGTACAGGTCTCTGCTGTTGTGCTGCCTAACTGCTTCCTCAGCTTTGTCAGCCAAGCCATCAAACCAAAGATTCTTATCAGTAGCTAACTGATCCTTTACACGTCGCATGAGCAACAAAGGCTATAATGCGCCAACTAGGGTGCAGGAGGATGGGCATTAGTCAAAACACAACCTAACAATAGATAACATTTTGACTAAATGCCAAACCTCTTTCCCCTTAGAGGTCAGTAGCATGTATACGCAAAATATTTTTCCCTCAATAAACATAAAAATGTTTTTCCTTAAATTACTGCTGTAATTTAACAATAAATACACAACACAATGAAACAAAGCCTAGCAATAGCACATTATAAAGAATATTCAACAAAGTTTATTTAATGGCCTGCCAGCCAAAAATTCATAAATTTTTTGTTTACCATATACAATACCCATAAAAATAACAGCATCTAATGCATTCTCTTTTCTTAGCTCAGCATATCACTAAACAACAAACGTTACTTAAGCACTTTAACAATGTCAAATGATTAAAAATAACCTAAAAATTCTCTGTTGTTGAGCATTAAAATTATAAAGTTTATCCTGAAAACTCTTTGCATATTAAAAGTTTTCAGCAAAAAACTCAGAAACCTTTTGAAGCAAGGACAGAGCTCTGTCTTCAGTGAAGTGACACTATATGGTAACATTAAGGCTGCTTAGAGCTTCTTTCTATGTGTTGTGTAATCAGAAATTTTGAAAATCTGTAAACCATTTCAGGCAAAAATATTTTCCTTGAAAAGAATTTTACATAACATAATCAATAATTTAAAGAGAAAAGGAGACATATGCACCCTTGTCTAACTCCACTAGCAATACTAAACCAATTGCTACAAACCTTACCAACCCTCACACACAATTCAATGTTGTTATAGAGCTCTCATTACACTAACTTGTCAGGTATTACATATGATCTAATGATCAACTACAAATTATGTCAATTAACAGAGTCAAGTCTTTTCGAAATCTATAAAGCTAGCAACCACAGGTTTCTGAAATTCTAATCATTTCTCAAGAATCTGCCTAAGTGAAAATATTTGATCAATACATCCCCTACCACTTCTGAATCCACACTGTTCATCATGCAGTTGTCCATCAATCAAATTCTTAATTGCATTAAATATAATCATGCAAAAAAAAATTCACCTGGAACAGAAAGTAAACTAACTCCCCTATAATTATCACAAGAACTGTGATTGTCTTTTAAAAAATTGGGACAATAATAGCTCTACTGAAATCCTTAGGAACACTTTATCATAAAAAATAATCAAAATTTCAGTCAACGTGTGACAATGAAAATGTTTCCAGCTCTAAGCATTTCATTGGTGATTTCATCCACCACTTGGGATTTATGCAGTTTTAATGAAGGGATAGCCAAAATGACTTTGGATTGTGATATAGGGCTATCATTAAATCCAGTAATGCATCTATCCTTATTACAAACAATGGAAGAGATAATCACATTGTTTAGAACATCTCTGAAAAACTCAGCCCACCTAGTTATCACAGAATCTTCACCTTGAACCACCTTACCATAATTATCCCTCAATTCCTGTCTGTTTCTTTCCGCATAAAACATTAATAATCTGGTAGAACCCCTGCTGTTGTGCTAACTGCTTCCTCTACTTTGTCAGCCAAGCTATCAAGCTAAAGATTCATATCAGCTGTTAACTGATCTTTTACACATTCATAAGATTGTTGTAATGGTGTCTGTTAGGACGAGTGCTGATTCATATTAATCCTGTGCTTCCTTCTTTCAGAAATATGTTCCATAGCCTTATCACTCAAATAATTTTCTTTCTTCTATTCCCTTTTACCCAAAGACTACTGTTGTTTCAAGAAAAGCCTGCTTAAACTGATTGCATTCTTTCTTAACTTTAGCAGTAAGGAAAACTAGATTATCATAATGACTAAGTTACCTATCATGGTATGCTTTGGCTATATCTGGATCTTTCTGAACTTCGGTGTTTAAGATAATTTTCATAACCTTAGCATCAAGTTCAATTGTAAGACACTTTTGCCTAGGTAATGGTTAGACCCAATTTTGGCTCCCCCTTGTGATCTGGTATTCTTAACCAAGCTACACCAATTGCTGTTAATTAAAGTATAATCTATCATATTCCTGTGCAACCTATTAGGTGAAACTTGCAAGCCGAGAATATCTAAGTCATAATGGTGGCCTCTCTTGCATGAGGACATCAAGAGAATAATCTCTGTGAAGTCTCACATTCATGGGATGTTTAAAGAAACTGATTGAGAGTACTCATCAGCATCTTCATAGCGCATAACAAGTCTTTAATTTTTGTTTTTTACATTTTGCTGTAAAAAATCTTTTATTAATACAGTCATATCCTAGAAGAGCATCACTGTCATGTCTGCTGAGGATCAAAACTATACCTTGGAGATGCTTTCTATCCTCCCTCCCTGAAAAGAGAATTTTAAAATTACAGTGGACCCCCGATATAATGCGCATGTCGGGCGGGAAACAACACCCGCGTTATAAGGTGAACCGCATTATACCGAGCGGCGCGGTGGCGACACAATAAATTTCACACTGTAAGCTTTTCTTTTACTCATCATGCATACAATAATTAAACACTATTCAAAATACATGCAGGAACTCAATACATACACAATTACTCAATATGCAGTAACAATAAAATGCGATACTCACTAACGCCGCATGGACCTGTATAAACATGTTTGAACTTATCGCGAACATCGCCCGTGCTATAACCGAGTGCGCGGTACAGCGAGCAGCGCTATAACGAAGGTCCACTGCATTTTTTAAATAGCTGACCTTTGCCGCCCCATGGCCGAGTGGTTAGCGTGTTGTCTACTGATCTAAGGGACCTTGGTTTGAGCCCTGAGTAAAGCATGGATGTTTGTGTCGTTTTTCTGCTGAGGTACTGCCATTGTGTCAGATCTACTATGGAATATAAACTGACAGGCTCCTGTCAGACTTGTGTGGCAAGCAGCTGCTTTAGGGGGTATTTATTTATTTATAGACAACTATTTTGACTCGTCATATGACAAAACAACAAATTTTCGTTCTGCACTAAAAAAAACCCCAAAAGATAATTATCAGATATAACTATTTTGACTAAGGAATAAAACTAAACAAATTTTTGCTCCACATATTAAAACCCCCCATAAAATTATTAATCTCACCAAAGACAACTGTTTTAACTTGTTTTAGCATATTAGTAAACAACAAATTTTCGTTTCACACTTGAAAAAAAGACCCCAAAAATAATTCCAAAGATGACAACAATTTTAACCATAATTTGTTGATAAACACTCAATTTTAATTTGCACATCTAACCCCCCCCCCCCCCCCCCCAAATAAATAATCTCAATGGAGACAACTATTCTAACTAGAGCTAATCACTAAAAAACAAATTTGGTTTCACATTTGAAAACCCAAAAATAACTGCTAACAATAAAAGATAGAGAAAAAAAATCAATGGATAAACACATAAAAAGCATTCATCTGCATCACTAAAGCATTTTTCATTTGAAGTATATGTAAAAATTCACAATTCAAGTTCCCCACCATTATAACGATAAATCATGCTAACCCATATTTATTTCATAGCTCTTTATATAAACCTAAAAAACATAAAACTGCATGATTGACATGCCACAACAAATCTCAGTAAGGCATGTTTGTCATTCTGTTCCAGAAAATCCTCCAACCATTTTATTATGCATTATATCATGTTAGATCTATCCACATATTCTCAACTAACGTTCCACTCATCCATGTAACTTCTATTAGGTTACATTTTTTCATGAGGCACCATTTTGTAACCATGAACTGCAGACTAAGCACTGGAAAAAAAATAGTAATTATGAAACGTCTTTTTTCATGAGGCACCATTTTGTAACCATGAACTGCAGACTAAGCACTGGAAAAAAAATAGTAATTATGAAACGTCTTTTCAGTCTTATTGAGTTCAATTTGCTATCAAGCATCTCATTTTTTTTTCTACATCCAAATACTTCCTGTAGTAAAATGCACCACCAAAAAATTTAGCCACAAGCCATTTCTGGAAATAATGATATTGCTTATGATAGTTTTATATTAATTTTTAAATTTGAATAAACTCAACTTATCTGGTTCACAGATTAAGATCGACATGAGTGGTAGTTCCTTATTTTTTATAAATTACTATTTTTTTTTCAATTCCTATGACACTATTTATATAAAAAGTACAGTTCATACTATAGCTTTGCCATAAAATATGGCATCTCACATAAAATCCCATTTGCTTTAAAATGAGTCAATTTATGGTTTGCATTTAATGCTAACTATATAGTGTTAATAGATATAAATAATCACTTTTAAAACTATATAAAAAGTATATATTTTTATTCATAGAGATTCATTTTACAACTTACTGAATTTTGGAGGAAGCAGGTTTTTAAAGCAGTAAAATAATTTGAAATGAAAACTTAGCTGTACAACCACTGAATACCTGCCTGCAATTTTAACTGTCGAGTCGTATCATTTTTACTAGTACACTTCTCTCCCCACGTATTTTCTGTACTGTGATGTTAACCCACAATTGTATACATAGTCCATAGACATAGCACTGAGAGTCAATCAGCTTTTGAAGTCATCATCTTGCTCCATTAATTCTATACAGTCTGAGGTAATTTTTCCTTTTACACGAATAACACGACGGTGAACATCTACACTGGTAACTTTAAACAAAATGCTTCTATCAAGACAAACAAATTTCGCCACATTGGAAGCTATATTTTCTGATAAGCGAATTGAAACATTAATACTGTCATGCACAACACAACCAATATGTTCCTTGCTAATACGGTTTATTGTGCCTCTTAAGATACTTCCCACAGATGGCTTGAATACATAGAAATCTGCCCGAACATCGTAATGAATAAATGGCTGATCAGTAATTATCATTCCTAATGGGTTTACAAAAGAAACATTTTTTATGTCTACTAAAATTCCTTCTAAACTTTTCACATATTCACTCTTCATGCCCTCTAGAATGTCCAGCACTCCAGCAACTTGATTGCCAATATACGACGGTGGCAAAGCAATATGCATAGTTCTATTAACATGTTTGATACATGAATAACTATCCGGAGACGTCATATTTAACCAACATTTAAGCTATAAGTGCACTAAAAAGCATATATAAAAACACATGGCAAATCAACTGGAATTATAAATACCATGACAAACACGAGGTAAACATGTTGCCACCGTTTCGAACATAATTCGAAATATTTTCAAATAAATCTCAGTTGGCTGTGTTTTTGCATTTTCTGGTACTTCGGGCCTTGCTAAAGTGCCCAAGTTCATCTACCTGATTTAACACATCGAACAATCATGTATAAAAGAGTGGATCTGAACTATGCAAAAGAGATGATACTCTCTTCTTTTCAATTTCATTCTGAGTTCAATGCAGAGTATTCTTCGCATTCAGTCCTTAAATAAATAGAAACGTATCATTTGTTAGCATATCCCATTATGCCATAAAAAAAATTATAACTGTAAAATAGAGTGAAAACTTAATAATACTGCTCGCAATTAAAATTTCGCTATTTACAACGAGTGCTCTCTCTGAGCTCAAAACAAGAGGAATGACAGACAACAATGCAGACAATAAACGAATAAATTTGTATATGAAATCAGCAGTATTTGCTAACGAAACTGCTCTGTACATCGGAAAGCAGTATGTCATCCATGAAGAGCTATACAAGCGGCCAATCGTCACGATATTGAGTCGAATAGGTGGCGAATGGCATTCTGATGAACATTGAGTCACGCTATATGCAGTTGTGCCATGAGCAGCGCCATCTTAAGGCATAGGCACACTGGGCAGTTGCCCAGGGTCCCCACGATTATAAATATCACAAAGGTTTGTGTTGATTAATCCTCACTTTACAGCATGTTTTTTATGTTTAAACATTGATTTTGTTAAAAGTACCAATAAATCTATAGGTTTAATTTTATTGACCGTCTACATTTTTATTACCGTAGGTGGGTGGGTAGGGACCCTAGTGCATTGCTTTGCCCTGGGGCCTACAATACTGTTAAGATGGCACTAGCCATGAGCTGGGTAAAGTGGTACATCAAAGATGCCTCAAACAGCTTCTTGCTATAGAGGTACGAGAGGATCATGTGAAAATAATATGTCATAGAAAAGATCTGTGAGGAAAGAGAGAGACTTCATTAGCACTGTAACGGTTTGGTCTTCCTTCTCTCTGTCTGTGTGAGCTTTTACCTCTGGTACATTCGCGAGTAAATATGTTGTGAGAATGGGACTAATCGTTCGCTTAAATAACGGACTCATATGAATATTATTTTCATATCTACATTTATTTAGACTTCAGAACAAGAGAAATATAATTACGAAGTGCAGCGATTACGTTCGGCAAATCACTCAAAGACAATAGACTGTCAAGGCGCTAACCAAATCTTCCTGTGTTCCCAATACCGACACAAAGGAAAATGTTAATAGGGCGACGTATTCATAACCGTCCCCTACCTGAGTCATGGCGCAACTGTCTTTTTTAAAGTTCTTTGTTGAAAATACTGCCAGTGCGGTGATGTAAACTTTATATCGGAGGGGGGGGGGGGTAAGACTCGCTCGACCCAATCAGGTATGCCCACATTCCAATCTATTGGGGACCTCCAGCTTTGGACGCTTTATCACCCAACCAGCAGCTGCTATTCTTGTTGCTAGGCAAGGCTCTGCAGAAAAATGGAGCTCCTACCACCTCTAGCCGATCGAATCCTTACAAACACCGAAATTGGCATGTCCATATGTAACCAGAGGTTATGCAATATCACATAATTTTCTGACAGAAACTTTGAATATGCTGTAATTTGATATTTGTCTTAATATTATTTCTAGTGTTATAAGAGAAATGCAAATGATGGTTCTCGATCATCTTGTAGAACCAATGAAAGGTATAAATCAACTTAACCTCAAACTGCCTTTACTTGACCACCTGTACACCAGGTTTCAGGATACCTAGAACACTTTAGCTATCTCATATAAATTACCCAGCAACTATGCATTTTTTTGCTCTCTACCTAGAATGCCACCCAAGACTAGAATAAAAATTCCCGCTTTAGTGCATGGTAAATAAGCCAACGGAGATTGGGCTTCCTATTGTCCACTCTAGTTTTTATCCAAATGAAAATATTTTCCAATAAATACTAACAAAAATTGCACGTAAAACGTTCGAAGAGTGTTGAAGGTATTTACCATACTGTAAAATACACTCCAGTTCCCATGGAACCGTTCAATGCTATGGTAAACACTGAATGTCTTTTTAGGGCCTGCCCAACGATTAAGAAGGGTGGAGATAGATCGAGTCTACCGCTGATTCGTCCTGAAATTGTATGGAACGACCCTTTCTTTCAATATTCTCTCTGCTCACCCCCTACACATCTATCCAGCACTTCCGCTTGCTTTCTAAAACGCCATGTAATGCCAAACATCTCTTATCACCGATAAATTTAAAATAAAGAAAAACTAGATTCTATATTCTTTACACTAATGCTTCCACTTATGAAACTTTAAATTGATTTAAATACGATTATCAATTTTAAATTTAAATTAAAATTATGTAAATATAGCTTAAATATATGTTGTGTTGCCTACAACATACCAAGCTATTTCGGTGATTAAATGAGTTGAAATGGACACTTCTATATGTGGTAAAAAAATTAATCGACTTCTGTAAGTCTATAATATTGCTACATTAGAATGTTATAAACTGGTAAATTAGATTCTACTTGGACTTTACAAATATGAAACAGGGAAGTATAATTTCATACACAGGGAACTATTATTAATTTTCAGACTGTCATTTATCCATAGCCGCATTCGTCCCCGTTAGATTTCTTTGCTTTTAATAACTAACAAATGACCAATACTAAATATCTCCAGTTATAAAAATATCTGAAGTTTGCATGACGGTTTTTTACGATTTCATCAATTTGGAAGCAATGTAACAGTGTCAATTTTTAAAAATCTTCGATCAATATTTAAAGAGTCATTGAAGCGGGACCATTTAACACAGACGACACTTTCACATTGCCTCCAAATGGATGAAATCTTAAAAAATCGTCATATAAACTTCAGATATATAATTAATGTTAGTGAACAAATTGTTACAAGAGTTGTATTTTATCTATTGAAGTATTTTTTCATCAGTGTCAAAAGTTGAAGATAAATAATTCAGCTCCATTCATTCTTTAAATATTAAGCGAATATTGTGGGAAATATATTTAGAGAGATTTGAGTGACATCTACAATTTATCGCCAATAACAGTTTTTGCGTAAAAGGTTTGTTTTTAATGTTAGGGAGCTTTGAAAGTGAATTTCCAATCATATAACATAAAAGTGTCCGGACACTTTTTTTCAACATAGTGTACTATGGCGTCATCCAACAGCACTCTGTCGTTAAGGAATGTCGTGGGGGTGTTGGTAATTACGCTAGGGGTTACAATGGAAAGGAGTGAGCTGGCAACTCAAAGGGGTGTAAAAATGAGAAGGGACGGAATTCAATCGACACTCTTGTGGGGAGATGTTCTGTTCGGACAGTCAAGGTCACCCAATCTGCGAGCACTGAAGGAAGTGAACTGAAGATAATTACTTCTGAGTGGCTGAGACGTTTGGACAGAAGTAAATTAACTGGAAAGTCTTCAGGTGAGGACATTGCTCAGCAGCCAAGCCAGGTGTCATGGACATTAGAGTGAAAAAAGGCATGAGTTTTATAAGTAAGGTAAAAACTGATAAAACTCTTTGTGGAAGGGATGTATCATGTCCGTCTAATTTATTTATTTTTATTTGTTGTTGCATTCTATTGTATTTTTGTTATTGTAAATATTTTTATGTATTAAATGTGTTTTTGTAAGTGCTATTGTGGGAATGTGACTCATAGATGTTGTTTTCAGGTCTGAGCTGGCTGCTTGCATGGGTTGATGTGTCTGGAAAGCCTTTTATGGGTTTTTTACAACTAGCCTGGGGCATGAGTGTGAGCGCAGGGAAGAGGAGCTGGGCAGGAATGAAACAACAGTCTTGAGCATAGCTGTCAAACAGGAAGGACGTTTGGACATGCTTCAAGGGACGTCGCTCTTACTCAAACAACACCCTTAAGGAGAGGGTTCGATTCTATGTGAGAATCAAGATTCTTGGTGAATCAAATACAGATCTGTGGAACTGAAGTGGGTTCTGTGGAACTGATGTGGGTTCTGTGTGAACCACACTGTAAGCAAAGGTTAAATATCCTTTCGCTGAGTTTGAAGTTGGTAAAGCGAGAATATGCAAAGTGCGGTTCTCCACCTCATTACACATTGTTCGCAGCAGCAAAGGCCTACGGAGTTGAGAGCATCCCCAGCATATGATTGTATATAAGTGTGAATAAACTGTGTCATCCCTATACAACTCTCGTGCGTAAATTGTTGGACATATTCCTGTACATCACTTGGCTCAGCAAATCTGAGGCACACGTCGGTATGGGTGTAACTACCACGAACCTGTTATTTCACTGAAACAAGGGTGAAAGCAATCAAGGGACTAATTTATCGTCCTCTGGCGGCCACAACATTTGGCACAGTACATCGCACTGAGATCTACGAAAATTTTGGGGAGGGGATCCATTGGACAGCCATTAGGAGACAGGTGGAAGTCTTCTGTCTAAACCATTCCATGTATTCTTGAGCTTGCACAGGGTATGCTCTCCTGCACAAGTGGTCATGACTTAATGTCCGATATAAAGGACGTTTGCCTTTCCAAACCAAGAGTATACCCTTTCTCACAAAGGGATATAACTGGAACTTGAACCTGAGATCTGTAGATTACTAGACTGGTGCACTACTGACTGAGATAATCCCCACTGTGATCCAGCACTGGAGAAAGTATTACATTACATACACGTTAAATAAATTCCTGGAATAACCTTACAAGAAAGATAAATAATATTTAATGTGCAAGCAAATTTTCAACAGTCAGATGGTACAAGAGACTTGAAAACCAACCCTCACCTACCCATGGTCGTGTTTGCCAGTACTCTAATACGAAACCACACCTTTCTGAAAAGGTGTAAAGTGCCATCACCACTTCAAGCATTTCATCCAGTTTAATCTCAGTAATTCGGAGTTATGGAGTTCAAGTTGCTATTTTCCACACCTTGTAAAACACAGTTTTTTCAGTTGACCCTTCAATTGTTATAAGAACAGGAGGTGACCACTGCGTTAATATACTTGAAATTCGAGTATTTCACATTTAATAACAAATCAGTGATTCCATCGCATACTTACTTGGCGATCTGCTTTAGCCGAGTTTCAGATGTTTCCAGATATTTATCAAATACTTTCAGAATTACTTTCTGTGTCTCCACTAACTGTTCCAATCCTACGAGTGAAGAATACAGTTCTCCTTCCACAAAGGGATCAAAGAAGCTGAAGAAGACAATGACGAGTAACGAAGTGTTCTCCATCCTGTAACAGTTACGGTCATTATTACTCTTTAATCTAACCAATGGGAACTGATTTATCGATATATTTATACACCGAAGAGCGAAAACATTATGACCACCTGCTGACTATGATGTTGGTCCCCCATGTAACAGTTACGGTCATTATTACTCTTTAATCTAACCAATGGGAACTGATTTATCGATATATTTATACACCGAAGAGCGAAAACATTATGACCACCTGCTGACTATGATGTTGGTCCCCCATGTGCCGCCGAAACAGCTCTTACCTGGCGAGGCATGGATGCTACAAGATTTTAAAAGGTGTCTTGTGGTGTCTGGTACCAGTACGTTACCAGCAGATCCTTTAACTCTTGTAAGTTACGTGGTTGAGCAGCCGCAGATCGGATATGCTGTTCCAACACAAACCACAGATGCTCGATTGGATTGATGTCTGAGGAATTTGGAGACTAGGGCAATACCTGGAAGTCTTCCTCATGTTCCACGAACCATTCTTGAACAATTCGGGCAGTGTGGCATGGCGCATTATCCTGCTGAAAGAAGGCACTACTAGAGGGAAATATCATTGCCATGAAAGGATGTTCCTGGTCTGCAATGATGTTTAGGTAGGTGGTAGACGTTATTGTTTCCTGCACATGAATGACTGGACCCAGGGTTTCCCAGCAGAAGATTATCCAAAGCATTACACGTCCTCCACCGGCTTATTTTCGTCCCACGGTGCATCCTGATGCCAACACTTCCCCAGGTAAACGATGTACATGTTATACCTGGCCGTCCACACGATGCAACAGGAAATACGATTCGTCGCGCCAGACGACCTTCTTTCAATCGTTCAAGGTCCAGTTTTGATGCTCACATGCCCATTGTAGTCGCTTTCGATGTTGAATTGAGGTTAGCATGGGCACTCGGAGTGGCAGCTACACAGCCCCATTTTCAGCAGGGTTCGATGTACTCTGATTTTGATACATTAGTCTCGTCACCAGCATTCAAATTACAGGCGAGTTGTGCCACAGTATCCCTTCTGTTGGCTCATACCATACGGGATATGCCTTCGCTCACCTTTAGCCTCGATGAGCCGGTGTCGGCCCGTACCTTGCCGGCAGTTCATGGTTTTTCCCTCCTCCGACCACTTTTTGAAATAACTAACCACGGCTGACCGTGCTTTTCCGTCTCGGATATGCTCCACGCAAGCTTTTCCATCTTGGATATGCTCTGAGCCAGTCGTCTGGCTATTACAATTTGGCCTTTGTCAAACTCCCTTAGATCCGCTGCCTTTCCCATCTGAAGAACAAGAATATCACTGATTAACAGAGCTCAGTATCAGGTGTTATTTGTACCGTTTCATGACATTCACACGCGCCGTTGTTTACCTGCAGTTTCTTCAATTTGCATAAAGATGCGCTGGTCATAATGTTTTGGCTCTTCGGTATATATCAGTGATTTAGCAGGATTTTCTTATGAGGGGGGAGGGTCTACAATTTAGAGAATTCGTCAGGAATTGTATATCAATATCATTCGAAACTGAAAAAAACAACTGAGAATCAGATAATAAAATTTGATCAATTCAAACAATCGGAAGTATTCTTCTTTTAAATTTTGAAGAATATCGTTTTTATATTCATTCTTTGTCTTACTGAGAAAACATATACCTTTTTTTAAGCGTGGGAGAGGTCCAGACATCATGATTCCTCCCCTCTTTGCGTATGCTTTTCTTATATATATATCTAATCAGAAATTTTATCTAATCCACAAAACGGACAATTTCAAATTTCCTAAAAAAACATAATTTTATTTATTTTTTTTTGAAAAAAGAATTACAAAAACTTGTTTACAAATCCCGCAATATTTCTTCCTGTACCCGTGTAGTGATGGGGGGAGGGGTTAAGTAAATATAAAAAATAAATACCCCCTCAAGCAGCTGCTTGCCACAGAGGTCTGACAAGAGCCTGTCAGTTTATATGCCATAGTAGAAGGTCTGAGAGGATGGCAAGACCTAGCAGAAAAACGACACAAACAGCCATGCCTTACCCAGGTCCCTTAGATCAGTAGCCAAGCGCGCTAACCACTCGGCCATGGGACGGTTAAGTATTGGATTGAAATAAATTCTTTGGGTTGGATAGGTACTAGGGAAATATTAGCATCTGCATTTTCGAATTATCCTTAAGCTTGAATTTCCACCATTTAGAGGGCGCAAAAATCGTAAAACGACGAACCTCGTTTTCTTTGTATACTAAAGTATCATATTCGCCAAAGGCTTAATAATTTCTTATTTATTAAAAAGATAAACCTTCTTTGTTCTTTTTCTCAACAAAATTGCTTTGATTTTTTTTGCTTTTGCATCATTTTATCTTTTGCTAAAGTTGGTAATCAGATGTGACGTTCCAGTGAAGAAGTTAAATCGTAAAAAAGTCTAAAAGCCCAACCGCCTGTGGCAAATTTCTGTAGAGTGTTCGTTTTCAGAGAAATAGTTTTCATTTTCTAACTCTTTCCATTTTTTTACTTTAATGGTCTTAATTTTGATCAAAATTTTGAGCTGATAATTTTCTAACCCAGAAAAAATTTTTATATCCATCTCTTAAAACAAAATTTTGAAATTTCCAAAGTTTTTCTCGAGTGCCTAAGAGGAAAGTGGCTGCTGCCATTCTGAATACCTTAACAATCTATCTATCGACCTTAACAATTATATTTACATATAAACTTTTCAACACGCATAGATTGTTTAAAACAGGTTTTCCCAAACTTTATAAGCGCGCCAGGCTCGTAATCTGTAGTTCCCAGGTTCGAGTCCCAGCTGGGTCAGCGTTGAGATTTATCTCCACAAAATTCCCTGCCCTGCCCACGGTCAGTAGGGGACACCGATGGGCTTGGAAAGGTCGCCGTCCGTCGGATGGGACGTTAAGCCGTGGCCCCGTGTGCGGGAGAGAAATACCCTGTGCACGTTAAAGAACACGCCGGATGGCCTTGACGGGAGGCTACCATCTGTCTCCCAACAGTTGTTCCAGTGGGTCCCCTCCCCCAACCTTCACTGAGCCTTCGGGGTCCTTGTGACCTGGCCATTTAGCCCATGATGTGCAAAAAAGTGCTGCTCAGAGGTAAAACAACCCAAACTTTATATAACTGAGGACAGTTCTTTTACAGTATCTTTTTTTTCACGGCCAAAAAGTATAAACGTATATAAAAATATGAAAAAAAATCACTCTTTGTTTAATTTTATAGCAATAATTCATTTATTATTAGATGTGCAATTTATAGTTTTTAAATAATTAAGAAAAAGCTAAAAAAAGAAAATTCCAAATGTGCGATGGATCTTGAAGCATTCATCAATGTTTTGGAATAATAATAAGAAAGCGCGGCTAATTGTACGTTTTCTAAAGACCAGTATTTTTTTCCCAACCACCAATACCGGGCTACGGACCGCATTTTCGGAAACGATGGTTTAAAATATTCGTTTCAAGTTTTGTCATTTTTCATCTTGAGTGCATCCTAACTGTAGAATTCAAACTATTGAAGTTACGAAAAAGAGAATTATTATAACTTTTGGCATGCATTGAACCGTTTTTCATTTATCTCTTAAAAAAACTTCTTCCCTCCCTCAAAAGGGAAATTTAAAATTATTTTTAAGTGAATGACCTTTACCTATCCATTTGGTCTTTTGCAAACCCACGATATCTAGGTTATAATCCTAGAGTTCCTCTGTGAGGAAGTTAAGAGAATAATATCTATGCAATGTCTTCATGTTCCATGTACTCAAGCTCAAAGCTATAAGCCAGTCCCAGTAGGTTTAAATGGTCAGCACCAGGACCGTGTAAAGTTATCCATTCCTCATCAGGTTAGGGCGGGGGTGGCTCAGTCGGTAGCGCACCAGGCTCGCAATATGTATTTCCCAGGTTCGAGTCCCAGCTATGTCAGCGTTGAGATTTATCTCCGCAAAATTCCCCGCCCTGCCCACGGTCAGTAGGGGACACCGATGGGCTTGGAAATGCCGCCGTCCGTCGGATGGGACGTTAAGCCTTGGCCCCGTGTGTGGGAGAGCCATACCTTGTACACGTTAAAGAACACTCTGGATGGCCTTGACGGAAGACTACCATCTGTCTCCCAACAGCTGTTCCACTGGGTCCCCTCCCCGAACCTTCTCTGAGCCTTTGGGGTCCATGTGACCTGGCCATTTAGCTCATGGTGTGCAAAAAAGTGCCGCTCAGAGGTAAAACAACCCAACCCTCATCAGGTTAGAAGAAAAAGGGGGCAGTCGTCTACTTCCGTTCCCTCTAAGAAGGGAGCGGGAGAGACAGTATGTGCTTCAGAGGAACCAGTCAAGAACATTTATTATCCCCCAAAGGTAAGTTCATAACCTGGAAGGGTAAAATATTTCCATTTTTTTGCGTCATAACAAAATTACTGAAGATGTTGCAAAGTGTATTATTGATTATATTGCTTAATTACGAGCAAATATATTCCATGATATATCTGCTAAAGAGTCATTGAGCAGAAACTCAATGTTAACCTTTTTCTGTGTAATATTTTCGGTAGAGAAAGTGCACAAATGAGTAATAAAGTGTCACAGGAAGTTCAGCTATTTTATCAGACATGTTAGTCGAATAGTATTATCCAACTCTTTGTTGACTGCTCTATCTTAAATGTGCACACTCTTTCTACGGGGAAATTTGTCTTTGATATTTGTCATCTTTTCTATTAAAAATCACCAAAATATAGTATAATAGATTCCCTCTTATCCGGCCCTTACGGGACCGGATCTCTGGCCGGATGAACGAAAGGCCAGTTAATCCGAAAATTTTGTCAGAAAATAAATAAAAATAGCAAATGACAAAAATACTAACTGTATTGTATTTTAATTAATAACTTGTATAATATTAATAATTTACTCATGCTCACTTGAAAAAGTCCGTGCTTTTCTTTTGTTTCTTTGAACACTTTTTTACCTACAAAGTCTTGCCATTTTTTAATAAACATCACATCATTCGCAGTGAGGTCCGTTGTTGTTCAATGTATCTTACTGCAACATCAAAAGCTTCTTCTCCTTCAATATGGCTAACTTTCTCTTTTTCTTCTTCCTTCTCTTCTTCTCCTTCAATATGGCTAACTTTCTCTTTTTCTTCTTCCTTCTCTTCTTCTCCTTCAATATGGCAAACTTTCTCTTTTTCTTCTTCCTTCTCTTCTTCTCCGTTCCCTTCTTGACAGACTGCATTGATAATTTCGTCATCATTCTTTTTTTTTTTTTTTTTTTTTTTTTTAATAATAATAATAATCTTTATTCATATTCATGTTAGTTATACAAAATTTTAAACAAATGACCCGCAAAGCATTTGCTTATCTGCAGGAGAGAAGAATAATAACGTTACATGAAAATACATAAGATATAGTTTAAAACAATGTCATCAAATTATATGAATTTCAGTGGAAGCTCCATTGTAGTGGTTGAAATTTTTTATTTAAAATTTAGTGCCTAGAAGAAAATTTTTTGTCTTATTTTTGATTTCTTTAAAATTGTTTAATAAAATAATTTCCCTTGGCAGTTGATTGAACACGTAAGGTATTGTGTATGCCCTTGTACATTTCCCGTAATTGTTTAATATTTTTGGAAGTTGGAAATAATTTTTGGATTGTAACCTTGTGTTTTTCCCATGAGAGATTTTATATTTAAATTGATTATCAAAAAAATATTTTAAAGTGATGCTGTATTTGTAAAGGTTGTGAAAAGAGAGTATGCCTAGATAATTTAGTCTTTCTTCGCTATGATAAAATGAATTTCTTAAGTTGTATGGGATTATATTTTTAGCAATGGATGATTGAATAGTTTCTATTTTCTTTATATTTGTGAGGTTAGTTGAGCCGTATATTGTCAAACCATAGGTCAATATAGATTCACAGATAGCTTTGTAAACCAAAATACATGTATGTGTGCTTGCAACAAATTGTAGTTTATAAAGTTTAGATGCACATAGACGCAATTTCCCTGCTAACTTTTGAATATGTGTATTCCATCGGAAGGTTGTGTCCATGTAGAGTCCAAGATATTTATGGCTCTCAACACGCTCAATAACATCACAGTCGCAGCAGTCAGGGTCATGAGTTATCATGTTGTGGGGACACAAGGGTTCGTGGTTTTTAATTGCATAAGATGAGAGATCATAGTATCCTGGTGAATGAAAGCTCATCCATTTGGTTTTTTCTGAATTTATGTAAATACGATTAATGTTAGACCAGTAAATAATTTTGTTAAAATCATCCTGTGTATCTCGGACTGCGTCTCCTATATTGTGATTCACGTTAACCAAGGCGGTGTCATCAGCATATATATAAAGAGAGCCCTTCAGTTTAAGGTTAGCTAGATCATTAATATAAATAATGAATAAAAGCGGACCTAAAATTGAACCTTGTGGAACACCAGTGTACACTGTTCTCTTCTCACTAAAAACGCCATTAATTTTGGTAACATGCACTCTATTTTTTAAATAATTTTCAAACCATTTAAGGGTAATACCTCGGACACCATAAATATACAATTTTTGAAGCAAAATATCGTGATCCAACGTATCAAATGCCTTACGAAAGTCCAGAAAGATAGCTGCTGCTTTTTTTCCGTTGTTTAAAGTTCCATTAATGACGTCAGAAAACTCCGTTAAAAGTGTAATTGTATTTTTACCTTTTTGGAAACCATATTGCTTTTCACTAATAATGTTATGTTTTTTCAAGAAATTGGCTAGAACGTTAGCTACATATCTTTCAAGTATTTTGTGAAGGACGGGTAAGATGGCAATGGGCCTATAGTTAGTGCAATCGGATTTAGTTCCACTTTTGTAAATTGGTCTTAGAATAGCAATTTTGAGTTTATTAGGGATGTTTCCTGTAGATATGCTTTCATTGATAAAGTTTGTCACGAGATCAGCTAAGGAGGTTTTGCATGCTTTAATGTGCTTTATGTGTACCTGATCGTATCCACATGATTTTCTTTCATTTAAGTCACTTAGAATTTTGAAAGTTTCTTGTTTTGAGATGGGAGGAATAAAAATTGAGGGGACAGAAGGTTGGATATGTTTAGGAACTGTAGAGAGATTCTGTATACGGTTATCGTCTCTGAGATTGACAATAATGTCTGCAAAGGTGTTGTTAAATTTCTCTGCTGCTTGAGTTTCAGACATACCTTGTGGCATATTCTTCATGATAAAATCGTCAATGGCAGTTTTAGGTTTATTGTTGATAATTTGGTTGATGAGTTCCCAATTTTGTTTTGGTTTATTTTTACATGACTCAAATTGTTTGAAGTAATATTTTTTCTTTTCCTGCCTAATAACGGACGTGACTGTGTTTCTTAAGTTTGTGTATAGTAATTTAAAATTTCTGTTTCTCTTGTTATTTTTGTAATCAATCCAAGCCGAGTCTCTTTTACGTATTAAGTTTATTATTTCCTGATTTATCCAGTCTTTGCTACAATTTCGTTGTTTCATTTTTGAGCCATCCGATAGTTTATTAATTTTGTTATTGTTGACAATCGCCATATATTTTTTTATGAATGTTTCATAAAGTACGTCTATTAGTTCTGAATTTGGGGTTTCGTTTCCAGTGCCTCTGTCCAGCCAGTCTGTTAGACTTATTTCTTTGCATATGTTTTTATGATCTAAGATAGTTTTCGTGTTAAAATTGCTGTCTAGCTTTTTAGTGTGATTGGACGAATTCCCTAGTTTTTTCCCCCCGCAAATTGCCGCGATTAAGTAGTGGTCTGCGATCCTACTGCCAAAAATCATTGAATTTGTGTCGAGTTTAATGTCAAGTCGGACGTTAATGTGATCAATGCATGTCTGAGAAAGAGAGTCACCAATGATGTCTTCCCTGGTGATACCAGTAATAATAGGTGAGAAACCAAACTCGGTTAACAATTCTACGTATTTGGCAACTCCGTGTTTTTTGATATTTTTGATATCTAAATTAAAGTCTCCAACTAGTATTTGATTGCGATGTTTATCAGTTGTTTCGAACCAATTTTTGAGATTAGAAAGAAAAGTGTTAATGTTCGAGCTTGGTGATCTGTAAATAGCAAGTAAATTGAAAGTTAAATTACCCTTGTAGATATTTATATTCAGTGTTTCAGCAGGGATTACAAGTGAAGGTATCGTTTTGACTAATAATGTGTCGCGGAAGAAAAGTAGAATCCCATGTTCAAACGCACCAGGAGTTCTCGTAAAAAGTTGATTAAAATTTTCTAGATTGAACAATGGAGCATCCGTGCTGAGGATGTTAGTTTCTGTTAATATAATAATATCTAAGAAATTCAAGATATCTTTAAGATAAACACAGAGAGTATCCCAGTTTTTTTTCAGACTTCGAATGTTCACATGCAGAAAGCTTAAATGTTCATCAGATTCATAACATAATTTACTAGTCAAGAACCATTTCTGAACTTCTTCATAGTCGCACAGGACATTTTCGTTGTGATCAAATGTTGGTAAGTCATCAAAATGAAAAGTCGCCATGGCAGAACAAATAAGGTGGAGCAAATAAACAATATATTTCCCGTTTAAAATTCGTCGAAATTCGTTTGCATATCAATTCGAATTACGCTGTCACCATCAGTTTTTCTCATCATGATTTTCCCGTTCCGAAACCAGACGTATTTAAAATTTTTTGATTTGGCCAGGCACCTCGCTTTCCAGAAAAGTTCTCTGTTTATTGGAGTTAAATTTTCATTTATATACACTGGCGTTTTTTTAGCGTCATCAATAACGTTACTGGCAAAGATTTTCGATTTCTTTTTTGACATCCATTGTTCACGTTCGTTTCTAGATTTAAATTGGGCAATAATCGCAGGTGTTTTTTTCTTGTTCCTTGTTGGCAGTCTATGTAAGGCTTCAAGTTGATCAATGTTAAAATTATTTATATCTAGCGCTTCTGCAACGTTGATCATTATCTGATTTAGATTTTCTTTCTCATCCTGGTCGTCCATTGGAATGCCATGTATCTCGATATTTCGGTTTCTGCCGTATTGTTCAAGATCATTAATTTGCGACTTTAGAGCCGTATTCTCTTGAGTGAGATCTGCACATGTAGTTTCAATGGTAGCTAGTTTACTCATAGTGTCTAGTTGCGTCGCTTCATATTCGTGAAATTTATTCAATAGTGTATCATATTGAGATGAGAAAAATTCTACTGAATGCCTTAAGTCTTTGATATCGTTTCTTAAGTGCGTTATTTCATTCAGTAATGTTTGAAAGTTTCTAGTTTCTTGTTGCGCCGAAGACGGGGGCCGTATACTATTAGTGTTACAGCCTTCTCCAGGTGTCTTAGAGGAGCGGTGACCCAAGGATGTCTCCTGGCTATAGTTACTATTGTTATTCGATGTCGGTGAGGGTGATACACGTGTGCTATTCTTTAGAGGCGTATTATCTCTGTTTTCTTTATCTGAAACGGGCCTGTTGTTTGTCCTGCTTAATTTGCAGTCAGTACAGAGCCACGTTTTTTTCTTCTCTTGAGTCATCTTTTTATAGTTTCTCTCCGTTGTGCCAGAGCACCCAAAATGCAGTTTCCCTTTGCATCCACTGCATAGGATATGGTCGGCATTAGGAGCAATTGTTTCTCCACAGCTGTAGCACAATGAATTCATTGTGTAGAGAGTTTTGGCTCACAAGTTCAACGGCGGGAACCACTAATGGGAGATGCACAAATTGGGCCCTAAAGTCCAGGTGCTTAATTGATTTTAGCCAGCTCACTCTACACAAGACACTGTGTAAAGCACGACGGACTGATGCAAGGGGGAGAGGACGCGTAGGAGCAATAAAGTTTATGGCACTTACTAGTCCGGTGACGGCCCGAAGGTCAAACCGATGGTCGCGGTCACGGGAGGGCAGCGGACACACCCTGCTGGCAGGAGCTCTGCGAAGAACGTCCGATCGCAACGACTGCTGGTAACGAACAGTGTTCCATTTTCCAACTGTTCATCACCCTTTAACTATTTTTCGGTGTCATCTTCTTCAAGTGTGTCACATCCAGGCAGCAGTTTAAAGTCATTCATCAGCGAAATACTTTCATTATCCGTCATATCTTCCTTCGGCAGGCATCATTCGATACTTTCGTGTTGTCGTCTTTGGTACTTTCTACACAACTTTCAACTTCGAGCCAAAGTTTTCTCCATGCCTTCAAAAACGTTGTACGAGGCATTTCTTCAAAAGCTCTTGCTAACATGTAGATCACATCTTTGACATTTATTATTTTCAAAGCATTTAAAAGTCCTATTCCGTCATTTCCGGTTCGCTGTAGAATTTCTGAACGAATCTTTCTCCTGCATCGCCTTTTTAAACTTACAAGCACACCTAGATCCATTGGTTGCACTAAAGATGTTACATTAAATGGCAAAAAGATGGCTTTTATGTTGTCAGAAATGAGATCGCTTAGGTGGGTTGGGGCATTGTCGAGAATGAGTAGGGCCTTTACAGGCATTTTAAGACTTGTCAAGTGGTTTTTTACTTTTGCAACAAATTCTGTAAAGAGTTGGAGACAATTCTTTCCTGCCTCGGGGTCCTTGTGACCTAGCCATTTAGCCATTATTTGCCAAAAAAAAAAAAGTACCGTTCGGAGGTAAAACAATTCAATCCTTTCCGGTGAAATATTTTAGTAATTGGGAAACCTTACTGAAGAAATCCCTCCCCTAAAATGAAATATTGAGTTACTCGCCTATTTGATGTGTTCCTTAGGATGACCAACCACTGCCTCATTTTTTCAGACTCGAACACAAGCCTCTTTAGCAAACTCGCTAACTACTTGGGCATTGGGACAGTTTATTTAGGTTATTTCACCTCTGAGCAACACTTTTTTGCACACACTGGGCTAAATGGCCAGGTTATAAGGACCCCGAAAGCTCCCCGAAAGAAGGGAAGGGGGTGGCTCAGTCGGTAGTGCGCCAAGCTCGTGATCTGCATTTCCCAGGTTCCATTCTCTGCTGGCTCAGCATTGGTCAGCAACAGCTGGGTCAGCGTTGAGATTTATCTCCGCAAAACTTCCCTCGCTGTCCTCAGTCAGGCAGTAGACGACACCAGTGGGCTTGGAAAGGCCGCCGTCCATCGGATGAGAGGTTAAGCCGTGGCCCGTGTGCGGGAGAGAGCCATACCCTATGCACGTTAAAGACACGCTGGACGGGAAGCTACAGTTGCTCCAATGGGTCCCCTCCCCCAACTTTCTCCGAGCCTTTGGGGCCCTTGTAACTTGGCATTTAGCCTATTGTGTGCAAAAAAAGTGCCGCTCAGGGGTAAAATAATCCAACGCAGGAAATACTCTGTGTATGTTAAACAGCATGCTGGGAGGCTACCCTCTGTCCCTTAAAAAACTGTCGAATGAATCCCTTTCCCCATCCTTTGTGGTCTTTGTGACCTGGACTCTTGGCCATTTTGCCTAGTGTGTGCAGTAAAATGCTGCTCAGATGTAAAATAACTCATCCCGGTATTCCGCAATTAATGTTCTTTGAGGATGACAGAAAATGTTCCGCAAACCTTTGAATAAATAATACAAAATTTAATCGATAGTAATCATGGTAATTATGAAATGGGAAATTTCCCACGAGTTGTCAATCACTGGCCCATATTATCTATGTTATTTCACTTCTTTATTATTTGTAGTTTGGATTATATTTCGAATTGAATTATCTATACCAGTGCTGTCCAACTTCTCTAAAACCGCGGGCCATTTTTTCTTTTGTCAATATTTCGCGGCCAAAAAAAAGAATAGGATAGGACCTAATCTGCCTTATTCTTATATCAGCAAATATCCACAGCGGAGGACAAAATGATCTTTCTTTAGCGATTAGTTTTGTCAGGCAAAATCCCCAGTGAGAGAGATTTGTGCTGTCGTTAGATGCTTCTTATTACTGCAGCTTCATGGGTTGGGTTGTTTTACCTCTGAGCGGCACTTTTTTCACACCATGGGCTAAATGGCCAGGTCACATGGACCCCGAAGGCTCAGAGAAGGTTGGGAGAGGAGACCCACTGGAACAGCTGTTGGGAGACAGATGGTAGCCTCCCGTCAAGGCCATCCAGCGTGTTCTTTAACGTGCAAAGGGTATGGCTCTCCCGCACACGGGGCCACGGCTTAACGTTCCATCCGACGGACGGCGGCCTTTCCAAGCCCATCGGTGTCCCCTACTGACCGTGGGCAGGGCGGGGAATTTTGCAGAGATAAATCTCAACGCTGACCCAGTTGGGACTCGAACCTGGGAACTACAGATTACGAGTTGGGTTGGGTTGTTTTACCTCTGAGCGGCACTTTTTTGCACACCATGGGCTAAATGGCCAGGTCACATGGACCCCGAAGGCTCAGAGAAGGTTGGGGGAGGGGACCCACTGGAACAGCTGTTGGGAGACAGATCGTAGCCTCCCGTCAAGGCCATCCAGCGTGTTCTTTAACGTGCACAGGGTATGGCTCTCCCGCACACGGGGCCACGGCTTAACGTCCCATCCGACGGAAGGCGTCCTTTCCAAGCCCATCGGTGTCCCCTACTGACCGTGGGCAGGGCGGGGAATTTTGCGGAGATAAATCTCAACGCTGACCCAGCTGGGACTCGAACCTGGGAACTACAGATTACGAGCCTGGCGCGCTACCGACTGAGCCATCCCCGTCCCCTGCAGCTTCATGAAAACATTTGTTTGATGACGCCGCACCGCTCTTAAAAGGTTTCAGAAGTTTGCCGATCGGCTTAAGAATGTTTTGTAAACTTTATAGAATGAGTAAGTTGAAGATCTGCATATCAGGTAAAATAATATAAGTTAACAAAAAATTATAAGGTGGATTACAGATGTTTACTTAAATTTTCAAGTAAAAACTTGATTTTGTCTATCCGCCAATATGTATTGAGGTTTTTTCCACTTACAGAAAGTAACCCCACCCCCCTGCCTAGCAGCTGGTGGGGAAATAGCAGTCCCCTCCCCCCTCCTGGTAATTTGTTGAATAATATCAGATGCATCAAGAATTAATGCTTTTTCCGTAACGAAATATAAGCTTGAATTTTTCGTTTTCTTTTGTTTCAGGAAATCGCGTATTTTTGTTAGTATGAAAAGCCTTTTTTACGTGTTTTCCCTTATTTCTCGTTTCGTTTTCAGGCATCCTTAGTTGTATTAATGTTACGATATATGCATTATTGCTGTTTTCGCACTTGCGTTCATTAATGAACGACTCGATCTAAACATTCCTATCTGATGTTGATAAATTTTGTTTCTCTTTCCCTCCGCCTCCCATAAATACACACACCTCTGAAACAATTTTTCCTCCCCCTGAAAAAATTCCCGCCTACACACATGGGCCGGATTGTGTTGTTTTACATAAGATATAATTCCTCAAAATACTTTGGACGATAGTTTAAGCAACTGAATTCTTGTTCAATTGAATTGTAATCCAAAACAGCAAATAATTAATAAGGAAAAAAATCAGTACAGTCGTTCAAAAAAGTATCCGAACACTATGGTTGATTACAGAATTCAGAAAAAATATCTAGCAACGATTTTTTTTTATGGATTAGTGATCTGGCAACCTTCGTGTCACGTGACACGAAGGATGATTTCTAAAAAAATCGTTGCCAGATATTTTTTCTGAATTCTGAAATCAACCATAGTGTTCGGATACATTTTTGAGCGACTGTAGGTGGTCATATTATTTTGATACTAGATCGTGTGGGCTCACTCACGGAAATATTGAGCGTGTGCAGTTACCGTTCACAGCAAACTGGAGCGTGTGCAGTAACTGCACACGCTCCAGATATTTTTCTGAATTCTGTAATCAACCTGGTGTTCGGATACTTTTTTGAGCGACTGTAGGTGGTCATATTATTTTGATACTAGATCGTGTGGGCTCACTCACGGAAATATTGAGCGTGTGCAGTTACCGTTCACAGCGTGGAGCGTGTGCAGTAACTGCACACGCTCCAGTTTGCTGTGAACGGTAACTGGAGCGTGTACAGTTGCTGTACACGCTCCAGATATTTTTCTGAATTCTGTAATCAACCATAGTGTTCGGATACTTTTTTGAGCGACTGTAGGTGGTCATATTATTTTGATACTAGATCGTGTGGGCTCACTCACGGAAATATTGAGCGTGTGCAGTTACCGTTCACAGCAAACTGGAGCGTGTGCAATAACTGCACACGCTCCAGTTTGCTGTGAACGGTAACTGGAGCGTGTACAGTTGCTGTACACGCTCCAGATATTTTTCTGAATTCTGTAATCAACCATAATGTTCGGATACTTTTTTGAGCGACTGTACAACTACTACAAGAACAGAATAACAAGGAAAAAAATCAGTACAACTACTACAAGAACAGAAAATTTCGAGCAGTGCTTACCGTTTGATTGTGAAGAGTTCCACCTTTTTCTCGACTTCAAGTCTTCACGAAGTGACACACAGCTGCGTGTGACTGCTTACATAGATCATGAAGATGATTCTCAGAAGACCACAGGGTTATGATCGCAGCTGACTTTTGGCAAACGCCGTTCCACGTGAGGGGAGGTTGCGGCTTTTGTTCTGACAGGAAATGTCTTCAGCAGTACCCCGGAATGTTTTATCAGGTCATGTGCATACAGAGATCAAAACGCATCAAATGGAACTGATATGACAGGAGAAAAGTTTTGCAGTTTGCTTGCGAATATTGTTTCGATATTGAATAGCATATTCATAGTTAATGGTTTTGAAAGTTAACTATAATTTTGTTTTTATAGAATTGGATTCAAGTGCGAAAGTGAATAAAATTTTTTTACTCAGACCTCACGGCAAAACCAATTTTTTTCAGCTTTGTTATTTCATTTCATTGTTATTCCATGTCTACACGACACATCCTCTGATTCTTTACTACTAAATTACTGAAGTATAATATTACTTTTCTTCATGCAATATACACCGTCGCGAGGTTAGTAAATCTGATGTTCCGCGGTTCGTTGGTTGGTTGTTTTACCTCTGAGCGGCACTTTTTTGCACACAATTGGCTAAATGGCCAGGTCACAAGGACCCCGAAGTCTCAGAGAAGGTTGGGGGAGGGACCCACTGGAACAGCTGTTAGGAGACAGATGGTAACCTCCCGTCAAGGCCATCCAGTGTGTTCTTTAAATAGCGCAAGGTATGGTCTCCGACACACGGGGTCACGTCTTAACGACCCATCCGACGGACGGCGGTCTTTCCAAGCCCATCGGTGTCCCTTACTGATCGAGGGCGGGGAAGCCATCGTGTGATTCTCTTATTTGTCCATAGCTGTGACGGTCGCTATCGTTATCAACGTTACTACACGTCAGCACTCACCGTGTACACTACTTCGAAATATCCCCACCACCCTTCTCTCCTCCACTAAGAGGGGACAAAAATTTAGTAAGGGATTCGTCTTAACCAGTAATACTTCAAATTACAAGGCAGGACCGAGCGCAAGGCAGTGACTTTCGTGGAGGTAATTCTCAATGTTGGCCCAGTTGGGATTCGAACCTGGGAACTGCAGATTACGAGCTTGGTGCCACTGGCTGAGCCACCCCATTCCCATAAGACGGAGGTAAATAAGGAAACATTTTCAAAGAGAACTGAAATTTTGAATATCTTTTATTTTAAAGGCATGGTTTCTACGGATTTTACCAGAGCGATTATTATTTTTTTTAAAAAAAAGGTGACCGCAGTTCTTGTGATAACAATAGGGGTATCAGTCTACTTTCTATTCTACGTAAAGTTCTTTGCATGATTGTGTTTAATAGAATAAGAATCTGTGTGATGTACAATTGCGTGATGAGCTATATGAATTTAGAAATGGTATAGGATATGTAGATCAGATTTTAAGACATACGCAGATTCTTAAGAAATGCATTGCTGGCCATTAAAAGTGCAACACCAGAAAGGAATTTCACCATTCTACTGTTCCAATAATTCCATCATTCCATTGTTTCACATTTTTCAACACTCTCCGAATCCTCTTTGGCGGGGTGGCTCAGTCGGTAGCGCGCCAAGCTTGTAATCTGTAGTTCCCAGGTTCGAGTTCCAGCTGGGTAAGCACTGAGATTTATCTCTATAAAGCTCCCCACCCTGCCCACGGTCAGTAAGGGACACCGATGGGCTTGGAAAGACCGCCGTCCGTCTGATGGGACTTTAAGCCGTGACTCCGTGTGCGGGAGAGCCATACCCTGTGCACGTTAAAGAACATGCTGGATGGCCCTTGATGGGAGGCTACCATCTGTCTCCTAATAGCTGTTCCAGTGGGTCCCCTTCCATAACCTTCTCTGAGCTTTTGGGGTCCTTGTGACCTGGTCATTTAGCCCATGGTGTGCCAAAAGTGCCGCTCGGAGGCAAAACAACCCAACCGAATTCGGATCCTCTTCTCTAAATTTGTTCACCCTAACCGAATCCCTTCACGTCCCTATCCCCTATATATACATTTCTTCACATGTTAAAATGATTCCAGAGTAGTATTTGTGATGCATATGGGATTTCAAAACTGGAGTCCCAGCTGGGTCAGCGTTGAGATTTATCTCCACAAAACTCCCCGCCCTGCCACTGTCAGTAGGGGACACCAGTAAGATTCGAAAGGCCGCAGTTCTTCGAATGGAACAAGATATGGCTCCCCTGTGTATTATAGAGCGATACCCTGTGCTCGTTAAAGAAGACGTTGAATGACCTTGATAGGAGACGACCATCTGTCTCCCAACAACTGTTCAGTGGGTCCACTTCCCCAACCTTTTCAGCCCTTGGGGTTCTTGTGACCTTTTCATTTAGCCCATTGTGTGCAAAAAAGCGCCGCTCAGAAGTGAACACAAAAAGTGTTAAATTTTTTCACTTTAAAAAATTTTCAACAAACAATTCAAATCTGTGAAAGCTGACCATTCTGTTCCTCCATGCTCAATCTATTGAGATTGCCTTATTTGGTCTTCTGCAGTGTTTAAAATGTCCCTATAGATTATCTTTGCTATTCTTACCCTCTGCGGTTCTTTTACAGACATAACGTCTCCATTTCTCCAAGCTTTAATTACTAAGAAGGTGACTTCTGTTTGCTACTCGGAGGCAAACCCTTTGGGCTGCATTGTTTATAGGGGAAAGAAATATATACATCTTTTATATGAAGATGAAAATTGAAAAAAGAAATGCCTTTAATATAAAAAAATTACGATAAATTTTTATAAGCTGGACAATGTGTTTCTTCAATCAGTCCACCGGGATATTTTCCGGTTTCCTGCGGACCAATCCTCTGGACTTGATTGTCTTGGTTGGGCATTTAAACTGTGCCCAGGAATGTTTACTTTTATTTAGATATGAGGGTTCAAAAAGTTCTTGACATGCATTTGCAGAACAAAACCATTGCACTGACGTCAACAAAGCTTTTACTATCCTCCAGACGTCTATGCCAATTCTGGAATGCTTGGTGGTAATCTTGTTGGGGAATACTCCGAAAATCTGAATGAATGCATTTTGCAAGGTCTTGTCTTGCACTCTCGAAAAAGGCTTCCCAGAAGGTTCCTTTTTAATTTTTGGAAATAACCAAAAATCGCATGATGCAAGACCAAGTATATATGCAGGATGGTGCAGATGTTTGATTTTTTTCTGCTCCAGATAGGCTGTAACTTGCCGAGTTTGAGAGCACTAGTGTTGTCACGAAGATGGAGAACCCTTGACCTGCATGTTGTTGGACGCCAGGTCACATGGACCGCGAAGGCTCAGAGATGGTTGGGTGAGGGGACCCACTGGAACAACTGTTGGGAGGTAGCCTCCTTTCAAGGCCATCCAGCGTGTTCTTTAACGTGCACAGGGTATGGCTCTCCTGCACACGGAGCCACGGCTTAACGTCCTATCCAGCAGACAGCCGCCTTTCCAAGCCCATTGGTGTCCCCTACTGACCGTAGGCAGGGCGGTGAATTTTGCAGGGATAAATCTCAACGCTGACCCAGCTGGGACTCGAACCTGAGAACTACAGATTACGAGTCTGGCGCGCTACCGAAAGACTGACAATGGTGGAGGAAAGGTATCGGGGAGGAGGGATGGAAAAGTAGGGAGGAGGAAGCAAGTGAAAATCTATTTCGTCGGGAATAAGTAAGAATAAATAAGGGAATAAGAAGGGAATAGTGTAATGGGAAGAGAAAGTTCAATAGCAAACAGCTGGTAAACAAAACCTTATTATCCAATACTCCAATGGGAACTTTCTCTTGGCCACGCAGGCATGCTCTCCGCGTGTGTTTGGATTCATCAGTGGCAGTCAGTTGCAATTACACTCAGTGGAGGTAAATGGAAGCTACGAAGGAAGGGTTCGCGTAAGTAATTTTTTTTAAGTATTAGATCTACCTACGCGATGCGACTCTCATTTCAAAATAGTTTGTTTATTTCAGCAAAGAAAAATACAATTAATTATTGTAACGAATGCAGTATTGGCAGTTTTAGTTAATTAATAGCGATTAAATTCAGCGCGGACAAACTTATAAGTTGTGTGGCTTATTAATTATCTGCAAAATAGTAAGTCGTAGATCGTGTATGAATATGCGATGTTCCAGGTAAAACATTACCATCTCCATCTGAGAATATGTCCAGTTGGCATAAGTAAAAACATATAAGTAAACCACTGGATGGGCCCCTAGAGGCTAACATAAAACACCAGCTAAAAAATAGCATATATCATGGACAAGAGGGGGCGGGGGTGGCTCAGTCGGTAGCGCGCCAGGCTCGTAATCTGTAGTTCCCAGGTTCGAGTCCCAGCTGGGTCAGCGTTGAGATTTATCTCCGCAAAATTCCCCGCCCTGCCCACGGTCAGTAGGGGACACCGATGGGCTTGGAAATGCCGCCGTCCGTCGGATGGGACGTTAAGCCGTGGCCCGTGTGCGGGAGAGACATACTCTGTGCACGTTAAAGAACACGCTGGATGGCCTTGACGGGAGGCTACCATCTGTCTCCCAACAGCTGTTCCAGTGGGTCCACTCCCCCAACCTTCTCTGAGCCTTCGGGGTCAATATGACCTGGCCATTTAGCCCATGGTGTGCAAAAAAGTGCCGCTCAGAGGTAAAATCAACCCAACCATAGACAAGAGACCTAAAACGAGTAGCTTTCTTCAGAGAAAGCCATTATTTTAGTCCTCTTGTACTTATTAAGAATATTATGATCATAATTAAGTAAAGAAGAAATAATCTCATTAAGATTATTTTTAACAGCCTCAAAAAACCTTATTGAGATGCATTTAATATGAATACCCAAGTCTTTATGAAGTTGTCTGTTAGTAACAAACCAAGGGGCATCGAACGTAGACCTGAATATTTTATTTTGCAAGACCTGAATCTAGCGTATATTCGTGGGGGCGTATACCCAATAGGGGGTACGAAAATGAAACTTCTTTTTAAGACATAAACGAAACAATATATATATTTGTTTTACAGGCACTAACAAAATATTAATGATTTAAACAACATTTGATAATCTCAGCGTTACGTGTAGACGTTTAAACGTCTATAAATCAATAAATGTTTTGGTGCAAGAAATTTCACCAACATACGGGATTCGAAGCCACATGTCTCCAGAAACATGCCAAAGTATTCTAACTTGTTGAACAAATACCGTCTGTCTTTCTTCCACTAATAATGACTCACTCTTCCCGTGACCCCGCCTTCTCGTGGTGCGGACCGTTAGTAACTTTCAAAAGAGATACTCTCTTGTGGAAGTGAACGGAAGGGGAGGGCTGCCAGATTAGTGTGGCCTACTGATCTGGACAACTATGGCTACTTTTCTTTTTTTTTTTCTACCCTGCTGAGGAGTGGTCAACCACACAGGGTCCTGGTGCTGACCATATAAACCTACTGGACTGGACAGATATATGGCTCTGAGCTTGATTATGGATCCTGATTTTGCTGCACTGGTGGGCTTCTGTGGAGGGAAAATCTTCCGCTGTGTTTTCTGTTTGTTTGTGGTTTGACAGCCCCAAGTGAATAGATTCACAGGATATGTTTATCAGCTGGTGGATAATCCTGAGCAGAAGTCATCGCAGGCACCTGAACTCTTTGCTTCTATTGGCATCGTCAAATTCTACATTGGAGGAAGTCTTAAAGTGTAGATGGCTTCAGCCTTTAGTAGTGGGGGAACGGGTCTTTGCCCCATGTCTGCGATTAGGGGGCTGTTTGATATTGTCGGCATTCCCTCTCTCAATAGACATAGTTTCTTTAAACATCCCACTAACCATTTTCTCTCCATAGGTAGTTGGAATGTGAGGACTCTGCACAGAGCTTTTTCTCTTGATGTCCTCACACAAGAATTCCACCGTTATAATTTAGATATTCTCGGCTTGCAAGAGACCAGATGGACAGATAAAGGTCAGATTCTTAAAAATAATCTTAAATTTCTCTTTTCAGGGAGGGACGACAATAAGCATCACCAAGGCGTGGGTCTGCTTCTCAGCAGACACGCTAGCGATGCTCTTCTAGGATATGAATGCATTAATGAAAGGTTTCTTACAGCAAAATTTCAAACAAGCGCTAAAGACTTGAATGTTATCTGCTGTTATGCCCCCACTCAGGATGCCGATGAGGATCAGAAGGATAGGTTTTATGAACAACTTCAGGATATTTTGAATTCTGTCAAGAAAGGAGATATTACCCTTGTTCTTGGTGACTTCAATGCCAAAGTTGGTACTGACTCTGCCCTTTGGGGAGGAGTAATAGGCCCTTTTGGTATTGGTAGCTGCAATGGCAATGGGCAACGTCTCCTACAGGTAAGTAAACTCAATGGATTCAGAATAACTAACACTTATTGCAAACACCGCGACATACATAAGTACACATGGGTTTCACCTGATGGGCTGCATAAGAATATGATTGATTACATATTAATTAACAGCAAATGGGCTAGTTCTGTTAGGAATACCAGGGCATATAGGGGAACTGAAATTGGATCTGACCATTACCTTGTTAAAAGTGTGTTGCAACTTAAACTTAAAAAGTGTTGTGCTAGGGTTAAAAAATTTACTTTTAATACTGAAGCTCTGAAAGATCCAGTTATAGCCAAAGCTTACCATGATAGGTTACTTAGTCATTATGACAGTCATGGTTTGCTTACTACTGAAGTTGAGGAAGAATGGGATCATTTTAAACAGGCTTTTTTGGACACTAACAGTACTCTTTCAGGAAAAAAGGAGCAGAAGAGGCAAAATTATCTGAGTGATAAGGCACTTGAGCTTATTTCGGAAAGAAAGAACTGCAGGAATGCCCTTAATCAATACCCTACTAGTCTTAATAGAAAGCATTACAGAGACCTTAATAAACTTGTAAAGGGTCAGTTAGCTGCTGATAAGAATCTTTGGCTTGATGATTTGGCTGACAAAGCCGAGGAAGCAGTTAGACAGCACAACAGCAGAGAGCTGTACCAGATAGTTAATGTTTTGTGTGGTAGAAAACGGACAGGCATACAAGGATTGAAGGATAAACAAGGTAAGGTTATAGAAGGGGAGGATTCTGTCATGGCTAGGTGGGCTGAGCATTTCAGTGATGTTCTAAACAATGTAGTTAGTTCTACTCCCATTGTTTGCAATGATGATAGATGCATTGGCAACTTTAATGTTGGCCCTATAACGCAATCTGAAGTTAGTTTGGCTATCTCTAAACTTAAACTTCATAAATTCCCAGGGGTAGATGAAATTACTACAGAAATGCTTAGAGCTGGGAATGTTTCGGTTACCACTTGGATGACTGAAATTCGGAATATCTTTTATGATAAAGGCATGGTTCCTAAAGATTTTACCAGAGCTATTATTATCCCTATTTTCAAAAAAAGGTGATCGCAGTTCTTGTGATAACTACAGGGGTATCAGCCTACTCTCCGTTCCAGGTAAAGTTCTTTCCATGATTGTGCTTAATAGAATTAAGAATCTGGTTGACAGTCAATTGAGTGATGAGCAATGTGGATTCAGAAGTGGTAGGGGATGTGTGGATCAGATATTTTCACTTAGGCAGATTCTTGAGAAATGTTTAGAGTTTCAGAAACCTTTGGTTGCTAGCTTTGTTGATTTCAAAATGGCTTTCGATTCTGTTGATCGTCATAATTTGTGGTTGATTGTGAGATCATATGGTATACCAGACAAGTTAGTTAACATTATGAAAGCTCTCTATAATAACACTGAGTCGTGTGTGAGAGTTGGTAAGGCTTGTAGCAATTGGTTTAGCATTACTTCTGGTGTTCGACAAGGGTGCATTTTGTCTCCTTTTCTCTTTAGCTTGGTTATTGATTATGTTATGCGAAATTCACTTCAAGGGAAAGATTTTGGCCTTAAATGGGCTGGAGATACGAAAATTTCTGATTTAGATTATGCTGATGATTTAGCCCTTTTGGCAAATGACGTTGATGAGATGAACTCTTTCATTCGAGCTGTTGATGAGACTGGTAGTAGAGTAGGTTTGGTTATAAACAGAGAGAAAACTAAAGTGATGAAAATTGGTCAGGCAGGCTGTGATTCAGTTAATCTGAATGGTTGCAGTCTTGAGCAGGTGTCACAGTTTAATTATCTTGGGAGCTATGTAACAGATAATGGTGATGTGCGGCATGAGATTAACAGACGAATAGTGATTGCTGCCGGGACTTTTAAGAATCTATGGAGAGTGTGGAGAAATAGGCGTATACACCTAAAGACTAAAATTAGACTGTATAATAGTTTGGTTCTTTCTAGGGTTAGTTATGGTAGTGAAACTTGGACACTTTGTAAACAAGATAACAGGAAACTAGATGCTTTTGATTCCAGATGCTTACGCAGTATCTTGGGCATTAGGTGGTTCAACTTTGTAACTAATGATGAGATTAGGCAAAGGAGTTTGCAACCTCCTTTAAGCAGCATATTGTGCAGAGAGAGACTCCGTTGGTTTGGCCATGTTGCCCGTATGAATAATTATAGATTGGCGAATAGGGTTATGAACAGTGTGCCTAAAGGCCTCAGAAAGAAGGGGAGACCTAGGATGCGGTGGGCAGACAATGTCAAACAAGACCTTGTTAGAATTGGTGTGCAGTGGCCAGATGCAGTAGATGTAGCTCAGGATAGACTTGCTTGGAGAACTAAATTGCACGGTCTGGTTGGACCTCCGTAGCCCATAGCTGCTTGAGGATGATGAGTGAGGCCGATTGGTTAGCACGCTTGGCTACTGATCTAAGGGACCTGGGTTCGAGCCCCGGATTTAGGCTATGGATATGTGTGTCGTTTTTCTGCTGAGGTCCTGCCATCCTCTCAGATCTCCTAATGTGGCATATAAACTGACAGGCTCCTGTCAGACCTCTGTGGCAAGCAGCTGCTTGAGGGGGTATTTTTTTAGTCAGATGGAAATAAATAATGAAATCACAACACGCTATTTCGCGTTATTAATGATTTAAACCAGGGGTGGGCAGCCCGCCTTGAACATTTTTCCGGCCCGCGAGATTCATCACACTTTTACAAAATATATTTATTTTATAATGGCCAAAGTAGTGAAAACCAATGTATTAAAAAAATACATTATTTGTGCATCCATATATTCAAAAATTAACTGTCGAAATTATGAGAAAAAATTAATTTTGATTTTAAAATAATATTCTTGCGAATATATGACAGATATTACCTGTTTTATCTATGAGTTTACAGTTATGAGTTCGCAGAATAATTAAATTATATTCTGCGAACTCATGATGTTTCACTCTTAAGTGACCTCAGTGACGCAGTGACCATCCCTAGATACGCACAGTTGATTGTTGATAGCAGAGCAGAGCAGACTCTCAGTTTCAAGTGAAAATTTGCTTTTTGGTTTCGTTTTGTGTGCTGTGACTGCAGGATAATTATTTTAATATACCTGTACTTCAACAACATATTTAAAACAACAACAGCCAGGTAATAACTCCTATTAAATTAAAAATGACTTTTAATTTAACAATTAAAAATATATATATTTAATATCTCTCTTATTTTCAGTATGACTTCAAAGAAAAGAAGAATAGTGGACGAAAATAGAAAGTATAGCGAGGAATGGGAAGAAAAGTACTTCTTCATAGTTCAAAATACAAAATTATTGTGTTTAATTTGCCGAGAGGTCGTTGCTGTATTTAAGGAATATAATGTTAAGAGGCATTACGAAGCAAAACATGAGGATTATTTGAAGTTCGATAAAGAAGTGAAACAATCGAAGCTCAAGGAGTTTAAGTCGCAATTAAAGGCTCAACAAAAAATGTTTGGTGCAGCATTACAGCAACCTTCCAATATTGTTAAGGCAAGCTATTCTGTTGCATTTTTGATTGCAAAAAAAATGAAAACATTTTCGGATGGTGAATTTGTGAAAGAATGTTTGGAAGCTGTTGTGAAGGATATTTTGCCTGATAAAAGTAAACTGTTTTCGAACCTAAGCCTATCTCGGCAAACAGTGTGTCGTCGAATTAATGACATTTCAAATGAAATTATCTTAAAACTGCGCGACAGAATTCGAGATTTCAAATATTTTACCTTGACATTTGACGAAAGCACAGACATTTCAGACTCAGCTCAGCTTGTAGTGTTCCTTCGTGGAGTAAATGAATCATTTCAAGTAACTGAAGAAATGTTAAATTTGATAAGTTTAAAAGGTACAACAACAGGAGAAGATATTTTCCATGCTGTTGAAAACTGTTTATGCGAAAACAACTTGAATTTGGAAATACTTTCTGGAATATCAACTGATGGAGCACCTGCTATGTAGGTAAAGAAAAGGGAGCTATAAAATTACTAATCGATAAAATAGAATCCAACAACACAACTAGTAACCGCTCCAAAAGAGAAGATTTAATTATAATCCACTGTTTGATTCATCAACAAAATTTATGTGCCCAAGTATTATCGATGGATCATGTTATGCAAGAAGTTATAAAAACAGTGAATTACATTCGATCACATGCACTTCCGCATCGACAATTTAAGGAGTTCCTGAAAGAATTAGATTCTGAATATGGTGACGTTGTATACTTCAGTCAAGTCAGATGGTTAAGTCGTGGAAGATGTTTACAGCGGTTTTATGAGTTACGAGAAGAAATTGACTTGTTTATGAATGACAAGCAAAGACCTGCACCAGAATTAAGAAATGATGAGTGGTTATTGGATTTGTGCTTTTTAGTGGATATTGTCGAAAAACTCAATCAATTAAATATATCATTGCAAGGAAAAGATAACCTTATAATCGATACATTTAATCACATCAAAGCATTTCAGAAGAAATTGTTGTTATTTGAATCGCAATTGAAAAGTAATAACGCTCACCACTTTCCATTGTTGAAAGAATTTAAGAAATCAAAATGTAACAATTACATCAAATATGCAAAAGAAATAAGAAAACTTACAGCTGCTTTTGAAAGCCGATTCAGTAATTTAGAGTTAGACAAATACAAAAAAATTTTTGAAATATATTCATCTCTCTTTCATGTTGAAATCGAGTCGGCCCTAGAATATCTCCAAATGGAACTGGTTGACTTACAGTGCAATATTGAATTAAAACACATTTTTGAAACATCAGAATCAAAAATAGATTTTCATAACACTTACGTCATAAAAGAGAAATTTTCCAATTTGAGAAATCTGGCACAAAAAGTTGTTAGCGCTTTTGGTTCAACTTACACCTGCGAATCGTTTTTTTCGAAAATGAAATTGACCAAACACAAAACACGCTCCAACATAACGGACGCTAACCCGCAACTCCAATTACGATGTGCAAATACCCAAATTGAGATCGATTTGCAAAAGCTAAGTGAAACAGTGGAGAAACAAATATCGCACTAGTAAAATAAATATTTTTAATGATTTCATTTTTTTTTATTTCATTTATATTTATATATTTTTTATATTTCATTTTTAGTGTTATATATTTCTTTACAATGTGCGTTTAGTATCATTATTATTATATTATCTATGTTTATATGTAAGAATAATAGTAAACACAATAATAATAACTCATTATGTTTCAATTTTTCACTCCAAAAAAATGTCTATAATGGGTCTAAATCTAATATGGGGATATAAAATTTTATATGCGGCCCACGGAGTTATGATGCATTTCCAAAGTGGCCCGCAAGATCATTTGGGTTGGCCACCCCTGATTTAAACAATATTTGTTAATCTCGGCGTTACCTGTAGATGTTTAAACGTCTATAAATCAATAAATGTTTCTTTGTGAAAAAAGCCGGCTTTAATTCAACAGGTTAGAATTACTCTGGCATATTCCTGGAAAGATACGGGTTTGAATTCCGCATGTCGGCGAAATTTTTTTCCACAAAAATATTAATATTTACATTTTTCGAATCCCCATCAGTTCGAATTTCCAGTGTTAGAGAGTGCTAAAGGCGATAAATAAAAACTCGAATGGCGACCTCTAACGTCGAAAAAAAGTTGGAAACTACCAAATCTTTAAATGAATATTGCAAACGATCAATTTTTGCTAGAAACTTAAATTTTTTTTCGAAACACGAAAAACATTTTTTCGTGTTTTACAGGTACTAATAAAATATTAATAGTTTATTTTCCCAATTTTACAGTACTTCGAATTTCCACTGTCAGAAGTCGTTTAACTGAACAAACATTTATTGATTTATAGACGTTTAAACGTTTAAGTCATAAGGTACGGAAAATGTAAAATAATTAAAAGAACGCATATCGCTTCTGGCGCATATGGGAATCTCATTTTCAAAGAGAATGAAGTTCTTCCTTTGCCTACTTTTTCACTCCTTAATGCAAGTCTCTTACGAAGATACAGCAACTTTCCAAATATCAAAGGAAGCGACTCGAGCTTCTATTCGCCGTATTTCGTTGTGAATCTGTGATGAGCTACGTCAACAGGGGCATAGCTATGGGGGGTGGAGGATCCCCCCCAAAAAAAAGTAACTCGGAGATAGCAAAATTCGAAGCGACTTCGCAAAATCTAGGTGAGTTGTGAAAATTTGTATTTTTTTTTTGTAAAATTAAGGGAAGTTGTCAAAACCGAGGCATATTGGCAAATCTAGGGCAGTTTGGAAAATGGAGAGACGGCAAAATCTAGAGCAGTTGGCAAAATTCAAAACCACTTAGTAAAATACAGGTGAGTTGGCAAAATCGGGACAACTTGGACAAAATCTTGGGAGCTGGCAAAATTCGGAACGACTTGGCAAAATCTTGGGTAGTAGGCAAAATTCGGAGTGACTTGGCAAAATCGTGGGGAGTTGACAAAATTCAGGTAAGTTGTAAAAATTGGGATTTCTTTCTGTAAAATTACGGCAAGTTGGCAAAATCGTGGAGAACTGGTAAAATTCGGAGTGACTTTGTAAAATATTGGGGAGTTGACAAAATTCGGAGTGACTTTGTAAAATATTGGGGAGTTGACAAAATTCGGAGTGACTTTGTAAAATATTGGGGAGTTGACAAAATTCGGAGTGACTTGGCAAAATCGTGGGGAGTTGACAAAATTCAGGTAAGTTGTAAAAATTGGGATTTCTTTCTGTAAAATTACGGCAAGTTGGCAAAATCGTGGAGAACTGGTAAAATTCGGAGTGACTTTGTAAAATATTGGGGAGTTGACAAAATTCGGAGTGACTTTGTAAAATATTGGGGAGTTGACAAAATTCGGAGTGACTTGGCAAAATCGTGGGGAGTTGACAAAATTCAGGTAAGTTGTAAAAATTGGGATTTCTTTCTGTAAAATTACGGCAAGTTGGCAAAATCGTGGAGAACTGGTAAAATTCGGAGTGACTTTGTAAAATATTGGGGAGTTGACAAAATTCGGAGTGACTTTGTAAAATATTGGGGAGTTGACAAAATTCGGAGTGACTTGGCAAAATCGTGGGGAGTTGACAAAATTCAGGTAAGTTGTAAAAATTGGGATTTCTTTCTGTAAAATTACGGCAAGTTGGCAAAATCGTGGAGAACTGGTAAAATTCGGAGTGACTTTGTAAAATATTGGGGAGTTGACAAAATTCGGAGTGACTTGGCAAAATCGTGGGGAGTTGACAAAATTCAGGTAAGTTGTAAAAATTGGGATTTCTTTCTGTAAAATTACGGCAAGTTGGCAAAATCGTGGAGAACTGGTAAAATTCGGAGTGACTTTGTAAAATATTGGGGAGTTGACAAAATTCGGAGTGACTTTGTAAAATATTGGGGAGTTGACAAAATTCGGAGTGACTTGGCAAAATCGTGGGGAGTTGACAAAATTCAGGTAAGTTGTAAAAATTGGGATTTCTTTCTGTAAAATTACGGCAAGTTGGCAAAATCGTGGAGAACTGGTAAAATTCGGAGTGACTTTGTAAAATATTGGGGAGTTGACAAAATTCGGAGTGACTTTGTAAAATATTGGGGAGTTGACAAAATTCGGAGTGACTTTGTAAAATATTGGGGAGTTGACAAAATTCGGAGTGACTTGGCAAAATCGTGGGGAGTTGACAAAATTCAGGTAAGTTGTAAAAATTGGGATTTCTTTCTGTAAAATTACGGCAAGTTGGCAAAATCGTGGAGAACTGGTAAAATTCGGAGTGACTTTGTAAAATATTGGGGAGTTGACAAAATTCGGAGTGACTTTGTAAAATATTGGGGAGTTGACAAAATTCGGAGTGACTTGGCAAAATCGTGGGGAGTTGACAAAATTCAGGTAAGTTGTAAAAATTGGGATTTCTTTCTGTAAAATTACGGCAAGTTGGCAAAATCGTGGAGAACTGGTAAAATTCGGAGTGACTTTGCAAAATATTGGGGAGTTGACAAAATTCGGAGTGACTTTGTAAAATATTGGGGAGTTGACAAAATTCGGAGTGACTTTGTAAAATATTGGGGAGTTGACAAAATTCGGAGTGACTTGGCAAAATCGTGGGGAGTTGACAAAATTCAGGTAAGTTGTAAAAATTGGGATTTCTTTCTGTAAAATTACGGCAAGTTGGCAAAATCGTGGAGAACTGGTAAAATTCGGAGTGACTTTGTAAAATATTGGGGAGTTGACAAAATTCGGAGTGACTTTGTAAAATATTGGGGAGTTGACAAAATTCGGAGTGACTTGGCAAAATCGTGGGGAGTTGACAAAATTCAGGTAAGTTGTAAAAATTGGGATTTCTTTCTGTAAAATTACGGCAAGTTGGCAAAATCGTGGAGAACTGGTAAAATTCGGAGTGACTTTGTAAAATATTGGGGAGTTGACAAAATTCGGAGTGACTTTGTAAAATATTGGGGAGTTGACAAAATTCGGAGTGACTTGGCAAAATCGTGGGGAGTTGACAAAATTCAGGTAAGTTGTAAAAATTGGGATTTCTTTCTGTAAAATTACGGCAAGTTGGCAAAATCGTGGAGAACTGGTAAAATTCGGAGTGACTTTGTAAAATATTGGGGAGTTGACAAAATTCGGAGTGACTTTGTAAAATATTGGGGAGTTGACAAAATTCGGAGTGACTTGGCAAAATCGTGGGGAGTTGACAAAATTCGGAGTGACTTGGCAAAATCGTGGGGAGTTGGCAAAATTCAGGTAAGTTGTAAAAATTGGGATTTCTTTCTGTAAAATTACGGCAAGTTGGCAAAATCGTGGAGAACTGGTAAAATTCGGAGTGACTTTGTAAAATATTGGGGAGTTGACAAAATTCGGAGTGACTTTGTAAAATATTGGGGAGTTGACAAAATTCGGAGTGACTTGGCAAAATCGTGGGGAGTTGACAAAATTCAGGTAAGTTGTAAAAATTGGGATTTCTTTCTGTAAAATTACGGCAAGTTGGCAAAATCGTGGAGAACTGGTAAAATTCGGAGTGACTTTGTAAAATATTGGGGAGTTGACAAAATTCGGAGTGACTTTGTAAAATATTGGGGAGTTGACAAAATTCGGAGTGACTTGGCAAAATCGTGGGGAGTTGACAAAATTCAGGTAAGTTGTAAAAATTGGGATTTCTTTCTGTAAAATTACGGCAAGTTGGCAAAATCGTGGAGAACTGGTAAAATTCGGAGTGACTTTGTAAAATATTGGGGAGTTGACAAAATTCGGAGTGACTTTGTAAAATATTGGGGAGTTGACAAAATTCGGAGTGACTTGGCAAAATCGTGGGGAGTTGACAAAATTCAGGTAAGTTGTAAAAATTGGGATTTCTTTCTGTAAAATTACGGCAAGTTGGCAAAATCGTGGAGAACTGGTAAAATTCGGAGTGACTTTGTAAAATATTGGGGAGTTGACAAAATTCGGAGTGACTTTGTAAAATATTGCGGAGTTGACAAAATTCGGAGTGACTTGGCAAAATCGTGGGGAGTTGACAAAATTCAGGTAAGTTGTAAAAATTGGGATTTCTTTCTGTAAAATTACGGCAAGTTGGCAAAATCGTGGAGAACTGGTAAAATTCGGAGTGACTTTGTAAAATATTGGGGAGTTGACAAAATTCGGAGTGACTTTGTAAAATATTGGGGAGTTGACAAAATTCGGAGTTACTTGGCAAAATCGTGGGGAGTTGACAAAATTCAGGTAAGTTGTAAAAATTGGGATTTCTTTCTGTAAAATTACGGCAAGTTGGCAAAATCGTGGAGAACTGGTAAAATTCGGAGTGACTTTGTAAAATATTGGGGAGTTGACAAAATTCGGAGTGACTTTGTAAAATATTGGGGAGTTGACAAAATTCGGAGTGACTTGGCAAAATCGTGGGGAGTTGACAAAATTCAGGTAAGTTGTAAAAATTGGGATTTCTTTCTGTAAAATTACGGCAAGTTGGCAAAATCGTGGAGAACTGGTAAAATTCGGAGTGACTTTGCAAAATATTGGGGAGTTGACAAAATTCGGAGTGACTTTGTAAAATATTGGGGAGTTGACAAAATTCGGAGTGACTTTGTAAAATATTGGGGAGTTGACAAAATTCGGAGTGACTTGGCAAAATCGTGGGGAGTTGACAAAATTCAGGTAAGTTGTAAAAATTGGGATTTCTTTCTGTAAAATTACGGCAAGTTGGCAAAATCGTGGAGAACTGGTAAAATTCGGAGTGACTTTGTAAAATATTGGGGAGTTGACAAAATTCGGAGTGACTTTGTAAAATATTGGGGAGTTGACAAAATTCGGAGTGACTTGGCAAAATCGTGGGGAGTTGACAAAATTCAGGTAAGTTGTAAAAATTGGGATTTCTTTCTGTAAAATTACGGCAAGTTGGCAAAATCGTGGAGAACTGGTAAAATTCGGAGTGACTTTGTAAAATATTGGGGAGTTGACAAAATTCGGAGTGACTTTGTAAAATATTGGGGAGTTGACAAAATTCGGAGTGACTTTGTAAAATATTGGGGAGTTGACAAAATTCGGAGTGACTTGGCAAAATCGTGGGGAGTTGACAAAATTCAGGTAAGTTGTAAAAATTGGGATTTCTTTCTGTAAAATTACGGCAAGTTGGCAAAATCGTGGAGAACTGGTAAAATTCGGAGTGACTTTGTAAAATATTGGGGAGTTGACAAAATTCGGAGTGACTTTGTAAAATATTGGGGAGTTGACAAAATTCGGAGTGACTTGGCAAAATCGTGGGGAGTTGACAAAATTCAGGTAAGTTGTAAAAATTGGGATTTCTTTCTGTAAAATTACGGCAAGTTGGCAAAATCGTGGAGAACTGGTAAAATTCGGAGTGACTTTGTAAAATATTGGGGAGTTGACAAAATTCGGAGTGACTTTGTAAAATATTGGGGAGTTGACAAAATTCGGAGTGACTTGGCAAAATCGTGGGGAGTTGGCAAAATTCAGGTGAGTTGTAAAAATCGGGATTTTTTTCTGTAAAATTATGGCGAGTTGGCAAAATCTAGGGGCAGTTTGACTTGGCAAAATCGTGGAGAGTTGTCACAATTAAGGTGAGATATAAAAATTGCAATCTTTTTTCTGTAAAATTATGGCGTGTTGGCAAAATCGAGGCAACTTATCAATATATAAAAAAGATGGCAAATCTTGGGGGAGTTGTCAAAATTCAGAGTGACTTTTCAAAAATCAGGTGAGATGTAAAAATTGGGTTTTTTGTCTGTAAAGTTGTGGCGAGTTGGTAAAATCGAGGAAACTTGGCGAAATTTGGGATTGTTTTTGTGAAATTAAGGAGTTGACAAAATCGAGAAAACTTGGCAAAATTTTGGGGAGTTGGCAAAACTGGAAACCACTTGGTAAAGTACAGGTGAGTTGTAAAAATTGGGATTGGTTTTGTGAAATTAAGGAGAGTTGGAAAAATCGAGAACTCTTGGCAAAATTTAGGGAAGTTGTGAAAATTGTGGCTTTCTTGTGCAATTAAGGAGAGTTGATAAAATTCGAAGTGATTTGTAAAATTCAGAAAGACGTAAAAATTGCGATATTTTCTGTAAAATTATGGCGAGTTTGCAAAATCTAAGGTAGTTAGCAAAATTCGAATCCACTTGGAAAATACTGGCGAGTTGTGAAAATTGGGATTGTGTTTGTGTAACTAAGGAGAGTTGACAAAATCGAGGCAACTTGGTAAAATCTAGGCAAGTTGGCAAAACAGGAAACTTGATAAAGTACAGGCGAGATGTAAATATTGGGACTATTTCTGTGAAATTATGGCTAGTTGGAAAATTGGTAGTCAAATGGCAAAATGCAGAAGAGTTGTGAAAATTGCTTACCCCCCCCCCCCAACACACACACACACATACACACTCCCCCACGGAGCGAAAATCTAGGCACAAACCAGACAGAGATATTATTTTCTCAGTTGGCAAAATTTTATGTCAGAGTTGTAAATTTTTCGATTTCGCCCCCCCCCCCCCCGCAACCATAGTCCTTCGCTACGCCCCTGTACGTCAACATGCATTTTCGAGGACATTGTCTGCAAGGAACAAAAAACGTTACTATACTCAAACATGGAAACTTTACTGAAGAGCTGGAAATAAGATCATAGTATTGATTTTTTTGTGCGAGATCACGCACAAAAAGGAATCGGCACTAACACCTACGTACAGACCCGGATCTAGAAGAAAATCGAGGTGGGAACAAACACAATTAGCCGGGAAATATGTGGGATAAGAATCAAATTTGAGCCTAGAAATGTGAGGTGTCAGAAACACAATTCAGCCAGAAAATGTGAGGGATAAGAAACATAATAATAAAATATTCTTCCGTTTTAGTTCAAAAAAAATATGTCACTGATTACGAGGTCTGGAACGCATCTTTTTAAGGTACACTTTTACATCTAAAGAAAAATTCGAAGATGGATAAATTCGTCCCCCTCATTGGGTCCAGTGATTGCTATAGACAGACTACACAGATGCCTTGATGAGGCGGAGGCGTGGTACGATAAAAGGAAGGTCAAGGTAAACACTGAGAAGAGCACTGCCATCCTCTTCAGCGGAAAACTTATTAACCCCCAAAACGTGTAAATTTTTTAAATAAACCGATTGAATGGCAAAAGACCATCAAATACTTGGGTATAACCCTACATCAAAAGCACAAATGGGACCCTCATATTCATGATATTATCACTAAAGTCAATGCAGTGAGATGTCAATTAGGAGAAATGCTATCTTGATGATTGACCATAAATTATTATTGTACAGCATGGTCATTAGTCTGATAATAACTTATACTTCCCCTATATGGGCGAACACCAGCTCCACGAATATACGCTAGATTCAGGTCTTGCAAAATAAAATATTCAGGTCTACGTTCGATTCCCCTTGGTTTGTTACTAACAGACAACTTCATAAAGACTTGGGTATTCATATTAAATGCATCTCAATAAGGTTTTTTGAGGCTGTTAAAAATAATCTTAATGAGATTATTTCTTCTTTACTTAATTATGATCATAATATTCTTAATAAGTACAAGAGGCCTAAAATAATGGCTTTCTCTGAGGAAAGCTACTCGTTTTAGGTCTCTTGTCCATGATAATATGCTATTTTTTAGCTTGTATTTTATGTCAGCCTCTAGGGACCCAACCACGGGTGGTTTACTTCTTATATGTTTTTACTTATGCCAACTGGACATATTCTCAGATGGAGGTGGTAATGTTTTACCTGGAACATCGCATATTCATACACGATCTACGACTTACTATTTTGCAGATAATTAATAAGCCACACAACTTATAAGTTTGTCCGCGCTGAATTTAATCGCTATTAATTAACTAAAACTGCCAATACTGCATTCGTTACAATAATTAATTGTATTTTTCTTTGCTGAAATAAACAAACTATTTTGAAATGAGAGTCGCATCGCGTAGGTAGATCTAATACTTAAAAAAAATTACTTACGCGAACCCTTCCTTCGTAGCTTCCATTTACCTCCACTGAGTGTAATTGCAACTGACTGCCACTGATGAATCCAAACACACGCGGAGAGCATGCCTGCGTGGCCAAGAGAAAGTTCCCATTGGAGTATTGGATAATAAGGTTTTGTTTACCAGCTGTTTGCTATTGAACTTTCTCTTCCCATTACACTATTCCCTTCTTATTCCCTTATTTATTCTTACTTATTCCCGACGAAATAGATTTTCACTTGCTTCCTCCTCCCTACTTTTCCATCCCTCCTCCCCGATACCTTTCCTCCACCATTGTCAGTCTTTCGGTAGCGCGCCAGACTCGTAATCTGTAGTTCTCAGGTTCGAGTCCCAGCTGGGTCAGCGTTGAGATTTATCCCTGCAAAATTCACCGCCCTGCCTACGGTCAGTAGGGGACACCAATGGGCTTGGAAAGGCGGCTGTCTGCTGGATAGGACGTTAAGCCGTGGCTCCGTGTGCAGGAGAGCCATACCCTGTGCACGTTAAAGAACACGATGGATGACCTTGACGGGGAAAAAAATCTGTCTCCCAACAGCTGTTCCAGTGGGTCCCCTCACCCAACCATCTCTGAGCCTTCGCGGTCCATGTGACCTGGCGTCCAACATGCAGGTCAAGGGTTCGCCATCTTCGTGACAACACTAGTGCTCTCAAACTCGGCAAGTTACAGCCTATCTGGAGCAGAAAAAAATCAAACATCTGCACCATCCTGCATATATACTTGGTCTTGCATCATGCGATTTTTGGTTATTTCCAAAAATTAAAAAGGAACCTTCTGGGAAGCCTTTTTCGAGAGTGCAAGACAAGACCTTGCAAAATGCATTCATTCAGATTTTCGGAGTATTCCCCAACAAGATTACCACCAAGCATTCCAGAATTGGCATAGACGTCTGGAGGATAGTAAAAGCTTTGTTGACGTCAGTGCAATGGTTTTGTTCTGCAAATGCATGTCAAGAACTTTTTGAACCCTCATATCTAAATAAAAGTAAACATTCCTGGGCACAGTTTAAATGCCCAACCAAGACAATCAAGTCCAGAGGATTGGTCCGCAGGAAACCGGAAAATATCCCGGTGGACTGATTGAAGAAACACATTGTCCAGCTTATAAAAATTTATCGTAATTTTTTTATATTAAAGGCATTTCTTTTTTCAATTTTCATCTTCATATAAAAGATGTATATATTTCTTTCCCCTATAAACAATGCAGCCCAAAGGGTTTGCCTCCGAGTAGCAAACAGAGTTGGATTGTTTTATCTCTGAGCGGCACTTTTTTGCACACCATGGCTAAATGGCCAGGTCACATGAACCCCGAAGGCTCAGAGAAGGTTGGGGAAGGGGACCCACTGGAACAGATGTTGGGAGACAGATGGTAGCCTCCCGTCAAGGCCATCCAGCGTGTTCTTTAACGCGCACAGGGTATGGCTCTCCCACACACGGGGCCACGGCTTAACGTCCCATCCGACGGACGGTGGCCTTTCCAAGCCCATCGGTGGCCCCTACTAACCGTGGACAGGGCGGGGAATTTTTGCGGAGATAAATCTCAACGCTGACCCAGCTGGGACTCTTACCTGGGAACTACAGATTACGAGCCTGGCGCGCTACCGACTGAGCCACCCTCGCCCCGTCCTGAAATATGAATAATCTGATTTTATCCTAGTTCTCAATATTTTTATCGCCATAATTCTTTTTGAGGACTCCCTACAAAGTCTTCACTCTTTCTAGTACCCTGTGCACGTTAAAGAACACGCTGGATGGCCTTGACGGGAGGCTATCATCTGTCTTACAGCTGTTCCAGTGGGGCCCCTCCCCCAACCTTCTCTGAGCCTTAGGGGTCCATGTGACCTGGCCATTTAACCCATGGTGTGCAAAAAAGTGCCGCTCAGAGGTAAAACAACCCAAACCAAAGTATTCTGCTATATTTGTGTAAATGCATGTAGTATTGAAATGAAAGTGTGTTAGTGATATAGTCACTTCTCAGTTTCCAGCCATCCTGTTGTCTCTACAGCGAGGACCAGTGGACAAAGTAGCGCTGGGAAGGAGATGCTAGTCAGAATCTCCTATTATCTAAAATATTGCGGCATCAGGTCCACTATCACAAATGGCTGAGCTCAATGAAACACAACGCTCTGATTCAACCGATCATTTTTCATAAGTTCGCACCCTAGCGTCTAGCTATCCCAAAACACTTAGAGGTGAGGTCATTACAAAACTATTTATAAAAAATAAATAGTTAAATAGTTGTGTCGTGAGAAGTTTCGTATTTTATAAAATAAAATTCATATATTCAACACACAAATATAACACTAAAGAGATACGATGCATTAAAAGCAAATGCTGTCAAATTCGATCAGTTTTTGTGCAGAAATGATAACGAAACGGTTTCGAATTGTTCCGACAATTTAATCTCTGATTGCGCACTTTGTTGTATTATACAGGATATTACTTTGAATGCAATTATGTTTTTTAATTGTTGGGCATTGATTTAAAGAACTCAGTGCATGTTACATAATCTTAATTATTCAAATAGTATATATACAATGTACCAGTCAAACGTCTCTGAAATACTGAGAGGAGCTCAAATACTACTAAAAATAGACTAGATAAAGTGACTGCATGTCGCTTTAGTTTATATCCGCATTCATTTACCAAATACGCAAAATATTGTAACTATTGAGGATCGACGGGCATGAATGTTGCTATGTAGAAATACTCCTTAGAGTATGCATTTAATTCCGTGTTTCAATTCGAAGATACGTGAATAATATTCACATATCTAAGTAACTTGTTTAGTGAGTTTCTCGGAACATTTTCAGGAGTATTTCTAACAGACTTATATATAGGTTTATAAAAGCGTAATTTATCACTTGCAGGAGAGTCCATTCTCCTACAGGTGCTAATGTTTCAACCAAGAATCACATCTTTTTTAAATTTTACTATATCAGTTTGAACTTTTAAGAAAATTTAGCAATGACAAGATAGTGGGAATACCATGATGAGTGAGGAAGCAACAGGAATAGATACGGTCTGGCGGTGTGCAGGAGGGGGCAGGTGGAAGTTAGGTTTAGACAGCAGGGTCCAGATAAACAGCTTAGGGACGAACCAGTGGTAGAGAGTCTGTCTACCTCCATTTTTCTTGATCATTGGGCAGTCCAAAAACAAAAACATTCAGTGATTATCATGATACTGAACTGTTGCTTTGGACAGGGATCAAAATCTTCAATGACTAAACATAACGTATTTTTTTCCAATAATTTACTTTTGCGCTCCGATGAACATTTAGGAGAGTCACAATTATTCTGTTTTGGAATAGCTTGCGACATTCTAGAAGTGAATTTTTAAATGATATGCAGTCATGATTCAGTTAGAAAACACTTAGCTAAAGACAGAAACAGAAGTCAGCAACATCATGCCCACGCACTGGTCTTATGATGTCATCAATATGCAGTTTTGTTTCAGCTTAGGACACATTTCTAGGAAGTTAGAAAATTATCTACGATTTAGCTGAAGGGGGGATAAATGTTTCAACTCAGAATTAGGGGGAATTTGAGATGTTTTTTCTGAAATGCTGTCTTTATTTTTGCAAGTTTGAAGCGATAAATTTATTCTCTGTTCTTATTGGAAATGCTACTCAAAAAATTCTTATCTTCCTAAATATCCAGAATACTGGCATCTTTGGAGCATTCCTAAATAAACCGTTACAATGTATGAATTTCTGATTGCTTGCCATTACTAAGACTTCAAAGTTTGAGATTTTTTTTATCTCAAGCTCTTAAAAAGAGTTCTTTAAAGCTCGGGTCGTGTTTATCTCTCGTATTTTAAAGAATAATGCTTTCAAAAACTTTTTTCGTACAGCTAAGTGCAACATTTTTCCCTTGCTATTGATTGCCAATATTTTTAGCCCCCCCCCCCCCACCATATTGGTAAAGGCTATAAAAATTGGCCCACATTCTTTCTCTCTCTCCCTTAAAAAGGGCATATATGAAAACGATTGGTCAACTATATCTCTAGAAATCGAGTACGGAAAATAGCACGTTGTGGGCTTTATAAACATATCTCCCCTTGTATTCGCCACTAAATAAGGGGAAATGTGAAAGATGTTCTACTGTATCTTCCAAATGCGAGGGCCTAGAGTTACGAGTGAAATGAAAGTTCATAGAAGAACCGTCGTAGACTACTTCGAAATATCCCTTTCCCCAATATAATAAATAATTACCCCTCAAGCAGCTGCTTGCCACAGAGGTCTGAGAGGAGCCTGTCAGTTTATATGCCATAGTAATAGATCTGAGAGGAGTCTGTCAGTTTATATGCCAACCCAACCTTCTCTGAGCCTTCGGGGTCCTTATGATCTAGCCATTTAGTTCATGGTGTGCAAAAAAGTGTCGCTCAGAGGTAAAACAACCCAACCTAACTTTCTCTGAGCCTTCGGGGTCTTTGTGATCTAGTCATTTAGTCCATGGTGTCTTAAAAACCAGTGAAACGGAGGGGGGCTCGATTGTGTTTCTTACCCCTCACGATTTTTTTCGATTTTATTTTTAGATCCGAGCCTTGTTGTGTGCATTTTTCGTAAGAATGGCTTTTCTGTAAAATATTTTCATTTTCGGCAAGTTTTGCAGTTTAGATTTCGCAAGAGACAGGACCATTTGTTTTCTCTTGCAGCAAAGCTTTGATTGTGTCCACTTTTATACGTGATTTCTCATCCGTCCATATTAAATTCTTGTTTGAAAAAATTCTTTCAATTGTAGCATTAATGCCTGATAAGCAGACTGCTAATTCAGCTAGTTTCGTTAAAGTTCTGTGAGGTACTGAAGCATTTTAAAGGATGTTTAAATCATAGAGCTCTATATATATTAGAGATAGATCTGGCAACTGTACCAGGGTTCACAACGGAGTAGAGCAACAGGCAGAAAGGAGCCTGTAAATATAGTATTTTGACCACAGTGATGGCCAAGTTTGTGCAGTCGTATTCATGTGCAGTACATGACGGCGCAATCGTGTTCTGCAGTAGAATCCACAAATCATTACAACCAAGATAGAACTCTTAATTGTTTTCAGCTAAATTTATTTAATCTAGGTTGTGGCCGAGTGGTTAGCGCGCTTGGCTACTGATCTACGGGACCTGGGTTCGAGCCCCGGGTAAGGCATGGATGTTCGTGCTGTTTTCTGCTGAGGTCCTGCCATCCTCTCAGATCTTCTACTGTGGCATATAAACTGGCAGGCTCCTGTCAGACCTCTGTGGCAAGCAGCTGCTTGAGGGGGTATTTATTTATTTTATTTCTTAAGTAAATTTAACTGTGATTAAAGTTATTCAATTCACTCCTGCCACACAAATCATCCTCCACATATTCATTGGTTTGCACTAGTTCAGGTAGCACTCGAATGTTGGTTGGTTAAATTTGATGGCTGTCGACGTTTGTGCAGTCGACAGCCATCAAATTGCTACTTGTATCCTCGCTCACCAAGTCAGTCGACGCTTATGTAGCGTCGACTCCCTTGGTAAGCGAGGATACAAGTAGCTTTCGTTTGCAAGAGAACCGGTACCGGAAAACAGAACTTAATCTTACCTCAAGGCCGGTCGATTGGTAGATTGATTCTTAATTAATTTACAAATAATGGGCTAACGACCATGGTTGAAATATGGTAAACTGGTTACAAAAATTACATATAATTATTGCCCAAAGTATCTGTAATTGCTATATTTTTAACTTTTAACAAAATGACTATAAGAATCTGGATTTTTAGCAATCTTCATCGATTATTTAAGGAGTCCTGGTAGCGAAAACAATTAATTTATGGCTTAGTGCTCATCTTAAGTTTTAATCCTTCATCAGTCGCGCTCTCTTCTATAACACGAATAGTAGCACTGGGTCTCACAGACCCATTACGTGTTTTTTAATATTAAACACCTATATGTCTGGGTTTTCTTTATGAAACAAGGGCGAGGGGGCCCGGCGAGGGCAAACGAAGTAGCGCTCAGTCCGCCCGATTCGTTCACCTTGTGTACACAGCCGCCGTGATTCCCGAGAGCTATAGGGTATTCTCACCTTATGTGACCACTAATTCATAAGTAGTATAGAAATAGAAGACACGACACAACATAAATATAAAAAAATGAATTTTAATTAGGAAAAGATTTTTGTAGAATTTTCTAGTATTTTCCCCCCTTTTTCTTTGGGGGGGTTGCCAGGGCCCCTTGGCCCCCCGCCCTCTGGGTGCGCCACTGATTGATGTATATATTAATCTATTTTAGACAATAAATAATAATCCTAATATTTTCTTTCAATAACCAAGATTTCACAGTTTTATACTTGTGCATCACATCAAAGCATTTCTAACTACCAGACGAGAAAATAATCTGCTATGTATGGGTCTACCTGTCTGTTTTTCGCATTTTGCTGTTTCTCTGTTTTCAGGATCCCGAACTCCCTCCCCCACACCCACACAGTTTAAATAGTGGTAGGAACTGCTACTAAACGGTAAGAGCTGGAACCTTCACGCTTTGTATGCATTTCCTCTGATCGTAACCTAGACCAATGTTTCATTTATGACATCCAAAAATTTTCTTGCTCCCCAAAAATTCCTCCCTCCCCTTGAAAAAGGTGTAGGAACTCTTTCTAAATGGCAAGATCTAGAAACGCTAAATTCAGTATACAGCTTCCTCTAATCGTAACTTGAGCAATGTAAAAATTAGAACCTTCAATAGTTTTTCCTCTACCCAAAACATGTCCCTTTAATATTAGTACGACTGCTTCTCAATTTCAAGAATTTCGACCACAAAACTGAGCATAGTTTCCACAAGCAGCAATTTAAAGTAGTGAAAGAGTTTACCCCTCGGTATTTCTTCTTCTCCCTCCAAAAAAAAAAATTGTTCACTAGAATTTTTTTTTATTTTTCTCTAGAAAAAACTAGGAAGGATTTCTGTTAAACGGAAATAGTTATGATTATACAAACTTCCCCTGAAAATCAATTAAAGAAACGCAGGAATTTGTCCTCCCATCTTTCTTTCCTCTTCATAAAAAAATTCCCCCTCTCCACACACACAAAATAAAACAACTGAGAATATCTGCGAATAACGATCTCCGAATTTGGTTTACAGTTTCCTCTCATTCTCGCTTTAAGCAATGTGAATTTGTCACCAGCCCAACCTTCACGCTCCCCTGGAAAAAAAAGTTCCTCTACATAAAACAGGGAAAAAGAATTTTTCCTAAACGATAAGCACTGTGATCACCGAATTTGACATACAACTTCCTTTCATCATGGCTCTAAGCAATGTAAACAGAATTTACGTAGCCTATTACCGAGCCTAACGAATCTCTTAAAATAAAAGGTTTTATTTCCCTCACCCTTCCCCGTGGTATAGTGCCTATAAGTAACAGTGTGGCAATTGTCAATAGCCTAACCATTAAAAAGTGGTCCAAAAAATCGTCCCCTACTGACAGAGGGACTAGAGTCGTATTATAACTTCGTACATGTGCAATGAAAAGATATTGATATAGTACCGTTTTACGCCAAATTATCCCGGCGTAAGTAGTTCTACATAACAAACGATATTGCGAAATATTATGGGCATGAAAAAAATGATACTCTATAAGCAGCTAAAAATTTTCGTTAGTTTCCTTATAAAATTTAAATATTTAGAATTAGCCTACATTAGAGGTCCTGTATAGTTAGAATCTAACATTATCTTCATCCTATACTGGACCGTTTTGTAAAAGGGGCCTTGGCCCTTTTATCACCTGGTCCACGAGCAGAATTTGGTTTGGTTGCTGTAATTATCAGAAGTTTGCCAGCAACCCTACATTTCAACGATAAGGCTTTTGACCGCAGGCCGCCATTTTGGATGATATATGAACAGAGCAGAAGTATCAGTGCCTCGTCGTAGATGGGAATGGGAGAGAGTGTAAATTTTCCAAGTTCTTCTGGGTGACGTTGTTTTATCTGTCTGGAGTTGTATGGCCTTTGTTGGCTGGGTGGTGGCAAAATAGTAAACAAAAGTGAAGGTCATATGCTGGAATTTGGAAATCGCCCCCTCATATGACGGGGGGGGGGGGGTTAGAGCGAAGATGTGAAGAGTGGAGAAAGTACAGGGGGTGGGTGGGGGCATGGAATAGAGACTAGAAATTAGGAGTCAAAGGTGATTTCCCTCGAGGGGGGAGTTGAATATTTTTTTTTCTTTTCAAAACCTCCCCTTCCCGAGGGGAAATTGTCTGATGGGGTGAAATTTTGTGGGGAAGAGGCTGGCCATCTCGGTGATTCACTGCCATTGGTTGATTGAGCCACTTGGTTTATGGGCGCCATGTTTTGTCGTACCATGAGACGAAAACCTATGAGTTAGTGTGGGTACCTAGTTAAAGCTTCACAGTTGTTATAGTTTTATACATTTCTACCACTTTTTATTTCTATAAAAGCTGTCATATTTTATGAATATTTCTCACTGCGCTGCATTTGGGTGTAAAAATTTCACTCAAAGAAATAAATTAATGAATATTTTTTCCGAGAAACTCCATCAGAAGAGGCAATCGGCTGCAAAAGTGAAACGAGCTAACTAAAAAAAAACGGCAAATTTTTTTTAAGGTTCGTTTGAAAAACGAGCTAATGTTTTCACTTTGTCTTCTGCCTATGCCAATATTTGTCCATCTGTCTGTCCGTCTCTATGTTAACTGTTGTGTGTCTATATGTCTTTCCACCTCTCTGTCCGTCTACAGACATTTTTTTTCTTTTAGAGCAAAACGAAAAATTCTTTTTGGGTTGGATAGGTGTCGAACAAATATTACAATTCGCAATTTTTTCAATAGCTTTAATACCGCCCTCTAGCGGTGGGAAAAGATAGAAAATGCTAAAATTTCAAACGATTACAAACTATTTATACTGGAAATCTGAAATTTTGGTAATAGAGTGTTATGGTCAGAAGGTTTACAATGGTTCGGGATCCCGAAAACAGAGAAACAGCAAAATGCGAAAAACAGACAGGCAGACCCATACATAGCAGATTATTTTCTCGTCTAGTAGTTAGAAATGCTTTGATGTGATGTAGAAGTATAAAACTGTGAAATCTTGGTTATTGAAAGAAAATATTAGGATTATTATTTATTGTCTAAAATAGATTAATATATACATCAATCAGTGGCGCACCCAGAGAGGGGGGGGGGCAAGGGGCCCTGGCAACCCCCCAAAGAAAAAGGGGAAAAAATACTAGAAAATTTTACAAAAATCTTTCCCTAATTAAAATTCATTTTTTTATATTTATGTTGTGTCGTGTCTTCTATTTCTATACTACTTATGAATTAGTGGTCACATAAGGTGAGAATACCCTATAGCTCTCGGGAATCACGGCGGCTGTGTACACAAGGTGAACGAATCGGGCGGACTGGGCGCTACTTCGTTTGCCCTCGCCGGGCCCCCTCGCCCTTGTTTCATAAAGAAAACCCAGACATATAGGTGTTTAATATTAAAAAACACGTAATGGGTCTGTGAGACCCAGTGCTACTATTCGTGTTATAGAAGAGAGCGCGACTGATGAAGGATTAAAACTTAAGATGAGCACTAAGCCATAAATTAATTGTTTTCGCTACCAGGACTCCTTAAATAATCGATGAAGATTGCTAAAAATCCAGATTCTTATAGTCATTTTGTTAAAAGTTAAAAATATAGCAATTACAGATACTTTGGGCAATAATTATATGTAATTTTTGTAACCAGTTTACCATATTTCACCATGGTCGTTAGCCCATTATTTGTAAATTAATTAAGAATCAACCTACCAATCGACCGGCCTTGAGGTAAGATTAAGTTCTGTTTTCCGGTACCGGTTCTCTTGCAAACGAAAGCTACTTGTATCCTCGCTTACCAAGGGAGTCGACGCTACATAAGCGTCGACTGACTTGGTGAGCGAGGATACAAGTAGCAATTTGATGGCTGTCGACTGCACAAACGTCGACAGCCATCAAATTTAACCAACCAACATTCGAGTGCTACCTGAACTAGTGCAAACCAATGAATATGTGGAGGATGATTTGTGTGGCAGGAGTGAATTGAATAACTTTAATCACAGTTAAATTTACTTAAGAAATAAAATAAATAAATACCCCTTCAAGCAGCTGCTTGCCACAGAGGTCTGACAGGAGCCTGTCAGTTTATATGCCACAGTAGAAGATCTGAGAGGATGGCAGGACCTCAGCAGAAAACAGCACGAACATCCATGCCTTACCCGGGGCTCGAACCCAGGTCCCGTAGATCAGTAGCCAAGCGCGCTAACCACTCGGCCACAACCTAGATTAAATAAATTTAGCTGAAAACAATTAAGAGTTCTATCTTGGTTGTAATGATTTGTGGATTCTACTGCAGAACACGATTGCGCCGTCATGTACTGCACAAACTTGGCCATCACTATGGTCAAAATACTATATTTACAGGCGTCCTTTCTGCCTGTTGCTCTACTCCGTTGTGAACCCTGGTACAGTTGCCAGATCTATCTCTAATATATATAGAGCTCTATGATTTAAACATCCTTTAAAATGCTTCAGTACCTCACAGAACTTTAAGGAAACTAGCTGAATTAGCAGTCTGCTTATCAGGCATTAATGCTACAATTGAAAGAATTTTTTCAAACAAGAATTTAATATGGACGGATGAGAAATCACGTATAAAAGTGGACACAATCAAAGCTTTGCTGCAAGAGAAAACAAATGGTCCTCTCTCTTGCGAAATCTAAACTGCAAAACTTGCCGAAAATGAAAATATTTTACAGAAAAGCCATTCTTACGAAAAATGCACACAACAAGGCTCGGATCTAAAAATAAAATCGAAAAAAATCGTGAGGGGTAAGAAACACAATCGAGCCCCCCTCCGTTTCACTGGTTTTTAAGACACCATGGACTAAATGACTAGATCACAAAGACCCCGAAGGCTCAGAGAAAGTTAGGTTGGGTTGTTTTACCTCTGAGCGACACTTTTTTGCACACCATGAACTAAATGGCTAGATCATAAGGACCCCGAAGGCTCAGAGAAGGTTGGGTTGGCATATAAACTGACAGACTCCTCTCAGATCTATTACTATGGCATATAAACTGACAGGCTCCTCTCAGACCTCTGTGACAAGCAGCTGCTTGAGGGGTAATTATTTATTATATTGGGGAAAGGGATATTTCGAAGTAGTCTACGACGGTTCTTCTATTATCTAGTTTTTAAGAAATTTCTTTAAAAATGCATTAAATATAAATACGTTTCATAATTTTTTGCCTCTTTCATCATTATTAGCATTCTGAAGAGGGAGGGGCATGACCCTTGACCCCCGCCCCAGATCAGGCCGTGTACAAAACAATAGCCATTTTTGTTAATTAACCTATGTTATTCAAGTTTTATTTTCTGCTACTCGATATTAAGGTTATTATTATGTGCCATAGTGAATATATATGTTCGAAATGAAAAAGATTATCAGATTTTCAACGTAATAATTTGATGAGAAGTCAATCCTCTAGAATGAATTTTCAAAAGTTCCCCGATATTTTTCTTTAACTCTTGTCACCCTAATTGAAAAGCAATAGGATATCATTAAAAATGAATGTTAAAAACTCTTCATTCGTTCAAGTTTATTCCAGATTGATCTGTTATCAGATATATTTCCTTTTAATGCCGATTTAATAATTCTTAAATTACTTTAATAAATAGAATTACAAGAATTAGTTGTTTTTTTCTGCCTAAAAATAGTTATCGTTAGCAAGTTAGATTAGGTAACGGTTTTGTTGCTAATGCACTATTTCCCCTACATTATATAGAAAGATAGGTATTTTTCAATTTATTTTTCGGATTTAATATTTTTGCCCCAAGCTGTATGTAATATTCGAGAACTCTCTTTTAATATGTGCAGTTTAAACCATAAGTGGCAATAGTGAAACAGTTGACAGAATAAAAACAATAACTCGGTATTCTAAAAAAAACGCTATAAATATTATTTAGTAAAATTATAAAGATTTAGATCTTACAGAATCTCTTACATTGACGATGTAATTTGTACAAATTAGAAGAGAGAGTCACGTTTTTTGCATTGCTATGGTAATAATATCTGCTGCAGATTGCTCGCGCACAGCAAAAGATCATATTTATTAAATAGATGAAATGACATGTTATGACTTACTTGCTTACTTAGTTTAGTTAAATGCCTGTTTGTTAGCTCCCTAGAAACATTTTATTGGACTGAGAGCTGATTAGCAAAATGATTGGAGCTGATTAGAGAGAAAACTAATTACAACCGGTTTGATTAAAATATCTAAAAGTGTAGAATTTTTAGAGGTAAGTTAAATTTGTTTTATAACAGAACTATTTTGGTGTTTTTTTACAATGGGACATGCGGATTCACATGAAACAATAATTTATAATTGTACGTTCGAATATTATAGAAAAAAAAATCATTATTTTGCTTCCTCGCGCTAGTTAGGAACGGTCGCTATTTTGTTTATTTTACGAATAAGGTGATGTGGAATATTCACCGGTTAATAAGATTCATCTAACGCGGGACATCTAACGCGGTCCTGATAACGAGATTTGACATTGTCTTCCCCTCTTTCTGAAGCTTTTAGGTACATTATTCATAAACCTATTCGCTAATCTAGGGGTTCCCAACGTGGGGTACGCGGTAAAATTTTTTGGGGTACGCCGTGAGAGCTCAGAAATCGCTAGATATATGTTATATATATATACGTTTTGTTTTATTCCAATTGTTATAACTATAGTTTTTATCTATCTATACAAGGGGTACGCCAGATGCATAACACATTTCCAGGGGGTACGTGAAGCATAAAAGGTTGAGAACCACTGATATATGTTTTATTTTTTTCCCATTGTTATACTATAACTATAGTTTTATCTATCTATACAAGGGGTACGCCAGTTACATACACATTTCCAGGGGGTACGTGATGCATTAAAGGTTGAGAACCACTGATATAATGTTTTTATTCCCATTGTTATACTACAACTATAGTTTTATCTATCTATACAAGGGTTACCCAGTTACATGCACATTTCCAAGGGATACGTGAAGCATAAAAGGTTGAGAACCACTGATATATGTTTATTTTATTCCCATTGTATAACTATAGTTTTATCAATCTATACAAGGGGTACCCAGTTACATACACATTTCCAGGTGGTACGTGAAGCATAAAAGATTGAGAACCACTGATATACAGGGTGTCTCAAAAATATAGGTACAAACTTTTAAGGAGGTAGATAACATCTACAGGAATGAGAATTGCATAGGAACCCATAACCGGAAACGTCACCGTAAGTCAATATGCAATTTCATGTGTTGATGCTATGCTGTAAGTGAAGTGGACTTCGTTTGTCCAAAGGATCTTATCGAGCCATTGCCAAGTTTTACAGGGCTTTCGCACAGATCAAAAAGATCAGTATGCGAAGACAACAGCTGACATCATGATCACTACCAGCTCCTCTACATTAATCAGCTGGTGGATCACTGCTACTGCAGTGAATGGAACTGATGTGTCAGTCTGTGGTCTGCCACAGATTCAGCCTGATTCCGCAAACTTCCTAATCAATGCCCAATTTGCATGACCTGTGAATAGTCCATGATGGGCCTTGTGCAGAAGGCAAAATTCTCTCAAAGCAGACTATTTCTATCAGTATAATACAACTTGAAGGAACTCAGCTCTGCTTTAATATCAATATCGTGATTACCATTTGCGACCATTTTTCAAACCTTTTTTTGTCCAAGCAAACACGCAAATGAGATGCTCATAGAGAGCCCTCTGGATCATGCTAAAAACGTGCGATTCTTGAGTGCATGTTTCTGATATACAGATTTGTACAATTTCAGTTCTTTCGGGCCTACAGTGGCGATTTTCACCTCCCAGGTACTAAAATCTCTTTATAACCACTATGTATAAAAACATATTTTCGTATAAATACTGAACATACATTTAATTTAAAGCATAGATTTAACGAATATAATATATTCATATTCATCAGTTTGCAAAAAAAAAAAACATTTTAAAGATTTCTTTAAACAACCAAGCATTTACTGCTTGACCATTCACTGGATGCCTTTTAAATACATTGCTAAACTTTTCTCGAGTAAGTAATTTAAAGTTTGTAAAGCAAAATTTGTTTTCTTCAAAAAGAAATAGAAAGAAAACCGAACGTTTACTAAATAGCAAAAAAGAAGTCTTTTCAGAAATTTCGAGCTAGTTTTCCCCCTCTATAAGAAGCCTATTTCTTTTGCCAAAACACGCAAACAACAATTATCAATACACTTATCTTTATAAAACGGGTTCGGTTTCCGTAGTGGCAACTTCTAATTACCAAAAGCTAACACATTCACCAGAAAAATAATGCTGGAAACAAATCCATCCCTGGCTTATGAATCGTTTGCATGAAAAGTGACCCACATCTAGTTTTTTATTGCAAGAAAGGAATTCTGTTACTTTTGTATGTATGGGTGAAGAGAAAGATCAAATAGTTTCACAGCAGATTACCACAATGAGACTTCTTGAAATGAATAAGCTTCAAAGCGTCGCCTTTCACACAGGAATTGCATATAATATAATTATATCATAATGTGAAGCTTTACATTAGCCCAAGGACTGTGCTCAAATTTGAAAGTAAAAGAAAACCTTCCTCTTAACTCTCCCCACATATATATATTTTATCTTCTCATGTAGATCACTGACGACTTGAAATAAGAACTTACAACAGACTGTAAAATTTACATTGCCGTTGAATTCCCTTCTAATTTAACACCGAAGTGACAGCATAAAAATAATCTAATCCAACAGTGGCTTCGGCTTGAAATTCGTGGATTAGTTCAGTGGATTACATCAGGTCTCCCCATGTAGAGGGACCTTTTCATACGGGCCATGGCACTGGATAATCATGGGATTCTCACCTGATAAGTGTATCAGTTGTCAGTCACCTTACTACAATTTGTAACATATAATATAAATAAATAATAAAATATTTACCTGGAGAGTGTAGAGAAAATTCTCCCCAGAAATCCCTACAGTAGTTCATAATATCCGACGCTTTTTAGAAAAAAATAATCAAAATTTCCAAAGTAAGCAAGAAAATGGTACACAACCAAACTGGCAAGATATATACATCCAGCTTAAAGCAAGGCCGGCCAATGAGAAAACAGTAATTAAAATACAATAATAATAATAAAATAATAGTTTTTCCCCCTGTAGGATAAGGTGACTGAACAACAGAAGTGCCACTAGTGCTTGAAGCCCCTAAATTCCCAGTACCGATGCATAGGATATAGGGCCAGCGATGAACTGCTGACTGGAGGCACATCTGAAGCAGCCGAGTTGGTCTTCTTTGTACAAACCTTTCCTTCCTCAGCAGAGGAGAGAGTAAACATTTCGCCGGTGCTTGCGTGAAGAAATAGTAGATAACACGAAGAAACGCTAAAATTTCAAGATGGCGACCAATATGGCCGCTCTTCCGCCAAAAATCGCGCACAAACTCAGGAGCTCGGTTACACACAACCGCCCAAGGAAGGAATCCGGGTTCTGACCCTAAGAGCTCAGACAAAGAACGTATAAGGAAAAGAAGTTCAGCTTTGACAAAGCGTAAGTGGCGACCTCAAGTGGTGTTTCGATTCGTATCGTGCATTTGTTTAAGTTGGGAAGCAAACAATAAGGGGCAAAGGAATTATGCATCAAAAAATTTATATTTTAAAAAAGGAAAAAAAGTAACTGGACTTTGTATTTGAAAAAAATAATATCATGATTTTAATAAAGGTTTATTTTCTCCATTGGAATTATTTTTCGTTGAACCAACAATTATAAATTGAACGGATAGAGACGATTTGAAATTAGCCTGAAGTTAATTTATAAAATAAATTATTACAATTAAGAGCTTTCTCGGTTGCATGGAAACAGGGACCAGAACTGAGATTAATATTGTATTGTAAACTTCACAAAAATTGGGAGGTCCTTCTTCAGGCTTTCCCATTTAAAGGATATTAATATACTCTGTAGGATATCAATGGGAAAAGTGAAGAGAATGGAAGTTGACAGTAACATGTAATTACAAAAGCGTTCGTCCCCTGTAATGTTCGTTTCACCTCTACGCCAAATGCGCGATACTCGATTTTACATTAATCTCTATGGAAGCTGAACTTCTCCCTCTGCATTCTTTGGCTCAGAGAAGGCTGGGAAAGGGAGCCCATTGGATAGCTGTTATGAGACAGATAGAAGCTTTCTGTCAAGGCCATTCAGTGTGTTTTTTAACGTGCACAGGGTATAGCTCTCTTGCAGAAGGAGCCACAGCTTTACACTGACTGAAGGCAAGGCAGTTTTGTAGAGAGAAATCTCAACGGTGACACAGTTGGGATTTGAACCTGGGAATTGCAAATTACGAGCCTAGTGCGCTTCCGACTGAGCCAACCGCTGTCCCCCTGAAACGAGGATGGCAGGCTGAGACGTAAAGGGCAAGCCGAACAATTTTAGTAAATCATATTTTGATAATATCGAAAATATTCGTTTAAAAAGTATTTGTTTAATCACAGTGTTATTAATAAGGGAAAGTAACAAGGTGTATTGAAAAGCTAATGCGCAACTTAGGGCTGCACTTTGAGAAGCCCTGACTTATGTGGTCAAAATACCTAATGTATCTGTAATAATCTGTTAATAATGGGATTAAATATGGGATTCATAATTTAGTGAAGTTTTAATGTTTTAATCTGAAATAAGAAAATTTCATATCTATAAATATATATTATATTTACAACAGCAAATATACAATAAAAATGCAACAATAAATAAAAATAAATAAATTAGAGGGACATGACAAAATCCCAACAGTCAATTACCAGTGTACGTAATAAACAAGATTCATCATCACTAAGGAAACGCATCCTTTTCTAAATGACCTTGACTTTCGATGAACAAGGTACGAACCACAACATCCCATCGAGATTAGGCTTTGAATTTATATTGGCACCAACTACAAGGGGATTGATCTTATTAGCGTTTCACCTCGCGAAAGTCGTCACTGACAACAATGAATGGAATAAGATTTTAGTGACGAACAATTTATTTTATCTCTTAGTATTTTTCATGATATAAATGGTTTCATTTTGTCAATAGTCTTATCAGTGCGAAGGGTCGAAAATTCGGTTTCCTTTCGTTCCCCAGGTTCCGCTGCTGCTGCATTTGCATTCTCACGTGAACTGCATTACCTGACCTGCAGCGAATGATGTGCTCTCGTAAGATAAGAGATATGCCACTATTTTGCACATAATGAGCTAAATGGTCAGATCACCAAGAACCCAAGAAATCAGAGAAGGTTGTGGGAAGGGGACCCACTGGAGATCAGCTGTCAGGAGATAGACGGAAACCTCCCGTTAAAGTCATCCAGCTTATTCTTTATCGTTCACAGGGTTCGGCACACGGAGTCATGACTTAACGTCCTATCCGATGGACGGTGGCTTTTCCAAGCTCATCGGTCTCCCCTTTCAAATCGAAGGAAGGATGGGGATTAATGGAGATAAATCTCAATGCTCGCACAGGAGAATAAATTCACTAGTATTAAAATAATAGCAAATCAACTCATGAATGAGAATGTTACTATGAAATAAAATAATTTTTTCTCCACTTTTAAAAAGTGATTGCAAGGAAAGGATTAAAACCACCCCTTGAGGATTTGAGTAACATATTTTTTTTGGAATCCCTTAAAATCAATGCTCATCAAAAATGACAAACATTGATCCCGCAACATTAGTTTGAAAGATACAACCACGACGAACTGTGAATTACAGAAATGAAATAGCAGATAAAAGTATGAATAACATCATGTTTTAAAAAATAAAACTGTATTGCCCAAAATAATCACATATTTTAACAAAATTCTTAAAATACTATATGCTACAAATGGAAGAAAATTACCGGAATTACTGATGAGTATGAAAATTTTTGTTACAGAGAAAACTACGGCTAACCAAACAGTAATCTGTTAATGGCGAAAATGTTACAAGCAAAAGAAAAGATCACACAGTTCAAGATAATTAAGCATTTTAAGGCGAGGTCAATTTCTATAATCTGACTGCAAAATGCTTCATACAGGAAGTAGTTCTCTCAAGAGAAGATTGCATGATTAATAATAAGATCCCCAAACAGCGTTGAAAGAGAATATCAGGCATATTTAAAAGTAAATTTTAGGCGATAATGATCCTTATTAAAACAGTAATTCATTATTTAATAATAAATAAATGCTGTTTACTCTTCAAAATAAAACCTTTATCAAAATTATTAATAAATAAGCATTAATAACTCAAATAAGACATACCATGCATGCCTTACATTCATGGAAGATAAAGCATTGGTAATTTTATTAGATTATTACTAATCCCTTTAGGAATGCAAACATCACTCGACATAATTAGCAGTACAAAGCCAGAATATTTTTCTTCCTTAACAGGAGATTTAAAGTTTTAGTTCATCATTGGCCAGTACAAGATATGCACTCAGAGGTTTAGTGACTTCAAATTCTTGTGAAGGGCTAAGTACGAGGAACATTTATTTCTTATAATGGATTCTGTTACTCATTTCAAAGATTTTACTAAAATCAATCGTAAGCATAGGAAGCCTTCTGGATCAGGAAATAAAGACATCTCGACGTCTGCTTTCTTTCGTTATATTTGCTCAAGTACGTAACTCTTTTACGCGTTCATAAGAGAAATTTTTCGATTTTTTAATTAATGTACGTATTTGAAAAAATTAATTGAGCCAAGTGTTGGACTGAGTTGATTTCCCTCTGAACAGTATTCCTTACTTTTCATGTGCAATCGATTAAATAGCCAAGGCTTGCGTCGGGGAATAGAAGGCAGAGGTCAATGAGAAGACAAATATGCCTTTCGCAATTGAGTTCCTGAGTGTCGAAAATACTTTAATAACAAGAAAGCAAAATGATGGGGAGAAAATTCGGAAAGAGGGAAAGAAAACGAAACAATGAAATGAAACCCGAACACATTAGAAGTTGCGTTGAAACGATTTTCAGGATAATAGTAGTCGATAAAATTACTTGTTCGGGGAAAGATGAATTAATAGTGGCAGATATCAAGTCAAGTAAGTCGTTTTGTTACTCAACAGGATCACATACTGCTGATTTCATACTTTTGTCTCCCCGATTTCCAAGGCACACCGACCAAGCAAAATATTATTAATTTCCATGCTATATCAATATATAGAAATCTAACTTATATAATATAGGAACCTAACTTTAGATATAGGAATCTAACTTTAGATATAGGAATCTAACTTCTATAATATGCATTTATTACAAAATATGCATTTAATGGAAAAATGTTACTGAAGGTAAATTAAAGATCAGAATCAAATCTTTCGAAATCTCCATTTTCAACAATAATCGTTCAGTATTTAAAGAGTGATAGAATCTGGAATCACAAACATCGTAAGAAATGACCTCAGAAATTAATTAAAACTTAGTATTATAAAAAATAAGTATTGCTTCAAACTCTTTTAATAAAATAAATATGCATTTTAGAAATTTGCCTAATGATTATTTCAATATTAGACTAGTATGAATGATATTTGAAAAACAAGATAATTTATTCCTAAATATTTCAGCTTACATTAATGATCCTTCTTCACTTAATAAATATTGTTGAAAGTCTAGATTTAAGTAGAGTTCATTATGATCTTTAATTTATCTTAGGTCACATTTTCCCATTAAATACATATTTTAGAAGTTATAGAGCAAAGTGTGCGATACCGCCCCCTGGGGGGCGCTGGAACGATCCAGGGAGTCGGTAGTAGCCGCGGGTGAAATTGGGGGGGCGGTGGAAGCATAAAGAAAGAAGGGAAGCTAAGAAAACTTTGAAAAATCGTTCGTACATGTTTCTTCTGTTGTGTAACAGAGAGTTATAGTCGTAGTGATTACTTTATTTTCCAAATAAACACATAAAAATTTTCTTCATTATCTTAATTTTCTGTGTGTAATGTGAATGTTACTATGGTTGATTTTAATAAATAATTTTATAATTTCAAGCTTCAAAGTGTCTTATTTACAACAACATCTTTCTTTACTATGTTGTAGGACGTAGGTAGAAGTATAGATACATAAAAAAACGCAAATTTGTCACTGCGTCTTTCCGTTTGTTCGCTTAGGGCATTCAACCAAGCATTTCGCTTAACTCCATCACGGACGAAAAGCTTTTTGTGTTCGATTCCTCCTCCCTCTCATTTTCATCATCTTCATCGTCTTTCTCACCGTCTGCCTTCACCTTTCTCAGTTCCTTCTACAGCTCAACGAGGAATTCTCGGAAGTGCACTTTGTCGATGTTGCCCGCCAGAACATAGAGCACACGAAACAGTCTCCGTAGGAAATGCTGGCAATGATGGATTCAATGAGTTTGGGTGTAGTGAGGCTGCTGACGGAGCGAAGGAGCACAAAACACGCACGTAACCAACCAATCACCAGAAACAGGTAGAGTAAAAGTACTCTTCCCATGAGGGCTAGAACGATGAACCAGAACCACGTGATCACGAAAACCTTCTCGTTGACGATGTTGAGGGGGTGCAGGCAGAGGGTGTCGTGCTTTTGAACATCCCCGGAGGAACCGCAACGATGGAACGTGCACTTGGTGACGCGGGGGAAGACCCGAATCATCGGGTCGAAGCGATCTTCCTGTTCCATGTTGGCGAATTTTACCACTTCTGAGCCGTAGCTGGTAAACTCTCCGCCGAGGAATCTGTTGATGAAATAGATTTGTCCTATAACGTTTACGAAATTGAGAGCTTCACAGAGAAGGAAGCGATAAGCATACCACTGGTGATGGTTCATCCGATTCTTGAAATAGAGCGCAAGATTTTTGTAATTTTCTCTTTCCTTTACCTCGAACACCGGATTCTTGAGCTCTTCGATGAGGCCGCCCATTCAACCGCCCTCTTCGCTCTTCCAAATCATCCAAGGGACACGAAACATCACGGACTGAAGAAAAAGAACAAAGCACGCTTATTGGTAGTAGCCATGCTCAATTACTTCGTCTCCTTCTTTGTACTTGTCGACTCCAGGGTGGGCGACTTCTGTGCCCACTTTCATGAAGAGCGCCCTCGGTAAAGTGAACGTTCCTTCCACCCAACAATAGGTGTTGCAATTTCTCAGGAATGTCATCGCGCTGTATGCACATAATGAGTTCGCCAAAAAACTCATAGCCAGATATTAAAATGCTAGCGATGAACAGTGCCAAGCCAGTGGCTTTATAATGCAGTCGGAAGACCGGGTCATCAATTACCATATCTGGCACCCTAAAGATCCCCTTTAGGTTTTCTTGAAAGTATCTACAAACAAAACTTTCTCCATGGCAGAATAACGATACAACAGAACACGAAATCCTTCTTCAAGTATACCTACTTCCTCAGTGTCAACGAATGGAACAAAGTTATGAAGTCTGCTGCTCTGTCTTATCGTCTCTTATCTTACGAGAGCACCTCATTCGCTGCAGGACAGGTAATGCAAATGCAGCAGCAGCAGCGGCCGAACTTTCGACTCTTCGCACTGATAAGACTGTTACCAAACAAACCATTTCTATCCTGAAAAATATTAAAAGATAAAATAAACTGTTCGCCACTAAAATCTTATTCCTTTGATCATGACTTTCGCGAGGTGAAACGCTAATCCCCTTGGTGCCAATATAAATATGAAACCAAATCTCGATGTGGTGTTGTGGTTCGTTTACCTTATTCATCGAAAGTCAAGGTCATTTAGAAAAGGATGCGTTTTCATAGTGATGATGAATCTTGTTTATTACGTACAATGGTAATTGACTGTTGGGATTTTGTCATGTCCCTCTAATTTATTTTTATTTATTGTTACATTTTTATTGTATTTTTGCTGTTGTAAATATTTTTATGTATTAAGTGTGTTTTTGGAAGTGCTATTTTGGGGATGTGACTCATAGATGTTGTTTTCGGGTCTGAGCTGGCTGCCTTCACATGCCGAGTCCGAAAAGCCGTTTTATGGCCATTTACAACTAGCCTGGGGCGCGAGTTCGGGCGCTGGAGACTACGGCAGCGAGAGTAAACAACAGTCTTGAGCGTCGCTGTCAAATAGGAAGGACGTTTGAACACGCATCAAGGGATGCCGCTCTTACTCATACAAAACCCTTAAGGAGAGGGTTCGATTTTGTGCGAGAATCAAGGTTCAGTTCTTGGTGAACCAAGTGCAGTTCTGTGGGACTGAGGTGAGTTTTATATGAACCACGTTTTAGGCAAGGGTTGGAGATCCTTTCGCCGAGTTTGAGGTCGGTCAAGCGAGAATCTGCAAAGTGCGGTTCTCCACCTCATTGCATAATTGTTGGCAGCAGGAAAGCAGCAAAAGCATACGGAGTCGAGCGTATTCCCAGCACGTGATTGTATATAAATGTGAATAAACTGTCGTCCCTTTCGTGCGTGAATTGTTGAACATATTTTTGTACATCACGTGGCGCAGCAAGTCTCAGGCATACGTCGGTACGGGTGTAACCACTCGCGAACTTGTTATTTCACCGAAATAAGGGTGAAAGTAATCAAGGGACTAATTGATCGTCCTCTACTATAGAGTGAGTAAATCGTTTCTCATCCGACCCAACACCACATTCGGCGCAGTTCAAGCAGAATATCTAATTTCACGTGACGAAATAAAAATCAGCGTCGTTCCCTTTGGACTGCCCACGACAGATTTGTGACAGAAACAGTTACAAATTTTAGATAGAGTAATATGTCCTGGTTAAAGGAGCAAGAAATGCAGTCTGGCTCAGTTATGACGGAATGTTCCCGCAAAATAAAATAAATAGTATAAATTATAATAATTATAATATATTATAATTATAAAACCCAGTTTTGGAATTTATAAAGAACAAAACTATAATCGTTAGCATTTCTTTTGCAAAGTGTTACTTATTTTTATCAGGCCAATTTATTTTGTTAGTTTTCATTGGATTTATTATACACATCCAATTTGCATGATAAATTCTATCTCGTGTTTTCAAAATCAAAAGTGTTCATGTTTCATTCAACTCATTTTACTGAAATGCTTCGTTTTTATGTCTGATAATCACGTTTCGGCTAGAAAATCAAAAGTACGTTACTGGGAAAATTTGAACGAACCAAATAAGTTATTTCCTTTCAATCAGCTGCTGATAATAACAAGATCGCGATTTTCATCCAGGTTGTAAACACTTCGTGTAGAATTTTCTGATTCCAGTAAGTAGGTTTTAGCACAACACATTTTAAGTAAACCTATCCCTTACTATTTTTTTAAACAGAATTCTAAACAATTTCGCATTCATAATATTTTGAACAAATTTCACACACCCCTCAACATCTATCTGAAATTTCTTGCTTAAGCGGAAATTAAACACTGCGTGATATTAAGAAAGTATGACTTCAAAATTCCATATGCATTTCTAAGTTGTTTTTTTTCTTCATACATGACAAGCCTCATCTTCCAGTGGGCACTAATACATCTCTAAGTTAATCGATTTCAGTTATTGCTCAACTGAGTTGTGTGCTGCACGAATTTAGATTCATAGCTATGTAAATGGTCTTTAAATTATACTAATCTTATATAGTTCAAATACACTTTGAACCACTTTTAATTATGCACAAGACCAGATCGAAAAGGGAAAGTTCTCCACCCCTGGATACTTTTACTAACTGGTAAACGATGACGAAAAAAATGTCCCACTACTAGATCAGAGGGAAAAAAATGCATATTTGCATTATTCATATTGCATTATTCAGCAAAATAGGTGAATAGACGGGTGAGCAGTTGACAGATAAGTAAGCAGTGGGTTAGCATTGGGTGAGTGGGTGGTGGGTGAGCAGTGGGTAAGTGGATGGTGAGTCGTTACTACTCATTGTAGGTTAATTTCACCATGAACTTACACCTTGAACCTTTGAGTGGGTAAGTAGGTGGTGGATGAGTGAGCAGTGGCTGAGCGGGTGGTGGATGAGTGAGCAGTGGCTGAGCGGGTGGTGAGCAATGGGTAAGTGAGTAATGAGCGAGTAGGTGGGTGTGCGAGTGGTGAGCAGTGAGTGGCGAGCAGTGGGTGAACCACAGAGTAGGGAGGTTACAGAGACTCCACTCACATACATTTCTGGCAATTAATAACCCCATACGTATCGGATTAATAACCCCAATTATTCGAATTAATAACGCCACACGTGTCGGACTAAAGAACTATTTTTACCCGTCGTGCATTGGGCTGGTGCCTCCATCTTGTATTTCAGCTTACGTGTTTTTATCCCAAAGTACAGTTTCTGTACTAATTATTATTTTTTTGTTTAGAAGCAAATTAGTATTATAGTGAGCAAGCCCGTTTGTTGTTTTGTATTTGATCTTTCGCCGTCGTAATGAACAAAACTAAATGTACGGTATGCAGCTCAACTAAACAAAGACTGCACCGTTTTTCTACCGATCTTTCGATGTAAGTAATAATTCTTTAAAATTTACTTTTGGTACCGTTAGTAAACGTTTGCATTATTCCAATTGTATATCATTTTGTTTTAATATTTAATTATTAATTTTATTTCTTTTAACATTTTTTTCACCATGTGCTTTGAGAACCACTGTTTATATTGCGTACATAATGACTTATGTTGACATATGCTGTGTTTAAGATACGAATGAACTTGCTGATCAGGATAGCACTTGATCATTAAGGCAGAGTTCTACTCATTATTCTATTTATAATGATAGCAGAAATTTCGGAAAAAAATTGCATCATATATAATTCCCAAAACAATTATAAGTTTGGTCTTACTCTACTCTTTGCTTATATTTCGATGATACCTTCAAAACCAATATTTCCTACATAATGCAGAAATTAGGGTGGAGCAAAGGATCGCTGCCTTTGGACACAGAACTCTATAAGGTGAACAGATAACTTTTTAGAATTACTTAAAAAAAGAATTCTTTTTATACGTTTTATTGCAGTGTACAACACACGTTAGCTTCTGTATTTGTCAGACATATACATAAAATTAAAAGATTAATGTGCCGAATGTATATATATATATACATTCGGCACATTAACCATTAAGTTTTTCCATCGCATTCGAAAGATATGGTGGAACACAAACCGACCAATCGACAAATATCAAAGCCAAAAGCAATAGGAAGATAAGAAAAAAAACTTCAGAATGCCAGTAAACGCGGGGAATGTCGTAGGCTATGAAAAATTTACCCTTCCATGCTTTCTTCCCTCTAAAAAAGGGGGGAAATATGAAAATGATTGTCTCTCTCATCACCTAAACGCGATTGCGGAAAGTAACAAACTATGTGTCAAATGAAATCTTGTGACGCGAGGAGTGTCATAGACTATAAAAAATTGACCCCCCATGCTTTCTTTCCCTTTAAAAAACAGAAATGTGAAAGTCGTTCTACTCTATCTTCCGAACGGGATGGCCTACAATTAGGAGTAGGTGTCAAAAGAAACTCGTATAATGACCTCGTAAAACTATTTCGAATTTTTCCCCATTATACCCCGTGAAAAACAAAAAGGGGGGGGACGATTTTCGCGGGGGTTGACTTTAGTCGTATCGCAAATTAAACTTTCTCCAATGTCATGGTCTACCTCAAACGTGACTCCAAAAGGGGGGATAAATGTGCTCGATGTTTGTGAGTCGTATATCAAAGGTCTATAAATGGTAGCTAGGCATAAATTAAAAAGAGAGCTATGTACCATCCCCAGTGATGATGCACAGAACCGGCTAGGTCTAGCACATAATGTTCGACCCCGTTTTCTCATGGTGAACCTTTCAGAAGCATTTTTCCGTTAGTACCTTTCAGAAGTGATATTCTCTTTTTGAAGGGAAGAGAAGGGGAGGGCTGCCAGTTCAGCGTAGCCTACTGATCTGGTCATCTATGGCCACTTTTTTCTTTTTTTTTAACCTGCTGAGGAGTGGTCAACTTCACAGGGTCCTGGTGTTGACCATTTATACCTACTATACTGGACTTGTTTATGGATTTGAGCTTGATTATGGACCTTGACTTTCTGCACTGGTGAATCTCTGTTAAGGACAATCTGCCGCTATGTTTTCTGTTTGTTTGTAGGTGGCCAGCCCTAAGTGAACAGAGGCACGGGATACCATATATCAGCTGGTGGATAATCCTGATTAGAGGCTATCGCAGGTACCTGAACCTCACTTAGCTAGTTGGGCATCGCCAATCCTAAACTGGAGTAATGTATCTCGGGTAGGTCTATGGCTCTTCAATAGGTCCACTTGAAAAGGTGATGCCTGAAGTTCCTACCAGCATCGGTGACTTCAGCCGTTAGCTGAGGAGGAACAGATCTTTGGCCCCATGACTGCAATCAGGGAGCTGTTTGATATTGTTGGCCCTACCTATCTCAATACACTAGTTTCTTTAAAAATCCAACTAATCATTTTCTCTCTTCAGGAATGTGGACCGTGAGGACGTTACAGAGAGATTATTCTCTTGGTGTCCTCATGCAGGAATTCCAGCATTATAACCTACATATTCTAGGCTTGGAAGAGACCAGATGAACAGGTGAGATACTGAGAACAGGTGAGATACTTAAAAATAACTTTAAATTTCTCTTTTCAGAGAGGGAGGATGGAAAGCATATCCAAGATGTAGGTTTGCTTCTCAGCAGACATGTCAGTGATGCTATTTTAGGATATGACTGCATTAATGAAAGATTTCTTACAGCAAAATTTAAAACAAAAATTAAAAACTTGAATGCCATCTGTTGCTATGCCCCCACAGAGGACTCTGATGAGAACGAGAAGGATACGTTTTACAGCCAACTTCAGGATATTTTGAATTCTGTGAAGAAAGGAGATATTTCTCTTGTGCTAGGTGACTTCAATGCTAAAGTTGGTACTGACTCTGACCTTTGGGCATGAGTTTTAGGTCCCTTTGGCATTGCTAGTTCCAATGGCAATGGGGAACGTCTCCTACAGGTAAGTAAACTTAATGGTTTACGAATAACTAACACATACTTCAAACACTGGGGCATTTATAAATATACTTGGGTTTCACCTGATGGGTTAAACAGGAATATGATAGATTATATTTTAATTAACAGCAAATGAGCTATTTCTGTTAGGAATACCAGGTAATATAGGGGAGCTGAAATTGAGTCTGACCATTACCTGGTCAAAAGTGTCCTGCAGCTGAACCTTAAGAAATGTTGTGCTAAGGTTAAGAAAATTACCTTCAACACTGAAGGTCTGAAAGATCCAGATATAGCCAAAGCATACCATGATAATCTACTTAGTCATTATGATAATTGTGGTTTGCATACTGTTGAAGCTGAAAAAGAAATGGATCAGTTTAAACAGGCTTTTCTTGAAACCAACAGTACTCTTTTGGGTAAAAGGGAACAGAGGAAACGAAATTGAGTGATAAAGCTATGGACAATATTTCTGAAAGAAGGAAGTGCAGTATTAATATGAATCAACACCCTACTAATCCTAACAGAAGCATTACAACGAGCTTAATAAATGTGTAAAAGATCAGTTAACAGCTGATAAGGATCTTTGGCTTGATAGCTTGGCTGACAAAGCAGAAGAAACAGTTAGACATTGTTATATGTGCGAAGAAACCGACAAATACTCAGGGATTGAGGAATAAACATGGCAAGGTGGTTGAAGGTATTCTGTGATGGCTAGAGGGTCTGAGCATTTCAGAGAAGTTCTAAATAATATGATTATTTCTATTCCCATTGTTTATAATGAGAATAGATGCATTACTGGCTTTAATGATGGCCCTATATCACATTCTAAAGTCACTTTTGCTATCTATAAATTAAAACTGCATAAATCCCCAGGGGTGAATGAAATTACCACTCAAATGCTTAGGCCTGGGAACATTTGTGTTGTCACATGGCTGACTGAAATTTTGAATATTTTTTTATGATAAAAGCATTGTTTTTAAGGATTTTACTAGGGCTTTTTCGTTTATTAGGGCTGTTGATGAGACTGGTAATAGAGTAGGTTTGAGTTCCCAATTTTTAAAAAAGTTGATCGCAGTTCTTGTGATAATTATAGGGGAATTAGTTTACTTTCTGTTCCAGGTATAGTTCTTTGCATGATTATACTTAATAGAATTAAGAATGTGGTTGATGGACAACTGCGTGATGAACAGTGTGGATTCAGAAGTGGTAGGGAATGTTGATATTTGATGAAATGTTTTCACTTAGGTAGATTCTTGAGAAATGTTTACTTTCAGAAATCTGTGGTTACTAGCTTTATAGAGTTCAAAAAAGGCTTTTGACTCTCTGATCGACATAATTTATGTTTGATTGCTAAATAATATGGAATACCTGATAAGTTAGTGTAATGAAAACTCTATAATAATTCTGAGTCGTGTGTGAGAGTTGGTACGTCTTGCAGCGATTGATTTAGCATTGCTAGTGGAGTTAGACAAGGGTGCATTTTGTCTCCCTTTCTCTTTTGTTTGGTTATTGATTATGTTATGCGAAATTCTTTGCAAGGGAAAGATTTCGGCCTTAAATAGTCTAGAGCAGTGGTTTTCAATCTTTTATGCTTCACGTACCCCTTGGAAATGTATATGTAACTGGCGTACCCCTTGTATAGATAGATAAAACTATAGTTATAGTATAACAATGGGAATAAAAATAAAACATATACATATATACACATTAAATTTTGTATTCTTAAATTACCTGTATCGATAAACACAAAAAATGACGTAAACAATTTAACAAATCTTATAAAATTATAAACATTTTACTTGGTAATCAGTGAAATGGTTGCGCTTGTTTACGTTTGCACAGTTCATCAATGGATGGGATTATCTTGCTAAGGTAGAGTCCTAAGTCATCCTCAACATCCAGCCTGTTCCTCTATTTATTTTTTAAGGCAGTTAAAGATGAAAAATCAATTTCTCATAAATAAGTTGTTGTGAAAGCTAAATATTTGACTGCAATTCTTAACAAAGTCGGATATTCCTTCTACACTCCAATCCAAAAACGAATCAATGGCTTTTTGGAATGAGTGCTTTTTAAACTATTGTCACAAGATATCTCAATTAACACTTCTTTATTGGACAATGGAAGCTTACATTTTTCCAAATCAAATGTGAAGGGGTCTCGAAAACATTCTTGCGTTTCATTAGAGGGTGGAAAATATTGCCTTATAAGAGTGTTAAGTGAACGATTATTTGTTGTCTGATGTCTTCAAAGTCTGCAATCATTTGCTTACTTTCTTTAAGAAATGAATCTAGTCGCTGAAATTGGTCACAGCTGTTCTTTTTAATTCCGTTTCCCCAGAGAGAAATGTTTTTTTTTTTATCATGGCCTCTATTTTCTTCTCAACATAGAACACATCAACCTTGTCTTCTTGCAATAATAAATTCAAAATATTCATTTTTTTCAAAATTATCAGCTAAATTTGCTAACCGTAGAAGCCGAATTCTAAGTCTTGTAGTCTCAAAGAAAGTCGAAACTCGTGGGTCCATGAAAAAAAGGCGTACTTCATTGTGGAGTTCAAATAAACATTTCCTCGTGACAAACAACGTACTTCTATGTGAAGCAGCAATCTCTTATGTAGGCTACCCATTTCTTCACACATAATTAAAAAAAAAAATCGAGACTTCAATGGTCGGGTTTTGATGAAATTCATTATTTGTAACTTTCATCCAGAACTCTTTTCAAATCATCAGGGAGAAATTTAACTATCAGCGCTTCATGGTGAAGACAACAACGAGTGAACTTACATTCTGGTGCAACTTATTTTATACGACCTGCTAGTCGTGTGATACAATCACACATTGCTTTTGCTCCGTCAGTACATACAGAAATACATTTTTTTCCATTCAAGGTTGTTTTCGGAAAAAAATTAATCAATCATATTAAAAATATCCTCAACCATAGTAGAAGGTTTGAGAGGCTTACAAAATAAAATATCTTCAAATATTGCATACTGGAATTTTCCACGCACAAAAACAAGTAATTGACCTAGCCCAGGTGCATCTGTCGACTCATCCACTTGTATGGCAAACCACGGGCTACATTGAAAAGCTTGAATGGGTTGGTCCTTAATATTACGGGCCATTTCTTTATTCTCGTGGAAACTGTGACGTTTGACAAAGGAATGGTTCTGACAAGGTTTGCCTCTTTTTGACCAAACATACAAGAGGCTATTTCTTCCGCTGCTGGAAGAATGAGTGACTCGCCTATTGTATGAGCCTTTCCGGCTTTGGCAATTTGAAGGCTTACTTTGTAAGAAGCTTTAAGTGCACTTTTATTTTCTTACACCAGAAAAGTGCTAAATTACGGTTTTTCTACTACTCAAGTCTTCCAAAAGACGTTCAAAATAGCTTAAGGGCTTATTTTTTAAATGCTCATGTTTTGTTTCAAAGTGTCGCCGTAAAAGAGATGGTTTCATAGAATTTTGTGACAGGACTTCAGAACAAACAACGTACTGTGGATTTGGTTCTACTAAATTTCCTGTCCATGTAAAGCCAAAATGTAAATATGATTCATGATATTTGCGTAAATATCATGAATCATATTTACATTTGGCATTTTTATTGGCATTTTTAATTTTTTTTATCGTTTGATTGTTTAACGTTCTTTTAGTTACTGCTGAACCCACCTCTTTACTCACATGGGATGATGACGTAGTCATAGATGTAGAAGCAATCGGCTCCGGCTCCCGTTACTTTTCTTCTTAATTATCCATTTATCCATGTTTCAAGGCACTTTAGAAACACGTTCATTTAACTTCACAAGTACACTGAAGACTAAAATTAACTTTAAGCGCAGCAAGTGAAATAAATCACAACAAATACATAGAGCAGTAAGAAGGCACATTGACTCACTTAGAATGGATGTTTTGAGAGGGCGATCAGCTGTTCGGGTAGGTTCGGCTCTCAGGTAGGGAGGATTGACAACGTGTACAGACATGAACTACAGCGCCGCGCTTCGTCACTCAATTATCAGAAATTAATCAGTAGAAGTGTTGCCAACTTAGCGACTTGTTACTAGATCTAGCGACTTTTGAGCTCTCAGGCGTACCCTAAAAAATTTTACCGCGTACCCAACATTGAGAAACTCCAGTCTAGAGATTTCAGATTTCAGATGATTTGGCCCTGTTGACTAATGATGTTGATGATATGAATTCGTTCATTAGGGCTGTTGATGAGACTGATAATAGAGAAGGTTTGATGATAGACAGGGAAAAACACTAAAGTGATGAAAACTGGTCAGGCAGACAGTGCTTCAGTTGCTTTGAATGGCTGCACTCTTGATCAAGTGTCTCAGTTTAATATCTTGGGAGCTATGTAACAGATACTGGTGATGTGTGCTATGAGATAAATAGAATAGAGATTGCCGCTGGGACTTTTAAGAATCTATGGAGAGTGTGAAAAAATAGGCTTATACACCTAAAGACTAAAATTAGGCTGTATAATAGTTTGCTTCTTTCTAAGTTTAGTTATGGTAGCGAAACATGGACCCTTTGTAAGAAAGATAACAAGAAACTCGATGCCTTTTATTCTAGATGCTTACGCAGTATCTTGGGCATTAAGTGGTTTGACTTTGTAAGTAATGATGAGGTTAGAAGGAGTCATCAACCTCCTATGAGCAGCATATTGTGCACAGAAAGATTGCGTTGGTTTGGCCATCTTGCCCGTATGCATAGCTGCAGATTGGCAAACAGGATTATGAACAGTGTGCCTAAGAGTTTCAGAAAAAGTGGGAAACCTAGGATGCGATGGTCAATGTCAAACAGGGCCTTGTTAGAATTGGTCTAGAGTTGCCAAATGCAGCAGCTGTAGCTCAAAAGAAACACGTCTGGAGAGGAAAATTACACAGTCTGGTTGGACCTCCGTAGCCCTGGCTGCATGAGGATTTTTTTATGTATGTATGTATGTATGTATCTATGTATGTATGTATATCAAAGTTGTGGAAGGTTGGTGTTTTTAGAGACAACTAAAAAGTATAAATTGAAAAATTAAAAAATACATGTCTGCCTCTAAGGCCCTAAAAAGTAGAAAATAAACCTAAACCATATCGATGGCGCAATGACTCTCTGAATTCGCATTCGCTTAGAAGGAAGATAGCGTGCCGATTTACCTACTCAACAAGGTTGCCGGCGCCCTATCTTTCTTTGAAGTGAATACGAACTCGGTGACTGATTGCACCATCGATATGCTTCAGGTTTACTTTCTGCATTTTAGGGAAATATAGTCACTGGAAATAAAGCTATGCACCAATCCCCTGTGATGATGCATAGAACCGGCCAGACCTAGCACCTAATGTCTGACCCCGTCTTCTCGTGGTGCAGGCCATTAGTACCTCTCAAAAGAGATACTCTCTTGTGGAAAGGAACAGATGGGGAGAGCTTCCAGATCAGTTTGTTCTACTGATCTGGACAACTATGACTACTTTTAATTTTTTCTACCCTGCTGAGGGGTAGTCAGTCACACAGGGTCGTGGCACTGACCATATATACCAACCTGAACGGAATTATGGCTCTGAGCTTGATTATGGATCCTGATTTTGCTGCACTGGTGGACTTCTGTGGAGGGAAAATCTTCCGCTGTGTTTTCTGTTTGTTTGTGGGTTGACAGCCCCAAGTGAATAGATTCACAGGATATGTTTATCAGCTGGTGGATAATCCTGAGCAGAGGTCATCGCAGGCACCTGAACTCTCTGCTTCTACTGGCATCGTCAAATTCTACATTGGAGGAAGTCTTCCAGTGTAGGGGAGTGTAGATGGCTTCACCCTTCAGTGGTGGGGGAATGAGTCTTTGCCCTATTCCTGCGATTAGGGGGCTGCTTGATATTGTTGGCATTCCCTCTCTCAATAAACATAGTTTCTTTAAACATCCCACTAACCATTTTCTCACAGTAGGTAATTGGAATGTGAGGACTCTGCATATAGCTTATTCTCTTTATGTCCTCACACAAGAATTCCACCGTTATAATGTAGATATTCTCGGCTTGCAAGAGACCAGATGGACAGATAAAGGTCAGATTTTTAAAAATAATCATAAATTTATCTTTTCGGGGAAAGATGGCAATAAGCATCACCAAGGCGTGGGTCTGCTTCTCACCAGACACGCCAGTGATGCTCTTCTAGGATATGAATGTATTACTGAAAGGTTTCTTACAGCAAAATTTCAGACAAGCATTAAAGACTTGAATGTTATTTGCCGTTATGCCCCCACTGAGGATGCCGGTGAGGATGAGAAGGATAGGTTTTACGGACAACTACAGGATATTTTGAATTCTGTCAAGAAAGGAGATATTACCCTTGTTCTAGGTGACTTCAATGCCAAAGTTGGTACTGACTCTGGGTGATAGGCCCTTTTGGTATTGGTGGCTGTAATGGCAATGGGCAACATCTCCTACAGGTAAGTAAACTCAATGAATTCAGAATAACTAACACTTATTATAAACACTGTGACATATACATAAGTACACATGGGTTTCACCTGATGGGCTACATAAGAATATGATTGATTATATTTTAATTAACAGCAAATGGGCTAGTTCTGTTAGGAATACCAGGTCATATAGGGGAGATGAAATTGGATCTGATCTTTACCTTGTTAAAAGTGTCGTGCAACTTAAATTTAAAAAGTGTTGTGCTAAAGTTAAAAAATTTACCTTTAATACCGAAGCTCTGAAAGACCCAGTTATAGCCAAAGCTTACTATGATAGGTTACTTAGTCATTATGATAGTCATGGTATGCTTACTACTGAATATGAGGAAGAATGGGATCATTATAAACAGGCTTTTTTGGACACTATAAACAGTACTCTTTTACATTATAAACAGTACTCTTTTAGTAAAAAAGGAGCAGAGGAGACAGAATTATTTGAGTGATAAGGCACTTGAGCTTATTTCAGAAAGAAAGAACTGCAGGAATGTCCTTAATCAATACCCTACTAGTCCCAATAGAAAGCATTACAGAGAACTTAATAAACGTGTAAAGGATTAGTTAGCTGCTGATAAGAATATTTGGCTTGATGGCTTTGCTGACAAAGCCAAGGAAGCAGTTAGACAGCACAACAGCAGAGAGTTGTACCAGATAGTTAATGTTTTGTGTGGTAGAAAACGAACAGGTACTGAAGAATAAACAAGGTAAGATTATAGAAGGTGAAGATTCTGTCATGACTAGGTGTACTGAGCATTTCAGTGATGTTCTAAACTATGTGGTTAATTCTACTCCTACTGTTTCTAATGATGATAGATGCATTACTGGCTTTAATGTTGGCCCTATAACACAGTCTGAAGTTATTTTAGCTGTTTATAAACTTAAACTACATAAATCCCCAGGGGTAGAAGAAATTACTGCTACGAAATGCTTAGAGTTGATAATGATTCAGTTACCACATGGATGACTGAAATTTTGAATATCTTTTATGGCAATGGCATGGTTCCTAAGGATTTTACTAGAGCTATTATTATACCTATTTTTAAAAAAGGGAATCACACTTCTTGTGATAACTATAGGGGTATCAGCCTACTTTCTGTTGCAGGTAAAGTGCTTTGCATGATTGTGCTTAATACAATTAAGAATCTGGTTGACAGTCAATTGCGTGATGAGCAATGTGGGTTCAGAAGTGGTAGGGGATGTGTAGATCAAATATTTTCACTCGGGCAGATCCTTGAGAAATGTTCAGAGTTTCAGAAACCTTTGGTTGCTAGCTTTGTTGATTTCAAAAAGGCTTTTGACTCCGTTGATCGTCATAATTTGTGGTTGATTGTGAGATCGTATGGCATACCAGACAAGTTAGTTAACATAATGAAAGCTCTCTATAACACTGAGTGAGGCTTGTAGCAATTGGTTCAGCGTTGCCTCTGGTGTTCGACAAAGGTGCCTTTTGTCCACTTTTCTCTTTAATTTGGTCATTGATTATATAATGCGAAATTCACTGCAAAGGAAAAATTTGGCCTTAAATTGTCTGGAAATCTGAAAATTTCTGATTTAGATTATGCTGATAATTTGACCTTGTTGGCTAATGATGATGAGATGAATTCTTTTACTAGGGTTGTTGATGAGACTGGTAATAGAATTGGTTTGGTTATAAACAGAGAAAAAACTAAAGTGATGAAAATTGGTCAGGCAGGCTGTGATTCAGTTAATCTGAATGGTTGCAGTCTTGAGCAGGTGTCTCAGTTTAATTATCTTGGGAGTTATGTAACAGATACTGGTGATGTGCGGTATGAGATTAACAGGCAAATAGGGATTGGCCCTGGGACTTTTAGTAATCTATGGAGAGTGTGGAGAAATAGGCGTATACACCTAAAGATTAAAAATAGACTGTATAATAGCTTGGGTCTTTCTAGGGTTATTTGTGGTAGTGAAACGTGGACGTTTTGTAAGCAACAGGAAACTTGATGCTTTTGATGCTAGATGCTTACACAATATTTTGGGTATTAGGTGGTTCAACTTTGTAAGTAATGAAGAGGTTAGGCAAAGGAGTCGGCAACCTCCTCTGAGCAGTATATTGTGCAGAGAGAGATTCCGTTGGTTTGGCAATGTTGCCCATATGGATAATTATAGATTAGCGAATAGGGTTATGAACAGTGTGCCTAAAGGACTCAGAAAGAGGGGAAGACTTAGGATGCGGTGGGCAGACAATGTTAAACAGGACCTTGTTAGAATTGGTGTGCAGTGGAGAGATGCAGTAGATGTAGCTCAGGACAGATATGCTTGCTGAACTAAATTGCGCAGTCTGGTTGGACCTCCGTAACCCATGGCTGCTTGAAGATGATGATGATGATAAAAAGATAGGTATTTTTTTAAATTTTTTAATTTATATATTTTTTTTACTTCCTGGCTTGGTTCGGTATACCTTCAGTAATTCAGTAGTTAGGTATCACAGGAAATGCTTGTACACATAGAACTAATGAAATATTTAGTTGAAAAAATTAATTTTGACCTGAGTGGAATTCGAACCCATACTCCTATTCAGCTATATATTAGTAGTAGATGGGCCACTTTGGGGGCAAATGACCTTTTGACCTTGAAGGTTACGCAGCAGTCAGATGACCCCCAAAAGTCCCGTGATTTTGCCGTTCGTCCGCTATTTTGTATTCTGACGTCATATTCTCGAAAGGTTCCTCGATTTTCCCGCCATTTTGGATTCTGACGGCACACTCTCGAAAAGTCCCTCGATTTTCCCGCCATTTTGTATACTGACGTCATATTCTCGAAAGGTCCCGTGATTTTTGCCGTTCGTTCACCATTTTGGATTCTGACGTAGTTACGTCATCCCCCTGATTGACCACGCCCCTCCAAAAGTCCCGTGATTTTTCCGCCATCTTGGATTCTTGCATAGTTGAGTCATCATCCCCTGGTTGACCCAAACCCATCGTGAAGCAACCGTCCCAAATATTTTTATTGCAGCGCCATCTAGTGTTTCTAGTGTTTAACTATATTTATAAAAAAAGTCTCCCACCAGTGGGTTCGATGAGTCATCCCGTTCATCAAAGTTTCTTTGTGAAAACGGAGGATAACGATGATTCACAGGGACACGTTCCAACACGTCGACAGCCAACGTCTCGAATTACGTTGTCAGATATTGGATTGTTCGAAAACATACCCCTGGTGTCTAAACCACGTATTATATTTTAATCGTAATTTAAAAATATCGGAATTTTACCAGATAGCTCCATCTAGCGTCAGATCTCGACCAATGGAAGGCTATGACAGGATGACGTCACAGGTTTAAGGTATAAGTATTACCGCTTGACAGCTGATAAGACATTAGTTGTTCAGTATCGTAACCATGGCCTGTGTTAAGCGTTCCCTGACCGGTGGCGAACTTCCTGCAAGCGACTTGCTCTTAGAGATGATGATCAGCATATGTTTCAGTTAGGCTCTGATTTGTTTGCGAATGTTTGTGAGTACAAGAACTATCCCAAAGTGCACATACGTCTGTTCAAGAGGTTTAGTGATAATTCGTTAAAACTGTATCCTACAAAAGACGGTGTGATGTTGTCTGAAGAACAGTGGCATGGACTGGTTTCTTATGTACCTACAATCGTCGAAGCATTCAAAGATATCGAATACGGCGAGTATGAACTGGACTCTACAGTTTGTTGCGTCGTGCTCAAGGGTAGACACGGGGTGCTCATTACAAAAACTATTCCCCGTGAGTGCTCCAATGTCTTCATCGATTCGTCTCAGCATCGAGCAGTGGGAGAGGCTAACAGATTCCTGTGACTCAATCACCTACAGTTTGATGGCCATGAAGTTTGAAAATGGTAAATTTTCGAATGCCGTGTGGAATGCAGAATTAGCTGCAAACCTTTCTCGAAGAAGCCTATCTAATGATCAGCCCCACGAGCAAGACAGCGGTGATTCAGTAAAGCTTATGGACTGTTTAAAGCAGACTTTGAATACAATCGTCAGAAAAGAACTTTTTACGATTCTACGTAAGAACTGTATCGGGTGCGAAGTGGATCATCCGAGTCGACTACGTCATTCGTGCCTTACCCTAACCGATGAATCAATTGTTGACTATTTCACAGAAGCAGTAAGAAACATTCATTTAACGGATATTGCTGAACGTTTTGTAGAAGAATCAGGTATTGAATTAAATCGACCAGCTAATATCTCATTTATGTCTGAATTGAACTTTCCAACGTTACTAAAAGAGCTGCACGACGAACTGGTACGTACATCTGAATACGTACTAACTAAATATTAATGTGACCTTAAGGTTATTCTATTGCAAAAATAAGTGTTAATTTTTTCATGTTAATAAATATGAATGTCTCTCTGATATTTATGTCATTGTGATTTCTTTCTTCGTGTAGTTAACATAAATTTTAAGGTTAGCATTGAAAGTGTTAATATCGTTTGCTGTAATGAACGTTCTCAAGTCTCTGTATCAAGACCCAGCACAGCCCGCAAGTTATGCTGGGGTGGATGCTTTATATCGTGCTGTAAAAGAAAGGGAGGGAAACTGAAGAAGGCAAAAATAGCGGAATGGTTGAGGGGGAAGGAAGCTTACACTATTCACAAACCCGTGAAACATCGGTTTCTCAAGAACAGAGTGATAGTGGGGTGTAAAGAACAATTTCAGGCAGATCTGGTAGATTTGTCATCTCTTAGTAAACATAATGACGACTACAAATATTTACTGACATGTATAGACGTGCTTTCGAAATACGCATGGGCAGTCCCTTTAAAACAGAAATCGGGGCAACTGATCACAAAAGCCTTTCAAAAAATATTTCACGAAAGAAAGCCTCAGAAATTACAAACAGATAAGGGGACAGAATTCACTAACCGAGTGTTTCAAAAGTATCTAAAAGCACAGGGGGTTGAATTTTTCACTACTCATAACGAAACCAAAGCTAGCATAGTAGAACGATTCAATCGTACGTTAAAAACAAAAATGTGGAAATATTTCACAGATAAAAATACGAATCGCTACGTCGATGTGATAGACCAGCTATTGCACAGTTATAATCACACCTATCACCGTAGCATAAAAATGAAACCCGTTTTGGTATCACGTGAAAACGAGAGTCGCGTGTGGAAAACTCTGTATGACAATGTGTGGTCTCCGCAAAACCCCAATTATAAATTTCAGGTGGGGGATACCATACGCATTGTGAAATCTAAACTACATTTTTCGAAAGGGTACGAGGGTAACTGGACAGAAGAAATCTTTGTCGTTGACAAACGACTACCCAGAACACCACCAGTCTACAGAATTAAGGATCTTATGGGAGACGTGATAAAAGGAACGTTTTACGAACAGGAATTACAAAAAATAAAGAAAAATCTTTATTATCCAGTGGAGAAAATAATTAAAAAGAGGCGTCGTAAAGGAAAAGTGGAATACTTCGTCAAATTCAAAGGATATCCAATCAAATTCAACACTTGGATACCTGCCCGTGATATGGCACCCCTATAAATAGAGAGGTATCGAGAATCATTCACCATAAATTATGTCTTTTTACGTAACGCTACCCAGCGACAGTTCGCTGAAATATTTTCCCGAAAATAAGACGTCTCATTATATCACTAGACTCCCTAAACCCATAACATTAGAGGGTCAATGGGAAGTTGCCCTGGCAGAAATCATTTACCCTCATACTTGGTATAATGTTACTCCGTTTAATAATTTATTTGGATTTCACTTGGGAACAGGGGATATGTACGGTAGGCGGATACCTCCAGGAATGTATGAAACAGTCCCCGACCTGCTACGGGCTATGATTTTACCGTCGCTTAACGGAAAAATCAACGTGACGTATCATAAAGTCACCAAAAGAGTGAAAGTAGAAATTGTCAACAATGCCAAATTGGAACTTTATACAGGCTTAGCCGAAATGTTAGGTTTTGAGGCAGGTACTATTGTTCAAACGATGGAAGCACCCTACGTGGCAGACATGCAAACAGTTTACCCAGCGCTATTCGTTTACACTGATCTCGTAGAAACTCAGATAGTAGGGGACGTCTTGGCTCCTTTATTACGCATCGTGAAGGTGAACGGTAAAGACGGAGAAATAATCAGTGCGCAGTACGATCGACCTCACTATCTGCCGTTAATCAGAAACAATTTCCAAACTGTAGAAATCGTTATAAGGTCGAACACAGGTCATCTGATACCATTTGAACGAGGGAGAGTGTTGGTGAAACTTCATTTCCGACTGAAGCAGCTGTTTTAAAAAAAAATGCACGTTCTTTACAAGTGTTGCACTAAACATTATGAGGACTATTACACAGCCCAAGTAGGTAATAGTCTGTCGTATTATCAAGGTCATCCATTACAGAGGGGATATGGTTTAGGAGGATTTTTTGGAGCTCTCTTTAAAGCTGCTGTGCCGTTATTAAAACAAGGAGCTAAAACTGTCGGTAAAGAAGCATTGCGAACAGGTATGAAGATAGCTGATGATGTTTTACGGGGTCAAAATCCCAAAAATGCTGCTAGACAGAGAATCAAGGAAGCTGGAAGGAAACTGGGGGAAAAAGCTTACATCAAAGCTAAAGAGATGATGGGGGCAGGCATTAAAAGGAAACGAGGTCAGCCGAAACGTGTCATTTCTTCAAAGGCGAGAAGAGTGTTAGGACGTGACATATTCGATCCGTAATGGCTTTTATTCATCGTGATTCGCTGGAGTGCGCTAAATCAGAACTCGACTTATTTGCTTTACCTCCCACACAGACCCTCATTGAAGCGGGACAGTGGGTTGAATATCACCCCCTGGCTAACATCTACGATGGAGGACCCTTAGAATTTCATGTATCTGGAAGCGGCAAGGAATACATTGATCTTTCCCAGACTATGCTCTATGTGAAAGCCAAGATAGTGAAAGCTCCCAATCTACCTCTAAAGAAAGATGAACTCGTCGGTCCAGCAAACCTGTTTTTGCATTCGCTCTTTGCCCAAATTGACGTATCGCTAAACGACCGCCTCGTATCCAGTTCCAATAATACTTATCTTTACCGAGCTATGATTGAGACGCTGCTGAACCACGGTGAAGACAGTAAGAAGTCTCAGCTGACGTGTGAACTGTTTTACAAAGATACAGCCGGATGTATGAGTGAGACAAACCCAGCAGAAGCAGGAAAACCAAATAAGGGTTTGCAACAGAGATGTCAATTAACAGATCAGAGTGTTATCGTCGATATGATAGGTACGCCACACTGCGATATATTCTTTCAAAACCGCCTGCTTTTAAATCTAGTGGATATAAAAATCAAACTGATCCGCAGCAAAGACCCCTTTTGTCTACTGTCATCTTCTGCCACTCCAGATTACAAAGTCATGCTAGAACATGCATCGCTTTTCATACGCAAAGTAAAAGTCAGTCCAGGTGTGTCGCTAGGACATGCAAAAGCCTTAGAGAAAGGCTCAGCGAAATATCCCATAGACCGTGTTCTTTGTAAAACATATTCTGTACCCCAAGGTAATATGTCAATGATACAAGACAATGTATTCCTGGGACAGATGCCTAATCGCATAGTCATTGGTTGCGTGGATAACGATGCTTTTAATGGTACTTATAGCAAAAATCCTTTCGAATTCAAACATTATCATCTGAACTTTATAGGCGTATACGTGGACGGCCACCCAGTTCCCTACAAAGCACTAGAACCCAACTTTAAAGAAGGAAATTGGATACGAGCTTATCATAGTTTATTTCTGGGGACGGAAAAAGCAGGCCAAGACCGAGGTATTCAAATAAGTCGCGACGAATATTCTCAAGGTTACACGTTGTATGCTTTCGATCTTTCCCCAGATCTCTGCGACGGAGGGCACATGAACTTATTACGACAAGGAAATTTAAGACTCGAATTGAAATTCGCAGTACCGCTGCAACAAACTATTTCCATCGTTGTCTATGCAGAATTTCAGAACATCATAGAAATAAATAAATCAAGAAATATCTTATTTGATTTTTCGTCATGAATGCCCTCCAACTCAACAGAATCCTGAAGAGAGATCCTTACGTGAGAACGACATTTCTCGGCGTATTTCCAGCAGACGGTTTAAAGAGAAGATTGCCCTATTACCCAGCATCCCTCATTGTGAATGTAGATCCTCGGAATAAGCCTGGAAGTCATTGGATGGCTCTATATTTTCCCAATCCTTATACAGTAGAATTCTTTGATTCATTTGCAAATCCTCCTAATTATTTTAATGGACCTATTTTAAACTATGTATCGCGGTTCCAGACTATTGTATTTAATGATGTTATCCTGCAAAGTGACGAAACTGGTGTGTGTGGTCAATATTGTATATTTTTCTTAACCCACCGTTGTCGTGAAAAATCAATGTTTTCTATCATAACTTTGTTTAATGTAAATCGTCATTGGAACGATAGACAAGTTTATCGCTATGTAAAAAAAACATATCCTTTAAATGTACCTTTCTATATGCCAAAATAAAAAATTTTTAAGTGTAAAATAATTTGACAGACTCCTATTTTTTAATACACAAACATATATTTTATTCGGAAGAAAATCTTAAAAACTAGTTACAGTTCATCACATGGTGAGCCAAATCGGAGAAACATTCACAGATTTATAATATTTATTTTTGATGAGGGTTTTTGGAAAATTTATATCTTTTAACACATTATCAAACTCAGCATAACCGATGGGTTTTACACTTTTTTTATTCCGCAATAGGTTATCTATTAAATCCACAATATTCGAACCCTTCACAGTCCTATCTCTAATTTTTAACTCTCCATTAGGAGTCCAACTCACAACATTACTTTTATCTAAAATACTCATAATATGTGAAGCATTTTTTTTGAAGTTTTTAGGAACAGTATCCGTTACTAATTTTAATACATCGTTCTCGACGTTCTGAAGTGAATCTAATTGTACAGTAAAATCTGGAACATTACTTATATCGTGAGTGACATTTATATATTTCTGCAATACTTGATTGTATAAGACGATTTTTTCAGAATCGGTTATTTTACGATTTAAAATATCTTTCATTTCGCGGTCCAATTGCGATAACTGTTCCTCAGACGGGGAATGACGCGATAACCTTTCTTCAGGCACCAACACAAGTTTTCTACTATACTCCATTTCTACTGAGTAAGGAAGTGATAACGGATAATGCAGCTGGCACTAATACGCTAAGGAATCCCCCTTTCTGTACTAATAATCTACGCTTCTTATAGAGGGGAACTGTCTTATCAGCCAGTTTTCTTATAGACCTCTTATGCGGCTGCAATTTTATCTTCCGATTCCTAGTTAACTTAACATTCCCTTTTAAAACGTTTAAACAACATTCACATAGAGTTTTAATGACCCCGTTTGGCGTCTTTCTCAACATTTCCGTGCGCATGCGCGGTTTACAAATGCCTAACAGCCGTAGCTGTTCTAAATGAGCCTCTGTACACTTGGCCATTCTCTCTCTGAATGATTAATCTTAACTATGGATTAATCTTAAATAGCCTCCTTTAGATTAAATATTTTCTAAACAGCAAAAAATTGGAATGTTACACAGTAAAATAACTGAGTCTTTACAAGTCCTTAGAAGAATGACGCTCTAACCACTTAGACAGCAATAAAACTTTTCGTGCAGCACAATGAGCAGTATCGTGATATCTGCACTGGTATTCATAACAACGGCCTAAATCGTTTATATTAGGGACCCCCAGACATTCTAAATTATAATAATTTTTGTTGATATACCGCTCAAACATTTTACATTTGCTCAAACCTTTGGCATAAAACACGTCATAGGTTAAACTGAGTTGAGTCATAAGGGTATACATTTCAGTATAAGGCCTATTACCCTGATTCCAATACAAATGATGCAAATTTTCGGTCGTCCAGTCACATGTTATCCTATCTTTAAATAACAATTCATTCCAATTATAGGGAGGTTTAAAAAGAAAATTTTCCATCCATTGTACATCTGATACACAAAAACTAAATTCTTTTACAATAAATTTACCATCCTGAAGCTGAAAGCCTTCTGCATCTAATATAACTGACATATTGACTGAGGGGATCAGAAAAGAATGACGTCTTTATATATTTTACAATGGACTGGTAGTCTGATCTAACCAATGAAAAACTTTACCTTGGTTGATAGACATAATTTACTTCCCCGTGGAATATATTTGTTCTCAGACTCATATCCTCTGGAGTTTCCATGCGAAGATCCACAAATAAATAATGATAAGGACGTCGGGTGGCATCAGCATAGACTTCCATGAAGAATTTGGTTTTACCGGGATACAGCTGCCTCGCAAGGTGATTAATCTGGCTGATATCTCTCCTGGAATTAAATAAACATAAATAATGAGCGTTGAGTGAAATATCGCGCATCTCTTTACCTTTATGAAAAATATTTTGCACTATGAAAATAACAGACAGATTTTTATGATGGCTACCCTTTGTAAAGAGATGGGTTAGCCTCTTATCACTACCACATTCACTCATTAAATCATCAATCACAAAAACAGTACTATCTCCTAAATAGTCATTATAGTTAGTAGGTAATCCTTCCACGAACGTCACGTCAGGCATCTCGTCGTATAGAGGTTGATACATGCCGTAAAACCACACAATTTTTTCAGGTTGGGGCTTCATGAGCTTACTGTGTAATAATTTAGAAACAAAACGTGATTTTCCACTGCCAGTAGGACCTGCAACAAGAGCTGTAAAAGGATGATGTAAATGAGGCAACTCCATCTTTCACACTGATACAGAAAAATAGAAACAGTTTAATAAATACCTTCTTAATAGCCGAAGGGGATGGTGTCCAGATCCGGAAGGATACAGCGCTTGTCGTACACAACTCTGTAACCCTTCTTCTCCTCCCGGTTAATCACCTTGCGGCGCTTGGCATCCCTGGTAATCTTTCTAGGATTGACGGTTGTGAGCACTTGTGGCGTATCCAGGTTCTTTACCAGCTGGGTCAAGCTGTCGAAATTCAGAATCAGGGAGTTTGTATAATTTAAGGTAAACCCCCTGATTTTGCAGCAGGTCTTTCCTTTAGCCGTCTTGTACGCATAATTTTTTGCTCCTCCACTGATAAAGCTGATGATGTGGTCTCCTTCATCTAATTCATTTGTGAATTCCCCTAGGTAATTACCAATAGGGGGATCGTTTGTACCATCACTAATGTATATGATGGAATCAGTGTCGTAGTAGCAGACAGCCTGACCCAACTTCTCCAGCTCTCTGTACAGCCTCAGTCTGGCATGGGCTGTGGTAAAAGCAGCTATAAAAACATTTGTCTGGTCCCTCTGGCTGATGAATTCCTGCTTATACTTCCAACTAATGGCTGCTAACTCCTCAGTTGGAAGATACATATCCTTAACCTGTATAAAAAAAAAAATGAAATTTTTATCAAACACTAAACACAAGAAAAATACTTTTTTAAATAGAAACTTTTTTTGAGAAAACTTTTCCTTAACAAAAAATAAAATTTTTATCAAACACTAAACACAAGAAAATTTTGTTTTAAAACTTTTTTTAAGAAAACTTTTCCTTAACAAAAATGAAATTTTTATCAAACACTAAACACAAGAAAAATACTTTTTTAAATAAAACTTTTCTTACCTCTAGTGTAGGATTTGTTAGCAGCTTGTTGAAGGAAGCAAGGTCGGCGACGAATGTTATCTGATCCTTATTTTCCTTCATTCCAAAACGTCCCCAAAAACTGTTCAGGCACGTCTTGGCACATTGGCGTCGTCCTTTATTTATTTCAATGCAGCCAGGGTTCAGTTGCACTCCTTCTCGTCGAGAATAATTTTGGATGTAGGCGGATTTTTCTTCATCAGAATGGCAATCCACAGGCCAACCAGATGACTCCTGCTTCAACTTGAGGAATGTATTTATATAGCTTTTAAAGAGCTCAGTGGATTGCTCTTTAAAATGATATACTTCGTATAATTGCACGATAGTATACCCTACTGACACAGCTTTTTTCACTTCCTCAGACACCCACGTACCCGTCAAGGCTCTTTCAGCATTTGTATGTTCACAGGAAGGGGGCTGTCGAGTTTCCACACATGTCCTACAGAGGGGAAAATTTAATTTGTTGTTGGCTCTGTAAGGGAGGACTGGATGATAGAGGTCTCTAGGGGGAATAATGCGGCATTTAATGATGCCAAAATATTGGGTGATGTCGCCAAAATCTGAAGTGATGACTTCTGGGTGTCCAACTGGATATGGGTCATACTTATTTACAGTTGGGTAAAGGGATGTGAAATCGATGTACTTTATCTTTTCACACCCCTTTACCGTATACTGTAGTTTGGAAGCATTCGTCCTGCCTCCAAAAAATGCATCTCTGGGGTTAAGTCTGGAGACTGCCTCGTGGGTACTCAAAAACTCCTGTAGTTTAGGATCTCTCTTTTTCATTTCCTGAAACTCGTGCTCCCAGATACTGATGTACTTGTACCCAGCCTGCTTCAACATTTCCTCCTGCTCTTGGGTTTTGCGAAAGAGTGCCCAAAATGGGGTCCCATTCACAGGGTTAATGGTCTCGTCATCATAACATTTTTTGCAACCGTGCCAAAAACAGATTAAGCACTGATAAATGCTATGACTCTCCTTGCAGTAGCCGTCCACAAACTTCCCTAGAAATTTTTGTTCCCCCTCCTCGTTAAGGCCATGGCAGATTTTATCACCTGACGTGTGGCTAACAAAATCTAGCCACTGAATACAGCCAAGACTAGAATTGATGTTTTTGACGTAACCATGTACGGGGACAAGGGCTAGACATTTTTCAGGGATGTGCCTAGACCTGTAGGTAGCCATGCAGGCTGAGGCGATTGTAGTATACTGGAAGGGATCTACTTGATTGATGTTTAAAAATTCCTCTTGGAATTTCAAACAGGAGCGACGTAAAATATCCACATCTGATCTGCAAAGGAAATAGAAGAAGAGGGATTAGAAAATAACAGTTAAACTTCTTCGTTATTATAAACATGTCTACAAATTTTTATTGCAACCCAATCAATAAAACATAGTTTTAGATTTTATGAAATAGCATTTTCTTATTAAAATTCACAAAACAGTTTTACATTTTTCTAAAATAATTATTTTCTAAAACACAATTAGAAATTTTTTACAAATTTACATTTCGTAAATTAATTTTCTGTAGAAAAAAATGTTTAAGATTTTAAAAAATTATATTTTGTAAAATATTTTTTCTAAAACAGCAGTTAAAACAGTTTTTACAATTTTGTAACAAATAATTATAAAAAAAAAAACTTTTTTATATTTTTTACACTGAAATTTTTTTTCTAAAATGCAATTTAACATTTCGTGAAATAATAGAGTAAAAAAATAAATGACTTACTTGCAATGTTTGTACATTTCCTCCCGGAAATTGAATGGTTCCTTACGCCGCTCTCCATACCACTCTTTGAACTTGGATCTCTCTTCAGTAGACATCGCCTCTGGCATATAATACTCCTCTGCTGGGAGAATACCAACGTAATCTTGATTTTCACTTTTGTTGAAGAGGTGAGGAAAGTAACCCTTCGTCAGCTCCTCCAAACCGAAGATTTTAGGGAGCTTTGCCAGTCCCATGGCCATAAAATTGAAAGAATCTATGAGCCGAATTTTTAATGAGGCCACCTCTAGTTGCATGATTTTAGAGCCGTTCGGGATGATGACAGGCTTCACCCCCTGTTTTAACAAGTAGGCTAGAATAAACTGCCCATCATAGCCTTTCATATTGTGGGCTATGGCTGTATACCCTTTATGTTCTGGGGCAAACAGAAACTGGCAAAACTTTTGGCAGGCGTCGTAACCCTCAAAGACTCTTTCTGTACCATCAGTGTACTGGGAGATGCAATAATTGACCTCGTGCTCGCCGTTCTCTTGGTCGCACTCGAAGTCAAAGAAGATCAAATTATCGGAAGACTCCTTCGGCTGTTTCCTGCCGAGATAACATCTGTGGGTATCTGCGAGTACGTATTGCTTGCAAGACACACATTTGATTTCGCCACAAACGTGGTCTTCAGGTCGTCTATCCTTTCTCTGCAGAACACGATGACAATTGCTGCACTGATACAGCTTCTGACAGAGAGAGGCTTGATGTCGACTGCTGCAGGCGATGTGCCTGTCAAAGCATGACTGCGAACGACACAGCCGATCGCAATCACGACAATGAATAGGCACACCGGGTAAACACGAAGAACAGAAACATATGGGACACCGATTCTCACATCGGTGGTCGTGCTGATTCTGGAATCCCACATCGCAGTCGGAGCAGTAATAATGCCTGTTCAGAAATCCAGGCATACTGGTTATTACATCATAGTGATCGTCGTGCAACCAGAGATAAATTTTCTTTTCTTTTTTGGGACCTTTATACACCACCTGTAATTAAAAAAGAAGAGTCTTTTAGCAGAAACAGTTTAACGTATGAATTATAGAAATGCATTATACACGAAATTAAAAAACTCGATGACATGAAAAGTACAATTAAAAAATAATAGAGCTTGAAACAATTTAACGTATGAATTATAGAAATGCATTATACCCGAAATTAAAACAGCTCATTTTAGTAGAAACAGTTTAACGTATGAGTTATAGAAATGCATTATACACGAAATTAAAAACAGTTCAATGACATGAAAAGTACAATTAAAAATAATAGAGCTTTAAACAATTTAACGTATGAATTATAGAAATGCATTATACCCGAAATTAAAACAGCTCAATGACATGAAAAGTAGAATTAAAAAAATGATACTACAAATAATAGAGCTTTTAAAAGTTAGTTTTCGTAAAAAAAAGTACTTACTTTACCAAAATGATCCGCCGATACCACGTGTATTTGCACGTCGAGATGTCTCTCGAAAGCCCCAATGCCCTCAAAAGTACAAGGCCCTTCCGGCACTCCTGCTGCCTCGTGAAGGTCTTCAGCCATTCTTCGTTGTAGGGGTCTTCTCCTATCGCGAATGGATTCATATTTAGGGTCATTGTTAACCTTAGCCATTGCCACATCTATGGCTCTAGCGCAGCAAAGGTTTTGACTATCGGCAGGAATGCTAACGACAGATTTCTTTTTCAAACGATCTACCGAGATGTTAGCTATGGATCGTCTCCCTCCACCACTGGGCCGTCGAACGGACATCAATCCTCAGTGTATCGTCAATTGGAAGTTGATCCTTACTTTGTAGGACTTTGACGATGGCCGCCAACACTCGTTCAACCGTCATGTCCTGGATGCGGATGAAACAAGTTGAAATCGGCCGATCCAACCAGTCGCTGAAAATACAAAAGCGGATTAGGTCGTTAGGACTACGTCCTTCTGTCGTCCTCCTGATCAGCTCCTCGACCATAGACCCCAGAGAAGTGATCATATCGTAGAGAATCTGGCCCCAATGTTGTGGATCGATGCGAGCTTCGTATACACGCGTCTCAACATCGAACTTACGATTCTCCTTTCGAGATCTCTCGGTAAGGGTGTAGTCCAATACTTCTTCTTCTTCTGAACGTCCCCGTTTGCGACCCACCAATAAAAAAATAAAATTAAATCTTTCTACACTTAAGAAAACACGCAAAAAATATCAATTAAAATTATGAAAATACATATAGAAATATATATTAAAAGAAAAACATAATTTTTACGATATTAAAATTTACAGCATTACCTCTGCATGAATTGCAGTTGTCCGACTGGTAGACGCTTCAGAAGAAGATTGAGCAATCTGAAAGAAAAAAAAGTCTATTCAATAATTTTTTCCTTACTAAATTCTTGAAGATGAAAAATTTACAAGTATGTATAAATAACATGTTATTTTCTATTAAATTCATACACTATTGATCAATTTTTACTTGTTAAATCATAAGATTTTTTAAAAATACACACCTGCCCGCCACCGAAAACGAAGTTACTCGCTTCCACCTCCACCGTTTCTTCTAAAGTAAGAGGCCACGGGTTATTGGCGAATACTTGATCAGCATCGTCTGTGATCTAAAAGAATATATCAAAATAAATAAAATGTTCCTAGTAAAATGCAGTAAAAAATTTGAGTAGAGATAAAAAAAAATACTTACGTCTAAAGACTCGTTAGGTTGCTCCGATACAGACCAAGGAGCTGCATCGACTTCGGGATCCACCTGAAAAAAACAGAGAAATGGGGATTAAACACACTGGGTTAACCAGGCATACATATATACTTTCTAATCAGTATACATATTCTAATAATATAGCCATATAAGAATAGTCAACTTACCATATCGGCATCCAAAGCGAAGGTCTTGAATTGCTTAGATTCCATCGTAAAATTGAATAAGAGAAAGAGAGCACTGAAAGTTAGACCATAAGTAGCGAGAAAAAACTAGCAGGAATATGAGCTGTCGAATTCAGGCCACTGTATTTATAGTGGCATCCCTTATCAGATACACTCGACGATGAATCGATTAAAGATTGCAATAATCGTACGACGTGTTGGAACATGGCCCTCTGAATCATCGCTGCTTCGCGTTTTCACCTTCGATAAACGAGATGAATCATCAACGTGGATAAACGCGTAGACTCATGAATCAGAATTTTTTTAAAATATGTATTATCAGCGTCAGTAAATCTCGGTCCACGGGGAAAATACTTATAAATTGATTTCTAAATGGATAAGGAATAATAGAATTTATTCCCCATGTGGTTTACAAGGTATAACGAATTTATTCGTAGACAAGGAATAAAAAAAATAATTTCCTATGTGACATACAAAAAATAATCAAATTAATTCCCAATGTGGTTAACAAACAATAAAAAAATTCATTTGTAACAGAAAAATATATATGTTCCTAATATACAAGAAATAAAAATTTATTACCAAGTTAAATGTGGTTTACAAGGTATAACGAATTTATTCGTCGACAAAGAATAAAAGAAATAATTTCCAAATGTGCGTTACAAGGAATAATAAAATTCGTTCCCAATGTTCAATTCCGATTTATAAAGAAAAAAAATACTCTTATTTACAAGAAATACATTTATTCGTAGGTAAATGATCGATTCTTCACTGACAGCATCTGCCTTTAAGCATCGCTTTTACATATTACCGCTGGCGTAAATGGATAAAACGCGCTGGTAAGCGTGAGGTTGTGGGATCGAACCCACCGGAGGAAGACGTTTTTTTTAAAATATAGTTAAACACTAGAAACACTAGATGGCGCTGCAATAAAAAAATTTGGGACGGTTGCTTCACGATGGGTTTGGGTCAACCAGGGGATGATGACTCAACTATGCAAGAATCCAAGATGGCGGAAAAATCACGGGACTTTTGGAGGGGCGTGGTCAATCAGGGGGATGACGTAACTACGTCAGAATCCAAAATGGTGGACGAACGGCAAAAATCACGGGACCTTTCGAAAATATGACGTCAGTATACAAAATGGCGGGAAAATCGAGGGACTTTTCGAGAGTGTGCCGTCAGAATCCAAAATGGCGGGAAAATCGAGGAACCTTTCGAGAATATGACGTCAGAATACAAAATGGCGGACGAACGGCAAAATCACGGGACTTTTGGGGGTCATCTGACTGCTGCGTGACCTTCAAGGTCAAAAGGTCATTTGCCCCCAAAGTGGCCCATCTACTACTTATATTTCATGAATACCTACACTAAGTTTAAATGTAATTTCAGTATCTTAATTAAAAATATAAGTAATTATTCTGTAAGCATTTGACACAAAACATTATAATCGAAAAAATGCAAATTCCGCCTTCTTAGTATTTTTAACAAAAATAATTGGCTAAGTACGAATTTATTCTTTTTTATTTCAATTAATACACTTGAAAGAACTTAAAGGAGTTAAAAAACTAATATCCAGCTCATCATGTTCATTTGGTACATTATTTATCAACTTTCACTGTATTTCCAATACGTTTGTACTGCTGCTATTTTACCTCCGAGTGGCACTTTTCTGCACACAATTGATTAAATGGCCATGTCACAAGGACCCTGAGAACTCAGAGAAGGTTGGGGGTGGGGACCCCATTGGACAGCTGTTTCTTTTATACATTAAAATAATGGACAACTTCATTGTTCATGTTTTACATTGTTTATATGCATTTGTTTTCGTTTGTATAAAGAAAGATATTTTCGATTTTTAGGGTCATAAAAAGGAAGTTGGTAGAAAAACAACATGAATGTTATTGAGGGCTTTTAACATTCAGTTAATCCTATAAAAATAATATATTTTCCACCATTAAGTCCTTAAAACCATACATTCATGGTACCTAATTCACATCATATTCTCAGTATATTTTAATAACATTCAATCTTCAACAACTATCTAGACCAGTGGTGTCAAACTCAAATAGGAACGCGGGCCACTTAAACTTGTACCCGAAGTAGTGCGGGCCGCAAAGATGTTGCAAAGGGCCGTAAAAATATTATAAAAAAGAGAGAGCAATTATTATTTTGTATCTTTCGCCATACTAAAAGACGTTGACAAGTGAGACTTAATAAAAGTAGTAAATTGCGCGCGTATTTAACCATAAAACTGTATTAACTAATGGTTTTGGCAGGACATAATAAAGATAAATAAATACATTACGTACATACATAGATATTATAATATTTCTAATCTAAATTAAATAGTTAAGGTTAAAAAATTTATGAATTTTAATTTTAAAATTAAATATTTTTTTTTATAATTTGATAAATATTTGCCAAATATTGGCGCGGGCCGCGTGTTTGACACCACTGATCTAAACTAAGAGATTTTGCGACATAATAAATATATGCTTATAATTGAACCAACACTAGCTTTAGATCAATGAATTTTTTTTAAAAAATTGTTCGAAACTAGGAACATAATATAATTTACAACTTAAACAGAAAAAAAAATCCTTCACGCAACCACTTGGCAAAGAGGTCTGACAGGAGCCTGTCAGTTTAAGACAATAAAGATCTATAAAGAAGGTGAGATCAGGGTAGTACGACATCACATGAAAAATGATGATGCCCATCACCTTTCAGAATGCTAGTACAGAGGATGTTCAAAAAGTTTTTAACTCGTGCCTAAAGACTTGGAATTACCCTTTCCTCCGAAGTTAACAAGTTACAACATGTTTGAAAGCTTGTCATTACGAGTTAAAAATGAAGGCCTTATTATCGTTTCTCTCTTCGCTGGCGGAGCGTCAAGTTCGGTCTGCGAAATTTGTGTGTTGTTGCTATGCAGCCTACTCAAGATAAGGAAAGTTTTTTCAATTTCACAAGGTTGCAGCTTGGAGACGACGCAAAAAAAACCCTGCTGATTTATGACAAGCTAATGGAGATCATGCCTGTTCATAATATGGCGCTGTTACGGGATGGATGCGCAAATTCAGAGAAGGATGGTAGAGCTTCGAAGACCTCCCTCGTACAGAAAGACCGAAGGAGGCCGTGAACGAGAGAACCATCTCTGGTATTCATGTCAATGTATCAATTGACAGTGAAGAAGCAGTTATTCATCAACATTTAAAGTTTCGAAAGGTCTTTGCCAAATGGATACCCCACAAACTGACAGAACAGCAAAAAAAGGGCTAGAGTCGACTGGTGGAAGCAGATGTTGGCAATGTTTGAACCTAGTGACCCCAAACGGTCAACAGACATTATCACAGGATATGTATGAGATGTGGTTTTATAACTATACAACTCCTAGAAATATCGATAACTTTGTTTGGGTTGCAGAAGATGAACCGCATCACCAAAACCTTCAAGACTAAGGAAGAGAATGTTCACAATTATTTTCAATTCCCAAGGAGTGGTAGCCGTGGACACCTTACCTGAAAAAATGGCTATAAGTGGCCAATACTACACCAACATTGTTTTTCCCAAAATGGTTAAGGATATGAAGGAGCAGCATCCAACAACAGACGTATCAAGAGTTCTCCTACTACATGACAATGCCAATGCTCACAAAACTCGTCAAGTTATGGCCTATCTGGAGCAGGATAAAATCAAACAGCTATCCCATTCTGCATATTCACCTTATCTTACACCATGCACTTTTTGGTTGATTCCAAAAATTCAAAACGAACTTGCTGGGAAGCCTTTTTTAAGGGTGCAAGAACTTGCAAAATGGGTTCATTCAAAGTTGCTAAGTATTCCCTAACAGAGGTACCACCAAGTGTCCCAGAATTGGTATAGACGTCTGCAATTTTATATAGATGCTGGAAGGGAGTACTTTGAAGGACAATAAAAGTATTGGAGGTAAGTGCAATGAGTTTTGTTCTGCAGATGCATGTCAAGAACGTTTTGAATGCCCCTTGCAAGGGTAACAGAGGCATAAAATTATAAACTTATTTGTATTTCATGCATTTTTCAAGAAACTTTTTAAAGACTTGTAAAATGGAGGGAGAAATATTATAGTGCTTTGGAAATCCAGTCTCTTGGTTCCCCTTTTACATTTTCCTAACTCAGTTGTGTTTCTTGCCCCCGCCACCTCGTTTTTTTTCTAGATCCGGCATAGTCATAGAACCCATAACCAAAGTTAAAAGCAAACACAATAAGGATGTAAAAATGACAAAAACAAGAAATTTAAAAGATATAACCACAGGGTATTGTGGTGAGGAGTCAACAGCTACTATAAATGTTTACCATTGGAATTCTTTAGGAAGAACCAAAACCCAGTCACCATTACCCGAACATTAAGATTTCAAAATAGAAAAGAAAAAAATGCGCGAAGTGTACACGTTTATACCTGGCGCAGATTTAAACAATAAAGGGTGAGTCAAGTGATCTGAATGAAAGGGGTGGGGCTAAATTTGAATCCACACAACAGGAACAGTATTTTAGTATCAACTTTTCCACTCTGTTTTAATACAGCTGTCTGCTGTTGTGCTTTCTAACTGCTTCCTCGGCTTTGTCAGCCAAGCCATCAAGCCAAAGATTCTTATCAGCAGCTAACTGATCCTTTACACCAGTGGTGTTAAACACGCGGCCCGCGATATTCTCGACTGCGGCCCGCGCCAACATTTGGCAACTATTTATCAAATTATAAAAAAAAAATAAAATGCCTAATTTTAAAATTGAAATTTATAAATTTTCTTTTAACCTTAATTATTTAATTTATATTAGAAATATTATAATATCTATTGTTCATACAATCAAACACGACATAATTCTAGACAAGATGAAAAATCTTTTCCATTTCACTAAAATCTTTCGCACTGGAAAGATGCAATCATACCGACACTTTTCCTGAAATAACGTTGATTCCGTTTCGACTAAATTTCTGTTTCGAACAAAATTCCGTTTTGAACAAATTTCGTCGAATAAAATTCCTTCGAACAAGTTTCTGGATACTGTAAAATACAGATTAGTTTTTAAAATTGAGACTGTATTTATAAAATTAAGAAGAGTTGGGAAAATCGAGGCAACATGTCAAAATCTTGGGAAGTTCGCAAAATTCGAAGTGGGTAAAATTTAGGTGCGATGCAAAAATTCAGATTTTATCTGTAAAATTACGGGGAGTTGGCAAAATCAAGGGCAGCTGGTAAAATCGAGACAAATTGGAAAAATCTGAGGGAGTTAGCAAAGTCTAAGGGAGTTGCAAAAAATTGGGATTGTTTTGGAAAATTCAGATGAGTTGGCAAAATCTAGACTAATTGACAAAATGTTGGGGATTTGGGAAAATTTGAAGCCTGTCGGTTCCTGGGGTTAGTAGAATGTAATTGATCCACGGCGCCCACAGATAAGGAAGTAAGATTGTTCATCTGTCCATGATTGCTTGAAGATCTGTAAGGGGCCCCTAGGCTTTCGCCCATACATAAGCTCAAAGGGTGATACTCCTGTGGTATTATTAGGGATATTATTAGGGCTCCTGTGACCCTATAAGCTCTCGATATATGATGTAACATGTTTTTTAACACCTGATTGAATCTTTCCACCAAACCATTACTTTGAGGGTGTAGGAGAGTCGAAAACCTTGGAGAGGCGCCTAGACGGCGGATGAATTCTTGGGTTAGCGCTGCTGTGAAGTTAGAACCTCTATCTGTAGCAATTAATTCCGGTATCTCAGTGCGAGAAAATATTCTAAGAAGAGCATCACGGTAGAAGTAGCAGTTAATGAGGTTAAACACTCAGCCTCTGGCCACCGAGTATTTTGATCAATTACACACAGTATGTATCGATGCTTTGCTGCTGACGGTGGCTCAATAGGTCCTATGCAATCAGCATTTACTATCTGAAATGCTAATTCGGGACGAGTTATCGGTGTAATAGGTATACGGTCCCTCTTGGTAACCAGTCTCCATAGCTGACAGCTGGAGCAAGAGTCACAATGTGCCTGCACGTCTCTTTTTAAAGTGGGCCAATAAAACGAAAAACGAATACGGTCCTTAGATTTTCGGACCTCCATACGAGCTCCAAAAACAGATTCATGAGCCAGAGTTAATATTTGGGACCTACGTTGACAAGCATCAGTAATTGATCCACAGGTTGTCTCTGTATTTTCTCTTTCCTGTACAATAACCCATTAAACAAAAAATAGTTATTACGCTTCTTATTCGCATCACTAAAGGCTTCTGTTAAAGTGGAATCAGTTAATTGCTGTTCTCTAAAAAGCGCCATATCTTGTACCATGGGCTCAGAGGGACTTGGTGGTTATCTACCTTCGTTGATGCCACTTTAGATGGCTCTAGTCCAGTCATAACGTTTTCCTTATTCACATTCTCGGTATTCACTGAATTGCTGTCATCCTTTTCATTAACCTCTGATACTGTTCGGGTGCTTTTCTGATCAACGTCACAGGCATTAATCAATACTTTTAAACTTTCTGGGTACACCTTATCTTTACTTAATATATTAGCCTGACTACTTAATAAATCATAAGCATCCTTGCTTAGGAGCATCGGGCTACATAGCTCAGGTGTAGTAAGGGAACACAATACTTCTACTGGAAAGTTAGGAATTAGTGTGTTTCCGCCAACTTCAGCAAGATGTAATTCTAACTTGATCAAGTCAGCTGTGATTGAGTGTCCAAACGCGCTGACGAGATTAATCTTTCCACATGGTTTAAGGTAATGTGCTGGGACTACGTCGGATCTGACCATACAGATTTGGGTCCCCGTATCCAGAATGCTATTTATTTTACTATCGCCTATCCTGACTACAATTTCTTCCAACTCTTCAATAAACTTTACTTCTCTCTGTTATTTACAATCTCGATGACTAGCCTCATTAAACAATTCTGAGACCTCGGCTATGATAGCAGTTTAGTTAATTGTTTTGTTTGAGTTATCGACTCGAACTTGTTGAGTGTGTGTCTGACATTTTTAGGCAGTCCTTTCTAAAATGTCTTAAATGTACGCATATATAGCATTTTGCGTATGAGTGGACAGTCAACGTTCTTGCTTTATCAATACTTTGCGGCTTTACATCCTGGGAATGAAAATTCCTATGGACTTGAGGCATCTTGTACTTCATTTGCTTCGCTTAACTTCCAAACTTAGGCCTTCTAGGAGCTGATATGCTGTACGCATGTAACTCAGCTGTTTCAGCCAGCTTTTGTGTTTCGAACCACGAATCGCCCTTCTGCAGATATATAGCTCAGTGTTTATGCAGGTAACAGGGTTTTAATTTTGTCAACGACTATTAATTTGACAAGACGCGACTGATTTTGTACATTTCTATTAATATAATAATTCAGAGAATTCTCCAATTTACTGGCGAAACTATAACAACTCTCGTCGTCTTTTTTTAGCATCATCTAAACTTTTCCTATACGCAATGGGGTTAAACGGCATTCAGATAAAATCTTCTCTTTGATCGGTTCGTTTGATTTTAACTCGTGTTTGTTGAGAGAAGCTATGGTGTTTGCCGCAAACTTTCCTACTAGTGTCAAGATTATATGGACTTGATTTTCTGCTTCTATCTTATTAAAGCAAACATTTTCTCAGCCCTTTCGAACAATGGAGGGAATTCCTCCTCATATTTCGGTGGATTTGGTAATGCATTTTTCATAATGCTCGTCTGGCTACTAAGGGAATTTGAGCTACCTTCGCTAGGACAGACACGCTCTGTTTCTGCACTAATCTTGGCCAGCTCTATATCCCTTTTAATCTCCAATTATCTTAATTCTCTCTCATTTTTAAATCGCATTTCTTACAACCTTATCTTTTGTTGGTTTCGCATTTCCCCTAATTTATTTGCATTTCGGTGCTCTGGTCAAATCTTATGTTAGGGTAGTTATGTAAGGTATATAGGGTAATTATGTCAAACCTTCTGCTGACGTAACCCCGTCTAAATTTATAGCATCCATATTATCGCAATAGTAAATTTCCGTCCTATCACTAGACCTTGATTCTACATCTAAATTAACATTTCCAATTGACTCCATCCCTTACTTAATAATACAAACACACTTAAAATTTAAAGTGAAATGCAAAATATTTCAAAATTTCTAAACTAAAGTAAATAAATTTTGAAAAGATACAATTGGCAAACAGAAATCGTATACTATAAATATATTTTTACCGATACCGGTGTGTGTTTCTCTTGTTGAGGATTTCCTTTTATGCCTCTCCTGCTCACGATTGCTGGATTAGTAACGGAAATTTTGATGCCCGAGTCTCTACGGATTGTTCCAATTAGGAAAGAATTGATGAGCACACTGTTTCACTCGCACACAGTTCTGCAACCCAAGGACTACATAGTTCTGTAATTTGAAGCATTAATTTCACAGTTCTGTAATTTGAAAAACCACACAGTTCTGTCATCTGAAGGAATATCTTCACAGTTCTAAAATTCGAAGGATTAATTTCCCAGTTCTGCAATCTGAAGAATAATTTCACAGTAAAGTGCATCTTGTTGTTCGTGCACAATGTTGCATCGATCACACAAATTTTTCTCTTCAGGCGTCCCAAGTCGAAATAGCACCAATCCTGTCGGCTGTTGACATTTGGCAGTTCCTGGGGTTGGTAGAATGTAATTGATCCACGGCGCCCACAGATAAGGAAGTAAGAATTTGGTTCGTTCTGTATTGGGCTTTCGACGTTTGAGAATTACAGAATGGTAACCAACTCCAAGTTTAAAACAGTAACAAAAAATATTTATTTAGGAAGATATTTACATCTTCCCGAGTACTGACTTTGGCTACTGGCTAAGTTGGCTACAAACAACCATGTGCTGATTGCTTAACAGGTTTTGACTCTGCGCATCTAACAGAGGAAAAACCTCTCACCTCGTGAATTATCTATTCACGGAGCAGCCGCCATCTATGTCTGCTCTAGCCAGTTACTAATTCAGAACTACCTGACCTTCTAAAGGGCCCTCTGACGTTCGTCGTCGAATTGCCGTACTCCCCGTCCTACGGGACAGTCATCTGGCCAGCGCTCTTCGATCAATGGAGCTGGGCCGGAAAGGGGACCGATCACTGACGATCAGGTACAGTCGCTAAAAAAAGTATCCGAACGCTATGGTTGATTACAGAATTCAGAAGAAATATCTGGCAACGATTTTTTTAAGAAATTAGTGATCTGGTAACCTTTGTGTCACGTGACACGAAGGTTGCCAGATCACTAATTTCTAAAAAAATCGTTGCAAGATATTTTTTCTGTTCTGTAATCAACCATAGCGTTCGGATACTTTTTTGAGCCACTGTACCATAAACCTGTCTTGTTGATTACAGCAAGATACCGTAGCCATAAACAGCTTTAGTCAGTGGTGGGAGAAAGGAAACAGTTTCACATAAAGGTTTACAATGCGAGGTCAAATACAAATATATGCACGAAATGAAAAAATTATCTCTATGTATCGCATCAAAACCTGCAAAGGCACACGTCAGGTTTGAAAAATTAGATTGTTTTTGTGAAATTAAGAAGAGTTGACAAAATAGGGAAAACTTGGCAAGATCTTGGGAATTGGCAAAATTCCAAGTGACTTGGTAAAATTCAGGTGAGATTTAAAAATTGGATTTTTTTTCTGTAAAATTACGGAAAGTTCTCGAAATCGGGGCAAATTTCAAAAATCTAGGGAAGTTGGCAAAATATTGGAGAGTTTACAAAATTGAGACAAATGGTAAAATCTGGGGAGTGGGAAAATCGGGACAGCTAGCAAAATCTTGGGGAGTTGGGAAAATTTGAAAGGTAAATTATTGAAACATTCAGACGAGATATAAACATTCAGATGAGATATACCCCCTCGAGCAGCAATACAAGCTTTCAATCTGGCATGCAATCGGTCGTACAAATGCTGGATATCACCCTGGAGGATACCATTCCATGCGCTTTCAACTTGGATGCGTAATTCAGCAATGGTCATTGTCTGTCGCGGTCCGCGGAAGAGTCGTCCGATCCAATCATGCTTGATTGGAGACAAGTCCGGATAGCATGCTGGTCAAGGGAGTTGGTGCACTGCTTGAAAAGCATGTTGAGTGTGCGGGCGTTATCCTGCTGGAATATCGCATTTGGGATTACACTCAAATATGGCAGGACCACCGGCTATACGATGTCGCTGATGTACGTATTGCTATTCAGTGTACCTTGTACAAACACCAGACACATACGAGAGTGATAGCTAATCGCTCCTTACACCATGATACGTAGACCCTGTGAGTCACTGGTGGATGCACGATGGAAGAAGCCGCTCACCTAATCGTCTTCAGAAGCGTAAACGACCATCGCATGCTCCTAAGCAGAACCGGCTTTCATCACAAGACCAGAAACTGCCATTCTTCCCTCCAATGAACTCGTACTTGACACCACTGCAAACGTGCTCGACAGTGACAGTGGTACCATCGTGACACTGCCGATACCTCTCGTCCAACGCGGTATGCAATTTGACGAAGAGACCAACCTGCTTCTCAAAGACCCACTACAACACGACCTCGCTCAAACTCCGCTAACTGAACAAATGTTGCGCGCCTGTGTCATCCAGGCATGGTAGCTTCTTCAAAGAGCACTGAACAACACGACCCAAGACGAATAACTTCTTTCTTCACGCCTTAGTCCTTAAATACGCGCCTGCGTACATTTGCATGTTGTCGTCCTCAGTGACGTCATTATTTCACCCAATGACTTTCAATCTTGGATCATGGTTTCTGCTGCCCTTTACTATTAACGTATTATAATATGACGTTCCCAAAGGAATTCCTTCTGGGTGTTCATTTTTCAATTTCCGCCAATATAACTCAGGGACTGAGTTTTTCTCCCAACAATCCAACAATATAAAGTAATTAAACAAGAAACTGTCTTTCAGTGATTACATAGATGGCATCACTTGCTGAATGATAATAATAATAAAAAAAATTAATATAATTTCATCTCACTTTCGTAATAAATGATTTCTGTTGTTTTTGCACTTCCTTGTGCAATTGATTGAACATAAATATTTTTTCCTCACATATCATGAGTTATAAGCTTTTACATAGTGTAAATACAGTGGTCTAAGGTGTCGAATATTTTTAATTTCTAGTGGGTCGCTTGGTCCCAGGTTACAATTCCAGAAATGCCAGAAATAAATATTTATTGGAATTTATTGGTCAGAAAATAAATAATTATTATTTTATATATTATTTTATAAATAATATATAAAATAATCATTATTGTCAAATTTTAGCATTACAGGCCAACTGCTTCATAATTATGGCGTCAATTCTTATAGGGCGCCAATAAATATTTATTTTCGACCCATAAGAATTGACGCCATAATTGTGAAGCAGTTGGCATGTAATGCTAAAATTTGCAACCTTTATCACTGATTGAAATTCGTTAAAAAATTTCTCGAAAAGAAAACCTCAGTGAAAAAATTGCTTCTTTGCACGAATTCCCCGAAACTTTTCTTAGTTTTCATCATTACTTACAAGCTTACAAGCAGGGCCGAATCATGAAAAGAATCGAGGGGGTGGTGGTGTGTGTGTGTGTGTGGGGGGGGGGGGGGGGGGGGGTTAAGAAATAATCGAGCCAGAAAAATGTAAAAGGTGGAAGGGGCCAAGAAACTGAATTTCCAATGCAGTATGACACATTTTACCCTCCGTTTCACAATTCTTTAAAAAAAATCCTTGAAAAATGCATTAAACTTAAATCAATTTCATAATTTTTGGCTCTTTTACCCTTATTACTATTCTGAAAGAGGGGGGGATGGCTCTCTTGGCACCCCCTTCCTAGATCTGGTCCTCTTACAAGCATATTTTTCAAAATTGGTTTCAATTTGTCATCTGCAACCCACTCATCCTCATTGGACCAAAGAAAATTTATACATTTACACGTCACTTTTTGATTTAAAATGGTGATCAAAATTCTTTCGAAAATTGACTTGTTTCTCTAATTTACCCGTTTTTCACCCCAACAAGCCCAATAATCCAGTGAAATGTACGATAACTGCAACATTTTCTGTGCTTAACCTATCTTTTCACACCTTTCGCATAGACCGCCATTTTCGCATAGATTTACTATCATCTTTAGAAATTGCCCATAGATTAACATGGGATTCCCTATACTCTTTAACATTATGCTAGAACTGTCAAGGTAACACACTACTGAGGGCCACTACATTTGACGTACAAGGGCATTATTACAATATCCAAAATAATTAAAAGAGGTAAGATGGTCATTCTTGAATGCTACTATCATTTTTCCAGATCCATGGAGTCAAACAGGGAAGATCGTACAGATGAAGATAAAGATGAACAAACTAATAAGAACACATGTTCAGAACAAACAGAGGTAAAGATTTTTTAATATTTATAATTGATATGTTTAAAAGTAAAAAAAAAATTAGTATTTACTGAAAAAATTATAAATTCCCCTCCTGTGCATAACATTTCAAAGTTGTATAATTGTTTAATCAACTCTCAAATTTTAGTAAGTGTTATAGCATTTTTTTCTGTTTTAAGGAAGCATTTTTAAAAAATCTAATTGAATATGCGTATAAAAGGAAGAGATTCTAAGGTTTAGGTAATTTTATATGCATATGCAGTCATGCTGGTTACCCAATTTTTTTTCGTCACAAATGAATACTATGTTACGGAATAAACTTTTTTTCAAAATGAAAAATAGTCTTCTTTTTTGGTAAATGATTATTATTATTAGTCATTACACAATTATTTGCAAATATATTTCGAATGATCTAATAGTAATAATTTACCATTAAACATTTTATTACACTTTTCTCTTTTAGAACAATTTTGAGTCAAATTTTAAGAGGAACATCTGAACATATTTCTTTAAGTATGGATGTTTGTGTTGTTTTCTACTGAGATTCTGGCATCCTCACAGACCTACGATTTCGTGTAGGGTCTTGACGACGGAGCACGAGCTTTTCCCCATGGGGGGCGGGTCCCGAAGGACCCCCCCAATTATTGAGAGACCTTCTACTATGGCGTATTAAACTAGCAGGCTCCTGTCAGATCTCTGTGGTATGCAGTTACTTGAGGAAATATTTATTATTATTTTTTTTATTTACCTTAATGTGAACTCATGTCACAGAAGTTACTTAAACCTCTTTTGAACACTTTAAACCTCAAAATTTTGGAATTTCCTTATTTTCATTAGTTTGTGTGTTAATTTATAAGTACTGAATGTGTGCTTGAAGAATGAAGTATTCATAATTACATATGTGAATAGGAGTTAAATCCCCCCCCCCCCCCTTGGTTTGAATGTTTGGTAAGAAACTCATAAAATCGTACTCTCTAGCACATTTACATTGGGAATTCCTGGATTTTTTTTTGTATATTTCATGTTTCTTAACTTTTTTATATTCATTGTTAACCAATATCATTTACTTTTCAAAAATAACACTAAATCTATAACCTACACTTTCTTATTTAAATTATCAGTTTTTAAAGTAAATATTTTGTTTTTTTTTCCCTATGTTGGGAATCACTCTTACAACAGAGCAGACATTGATAGCTTACCTTTTGAAGGTAAGAAGGATAACTTTTAAAAACAGTAGAAACTGCATTTTCTCGAAGTCGCACGCAGGAAAGAGATATCAAACTGATTCCCTTCAAAAATGTCCATAACAAAGTGTATTGTACTTAGAAGGCTGCCAGTTGTCTCTTCGTACAGCATTTATCCATGCTATTCTTCGCTTCTCTTCAGATGGAAATCTAAAACATTACATACACCAGTTAATGCGTAATTTGTTTAACTGGAAGTACTTTTGGTTTATATTGGGAATACCTTTTTTTCACAATGCACATTTGCATTTTTTTTATAACGCTGCAGGTGATTTATTCAAAAATTGGAATTGATATCGTCCCAGCAGAGTTATGTGATACCTGAGTTCTCCGTTACATAAATAAATAAAAAATAATAATAAATACTCCCTCAAGCAGCTGCTTGCCACAGAGGTCTGACAGGAGACTGTCAGTTTATATGCCATAGTAGAAGATGTAAGAGGATGGCAGGACCTCAGCAGAAAAACAACACCCACATCCATGCCTTACCCGGGGCTCGAATTCAAGTACCTACAGATTTAAATGACACGTAACTTTTAATGCTTAGACAAAAACACAATTAGAAAATTAAAAAAATATTTAAGCACCGGAATACAAACTCTACTCAATTAAAAAAAATAATCAATACATTCTTTGTGACTGGTCCCAAGCGTGCTGAAGGTAGAAAATAATATGTCGACTGAAAGCGTTTTAATCGAGTTAAACAATCACTTTAAGCTATCCCAAGTAGGGAATCGGGAGAATACGGGACAATATACAGAGTGATTCAAAATTCGCGCAATCCTAAATGTAAATGATTATTATTTCGAGCCAACTGAACCGAATTAAATACCAATTCTAACGTTGGCAACCCTGTAGTCACCGACATATGCAACACTGTTTAGTTTAATTCTTACGTGGTCAATTCTTTGTTGGTGACGTGTACTAGTTGCCCATATGAAATTTCCCCAGGTCGAACGTGTATTCATAGTCGAACGTTATTAAACATTCAAATAATTTTTAACTGTTCGAGCTGACTTCAACTATAAAGTTTCCTGATTCTGCGGTGCCCAAGAAGTCTACAATCAGGGCCGTGCCGTGCTATGATACAGAGAGGCGACCGCATCAGGCGGCACCGTAAGGGGGCGGCATAAGCAGCGAAATCAAAATACAATTTGAACCATTCAATAATTAAAAATCTTTACGCAAAGCTTTTCTATATTGGTCTATGTTATTCCGATATTGATGTATACGATTTATGATTTATCGTACGACTCTGCCTAAGCGCTTTCGGTACCCTTTGATCTCGGTTTCTGGTGCAGGTGTTGGGTTGTTTTACCTCTGAGCGGCACTTTTTTGCACACCATGGGCTAAATGGCCAGGTCACATGGACCCCGAAGGCTCAGAGAAGATTGGGGGAGGGGACCCACTGGAACAGCTGTTGGGAGACTGATGGTAGCCTCCCGTCAAGGCCATCCAGCGTGTTCTTTAACGTGCACAGGGTATCGCTCTCCCGCACACGGAGCCACGGCTTAACGTCCCATTCGACGGACGGCGGCCTTTCCAAGCCCATCGGTGTCCCCTACTGACCGTGGGCAGGGCGGGGAATTTTGCGGAGATAAATCTCAACGCTGACCCAGCTGGGACTCGAACCTGGGAACTACAGATTACGAGCCTGGCGCGCTACCGACTGAGCCATCCCCGCCCCTGGTGCAGGTGCATCGTTGGCGAGCGCTCGCCGAAAGACTTTTAATCTGACAGCGCGAAGATATTATTTTTGTTTGTAATATACCGCGCGGCCGCTCCTAAAAGCTGATGCGGCAATTATCACAAAAGACAATTACACGTGTTACGTGTTGATAGTTCTGCTTTGAGCTTACAATTATTGACAATATTTGATTTTAATGTTAGTTTGTCATGAGAAGTGGCAAGTGGCTGTGCTATATTTAAATCAGTAAATCAGATATATATCTGTATCAGTATAATATTTGTGCATTTATACTAATTCAGTTTTTGTGTTTAAAAAGTAGATCAGGTAAGAGAATTATTGTTTTTTACAGCAATTGTAGTTACTTATTATCATTGAAAATGATTATGTTATGACAATAGGGACTCGAATTAAAAAGTAGCATTTGCATGGACTGGGTATATCTCAAGTGCTGAACCTGTGCCTCTGTTGATAGATAGAGAGTTATTTAGGTAATATTGGGCTACTTTTGCGTTCTGTATGTGATAGAGAGAGAGTTGCTTAGGAAATATTTGCATTTGCCTACTTTTGCTTTCGTTATTTATTGCTCTATTTTTACCAAATTCATATACGTTGAAGTGGGGACAATACAATAACAATTAAAGAAAGGGTTGTTTTACCTCTGAGCGGCACTTTTTTGCACGCCATGGGCTAAATGGCCAGGTCACATGGACCCCGAAGGCTCAGAGAAGGTTGGAGGAGGGGACCCACTGGAACAGCTGTTGGGAGACAGATGGTAGCCTCCCGTCAAGGTCATCCAGCGTGTTCTTTAACGTGCACAAGGTATGGCTCTCCCATACACGGGGCCACGGCTTAACGTCCCATCCTACGGACAGCGGCCTTTCCAAGCCCATCGGTGTCCCCAACTGACCGTGGGCAGGGTGGGAATTTTGCGGAAATAAATCTCAACACTGACCCAGCTGGGACTCGAACCTGGGAACTACAGATTACGAGCCTGGCGCGCTACCGACTGAGCCACCCCCGCCCCAATTAAAGAAAGGCATATTTCAAAACGGCTGCTAGCTGTCAATTTGACAGATATTCGTTAGATATTCGTTATTTACTAGCTTTGCAACTCATTTCTATCGTTATTTTATCTACCCTATTTTAATAGCATGATAAGCATCATCATATTTAATTATTTTCAATGACCCCCCCTCCCCCCCCGGTTGCATCTTTGCGTAGGACTGTGAATTTTTATTTAATATTTTTATTACAGTATGGAACAGAAAAGGAAAAAATTGTCTGGAAGTCGATATAAAAAGAAACGCTTAAAGAAAGAGGAACAAAGAAGAAAGCTAAGCTCGGTTATGAAGGAATTCTTAGTACAAAAGTCTTGTTTAGATGAGTCCTCCACATCCACATCAACAGCTACTGCTTTGGATTTGGCAAATAAAAATTCAGTGCCGTCCCAATCACTTCCAGAAGAAGTTGTTGAAGAGAGCCAAAAAATAACACCATCAGAAGTTCATCAAGAGCCGGGTAGCAGTAGCAGTGGCAGCCAGCAGATATTAAACGAAATTCCTTCTGATCCTGCATTATGGAATGCTTTCTACATGTCATCTGAAACTCGTCAAATACTGGTTGAGAGGGGTCCACAACAAATTAAAGAATTCGAGTTTCCTATTAATAAAGGAAGGCGTAGATTTTCGCCCTCGCATTATTTGAAAGTGTTGAGCAATAGTGAAGTCGTTGAGAGAAGTTGGTTGATTTACTCTGTTACAAATGATGCCGTTTTTGCTTTTGTTGTATATTATTTGATAATTCGTCTGCTACTAATGACTGGCCCAAAAAAGGTTATTCTGACGGGAAATCTTATAAGAGCCCTCACAATGCACGAAAAGTCTGTAAATCACAGAAATGCTTTTAGAGCAGTGTCTCGCAAACTGTGTGCCGCGAGAGATTCCAAGTGTGCCGCGAGAGATTTTCAAATTGACACTAGATATTCCAAATATTTCATTTTGACTTGACTTGTGTTATCGACGTGCTTTAATATCGAAGTGCTATCGACGTGCTTTAATAAAAATCTTTCAGATTTTATCAACTGGGATCTTGTAAGTATTTATCAAGCTTTTTCCAAATTTTGGTATTAATTTTTGATTATTTCAAGCCATAGAATGGACAAATATTTAAAACAAACACCGAGTTATGATTAATTATATTTATTATTATATTTATTTTAAATAAAATGCATTTAACGAAACTTCAATTTTCCTCTTTTTACGTAACCATCAAAAATTCTTTTTTAGGTGTGCCGTGGAAAAAAAAATTAGATTCAGTGTGCCGCAGAGTAAAAAAGTTTGCGAGACACTGTTTTAGAGCATGGAAAGAATTGGACATTCGATTAAAGCAGAAAAAAACTATTGACGCTGAATATCAACGAATTATGAATATGGAAATTCAGCATTGGAGAGGAGTTCTAAAAAGAATTATGTCAATAATTAGACTATCGGCATCACAATGCTTAGCTTTTCGTGGAACAACTGAACATTTGTTTCAGCCTAATAACGGAAACTTGCTAAAGTTGGTAGAATTGCTTTCTGAGTTTGATACAGTTATGGAAGAACATATCAGGAGAGTTCAACGCGAGTCTGATAAATGGTCTGTGATTTATCTAAGCAATAATATACAAGATGAATTGATAAATTTGATGGGAAACGTAATTTTAAGCAAAATTGTCGAAATAACAAAAATCGCTAAATATTTTTCGATAATCGCCGATTGTACGCCAGATTTTGTGCCAAAATAACTTACTTTGTATCCGAATACTGTTGTAGCTCTGAGAAATTTACTAACACTCCCGTCTCTGTAGCTAGTGGGGAAAGAAGTTTTTCCAAATTAAAATTAATGAAACACTACTTAAGAAGTTTTTCCAAATTAAAATTAATGAAACACTACTTAAGAAGTTCAATAAGCCAAACAAAACTTAGAAATCTGTCATTAATTTCTATTGAATCTACATTGGCTGCCACTCTAGACTACACATCCCTAATTAACGTATTTGCTAAAGTTAGAAGGATAAAACTGTAGTAGATTGTTATAGTTGATATCGTTATTTTAAGGTAGTTTATATTTTCAAATTAAAAATAGTATTCGTACATTTTGTGCAGTTTTTTTAATCACAATCGAAGGTTATTTTAAAGAAAAAACATTTAAGGGGCGGCATTTCGAAGACTTGCATCATAATGAGAAAATCTACCGCACGGCCCTGTCTACAATATCATGTTAAATTGCACGATTCCGCGAAACTGGATGTGTACTTGACATTGCGTATTGTTGGGACAAACATGATTAAAAGGATTCAAGAAGAGTGAGGATACTTTTATTATCTATTGTAACCCTTTGTTAATAATTTGTAAACCTAAATTGAGAATAAATGAAATTTTATAATATGGGTTGCGCGAATTTTGAATCACTCTATACAATGATAGACCAATTGGCCTGCCCAAATACTTGAAAGAGAAAGCTTTACTTACCCGCAGTCTCCTATAACATAAAATCTCATTTGTTGGCGCACAAGTAATTCTCTTTAATCGTTTTTGTGTTAAAGTAGCGGAAAAACTTCAAATTACATGAATGTGAAGAACCCTGCGAAGGAAAATATACTAGCATTTGTGTTTGTAACTTATATCCTGTTGATATTTTTAATCGGAAAGTAAATTTTTAGGAAGAAGAATCGTACAGATTCAGGTTTAAAAATGATAAGTTTGTTGATTTCGCCTCTGTATACGGTAAAGATAAAATGTTAGGTCTCTTTAAATTTTTTTAAAAAACGATGTATTTATGCTAGAAATTTGAAATTTTGATGGTGGAATGTGAACTTTACGAAGTTTTCGTAGACAACAATGGGTTGACCTCTTAGACCCAGAGTGGGTGAGAAAACAATTATTTTGCTTTCAAAAAAAATTGTTTGTTTTTAGCGGTGCCTACCGGTTCACAGAGATAAATAAAGTTTTAATAGTTATTCTGATTATCTAGGATTTTATATTATCTACTCTAGTTCTTTCCATTACTGCATATATTTACTTACAATTTGGTTAAGGATGGCAGTATTATTTTCATGAACCCCGAATTCATTTGTTTCAACTAAAGTTACAGTGTGCTAGTGTCTCAAAGCAACTGGTTTCTAACACAAAACTGCAAAAGTTGCTTTGTGATTGCTTCGAATTGAGATTGTATTGTATTTGTAAATTGCTGCCTCTCCGCTATTAAGGATTTCAATGTAATCATGTACAGTTTTCAAAATCTTATCGCATTGGTTTTTACTAAAATATAAAAATAAATACCCCCTCAAGCAGCTGCTTGCCACAGAGGTCTGATAGGAGCCTGTCAGTTTATATGCCATAGTAGAAGGTCTGAGAGGATGGCAAGACCTCAGCAGAAAAACGACACAGACAGCCATGCCTTACCCGGGGCTCGAACCCAGGTCCCTAGATCAGTAGCCACGCGCCCTAACCACTCTGCCATGGGTATTTAAATTTTTTTTACGTACCATTGTCAGACTTTTCTGTCATTAGTCATTAGTAATATGCCAGATATGATATTAGTAATATGCCAGTTCAGATACATTAACTTTACATACAATGGTGGAGTGTGTTCGAATCAAAATGTTCAAAATATGCTCTTCATTCTCATCTGATACGTATGTAGCACTGCAGACATAATCATACTATAGTTTATAAATACATTGTAAGAGTTTTTATTATTACTTTTATATGTTTAATCATAGGTTGCTTTGGAACAAGTAATAATTGACATAGAAGATTTGTTGCAAATAGAAGACTTGGATTCTGATCTGAAGAATTTGTTGTGGCATTATCAAAGGCTGGCAGATAAGTGTTCATCTTTACAGTACCAAAATAATGTCAATGCACTTTTAGAAATGAGACTATCTTTTCCTGATATTTTGTCAAATATCGAAAAAGCTGTTCTGAGTTCAGTATTTGAGTCAGGCCTGCTGATAACAACGTTTGAGAAGAAATGTAGTGATACTAGTCTAATCTCAAAAATTTTGACTGTTATTAATGATTCTTCATATTCCTTTACATCAGGAATATTTGATCTCATGTGTCTCCTCATGCTTCCAACTGAAGATGAACCAGGGAGCAAGTTGAATGAAAATAGAAATATGAATTTATTTAATTTCATTATCTGTCATGCCAGTAAAAATAATTTACTCTTTAATGGAAGAAAAATATACGATGTCGTATGCCTAGAACAGAGTTTCATATCCTCAGGTATAAGAGAAGGAATAACAATTGGTGAGGCAGCAATACAGTTAAACAATCCTGAAGCACTCCAAATACTCCTTCAAAATAGTTGCAGGTAAAATTTTTTCCGTTATCAATTTAAACATTTTTAAAATATTTCCTACCGATAAGAATAAGCTTTACTTAAATTATGATGGTTCAATATCCCTTTTTTTAAAATATATATTCCTACTTGTATATAAAATGTCCTCTAACACACGATCACCTAAATTATTCGTACAGTAATTCCCTCACGAACAATTCCTTTAATATTTAGGTTAGCTTGCTTTGTAACGTTTACTTCGTTAAAATAACTACAATCGTGGCAAAGTCCTGAATACATTTGTGATTTTCTGTTTTTCGTGTTTATAGTTTATACCGATTTCTAGTCAGGGAATTATTAAATATATAAAACTTTTTTCATATACTCTAAGGGTTTTTAAAGATAACTTCAAAACTATTTTCAGTGTTTTCCTATCTAAAACTGGTTTTGGCTGTAATTATCGGAAAGGAAAATCAAATATAAATTTAATAGGTACGACATACATATCACTAGACAGAAACACCTCTCACTAAATATTTAATTTCATACTTATTTTAATTATTATACAGCAGTTATTACACATGTAAACGAGAATATTAAAAGATTTATAATCTATATTTGATAAGCCAGGCGTTTGCTTTAATGGCCGTTTTAGAACTTTTTACCATAGAATGCATCAATTTCAGAAGCACTTCTTCTGTAACAGCACTTCTTCTGTCAAGCTTCTGTGCTTTAAAATATATACCAAAGCCTTAATTAACTCACGCTTATTTGAAGGTTTGTTGTAAAAGTTTGTTTACAATCCACAGTGCCTTCTTTGCTAACAGTAATCGTCTCATGCTGAAAATCTGTAAGATTTGGACAAGCTTCGTAACTCCGAAATTCGATTTCTAGAAGTATTCCTCTTATAGTTCTTCGGCTCACATTGAGGATTGCTGCTAATATCCATCCTTTCAAAAGCTGTGGTTAATTGAGAACGTTTCGTGATGAAGCACAGAAAGCTGTGTTTCGAACAGAAAGTGCAATCTAATGCAGAACACTGTCAAAACAGGTAAAGATGCTTTCCTAGGTCGCCAAGTTCTTTATAAGCAACAGATCCAGGTTTCAGAACGTTTATCGAATGTTCTCAAAACTAGAAAATCCACAAGGTACTTGAGCAGCGATTTCCTTCCTTTAGATCAGATCAGGCCAGTCCATGAAACAATCAATATACTGAATTTTCCTTATTTCTCCCAATTTTTTGATAAGACATTTTTAGGTACATAACTAAACGATTTGTTTTTAATCAAGATATTTTTTTCCAATTCATTAGAAATGTATTTTTTGTTTTAAGTAGAAGTTTTTTGCTTTTAATTAGAAAAATTTTCCTGCTGCTATTTAAGAATATAGTTCTTTTTGTTTTCTATTTGCTCTTCATTTAATTTGGTTGGTTGGGCGACTATCACATCATATCAACAAATACATTCTAACATCGACAATTATGTCTAGGTTGCGGAAGATGAGTATTGAGATTGCGGTTAATTTTGTAACTGCTTATGTTACCGGGGGGGGGGGGGGTAGTTTGCTTCCATGTGTAATGAATGTAGGTAGTTGGCCTAGACAATAGAAGTATTTTGTTTTGTATAATATCCAATTTTTATTGTGTTCTGGAAGTTGTATCTATTCCTATACTGCCATAGTAAAGGCGTGGCCTAAGTACATACTCTGCAAAAAAGTGGAAATCGCATCTGTCATAAGTTTCAAAATATTTCTTTCATTCCTTTTTGGAGGAGCAATTTCAATGCGGAGCAGTGTATTTTCTCTACAAGGCAAAACTTTGTATCCTCACCGGCTCTCTCTTATAAGTGTTTAGGTAAAGGACTCTGAAATAAGCAAAAAAAACAACAACACTATTATCCTTTCTTTAATATCTTTTGAAGTAATTTAATTCAACAGTGTTTTTCAGCACTCAAATATCATTATCCTCCCCATTAATATCATTATTTTTTACGATATTTCCGTCCTTTGTAAATTTTAATACTTTATCTAGAATGGAATTAAGAAAAACGCACTTTTACATATGAAATTTCTTATGAATATGAAGGGCGTTCAAAAAGCTCTTGACATATATCTTCAGAATAAAAACCATTGCACTTACCTTAACAAAACTTTTACTGTTTTCAAAGCATGCAGGATTGGGTAGCTGTTTGATTTTTTCCTGCTCCGAATAGGCCGTAACTTGCTGGTTTGTGAGCACTGGCATTATCATGAAGAAGGAGAACCTTTGAAACGCTTATTGTTTCACGATGCTCCTTTATCTCCTTAACCGTTTTGGGCGAAATATGTTAGTGTAGCATTCGCCATTTATAGTCATTTTTTAGATAAAGGTCCACGGCTACCATACCTCCTCCTCTTAATAGCAATTGTTTCAATTACGTCGGTAATTGAAAACAATTATGACTTCCTTGAGCGAAAGTCTTGTCGGAGGATATGGGGGAACCAAACATAATTGTCGAACTTTCTGGGAGTTGTAATAAAACCATGTCTCATCACCTGTGATGATGTCAGTTAACCATTTGGGGCCACTATATTTTCAGCATATCCATGCACGAGTCGACTCTAGCCTTTTTTACTCTTCTGTGAGTTTGCGGGGTAGCCATTTGGCACAGCTCTTTCTGCCATCACAGATCAACTTTAAATGATGAATAATTGTTTCCACACTTCCAACTGATACTCTGATATCTAAACTTATTACCTGAACGGTGATGTGTGGGTTTTCCTTAACGAGCTCACGAACAGCAGTGATGGTTCTCTCGTTCACGGCCTCCTTCTATCTTCTTGCACGAAGGTCTTCGAAGGAAGCTCTGCCGTCCTCTTAATTTCCACATCCATCCCGTAACAGTGCCTTCTGAACAAGCATAATAGCCATATACCTGCGATAAATCGGCATGAAATTTTTTTCGCGTCATCCCCAAACTGCATCCTCGTGAAAATGTAAAATCTTTCTCCGTCTTTAGCAGGCTCCATAGCGGCAATGCACAATTTTCGCAGACAGAATACGCACTACCAGCAAAGAGAGAAATGATGATATGGCTTTTGTTTTTAAAACAAGTTTAGACAAGCTTTCAAAGAAGTCGTAGCTTGTTAACTTCGGTGGAACGAGTGCAAATCTAGACACGTGTCAAGACCTTTTTTGAACGCCCTCTGTAAACAAAGTTTTCTGCAATTTGTTTTTCTTTCCGTTTGCATAGTGTACTCAGAAAATTCCCGGACTCTAACTACACCTAATAAGCCATTCTCAACCCGACACGTACTCGGGGTGGGGGGAGACCAGGGAAATAAATAATACAGTAGTTTTATTAAAGAAACCCCCCGAAAATCCTGTTATCGAAATCTCAAATTTGTCTAACTGCTTTGAAATACGAAACAGTTGTTTTTTGTAATTTTATTCTAGCCTTATATCTCATGTCCGACACTAAAAATAGATTAAAAAAACTGCAAATCTTATTCCATAGAAATATCATTTTAAAATTTCCTGTTCTATGGAAAATTTTTGTAATTGGGAAACTCTACTGAAGTCATAGTCGCAGATCTTCTCCCTGGAAACTAAATTCCCAATCCCCACCCCGAGACTAAATTCGGGTGCATCATTGCTCTAAAAGTAATCTTTTTCTATCTCGTATTCGAAAATTTCCAACAGTAGAATTTTTCTTTGCCATGTTTCAGCTGAATGTTTTTGGATTCTTGTTTAAGGTAACTCATGACATTCGAGACGTCACAAGCTTTAATTTGAAATTTCACTCGTTAAGGGATATCCCCCTCAAAATGCGCCCCTTTTCCTTGGGAGGTAAAAATTCGAACCAATTTACAACGGTCGTCATAGGGGCTTTTCTTTGACACTTAACTCGTAACTGTAGGCCCTCGCGTTCGGGAGATATAGAGGAAAAATCGTTTTTATATTTTCCTTTTTTTTAGGATGGAAGAAACAGGGGAGGGGGATTTTTGAAAACTGTAATTTTCTCCATGTCACAAGCTTTCATTTGACGCATAGCTTGTTATTTTCGGTCCTTGCATTCCGAATATATAGCGGAGCAATCGTTTTCATATTTCTCCTTTTTAGGGAGGGGAGAAAGAATTTATGAGGGGTATAGGGGTTTTTTCTTTCTCTCTTCCGTCTTTTTTGTGTGTGAATTTTTAACCCTGGGTACGTTCGCTACTAATTCCGTCAGAATGGCACTACTCCGTTGCTTAAAAACACTGGACTCTATTAATATGTATGCTATTATACATATTCATTAATACATAACAATACAGTGCACAATCTACGGTGACTGCCGCCTCGACAAATCGTTAAACACAAAACAGCCTGTAGCCATTTAACCTCTTTGTGCTGGTGTTAGAAGACTTGGTTACAGCCTTGCTAGTAAGATTGGGAAACCTGCTATTTGTGTTTAACGAAGTTATAGTTACAAGTTAAGTACCAAAGAAAAGCCATATGTCAACCGTTATAAACTGCTTCGAATTTTTACCCCCTCCATTTTTACCTCTCAAGGAAATGGGACACATTTTCGCTGGGGTGGCCCTTAACGAGTTGAATATCAATTTAAAGCTTGTGACGTCTCCAATGTCATGAGTTACCTTAAACACGAATCCAAAAACGGGAAAGAAAAATGTGGTCGATGTTTATGAGACATAAATCATAGTTTCTGAAGGTAAGTATTTTCAGTGAGAAAGAAAAAATTAAACTCATCTTCCCATATGCACCCTAAAAAGTAGAAAATAAACCTAAAGCATATCGATGATGCAATCAGTATTGAGTTCGTATTCACTTCAAAGGAAAATAGGGCGCCAATTGATCTGCACAAGATTGCCGGCGCCCTATCTTCCTTTGAAGTGAATACGAACTCAGTGACAGATTGTATCATCGATATGCTTTAGGTTAATCTTCTGCTTTGTACGACGCATATGGAACAATGACTATTTTTTCAATTTTTTCTTTTTCATTAAAAACAGTTTCCTTCAGAAGCTTTCCTTTGATATATGACTCATAAATATCGACCACATTTTTCTTTCTTCTCTTTTTTGCAGTCATGTTTAAGGTAGCCCATGGCATTCGAGACATCACAAGCTTAATTTGAGATTTAACTCGTTACAGGCCAACCTCGCGAAAATGCCACCTATTTTTTTTTTGGGGGGGGGGGGGAGAGAATGAAATAAAATAATAAATAAATACCCCCTCAAGCAGCTGCTTGCCACAGAAGTCTGATAAGAGCCTGTCAGTCTATACGCCATAATATAAGGTCTGAGAAGATGGCGGGACCTCAGCAGAAAACAACACAAACGTCCATGCCTTACCCGGGCTCGAACCCAGGTCCCTTAGATCAATAGCCAAGGGCGCTAACCACTCGGCCACTGGACGGCGGAGTACAAATTCGAAGCAGTTTACAACGGTCGTCTTATGGCTTTTTTTATACCTAAACTCGTAACTCTAGGGAGATTTAGAGGATTCATCTTTTTTATATTTCCACTTTTTAGGAAGGAAGAAACGGAGGGGGGTACTTAACCTGTAACTTTCCCCCACGTTACAAGGCTTTCATTCGACGCATAGGAAATACTTTCGGTCATCGCGTTCCGGAGATAAGCGGAACAATCGTTTTCGTATTTCTCCTTTTTAAGGATGACGAGAAATCAATGAAGCGATTAATTTTTTTATAAGCTATGATATTCTCCCTGCACAAAGCTTTCATTTAACATATAAATCCTCCATCACGTTCGAAAGATAAGGTGAACACCTGTTTTGATAAAAACGCAAACTGACAAACCGATAAACGTCAAGCGAAAAGCAATATCAAAACTGGTCAAAACATATTTTTATATAGGGTAGATGCACTTTGAAAGTTGTAAATTAACAACAGTTTATCGCAATGCATTTATTGACTACAGCGCTTTACGACGAATCCGGGAACTTTCTGACTATACTATATAAACGACATTTTTTATTCTTTCAGATAGTGAATTATTGCATAATAAAAATAAATTTCTCTGTGTCATTTGATGTGAAATTTCTAATATGAACAAATCGCTTGCAATATTCTTATAAATAATTGAAATTTAGTGCTTTTTAACGATAGAAATTGAAACTATATAAAATTCAGAAAATGTGAAAATAATATATATTTAGTAGTTACTCAATTAGAAAAGAATTTTTCAATTTTCCCCCCAAAACGTAAAAAGCTGGGGCCCTCGATCTGCATTTCCATTGGAGGAAGCCTGAAAATCGTTTCTGTTAATCATGGTAATCATACAGTATAAAATTTTCTAATTTGTTGTGTATCATATGCAGCATTCGATTAAAGTTTTGCCATTTTTCATGATTAGAGGGAGCATTGAAATATGATTGAATTACGTGCTGTTTAAAATCACAATTGGTCCTTAGTCTATTGTTCCCTGATTTTGTAGCAAACTCCTATTTTCCTGTGTTGCAAAAACTGCACCAAACGTTCTATAAATAAAATGTCCTTTTAGCAAAAATATGACAATTATGAAAGTTAATTATTCCTAATTTCTGAGGCCTTGGGACCTCAAAAGACATTTATATTCCTTTATGGGAGCTTTGTTTCATTTGAAACAAGCGAACAATCATTGGAAAAAGTTTGAAAAACTTGCTCCAAAAAACAAATTGTCATTCTGCTTATTTGTCTATATCCATTTGCACATTTTAAGTTTAAAAAATTATATATATATTTACATAAACGGGTTTTTGCTGAGGAGAGGGGCAGTGGACCGTACCTTGATGCATTTCTGCACAATATTGTTCAGTTTTTACAACCACTCGTGTTTTTTCTTTTTGGAGACCAGGTTATCTCTAGCATCCACAACTAAAATGGGAGTACTAATTATGCCCTTTTTTCACAGGTTGGCGACATTTTTTATACACGGTAGTTGTTTTATATATGTGTTAGGAGGAACTTGAAGAAACTATAATGTCAGTTTTGCTACATCCCCAAGAATAAAGAAAATTGCATCATACTAATGATGTAGTTATGTGACAAAAAATTTAGAATTTTATAAATATACTTTCGGATAGTAAGCACCTACTGCTTTCTCCTTCGTAATTCTTTAATTCTAGGTATGCAAAATGTATTTTCTAAAGTTTTGTTCTTGAAAATCTCGTGATTGAGGGTTGGAGACAAGAAGTGCTCAAACACTTTTCAAAATAGTTAGGTACTTATATTTCTGCAACGTTAATCAAATCGTATTAATTCATTCTTCATTGTGACAAAAATGCAATTCAAATATTTAAAAAATGTTGGTGTGCAAGCAACGACTAAAATAATACTGACCAAGGTATATTATGAAGTTATGCAAGAGTTGTGGGAGGCAGACATTTCTGTAGCAAAAACATTTTCCCTTGATGCACTTCAAATTTATTTTCAATATATTTTACGTAAGATATGCTGTAAAATACAGTAAATAGGAGTATTCCACGTAAATATATACTCATACTACATTTGATGAATTTGAAAACTGTTCTCCTAATCATAATCAGCATCACCGACTTTTTTACTTTCATTCACTTACTTTTTTTTTTAAATTAATGTCAGCCATCAATAGTGCAGTAATGTTTGCCATGTCCTGCAGATCTTATCATATCCGCGATTTTATACATCAATTTTTAATACATAATGTTTTATCCACGTTACATTAATTTTTTATTCGCTGAGAGCTTTAAAATGCTGATACATCCGCAGAAATTCGCATCCACTCAGGGCTCTGCATATAAATAACACTATGCATAAGTTCATGCCAAAAAGCGTACTTTTATGCAAATCTAAAGAGATCAGGTTGAAAATATTTTATTGGGGATTTCACATGGAATGACCCTTAGAGAAAGTTAAAATATGTATATCATAGAGTTCGAATGTTGAGTTTTATTTCTCCACATTAGGTTAAATATTTTTATGTTAGAAACAAAATAAATCTTTAGGGCCCCACCAATAATTGAATGATTTATCAGTGAATATTTGTATGCGAAAGCATATTAGAAAAGGCAATCTAAAAGAAATTTAATAAAGCATTTCATACACACACACAGAAAAAGCTATTAATGTGAAAAAAAATATATATTTGTAATTTTATTACAGATTTTCTGATCAGACGAGACAAAATGAAACACCTTATCCATTAATACAAAGGGTTTTGATTAATCTCGTCATGGATATTATGCAAAATGATGACATATGGGACAAAGACAAATGTAAATTGAGAGTACCAGTGAACCAATTTCCAAAAGAAGTGAAGCAAGCAAGAAACGTTGCTGAAATGTTATTTAGATGTGTGCACAATCCCGAAATTACCGTGGAAAGAATATGTGAAGAGTTATTAACTTTGAATGAAGATATAAACATTCGTTCACTGATAGGACTCCTGGGAGAACTCTTCCCTTACACTGTGAGCTCAAATCAGCCACCAAGGCTTGAACATATGTGTAGAATGATTATTAGAGATAATATGCTGCATAATTATTCTCTTGCAGAAGCAATTAAAACGCTTCAAATGAGTAAAATTCTGGAAGATTATATTTCATTAAAAGATTAAATGAGTTTAGTGTAAAAGATAAAAGGAAATATGTTTCAGAATTACATCAAACATTCGCACTAGTTTTGGCTAATTTTTATATAAGGATTCTATTTACTTAAGACTTCAAATTTTGTGGTTTCTTGTGTATAAATATATATTCATTAGAGCATTTAGAATATTACATATCTTTTATATTATATTATACAAGGTGATTCAGAATTCATCATCAATATTTGGTGGGGAGGTAGGTAATAAGAAACGAAGGAGATTTCACATAGGAAAGCATGGGCGCATATGCCATGTAGTAGGGCAAAATGACCCCAGTTCAATGATGGAAAGAACACATAAGAAGGAAGTGGTAAGGAAAAAACATTTATTATCTTACATGTAACATTTCTTTGCATTGGTTGTACAGACTTACAAGAGGTGCTCGAACTGCCGACCATGTGCTAGAATGCATGACTCACAACGGCGTTGCATGGACAGCCGGACCCTGTGGAAGATGCCTGGCATTTCCCGGATGTTTGAGGCAGCAACTGATATACGTGCTACAAGATCCATAGCACTATCAACAGGGGTCTCGTACACCATGTTTTTCATAGCACCCCATACAAAGAAATCGATTGGAGATAAATCCGGTGAACGTGGTGGCCAAGAAACCGGTCCACCGCGGCCAATCCATTGACCACCAAACTGTCTGCGTAGGTAAGCACGCACAGCATTTGCGAAATGTGCAGGAGCGCCGTCATGCTGGAACCACATTCGCCGGAGACTACCATCAGGAACCTCGTTCAGAAGATCCGGTAACACAGTCTGAATAAACGTTAGGTACTTGGCACCGTCCAAACGGGATGGTAGTAAATACGGGCCCAACAAACAGTCACCGACAATCCCAGTCCACACATTGACAGCAAAACGTTGTTGCGCAGCTCCAGGTCTTGTACCGTGTGGGTTCTGATGAGCCCACACATGCCAATTGGGTGTGTTGAAGACACCCTCTCGAGTGAACAACGCCTCATCAGTGAAAAGAACATACGTTGGGAAATTGGGATCAACGGCTGTTCTCTGCATGAACCACTGACAAAAAATAACACGCTTGGGATGGTCGTCTGCTGCCAATAATTGCACTCTTTGCAGATGAAACGGATGTAACCCTTCATCGTGTAATATCCGCCATGCTGTTGCTTGCGAAATTCCAAACTGCCTAGCCATACCTCGTGTGCTAGCACCAGGTTGTTCCTCGATTTCCTGTAGGACAGCTTCCTCTACTGCTACTGGCCGTGCCTATCTGCGCCTCCCTCGATTAACATTACTAGCAGCAAACGATCCTGTTTCACGCAGTTGGTGATGAATACGTGAAAACATTTGATGCTGTGGCACACGGCGGTTTGGGAAGCGCGCTGCATACAATTGCCTGGCTCGAAGACATCTTTCTCCTGCCGCACCGTAAGTTACATGCATATCTGCACATTCATTCCACGTATACCGGTTCATGTTACTTCTGCAAATTCACCTTGTCGAATGACAACTGACTGCACGCGTCAAACAGCTGTGCTTCTGTATGAGAGGTGTGTACACACAGCGCCCTCTACACCACCATGCGTTCGTCTGCCCCCATACTTTCCTATGTGAAATCTCTTTCTTTTCTTATTCCCTTCCTCCCCACTAAATATTGATGATGAATTCTGAATCACCCTGTATGTCACAAAAAATATAACGTGGATTATGCACTAGTAGAGTTGCAGCGATATGTGTATTTTTAAATCCAGTTGAATGGTATTCAATTTCAGCCATCAAAACATATTTCAATACGAGTTGCACGATTTTGAAAAAATAAATTAAAAATTTTAAAATTTTAACTAATTCAATCAAGAAGTAGACCAACCTTTGCTTCAGCAAAACACAAAGGTTAATTTTCTTTAGGATCGAAAAAACGTCCTTAAATTCAGTGTATTCAAAAGTAACTGCTGCAAAAGAAAACACTCACAATTATATACACCGAAGAGCCAAAGCACTATGATCAGCTGCCAAATATGGTGTTTACCTCCACGTGCAGCCAAAACAGCTCTTATCCAGCGAGGCATGGACGCTACAAGATTTCTAAAGGTTTCCAACAGATTGATTAACTCTTGTAAGTTACGTGATTGAGGTGCCGCATATCGGATATACTGCTCCAATAAACCACAGTTGTTCGATTTGATGTCTGTTGAATTTAGAGGTCAGGGCAATACCTGGAAGTATTCCTCATGTTCTGCGATTCATTCTCGAACAATCCGGGCAGTGTGGCATGGCGCATTTCCAGCTGAAAGAAGGCACTAGAGGGGTTTACCTTTGCCATGAAACGATGTACCTGGTGTACAATGATTTTTAGGTAGGTGGTAAACGAAATAGTTCCCTGCACATGAATGACTGGAGTCAGGGTTTCCCAGCAAAACATTGCCCAAACCATTACTCTTCCTTTACCGGCTTGTTTACGTCACACAGTGAATCTTGGTGCCAACACTTCTACCTGTAAACGACGCACACATACCCGGCCATCCACACGGTGCAACAGGAAACGAGATTCGTCGGTCCAGAGAACCTTCCAATCATTCAAGGTCCACTTTTGATGCTCGCGTGTGCATTGTAAGCGCTTTCGACGGTGAACCGAGGTTAGAATGAGCACTTGGAGTGGTCTGCGACGCATCCTCATTTTCAACAGGGTTCGATGTACTCGGTGTTGCAACACATTACTCCATCACCAGCATTCAAATTACGTGCGAGTTGCGCCACAGTATCCCTTCTGTTGGCTTGTACCATACGAGGATAGCCTTCGCTCACTTCTAGCATCGACGAGCCGTAATCAGCCCACACTTTGCCGGTAGTTCGTGGTTTTTCCCTCTTCGGAACACTTTTTGAAGGTACCACGACTGACCGTGAACATCCCACAAGCCGTGCTGCCACGCAAATGCTGTTACCCAGTTGTCTGGCCTTTACAATTTGCCCTTTGTCAAACTCACTTAGGTGGCCTGCATTTTCCATCTGAAGAACAAGAATAATTCTGATTAACAGAGCTCTTTATCAGGTATTTATACCGTTTCATGACCTTCACACGCACCGTCGTTTACCCGCAGTTGCTTTGATTTGCATAAAGAAGCGCTATTCATGTTTTGGCTCTTCGGTATACATACTATGGGGCTAAAATTGTAGATACCTGTTTTGGATTTCAAAGCAGGTAGACAAGTTTGAGATATAATGTATAAGACGACTGTATTTTCGGGGGAGGGACGAACCCCTGCCTCCCCGATCCCTGTTCAATGGTCGATATTTCTGCAACTGATGTCATTAAATTGCTTAACATATTTAATGTCATGGTGAACATTAGAGATGAGTTTGGACTGTTTTTCGAGCCCGAAGAGTATAATACTAGCTAATAATACCGATTATAAAGTTAAAATTATAATGAATAATATTTTTTGATTTTCCTATTTTTTTTATTGTATAAGAAATATTTGAAATTCTAAGCATGAGCCAGCTCGACAAAACAACATCTCTAGTGGACACCGGAGTCCTCTGTTACATGCTTGAATATTTCTCAAGTAGTTTTGTCATGCTAATGTATCTGCCTATTGCTTGTTTAAATCTTGTGTATAGTCAGTTTACGGGTTTTTTTTCAATGCGAGCATTTTTTTTTGAAAATTTGTCGCTATTAAATTAAAGATTTAGTTTTTACCAGTGTTCTAAGAGTCACCACTTTGCAATTCGTGCATCGGGATCGTTTGGTACTTGAAGTACGTGCTTGCGATGTGGATGACTTTAAAACAGGCGTGTCCAATCTTTTGACTTCCCTGGGCCACATTGAGTGAAGATTTGACTTCCTGGGCCGCATTGAGTGAAGATGAATTGTTTTGGGCCGCACATAAAATATATAATATAGTTAATGTATATGAATAATAAAACTTCATTTATTTTCTTATGCTTTTATTATAAAATTAAAAAATGGCAACATAAAACTAGTTGAATATCAAAAACTCTCTGAAAATCACATAATCATGTTAAAAGCGTATGTCGTAAACACGTAAACTTTACGATTTTGTGGGTCGCATTACTAGCTGTCCAGGGCCGCGGGTTGGACACGCCTGATTTAGAGTGCGAGGTATAGGGCAAAAATTACAGTTAGGGGAATTTTTTTTGTTTGTATTTAAATAAAATTGCGCTAAAGATGCGCCAAGATCACGCGCAGAACGGGATTCAGCGAGAGGAAAGCCAACGGGTCGGATCGATTTGGCGAACTTTCGCGAACGTTCGATGGCCCCTTTTTCTGTGAAGGGCTCCCTTGGCCAAAAGGATTAGGAAATCAAAATACAATGCAATATACTGCATACAAATATTGTAATTCTTCAAAAAATTCGCCGTCGAGTGGATACACACATAATTCGAAACGTAAATTCTCATAGCATACTAAGATGTTTTTATATAAATTTTTATTTCAAAATAAATGTCAATGAATCGATTATATATGAAAAATATTGCAAACATTTTTTTTTTTAATAAAAATGTGTAAATTTAAATATTTTCATAATTTGCGTTTGGGCCGCATTTTAAAGGCTTTTGGGCCGCGCTTTAGACAAGCATGCTTTAAAACGATATCTGCGTCGATTCATGTTTCTGCAGCTTGGACTGTTTACAGGTGTAATTGCAGGTACAACCACAAAAAGCCCTGGATGTGGCCTAGGGTTCTATATCCACAAGTGACGTTCAGGCAGTTGGCTATGACGTGTGTTCGTTTTGGAAAACGATGTCCCCCCCCCCCTCCCACTTAATTTTTCACGTATTGGAAGATGTTATTTATAACTTACAAGTAATTTAAAACATAATACTGCTCTTGGCTTGAGGATAATTATTTTCAAAATATAGTCAGGCAGTCAACTTAAGATTGGTAAATACGCCTGCTCACAGTATAGAAGTCACGTAACGAGAACTTTGATCTCGAAACAGTTTAACACCCCGATGGACTTTTAATTCCTACTATGTATAGTGACATTTCAAAATTCTCAAAGCGAATGGCAATATCAAATGAAAATGATTCTTCTTTGTAAATAAGAAAAATAGATATTTCTCTTCTGTTGGGTGACTTCAATGCTAAAGTTGGTACTAAGTCACCTAGCACAAGAGAAATATCTCCTTTCTTCACAGAATTCAAAATATCCTGAAGCTGGTTGTAAAACGTATCCTTCTCGTTCTCATCAGAGTTCTCTGTATTCTGATATACAAACTCATCGGCGATTTCTATTCCGTACAAATGAAATTTTTATAGACTATTCATAAAAAAGGAATTGTTAAATTGTTTTTCTAAGATATGTATGTAAAAAATATTTCCTATTATTATATGAAAACATTACATTATATAGAAGAAAATAAATGTCTGTAACCATCATATGCAAAAATTACTTGCGTAAAGCATATGTAAATGCTATTGTAACTAATGCAAAAATTACTTGCGTAAAGCATATGTAAATGCTATTGTAACTAATGCAAAAATTACTTGCGTAAAGCATATGTAAATGCTATTGTAACTAATGCAAAAACTACTTGCGTAAAGCATATGTAAATGCTATTGTAACTAATGCAAAAACTACTTGCGTAAAGCATATGTAAATGCTATTGTAACTAATGCAAAAACTACTTGCGTAAAGCATATGTAAATGCTATTGTAACTAATGCAAAAACTACTTGCGTAAAGCATATGTAAATGCTATTGTAACTAATGCAAAAACTACTTGCGTAAAGCATATGTAAATGCTATTGTAACTAATGCAAAAACTACTTGCGTAAAGCATATGTAAATGCTATTGTAACTAATGCAAAAACTACTTGCGTAAAGCATATGTAAATGCTATTGTAACTAATGCAAAAACTACTTGCGTAAAGCATATGTAAATGCTATTGTAACTAATGCAAAAACTACTTGCGTAAAGCATATGTAAATGCTATTGTAACTAATGCAAAAACTACTTGCGTAAAGCATATGTAAATGCTATTGTAACTAATGCAAAAACTACTTGCGTAAAGCATATGTAAATGCTATTGTAACTAATGCAAAAACTACTTGCGTAAAGCATATGTAAATGCTATTGTAACTAATGCAAAAACTACTTGCGTAAAGCATATGTAAATGCTATTGTAACTAATGCAAAAACTACTTGCGTAAAGCATATGTAAATGCTATTGTAACTAATGCAAAAACTACTTGCGTAAAGCATATGTAAATGCTATTGTAACTAATGCAAAAACTACTTGCGTAAAGCATATGTAAATGCTATTGTAACTAATGCAAAAACTACTTGCGTAAAGCATATGTAAATGCTATTGTAACTAATGCAAAAACTACTTGCGTAAAGCATATGTAAATGCTATTGTAACTAATGCAAAAACTACTTGCGTAAAGCATATGTAAATGCTATTGTAACTAATGCAAAAACTACTTGCGTAAAGCATATGTAAATGCTATTGTAACTAATGCAAAAACTACTTGCGTAAAGCATATGTAAATGCTATTGTAACTAATGCAAAAACTACTTGCGTAAAGCATATGTAAATGCTATTGTAACTAATGCAAAAATTACTTGCGTAAAGCATATGTAAATGCTATTGTAACTAATGCAAAAATTACTTGCGTAAAGCATATGTAAATGCTATTGTAACTAATGCAAAAATTACTTGCGTAAAGCATATGTAAATGCTATTGTAACTAATGCAAAAAAAAACCAACTAAATATACACCAAATATTGTGTCATGATTATATATTGTAAATTTTTATATAAAGATTTAAAATTAAATTTTTGGGTATTTTTCAATTTTTGAGCTACGAGTTTTTGAGTTCTTTGCTGCAGTTCGCTGTAAACTTTTGCACAATAACAATTTTCTTAGAATTATATAAAAAAATATTTCTTAACCCACTTACGAGAAGAGATTGGTAATTCTCTTAAATTTAATTAAGAATGCTAATATGGGTACGAAGGCCGTCAAAAAAATATTAACTTTTGCATATTTCACACATTTTCAGTAATTTTTTAAAAACCTCTAAAACCAAGGGGAAAATGTTTTCCTGCACCCTCACCTTTACGACCTGACGGCGTAGCTTGCCACCCTTAGCCTTTATTTAAAAAAAAAAGATCCGGGCCTGAGAAACGCGGCTGTTATATTCATTTTAAACTTTCTAAAAATCGTTACACTACTTTTAAATTTTAATAAGCAGTTTGTTTTAGCATAAATTGTTTTTAGTGTGCTTTTGAAGTAAATTGTTATGATCCGTGACGCTGGCTTTAAATTTCACACGAATACTGTTGAGGGTGATCTTCAGTTTATTTCATATGACAGACACTTTTACATAAAAAGTGTATTTTCGAATTTCGGGAGCTTTGGTTGGTTAGGGTTTTATGGCGCATTAGCATCTAGGGCTATAATGCGCCAAACGAATGTCCATAAAAGAATGATAAAAGTCATGATACCCTTAACCAAATTTATAAATCAATTACCAAGACCCACACAAGAAATGTAAATCAATAAAATGAAACGTATTGAATAATGAACAAATATATTTATACATTTGTTCATTATATATAGTGGTAAAAGTAGATTTCACTTTTTTCCGGTACGCTTCAAAGTATACCCACACACGCAGGTGAACACTCCGCTGAAGCCATATTACAGGGGTAATAATGACTGTGTGGCGGCGAAAGTACAGTGTCCCTATTGGGTTGGGTTGTTTTACCTCTGAGCGGCACTTTTTTGCACACCATGGGCTAAATGGTCAGGTCACATGGACCCCGAAGACTCAGAGAAGGTTGGGGGAGGGGACCCACTGGAACAGCTGTTGGGAGACAGATGGTAGCCTCCCGTCAAGGCCATCCAGCGTGTTCTTTAAGGTGCACAGGGTATGGCTCTCCCACACACGGGGCCATGGCTTAACGTCCCATCCGACGGACGGCGGCCTTTCCAAGCCCATCGGTGCCCCCTACTGACCGTGGGCAGGGCGGGGAATTTTGCGGAGATAAATCTCAACGCTGACCCAGCTGGGACTCGAACCTGGGAACTACAGATTACGAGTCTCGCGCGCTGCCGACTGAGCCACCCCCGCCCCAATACAGGCTGGCAATGGTAGTGTGCATGTCTGGGGGATCTTTCCCTGGTATGACCTATATTTTCCTGTTATTTCCCTGTATTTTGTCTTTGTTTTCCGCTAAAAGCGAATGATTTATGCAATTTTAATTTTAAAAAATATTAATGTACCTAAATACTTGCTAATTCCGTTCTATTCTTGAATTTCAGCCTTATTAAAAAAAATATGCAGATGTTTTTAAAATTATTTTAGTACTTAATGCAATTTTTTAGAAAGAAAAATAAACTTTTGACTGATATTGTAATTATGATCACTCAACTTGCATAATCTAAACCAAATATAGCATTTTTTAAAAATAACATTTATTGAAGATTCAGAGTAACCTTTAAAATTCATAAAGTTTAATCAATGATTACAAGAAGTACGGAAATTTCACTTCTGTGATATCCCGACATACTATATATACAAAACTGCAGGGTTCGCGAATCAAAAGAACGACAGGAAAAGCGTGACTTTTGCCAAAAAAAAAAGATGCGAGAAGATTTTGCTACGCACTCTTGAGTGCCAAGCAAAATCATCTAGCTTTCCACTCTGGTCACGAGTACCATAGGTTGGCCATACCTACAGTATAAAAAAATAAATTCAGGCCATACCTGCAGAGAGGTAAAAAATTCATTTTACCTTTACACATGATAGATATATTTGTTGGCATGCTTAAATTCATATGCGCTTGTTTTCACCGTAATGAAAAATGTTTCGCGATTCAGTAACCCTAAAACCACAGAATTAAAATATTATGTGGGCCAAGGGTTGGTCCTGCGTTCATGCTTTTATCCTTCGTTTACCATTTCAGCCCGATATGCAGAAGATTATTGCATCCCAAAACCTCCTTATCTGATGCTTGCTTCCTTTCCCCCTTAAGAGGAAGCTCTAATTGATCAGCCGCAACGCTTCTTTTAATGGACATGGAAGAATTCTTCCTGCGGTCCCCTAGCCTTAATCCTCTCCGACAAATGAAAGCTTCCAAGAAAGGGAACAACTTAAAATAGCTTCGCTTGCATATAATGCAAAACTGGGCTTTTTCGTTCAATTCTACAGCCATTGTTCGACAAGGTAAAACCCAAATCATGCTTTACCATTAATTTTAATATAAAATTATTGTTTGGTGCAATTGAAAAGTTGATATTTCGGGATCCGAAACGTCTTGACTATCTAGTATGTATACAAATACTATAACTTGCGACACCGAAGGTTAAATTCCAAGGGATGTATGAAATGAAAAAGCGCTAGAGAATTAAATTCTTAGTTGATAACTTTTTTTACACCTCTCAAATAGCCGTTTTCTCACGTCTCAAAAAGGGAATGTTAGTTTAAGATTTCAGAAGACCAGTTATGGAGAAAAGATCTCAGCAGAAAGACAATGCGAAAAAGAAAATCCATAACTACAGGGTCCTGAACTCAGGTCCCATATATTTGAAGCGAAGCGTGCAAACCCCTTGATCACCAGATAGATGATTACAACTCAATTTTACAAGTGCCGGTTTAACAACGACGCATTTTTCGTTAAGAATTTTGAATCCTCTTTGGACGTTATTATGAACTAGCTTCTTTATCATTGACTATCCGTTATTTTAAATTTCTATTTACCAACGACACTGTTGACATGCTGCAGGTCAATACTAACAAATATACTGAATTTCGTGAAAATGAAGTTATACAAGTCGAAACTGGAATCTATTGATGGAATATAAGGATTCATTGTAATCATCTTGATTATGGAACTTTTTCGGAAGTCAAAAATCTCAGACTATAGGTACGAATTATGAGTCAGAGATTATTCAAAATCATTTATATTCATATTTGGCATCAAACAAACAAAAACCCATTGGAATATTGTTACTCACAAAGGGAAAATTACAACAATCTGCGTTTTCTCTTCAAAGTAACTGCCCTGAAACAAAAAACGTTTTCCTCTGTAGTATCTTGGCAAAAAGACAGACACAAAATACTTTTTGAAGTGCCAAAAGCTAAACTTCTGAGCGAGGTATGTAGGAGATAAAGTAATAGAATTTCGGAGTGTGCATACTCTCTGTGTATGTATACTCTGAATGCTTGTCTCTTTAGAACCCTCATATATTTAGGAGATGGCGAAGCAGACCACCAGTTTTTAAAATGGCTAGGGAGGACAACATTTAAAATTCATAAAAAATATTTCTGCCTTAGAAGGTGTCTACTACAAGTCATTCAGAATTAAGAATGGGGACATTTCTTCCGGGTCACACATTAATATAAGTAGTGCCTCAAAATGGAGAAGCACAAATGAAAAATTAAATTTATCCAATAAAAAGGAAAACTTTTTTTTTAATCTTATATTTTTGTAGGTTTCCTCTTTATTATTTCCGTAAGGTTGTATAAGCTGACAACTGCATTTGCAGAGGGAAGTGGTTGGGGGGGGGGGGGAGGTCCACCTTTATTCCGTGTCTCTGGAAGAAAAGGGAATATTTCGTTTTTTGATCCAGACACCTAAGGGCTTTAGTATTTTCCTGTGTGCGCCAACATTATAATTGCTGTTGGACCAAAGGCATCATATTAAAGTAGGTCTATAATGCTATTTTGAAATGCGCTATTTTTTTCAAATTGTTTTGGTTATCTAGTTTAGCCATTTTTTTTAGAAATTTATATTTAGCTAATTTAGTATATAGTCGTCACCTGACAGTGGTTAGTGTACTTGGGTACTAATCAAAAAGACCTGGGTTCGAACCTCGGAAAATGCATGGATGCTTGTTTTTTCACTACTGAGGTCCCCCCCATACTCACAGATATTCTCTAAGGTACATAAGCTGACAGACTCCTGTCAGACCTCTATGGCAAGCAGCTGCTTGAGGGGCCGAAACGAAAAAAGGACCTATATTTCAATTAAAAAAAAAACGAACAAGATTCGAGTGAAAACAGTATTATGCACGGAAACTGACTATAATGGGAATTGTGCAAAATTTTTAGAATATATTCAGAAGCCGGAAAGAAGTTTCTAAAAAGGTTGTAAAGATAATTGAACGTATGAATCTAAATTTAAAAATATATATTTTTTTTATCAATTAATAGAATTTTGAAACAAAAATAAAGATTGCATTGATGATTTTTAAATAAATATATCATTACTGTTTTTTTTTTCGGGGGGAGAGGGAGCGAAATTTACTTAAAGCCAATTTTATGATCTCTGGATATTTAAATCTCAAAAGGTGGCAGCCCTATTTATAGTGCTAATTGAAAAATTATATTTAAGAAAAATAATGGCCAACTTTTATGGGACAATAAAATTAAAAGAACGTGTATTAGTTTCTGTATTATGCTACTCTGGTAGCGTAATGTAAGGTGATTAATTGATAAAATTAATTTTCAAAAATCTATTTTTCTATGAATTTACATTAGTAAAGAAAAAAACTCAAGAAATTTTAACCCCTCTTCCAAACTCATTAGTTAAATTTTGAGAAATATGTGCCCCATCAAATTGCCTTTCGTTATGCTCAGAAATGTTAGAATTTGAATTCAGCAAAATATAAATTATTTAGAAAAATATATTTATACCAGAAGCTGCTGCTTACCACAGAGGTCTAATAGGAACCTGTCAGTTTATATGCCACAGTAGAAGGTCTGTGAGGATGGCGGGACCTCAGCAGAAAAATAAAACAAACATCCATCCCTTACCCGGGACTCAAACTCAGGTCCCTTAGATTAAAAAGACGAAAATTAAAAAAAAACAGAAATATTATCTTGCAAAGGATTATATTTCAACATCTAAGTCAGGTTCATATCCTTTCTTTTATTTGTTATCCCGTTTTCCCATTTATGCTTCTGGTAGTGATTAAGACCAAATCCAGACAGCTACGGCGGATGCGCATTGTCCCTGGATACTTAACGACTCCCTGAGGCCCAGCATCGGTTGGAATCGCCTTTGCCTGCCTAGTTCTGCTCTCTTTTCCCAGTCTGTTTTTGCCATATTTGGATTAGCACTCCCTGTCGGCAGAAATGGAACCTCAAGTATGCGGTTTCCAAGCAGCAGGTATCTAAAGGGTTAAACTATAGTAGTGTAATTAAAAATCGAGGAATTTTTCTTGAAAGGAACGATTCACTTTTAAAAAAATTAAATGCTCGTTTGAAACAGCATCAATGTGTAAAGAAAAATCATTAACGGAGACAATACAGAAAAATGTTTTACCGGTATGCCGTACCGGCAAATAATTTCTTGCCGGTACGGCATACCAGCCTACTTTCACCACTGTATATATATATAAACATAAAAGTAACCCAGGTGTAAGCAACCTGAGTTAAATATATAGAATAATAAAAAGGGAGTAAAACTACGGGCGAGTAAAATATCCAGTATATTGGAAAATTTTAAATACAGCACTAAAACAACAATGATTAGATAACAGATGTCCGAGTGTAAGGGGCTCGGACATAAAATCATGATGGTTAACATGTCGTTCAAAGGTAAAACATAAAATACGTTTGATAGTTAAAACGGTGTCACAAAACTCGCACTTAGGTTCGTCGTCCGCCGTAGAAGAAACGAATGACCTAAGCGGAGCCGAGCAAGTACAACTTCCTCCTTGCGATTCCTGCGGTAACAAGACTGTCATGGTTTGATTTCAAAGAGCTTATTGGTAAGCTGTTCTGACCAAGGTCTTTGCCACTGTGCCTGGAACTCGATGGTAAAACGCTGTCGGAAATCCAGATATGGAACTGAGCTCAGAGAGCAGCTCGAAAACCACTCGTCAGCCCAATCAAGCCTCCACCCTGAGACGTGTGAAGGGCTGCAAGGCCCCACGGGAGATGCACACCATGGGGAAGTGATCGCTACCATAAAGATTGTCATCAATCTCCCATGTAAAGAGTGGAAGGTTCGAGGAGGAACAGATGGTGAGGTCAATGGCAGTAAATGTGCAGGTTGAGGAGTGAAAGTAAGTAGTGACACTGGTGTTCAACAGGGAGAGAGAAGGATCCAGGAGCCAATGCTCCAGTGCCCTGCCCCTCCCATTGGTGTTAACATTGGCTCATTGTGGACTGTCAGCTGAAGTCCCCCATGATGAGGAAGGACAGCAGCTGCAAGACGAGGTCATCAATGTCTTCCTGGAAGACGCTTCCAGGTGGAAGATATACAGAGCAGTCGGGGAGAACCACACGAAGAGGCGGATGGGTTAGGTTGTTTCACCACGAGCGGCACTTTTTGCACACCTTGGGCTAAATGGCAGGTCATATGGACCCTGAAGGCTCAGAGAAGGTTGGGGGAGGAGACCCACTGGAACAGCTGTTTGGAGACAGATGGTAACCCCCCCGTCAAGGCCATCCAGCGTGTTCTTTAACGTGCACAGGGTATGGCTCTCCCGCACACAGGGCCACGGCTTAACGTCCCATCCGACGGACGGCAGCCTTTTCAAGCCTATCGGTGTCCCCTACTGACCGTGGGCAGGGCAGGGAAATTTTGCGGAGATAAATCTCAACGCTGACCCAGCTGGGCCTCGAACCTGGGAACTACAGATTACGAGCCTGGCGCGCTACCGACTGAGCCACCCCCGCCTGCGTTAGGAGGTACCTAGCTGCGGGCGAGAGACTCAGTAGTTTATCAGTCTGCACTGCCACCGTCTTCAGCATGAGATGTTCATTATTTTCAAGCGTTGCACCTTCTTCCACTTGGGACAGTCGTGGGAATATGCCGGATGCTCGCCACTACAGTTCACATAGCTTGCATTTTCTGCTGTGCAGTCAGGATCAAGGTGATCCTTACTGCCGCAGCGAGTACAGATGGGTTTGTCCCGGCAAGCTGTATATCTGGCACTGCAGAGGGTTCGGAATATAAGGTCGTACCTCACAATGCAAATAACCTGATTTGATGGAAGAAAGCAGACCTGGCATGTTAAATGTCGCAATCAGTACCTGGGTGGCCCCAATTTCCCATCACGCCGTATCAAAATCCGATGGACAGCTCAGAGAGGATTTCCTCCTCAGTGACTTTGAGGCCTCATTCAGTGATCACACCCCGAGAGGAATTCCAATATTTTGGGGAGTGACTTCGACAGCCCCCCCACCAATCTCTCTGACTTTCAGGAGCAGTTCCGAGTGTTTGGAACAAGAGGTCTCAACCTGCAAGTCGCCAGATCATAAGCACGTGACAGATTTCGGCTCTCCCGCAAGACCTTTCAAATCTTTATTTCCAAAAATGGGGACATGTCCCCAAGTACCTGATCACCTGTGGAGTGGGCGATCAGGAATCTTGGGAAAGACAAAGACGACACAAAGATGATGGGGTCTCATGTTGAGCCCTCTTTGATCGCATTAATTTCATCATCTACTCTCATGTTTGTTTTTGCGTGGTTTGCCCGCTGTCCTCACCCTCCATGGAGCCCAACAAGTGGACACCCAGTCAGGCGCCAGGGCTACGTGGGCACTATACCCACACAGACAGTGAGCCAGGCCCTCAGAAATAAATAAAATGAAAAGAGAAATGTGCGGGGGGTAAAAAATATTTCTTCACAAAAGGAACTAAGTGAAAAATAACAAAATTGTGAACAGCCAAACTGACCACACAAAGAAAGGATAACTACAAAAGGAAAATAAATTGTGAGGAAACTCGCAAACCTGTACCCGGAAGTGGGCAAGGTTACTCACCACTCTGCACGGTTGACCCTAACAGGACCTGCCCACCAACCGATTGCTCCTGGGGAGCACCCCTAGGAGCTCCCGTTTACCGGAAGTAGTGATCCCAGAATCCACTGCCCAGCCTTGCGACGACAGGCTCCCCAATGGCAAGGCAGCCAAATAGGACCCTACCAGTCATGAGTTGCGGAGAGAATACAGGTACCCCGAGCAACTACCAGGATCCTCCTTTCCTGGGACACTGGTCTCCGTGTACGGCAAACATGCGGGCGAGCGTTCGGGACCTTGTGAAGGTAACCAAGCCAGCAGAACCTTCACAGCTTACAGGAGCTTGCACCTAGGGTAGTTAGGGAGCTCTTAATGAGACTTTGCATTCACATAACAAGGAATTTTTTGTAATACAGTGCATTTAGAATACAGGCGACATGATCTGCGCATAGTTTGGATTAAAACATAGTAAAATATTCAACTGATTACAAACTTCTGTTTTACTAATACAAAATGAATATATTTGAATGTTATATTTGATAGGATTCTTAGTTTCTCCTACTGTATGGATTTCTGCAGCTTCATTTTGGTTTACACATTGCCGTGTGATCTGCTTTGCTTGTAGCAGATTTTGCAGTTTTTTTTAATTTATATTAACAAAATATATGTTCAAAATAAGGAAAGTATTCATTATTGCTGTAAAATATATTCTAAAATGTAAATTCTAGAAAGTATTGACAAGTTGGATTATAAGTCTGTATTTGTTCGTTATTGAAACGGCAAAACCGAAAGCTATGGTATCAAGTCTTTGATTTCTTTATTTCTGTTTTAGAGTGCTACTTTTTTTTGCCCATATCTGGCTAAATGACAAAATTACAAGGATCCCAATGCTCACAGTTTAGTAGTCGAGAGATCTACTGGAGAGCTGGAAAACTCCTGAAAGTTAGTAAACATGCACAGGGTGCAGTTCTCCTACATATAAGATTTAATAAGCATTGTACGCCCATCAGTGTTCTATTCTCACGAGTTGAGTTCTTTTACCTCTAAGCGGCACTTTTGCACATAATGGACTAAATGACCAGTTCTCAAGGACCCTGAAGGCTCAGAGGTTGCAGGAGGAAATTCACTGAAACAGCTATTGGGAGACAGAGGACCTCTCGTCTTTGGCTATCCAGTGTAAGGCTCTCCTACACACAGCCCACAGCTTAACATCCCATCTGACGGATGGCAGCCTTTCCAAGACCAACAGTGTCCCCTACTGACCTTAGACAAAGCATGGAGTTTTGCAAGTATAAATCTCAATAATGGCCCAACTGCGACTCGAACCAGGGAACTTGATTACGAGCTGAACCACCCCTATTGTCATAATGGCATTGCAGGGTTAGCAGGAAAATCCCAAAATATGCACAGTGTACACTCAAACCTGAAATTTGGTTTTGAACCTTGTACACTGCCACCTGAACCAACCAGCTCCCTCTCATGTTTGCTCCGTAACTATAATCATGTCTTACTCAACTGCTAACCTGTCTGGGAGCAGAGGTGGCACAGGTTGGTATCACATCAGGCTTGTAATCTGCAGTTCACAGGCTGAAGTCCCAGAAGGGCAAAGTTGAGATTTATCTCTACAAATCTCCCTGCCCTCGGTCAGCAGGGAACATTAAGCAGTGGCCCTCTGTATGGGAGCCACACCCTTTGCACATTAAAGAACGTGCTGGATGGCCTTGACAGGTTATGTCTCCCAACAGCTGTCCAGTGGGTCCCTTCTCTGAGCCTTCGGGGTCCTTTTGACCTGGCCATTTAGCCCTTTTTGTGCAAAAAAAAAAGTGCAGCTCTGAGGTAAAACTATCCAACCCTGTCCTATCTGAGATTTTTATCTGATTCCATACATTTCTGGGTGGTGCAATTTCGTTATAAGAATATATATTGTAATGTCCAATTTTGAAAATTTGCATTAAGGAGAAACAAGGCAAAAAATTTACATTTAGAAACATTTAATTTTACAAGAGCACAGCTCAGACACTGATGGAACTGACACAATCCATAAGAGTGAGAAAATCAGAAGCTCAATCTAAAGACAATTGTCTAAGCTATGAAAATAGTCACAAACATCATTGAGCACTATTCAAGCTCAAAAAATAGTTGAGATATATATTACATAACGAGTCAGGATCCATGATCACAACACTGTACAGATTTTTTTTTACGCAAAAGTTCGACACGGTCCCATGTACAATTTCAGTTAACAGTAAAGATGTGAAATAAATAACGGCATTTTAATAAGACATCACCAGTTTTACATTCTTGGCACGATAACCTCTTACGGTTTAGATTTCAAAGGGCCGAAAAAGTTCATTTTTTTACAATGAGTATTTATTTTAACTTTATATCTTGCCACATGTTTACAGTTAACATTTAACAGCACACTAAAAATGTGCTGCATGTTGGTGTCATAAAACTATACTTGAAGCAGTGATAGCATCATAAGATCAACCAAGTAGACATAATAAAACTTTTTATACTATGCCAACACAGCAAAACACTATGCTTGCATGCCAGGCATGTCATTTATTAAGCATGCAGAATAGTTTGCATTTGTTCATTAAATCTCATATTTTGTTGAAAATCACGAGTTTCAGAGCTTAAAAAAATCATTTTTTTTCTAGCCACTCTTTCTTTGAATGAATCTGTTCAAAATTTTTACCTGAAGAATTACTAGGAGCTGGTGGTGAAGCATGTGTGCTGTTTGGATTGGGTGATGCAGGTCTGCTGTTTTGTTTTGGCTTTTTTAGATGAATTTCAGCTGTGGATGTGAAATTTCCTTGTTTTACCTTTTCTTTGCTTTCCATTTCATCTTTACTGGCTGGGGTAAGGCTTTTATCGCCAGGCACACGATTTGAACATTCTGCCTGAACCTGAGTTGTTAACTCTTTTTTTCTTTGAATGGGAGGTTTGGGAGAAATCGGAGACTGCACTTGACATTTTTCTCTTTCAGGACTAGTCTGTTCTGATTTTGGAGCATCAGTCCTAGTATATACCTTAGGAAGTCCCCCTTCACTTATTTGATCTGTTCCCTTTTTCTCTATTACCTGTTCTGCTCTCTTTTGCTCTATTACCTGTTCTGTTCTCTTTTTCTCTATTACCTGTTCTGTTCTCTTTTTCTCTATTACCTGTTCTGGTTTCTTTTCCTCTGTTATCTGTTCTGATTTCTTCCATCCTACTTTGTGTTCACTATCTACATATATAGAAGATTTACATTCTCCCTTTTCTACAGAACTCTCTATCTTAGTTTCAGAAGCAGCTTTTGAAGGAAAATTTTCAACATCAACCTTCTTGCAAGTCACTGTAGTGCACTTATCAACAGATATAGCAACAGTTTCTTCGTTATCATAAGCAATCTTACTACTGCTAAATGGTGCAATAATTGGAGGTGCAGATTCAGTTCTGCCCCTTTTAAAGTCACTCATATCACTTTCTGACAATGAGTCTGTATCATCCATAACTGTACACATTGTGCTTGCAACAGTACAACTTGTAATTTCAATATCTGGTGTAGTATAAACAGGTTGTACTAAACTAGGCTGAGTTTTTGATTCAATAACAGGCTTATCACAAGGTAACTGTTCTTTCTGAGATTCTTTTTCCTCTGCTGGAAATAAATTCTGCGATATCTGAAATTTTGCTTGCTTCTCACATTTTTTCCTTAACTGCGATACAACAGTTACTGATTTTCCAGTTCTAGAATCAAATTTTGATTTTGATATAGCATCATCTTGATCAGGTTCACTTTCAAATGTTAAAGATAAAGGTGAAGAAAAATCTGGCAAATTCATAAGACTTTTGCTAGCTCCTGTAGATCCATGAGACCCTATAGAAGATCGTGTTTTCGGAGCCTTTGGGGCAGATTCTTTGTCATAAATTTGTGTTGGTGAGGGGGATGATATGCATAATTTTGATGCTGTACTAAGTGAGCTACTGGAAGTCAGATATTGGGAGCGTGTAGATGGAGATGATGACAAGGCAAGTGGTGAGGCCTGACCTGAAAATGATTCTCTTTTCACTTTTACCTCAGCTGATTTTGGGTGCAAACGATCTGGAGAAAGTGCACGTCGCAGAAGTGGTGAGCTTGGTTCTGCACTCTTAGGTCTCATGAAAGATTTTTTCGCTGAAGAACAAATTGTTGCAGAGAGTGGTGAGACAGCTACTGTTTTCAGAGACTGGAATGTTTGTGAGATCTGTCCAGCTGTTGGATGATGCCCAACAGGAAATGCAAGCGGTGAAGGAGATCGAGTTGGAGAAGTTGAAGCTATAGGGGAAGGAGAAGGTGTGCGAGCCAATGGTGAAAGCGGTATGTGACCTACAGACTTCCGCCTTGGAGAATGAAATGTCTGGGTGAGTTTGTGTTTCAATCCATGGAGAGAGCTTGGACGGGGGAAATGTGGAAGATGTGTAGAACTTGCAGGAGAATTGGGAACACTAGAGCTAGGTGAACTGCTTTGTGAAGAATTCCCTGTAGAATGTGGAGAATCAGATTGAGAACACAAACGTGCAGTGGGAGGTGAGCGTGGACTCTTCGTACGAGTAGGTGATGCTGGAAGACTATCTCCAGAAGCTAATGTTCTAGTGAGAGACTGAAAACTTCGACTAGGTGTTAACACTGGAGATGAACCAGATACAGCTTGCTGAATTTCCGCACTTGCTCGCTTACTGCTTAAACGGCGAAGTAAAGAAGCTCTACGTTTTTTGTCTGACTGTCCATGTCCATCTCGTTTTCCTTGTCCTGTACGGCGACGAGTTGCAAGTGGCCTTCTGGCCATTTTAATTGCTGATGGATTACGTTTGCGTCCACCAGTTTTAATTGTGGTGCTGTCTAAAGGAATGGTGCGAATATTTATTCGGTCACCCCCTGAGAGAATAAGATGAAGCACTTGATGATGCAATAAACCTTGAATTGGTTCTCCATTGATATGTGTTATTAAGTCCCCAGGACGCAAACCTGCTTCAAATGCTGGACTGTTGCTTTCCACTGCCTGTAAAAAAAATATAACTACAATGAAGTACTGCACTTAAATAAAAAAAATATTAAAAACATAAAATGAACATAATAAAAAAAAAATAATAAACAATTTTGACATTTACTGACAGATAATTTATTACAATAAAAAAAGATAATGTATTAGTTACAAATACATTACAATGTGCTACACATTTAAAGCATTTGTTAAGGATTTTTTAAATCAAGACTTTAGTTACGAATGCACAAAGCACTTTACAAATATGTAACTATTAAATATGTCACAAGGTAATTAATCTGTTAAAAAAATATTTTTACCACTCTGAACTGAAAGAAGATTGACAAATATTTAATTACTGTGCAATATTTCAAGTTCATACAAACTCATATCTGGCAAAGTCTAGTGTTGGACAATTTGAAGTATTCAATTTCAGTGAATAGTTCAGGGTCACTTAAGATTCTTTCTACAAATCATTTGGCAGCCACAGGAAAACAAACATCACTGATATCATATAATTTCTTTTGAGGGATGGGGGAAGCACAGTCAGTAGCAAGCCAGGCTCATAATCTGCAGTTCTTTGATTCAAATTCAACCTGCGCCAGCATTGGGATTTATCTCTGCAAAACTCCCCACCCTGCCCTCAGTCAGTAGGGAACTGCTTGAATTGTGCAAACAAATAAACAGGCCACAACCAGGCAAATCACACAGAATTAAACATTAGTTTGCAGAGTCATCTCCGAATGCACCACATATTGCATTTTGTCATGTCAGTCAGTAGGGCACTGACTCACAGTAGTGCACCTACTGACTGACAGTCCATGTCAGTCAGTAGGGCACTGACTGACATGGAAAGCCTGTCAGATGGAACATTAAGTAGTGGCCCCCATGTGTGGTAGAACTGTACCCTGTGCACATTATAGAACACACTGGATGGCCTTGACAGTACACTACCATCTATCTCTTAACAGCTGTCTAGTAGGTCCCCTCCACCAACCTTCTCTTAGCCCTCAAGGTCCTTGTGACCTGGCCATTTATCCCATTGTGCACAAAAAAGTGCTGCTCAGAGGTAAAACAACCCAACTTCCATTTGAGTGTTATAACTACTCAAATGTTATATGTTAATTGATTTAAATATCACAAATAGGCAATGTTCTGATACAGAATCTGAACCATAAAAATTGATCAAATTGAGTATTAATTTATACAGTCTTTGCTAACTGGTTAACCAGGAGATCCTGCATTTGAATTTGGGAGAAAGCTGGATGATTTATTTTTACCCTAGCCCAGACCTACTTACAATTAATGCAAATTCAGTGAGCTCATCTATTAAAAGTAAACACAGTAAAACTTGGAAAAGTGAATATTAATGGAATATATAATATTAAAAGTTAAAGGCTTTGTCATTTATTCACTATCCATAATGTATATGGTAATTGTAAATTTCAAAAAGAGAATAGTTTTAATCAATAAATAGCATCCACAAAGTTACCTGTTGACCTTGAAATCAATAAATAGCATCCACAAAGTTACCTGTTGACCTTGAAATCAATAAATAGTTTTGTAAAAAAAAATTTTTTTGCCAATGTAGGGAATTTGAACTCATGTCTCTCCAAGATACTAACCAAATAATGTGTTGCACCTCCTTTGGCATTCAGAATGGTCCGAATTCATCAGGGCATGGAACTTACAATATGCGGCAAATTGGATGGCGGCATAGTCTTGCTGCAAACAGCCATTACCCCCTCATCTGAAAGATGCTTGATAGGGTTTAGATCTGGAGCAAGGAAAACTAATCGGCATGTTCCTGGAACCATTTGGTAACAATATGTGCCTTGCAAGCAGGTGAATTATCAAGCTGAACATGCATGGCCATATGAATGAGAATAAACTATAGCTATAAAGGGATGAACTTGGTCAGCAACAATGTTCAAATATGCTGTGGCATTCAGATGTCATTTGATGGGTATTGGGGGACTAATGTATTCCAGGAAAACGTTCCCCACAGCATCACACTGCCACCACCAGCTTTCCTGTTGACACCAGATAAGATGGCTCCATGGCCTCATGTTGTTTGCACCAAATTCTGACCCATCAGCATGATGCAAAAAGAACCTTCATTTGTCTGACCATCTTAACTTTTTCAAGTTCTCAACAGTCCCATATTGATGCTCTGCACTCATTGGAGATGAACTTTTGCATTCTTTGCTGACAACATTGGAACTCAACATGATCAGTGCTGTTGTAACCCATTCATGACAAAATGCTATATGTGGTGCATTCGGAGATGACTTTCTGCAAACTAATGTTTAATTCTGTGTGATTTGCCTGGTTGTGGCCTGTTTATTTGTTTGCACAATTCTTTCTAGTCTCCTCTGACCCCTCTGATCCACAAGCTATTTTCATTCACTGGATCACTGGCAGTTTTTTGCTTTTTACACCCTTCTTGGTAAACCCTTGAAACAGTTTTGCATGAAAAATCCAGGAGGTGCTAGAACTGTCCCGCCTAGCGCCAACTATCATGCTGCACTCAAAGTCTCTCAGGTCGCTCATTTTGCCCATTCTGACACTGATGTCTGAAGAGCCAGTCTGTCACATCATGGCCACGTGGCATATTACACGTTGAAATGAACCATTTATGTAACAAGAGATGGTGTACCTAATAAACTGGCATCTCAATGTATATTTCTAATGGATTTCATACTGTGTATTTCAAAATAAAAAAGTTTTTTTTATACAGTATTGTGAGCACACATATGCAGTTTAAAACTGACAATCCCTTGGTACCACAGGTGGAACTTCGAACAAGCATTGCATTTTTCTCTCTCTCTTTTTTTAAAAAAAGTGGTGAAAGAATAAAATGATAATATGAGACTATAGCAGACATTTGCAGATGAATAATAGCAAAAAAAAACACTTGGTGGGAATGAACAAGTGAAATTGTGGATGAAAGGAAATGGGCATTTAACAACAATCTCAAATGGAAAATTAAGTAAGCCCAGAGCACAGGGAAGCGGTAATTAAGGAACCAAGTGTAAAATGAGAGAGAGAAAAATGCGAGGATAGAAAATACTAAAGGTTTGTGAAGTACAAATACCAAAAAATATAGGTGTGGGACAAGATGGAGGAAATGGAGTGAGCAATTTCACAGAGAACCCAGGGGCTCAGAGAAGGTGACTCAGACAGATGTTAGGAGGCAGTGGGAGCCTCTCACCCAGGCCATCTAGTGTTTTTTTAATGTGCGTAGGGTATGGCCATCCAATAGACAGTGGTTTCTCCAAGCCTATCTTTATTTACAGTCCCCTTTCTGACAGAGGGCAGGGGTTTAACAGAAATAAATCTCAATGCTGGCACAGATGGGATTCAAAACCTGAGAACAACAGATTATGAGTCTGGTATGCTACCAACTGCACCAAACCCTTGCCTCAAAAGGAAAAAAGAAAATTAATAAGAGTAGTAAAAATACATAAAACTGTCTCGTGGCTGAGTGGTCAGTGTGCTTGGCTACTGATCAAAGGGACCTGGGTTCGAGCCCCGGTTAAGGCATGGATGTTGTAATTGATAAGGTGTTGTCTTTCTTCTGAGCTCCTGCCATCCTCACAAACCTTCTACTATGGTCTACAAACAGAAAGACTCCTGTCAGACTTCTGTGGCAAGCACCTGCTTGGGGGGGATATTTATTTATATTATTTTATAATGCATAAAACAAATCTAAAGGAATTATTATATTACCCCACTATTTACTCTAGCCAGAAAATTACCAATAAGTTAAATTACAAAATACAGCAATGATACTCTGATAAACCACAAACTGTAAAATATTACAAAACTAAAACTGAAACCATAAAAAATTTCAGTCTCAAACCACCTTGTATATATCTAAAATTCTTAGCTACCGAAAAGGGTTTTCAGATGTTGTCACTATGAGAAAGATCTGGATTGTATGGGACGTGGGGGTGATAAAGTTTCTAAATGTCACATTCCCTCAGAGCACACAATGCTGCTCAAATAAATGCAAAAGCAATGATTTTGATTAAATTTCAGTTTTGTGAGTAGAAAAGACTTACTAAATTATAATTTATTAATGCTTTTTATTTAATGTTGAATACCTTAAGCTATAATTGTAGTCAATGAAAATTAACTTAAGAGTTTTTTGGAAATACATGTCAAACAAAAATAAATGCAACACTCGCATCATTTCACACTTTTCTTAGTTATCTTATAAATGGCTGCTTTAGTATTTTATAGGATATCCTTGTATTTCCCTTGGGTTGCTGGAATTTTAGAAGATTTCTACTTAAATGTGTAACCTGGTAAGTGATTCTATAAAATTTTAACCCCCACAAACTGAACAAAGAGAATTAAAATTTGAAAGAATTGACAATTGAACAAAGAAGTTGTTTTGGACCACTGAGGCTGTAGTTTTCAATCTGATCACAATTGCTTTGAATTCTTTCAGCATTGGGAATTGTTTTTTTTTTTACACAAAAATGGCACTAAGGGGAAAAAGCATATTTATCACTAGGTATAAATATGAACACTTCTTTGTGTGAGATCACCAAAGTGGTGTATACAAGGTAACAGTGTGTAGAATTGTTGTTAAGGTGAAAGCCACCTTAACATTTTACCCAAAAGAGAATTGTGGTAGGAAGAGATTTTCTATTCCTAGATCTGATGATGTTCTTCAAAGGATTATTCTAAAAAAATATATTTATGCAATATAAGCAGCTCATGTGAAAGTGGAACCAGTCAAGAAGTATTGTTGCAAGATTCAAGGTGTTGTAAATTCATGGTGAAATTATTCTCCAATGAGAGGCTCCTTACACCATATAATTTATATGTTGCATGACTGCAGGCCATTAGCAGAAGGTTTGTAGAAATGGGCTGAGAGCATGAAATGAGCAAAAGACCATGATGAATGGAGTACTGAATAGTGGGACCAAGTTATCTTCAGTGATGAAATGAAAATTAATGTGCATTGCACTGATGGTGGTCAGAGAGTATGATGAATAACATTGGAAAGAGCATGCAAGAACAAATGACAGGGGTGAGCATTCAATGGGGAAAGCATGTGACCGAATACATGCTAGAAAGAGTAAATGTTATGGTTACACATTAGTGTCAGAGAAACTGGCAAGCTATAATGTTGTGTGAAAAACAAAACTTAGAATTCCAAAGTTCACATCAACATTTTGAAGAAAAATTTTACCTTTGGTAAAGAGATCAGTAGCCTGTTTCTGATATCATTTTTAAGATGACTCAGCTACTTGTCATAGAGCAAAAAAAGGTTAAACCAGTGATTATTAAACAACATTAACACACTTCCTTGCTAGGAAATTTTCCTTGTCTTACTGCAATTGAAAATATGTGGAAAATATTAAAGTTGTGTGTGGCTGAGGCGAGACCCAAAAAAACTGAATTCATTGAGATTGTAATTCACACTAGGACCAGCCAAATCTCAATGAAAAAGATTTACAAATGCATTGTGTCAATATCACAAAGATGCCAAGCTGTGCTAAAGGCTACAGAATATCTTACAAAGTACTAAAAGAGACTTTTATAAGGCAACAATAAAGAAAGTATGAAATGGACAAGTGTAGCACTTATTTTGATTTTGATATGTGTATTTCCAAACATATTCAACCCTTATTAACTATGACAATTATAACCTAAGGTATTTGACAGTAAATAAGAAACAAAAATTATACTTTATTTTTTATTAAAAAACTGAAATTTCACCAATATCACTGCTATTGCATTTAATTTGAGCAGCACTGCATAGACTATATATTGTAGTGGAGAATGAGTATACTTTAGCCAATTTCCATATCAAAGATAAACACAATGCATTAATCTTGAATAGTGCTGTCCAAAAGTCTCATAGTTAAAGCATGTACACCAAGTCTTCATTTTGTTTCTTCCCGAAAATCGTGGCACAAATTAAAATGACATAAATGAATTTATTGCTTTTCATGAATGATCATAGCAAGGTTTTTTTTCCAAAATATTGGCCGCGAAATCTAAGGAAAGGGATGAACCACATTAAATTTCAACTCTAAATTCTCTTACTGTAAGTAAAAGTATAAAAAAAATTATGTTTTGAAATGCAATAAATGAATAGTTTAATAATTCGATGTAGCAAAAGTTGAAAGGAACCAAAATTTTTCTACGAAAGTTAAAATCTTATTCATTTTGATTTCTTAGGTCTTTTCGTTCATTATTGTGAATACTCGACGAAATTAAATCTGATTATATTAAGTAACAAACTTGATATAGGTTATGACACTACAGTGTTCCATATTTATACCAAATAAATGTTTGCTTGTTGTGGCTCAATACCTCCTGGAGAGAGGGGGAGAGACTTGCACTCCCCTTACTTTTATAAATACTAAAATATTTTACTTACTTTTTTTATAGTTACTTACTTTTTTAAATACTAAAATACTTTAAAATTTCATTAATATTTTAAATTTTATTAGTTACTATTCAATTATTTTTCCCATTTCACTTTTACCATTTTATGTTAAAATCTACAGTTTGTATTTGTATTTAAAGTATTTATCAAAGATTTGTCCCCCCCCCCCCAAGTCTGAATACACGAAATGCTCAATGATGTCCTTAAGTAGTATATCATGAATCAGAAAGATGACCAGCTTTATTCTGCTCGATTGTAATACACAAATTTGTTGAACTTTTGGTGTCAAGTAATAAAATATAAAGTAAAAGACTTGAAAAATTGAAGAAATATTAATATTTATTAAAATGTAAATTTATCATTTCCATTTTAGTTACACAATAAACATAATAAAAATGCAAGTTGGTTTATTCTTTTTAAAATGGATGATCAGCTTGGTTTTTCTATATCCAATTTTGTACTCTTTATTTTATTCCCATTCTTTCAATGAACAAGATCATAAACAAGTATTCTTTATGTTTGACTGCATACATACAATCTGTTGCCAAATTTACTTGAGGGTGATAGTGAATGGGTTAAAACTCTGCTTTAAAGATTAATACCATAAAAATAATCTATATTGTATCATAAATATAATGCCCAACATAAAGCAATGTTTATGCTTCATATTCTGTTCTAATGAAATAACTCATTTGATATGCACAATTTGAAAATGTTATAAAAGAATATTTGTAGACAAATGCAAGAAATACCAAATACACATATATTAAAAAATATATTTATGAGCACAGTGATATAATAATAATTACTTCAATTCACAAAAAGACACTTATTAGAGTTGTCAGGCTACAATATTCCAAGACAGTGTCAGTTAGACAATTTTATAATTTAGTAAAACAACCGAGCTTCCTTTCTAGTGAGTGTGCCAGCCATTACACAGTATAGCATTGTACAGCAAGATCTAATTATGGTGAGAATTTGGCAAATATTCCATCTTTAGCAAAGAGCAGTATCTGAATAGAATTAGTATAGAGACTAAACATGAAACTTTAATGCGCCATTAAACCCAAAACAACCAACCAACCAAAACATGAAACTTTGCTTAAAAAAAAAACGAAGCTCAGTTGCTTTATTAAATTGAAAAATCATCTAACTGATGCTATCTTAGAATGTCGTAATCTGAGAACTTTAATGATTTAAAAATGTCTTTTTGTGGATTAAAGTATTTACACCTATATTTGTTTGTACAAATTTTCTTATACCATTAAAACTATTTCCAAACATTTAATCATCTTATATCTACTACTCCATAATGTATTCAGCTTCCACCTTCCATTAACATTCCCTTCTTGCAATGAACATCAATAACCATTGCCATTCACCCACCTACCAAATTGTCTTCTTATTCTCTCTTATATACACTTCCTTTACCCACTTAGTCTCTTTATTGGCTCATATCATGTATCTACAAAGTATCTTTTTTTTTTAACTAACACATTTTAAATTTGAATAATGACTTGTACAATGAAAATTATGATTTGGAAGAAAGAAAAATCGGAGGAAACAGATCTGCAGTTTACGGTGCTCAGACGTCATTTTTTTTTTAATCCAACACAATAACGCATTGCATCTTGATGGAATGCTCAACTTCCAGACTCCAAAAATAAAGAATTATATCAAGTTTCTTAATATTACTTCTGTACCCCCCCCGCACACACACACACACACACACACTAAATATGTGATTTAAACTAATGAAAAACATGTTTCGATATCACATTAGAAAGAATATTGAACTTCTTGGAAAGTTATCCTAATAATAACCTAAACAATCATATAACTAGCAGTGAAGAGGCTGTACAAAGAGAATATGCTAAGTAAAGAACATAATGATGAACACTTATTCCTAAGCATAAAATTTTGTTTCCATAAGTAAAAGAAAACCATCAGGAGTAATAGTATCTAAGGCATATTTTCTTAACTGTGCATATCATTATATGATGAATGGCAGTCAGTCCCATCTAAGGCTACTTGTTTCAACAGCCTATTATTATTACTAACAAACAAATGTTCATTCCATAATTTTAAAAAAATTGCAAAAATCAATAATCTCATTGGAGATGGCTATTCTAACAAGCACATATTGCTAAACAACGAATTGCCATTCCACAATTTAAGAAAACCCCAGAACAAAATTATCAGAGACAACCATTTTAACCTGAACATACTGCTAAATGAAGAACTACCATTCTGCTCTTTTTACCCACCTCCCAGAATAAATCAATCTTATAACAAGTCTAGAAAATAAATTGTAAACAATTCACCACTGAACTGCAATATAAAAAAGACCCGGAAACTTAATAATACCATCAAAGACAACTAGCCTGAAACACATAAATTATTGTAAATAATGAACTGTCGATCCTCAGTATAAAAAGTTGCTGGAACTAAATAATCCTATTAGAGAAGAGAAGCCCAAAAAATACAAATTATCATAAACAATTTACCACTAATCTGCAAAATAAAAAAGCTCCCAGAACAAAATAATGCCATCAGAGACAACACACCTAAAAACATGAATTATCATAAGCATTGTATGGCCATCCGCATTATTAAAAAAAAGCCAAAACAAGAAGATCTTCTCAACAGAGCATATTGCTAAAGAAGAAATCATCCCATTTCCTGCTTAACAATAATAGGGAATATGCATTAACTAAATATAAATCACTGCAACTTTCAGTACTTACTCGAGGCAAAATTTATATCTTTATGCTACATATATAAGAATTAAATCCAATTGCATTAAAAAAAATATATATATTTATATGAAGAGCTTGCCTTTCTAGTGAAATAAACTCAACTTTTATTCACTTCAGAAGGTCAAATCAGAAAAAAAAAAAACAAGAACCAGAGGCCACACAAAACATACCAACAGACAATCCAATAAATCATTTGATACAATAAAAAGCATACTGTACATTATTCAATTACATTACTTTACACAACACACCTTTATAGTTACAAAATATAAAAAAAAGTCTCACACCTGGTGAGCCTCAATCAGTTACAGGTGGAAACAAATTAACTGATTATGAATTAAATTTCCTATCTTATAAGATAGGAAACATAAAGCAAAAAGCTTAAATCAGTTTAATTTTTGGCATTGGTACTTTTTCATATTAATGAAATTTAACTTAATTGCTAATAATCAACAATACATAGTAGGCATCATCCAATGATTAACATTAGATATATTGCAAAGGCGAACATTTACAATATGGAAAGAATAGCAACAATTATTGCACCCCTTTCTCTCATGTTTTTTTTTGCACAATAGTGCTTGGATATTCAGCAGTGGCAAGCTTCATATGCAGCACAGGAACTGATACTCACCACAGATAACTCAACTGCATAGATACATTTTACCTAGATATAATCCCATGGAATCAGCAGAAGTTTTCTTCAACAAAAATTTTAATCACTAATAATTAATATTCAACATGTAGGTGTCATCCCCTAATCAATAATAGATCAATCAATATATTTCAAAAGTTAGCAATACATCAAAAATAACAAATGTTATTGCACCCTAGATTTTTTTTTTTTTTGAAAGCACTTGAATCACTGGAAGTTGCAGTTTGTCATGCATCATGGGAAACAGTGGCTTACCATAGTCAAGTCACTGCATTCAAACGTTTTTGATATTAACTAATGTTAACCTAATAATTAATAACTAACAATCAGTATGTAAATATCATTATTTTATTAATAATCTACTGCTTGGGCATAAAACAATCCAAATACATACCTCTTGTGATTAGCTGTCGGGTTACAAAGTTATGGTGAAACAAAACTAACATTAGCCAACAAATGACAAGTGAAACGCAATAGGAAGATAAGTAACATAACTGCCCAAAACATAAAATACATAACAGATTATAATTAAAAGTGCCTCAACTCTAGTGAAAGAAAAGTTTTAATCCCTTATCAACCCAACAGCTGAACCCAACTAACAATAAACATGCATGAGACCCATTCAAGTTGCAATATCAATCATTGCTCAAAGATCAGGTAGTTTCTCTAATCTGTATTATTTTCTTCACTCTGGAGCTTTTGATTCTAAATAATCCAATCAGTGTTTAGTGGCCAGAGCTGGAAGAGTTGGGTATAGGTTCAATAAACACATATTTAGGAACAATCTATGACATTCAAGTCTATAAAAGAATTTAGGTGTGGACTTTGCCATGTGTTGTGTCCAGAAATGGTCAGCTGAAGTCTTATAGATTTCCTCTGATTGTTATGCAGGTGAGTCCCACAAGCAAGCACAGATTAAGAAGTGGGGAGACAGCTACACATTTAGTACAGTAAAAGGGCAAAATCCTAAAAATTATTCCCCTTCATTAGCATTCTCCTTTTAGAAAAAGGGCAAAAATACTGTACAATTTACAGGCAGATTTTTATGGTGTAAAACTGACCCCCCCCCCTAAAAATTGGATTTTTTAAATTTCAAATAAAAAATTGGAGCAGTTTGCAGCTCTGCTTTTACTGTTTTAACTTTCCACAATTTTGGTTAAGTTTCAGGTTTACAAAAACAATGACCACAAATTATTGAAGAAAAATGTTATATTTGTTCAAAAGGCTACAAATATTACAAGGTATTATTATGAGACTAAGAGATAAAGGTATCACTGTGCAACTAAGAAATCATTTATTCAGCATGAAATCAAAAAAGAACTTTTTATTACCTCTATTTGGGAAAACAGCTTATTATTTAGAATTAACCACTTCTTCCTTCATGCGTACTAACTTACCATAACTAAATGGTGAACAGTATATACATCAGAATCACCATAGTATACACGTATTGCTCGTACAGTAAACCCAAATCCACGAGCTCCGCGCCTGATGATAATGGGTGGTTTGAGTTGGGCAACCAATGGACTCAGTTCCCGACTTGGTGAAGTGTCCCTTGAACTGGTACTTGAACCACCGGGTGATCCAATGGGTGGTGGACCAAACTCATCTGTAATACAAATAATGTCTTTAATATTCAAATTATATTGTTGAAAGGAGCCGAAACATTTACAAATAACAAAATATACACATAACAATCCATTTATACAAAGTAGGTTAAAAAAAGGCTTCAAATTTGGGAATACATTATTTATTGTGCTTGAAGCTAGAACAAAAATATTATAACTTTAATATTATATAATTTTAAAGTTTAATTCTTTATGACACTGCTAAAATTACATTAAAAGTCCATCCAACTAAAATCATTAAAGTATTAAAAATTGTCCGCAACATCCAGTTTTTCATTATAGTCAATATACTATGCTTTACCATACATACAGGGTTCAAAGGGGAAATCTTGAAACAGCTAAATACCTTTCTTTAACAAGGTTTCCTAGAGATGCAAATGTTCGGTCTATCTATAGTAAAGTGACCATGCCCAATCAAATGACAGCAAATATGTGCCCCTAGTGGCAAATTTAGGAAGTTAACAAACCTAACTCAGCAACAAAGAGAGATAAAGAAAAAAATGTAAATTACAAAGTTGTAAAGCATTTTCTAATTAGAAGGAAATGATATATGGATGCACAAATTGACTAATCATTCAAAATCAGACATTCAATGCTCAGCCACTGCAAAACGTTGTGACCAACCATTGACTGTGTAAAACATAACACATACAGCAGAAAGAAAGAGAGAGAGAAAAAAAAAACAGTGATGAAACCATTGATTACACAGATTAATGAATACAGAATGATTACATTCCAATTCCTGATTGGTATAAAGAAAACTTACAGGTTCACAAGTCTAATGTAGAGCCTGTTTAATGTGCCCACTGTTGACTACAATGTACAGCTGAATGCGATAAAGAATAACTTACATTACAGCAACCAGCATTATAGGTAATCACTCTATCACAGACATCAACAATATGATGTCATATCTTGCAGACTTGCAGGTTCTGTGGTGTACACTTCCTCCTTCAAGTAACCCCAGACAAAGAAGTCAATAGGAGTTGTCTGGTGACCGTGGAGGCCACTCCACAGGACCATCATATCCCCATGATCTGGCGTCTGAATATGTCAGGTGTATGAACATGTCAGGCAGGAAAGAATGCACGTTGTGCTTAGTAGGGGTGGTAGTGCACCATCATGTTGGTACCACAGGCATTGTGCTGAAGGTAAGGTCACCCAACTAGTCAGGCATCATGTTCTGTAACAGCTGGAGGTACCTATGATTTGTTAATGTTCCCTCATAGGATACTGGTCCAACAAGTGTGTTATTCCAAATACTGCACCAGTTATTAGTTGACCAGTGTACTTGATGTATTGCTGTTCATCCAAGGAATGGGTTGCTAAGAGACCAGGTATGGCATTCTGCATGTCAACAATTCTGGCCTGTGTGAATTGCACCTCATTTGTCCAAAGGATCTCGATAAAAAAGGATGAGCTATCTTCTAAGGTAGGGGTTCTCAACGTGGGGTACACAGAAAATTTTTTGGGAGTCGCTATATCTAGTATAGTGATCTAGTAATAAGTCCATTTCACTGATTATCCAGTAAAATGTTTATAATTTTATAAGATTTGTTAAATTGTTTATGTCATTTTTTGTGCTTATCGATATGTGTAACTTATGAATACAAAATTCAACGTCCGTCCATCCATCCACTGCTCTAAAGTATTTAATACCAAATTCCTTAAATCTAAATATCTCTCATGGTCTCCTAGCATATAAATGTATCAGTACAGGTTGGTATGGGTGTGCACCATATTTGTACAAGATTTGCTCATGAGCTGCTGTTAAGCCACAGGCCTCACTGACTGCTGTGGTACTGATGTGTAGGTGGGCAAGGACATATCCAAGGATGTCCACTGGATGCACTTGAATACCTAATCCTTGATCCTGTCGGTCTGCCTGATAGTGGATGAACCATTATGCTGCCAGTCTCTCCAAGACTTCAAAACAATGTGTCAAATGATAGTCAGAGTTGGATATGGACCAGATGGATAATGCATGGCATACCATCATGCAGCTTTCCAGGCATTTCGTTGACACTTGCCATAAAATAGCTTTGGTTGTTTGGTTGTTTTACCTCTGAGCGGCACTTTTTTGCACACCAAGGGCTAAATGGCCAGGTCACATGGACCCCGAAGGCTCAGAGAAGGTTGGGGGAGGGGACCCACTGGAACAGCTGTTGGGAGACAGATGGTAGCCTCCCGTCAAGGCCATCCAGCGTGTTCTTTAATGTGCACAGGGTATGGCTCTCCAGCACACGTGGCCACGGCTTAACGTCCCATCCGACGGACGGCGGCCTTTCCAAGACCCATCGGTGTCCCCTACTGACCGTGGGCAGGGCGGGGAATTTTGCGGAGATAAATCTCAACGCTGACCCAGCTGGGACTCGAACCTGGGAACTACAGATTACGAGCCTGGCGTGCTACCGACTGAGCCACCCCCGCCCCCCATAAAATAGCACCATTTCACTACTGATCAATGGAACAGCCCGCAATCTGGGTCTTCAACTGGTATACCTACTCATGCATGTGCTTGTGAATCTTTCTGTGGTATTGCACAGTAGTTTGTGGTGGTTGAGCATCAAGCATGAGATTTTTAATGATCAGCATTTACAGCCTTCCATCTACTTGTTTTGTGCATACCATATGATGTTTCTTACTAATTAGAAGATACGCTACAACTTTGTAACTTACACTGTTTCTCTATCTTTCTTTGTTGCCAAGTCGATTTGTTAATTTATTAAATTTGCCACTAGGGATGCTAAGTCACTGTCATTTGATTGGGCATTGTCATTTTCCAATAAGTAGAACTAACATTTGCATCTCTAGGACCCTTTGTTAAAAAGTTATTTGGTTGCTTTAGAACTTTCCTTTGAACCCTGTATACCTACCTAATAACATGTGGGTTCACCTTTCACCCTCACAACAGCAGCAACATATGGCATGTACTCCACCAGGTATTGGAAATATTGGGTGGTACTGCAGGCCATGATTCCAAGGCAGTTGTCCGTAAAGCACCAAGAGTTGATGGTGGTGGGTTTTGGGTTCACATGCATCATTCCACTTTGTCCGAAAGATGCTCAATAGGGTTCAAATATGGAGAGTGAGAGGGGAATTCAAGGGTTGCAACTCACTAGAATGCTCCTCCAACTAGTCCTTTGTAAACTAGAAGTAATAAGATAGGGCATTGTCTTGTTGAAAGAAGACATCCTGCTGTGAGAAATGGATAGCCACAAAGGGTATAGGTGGTCAGTGAGTACATCCACATAGCCTTGTGCTCCAAGAAGCTCCAAGGTGGCCCACTTAAACACACCCCAAAACAATAAATACACTGCCTCCACTGGCCTGTAACACCCTGACTTGACAATTGGGTTCATAGCCTCATGTGGTCTATGTCAAACACTGAATTTCTCATTGGCATGTTGAGTTGGAATCTTGATTCATTGGACCAAGTTACCTGTTTCCAGTCTTTTCCATGGTCCATTGGTGATATTCCTTTGCCCACTGCAGCTCATTAGCTGGTGACATACTGTTAACAAGAGTACTCAATGACTTGTCAGCTGCCATAGCCCAGTCGTGCCATCATATGTCAAATGGTCTTTGCACAAATCTCCGTAGCTGCCCTGTCATTGAATCATCTGCAGTTTCTCGGCCTCTGTTTCACTGATACAGTAGAAGCAGCACTCACTTTGAACATTAAAGCCCAGTTATGACATTTTCTCATTGGCTACAGGTTTTGATATAGTCCTGGTATAAAAGTGGAAATCCCAGACGTTCTGCATCTTTTATGTTCTATAATTACTAATAAGAAACTTTTTGCATTTTCCATCATCTGCTAGCTCAAATTAAAACTGCAGGTAAAGGAAAAACTTCATTCTCTTTGAAAACAAGATTCTCATATGTGCCAAAGGTGATATATATATGTTTTACTTGTTAATTATTTTAGGGTAAGGTTCCATAATCTTATTTTTCTGCTGAAAATACTTCAAAATTAATTCAGTCACCAGGTAGAATTCATTATTAGAAACTCAGCAGATTAATAAGCAGTATAAATAGTAGCAGAAATAGTTATAGTATTATTAAAACACGTAAATCTTACCAGCTGGAATAATAAGGGAAAGTCCTGAAACAGAAGCTGATTTAATAACAGAGCGGGCCACATGTTTACTTATTGGAGAGACTGGAGGGATAGAAATGCGCCCAGAAACTGGAATTGGTGAACTAATCTGATGACCTTTAGTTGCAATTTTTGCATCAGTTTCTTCAACAGGTGATAATTCCTTATGTTCTTCAGCTCCTTTATCACAATCTGTACTTATTGAAAAGCGTGGTAAACCATCTTTTCCATGATGTGAAATCTTAGAGAAGATTGAATGTCTCTCACTTTCTGAATCCAGAAGGCTTGGTGATGATGATTTGCCACTTCTAAAGAAAACAAAAATTGGCATATTAAAATAACAAATTAAAATGCAGTATACAAAAAGAAATGTTATTTGTATTGATGCAAGATTTCAAATCAAAAATGAAAAGATACTTATTTGAAAATAAAAATCATTATGGTTTAATGCAAAGCTCTGTGGGTTAATATGTTCCAGTAAATCCCATGGCCGAGTGGTTAGCACGCTTGGCTACTGATCTAAGGGACCTGGGTAAGGCATGGATGTATGTGCTGTTTTTCTGCTGAGGCCCTGCCATCCTCTCAGACCTTCTACTATTGCACATAAACTGACAGGCTGCTGTCAGACCTCTGGGACAAGCAGCTGTTGAGGGGGTATTTTTTTTTTAATGTACTGTGCTGTGTTGTAATCAAATTTCAACATGTAAGCTAACCCTTTTTTTAGGTCTTTCGGTTGTGTTTTTATTTTAAATACCATTAGTTTATCAAATCAGTTATTCAATTGCAACGAGTTATTTATCAAGTCAGTTATTCAATTAAAACGAGTTATTTATCAAATGAAAGTTTATGATGTGAGGAATAACTAGTAACATAGGTTATATAAAATATGTCCCTCATCCAGAACAATGGTAAGCTCTTTTTAGCAAAAATGTTCCTTATGAAGTTACTAAAAACAATACGATATGTTTAAAAAAACATCTTAACTATGTGTTCAAAAGTGCTAAAAATGGAACAAAATTACCAATAATTAAATCATTTATTCAAACCATTATTATCTGAAAGGTGTCTAAAGGGATTTTTTTCCTCATTAACAAAAAATTGCTGGCAACATGGCTTCTTTTGAAATTGGTACAACTTGAGAAGTGATAAAATTATAAATAATCTGGTTTTTACTTTCAGAGCACATATAGAAAAATACACTGTTTTAAAAAATTTATTTGAATTATTCACTGGTGTGTAATGTTTTATTTTCAGCTTAGCAAGAATAAAATTTGTTATCTTTGATATAATCTTTTTTTCTTCCCCTGAATTTAGAATCAGTGAATCGCCATCCCATGGCTGAGTGGTTAATGCGCTTGGCTACTGATCAACAAGACCTGGGTTCAAGCCCCTGGTAAGGCATGGTTATTTGAGTTGTCTTTCTGCTGAGGTTGCGCCATCCTCACAGATATTCTACTGTGGCATAAGAAACTAACAGGCTCTTGTTAGACCTTTGTGGCAAGCAGCTGCTTGAGGGGATATATATAAATTTTTTTGAGGTTTTAATTCATACATTCTACTGACTAAATTACATTTAAGGCTATTTTATGGGGAGAAAAAAGACAACAGGTAAAAATATTTTTATTTTCAGATATAAAGATCTACAGATATACAAGCATGCTCATATAATGCAATATTCACATGGTAATCACAAATATAATAAAACAGATACAATAGACTAGTCTGATTTGTCATACCCCCCCCCCCCCTTCTCCCCAGATCTGGGCATGTTTCCATATAATGATCTTATAAGGCAGTTTCTATTGTTTATGGCATTTTGACTGTACACAAAAATATTCCATTGATGCCATCTTGTTCTCTTCAAAAGTTACTGGTTTTAGTTTGAGTGTATCATCTGGCAACCATATAAAACTAATTTTACCTGGTCTCTGTTTTGCTGAAACCAATGTCAGGAAAATCTACACTTTTTTTTGTGCACAGAAGTACACTTAAAAGTAAGGATTATGTGTTTAGCCAATAGGCAAAGAGCTGTTGTTTACATCAAGTATCAAATTAGGTGAAACGAAGCATACATTCGCCTAACATTTGGTGTAAAATAACTATTTTTGTTGATAATGTATGGAAAAACTTCGCAAAAGATCAGAAAAATAATAAATTATAACAGTTTTCTGCTTCTACTGGGTATATTAAAGAAATAGAATGTAAGGGACTGCTATTCATGGGTGTTTATAAAAGATATTTGTCACAATAAAGAAATGTTTGCTTTCAAATTATGTACATTTTCATATCAAGAACTCCAATCATGAGCACCCAACAAAAGAAACTGTTTCACAATTGTCAACATTTTAACTACCAAAACATGCATTCTTCATTTTAACTACTTACAAAATATGTATTCTTAAGTTACCAAAAAATAAACTCACTATAAGGAATTATACCTTTTCAAATGGTTAATTTTAGATACTATAATTTGAAAGCTTTTTTCTGTAGTTTTCAGTGTACTCATGGCAAATCTTTTTAATGTTAGTAAATTTCATGAATCATTATACTGTTTTACCATTTCATATTGCTACAAAAAAAACATTTTTTTTTTAACAAAAAACATTATTTCCATTTAGCTAAAGGCAAATTCTAAATAGCTAATTATTCGAGATTAAATTAATTAGCAATCATCTAGCATAATTTTGGTAATTAATTTACGAACGTTTGGGGGTTTTTTTTATCAATATTTTGAACAAAATCAAGAAATTCTAAGATTTTATTCTTAAATACTAATACGATAAGACTATTATTTTGCTTGTTTTTTTACCAAATTTGTTGCTATTGTTCTTGTGTATCTTTTTTGAAAAAAATTATATATATTTTGTAATTACCCATGAAATACTACCCCCACCAATGATTGATACATAATAAGGTCCAAAAGTTTCCAGCCCAACGGCATTAAAGAGGTAATAGAATCAAACAATTTTTATTTTTCAATATAATCACCCTTTACTTCAACAATACATTTTTTAGAATGGCTTATTAACTTTTCTATACCAGTGCAACCATCAGCTTCAATCTTTATGAAAGATTTTTCTTTTTATCTTCCCCTAACATTTTCTTTAATAGATTTTTTTAAATTTTTGATCATTTCTACTTTATAATGAACAATTCACTTTTGTGAAAGGAAAAGATCAAATTAAGAAATTTAAAACTATAAATTACGTACATTTCAAAGGATAAAAACACATCTTTTGTTGATCCATCTTCAGGTGTTTCAGCCAAACTTCCCATTTGTGAATTAGGACTATCAGAATGATCAGAATGGTTTGAATCAGATCTGCTGAAAGATTTTCTGTAATCCTCCTTGGTCTGCTGTTTTAAAAAGAGTATTTATTATTTTAGAAAAAAAAAATACATTTCTACTTTCAATCAACTCAATTTCAAAAGAAAATATGAATAATTCGTAATAAAGAACACATTATTAGTCAAATGTAATTGAAAACTAATGGTTGGTATCTACTGGTTACAAGACTGATCTTAACACCACTGTTGCAAATTGTTTCTAACTTCAAGCATATTTTGTTGTAAATGGTAAAGTTTGATATTAACAATTAATCCTTAACCAAAGTTAAAAATATCACGCAAAAAAGAAAAGTAACAAAATGAAAAATGACAAAACACCAAGGAAAAGTCCAGATCAAATAAGATGCATAAAAACCAGGGTAAAAGGAATCAACACTTGTAAAACAGAAAAATCAACAATGGGTTATTGGAACCATAGAATAAACAAGAGCAGCAAGGTAAAGATAAAAAAAAAATATTATATGCAATTAAAATATCCAGTAAAATGCAAATAGGTAAAAATAGGGGTTAAATACAAGTCATCAGATAAAAGATGTCTGAGTGCAAGAGGCTCTGACGAAAAATTATGGAAGTTAAAATAAAAACAGTGTTCCAGATTAAAAGCAGGGCATTTGATTAAAATATGGTTGATCATTTAAAATGATGTCTCAAAACTCACACTTATGCTTGTCGTCTGCCCGAAGAAGAAATCAATGTGTAATAAACAAATGACCTAAGTGGAGCCAAGCAAGTACAATTTCCTCTATGTGATTCCTGCAGGAACATGACTGCCACAGTTTGACAATGGACTTGATCTTGAAAAGTTTATTGCCAACTTGTTCTGACCTGGCAGCTGTGTTTGCCAAGTCATTGCCCCTGATTCCGATGTGACTGGGCACTCAATAGAAGATGCTGGTTGTGGCTGCCAGATGATGGAGCTGCTGGCGGATCTTGTAGAGAACAGGGTAAGGGCAACGCCTCATCGATATCAAAGCCTGTAGCGAGCTGGTGTAAAGTGCACACCAAAAATGATGCTTAGCCGCTATGTGGTCCAATGTGAGACTGATAGTGTACAACTCTGCAGTGAAGATGGAACACTGTTGTGAGATCTAGTCTGCAATGATTACATCATAGCAAATCATATTACATCATAGCATTCTTCGCGTCATCTGTGAAGACAGGCAAGAAGTCTAGGTGCTCAGCATGGTGGCTGGCAAAGAGTTGCTGGTAGACACAGTTGAGTGTAAAAAGTCTTCATAATCCTGCAGAGAGAAAAGTTGTAGGAAGGGGAAACAGCAAGCCACAGTGGAAAAGGCTCAGCTGTCAACTGGGCAATGCCATCAAGACTGATGTTCAGGTCTCTAACCTTGGACACACAAACCGAAAGGATAAATGGCAGTTGGCCAATTCTGGTATACATCTCCCACTGGGGACAGAAAACAGCCTCAAGTGGGATAGCCTGGCAGTGATCGCAGTTTTGATGCATACTGCAGGGACAACTGCAGACAGTGAATAGATAAAGAAGGTTTGTTGATCTCAATGTAAAGACTCTGGACAAGTGAGGTGCAGAAGATCCCCATGCAAGCCAGAGGGGCCTGATGGTGGAGAGGGTCCAGCACCTTCACCACTGAATCCAGGCGGAGTCATACACTGGGATCCGTAGTCCAGTTTCGATCAGACATGTGCATGGTACAAGAAGAGCAAAGAACATCTCCCCCAAGAGAGGGAGGAGAGAACCTTAAGGATGTTCAATGCCTGCGTACATTTGAAGCTCAGATGATGAATGTGAGGTAAAAAGGTCAATTTCTGATCAAAGATCATTTATCTTGACAAGCACACTCAAGACGCAGCCTTGTAGCACCCCATTCTTGGGGGAAAGGCTGCAAAAGTGTTACTGACACAGACACAAAAAGAACGACAGGATTAAAAGTTAAAAATGAAGATTGGCATGTGACCTCTCAAGCCAAAGTTATGAACGTAACGAAGAATGCAGAATCTTCATATCGTATTGTATGCTTTTTTGATGTCGAAGAAAATTGACACCAGGTGCTCTCTGCATAAGAAAGAATTCCTGATCACCGATTCAAGGCTGACCAGGTGGTATAAGATAGACCACTGCCTGTGAAAGCCACACTAGGTGTTGGACAGGCCAGGTTTTACAAATACCAGGCCAGCATTCTTTCCAAAACCCTGCATATGCAGCTCATCAATGCAATTAGACAATAACTTGAAGGAGTCTTGGGATCCTTGCATGGCTCGGGAAAGATCAAAATTATGGCCTCTTGCCAGGAGTCTGGAAACTATTCCTTGATGCAAATACTGTTGAAGAGACAGAGTAGTCAATCCAGGTCAGGTAGTTTGTGCTTCAGTTGTTTTGAATGGTTTATCTTTGAGCAAGTGCCTCAGTTTAATTATCTTGGAAGGTATGTTACAGATACTAGTATATGCAACACAAAATAAACAAGAACTGCTGTTGGGGCTTTAAATTATATTAAAATATAAGAAAATATAGAAAGTGCAGAAAATTATGTATATACTCTTAAGTACTAAAACCAGGGTGTATAATAGTGTGCAATTTTCTAATTTGATATGGTAATTAATGCCTTTGATTCTAGATACTTAAGAAGTATCTTTGGCATGAGGTGATATGAGTTTGTAAGCAACAATGAGACAGACGAAAAAGTTAGAAACATTTGAGCAGCATGATGTGCAGAGAGACTGTTGGTTTGGGCCATGTCATCCATATGCATAATTACAGATTAGTGAATCAAGTTATGAAAAATGTGCCTAAGGGCCTTAGAAAAATGTGCTGGTAATGTAAAACATAACCTTATCACAGTTAATCTGCAATGGATTAATGCAGTAGCATAGCTCAAGATCAGATATATTTATGAGGTCTAAATTTAGTTGTACCTCCACAGACAATTGAGGAGTATGTATATATTGTCTTGTCACATGTTTGTACTTGTGAGTTATGAACGTTCTTCTATTTACCAGTCAGAAACTAGAACTCTTTCTTTCAATAGGTTTTTAGTTTCAGTATTCCCAGTGTTTTTCAGGAATGTAACACTTGCTAACAGATGGGCATACTATACATACTGGCTATAATGGGGGCAGGGGTTGGTTCAGTTAGTAGCTTGCCACACTCTTTAATCTGCAGTTCCTAGGTTCAAGTCCCACCTAGTAAGTGCTGAGATTTATCTCTGCTTAAACCTTTACCCTTAATCAGAAATGGGACACTAATGGGCTTGGAAAGGCCACTGTCTTTTGGATGGACAAAGCTGTGGCCCCATGTACAGGAGAATCACACCCTGTGCATGTTAAATAACATGCTGGACAACCTTGACAGGGTGCTAACCATCTAATAGCTGTCCAGTCTATCTCTTTCCCCAACCTTCTCTGAGCCCTTGTGGCCTGGTCATTTATAGTCTATTGTGTACAAAAAGTGCCACTCCTAAATAAAACATCCTAATCTAAAACCTGAAATAAAAGTCATGTTTTCATCATATGCTGTACCATAAGTGTGTATGTTCAAAGCATTCTTTTATATTCAAGCAATACTGTATTTTTCAAAATGTACAGTTGAAATGAACAGCGAGTGAAATACATTTTATAACTTAACCAACCTGAAGCATATGCTCTTCTTCAAGCTCCTTTTCTACTCTTGAATATACTTTTCGAAAGCGAGGAGAACAAGAAGAAAAACTGCTAAAAACTGCATTTTCATCAGCATCTTCCATGTCTTCTGAATCTTCCACTTCATGATTATATCGATTTTCTCGAGCTGAAATTTAAATGGGTTTGTTGGTATTTCAAATAAAACAATGCATATTAGTAGATTAGTGATCACTTTCTCTGTTATGAAAGAAAATTTTATTAAAAAGTCTCAAAGCCTGAAAATTTTTGATATTTAAAAAAGCTTTCTACATTGTGAAGTTTTATAAAATACTCAGTATCTTAATTTTTCAGCTATGAAATTCTTTAACTCATTTAACTAGCTTTCAATCTCTCTGGTCTTCAAGGTTATACCTAGTTTAATTAACATAATAAACAGATTGGATGGTTCTTTAAGGAATTCAAATGTTTCATATATCACTAGTTTCAGATTCTCCATCTTATGACCTCATCTTCAGGCACATCATGGCTACTACACCTTTGTCAATTTTGTAGACTGGTCTAGAGGTATTAGTAAACTAAAATGATGCTTTGTGTACTGTAAAACTGTTTCTAAAACATTAAAATAAACAAAATATATCCTTCAAAAATATTTAAAGTTGAATAGTAACTTAGAGAATGAGAGAGAAAAATTATATTTTTGGAAGGAATTAAAAAAAAAAAGGATTCTTTGTAGGAAAAAAAAACTAAATTACATTCTTTGAAAAAAATATTATTATTTACAAAATAAATTAGCATTCTTTGAGGTAATTTAAAAAAAGAAAAGTGGGAGAGGGAAAGAAGTGAGCATATAGGTATTAAACATCTAAGGGTATTAAAAGGGAGGGGGAATGGATATAGGACCTTAGTGGGTTTCAGAGACTTTTGTAAGGGGAGTGACTGGTGTGCTGTACATCACTTAGCCAATTTCATCAATTAAGATAATCAATGCTGAAGGCAGAGTAGAAGAGAGTGAGAATATTCTTGTTGCAACAGTTTTCTTCATTCACATTTTTTTTGCTGTTCCCAGTTAAATGTTGTTGCTTGATGTAGATAACATGACGAATTTTTTTTAAAAGAATGCTTGAATGTTTTACCAATGTATTCTTTGTATTTTCCTTTTTTTATTTGGCTTTTACAGGCACCTCATATATTCTATCACTAGGTGTAAGTCATTTTTGCTATTTCATATACTGTGTTTATATACATTGTACATACTTTGCATCCCCTTTTTTAATAATGTGGTTCAGTTATTTTAAAATGTTGAGCAGTTCTATTGTGTATTCATCTTTTTTAATGCACCTGTTAGCTGTGAATTTGTTATTAATTTGCATTTCACTTTCTTATGGATATGAATAAAACTACTACATTAGTCAAACAGATTTCAAATGCCAAATATTAGTTGGATTTCCTTGTTAAATGACACCCATTATATTCCTCAAATATGTCATATTTGAGGAATATAATGGGTGTCATTTGAAGAATGTATAAAATGAAATATCTTTATACTTTGCAGAATGGTGAGAATTATGAGTAATTATTTAGAGAACACAAGTAGGTTTCCTACATACTTTGTTTTTTTACATATTAGTATTAAATTTAATAATGATGATGTTCCACTTTTCTCTGATTCTGTTGTAAATTGGGCTGTTGAGGAAGATAGTATTGATAATATTTTTGTAACAATAAAGGTTATAATAAATGAAGTGTTAAACTCATCTTCATTCCTCTCAATTAAGCCTCAGCCACATATCTTGACCTAAAACCATTCCAATATGTGGAAGTTATTACATTTCAATTGTTGTTTCACTATACGATTTTAACTTCTTTGATGAACCACCCAAACTTATTTATTATATAATAATCTAATCACAAAGACACAATGAATGAAAGCAAGCTAGGTAAAATAAATCAACGCGTTTCTCAAAACTGAAATAAAGATATTGGATGTTTTCATGTAACTCGTTAAATATTATATATTCTTTTAAAACATTTTACAATATTTAAGACTTTCAGACTTTAAAAGTTTCCTTTTGTATCTGAGGAAAAAGAGTTAACATTCAATTATATTCATATACATTTGGCAATCACATAATTAATTTCATATTGGTTTTAAATGTTTGGCATGAAAAAAATTAATTACCTCTCAAGTAACTCCCTTACCATAGATGTCTTAGAGGAGTCTGCCAGATAATATACCATATAGTATTAAGATCTGTGAGGAAGGAGAAATTTCAGCAGTAAGACAACACATAAAACATCCATGTTTTATCTGGGGATTGAATCCAAGTGCTTTTGATCCACTATTGAGCACATAAACTACTCTACCACCATAATGGTCAAACATCATTTTAATGGCACCTCATATTTTAAAGTTAACTTATAAATCTACTTGACATTATCTCTTAATACTTGCATAGGAAAAATTTTTTTTAACAAATAAAAAATTTAAGGCTGCAAACCTTTAGGAGCTTTGACTTAAATCAATAGCAAATTTAAAAATGAAATAGAATGCATTTGGAAATATAAGAAATTAAAAAGATTGAATATTTAATATATATTACTTTCCTACTTATTATCAAATTGCATTTTCAGTTCAATAATTTTTTTTTATTAGAAGAAACTGGCATGCTCTTGCTAAAGTGGCAATTTACTTACAAGAAAAAATAATGCTTTTTTTGCCAGTTGGTTTTTTAACACATATATAAGTCAGACACTGAAATGTGCTAAATTTACATGATTGTAGAAGCCAAGCATTTTCAGCTGTACTCAGCAGTCATCATCAGGGTGGTGCAAAGTTCCAAGCGGAAACGATTTGATAGTGAAACATTAAATAGGTGAAAGTAATACATTTTTCTTGAAGACATTTTCAGTTGAAAAAGGTTCTGCAGCAGAAGTAGGTTTCAGGATTCTTTTATTGGAGCAAAAGTCACTGTGGAACTGAGATCTTCCAAGCATTGCCAGTAGCACTTGAATGCATTTTCATGTCAGCAATGAGAGGCAAAAACTCATTTTCACATGTGATCACTGAGTTGAAAGGAGCAATAGCTGGGCAGCTAAGGGTTGTGATTAGGCTTGTCCAGGGGAGGAGGAGTGGTGCAGCTGGTTGGCCAATGGTGTTGGGAACTCATGTTGCAAGATGTGTCAGGCAGCAGGTGGAAGGAGTGTATTAAAGTTGCTACATCTGTCCCTGAATGCAAAATTTTGTGGGTTTACAAAGCAACTTGATTTTGGAGTGGGGGAGGAAATGATGAATGTAGAGTCAAACTGTGGACTACCTCACCTTCTAGGACAATTTTAGCAAGGGAGGTGCTGGAGTTTTGTTTTTAATATTCTGTTTATGATTAGCAATCCTCTACTTTAGGGTGTGTGTAGTGCAGTCAATATTGAAAGAGGGGTTAGGGGAATGAAGTAGATTCTGCCTATGTCAGCTTGGTCAATGGAATCTGTCGTGCTTAAAAATTTTGAATAGATTGGGTGGAGTTTTGAAAGGAACTTTTAGGTTAAAGGGTTTTAAGAGGTTGCTAACAAGAGGTACAGTATTGAAGATGCTGGTGAGTACAGTCAAAAGCACTCAGCTTCTTCAATCATGTAATGCACATTTCAGTGCCTAATCAATATATGTGCTAATAAAATCAACTGGCAAAAAAAAGCGCTATTCTTTTTTGTAAGCTAATAATGATGCTGTGAAATCATTTCTCGGTTTTTCACTTCCTTCTCTAGAATTATTAGTAAGCTTGCATTGATATAAACTTGTGCAATAAGTCCCTCAATCTAAATTATCTCTGAATCACCAGATGCTGCACTTAAAATTTCCTATTAAATGTAGAGACCTACAGTTCATTCCTAACTTTTTAAGAATCAAGTTCAAGACCACCATCGCAGAACAAAAGATCATCCACACTGCTGAAATGAAATTACTGTGTGCATCTATTCAGCTTGCAAGAGACAACAGTTGCATCTGAGAAAAACAAACATACAAGCTACACCAACAGTGCTAAAACCATTTCTGCCTCCACCCTATATGAACTCTTAAACTGGATTCATCAAAAAACAGAAAGAAGCTCTTACAACTGTAAGGCATGAAAAGAAGCTAAACCAACTTAAAACAAAATATGGTCACACTGGAAAACCACCAGTCAAGCTTCTAGTGTCTTTCTTAAACCTTTTGTCCGCAAATTTTTTTCTGAAGAAACCAATCTCCTTGAACTAGGTATAAAATTTATATTTACCCCACAGAAATGCAACACCAAAGGGATCACCAGAGAATTGGAAAGTACTGTCAAACTGGATCTTTGAGCTAGAGATAAGCTACGATTTCAGCTATTTAGACCACTTCATCAAGCTTTGTCAAATCTCCCCCAGGTCACCTGACATTAACCAGGCATCCAAGCTCCTAAATAATATCCCTTCCATCATAATACTTTCAGATGACAAATCCTCACAGCTTGTTATCTTGGATACCTCAATCTTTGAAGCAAAAATGGAACAAGCCATAACTGAATTAAATGTAAAAGTGCTTCAGAGAGATCCTATCCAAAAAAGTCATGGAATTCAAGAGCAATACTTTTATTATCCCAGATAAGCTTCGAAAATTTGCTTTTACTCCCCTTTACCCCCTGGCCTCTCTCCATTAAAGTTAAAATCAAACACACAAGCCTTCACAGCCTTTCTGACCTCTTATACTGAAATATTGTGCTCCTACATTTAATCTTGAAAAAGAGTTATAAAAATTATTTCGGCTATTTTTCGTTCCAAGACCAAAAAAAAAAACCACCGCCTCAACTGCATATTTTCTGCCAATCCTCAATCACATCCAACTGCTTTCCTTTGACATTGTGCCCATGTACCCTAACACTCCCATCGATGAAGCAAAAACAATTTTGATCCAAGCACTGATTAACTCCAGAAAGCTTAGCAAAGTCCAAACCAAAAAAATCTCTGAATTGCTCAACCTTTGTCATTGACAATAACTATTTTAAACATAATTCAAACCTATATAAACAGCTCACCAGATGCCCCATGGGATCACCTTTTTTAGACCTACTTGCCTACGTTCTCCTTCAAAACTCGAAAAAGCATGTAATTGAACAACAAGCACTCAAGTCCCTCATTTGGGCCACATTTGCTAAGAAGTCTTCCTCATTCAGGAACATTAAATGCCTTTGCCCCCCCCCCCCCTCCAACACACACAAAGTTTAAAAACATGTTTTATCACACTTTGCACACTTAGAACCTGCCAGTCAGCCTCCAAAATGAAATCAACTACATCTTTGCTTTCAGGTGCAATGCTGGATATACTACTGTCTTTATCAACACAATTCTTCACAAACCTAAATTTAAATTCCCCATCTCCCATCACCTGCATAACTCCACACTGTCCATTACCTTCTCCAATATTGCACTCTTTGTTAGCAACCTCTTAAAACCCTTTAACTTAAAAGTTCCTTTCAAAACCCACCTAATCTATTCAATATTCTTAAGCACAACAGAGATCCCATTGATCAAGCTGACAAATGCAGGATCTACTTCATTCCCCTAACTCCTCTTTCTATATTGACTGCACTACACGCACCCTAGAGCAGAAGATTACCAATCACAAACAGGATATTAAAAACAAAACTTCCCTTGCTAAAATTGTCCTTGAAAGTGAGGTAGTCTCACAGTTTGACTCTGCATTCATCATTTCCTCCCCAACTCCAAAACTCAAGTAGCTTTCTGAGAAACCCTAAAAATCTTTGCCTTCAGCGACTGATATTGCAACTTTAACACACCGGCACCTGTTCTGGGATATGCAATCTCCCCAAGTCAACATCAGTGATATTAACAGCTAAAAAAGTGACCAGAATAAGTGGACTGCCTAAACATAAGTCTTGCATGCAGCGATTTTTATGGCTATTTGTTTGCTTTTATTCTTTTCAATTGATGACTGACAAATATTGAACAATAAAACTTTCGATTGCACAGATAGCAATAATTGTTAAAAGATGGACAGTACAGTGTAATAGTGTTTTCATATATTTTATATATCTTTGAAGGTTGTTGTCATTTTAATAGCTTTTGACCCTTTATACCTTCCTAAATACTTGACTCTCCAGTCCCAGTCACATGTGAGTTTTCCCTATACCACCTGAAATTTATTGAAAATTCAAGTCTTGCCAATAAATAGTACCCAATTTTGAGTTTAAATTCCTTCTTATTTTCCATTTTTTCCATAAATTTTTCTGTCTTAAGTTTATAAATAAGACTTTTGTGCACTACTTAAGTTTCCAAATAGATTGTTCAATTCCAATTTTCATACATGGGTTTTCACCCATGCGCTCTATATTTTGTTAGCCCTTTCAGTACCAAACTAGCCTAACATAACCCAAAGGAGATAATGAAGAAGGAATAGCACTGATTGAACAAGTCCATTTAAAATCTCTACCAATTTGGGCTGGTATGGTACTGAAAGGATTAATAATTCAAATCCTGTATATACAAAGGGTGTTCAGAAAGTTCTTGACATGCATCTCCAAAATAAAAACTATTGTACTTACCTCAACAATACTTTTACTGTCTTTCATTCAAAGTACTCCCCTCCAGAATCTATGCAAAGTTGCAGACATCTACGGCAAGTCTGGAACGCTTGGTGGTACTCCTGTTGGGAAATACTTCGCAACTCTGAATGAATGCATTTTGCAAGGTCTTGCACCCTTAAAAAGGTTTCCCAGCAAGCACCTTTTTAATTTTTGAAAACAACCAAAAATTGTATGGTGCAAGATCAGGTGAATATGCAGGATGGGGTAGCTGTTTGATTTTTTCCTGCTCCAGATAGTTTGTAACTTGCTGGGTTTTGTGAGCACTAGCATTGTCAGGAAGAAGAACCTTGACATGCCTGTTGTTGGACTTCAGCTCCTTCACCATTTTGGGCAAAACAATGTTGGTGTAGTAATGGCCATTTATAGTCATTTTTTTTCAGGTAAGGTGTCCATGGCTACCACTTGTTGGTAATTGAAAAAAATAATGAACATCCTCTTCCTTGAGCAAATGTATTGTCATCAGATGATTTGGAGATGCAGTTCATCTTCTGAAACCCAAATATAATTGTTGATCTTTCTGGGAGTTGCGTATTAATAATACCATATCTCATCACCTGTGACAAGGCTACTAGTGACAAAGCCATCGTTTGAGGCCACTAGGTTCATACATTGCCATCATCTCCTTGGACAAGTCAATTCTAGATTTTTTTATGTTGTCAGTTTGTGGGGTACCCATTTGGAACAGATCTTTAAGAACTTTAAATGTTTATGAATAATTGTTACCACACTGATATCTGAACTTATTACCAGAACACTGATGCATGTTTTCCTTAATGAGTTCATGAACATTAGCGACGGTTCTTTCATTCATGGACTCCTTCAGTCTTCCTGTAAAAGAGAGGTCTTCGAATCTCTGTCATCCTTATCTAAATTTGTACATCCAACCCATAACAGTGCTATACAAACAGGCACAATCCCCATATACTTGTGATGAATCAGCAGGAATTTTTTTCCACTTCGTGCCCAAGCTGCATCCTTGTGAAAATGTAAAATCTTTCCCTATCTTTAGTAGGCTCTATAGCAACAATGCACAGATTTCACAGATGGAATTTTACCTGCCACCAGTGAATAGAGAAATGATGATATGCCCGTTGTTTTTAACTTGTAATGACAAGTTTAGACAAGTTTTCAAATAAGTCTAGCTCATCAACTCCTCTGCAAATCTAGATATGTGTCAAAAAGTTTTTGAATGCCCTCCATATAATGCAATCTAATTTCAAACTTGAAGTCACTGTATGCAATAAATTAAAATGCAATTGAAGCATTAATATAATTAAATTTATATAGAAGTTCAAAATGAAAAAAAAAGATTAATGTGAATTAAAATAATCAAAATTATTAATAGCTATATTACTTCAACACCCGCACTATGCAAAAATGAGTAGTATATTGTTAATGAAATATATTGCATATGCTAATACTTAGATCAAGTTCTACATGATGACTTTGCATTCCTTACTGTTGTGGTATTTCTATTAAATTTGATTAAGGAAGTTTTAACAGACTCTTTCAACAGGATATTTGCTATTACATTAACAACTCTTTCAATTTTGCTGAATACATCCATTTTTAACTGACACAACTGATACTTTAAAATGTAGTTTGTACCAGAAACTTAAAAAACCTTCAGACATACGTTTTTGTTGGTTAGATATACTGTTGCTTTATTTAATAAGGTTTCAGCATAGCAATAAGTTAAATCAATTTAATTATCATGATTATGATGTAGTTTAAATAATAATAAATTCAGCTTATGAATGATACAACTTGTTTCATCGGCTCTTTATTCATAAATGATATGACTAACTGCACCAGCCTGCCATCAGTGACTCCTTGCTGTATGAATGAAAATGGACACCATCTCCATTATTGTGGTCAACAAACTAAAATGGCTACCATCTATGACTCTGGAACTCTTGTGTTGTGGAGGAATCTGGTTATGTTTTAAACTCTCATGTGAGTTAAAGTAATGCCGATGTGGCAAAAGATAATGTAATACTTTAAATATAAATGACAATCACAGCATTATATGTAGACTTTTTAACATCTATAAATCAATAAATAATTTCGTGCACAGTTGTTAAAAAGTCAACAGGTAACGATGTGATTGTCATTTATGTTTAAATCATTAATAACATTAAATAGTGTAAAGAGAGTTTATTACTTATTTCCATCGTACTCAGTGCAATATAAAAAGAAATAGTTGCTACCAGAGATTACAGATGGTGCCAATAATTGGCTCAAAAATCTTGGTGAAGAGTTTAAAAGTCTTAAATTAGTGGAAAAAAAGACAGCTGTCATTAGTTCAATGGTAGAATATTCTGGCATGTTTCTGGAGAGATGCAGGTTCAAGTCCCATATGACAGCAAAATTTTTTCCACAAAATTATCTATTGATAATGTAATACTAAAATAATTACATTATCAATAGATAAATTGTAATAATCTTAGTATATTATCTACACTTATTGTTATCATAAGAAGTTATGAGTGGCAACTAAAGCCACTAATAAGGTATATTATCTTAATAAGTACTTTACTTAATACATGGAAACCTCTTTAGTATAAGAGATATAAGAGGGTAATCTGTAAAAACTCACTGAGGAGTTTTCTGTGGTTGGTTAAAGGCAACAGACAGTTAAACCACAGAGTATATAATTTGCTCAATGACAAATTAATAATCTCCATCTAATCACTAATGAATTAAATAATAATAACAATAAATTAATAAAAAAAAATTTAAAAATATATATTTTTGTTTCATTTTTCTGAAATAAAAAAAAACTTAATTTAGTCTGAGCAATGTCAGGTAAATCTGCTAATTAACCACAAAAGCAGAAACTTGTTGAGGAGTCAACATCTTACCACTCATAAGGTTAATGTTAAATTACACATTCATTAGAAACATGAACGCTATTTTGCACTTCTGATATAAAATCATAGACATACTGATTCACAATTTGCTCCGACCCCACCTTCTCGTAGTGTAGACCGTTAGTACCTTTAAAAAGAGATACTCTCTTGTGGGAGTGAACGGAAGGGGAGGGCTACCAGATTAGTGTGGCCTACTGATCTGGACAACTACGGCTACTTTCCTTTTTTTTTCTACCCTGCTGAGGAGTGGTCAACCACACAGGGTCCTGGTGCTGACCACATAAACCCACTGGACTGCACAGATATATGGCTCTGAGCTTGATTATGGATCCTGATTTTGCTGCACTGGTGGGCTACTGTGGAGGGAAAATCTTCCACTGTGTTTTCTGTTTGTTTGTGGGTTGACAGCCCCAAGTGAATAGATTCACAGGATATGTTTATCAGCTGGTGGATAATCCTGAGCAGAGGTCATCGCAGGCACCTGAACTCTTTGCTTCTATTGGCATCGTCAAATTCTACATTGGAGGAAATCTTTCAGTGTAGATGGCTTCAGCCTTTAGTGGTGGGGGAACGGGTCTTTGCCCCATGTCTGCGATTAGGGGGCTGTTTGATATCGTCGCCATTTCCACTCTCAATAAACATAGTTTCTTTAAACATCCCACTAACCATTTTCTCTCCATAGGTAGTTGGAATGTGAGGACTCTGCACGGAGCTTTTTCTCTTGATGTCCTCACACAAGAATTCCACCATTATAATTTAGATATTCTCGGCTTGCAAGAGACCAGATGGATAGATAAAGGTCAGATTCTTAAAAATAATCTTAAATTTCTCTTTTCAGGGAGGGAAGACAATAAACATCACCAAGGCGTAGGTATGCTTCTCAGCAGAAATGCTAGTGATGCTCTCCTAGGATATGAGTGCATTAATGAAAGGTTTCTTCATTTTTCAGACAAGCATTAAAGACTTGAATGTTATCTGCTGTTATGTCCCCACTGACGATGAGGATGAGAAGAATAGGTTTTACGGACAACTTCAAGATATTTTGAATTCTGTCAAGAAAGGAGATATTACCCTTGTTCTAGGTGACTTCAATGCCAAAGTTGGTACTGACTCTGACCTTTGGGGAGGGGTGATAGGCCCTTTGGTATTGGTAGCTGCGATGGCAATGGGCAACGTCTCCTACAGTGAAGTAAACTCAATGGTTTCAGAATAACTAACACTTATTACAAACACTGCGACATACGTAAGTACACATGGGTTTCACCTGATGGGTTGCATAAGAATATGATTGATTGTATATTAATTAACAGCAAATGAGCTAGTTCTGTTAGAAATACCATGGCATATAGGGGAGCTGAAATTGGATCTGACCATTACCTTGTTAAAAGTGTCTTGCAACTTAAACTTAAAAAAGTGTTGTGCTAAGGTTAAAAAATTTACCTTTAATACTGAAGCTCTGAAAGACCCAGCTATAGCTTACCATGATAGGTTATTTAATCATTATGACAGTCATGGTTTGCTTACTACTTAAGTTGAGGAAGAATGGGGCCATTTTAAACAGGCTTTTTTGGAAACTAACAGTACGCTTTCAGGAAAAAAGGAGCAGAGGAGGCAGAATTATTTGAGTGATAAGGCATTTGAGCTTATTCCAGAAAGAAAGAAAACTGCAGGAATGTCCTTAATCAATACCCTACTAGTCCTAATAGAAAGCATTACAGAGAGCTTAATAAATATGTAAAGTATCTGTTAGCTGCTGATAAGAATCTCTGGCTTGATGGCTTGGCTGACAAAGCTGAGGAAGCAGTTAGGCAGCACAACAGCAGAGAGCTGTACCAGATAGTTAATGTTTTATGTGGTAGAAAATGGACGGGCATACAAGGATTGCAGGATAAACAAGGTAAAGTTATAGAAGAGGAGGATTCTGTCATGGCTAGGTGGGCTGAGCATTTCAGTGATGTTCAAAACAATGTGGTTAGTTATACTCCCATTGTTTGTAATGATGATAGATACATTGGTGGCTTTAATGGTGGCCCTATAACACAATCTGAAGTTATTTTGACTATTTCTAAACTTAATTAAACTTCATAAATCCCCAGGTGTAGATGAAATTACTATGGAAATGCTTAGAGCTGGGAATGTTTCTGTTACCACTTGGATGACTGAAATTTTGAATATCTTTTATGATAAAGGCATGGTTCCTAAGGATTTTACCAGAGCTATTATTATTCCTATTTTCAAAAAAGGTGATCGCAGTTCTTGTGATAACTATAGGGGTATCAGCCTACTCTCCGTTCCAGGTAAAGTTCTCTCCATGATTGTGCTTAATAGAATTAAGAATCTGGTTGACAAGCAATTGCGTGATGAGCAATGTGGATTCAGAAGTGGTAGGGGATGTGTAGATCAGATATTTTCACTTAGACAGATTCTTGAGAAATGTTTAGAGTTTCAGAAACCTTTGGTTGCTAGCTTTTTGATTTCAAAAAGGCTTTCGACTCTGTTGATCGTCATAATTTGTGGTTGATTGTGAGATCATATGGTATACCTGAGAAGTTAGTTAACATAATGAAAGCTCTCTATAATAACACTGAGTCTTGTGTGAGAGTTGGTAAGGCTTGTAGTGATTGGTTTAGCAATGCTTCTGTTGTTCGACAAGGGTGCATTTTGTCTCCTTTTATCTTTAGTTTGGTAATTGATTACGTTATGCGAAATTCACTGCAAGGGAAAGATTTTGGCCTTAAATGGGCTTGAGATACAAAAAATTTCTGATTTAGATTATGCTGATGATTTAGCTTTTTTGGCAAATGATGTTGATGAGATGAACACTTTCATTCGATCTGTTGATGAGATGAATTCTTTCATTCGAGCTGTTGATGAGACTGGTAGTAGAGTAGGTTTGGTTATAAACAGAGAAAATTAAAGTGATGAAAATTGGTCAAGCAGGCTGTGATTTTGTTAATCTGAATGGTTGCAGCCTTGAGCAGGTGTCACAGTTTAATTATCTTGGGAGCTATGTAACAGATACTGGTGATGTGCCGCATGAGATTAATAGACGAATAGGAATTGCTGCCAGGATTTTTAAAAATCTATGGATTGTGTGGAGAAATAGGCGTATACACCTAAAGACTAAAATTAGACTGTATAATAGTTTGGTTCTTTCTAGGGTTAGTTATGGTAGTGACACTTGGACACTTTGTAAACAAGATAGCAGGAAACTAGATGCTTATGCAGTATCTTGGGCATTAGGTGGTTCAACTTTGTAACTAATGATGAGGTTAGGCAAAGGAGTCGGCAACCTCCTTTAAGCAGCATATTGTGCAGAGAGAGGTTGGTTTGGCCATGTTGCCCGTATGGATAATTATAGATTGGCGAATAAGGTTACGAACAGTGTGCCTAAAGGCCTCAGAAAGAGGGGGAGACCTAGGAATGCGGTGGGCAGAAAATGTCAAACAGGACCTTATTAGAATTGGTGTGCAGTGACCAGATACAGCAGATGTAGCTCAGGACAGACTTGCTTGGAGAACTGAATTGTACAGTCTGGTTGGACCTTCGTAGCCCATGGCTGCTTGAGGATGATGATGATGATGAAGTGTTGCCAGATTGTCAAGCAAAAGACTAGCAGATTTCATTCAGCAAAAAATAAAATCCTTTTAACAGGTGATCCATTTTATAAGTGTTCTCAGCTAAACATGGGTGTGGAAAAATACATATTTTCATTGAACAAATTCCCCTTTTTCTCTTATAAAGACTAAACAAAGAAAAGTAATAATTGAATTAACTTCAGGTTTAATCAAATGTAGAGCAAATGGTTGTTTTTACACTTCATATTAATATAGCTGTAGATAATTTAAAATACAGTCACTTTGATGATAACTAGCAGATTTACCCAGTATTGTTCAGATCCTTGATTTCTTTTTCTTCTTCTTTAAGTATGCACTTTAATTGATTTTTTTTTTTTTAATTTTTGAAGAAAAAACAATTTTTGAAAAAGGAAAAATCAACAGATAGATTTTTCTTTTCTTTTCCTTTGATTATTTTCTACTGTTTTTCCCTTTTCTCAAAGTGTATTAAACTTTTGCTGCCTTGTCCCAACACTGATACAAAGTTGAGGTAAACATACTTATAGATATACAGGGTGGTTATAATTAAAGTGATGTTAGTTAGCAACCACTGCAGAGTGAATGGAAAATCAAACGAAGATATATCATTCATATATTTGCAGGTCATGATGGTTAGAGAAAACAACACTTTAAATGTTATGGTGAATCAGCACCCCATCAGTATTCCATAAATAATGAATGTAAAAGTTAAGTAATAGGTTTTCTAATTAATTAACTGTAAATGCATAGATGGTAAGGTCTTAAAAAGGGGAACTGACCTGTCATTTTTATTCCTATTGATCATGTGATTTAGTGTTGCAGTGAATGCAGAAGCCATGTGTGCCATAGTTTCTTGAATAATTAAGCATATAAAAACAATTATTAACAGAGAATATTCTGCTGCAAATTGTTTTGACAACTATAGGAACCAACTATAGGAACAATTGCACAGTGTTTAAATTCCAGGCTGATCCAATTAAAGAAAAAAAAAATGTGCTGCAAAAATTCAATTGAAAATGTGCATTAGGCTTCCATTGTTCATGATATAAACTTCTAACTATTCCCTTGGTATTTTTATGTTAATGAGATATATTGATTAATAATCAATGAATGTGGCTACATGTAAGTTGTTATTTATTAATTATTAGCAATTAAGTTGAATTTTATTCATATGATAAAAGCCCTGCACCTCGGCAAAACTTTTTTTTTCCACAAAAATATTTATAGATGCAAGCCTATAAAACTTTGGTTGTGACTGCTGTAAGCCACCACTTCCTGAGGTGTGTATACAGAGGATCCACAGCTATCAGCAATCGCTAGACTCTGATCATTTGCTTGGGAATGGGGATGCCAATTTTGGATTCTCACAAAGGCAGCAAATTACTGCAGTAGTGGTGGGTTTTAGAGGGTGCATGACCCAAGTCTCAGACTTGGTATCTTATAATATTGTCAAGATCTAACTTTGCTGCTAATAATCAATAACTATTCACCGCATCATTCACTGATTAATAAGGCAATGAAGTGACAGAATAAACATTTTACAAGAGAAAACTTTTTAAAAATGCGAAACTTGCTTTCTCTCTCCTGAAAACTATGAAAATTGGTACTTTGTGTAGAAGGTTTAAATTTGTGAACAATTGTTTCTAATAAAATGTGAAACTTGTTTTCTCTCTCCTAAAAACAAAGAAAATTGGCACTCTGTGTAGAAGGCTTCAATTTGTGAACAACTGTTTCTAATAATAACTATATCTATATTGTTTGCACAATATATTCCTTCTATATGCAAGAATATTATATCACCACATTTTATTACATATGTAGTTATCTTAGCTATGCAACTCCAAGTAAAAATTAATTCAAAATAGGCCTCATGTCTCCAAGCAAATGATCAGAGTTTAGCAACCACCAGTTGTCACAGATCTCAGTATATATGGGGAAACAGTGTATCACAGCAGTCATATTTTATATGAATAAAATTAAACTTAATTGTAAATAATTAATAATACCAACTTATATGTAGCCATCATTCATTGATTATTAATCGATTTATCACATAAATTAATGTTAAAATACAGAGGGAATAGCCACAAGTATAATTCCGTCACAGGACAGTTAAAACTTAATGCATGTTTTCCACCAAATTTTTCCCTACCATTTTTTCCTTCAAATTACAGCAGCAGGGAATTTAAACACTCTTCAATTGTTCTTAGAGTGGTTAAGACAATTTACAGCTGAATATCCACCAATAATAATTGATTTTAATTTAATGATTGAAAAAACTGTTGCACACATGTGACGAGTGAAACAAAAATGTCGGATGGATCAGCATGGTATACAGGGTGATTCAAAAGGTCTAAACAAACTGTAAAGGTAGGTCAGGAATACAAAAACAAACCATTTTTACATAGGAACATATAGCCGCAAATTCCACCTGAGTGTGCTAGAGGTACTGGAAGAATCAAAAATAAAGAAGTAAAAAAAAAGTAACAAGTAAGGTATAACATGTTTATTAGACATCATGTTTACAATTACAGAAGAAGTGCTCAAAGTTCTTTCCATCCGCAGCAATACATGACTTGCAAAGTCGACACATGGATCGGTGAATGTGTTCAAAAATGCCAGACCTCTCATGGACACATGCTGCTGCCTCAACGACTCTTGCGACAAGGTCAGCGTCAGAAGCTATGGGGGTTTTTTGTACACAAGGCCTTTGAGGTAACCCCAGAGGAAGAAATCAATGGGGGACAAATCGGGTGATCTTGGTTGCCAATCCGACAGGTTTGCCCCAGTCAATCCATCACACAGGAAAGGTGCTGTTGAGATACTCGTGCACAACCAAGGTGAAATGTGCAGGGGCCCCATCATGCTGAAACCACATGCGTCGGTGCACACCTACAGGAACATCATGCAGTAGTTCCGGCAACACCTCCTCCAGGAATATCCGATAACTATGCCTGTCTAATTGTGATGGAAGAAGGTATGGCCCAAGCAAACAGTTTCCAACAATGCCTACCCAAACATTTATGGTGAGCCAGTATTGTGCAGCACAGGGGTGTGTAGATCATGGGTTGTCATGTGCACACACATGCAAATTATGAACATTAACAACACCCTCAAGTGAGAAGGTAGCTTCATTGGTGAAGAGAATCAACGTTGGAAATTCCGGCTGTGTGACACATTTTTGCAAAAACCAAAGTGCGAATTCCAGACATGGGTGGTCACTCCTTCTTCCAATGACTGGACCCGTTGCATGTGAAAAGGGTGTAACAACTCCTCGTGTAATACTTGCCACACGCTGAGTTGAGGTACATGAATGATGCAAAATAGCTCATGTGGATTGTGTTCAATTTCATGTAAGACCACTTCTTCCATGACAGGTGTGTGCGTTGTTCGGTCCCAACCACAATGGCTGTTTACTTCGAAAGATCTAGTTTCACACAATCTGTGGTGTAAACATTTGATGATGGGCCACGCGTCTGTTTGAGAACCGTTCACGATACAATCGCACCATAGCTCGCCCGTTTCCATTCGCTGTCCCATAAGCTAAGTGTATATCTGCCATCTCAGTATTACTGTAATGATGCACCCTACTCCCGCAATAGCAATGACTCGAATGATGATGACTCACGCTGCCCAACTCAATTTCTGGCAAATAATACCCTCTAGCACACATGGGTGACATTTGCGGCTATATGTTTCTATGTAAAAATGGTTTGTTTTTGTATTCCTGACCTACCTTTACAGTTTGTCTAAAACCTTTTGAATCACCCTGTATAGGGACTCTAGTAGGGGTATGTATTCTCATATTTAAGGTACTTTATTTTGTAATATTACTTGCATTAATTGGCAATTTTTTTAAGTTGGGTTGTTTTACCTCTGAGCAGCACTCTTTTGTACAATGGGTTAAATGGCCAGTTCACAAGGACCCCAAGGGCTCAGAGAAAGTTAGGGGGATGAGACCCACTAGACAGCTATTGGAAGACAAACGGTAGCCTCCCAACAAGCCATCCAGTGTGTTCTTTAATGTGCAGAAGGTATATGTCTCTTCTGCACACAGGGCCACAGCTTTTATGTCCCATCTGATGGATGGCAGTCTTTCCAAGACCATTGGTGTCCCCTACTGACCAATTTATTTTTGCAATACATGATTGAGTCATTATTTTTTATTTCATAAATGCCTCCAGTTGGAGTAAAAAATTCCCTATCATTTATTACATTGTTTTAATATAAAATTATCTGTTATATGTACTTTAAGGTTATATCTACATATGCTGCACAGTATAAGTAAATTTCTATATAAATGGTAATGCTATTGCATACTGAAGGGGGAAGGGTATATTAGATGGCCTCACAAGTTGTGCTGGGATGGGTTATAAAGGTGGATTATCTTTATATTTAACCTTTTTCATTTACTTCATAACCTGCATTAATTTCCTTTCTATATATACAGTTTAATTCACAAATTAATTATTTGGAGGTGGAGCAGTAACAATAAACTTGATAAAAAAAGTATTGAATTCTGCTTTCTTGTATTTATATATATGGACATGGGTGGTTCGAATTAAGTGGGATAAGGTTTGGTACATAAGTAGGCTTTTGATAAACTGAAGTCATACACTTGTTATCTTTGTATTGTATTAGTAAATCCAAATATGGCATTTTTTTTTGGGGGGGGGGGGGGGGAGGGTGTCCTACCATTTTTTACTTCAAATTAAAGCAGCAAGGAATTTAAACACTCTTCAATAGTTCCTAGAGTGGTTAAGACAATTTACAGCTGAATATCCACCAATAATAATTGATTTTAATTTAATGATTGAAAAAATTGTTGCATGCATGGTGACTGCATTCACAATAACACTAATCATGTGACGAGTGGGAACAAAAATATCGGATAGATCAGCTTGGTATTTTTCGGTAAATTTTAACAAGAATGTGTTGAAAGTTGTAATAATAATTTAAGTTTTTCAGTACAGGGATTTAAATTAAAACAACTATAAAACGAATATAAACCAGGGGTTTATATACATATCTGGGTGCTCTCAATATGATGTATGACAATGCTGGTGATGCAGCCAGAAAGTGGGGAGCCTATTGGTCACAAAACTGTTGGCAATAAAGATTGATGCTGACTATCCATATACATCAAACTGCATTGAGAGATTAAAGAGAAAGATGAGAGTCTTGTGTCAGAATTTTCATCATGCACATTCCACATGAAAAACAATAGTCTTCTGACTGTCCTTTTAGGGGGAAAAGGTATCACATTGTTCTCTTTCATACTCAGCAAGCATTTCAGTACTAACATATATAGAACCTGAACTTGCAATTTCAGATTATAAGCTGATGGAGAAAGGAGAAAAAAGTACTGAGTAGAAGAAACTCACTGAAAGCAATCAGTAAAACCTTATGTGCAAATGTTAAAAACAATATAAGACAATGTTTACATAAACACCAATTTTAAATTAGTTATTATCAAAATTATTCATACTGTCAAAATAGCTTGTATCATCTTCATTTTCAAGATGAGGAATAAACTCAGCTTTCTGTCGCAGTAGTGCATTCCAATTTATTTCCTCGAAAAAACAGTGCTCCTTAACTTCATGTGAACCACCTGTACCCAGACGTTCTAAAGGACTCTGCTGCAGTAGTTGAGTAATTAAATCTCTGGCATCATCTGGCACAGGCCACTCATTTTGATCTGGCCATTCAATTTCGTCTAAAATTTCAAACAAAATAAATATATTATATTTAAGAATAAGCAGCTTTCCCATTTCCCCAAAAGTCACTACAAAGTTTGAGAAAAATTACTAATTTTTATAGATGATAAAGAACATGGGAAAAAAATTATTCTAGCACTTTATGGAAAGGAAAAACATACATTTAATACATTATGCTCAGAGATATTATAAATTTTATTCATAGCATGCTGTAGAATTGATCAGCTAACAATAGATAAAAAATATTAATTTTAATATTTGAACAATGTGTATTGTGGTTTATTGCCAACTGCGCTCTTGGAATTCAAGAGTGTTATATGCATCTAATATCAGTCAGCAGTGAAACAAGAGTTAGAGGTAGATATTTCTGAAATCCATACAGTACATTTTAATGTGTGTAAAGATATTGGCTTACTTCAGCCCTAATAGCATTGACCGGGCCAGTGGGCAACAAATCGCGGAGGGCAGTTGACCATTAGAAAGCACAAGTTTTACTATATGTAAAAAAAATGCTCTACATGCACTGACAAAAGGACAATCAGATAAGTCTTATACTAATACAGTGTTAATAGATGGTATTTCTTTGAAAGCCCAACAACTGAACATGCTGACAGAGTTCAAACATGTTTCACATCATGAAGCAAGCTTATCACATTTCATCGCAACAGATATGTAATTTTTTTTTACAAAAGAGATTATACCGTAATTTAGCTTTTTTATTTTTATTTGTTTATATAACTTTTTCTTGTTTGTGAATATGTATCCACATCTCTAAAAGAATTTTGCAGATAGAAATGAAGCCAATTTCTTCTATAACAGGATTTCCAGTTGACTGCACATGGTAAACCATATATAGATGGAACACAGTTTACTGATGTGTTAACAAAGGTCCTTCCTAACTGGTGATGCTATTATAGAAAACAAAGTTAAAATGACTAGATGGCTTATAGACTTAAGTGCACAACGTACACTCAACATTAAGATTAACCAAGTGATTGTCATTAAAAAGTTGAAAGTTAAGGACTTAAGCAGTGCTGCTATATGTTTCATATCATCAGGCCAGCTTGGCAGATGAGATGGTTCAATGCAACAGATAGGTAATATTTTTTTTCTTCAAATAATATTATACTGTGATTAAACTTTTTATTAACAATTTTACTAAGAGAAAACCATTGATAATCATTGGGGTTATGTTCCTTGAAAATGCTGCAATTAGAAAAATCATAGCAAATATCTTATGTACACAGTTTTCCCCCCATAATAATGGTTGAGAATAAAATACCTGCATTATGTATGGGAGAAACAAAAAAGCAAAATTTATTACTGTAGCATCTAATGTATAGTATAAACAATAAAAATAAGAATATAACCATATTTTACTATACATTTTTCTCACCATCTCACATTATTGCTGTATGAGTCTGCACTCAAGTCATACTCTTGTGTGATTTCTGTATTATCAAAGGAGTTTGCATTTAGCCAAATATCAATTAAATTAAATAAAGGTTTAATGTAAAATAATAATAAAAAAAGCAGGGACAATAACCTCAGGGAAATAGGGAAAAATAAATAAACAGAAACTGCTGAGCATCAGTCCCAGCAGGGAATTCACTTTCATTTGTGATGTCACATATTTAAATACAATATTAGGTGCACACCCAATCGACTGCTACAAAATACATGGCTTACATGTTTTAGTTATGCAAGACTGAGCAGTCATTCATGTTATTACAGTTTATCCCAACATGTTATGAATACTTGAATGTTAAGTTTATCTTGCATGGTCCATATTAAATGTGGGATTCAAGACAGCATAACCTTTTTCCTGTTTTGGGCAAATAAGAACCACATTTATTTAAGTGCATATAATCAGCCAAGTGACAAGGGTTTCTTATAATTGTATACAGCAGACCTCTGTAATGCTGGTTCCTAAATCATGCATTCCCTCGTACATTTATAAAATATGACCAGCTGTCATGCATGGTGTTGGTGAAATTTCTTCATATACAGTTTGCACTTGAGTGGGAACAGAAGTAGTACTATATATTATTACTCACTATGCAACCCCCTCTAGGGGCAGTAACAGATTTAGATATTTACTGATTGGGTTATTAATTTTGGCTGCCCTTTTCCTATTAAACATTAACAAAAAAATTGTTTCTAAAGATAAATGTTACACCAAAAATTGGTAGACACTTGCTACAAGAATGGGCATTCACTCCTAATTTTTATCAAAATTATTTTTATTGTTTACATATTTATACTTTAAAATATTCTTCAGGGTGGTTCAAAATTCTTTTAGGTTTCATTTCGTGAAAAGAGTGATATTTGAGATTTCTCAGTAATACATCATTATTTTATCTGTCTTCCTATTGCTTTTCATTTGGTGTTGTTTGCAGATTTACATTAACAGTTGTTCTACCATAGCTTCCTAACAAAGTAGCCATCTCAATGTATTATGTATCAAATGATCATGATAGGTGGCATGTCATATGCTATTAAAAATTTGCTTGCCCTTAAAAAAGGGGAAATCCCAAATTATTGTTCTATTATCTTCAAATAATGAAATCTGAGCATAACAAGTTGTGCCACACAAAACACTAAAACAACCCAATCCAATGGATTCAGAGGTAAAACAACCCAATCCAATGGATTGGGTTGTTTTACCTCTGAGCAGCATTTTTTGGCACACAATGGCCATGTCACAAGGACCCCAAATGCTCAGAGAAGATTGGGGGAGGGGACCTACTAGAACAGCTGTTGGGAGACAGATGGTAGCCTCCCATCAAAGCATTTCACATGTTTTTAATGTGCACAGGGTATGGCTCTCCTGCACATGTGGCCAAGGCTTAATGTCCCATACATTGGACGGCACCTTTCCAAGCCCATCGGTGTGTCCCCTACTAACTGTGGGCAGGGTGGGGCAACATAATTAAAAAACTGTAGAGCCATATCCTGAAGGAACTAACAGAACTAGGGCATATATTACACAAAATGTAATTTGTTCATGATGGCCTCCCATCTTGCTTGTTCTTTAATGTGCACAAGGCCTAATGTCCCATCAGATGGATGGCGGCCTTTCCAATCCAAGTCCATCGGGTGTGTCCCCTACTGACTGTGCACAGGGCAGGGCAACATGACAATTAAAAGAACTACAGAGCCATATCCTGAAATAACTAACAGAACTAGGGCAAATATTACACAAAATGCAATTTGTTCATTTCCATGGTTAATTTTTTAAAAACTTTTAGAAGAATGATTTCTGTTAGGAGTAGAAAAAAATATAAATCAGAAATTTTAAAAAAATACACATCTTCCTATAGCACCCTAAAAAGTAGAAAATAAACCTAAAACATATTGATGGTGCAAATCAGTCACTGAATTTGTATTCATTTAAAAGGAAGTTAGGGTGCTGGCAATCTTGTTGAACAGATCAATAAATATCTTCCTATTTTCCTTTGAAATGAATATGAATTCAGTGTGACTAATTGCACTATCAATACACTTTAACTTTAGTTTCTACTAAACCTAAAACTTTTTTACCATCAATACACTTTAACTTTAGTTTCTACTAAACCTAAAACTTTTTTTTAGGTTTTTAGGTGCATTAAGAAGTATTTTTTTTTTTAAATTTCTTTGTCACTAAAAACACATACTTTCAGAATGTTTTTGATATGACTAATAAACATTGATAATGTATTTCCTTCCCCTTTCTTTGGACTCATGTTTCAGGTAGTCCATGACACTGGAGACATCGATTGCTTCATTTTCAGATATAACTTGTTAAAATCAACCCCTCTTAAATTTCTGTCCCTTTTTGGGAGGGAAAATGGTAGTGGTGAGAGGGGAAGGGAATGATTCAAAGTAATGTACAATAGTCCTCATATGATCTTTCATTTAACACCTAACTCATAACTGTAGGTTGTGTTCAGAAGATATAGTAAAAGGACAACTTTTCAGTTTCCACTTCTTTTGGGGGGGGGAGAGAAAAAACAAAGAGAAGGTATATTTTTATTACCCACAATATTTCCCAAGTCACATGCTTTCATTTGACATACACCTTTTTATGTTTGTTTTAGTGTATCTTTATGGGAAATTTTATTTTTATCTATTATGGGAAAGAATGGAGTAGAATGACACTCTCCGTGTAACAAGACAAGGTGATTTCATGATTAGTATTTTTTTACTCTTTATAGCAAAACAAAACAGGTTTATATGTATTCCCTTTTAACATCCTAGTCATGAGAAATTCAATTACACATTCTAGAAATTCATCCCAGCATTCTTCGAGGGTGAACTGTATTGTATAATACTAAGAATTTTACTTTGTACAGTAGGTTACAGTGATATATAATTTTTAAGTTTGACAATAGCCTCACTTCACATTTTTTTTTAGTACACTGCCTGTGTATTTTAAATGAGAGATGGAACACTGAAATGTTCAGAAACTTCTGGAGTAGGTAATCTGTGATTCTGTGAATTACTATTTCACATAAAGGAGGCATGAGGCGGGTGTTTTGCTCAATACCATTAAGACGTTTGCAATATATTTCTTTTTGAACAATATTTATTGAACATTTTACAGTTAAACCTCAAATAACAGTTAAAAAATGCATTTTGGCAAAACAATGCAGTTTAAAATTAAAGTAAATGTTCCAAGTTACATGGTGCTGAATATCATAAGTGAGGTTTTCTGAATAAAATGTTACCAAATTCTCCATGAATAAGTTGAGTCCTAGTTAAAAAAAATCATGAAAAAATTTAATGCAAAATAAAATGAAAAATGCAAACATTTGATAAAACTGATGATGAAAATGTAATTTATCTTTATATTCCATAAAGAAAGGATATCACAAATCAGGAACTTGTGAAATCAACAAAGCAGGAACAAGTTCGGTTGTTTTACTTCTGAATGGCACTTTTTTTTTTGCACACAATGGACTAAATGGCCTGGTCACAAGTACCCCAAAGGCTCAGTGAAGATTGAGAGGAGGGGACCCACTGGAACAGCTGTTGGGAGACAGATGGTAGCCTCCTGTCAAGGCGACTCAATGTGTTCTTTAACGTGCACAGGGTATGGCTTTTCATCCCATCCAACAGATATTGGCCTTTCCAAGCCTATCAGTTTTCCCTACTGCCTGGTTTGCAGGCAGTGAGTTTTGCAGAGATGAATCTCAATGCTGGCTCAGCTGAGACTTGAACCTGGGAACTGAAGATTATGAGCCTGGCACGCTACCGAATGAGCCACCCCCGACCCAAGCAGAAACAAACTGAGGAAGTTGAGCAGCTAGGAGATTCAAAAGAATCCATAACAAATTAATTAACAACCAAGTATAGTTAAAAGAAACCTTTTAATTGCTTTATCAAACCTATAAAATTCTAACATAGAATGATCCATTACTTGAAGAGTTTCAGATTATATAAGAGTTCAAATAATTTTGCATTGCTGTAAGGATGTTAAGAAATGTAAAACTGTTCAAACTTCTAATAAAATGATTCACTGTAAAAATGCCCAATTCTATCACTAATGCTACACAACAACCAGAAATGTTAATTGTTTCTTCAACCAAGTGACCAATCTTTAATTGTATGTACTACTGCATTGCAATTGCTAGTAGCTATTGATTGTGGTAAACAAAGCCAATAACATTCAGTACATGCTTTATTTCTTTCAAAAACCAAAACATATGCTGCAAAAAACAACAACGACGGCAAATTAAATAAACAACTAAAACAATAAGATTAATGGATTGAATGTGCTTAGCATGGTGTTCAACAAAGTAATCTCATGAAATGCTATGCTTATTCTCAAGTAAGTGAAACTTCATATGAATGCAATTTTTGAAAAATAAGAAACTGGATTGTTGAAATACAGAGTGGGCCAAAAAAACTTTGACCAATTTAAAATTCAATAAAAAATTATAAATTGTCAGGAAAATTTTGAAGTTAATTTTATGTGATGTGTATATACATAAAGTTTTTTTTTTTTCATATTACCACTACATGTCAGAACATGAGGGTCACTTGACAGGTATAGAAAATGAAAACTTCACAGAAAAAAAAGCATTGTATGTTTGCTGGTCCTTCAAAACAAAATCAGAGAGGAAGGTGCAACAAACACTCCAACAAAACTTTCATATGCATTCAAGGTCATGGCAAAAGTTCTTGGAAACAGATCATTCAGATCAGAATTCATGACTGTAGCAGAACCTGTTGGCCATACATGTGTGGAAAGAATGCAGGAAGGCTTTACTTACACAGTGAACAGAGTTCTAAGTCACCTTAAGCTGCTGCAAGGAAATAAACATCCTCAAACAACTGTGCCTCAAATTCCACATCAAAGACTGTAAATTTCCCTACAAAGTATGGGTTGCAAACTTTGGAAGCTATGACAAACCATGCAACATTTGCACACGAAATACTTCTCAGACAAATCACTGATACCTGCACAAAATACTGTTTTTGGATGAGATGATATTTCATGTCTCTGGAAAGGTGAATCACCATAATATGAGGATTTTGGGTTCTGAGAATCCACATTGTTATTGAACCCATCTGGGGCAGCCCTAAAGTCAATACTCAGGTTAATGTTCAATCACATTATTCGATTATTTTTTCCTTACTGAATCAATAGTTACAAAGGAAACATATCTGGACATGCTTCAGCAGTTTGTAGTGCCTTGCATGGTCTCCAAATCATTTTAATTTTCCAGCAGAATGGCACCCAACCATATTGAGGTAGGAGTGTCCATGATTATCGGATACACAATTCCTGAATTGCTGGCTAGGTAGAGATGGTGCATTTATTTGTCCCCTCCCCCTGATCCCCAGACATTGCACCTATAGACTTCTATCTGTGGGGTATGTTAAGGACAAGGTTTATGTTATCAAGGTTACAGGAGTTTAAGATCTGAAGACACCAGATCATGGATGTCATCACAACAATCAATAGGGACATGCTAGCTCACATGGGAACTGGGAACTGGATTTTCTTCGTGCAACAAGGAGTGCCCACAATGAGGTGCACTGCATATATGGGGGGAAAACCTATATATGTATATATATCAAATAAAATTAGTTTCACAATTTTCCAGGCAAATCATAATTTTTAATTGAATTGTAAAATTGGCCAGATTTTTGACACACCCTGTAAAGAGTAAGAGAAAGGAGAGTTGTAGTGAATAACACATTCGAGTTAATAAAAGATGTAAAGTTTAAGCAGCAAGTTGGCAATATCACAGCTGTTAATAAATGAGTCTTCTAGTTTTCTAATAAAAGATAAAACAATAAAGACACCTATACTTTAGATAACAATGTGCATGGATTCATGCAATCAAATGCTTATAGTTATATAACAAAATATACAGGTGCAGGCACATAAAGTAATGTTATAGTTTGAATGCTGTTATGATAAAGCAATATGATTGTTAATAAAGTTAAAAGCTCTCAGTTTCATGTGTCTAAATTTTAAAATTCGTATGTTAATATAAAAACATTATATTTTTTAGGTATATGATCTGATGTGCCTATTTTTTTTTATTAATCCTGGAATTGTTTTAGGAGCAGATGAACCACACAATTTAGTGGCATCCACCTCAGCATCAACACCTGTTGTCATTCCATCTATTGTGAGCTGCATTCAACCATCCTACTGATGTTGGACTGATATCCACACAATTTGTAAGATTGTCATTATCACTAAGTGACATCACTTTGCCCTTACTTATGCAGTGAAGTATCATGAGCATCAATATGCATGAACCACCTAACTCTGAATTTCAACTATGGGAATCCGGGGGGAAAATGCGTTTTTATATTGTTTTCTTTTGTGCCACTAATCTGCATAGTTTCAGTGGGATAGGTTGTTGATATTGCAGATCATATAAAAGTTCATTGTACAAAATGGTCACGAAGTTTGAAACCTTGGTTCTGTTGGGCATTACTGAAAGCAAAAGTTTAAAGCAACTGAAGCAGTCTGAAAAATAATTGAAGGCAAAAATGTTGCAGTCAATCAGACAACACAAATTGTGCTCTAAAAGTTTGTGGCTAGTGACATTAGCTTGGATATGAAGGTTTGGGATGATTCTCTGTGGTTGATTCAGATACCCTGCTTATAGCTGTTGAAACAAATCTAACCAGCATCTGCAAATTGTCGGCAAAATGGGAGTTTCCAGATCCACTATCACTGACTACCTGCACAAGCTCAGAAAGGTCTACAGACAACAGGTGAAGTGTGTGTGCCATGATTTGGACCCAGGTAGAGCTTCACAAACTTGATGGAACAGAGCTCCTGCCACAGCAGGCATACAGATCTGACCTCTCCCCCTCTGATTATCCACCTGTTTTGGGTGATGGCACATTTTCTCTGTGGTAGGCACTTCACTGATTCAGACAAGGTCAAATGCAGATGTCAAAAGTTCTTCACCTCAAAGCCAAAGGCAAGATACCATGCAGAAAGACATGTACAATATCTTGAACATGACGGTGCATTGATTGTTACAATGTTCTGAATAAGTACATTTCTACAACAGAAATGCAATTTTTTTTCAAGACACCCCAATACAATACAATGCAATCCATTCTAGTCTGCTGTCCATATATGATTTACATGCAAAGTGTTCCAAAGAGTATATCATAAATGAAATCTGTAACTCGAATTAATGTCACAGTCCTTTGCAGTATCCAGCACATTGGTGTTAGAACTTTAAACACTAAAGGATTCTACTAAGCTACTACATTATACCACAAGGTAGTTTTAATACTTCTACTGTATTGTATAACAGCTAATATAATTCAACTACCTCAAGTGGCATGCATGTCTCTTGAAACATAACAAAAAAATTGGTTACAAGCATCTATCCTAGTAGTGAAATTTTTGTTGACACTTCTGTAGTTTTAACTTAAATTTCTAACTTCCATTTACTTACATTTCATTAAATGATTATGAAGTCCAAAATTTTGTTTTCCTACTGACCTAAACAGAAGTATCCACAAATTTTGTTTCAGGAGTTCAAAAAGTGGATATTTGCAACCAAAAAGTATTTATATGAAAAATAATAAAATGCTAAAAACTATGCATTTGTTAAATGTTGTTTTATTATCAGCAATGATAATTTCAGCAATATAAAACATATATACATTTAACAAACCATTTCATTATGTTAAAAAATTCTACTTATTTATACATCTGTATCAGTCAGTTACTATAAACAAAAACTCATTAACACCTTACCATTAATAACATGAGCAAACAGTTCTTCTGGTGTCTCACCAAAGAATGGTACACAACCAACCAGAAATTCATACAAAATAATTCCCATAGACCACCAGTCAACAGGTTTACCTAAGGAAAATAATTTTTTTCAGTTTGACAAAATGGAACAAAAAATTACAAAATGAACAAATGTTTCAAGTGACTAATTTTTTTTACTTTGAACAAAAATCCAATTTTAGAAAAGATGTTTCTTTTCAATTTCAAATCATATAATGACACTAATGGTTCAAGAAAATTAAATATATAGAGAAAAGTACAAATATCGTGCATCCAGCAATAAATAATTCAAAGTAAAATTCAAATTACACAAATCGTATTATTTAATTGATTCCCTGACCAAATTTGTTCAATTTTGGCAAAATGTTTTAAGTAGGAATGAAGCTGTTGATATACTGGGTTGAGTTGTTTTGCCTCTATGTGGCACTATTTTGCACACAATGGACTAGATGGCCAGGTCACAAGGACTCCAAGGGCTCAGAGAAGGTTGGGGGAAAGGGTCCAATAGCATGAAGCTCCTGAAACAAAACTTCTCTTTCAGCTTTGTAGCAGGAGCAGTTAAGTACAATATGAAATAAAGTCTAAGGTGTGCTGCATGTGGCACAGTTAGGACTAGACTCTGCCGAGAGTGTGAAGAGCAGAGTTGCTGTAGATGACTCCAACTCTGAGATGACGTAGGAGGGTCTCCTCAGATCAATTGAGGTTACTGAGGTTAGGAGCAGTGAGTAAGGTACCTAATGAGGAACAACTGGAGTCCCTGGGTAAGACTATATTGGCTCATCAGTTCTGAGAAAAATCTTGCAGTCACTGAAAGAGGGAAATTAGTAACATACCTCTGATTCTCAAGTGCCTCTTTATTGGTCAATCAGCAAGTTCGCTGCCAGGTATCCCAACATGGGAGGGGATCCACTGTAAGTGGATCATGATACTAGCAGAAGTGAGCTTGGAGCATATCTCCACGATCTTCTGAATAAGGAATGGGTTGCAACTCTTGCTGTCTCTCTTCTGGAGGGCTTGCAAGGCTGACTTGGAGTCACAGAGGATGACAAAGTTGTCACTCCTGAGGCTGTGGATGAAAGTTACAGCCTCAAGGATAGTGTGAGGCTCAGCACTGGTGGAGGAAGTGAGATGTGGGAGATAGAAGCCTCTGATGTCAGTATCGAGGATGACAAATGAGGGGCAGCACACCATCTTTCCCAATCAAAAGATCCGTCAATGTAGACCTCAGTACACCTTTTATATCACGCAGTGACATAAGAGTTGGAGAAGATTCTGACAGTCATGGGACTGAGTTGCTCTTTCGGCCTACTGAAGGGATGTTGATCTTAAGATCACTGTTCCTTCAGGGTGGAAGATCAGAAAAGAGCGTATTGCCAGCAGAGGAGTTTGCTGGAAGGACTCGGCTGTAGAAGTCGGTGATGGAAGTCTAGTCTCAGAGCATACCTCTCCAACAGGACCTGAGCAGATCATGATTGAAATGGAGTCTCCTGAGCAGATCATGATTGAAATGGAGGGTGTGGAGCCTTGAAAGTTGACACAGTATATCAGTCTTCCAATGAAGTTGGAAAGGCATGTCATCAGCCACTGCGATGACAGACGCATTAGGTGTGTTAGGGCAGAGTCTGAGACAGAGTGCAGGGACATGGTGTGAACAGTGGCAAGCTTGCTCAGAAGGTGACCACTGTAGTTGATGTGGGAGAGAATCAAGTGTCAGTACAAGACCAGGAGGGTCTTGCATGAACTCCTCCAGTTGGTACCAGCAAGGAAAGATAGGTTATTTCACTGCACTGTGGAAACTGTCTTAAGATGCTGGATGTGGGGACCCAATGTCAGCTTGTTGTCCAGGACAACACCAAGGAACTTATATTGCTTAACGACCTTAATGTGGTCAGGTTAAAGCATGATGAAGGGAAGGTGGGCAGATGACATCTCTTCAGGAGAACCATGGCCAGTCTTATCGGTGGAAAGAGTGAGGCTGAGAGGTTGTCAAAGAACTTAACGATTGTGGCCACAGCTCATTTCATCTTGAGCTGAGAATAGGAGGGATCCTGGCTAGGGAACCAGACACAGATGTTGTCCATGTAGATGGAAATATGCATTCTATTCTTGAGTCAAGAGAGAGGCTGACAGCAAGATGTTCAGAGGAATCGTGCTGAGGACATTCCTTTGAGGTACTCCATGATTTATAGCATGGGAGCATTGAACAATTGCCCAGCTTGACACAAATGGTCCTGTTGGAGAGGTATGCCATGATCCAATGCATATTTCCTCTGAGACTGAGATCATGTAGTCTGCAGGAATATCAGAGTGAGAAAGGGTGTTGAAAACCTTCTGGATGTCGAAGAGGACAGCGACGGTGGTTTGTCCTTCAGACATTGCCTGATCAGTGGTGGAGGTGAAGTTGATAAGGTTATCAGATGTGCACCTCCCTTTGCAGAAACCAGAGAGGCTGTTGGGGAGAAGGCCCTTGGACTCTGGGTACCATTCTAGGCATCCAAGGTCCAGTCTCTCTAGGATCGAGAAGACAAAGCAATGGGCCTCTAAGAAGACAGCTCAGTGACGGGTTTTCTCTGCTTCAAGATATGCACAATGTGTGTAGCCTACTGTCGAGGTGGCCCAAGAGTGATTGAAGACCTTGAGAAGAATAAGCAGTCTGCTGTGACAGGTTAGCTAACAGAGTACAGCTAATGCAGTCAGGGCCAAGAGAAGAAGAGTGCTTGGAAGCCTCAATAGCAGAAATGAGTTCCTGCAGAGTGAAAGGGTCATTGTAGCTGGGCTCTCTCTCTGGGCAGGACTGCTGAGACGTAGGCTGAGTAATCACAGGTGGTGTAGGTAGGTTGGTGGTGTAATACTGCAAGAAGGCATTAGCAGTTGCGGCTAAGTCCTCCCCAAGTGACAAGGCCAGATTGTGGAAAGGGAGGGCAGACTGCAGCTTCCTCATTGGGTTTCTGATGAATTTCGAGACTTTCCCAGAAGGGGTGAAAACATTGATGCTGGAGCAAGAAGGATCTCCATCTGAACCTTTCATAGTGGTTCAGGTACCTTCTGATGACAGCATGTAGCCTTCTTGCATGATGTCTGGAAAATTACCAGAGCGGCGGGTGCACCTTTTGGCTTGACGGCAAATGGTACATAACCTCTTATAGTGTATGTCAGGTGGGGGTAGATGCCCAGGTGTCGATATGATGGCAGTGCAGGTGTCAGAGGAAGCCACAAGAGCTTCTGGCAGAGCAGGAAGATCTTTGGGCTCGATGGCAGCAAGTCCTTCAGAGGAGATTTGCTGAAAGAGCTGCCAGTCGGTAAGCTTAGATGTTCTTCTGGGAACTGCATGTCCCTTGGGAAGCAAGGTGATGTGCAGCGGGAAGTGGTCACTGCCCCAGGTGTCCACTGCACAGCTGAGGCCCTGAGCAATGCTAGAAGAACAGAGGTCAAGTCTATGGAGCTGTAAGTACTAGGAAGTCTAGAAAGTTGGTGAGCTGTCATGAGCAATAAAGAGGTTATGTTGCAGGATTGGATTGGATTGTTTTACCTCTGAGCGGCACTTTTTTGCACACCATGGGCTAAATGGCCAGGCCACAAGGACTCCGAAGACTCAGAGAAGGTTGGGGGAGGGGACCCACTGGAACAGCTGTTGGGAGACAGATGGTAGCCTCTCGTCAAGGCCATCCAGTGTGTTCTTTAACGTGCACAGGGTATGGCTCTCCCGCACACGGGGCCACGGCTTAACGTCCCATCCGACGGACGACAGCCTTTTCAAGCCCATCGGTGTCCCCTACTGACCGTGGGCAGGGCGGGGAAATTTTGCGGAGATAAATCTCAACGCTGACCCAGCTGGGACTCGAACCTGGGAACTACAGATTACGAGCCTGGCGCGCTACCGACTGAGCCACCCCCGCCCCTATGTTGCAGGATGACATTATCGATGTCATTCCCTCTCTGATTACAGAGGTCCCCACCCCAGGAAGGACTGTGGGCATTAAAGCCCCCAAAGAGAATCCAGGACTGAGGGTACTGTGAGAGGATATCCTGTAGGGTGGATACAGGAAAGGCAGTGGATGGCCAGATGTAGCAGGATATCAGAGTGATATCACAGCCATTCAGCCGGATGAGTCATGCTACCAAGTCACTATTCACATCAGAGAAAGTGAGGTCAACATCATGATGGGTGACATTTTTGTGCATAAGGATCACCATGTTGGAGGAAAGCAGATTAATGATCACATTTGGACAGAACACTTGTGGAAATTTTTTACACTTCACAAAAAACTATAAATGTTCAATATGGTTACCATGGGACATTTTACATACATCCACTATATTCCAGTTCATCCCATACTTTCTGGAGTGTGTCCATGCCTACAGATGTATATATGATTCAGCATATGTGTTCTTTCAGGTTGTTCACAATTTGATTCATGGTAGTCACATATTGAACATTTGCAATCTTTTTCTGGTATAAAAAAAAATCATTTTAGATTTTCAAGTCGCATCACCTTGCTTTCCAAGGGACGTGCAGTTTCCAGAAGAACATCTGAGCTTAACGACCAGTAGCTCTTTCAGACATTTTTTTTTGACATCTACTAAATATGTAGGATTTGCTGATGTCGTATTTATAGATATTGTATAATATTCAAAAACATGACATTCATTTGTAATCACTCTGTATATCCAGCTGCAAGAACTCTTTAAATGCTTAATGAATTTTGCTAAAATTCAAGATCCAGATAAATTCGATTTAGATCTTCGTCTCATTCCTTATTTAAAAAAAAACACTTTAAATTTGTTGCATGCTCTTATATTCCCCATCCCTTCAGTCACATTTCTATAAAAAGTTTTAGTCTCCACAATACTGAGTGTCTTTTCCATAATTTGGAAATTCTCTAATGATTTGGTAGGGCTTAGTACATCATACTATGCTCAACTAAAAAAGGTATCATATCAAAGCCACATAAACATACATAACTCAAAATTAGAGCAAACCCCATGCCACTTGATATTCTGGAATACTTCGTATTAATGAATATATGAATATTATTCTACTTTTTCCTTTACATCATATTCCTACGAGCACCCTGATGCTGCTCTTTTGAGTTGTTACAGAAAGAGTTGTTGTTTGCTGTACACATTGTACACAATGACTAGATCATGAAGATATCAAGGGCCCAAAATTGGACAGGAGGAGAAGATTTATTGTACAGCTGTTAGGGGACAGATTACAATAACTATTGTCATATCTTTTATGAGTTCATCTCATAAAAGTGCATTTAAATTGGTACCTATGAGTAACTTGATATATATATATATATATTCTTCAATTATGCTATCTCTAATTGTAGTTTAATCCTCAAATGCAGCTATGATATGATGAATATTGCACTAAAAATATCTATTTTTACACAACTGAAAGGTGGTTTTGCAACTCTTGTGAATTTATTTAAGTCCTTATTACCATAAACAACAAAAGATCAGGGGTATATTTGAAGTCAGAAGCTAACTTCATTATTGCCATCACTGCAGGAACTGATAGATGCTCACACTTGTTTGCATTTCAATCTTCGATTTCTGACTCTCATAGGATGGTGATCTCAGTGATATATATATATTTATTTGCAACATGTAGGACAGAGAAAAATCCTAAAAGTTATTCCTAGCTTTTACACGCCTTCTCATAAAAGGAGATGCCTCACTAAGGTTGAAGTCAATGCTGACCACTGCTTCAGAAAGAGCTAACACAATGCACAAAAAGTATGCCCTGATGAAATACTTGCTAGCTCCCTATCCACTACATCACTTAAGGCTATAGTCATTTTGCTATACTTCATTTAAAGATTTATCATCTATTACAAAGAAAGTTATGTAAAAGCTGAGACTAATGTAAAAACTCCCCATTTTATGATTCTCCTATGAATATATGACTGCAAACCTGTCAACCATTATTTCTATAAAAATGGTATATGAACAATCACATAAGCTAATATAGTTATCAAAGTTTTGAAGTTTTTATTCCCTTATGCAAAATATGTTCCACTCAAAAATGTGCAAAATTCTTTTTTTTTCTTAATCCTAGTTTTATTATTTTTCATATTATTTCAGAATTCATAAAAGCTAGATTTCCTTAATTTGATTGTTAAGCCGTAATAATAATAAGGCCTCACGTGCAAAAGAGCCATACCCTGTGCATGTTAAAGAACACACGCTGGATGGCCTTGATGAAAGGCTACTGTCTGTCTCCTAACAGCTGTTCCAGTGAGTCCTCTCCCCCAACCTTCTCTGAGCCTTCCGAGTCCTTATGACCTGGTCATTTAGCCCATTGTGTGCAAAAAAAATGCTGCTCAAAGGTAAAAAACAACTCAACCTTAAACTGATCATGTACCTTTTTTCATCAAACTTCCTATGAATAAAATTCTCCTGAAGTGATTTGTAAATTCCTGGCAAGACAGGCAATTTTTTACTTCTAATATTTTTGTGCACACAATATGCCAAATGGTCAAATCACAAAAACCCCTGAGCTTGGTAGGAGAAGATGATCCCCTGGACAGCCATTAGGAAACAGGTAGAAAACTCTCATCAAGGTGATCCATCATTTCATTAACTTGCACAGGATATGGCTTGATTTTAAATTAACATTTAGATTATTCTTGCCTAAAAAAGGAAATCTATCTTCTTAGAAGTTAACTCTAAAGGTTATTTATTACAAACTCTCATGTTATACACAAATATATCATAATAATCTCTTGATTTATGAAATAGTATTAAGCTGCTCATATTTATGCATTTTTTCCCCTTTGAGTTACGATGTATTCTAATGTAGTCAATGGATTGTATACAAATTAAAACAGAATAAAAATTGTAAAGTACTGGCAATAACACGCAGGTTCTATGATAATGAAATTATGAACTTTCCACCACTGATGTGAGCAGGAGATTTATTGTAAAAATAATCTTTATAGGGTATTTAGTATAAACTTTAATGGCAAAATGCTGCAGCCCTTGTTATGAAGAAATGTTTCAAGAAAACTACAGACTACAATATTTAAGTACATAAGAAATATTATGCATGTAAAATATATTAACTACATAACATTAGATCATTACACTGAATTACTTAAGAATTATACATATGAAAGATTAAGTATGCAATTTTGTGTATAATCAAAGTTCCATTATTTAGTAAGCAATATCTCTGTCAAGGAACTATTACTATTAAGCAGAATTCATTTCTTACCATAACCTTGACGGAGAATCACCTCTGGAGCAATATATTCTGGTGTTCCATAAACTTGCTTGTCAGTGAATTGCTTAGTCTCTCTATCAATATAGCCTTCATATAAATTGGTAGCCACTGGAGACCAAAAAACATAGTTACAAATCAATTACTATTTCAAATAATAAACACATGCTTCCATAGAAAATTAAGCAAAATAAGTGCTAATACAGCAAATCAAGTAATGAGGACAAAAAAAAAAAATCGCTGTCAACTAATAAAGCCCTTTACTTTCAACCCAGCAAGTGGAAGCATTTCCACCATATGAGTTATAAGCTGGTCATTTGGCATTAGAATAGTACAAAAATATTAACAAGAGTAAATTATTTGTTATATTATTGTATCCCTGTTTAAGTCTCTCCTTCCTGCTTCTTTTTGCATTTGACCTGAAAGGCCTACCTAAAGCTATCAAAAATACTTTCTGGATTATCTAATACACATCAATATCAATTTTTGATCTATGCATAACATTGTTTGATTGGTAAGCAACTGATAGTTTGAGAACCAATGATGCATAAATTGTGTGACCTGTATGAATTTCACCCTTTGCCACTAGTATATATACATGTGTCATTGGTATAGTGTGAGCTGCTACAGGAGACTAGGTGAGACACTGTGTAGTTGATTATACTTTAATTAGATAGGACAGATTAAAGCAAATGCAAAATGTTATCTTGCCTTCAGTGTTCATTTAACTGTAGTATTAGCTTGGTTGCTGAACAACAATACCTGTGTTCAAACTTCAGAAAAGATAAGGATGTTTACTTTCTGGTGTACAGTCCTTTACTGAAGTCTCACTTTCCTCATAGGTTTTCTCTATGGCATATTATACTGGCAGTTTCCTGTCCCACTTCCATGTTGCATGTCTACACAGAAAGTAATTCTTTTAAAATAAAAAGTTTCAATTATAGAAACCTAGGCCTCGTTAATATTTCAGAAATGTTTATGGAACAATTATTAAGTTTCACATAGCTCAAAAACGATTAAAAAAAGCTCATCATTCATTGTGCAAAATTATATATTCATCTATAGACAGTAAAAATGCCAATCAATTACAGGTGTTAACAGATGAATAGCCAAATTCAAATCCAGCATTATCATATAGTATTCTAAAAGCGCTTTAACACAAAGTCAAATTCTTTCTGAGAATAATTTCTGCATTATTTTTTTACAATATTTGATATTATCAAATGCATCACTATCAAAAGTTAAAATATATTTATTCACAGCAATATAGAATAAGTTTTATTTTCCATGATTTTTGCTGTATTTACAATAGAGGGTTTTACCTGAGTAAGGACTACATTAGCATTTTCGTAGCGATTACTGTCCACTTTGATGGTGATAGTTGGCTCAGACGTTGCATCAATATTTCTTACAAATTAATATTTCTTTGATGGTGATAGCTGGTTTAGATGCTGCATGCAACATCTTAGCCAGCAATCACCACATATAGCAATCTCTATATAATAATATATCAAAAATTAGATTAGAGGTACAGTGCAGTAATTAAAATTAAAGCAATTTAATTCTCTATTTTTTACAGGTCACCATTTACAGGTCAAATGGTAGCTAGGTGTAAACTGGAAGGAGAGCTGTGCACCAATCCCTAGTGATGATGCACAGAACCGGCCAGGTCTAGCACCTAATGTCCGACCCCGCCTTCTTGTGGTGCAGTTAGTACCTTTCAAAAGAGATATTCTCTTTTGGAAGGGAACGGAAGGGGAGGGCTGCCAGTTCAGTATGGCCTACTGATCTGGTCATCTATGGCCACTTTTTTCTTTTTTTCCAACCCTGCTGAGGAGTGGTCAACTTCACAGGGTCCTGGTGCTGACCATTTATACCTACTAGACTGGATCTGTTTATGGATTTGAGCTTGATTATGGATCCTGGACTTGCTGCACTGGTGGGCCTCTGTTGAGGGAGAGTCTGTGTTTTCTGTTTGCTTCTGGGTTGCCAGCTCTAAGTGAACAGAGGCATGAGATACCTTATATCAGCTGGTGGATAATCCTAATCAAAGGCCATCGCAGGTACCTGAACCTTACTTAGCTAGTTGGGCATCGTCAAGCCTAAACTGGAGTAATGTGTCTCAGGCAGGCCATGTGGCTCTTCAAAAAGGCCACTTGAAAAGGTGGTGCCTGATGTTCCTACCAGCATTGGTGACTTCAGCCTTTAGCAGAGGAGGAACAGGTCTTTGCCCCATGCCTGCGATTAGGGGGCTGTTTGATATTGTTGGCCCTACCAATCTCAATAAACCTAATTTCTTTAAAAATCCTACTAATCATTTTCTCTCTGCAGGAACGTGGAACGTGAGGACATTACATAGAGATTATTCTCTTGATGTCCTCATGCAGGAATTCCAGCGCTATAACCTAGATATTCTAGGCTTGCAAGAGACCAGATGGACAGGTAAAGGTGAGATACTTAAAAATAACTTTAAATTTCTCTTTACAGGGAGGGAGGATGGAAAGCATTACCAAGGCGTGGGTCTGCTGCTCAGCAGACATGCTAATGATGCTCTTCTAGGATATGAGTGTATTAATGAAAGGTTTCTTACAGCAAAATTTCAGACAAGCGTTAAAGACTTGAATGTTATCTGCTGTTATGCCCCCACTGAGGATGCCGATGAGGATGAGAAGGATAGGTTTTATGAACAACTTCAGGATATTTTGAATTCTGTCAAGAAAGGAGATATTACCCTTGTTCTTGGTGACTTCAATGCCAAAGTTGGTACTGACTCTGACCTTTGGGGAGGAGTAATAGGCCCTTTTGGTATTGGTAGCTGCAATGGCAATGGGCAACGTCTCCTACAGGTAAGTAAACTCAATGGTTTCAGAATAACTAACACATATTACAAACACCGCGACATACATAAATACACATGGGTTTCACCTGATGGGCTGCATAGGAATATGATTGATTATATATTAATTAACAGCAAATGGGCTAGTTCTGTTAGAAATACCAGGGCATATAGGGGAGCTGAAATTGGATCTGACTATTACCTTGTTAAAAGTGTCTTGCAACTTAAACTTAAAAAGTGTTGCGCTAGGGTTAAAAAATTTACCTTTAATACTGAAGCTCTGAAAGACCCAGTTATAGCTAAAGCTTACCATGATAGGTTACTTAGTCATTATGACAGTCATGGTTTGCTTAATACTGAAGTTGAGGAAGAATGGGGCCATTTTAAACAGGCTTTTTTCGAAACTAACAGTACTCTTTTAGGAAAAAAGGAGCAGAGGAGGCAGAATTATTTAAGTGATAAGGCACTTGAGCTTATTTCAGAAAGAAGGAACTGCAGGAATGTCCTTAATCAGTACCCTACTAGTCCTAATAGAAAGGATTACAGAGAGCTTAACAAACGTGTAAAGGATCAGTTAGCTATTGATAAGAATCTTTGGCTTGATGGTTTGGCTGACAAAGCTGAGGAAGCAGTTAGGCAGCACAACAGCAGAGAGCTGTACCAGATAGTTAATGTTTTATGTGGTAGAAAACGGACAGGCATACAAGGATTGAAGGATAAACAAGGTAAGGTTATAGAAGGTGAGGATTCTGTCATGGCTAGGTGGGCTGAGCATTTCAGTGATGTTCTAAACAACGTGGTTAGTTCTACTCCCATTGTTTGTAATGATGATAGATGCACTGGCAGCTTTAATGTTGGCCCTATAACACAATCTGAAGTTATTTTGGCTATCTCTAAATTTAAACTTCATAAATCCCCAGGGGTAGATGAAATTACTACAGAAATGCTCAGAGCTGGGAATGTTTCGGTTACCACTTGGATGACTGAAATTTTGAATAACTTTTATGATAAAGGCATGGTTCCTAAAGATTTTACCAGAGCTATTATTATCCCTATTTTCAAAAAAGGTGATCGCAGTTCTTGTGATAACTATAGGGGTATCAGCCTACTCTCTGTTCCAGGTAAAGTTCTTTCCATGATTGTTAATGATGATGTTTCCATGATTAATAGAATTAAGAATCTGGTTGACAGGCAATTGCATGATGAGCAATGTGGATTCAGAAGTGGTAGGGGATGTGTAGATCAGATATTTTCACTTAGGCAGATTCTTGAGAAATGTTTAGAGTTTCAGAAACCTTTGGTTGCTAGCTTTGTTGATTTCAAAAAGGCTTTCGACTCTGTTGATCGTCAAAATTTGTGGTTGATTGTGAGATCATATGGTATATCAGACAAATTAGTTAACATAATGAAAGCTCTCTATAATAACACTGAGTCATGTGTGAGAGTTGGTAAGTCTTGTAGCAATTGGTTTAGCATTACTTCTGGTGTTCGACAAGGGTGCATTTTGTCTCCTTTTCTCTTTAGTTTGGTTGTTGATTATGTTATGCGAAATTCACTTCAAGGGAAAGATTTTGGCCTTAAATGGGCTGGAGATATGAAAATTTCTGATTTAGATTATGCTGATGATTTAGCCCTTTTGGCAAATGATGTTGATGAGATGAACTCTTTCATTCAAGCTGTTGATGAAACTGGTAGTAGAACAGGTTTGGTTATAAACAGAGAAAACTAAAGTGATGAAAATTGGTCAGGCAGGCTGTGATTCAGTTCATCTGAATGGTTGCAGTCTTGAGCAGGTGTCACAGTTTAATTACCTTGGGAGCTATGTAACTGATACTGGTGATGTGCGGCATGAGATTAACAGACGAATAGGGATTGCTGCCGGGACTTTTAAGAACCTATGGAGAGTGTGGAGAAATAGGCGTATACACCTAAAGACTAAAATTAGACTGTATAATAGTTTGGTTCTTTCTAGGATTAGTTATGGTAGTGAAACTTGGACGCTGTGTAAACAAGATAACAGAAAACTAGATGCTTTTGATTCTAGATGCTTACGCAGTATCTTGGGTATTAGGTGGTTTAACTTTGTAACTAATGATGAGGTTAGGCAAAGGAGTCTGCAACCTCCTTTAAGCAGCATATTGTGCAGAGAGAGACTCCGCTGGTTTGGCCATGTTGCCCGTATGGATAATTATAGATTGGCAAATAGGGTTATGAACAGTGTGCCTAGAGGCCTCAGAAGGAGGGGGAGACCTAGGATGCGGTGGGCAGACAATGTCAAACAGGGCCTTGTTAGAATTGGTGTGCAGTGGCCGGATGCAGCAGATGTAGCTCAGGACAGATATGCTTGGAGAATTAAACTGCATGGTCTGGTTGGACCTCCGTAGCCCATGGCTGCTTGAGGATGAGGATGGATGGGGATGACACTGTTAAATGTTTTTAAGCACTTCAACACATGGACTATGCTATCAGGTATCAATAATTATTAAGGAGAGATTTACATACTATGCCGTAGAGGATGGGTAGTAACAGGAAGTTCTTGGGATGCTTTCGGTGAGAAATTTAAAATTCAACATTCTTGCCTGAAAGAACATAAAATTTTATATTTCTCACTGAAAGCATCCCAAGAACTTCCTGTTACTACCCATCCTCTACGGCATGGTATGTAAATCTCTCCTTAATAATTATTGATACTTGATAGCATAGTCCAAGTGCTTAAAAACATTTAACAGTGTCATAGAGAATTAAACTGCTTTAATTTCAATAATATATCACTATATATAAAGCAATCTCTGCATTTTTCACCTCTTACACATAGCTTTCATGCAAGTGATGCATAGGACAATGGTGCCTCTTATACGAAAATTAATTAAATTCGTTAGCAATGCTTCCACTGACCTCGTTCTGCTTGTGCTTCCTAAATTAGAAAACTTAGAATTTACTGTGATCTTCGATGATATCTATAAAATTCTTAAGTTTATTTCATATTTTATGGGACTAAAGGGCTCTGAAAGTTCATTAGCAATGGAAATTAATCTTATTAAATTTCTCTCTCTGTATCAGGTGCTTTTACAGAAATATTAAATAAGTCTGATCCTATAGAATGTTGCATTATAATGCTGGATTTGAATGTTGATTGCTCATCTGTTAACACCTATGACTGGGAATTGTTTTGTGCTAAAGTTTCATTGCTTTAATAGTGTCCATAGACAAATGTTTTGTTATAAAATGATTTTAGTTTAGGAGCTAGCAACTTCTTCACACATCAGTTAAATATAGGCATATTTCAGGACAATTTTTTTATCATTATTATTTAATAACCAGATATAAAATAAAAGCTTTTGAAAAACAGTTAATAACACTTTTATATGACTATAAAACAGATTTCCACACTAGCAATTACATTAAAACTGATGTAGCCAAATGACCTACAGCCAAAAGAGAACATTAAAATCACATACAAGAATGCAATAATATGAGCACTAATCCCAGTATGGAACAGATCATTTTTAAGTTTCTTTGGTGTCAGTAACATTAGTTACAACAGTAATGCAATGATTCCAAATTACAATTAAGTTTGAATTTTAAAATATTTCTTTCTTAAATAATACTTACAATTCATGAGTCCCACTTTGGATAAACCAAAATCAGTCAACTTGATATGACCCATAGAAGTAATTAGCAAACTGAAAAAAACGAAACAAAAAAAAAAACACAATTTTAAACTTAAAAATGCATTATTAAATATTAGCAAGCTTACCTATTATTCAATTATTATTAATTAATTATTTAATCATTATGATATTAATGGGAATCAAGCAACTTCATATATAAAAACATTAATTCTGTTTAAATTTATGTCTTATTGTATTCAAAAATAATTATGGGTTTTATTTTATGTCTCTGATTCTAGATGCTTATTCAGTATCTTGTGTGTTAGGTGTTTGCCTTCGCAAGTAAAACCGAGGTTAGGTGAAGGAGTCAGAACCACCTTTGAGTAACATAGTAGGCAGAGAAAGACTTCATTGGTTTGATCAAGTTGATCTTATGCATATCCACAGTTAGCAAACAGAGTTAAGTTGTTTTACCTCTGAGCAACACTTTTTTTGCACACAATGGGATAAATGGCCACATCACAAGGACTTTGAGGGATCAGAGAAGGTTGGGGGGAAGGGGATGTACTGGACAACTGTTATGAGACAGATGGCAACCTCCCATTAAGACCATCCAGTGTGTTCTTTAAAGCGCACACAGGCTACTTCTTCACATCACAGCCAACAGACGGCACTTTCCAAGCCCATCAGTGTTCCCTACTGACCAAGGGCAGGGTGGGGAGTTTTGCGAAGATAGATCTCAATGCTGATCCATGTGGGACTCAGAACTGCAAATTACAAGCCTGGCACACTACTGACTGAGCCACCCCAACCCCATAGTTATGAAGAGTGTACTTAAAAGCTTCAGAAAAAGGGGGAGACCTAGGTTACAGAGGGCTGACGTCAAACAGGCTAAATGCAACAGCTGTAGCTCAGAATAGATGCATTTGGAGAACTAAATTGGCATAATTTGATTGAACCTCTGGGGCTGCTTGAGGGAAGGTCTGTGTCTGTATGTTGCAACTGAAATGAGACAAGGAAAACACAGTACAATAAAATGATCAAAGCAAAAATACAATAAAATAATAATATTTCTACAAACAAGTACAAAAGTTAAGAAACAAATAATTTTTCGAAATGTGTTCTAAAACTAAAATCTAAAACAAATTAACCTCCTGATAATGAAAAACAAGTTAAGTACACAGTTGTATCAGAATAATATGACCACCTACTATACATATATTATGGTAGGTGGTCATATTATTCTGATATGACTGTGCATAGTGCATGATTCAACATGTAAAGTAATTGCCAATATAAAAAGCATGATAACACAGATCAGTTTAATCTCTCAATATGAGCAAAACTTGTTATTATAACTCAGGTTTAATTTTTATTATTATCATTTGCTTAAGGAGGGCTCATTTAAATGATGTTGGCAACAACTTTTGCAATGAGATTTAAATGATTCGGATGTTATGTTCACATATAAGTTAAGATTGTTTACAAATGGAAACTCAATGAATATTCATTTAAAAAAAGAGCAGAACTCAGTATCTTTAAATATTAGGCAAAGAATTCAAGCAAAGTAGGGGTAGTGATTTTTATGCTGTGTGCAGCCTTCACATCATTGGTCACAGGCATCTACAACTTTGATTAAAGGGTTTCTGATCAGTCAAAGATATTAGAATGAGGTCCTAAGACATCTTCCTTTGAATATGCAATCGCTCACTCCTGATTTCATCTTGCACTGTAATAATGTCCACCTATATAGGTTCTAATTTATGGATAGATACCTTGAGATAGACCTAAAATAGCTCCAGTTCCAACACACTATATCTGTGATGTGCTAAGTGAGTGTACTGGGGATTTTTTTCTTTTTTCTTTTCATATTTATTAAGGGCCACCAATTACTTTTTTAAAATTGTTAGGAGCCAAAAAGATATTACATTTTAGCTTATTGAAATTAACTTTAAATATTAAGTTTGTTTAATATCTTCTGCCATGATGGCTACTGAAACAGAACAAAGGTCAGTCTGTACTGCTGCTTCTGCAAGATGGATAGCCAACCTCAATGCCCCTCCTGTAAGTCACAACAGCTTACAACTGCTTGTTTGAAAGAATAAAATTACTGTTTTCATCTTTAGGAACTATGATCTACAAACTTTTCTTTATAGTCATGTATGGATATTAAAAGTCCCATGTGTTCTCAAAGACAAATTCCATTTTTTAATAACATGCTCCCTGTTTAATTTCTCAGGACAACTTCAGTTCTTTACAAATTCATATGCATTCATTACTGTTAAATATTCATCTGCTCTGCAGTTCTCCCATTGGTCTTTATGGAAACACTTTTCACATAGGATGAGCTAAGCTCATCACTAACAGAATGGAACACTTGGCTGCCGATGAGTTCAGCTTGAGACTATTGGTAAAGGATAGTTAAAAGGTATTTATATGAAATTTTATGTATTTTTAAGCATATAATTTCTATCAAAATTCATATAGAAACTTCATATGCCATAAGGAATAAAAACTGATAAACTAATTTTTCCATCTTAAAATTATCAAGTTTGAAATTCAATCAGGAAATTACTAAGCTTTATCATATTTTTTTTACTGATTTTATATTAAAAAAAATACAAAGCAGAGCTCTTGGGAGGAAAAATACTTAAAAATATAAAAACAACATGGTTTACCACAATATTCCAACTCAAGAACAAAATACAACTTGTACATATATATATATTGGAGCATTATGGCCTTAGTTACTACTGCACCATAAAACCCCAACCAAACATATATAGTCTCTAATATAAACATAAATTTAAATCCAAATTATATGAATAAAAATTCTAACAACTGTTAACACTTAATTTTAAGAATTTTCATCTCAGGAATCCAGAAAATTGCTTTATAACAGTTATCATTACTACCATCTCATCTTTGTGCTCTTCCCTGCTTGCCTTCTTACCTTTAGTGAGAAAAGGACCAGTTTGAAAAGGCAGCAATTCATTGAAAACCACACTGAAGTCTTTCCTTTCCCTCTATTTGGTTTCCTTCCCCAGTAATATCTCAAATCTTATAGTACATGGACCTATTTATTCTAGTATACCATATAAAAGTACACTGTAGAATTCAGTTAGTGCAACTGAATGCCAAGTTATTTCTGTTAAAAGGATTTTATTTTTACTTTAAAGCAGTGAATTAATAAAGTATTAACTGAAATTTTTAAATTATACAGACATATAATGTATATATAGTATAATTCTGGTGGTCCAGCATCTTATAGTTTGGAACTCCCAACAGGCCAAAAGGCTTGTCAAACGAGTCCATATTCCATGCTTCTGAATGTCAATGCTTTGTTAATCATGCCTTTTTTTATACTAGTTAATGCCCACAAAAAATTAGCAGTGTATGTTACATCTCTCCCTACTACTTTCTCATTTGACAACTTGCACATATAATGAACATTAAATAAGTGAATAAAATATTCTTTAAGTTGCACTGTAATGTTAATTAAATTGTGGTATAAGCTATATACAGTATAGCTGTATTGCACATTAATCTACTGCTTTGGAATGCATCTCTATATTAAAAGCAGGTACAATAAAAAACACTGTTCTCAGAGAGGGCACTAGTTAAATTATTGTTCTTACAATTATTTTAAGTACGATTATTTTAAGTAAGTATGTTTTAAGTTCTTACAAATATTTAAGTAATTATTTTAAGTCTAATAATGCAAAAATGTGAAATAAAATGGTCTCAGGATATTTCTAAGAGTATCATTAGTAGCCCAGAATATTCAATAATCCAGCATCACTCAACTCCCAAAAGGTGCTGGACTTTTAGAATTTTGTTCTATAGAGTGTCTGACAAATAATGGTGAGGTTTCGGGAAGTATTTTCTCTAAATACACAAAAAGCACCACATTGAATGCTGTACCTCTATATCCCCCATTCAGTTTCACAAGTGGCCACCAGTAAGACAGGGCACTGTCACATTTCTCAAGAGATGTTATGGAAGTTCTTAGTGCAATATTTCCTGGCAGATGATTTTGGCAGGCATCGTCCAATTCTATGGCCATTAAGGAGCCCTGATATGATGCCCCTTGTGTTTTTTTGTGGAGTGTTGTAAATAATTATTACTGGGTAAGGAAATCAAACAGTGGGTGCAGGAAGAATTCAGTGTGGTCAGACACTCTGTTTATGTGGACAAAATTTGAGACCTCGATCATTTGAAAGCCAGAATAAGAGAAGCAACTGAGCTAGTAGCAAGAGATATGCTGCAGCATATATGGCAAGGGGTGTAATACCAATTGGACATATGCAGGGTAACAAATAGTGCACAGTGAAATTCACTAATTATGTTCAATATTATTTTAGGTACTAGTAATACCCATGCCAAACATTTGTTACAAATTGGAAACTAGTTCATTCACAGGTTTCCACTCACCATTGTATGTCGATTGATAACTTCATTCACAACAAAGGCAACATCAACACCCTAGAAATCTTGGATGCTTTTCGAGGGATCACTCCTGACCCATGACAGCTAGGAAGCTGATCCATGACCCCAAGAGACAGAACTAAATGGGACCATCCCACAAAATTCGAGACTGATCGGTCAAGCAGCTGTAGAACCATGGGGAAACTGACAATTTCTGCCCCTGATGACATCAGGTGTGTTCATCTGCAGGAATTACACCTTTTATAAAATATGATGCTTCCAATTAAAATATTACTTTCATGAATAGATATGTACATCAATTTCCTATATATTGATTCTTGAAACCCCACCATTATTTTTCATACATTAAGTTTTTCAAAATATAGGCTGTAAACTTACTTGTCTGGTTTTAAATCTCTGTGAACAATGCCATAGCTATGCAAATATTCAACAGCTAAGACAGTTTCAGCAAAATAAAAGCGAGCCAGGTCTACTGGTAGAGGACCAGTATTTTTCAAAAGAGTGGCACAGTCTCCACCTTCCACATATTCCATAACCATGCATAGATGTTTCTAAATAAAAGTGAAAATAAAAATTTAGACTCATTTGTAACTTACAGTAACAAATTTAACACATTACTACTAATGATACACCAAATACCTACACAGCTTTACTCAACTTTTCTAATTAATAATCAATACCTATATTCTACTTAACAATGGCCTATTACCACAATCTTTAAGAGTGGAACTTACATAAAGGTCAATGAAAAACTAGCCATTAGAGCATTCAAATCATGTTTAAACATGAGAGATAAAATAACACTTTTACATAGAACCATCCCAAACTTCTTGGAAAATGCAGTATTTCATTTTGTAAATCTAGTTACAATATTAAAGTTTTGTACATTTGCTGTTCAGAAATCAAATAAATAGTTATTAAAAACATAACATTTCAAGACACTCATTTTAATCCTGATGTGTTTTGTTGTATACACTGAGTGATCACTGAATTATAACCACCAACTTAATGTATTGGACTACCTTTCACACAGATAATGGCCTGTAGTCACCTTGGCTTTGATTCCACTAGATATCTGAAGATACTGAAAAGTATCTGTAGTCATGTGGTCTGCAAGGTATCCAACAATTCATGAATAGAGGATAGTGGCAGATCTATATGCCTCACATCAAATTCCAGAATGCTCCAAAAGTGTTTAGATAGGACTGATATTCAGTGAAATTTGGTGATCAGGAAAGAGGGGTGACATCGCTGTGTGTTCCTCATACAACTCCTGTACAGTATGGGCTCATTGACATGGTACATTATCATTCAAGAAAGCTCCATCCCTATCTGGGTTTGGATTGGATTGTTTTACCTCTGAGCGGCACTTTTTTGCACACCATGGGCTAAATGGCCAGGCCACAAGGACACCGAAGGCTCAGAGAAGGTTGGGGGAAGGGACCCACTGGAACAGCTGTTGGGAGACAGATGGTAGCCTCCCGTCAAGGCCATCCAGCGTGTTCTTTAACGGGCACAGGGTATGGCTCTCCCGCACACGGGGCCATGGCTTAACGTCCCATCCGACGGACGGTGGCCTTTTCAAGCCCATCGGTGTCCCCCACTGACCGTTGGCAGGGCGGAGAAATTTTGCGGAGATAAATCTCAACGCTGACCCAGTTGGGACTCGAACCTTTATCTGGGAATAGGTGCAATATGGCAGAGTGCAAATGGTCTGATAAGAGTTGCCGGTAGCCCAAACAGTCATATGCGGGTTCATATGCACGTGATCCTAATTCAGACCAGCAAAACAGGCCCCATATCATGCTCCCACTACCTGGGCACTGGACACGTTGAAAAAAGTCCATTAACTCAGGTTGTTTGCACCCTACAACAAAGCATCTGTCTGAATTGCAGCAAAAATATTTTTAACTCCTCAGACAGCACATTTTCTGCTCTTTGTTTGTCCACAACTCACATGGTGCTAGCGACGATGACCTCCAATGAAAAGTGGACGTTTTGTAAGCTTTCAGAACTTCTGCAAGAGTGCAGCACATCTTCATCTGGGATATTCTGCTTGCAATTCCCACATTATGCTGCAATTTCAGCTGTGCCACTGTGGTTTTACAGAGTGCATAGGAGACACTGCACCTTTGTATCCCCATGGGCATCTGGTCCACCTTGCACATTCCTTGAGAGTTTTATTGGCAGGACACAAATTTGCCTGTTTGGTACCATATTACAAACACCTTATTATCACTGAAGACCTCATCATTACTTTTAAGTGTACTTCTCTGCTTAAATATACACAGGGTGATTCAAAACTCTTGGGCCAAACTTTAAGGGGTGATAGAACACACCTAAACAAGCACTTTTTGTCATACAATGCATTGTCAGAACTCAAGTGGTGAAGCGCTAGAGGGCACTTCCCAGTGAACACTTATAAGCACTGATTTTCGCACTTGTCATCATTTCTACTGTGGATTGCAGAATGGATGGATTGTTTCACGAATCAGGAGAAAGTGGACATGCATTTCATGTACGGAGCTGCGGACGGAATGTGAGGGAAGCCCAATGACTGTACCAGGAGCACTTTCTGACTAGACGTGTGCCTGATTGTAAAACCTTTCAGCGATTGCACCAGTATCTGTGTGAAATGGGCTCCTTTGTCAGCGGTTTGCAGGATACAGGGCGTGCAACGAGTGTGAGGACGCCACGTGTTACAGAGAAAATTCTATGTAGGGTTGGAGATCATTCCGAATGTAGCACGCAAAAAATTTCCCATGCCGTAAGCATGCCCCAATCAACGGTGTGGCAAGTTCTATGAGACGAATGATTACGCCCTTACCATGCACAGAGGGTGCATGCCTTGACACCTGCAGATTATCAGCCTCGTGTGGATTTTGCAGTGGTTCCTGCAGCAGACTGCAGTGCAACCAGACTTTGATGCACGTCTTATTACTGACAAATGCACCTTTACATGCGAGGGCATTTTTAATACCCACAATTCACATGTGTGGGTCACCAGTAATCTGCACGCCATACGTCCACATTCATACCAGCGGCGTTTTTCCATAAATGTTTGGGCTGGAATCCTCCATGAATATTTGATTGGCCCATATCTTCTGCCAGCCAGACTGAAAGGGAGAATGTACCTTGTATTTTTACAAGAAGTCTTGCCAGAATTACTGAACTCTGTTCCAGCAAACATTCAAACACGTATGTAGTTCCAACATAATGGAGCGCCACCCCATTTCAGCATGGATGTGTGCCTTGGATGCAACATTTCCAGAATCGCTTGGCCGCCATGATCGCCTGATCTCTCATGTCTGGACTTTTTCCTATGGGGCCACATGAAAAGCCTCAAGTACGATAGCCCCATCGATTCCAATGAAGGCCTTGTTGCCAGGATTTCTATTGCTGCCGTTGCTGTACGAGAAATGCCTGGTGTTTTCATCCATATATGCCGATCACTACGTCAAAGGTGTGAAGCCTGCATTAATGTTGGTGGTCGCTCTTTTGGACAGTTTCTGTAATTTGTTCGATAAAATTCTGTACTTTCTGTTCTGTAATTTCTGAAATTGTTTCAAACCTCTTCTGTCATTCTTGTATTTCTTCATTTCCTGACACAGTAACTGCTAACCCCTAGTGCTTCACCGCTTGAGTTCTGACCATGCATTGTATGACAAAAAGTGCTTGTTTAGGTGTGTTCTATCACCCCTTAAAGTTTGGCCAAAGAGTTTTGAATCACCCTGTATATAGATTTCTCTGATATATTCAACAAAGTAGTGGTCACAAAAAATAGATTTAATATACTTTATTTAGTTGCTAGATGATGCACTCCAACTTTCATCATCATCCTCAATGCAATAAATCAATAAATATAACAATAGAGCAAAGTGTGGTTGGGCTCTCTCACTTGGATATGGCATTAGTAACCCATTGGTTTGATATATATGAGGAGTTTAATTTTTGTTTCTCATTTTAGTGTTATCAATTTTTTTTAAACTGGTAGATTAATGGGATTAAATTTATTTTATCTACAGAGTGAATAACTACGCCGGCAAAAAACTAGTGAATAAGCAGTTCATCTTTGGGAATTTGGATGATCACTATGAAGTTTCTCAACCATTGACTCCCACTGCTACCAAGCTAGATGAGAATACAGAGTAGAGGCAGTGTAGTGGTAAATATAGCACAAGCTCCAAAAGACAACTTTTTTTTATGCATCTGTTCTTTCATTTCTTTTTTTTTTTCATTTACATCATTTCTTTATGAGTACTTAAAGTGATGTTTAACATTTTCATATTAGTATACTTAAATAAAATATCATAAAATTCAACTATTTAGTAAAATTTAGTTAGTTTTGTGTTTGCAGAAACATATCCCTATACTAGGGGTTCCCAATGTGGGGTACGCGGTAAAATTTTTTGGGGTACGCCATAAGAGCCGAAAAGTTGCTAGATATATGTTTTATATATGCATATGCTTTATTTTATTCCCAGTGTTATACTATAACTATAGTTTTATCTACCTATACAAGGGGCACACCAGTGACATACACATTTCCAGGGGGAATGTGAAGCATAAAAGGTTGAGAACCACTGCCCTATACTATACATAAATGTTATTTATATTACACAATGCAATTTCATATAATACAACATCCTTCAGAAATATATCCTTTATGTTAATCAAGGAATTTCTGCATATTAATATATAACATACATATCTTGAACAAAATACGGAGCAAGATGTGCTATACAAAATACACATAATTTCAATACTAAATTTGCTATATGTAATTACATACTCTTCGAATTTAAACATTTCACATGGTAAGGTGTCAGAAATATAAAATGGTTGGATGTCATTATGAAAAAAATGAGTTAGTACAAGCTGCAACAATGGAGAGCTGAGCATGAGCTTCCCCCATGAAATTCTGATAAGACTGCCACATTTGTGACATGACATGATTAGAACAATTTGTTGGTAGCTGGTTCTATGCTGTAGATCACATTTCTATGGTGTGTCAAAAACACACTTTAGAAATTCATACACAGAACAGAAGGGGAAGCAAGATACACTTTTAAACAGTGTCTGTTAAAGTCAATGCTCCTGATGCTCCTAATGAGTCAGTCACCCATCAAAACTGATGGTGTTGTAGGCAACAGTAAGTGGAGTTTCTGGTGAATCTCGCACAGAAGTTAAGGCTTAAATTAAATCAAAGCCTGCAGTGAACTAGGAAGTGTAAATTGAATATCCATGTAAATGCTTATCCACAATGTAGTTCTGGGCAAAAAGAAATAATGCAATCCTGCTGAAAAAATGTTGTGCTTGGAATTGACACTGACTTACTACATTGTATCAAAGTAGGACATTTTTGATTCCACCAAGGCTCATCTTCAAATTACTGATGTAGATAAAGGGAAAGTTTGAGTGACCAGCATGGTGGTTAGCAAAGAATTTCTGTAACACAATTAAGTATAAAAGCCTTCTCTGTCCCAGAACTGCAAAAAACGGAAACAAGTTATATTGATAGGAAAGCATTGCTGACTGAACAATGATAAAAAAAGAGAAGCGACTGTAAGACTCAAGTCTTACAGTCGGTTGCCTAGACATGCAAACTAAAAAGACAAAGAGCAGTCTAAAAATGATAAGTCCTCCCCCCATTTGGATCAGAATTATAATCCCAAATAAGATAGCTCCCTGAAGGAGTCATAACTTGCCTGCATTTATAGTGACAAATCCTGGTTTAAGTGTTAGATTTAGAAAAATGTAAAATATCACTTAAAACAATCTTTCCTAGCATGAAACATATGATTTCAAAAACAATACTTTTGGACACTTAAATAAGTCAAATGCTAATAAAATTAATGAATAGGGAGAGTTAAATTTCAGAAATGACCAACCTCTTTTGATTTTATAACAGTGTAAATGCAAAATCACACAGCTCAGAACATCTGTTAAGGAGAACTTGATAGATGTAAAAAAGTAAGAAGAATGCCAACAAGTGTTATCTAATAGGTTCTTTCTTTACCATGTATAGTCATGCATGACTGGTTATAAAGTCATCTTGTAATGTATTAATTTCAATACAACTTTACTGGCATCCAAAAATCTTTTTTCAATAGTTCTTAGAAACTGTGAATACTCATACTTAAATTTTTATAAACAAAAGAAATAACAAAATTTAATGCTTCTAAGGAAAAAAAAATTGTTCTTCTATTTTCCATATTGTAAGAGGTGTATTGTAAGAGGTGTGTGTAAGAGGGTAAGTCAAAAAGTAAGGTTCTCTATTTAATTTCTGAAGAAGTAAGGTAGTAACACTGAAGAAAATACACAGGAAATGTCAATATATTTGTATCATTTTTTCACATAGTTATCACATTTGTTAAGGCACATCTTTAATGGTCAATTGTTTTATCAAAGCCTTACTGATAGCCAGATGTGTCCTGCTCCTGAAGACATTATATGTAATTTCCACTTGACAAGTGTCATCCTCAGAAATGCTTCAACTTCCCAAACAGCAAAACACCAATGGCACCAGGTGTGGATTGCATTGTGGTGGTAAACAGTTGTCCATTGCCTGCTGCTTCTATCCACTACAGTTACACAACCATTTTGAACTTTGGCACCATTGACACAAAACACAGTTATACTGATAAGACATCTTAGCCACATACAGCCACAAGCTGTAAATTGATTTCCACCAGTTAGATCTATTTCTATAGAAACCAAATCACTGTTTGGATCTCAAAACTTTGCATTGTTCACTGTTACTGTTTCACAGGTGTAACAGTGAAGTAATACTGACAAGTACAGCTTCTTAGGTAGCACTATTTGGTACTAGCATGAAGTGGTGGCCTAGCAGCAGATGTTTATTAGTTTAGAAGGGAACAACTGGGAACCCTACTTTTTGATTTACTCTAATAGATAGAAAAGGTAAATTTATATCAAGCATACTTACTTTTGTCTCAAAACTGCAAAACATGCTTACAACAAATGGATTATCCGTGAAGCTCATAATATCTCTTTCTGCATACACTTGCTCAACTTGGTTTCTAAGAACAAGGTTTTGCTTGTTAATTTTTTTCATTGCAAATCTTTGCCTTGTCCCAATATGACGAACCAGATAAACAGCTCTACAAATACATAATTTTAATAATGAGTCCAATAAATACATAAAAGCAAAATATACCACTATTACTGATATTAAAACAGTGTGAAATTATATATTATTTTACTTCTACACAGTGAATATTTAAGTTAAAAGTAACAGACTTAAATAACACAGAGTAGTTTAATCCTATGCTGCATGAATTTTAATTTATTTCAGCAAAAAAAATATTAAATGAAGATAAAAAAAAATACTAAAACAGCATTAGAATTCAAATAGTATATTTTGTGTATATAAATTTCAGTTGTACTCCATTCCCTTCACTTGAGACCCATCGTTACTTTTAAGTGTAATTCTCTGAATAAAAAAAAGTAGATTTTTCCAATAAAGTCATTTCAACAAAGCAATGATCATAAAAAATAAATTTAATATACTTTACTTGGTTGCTAGATAATGCACTCCACCATTCATCACCACATCCTCAAGCATCCAATGGGCTACCAAAGTCCAACTAGAAAATGCAATTTAATTTTCGAAACAAATCCCTGAGCTATCTCTGCTGCATCTGGCCACTGTGCATCAATTCTAACAATATCCTGTTTGACATTGTCTGCCCACCACATCCTAGGTCTCCCCTTCTTTCTCAGGTCTTAAGCGAACACTGTTGATAACCCTATTCGCTGACCTATTATGCACACAGGCAACATGACAAAACAAACAGAATCTCTCTCTCTCTGCACAATATGTTGCTCAAAGGAGGTTGCAAACTCCTTTGCCTAACCTCATCATCACTTACAAAGCTTAACCACCTAATCCCCAAAATACTGCATAAGCATCTAGAATCAAAAGCATCAAGCTTCCTGTTATTTTGTTTACAAATGGTCCAAGTTTCACTACCATAACTAACCAAGAAAGAACCAAACAATTATACAGTCTAATTTTAGATTTAGGTGTATATGCCTATTTCTTCACATTCTCCACATATAGATTCTTAAAAGTCCCAGCAGCAATCCCTACTCTTCTGTTTATCTCATGCCACACATCACCAGTATCTGTTACATAGTTCCCAAGATAATTAAATTGAGCACTGGCTCAAAGGTGCAACTATTCAGATTAACCGAACTACAACCTAGCTGACAAATTTTCATCACTTTAGTTTTTCTCTCTGTTTATCACTAAGTCTCCTTTATTACTAGTTTCATCAACAGTCCTAATGAAAAAAAGTGTGTCTCATCAATATTGTTTGCCAAAAGGGCCAAATCATCAGCATAATCTAAATCAGAAATTTTCAGATCTCTAGACCATCACCATCCTGGTGGATGAGTGATTAGTGTGACTGGCTACTGATTAAGGGGACCTGGTTTTGAGCCCTGGGTAAGGAATGGATGCTTATGTTTTTCTGCTGAGGTCCTGCCAGCCTCACCAATACCACCTACAGCTGAAAACCAACCACCTTTGAAATACGTCACAACAAACAACAATGGTGGTCCTAGTGGGCCGCATCAGAAAGCAGCACAAGAGTTCTGTCATCTCACTTGTTCTCGCTGGCCCATGATGTAATGCTAAGGCGGCATTTTTGAATTTTTTTAACTTTTGTAGTAGATATATATTACGTTTTTGAGGTGAATACATGAACTGTTATTAATCAGTAAAATGATTTGTAGATAGTTTGTGCACATAATTTTTGTGTGAGACACTTTTGTTAGGCCTAACCACCATGACTCGACTGTACTATGTGCTTGGTTGCAACAGCAATTCTCTTTTGTGCAAAGTGATGTTTTGTGACGATCAGAACTTCATCATTGCTTTCAAAAACTCCCAAGGTAAATGGAATTTTGAAAATTTTAATAGGCAAGTGATTTGGTTTTACAGTTGAAATCTCTGTGATATCTGAATGATAAAAATATTTGGTTTACAGTTGACATTCGCTGATATTTTAGTGCTAAAATAATTTGGTTTATAGCTGATACTTCACTGATATTTTAGTGCTAAAATTATATATCAACTGTAATTCGCCGATATTTTAGTGGTAAAATGATTTGGTTTCTAGTTGACCTTTTGCTGATATTTAAGTGGTAAAGTGATTTAGTTTAAAATTGACATTCGCTTATATTTTAATGCTAAATTGATTTGGTTTATAGCTGAAATTAAGCTGATATTTAAGTGATAAAATGATTCAGTTATAGTTTACATTTCACTAATATTTTAGTGGTAAAATGATTTGGTTCACATTTCGCTGACGTTTAAGTGATAAAATGATTTGGTTTTGCAGTTCATATTTCGCTGATATCCTAGTGACAAAATAATTTGGTTTATAGCTCACATTTCGCTGATATTTAATTGTTTATAGTTCATATTTCACTAATATTCAAATGGTAAAATGACTTAAATTCAACATTCGCTGATATTTTAGTGCTAAATTGATTTAAATTAGAGTTGACAAGTAATAAGACTTTATATTTGTCAACTTATTTATTCATTACATTTGAACTGATATGTCATTGCATTTTGAATGTAAAATGATTTCGTTCAAGCTGGCATTTCATTAATACCTAGAGGGAGAATGTATATGCCATTAAATGTGATTGAAATATGAATAGTTGGTTTTTTTTAGCCTAATTTGAAAGTGTTACTAAAATCTTAAATTTATATGAGGGATAAACAGTCTCATTATGACAAGGCAAAGATGTCAATTACATAGTCCCCATTATTTATCTGAATCACTATTTTTAAGTACCTTCTATGCTTGTTTATTGACATATCTGGTAGTTCATGTGTTAGTGTATACCACTTATCTGAATCACTACTCTGCAGCTTTTATTACGTTTTCTGGAAATATCAACAATTAGTTTGTTCATATGATTTAATTGAATCACTCTCATATATATAATGAACCATTTCTCATTTCTAAAAAAAGCACATATATTTCTTCATCTGGTTCAAAGTATATGATAAAAATGTATCACTGAATTGCTCATTTTGTGTTCTACTTACTAACTTTTATTTCCATCACTCAAAGAAAAATTAATGTGTATTTTAATTTTAATATATATATTATTAAATATATATATATAAATGATTTAAATTAACCACTACCCCTGTTAATTTTCTACTTCCTTTATATTTTTTCCTTCAACTTTAGGAGTTTTAAACATTTCTTCATTTGAATTAGTATATGATTTCATTAAATCACTCAGGCTAATTTTATGCAAAATATTTCCTGACTTTAAAAGCCTTATATGTTTCTGCATTAGGTTCATTATATATACAGTATATATATATAAATTAAATCACTCTCAATTTTGTGCAATATTTAACATTTTTCCACTTCTCTTTGGGAGATTTATGCATTTCTTCAGTTGGTTTACTATGTATGAATTAATTTATTTACTCCTAGTTTTGCAAAATTCTAAATAATTTTTTTCTTTATCCTCTAGGAGATTAATGCATTTCTTCAATTGGTTTAGTATATATCATTTCATGATTTACTTCTAAATATTTTGCAATTTTTAATATTCACCTCCTCACTTTAGAAACTTTATGAAAATCTTCAATGAGATTTAGCATATACGTTATAAATGAATCACCCAATTTGCTAGTTTTATGTATTTCTTTTCCAGGTATAGTTGCTAATTGCATTAATTATTTTTTATGCAAATGTTTATGAAAAATTACTTAAACTTGTAATAGTTGATAATTTTCACACTATTGTAATTTTGGTTTGTTTGAAATCATGAACGATACATTGTTTTTACCTGAGATTTTATTTATTTGTTTTTAGGGCAAAAATGTTATTTCAAGGGAAATTTTGAATAACTACTGTCCACATCAGAATATTCCAAAAGTTCCTTATTGTTCTTTGAAATTGTTATCAGAAAGGATACAGTGATTGAATTTTAACTACGTTTGTTTTACTTTAGTGGAAAATTCGGCAGATATATTTTCCGTTTTTTACATTTTTGTCGAGGAATTATTTTTATTCAAAGATTGATAAATTGCATCTGCATTAAAACTTGGTTTATTTGAAACCATTGGCAATAATTTCCCATTCAAGTTCATTTAAAGGAAGTGATGTGTGGAAATAACCAGCAGCGAGCAGATGCAGTGATAGACCAGTGTGTTGTGATGTCAAAAACAGGTTGGTGGGCTTGTTCGTTCCAGGAGGTATTGGCTACACAAACCTTATTGTATGGCATACAAACTGATAAGCAGCTGCTTGAAGGAGGGAGGGAGGTTGTTTTTTTTTACCATTACGTCCAAAATCTTCTCCTTGCATAGAATTCTGAATAACATATCAATAACGAAACTAAAGAGAAAGGAGAAAAAATGCACCCTTGTCTAATTCCACCAGCAATACTAAAGCAATTGCTACAAGCCTTACCAACTCTCATACATGACTCAGTATTATTATAGAAAGCTTTCATTATGTTAACTAAATTACCTGTGATCCCATAATATCTCACAATGACAAATTATGATGGTCAACAGAGTCACGAGCCATTTTAAAATTTACAAAATCAATAACCAGATTTCTAAAAAAAACTGTCTTAACTGAAAAAATGGGATCAACACATCTCTTACCACTTCTGAATCCACACTGCTCATCACATAATTGTTCATCAACCAGATTCTCAATTCTATTAAAATAATGCAAAGTAGTAGTAAATAATCACAGGATAAGTCCTGTAGACATGGAACTCATGAAATGATGAGCTGAAAAAATTTGGTTTTTCCATGAGTGGGATTCGAACCCACATCTCCAGGAAACATGCCTGTTATGCTAACCACTACACCATCAATTGCTAATTTTTTCTCACCTTATGTGACCTTATAAACCTTCCAAATTTTATTTGATTCGCACTAGTGGCGCCATCTATCCAGGAAGTGGACAACTCTGTTGCCTCATTAGAGATGGAATTAATATCACGCAGACATGTTTCCTGGAGACGTGGGTTCGAATCCCACCAATGGCAAAACCAAATTTTTTCAGCTCATCAGTTCCATGTCTACAGGACTTATCCTGTGATTATTTACTACCAATTTATTGATTTAACACCCTGAGCATGAGTGAAATATTAATTCCATCTCTGATGAGGCAACAGAGTTGTCCACTTCCTGGATAGATGGCGCCACTAGTGCAAATCAAATAAATAAAATCCGGAAGGTTTATAAGGTCACATAAGTTGAGAAAAGGTTAGCCATTGATGGTGTAGTGGTTAGCATAACAGGCATGTTTCCTGGAGAAGTGGGTTCGAATCCCACTCATGGCAAAATATAATGCAAAGAACTTTACCTAGAATAGAAAGTAGGCTGAAACCCCCATAAATTATCAGAACTGCGATTACCATTTTCAAAAATTGGGCCATGTGATAACAAACATTCCCAGCTCTAAGCATTTCAGTAGTAATTTCATCTACCCTTGGGGATTTGTGTAGTTTAAGTTTAAAAATAAGCAAAATAACTTCAGACTATGATACAGGGGCAACATTAAGGCCAGTAATGCATATATCATCATTACAAACAATGGGAATAGAACTAACCACATTATTTAGAACACCACTGAAATGCTCAGCCCATCTATCCATGAGAGAATTCTCACCTTCAATAAACTTACCATGTTTATCTTTCAATCGCTGTATAACTGTCCATTTCTTCCCACACAAAATATTAACTATTTGGTACAGCTCTGCTATTACACTGTTTAGCTGCTTCCTCTGCTTTGTCAGATAAGCTATCAACCCACAGATTCTTATCAGCCATTAACTGCTCTTTGTAATGCTTTCTTAGGACTAGTAAGATGGTGATTATGGAATTTCTGCAGTGTTTAAAATATAAGCTCTAGTGCTGTATCACTCAAATAATCTTGTCTCCTCTGGTCCTTTTACCCAAAAGAGTAGTGTTAGTTTAAAGCAATGCAAAATCTGTTTAAAATGGTTCCATTCTTCCTGAACTTTAGTAGTAAGCAAACCATGACTGTCATGATGACTATAGATGGAGTTCAGAAAGTTCTTGACATGTCTGTAGATTTGCACTCATTCCTACAAGGTTAACAAGCTAAGACATTTGAAAGCTTGTTTAAAGCTGTCATTACATGTTAAAAACAAAGGCCATATTATCATCTCTCTCTTTGCTGGGGGCACACAAAGTTTGGTCTGCAAAATCTATGCATTGTTGCTATGGAGCCCACTAAAGACAGAGAAAGATTTTACATTTTCACAAGGATGCAGCTTGGGAATGATGTGAAAAAATATTCATGCCGATTTATCACAAGTATATGGGGATCATGCCTGCTCATATGGCATTATTACGGAATGGATGTGCAAATTCAAAGGATAGCAAAGCTTCGCAGACCACCCTTGTGCAAGAAGACTGAAGGAGACGGTGAATGAGAGTCAATACTGCTATTCACGAACTCGTTAAGGAAAACCCACACATCACCACTCAGGTAATAAGTTTAGATATCAGTGCATTGATTGACAGTGTGGCAACAATTATTCAGCAACATTTAAAGTTCAAAAGATATGTGCCAAATAGGTAGCCTACAAACTGGCAGAACAGCAAAACAGGGCTAGAGTCAACTCATACAAGGTGATATTGATAATTTTTGCACTTAGTGGCCCTAAATGGTTAACACACATTGTCACAGGTGATGAGATGTGTACAACTCCTAGAAAGATTGACAACTATGTTTGGGTTGTGGAAGATGAATCATGTCCCCAAATCCACTGACACAACTTTTATTCAATGAAGAGAATGTTCGCATTTTTTTTTTAATTCCCAAGGAGTGGTAGCTGTTGACACCTTACCTGAAAAAATGACTACAAATAGCCAATATTACACCAACATTGTTTTGTCCAAAATGGTTAAGGAGATGAAAGAGCAGCATTCAACAACAGGCATGTCAAGGGTTCTCCTTCTTCATAACAATGCCAATGCTCACAAAACCCTGCAAGTTAAAGCCTATCTGAAGGAAGAAAAAACAAACAGCTACCTCATCCTGCATATTCCCACATCTTGCACAGGCGATTTTTGGTTGTTTCCAAAAATTAAAAAGGAGCTTGCTGAAAACCTTTTTTCAAGGGTACAAGCTTGCAAAATGTGTTTAGTGAGAGTTGTGGAGTATTCACCAACAGGAGTATCATGTTAACTAAATTGGGGTAGATGTCTGCAACTTTCCATAGATGCTGGTTCAAGGAGTTGTAAGAACATGTAAAATTAGTCTCCAATAAGGGGCTCCGTATGGAGCCCCTTATTGGAGGCTAATTTTACATGTCCGAGTGAACTGGACCCCGAGTGGTTGACCACTCCTCAGCAGGGTACGAAAAAAAGAAAAGTAGTCATATTAGTCCAGATCAATATGCTACATTAATATTGCAGCCTTCCCCTTTTGTTCCCTTCCACAAGATAGCATTTCTTTTTAAAGGTACTAATGATCTGTACTATGAGAAGGCAGGGTTGGACATTCGGTGCTAGGCCTGGCTGCTTCTGTGCATCATCACCAGAGATTGCTGCATAGCTCTCCTTCCAGTATATACCTTCCATTATTAGCACTTAATATTAATCAGGAGATTTATGAATTTGAACAGCAAAATGAAACTAAAACCACTAACTGTCAAAGAAGATGGCTACAGTTGTGTACACAACCAAGATGGCACAGACAAGGTAAACTGCTTACCAAATCATTTATATATTAAATTTAAATTCACCTGTTAAGATATTTTGAAGAAATCCAATAAAGCAAATTGCAAGTGGATTTTCTGAAAGTACATGTTTCTCTAAAAGTGTGATTCAAGTAGAATATTTTACATTCCAGGTAAGCAACAGCAAGTAATTAAATGGCTACAAAGGTGTGATCAATATGCCTTGACAGCTATCAGGGAAAAGGTTCAAGAATTCTTCATCAGAAATGAACTGCCATTTTTAAGCAAAGCATTAATATTGATATACTCAGATCTTGATTTGCCTAAGTTCAGTCTAACATTATACAGATACAGCTTTAGATGTTCCACTTGCATATGCAAAGTTGCTTCATAATTGATGAGATGATATACAAATAAATATGGAGATGAAATTATTTGTGGCAAATTAAAGCACATCATGGAAGTAAAAGAAATATTTACTATTAAGATAAAACTTTGTTAAATTCAGGTCACTGTTTCTAAAATGTGGTAGTTTATGGAATAAGTGAATAACTTTTTGAAAATATATTTGTTGACTTTTCAGAAGTAGTGACGATACATATATCAATGCATTAGATAAGAGTGATATCCAGTAAATTGCTAATCGAAATAGTATTTTCATTTTAAAGTTAAATTTGTTCAAATGGTTCCATTGATAACATTTTTACAATTTCATATTCTTCATAAACAATTACACAACACTGGAGATTTTTAGGTTTGGAGATACAGGATTGTACATTTCTAGTATTGTGTTTTATATCCACATGCTTTTAACATGTGCTTAACTAGAAAAATGCATATCACCTCTAGCGAAGATGGGAATCTTGTTGTCAAAGGGAATGAAGTTTTTCATTTACCTACTTTTGCAATCTTTGAAAGCTTTTCACTTACTTTGTGCTAGTCCACCCATTCACTTTTACCTTAACCAGTTTTTACTTTATTTGCATTATAAGTCATTTTGGGATTTTATTTTTAGTTGAATTATCCTTCTCCCCACCTTTTCCTCTAGAGGAGTTGTGACTGCACAACTCCACTTGATTGGCAACCACTAGGGCACAAGGAAAGGCATGCCCACTTGCATCATACCTTATTTAGCGTGAGTAAGATCATTGTGTGCAAATGTTGCATGTGTCAGTTTGCATGCCAAGTGATGTTAGGTTGTGAAGTTAATTGGTAGATGCCAGTTGGTGACGTGAAGTGAGAGGAGGTTAGTTGTATGAGTTGCTCAGTGAGGAGCAGGTTCAGTTTGAAAAGTGTTAATTATTTGGACTTTTATTTTTTTCTCTGGAGAAGAGTTTAAAATTATTTCAGTTGCTTTAATGGACAATCATTTAAGTTCTTTCTTTCATTTAATGCTAATTAAAAAGGACCCTTGTCAAATCAATTCAAGATTAATTGCCTGGTGCCTGAGAATTAACCTACTTTTGAAGCATTACAACTTACTTTTGCACTCTTTAAAAGTTTTAATTTGAATTAATGAATGATTGGGAAAATGCAATTAGTAGTATTTTATTAATAATTATACAACATTTGGTTGGTTGGTTGTTTAGGGTTTTATGGCGCATTAGCATCTGAGGCTATAATGCACCAAACACATGTCCAAATAAAAGATAAAAGTCATAGAACCCTCAACCAAGTATTAAAAATAAACTACAAATAAATACACAAATTGTAAAACAATAAAAGGAAATATTTCAACAACAAAGAACAAATGTATAAATATCATATTAAGATAAACATAAAATTACCCAGGTGTGAGCGACCTGGGTTATACATAGAACGTAAAAGATGGTAAAATCAAAGTCGCGTAAAATATCCAGTATATCGTAAAAATTCAAATATAGAGTTAAAACAACAATTTTCTGATAACAGATGTCCGAGTGTAAGGGGCTCGGACGTAAAATTATCAAAATTAAAAAACATATGTCTTTCAAAGTTAAAACATGTACATTCAATTAAAATATGTTTAATACTTAAACAGTGTCACAAAACTCGCACTTAGGTACGTCGTCCGCCCGTAGAAGAAACGAATGAGTAAGAAATGAATGACCTAAGCGGAGCCGAGCAAGTACAACTTCCTCCTTGCGATTCCTGCGATAACAAGACTGCCATGGTTTGATGATAGGTTTGATCTCAAAGAGCTTGTTCGTAGGCTGTTCTGACCAAGATCCAATAGAAACCCTTTCCCATTATAGAAACATATTCCCTTTCCCTTGATATATTCAAAAACCTGATATATTGGTTACTTTAGTTATTTTATCTCCTTTTAGTTATTTTCAAAAGATAGTTTTGCTGGGGGGGGGGGGGAATTGAAAACATCTGCTGAAATTACTTTCACACAGGAGACTAATTTCTGTGTAAAGGAAGTTATTTTTGCTTTCGTATCCAAGACCTCATTCATTTTCAAGAAATGATACAAGATCTGTTTAAAGTTTTTTTTAATAGAAAATGAAGAAATAATAAAAGAAAAGTTAACAAATAATCTAATGCAATGCTAAATAAAATATCCATAGCAAGTTATAAGCCAGACATCCGATGTAGCCTAACTTTGAAAAAGCGATAACTGGTTGATCAAAAGATTGATAATTTATGGAAATAAAGTAAATCTATAGAAACGAAAACTAAGGTTTAATTATAAAAAAAGTAAATAAAATGCTAACTTTAGGGATGGAGATCACATCCAATATGTGGGAAGTATTTGGATTTAAATTAATCATGTAAACAACTGCCATGCAGCCACTTAGCAGACAGCTCTCCCCATTCTTGCATGTGTGAGCGAACAATTAGAACACCTGCAACTTCCTCTCCCATGATGTCATGCACTGCAGCTAGTCTTGAAGAAACTCTGGCTATGAAGACTTTTTTTCAGTTATAGTTTTGATTTGAGGAGCAGGAAAGATGCACAGAATGCTGGGATAAATGATAAAAAATAATTCTAGGAATACTGAATTATGTTTAAGGCAAAAAAGTGTAAAATGGAGAAAACAATGGAGTTGCGTACAGGGGGTACTCAATATACACTGGCAGAAATTGAAAAAAGAACACCATGAAACAATTGAAGTGTAATCTATGAGATTTATTTAGTAGAAACAACTTGTTGAGAAAGGACAGTGATCACACATGTGAAGTGAACCAATGTTTATTTTACCTTTTAATGAGTATTACATTTTACAGAAGGCACATTTTAATAAGGTGTTGAGCTTCCTTGAGCAGCAATACAAGCTTCCAATCTGGCATGCAATCGGTCGTACAAATGCTGGATATTATGCTGGGGGATACCATTCCATGTGCTTACAACTTGGACATGCAATTGTTGCCTGCCACAGTCTGCAGAAGAGTCTTTGTCCAATCCAGTCCCAGACATGCTCAATTGGAGACAAGTCTGGAGAGTGGCTGGCCAAGGGAGTTGGTGCACTGCCTGACGAGCACATTGAGTTGCCTGGGTGGAGTGTGGGCAGGCATTATCCTGCTGGAACATCACATTTGGGATTACACGCAAATATGGCAGGATGACCGGCTGTACGATGTCACTGACGTATGTATTGCTATTCAGTGTACCCTGTACAAACACCAGACACATACAAGAGTGATAGCTAATCGCTCCCCACACCATGATGTCTGGCGTGGGCCGTGTGTCGCTGAAGGATGCACGATGGAAGAAGCACTCATCTATTGTCTTCGGACACATAAATGACCACTAGACTCCTAAGCAGAACCGGCTTTCATCACGGAAGATCACAGATTGTCATTCATCCTTTTAATGAACTCGTTCTTGACACCACTGCAAATGTGCTCGACAGTGACGAGGTGACAGTGGTAACTGTGACAGCAGCACGCATGACCATAGTCCTGCTTCCAAAAGATGAATGCGTATAATTCTTGTAGACACCCTTGATATGACTGAGGATCGAATTTGTAATGTTACAGCCATCCACTCTGCTTCCTGATACACCGATCCTCTCGTGTCCATAACTGTGTTGCCCAGAACCATGTCTTCCAATCATCAACACTACCATCGTACCACTGACGATACCACTTGTCTAATGCAGTGTGCAATTTGACAAAAAGACCAACCTGCTACCTGCAGACCCAATATACAACCTCACTCAAACTCCACTAACTGAACAAATGTAACCCCATATATTGGGTTAGAAAATCAGATCCCTAGCTGCAATGAATTGGGCACCATAATAATGCCTTTGGAAATGTGGAGAATCTGGCAACAGCAAATGATTTAAATGTTAATTTTAACTCTTTACATTTACAGTTAGGGCAACAATAAATCTGACATAGATTACCGTTTTCTGTAGGAATAGCATGGTAATCATTTTTGCTTCTAGCAAGTCCCCCTTTTACACTTTTGTCTTCAAATTTGGCACTGCAATCTGAACCACAACCAGAAACATTCTCTGAAAATTTGAAGCTTCTACATTGAATTCCTGATGAGTTATTGCTGTCACAGACACACACACACCACCTTCTTTTATTATATAGATTTACATTTTTATTTCATTATATGCATTTTATATATAGTATGTAATTATGGATTTAAATACAAATGGAGAAATAGAAGATTCGAGGGAAATATACGTCTGTTCCTGTTCAAATATATTCAATGTAAATCGAGCTTATCATCCCTAATTAATCAACATGTATGCAAAACCTCTGTACTATATAATTACTTCCAAAATCTTCCATTTTGAAAAATATCAAGTTTTTTTCTTAATTTTCAGATTTTTGAAATTTTAAGCAAAATTTTTTGATAATAATTCAAACCAAATTTGTGAGCTTAAATCAGAAGGTTGCTTCAGCAAAGAGTAATATTAACAAATAAATCTGCAATACTGATAGTACTTCTAAAAAAAGGCAACAGACAGCTTTAACAAATTATTTATATCATAGTTTTTAACAAAATATGCATCAAATGGAAAAAGAAAGTATTATTTTCCAAGCATTAGTAATGTAATTCTATAAGATATATGTAACAAAATTTTAAAACAGAAATTTTTTAAAAGTTCTTTTATTGTAGTTGGTTTTGTTTTTTTTAACCTCTGAATAGCACTTATTTTGCATACAATGGGCTAAACGGCCAGGTCACAAGGACTCCAAGGGCTCAGAGAAGGTTGGGAGACAGATGGCAACCTCCCATCAAGGCCATCCAGTGTGTTCTTTAATGTGCATAGGGCCATGGCTTAACATTCCATCTGATGGACGGAGACTTTCCAAGTCCATTGGTGTCCCATACTGACCGAGGGCAAGGCAGGGAGTTTTGTGGAGATAAATCTCAACACTGACTTAGGCAGGACACTAACCTAGGAACTGCAGATTACAAGTCTGGCATGCTACTGACTGAGCCACTCCATTTTCATTGTACTAAAAATTAACATAAACATCTTGGGCTTCTCATTTCAGATTAAGTATTGGCAAAATTTAGCATTCTTCCCCCCACCTACCAACACCTTCCAGGTGTAGCATTGAGCAAACCAACAACAAAGCCATTTGTATAAGCTTGCTACTTGTACCAATAAAATATGCATCAAAATTTGCAAATTTTAGTGATGCAAAAACCACAAATTGTAAAGAACATGTGTTTTGGCAGGCTGGATGTCATACATATGCATGATTCCCATCTCAATCACTGGCTGCATATTGTACATAAACAAGATTCTTTACAAGCTGTAGCAGAAATATGCAGAACCTGCCTTTAAAAGGTTATATATGATATACACATTCAAATACCAATGAGGTTCATCATTTATCACTACTAACAGCCTGGCAGGTACTCTTACATAATTTAATGAAAGTGATTTAAGATAGTAGCTAAATGACTGCTAATACATCTATAGTATTGCAATTTTCATCATGATTAGGCAAATCACTTTTTAAATTCATAAAATGCATTGTTTAACAAGATAGAATGTGACAAATTTCTGTTTTTTTCAAAAATTTCTATTTTCCAGTTTAAAAAGCTATAGAAATCCACACTTTATATCTTACCCATAGGCTCCATTGCTAATCAATTTCACTGTTTCAAAGTCACTTTCTTGAGGAGGTTTTGATTTTGGAATAATATCCTTTGACCTCTAAAGAAAGCAGACATGAAATGGTAGTCAATTTTGAAATTAAAACATAATTTTTACTTCTATATGGACAAATTACATTATTTAAATATTACTTTCTTCAAATAAATCTTTTTCAACAAATATCTATTCTCTTTTGCATAACACAGGTGCTCAAAATTTATGAACCAAATAAAAACACTTGAATCAAAAGAAGAAAACTAATAGATTTACAGAATGTTTAATCACTATTAAACTGTTTTAAGTAACAGGATGAAGATAAGATGACTAACTCTATAATAGATTTGATGAAATTATGGTGAGATACTTTTGAAATGCACAAAACTGGGCTAATTTAAGTGTTATGCTAATGAGTAGATCAAAAAAGTGCATCAAAATCCAATGGAAATATAGTATAATAATATGTGGCAACACAAGCTTCACTGATTCTCATGCTATGAACAAGGATTCAATCAGTGTCAAAAGTAACAATTTCTATTCATTTTAACCTTTTCAGGACGGGTGCCATATATGTACAATTTCATGGAGCTATTGTTGCAGGCCTTGTGCCTGCACAATATTTTATAGTTGTACTTTTTTTGTGGACTTATTACTGTTCAAATTTCAAAGAATATATGTTTCTGCAGGCTGGCTGTCATACATATACATGATTCTCATTCATTGGCTGCATACTGTACATATATAAGATTCCAAGCTCATTCTCTGCCCATGTGTCACACTTTTACATCTAGTGTTTGCCTACTCAGGGGGCTGAGTACCGTACGTTTTGAAAATTCTACTTTCAATGATATGAGCTATTTTTGCAACAAAATGCATTATTACTGAACAAATTACATTTATTATGAGAAAAATAATTGGTAAATAGAAAATAATGCAATTCATACAAATATATACATTTTCAAAAAGATAAATGATTATAAAAATAAATGTAATTTATTACATTTTTATAAACAAAAACTTAGCATTTATTTTTAGTCCAAAATTTTTTAAAGCATGGATAAATACATAATGGAAAATGCATAACATGTTCTGTAAATAATCAATAGGTGCTGAGCAGTGCATAAGTATTTTCCCATACTTGGCAAGCCTACAAGGCACACATTTCCACCATCTGTCCTGAAATGTTTCATCTCAGTAGTTTCTTTGAAGAGTGCCTACAGAGGCAATCCTCCCTCTCTTAGTACCCTAGACCTGTTCTACAGGGCTGAGATCTGGAGATCTTGCTAACCAATCCAAACATATGGACAGTAGTATTGGTGCACAAAAGTATTAACTACTCTGAAGATATTGTTCCACCGGGTAGGCTGTGTGAATAAGCATTATCATCCATTAAAAGGAAGTCTACACAACTGCTCCAGCAAACAACCAAACATAAAGATCAAGGTTTTCATTTCAGCATCATAATAACATTTGTGAGTCCTTCCTGAAAATACATGGAAATTTAAGCAGCCACTGACAATGCTGCCAGAGGACCATCAAACAATCACCTCCATAATTGTTTCCTTCCGTGTTGCTAGTGGTTGATATCTGGTTCCTATTTCTCCAAATGAATGTTGAGATTCTGGTTGAGAACTGAATTGTGATTTATATGGAAAAGTTCATTGGCCTATTGTTTCCATCAAGATGAATTAGAATAGGCTTCTCTCTGTAAGAGGGTTAAGGAAACACAGAGAGCAGGTCATTACATATAAATATACTGCCATATAGCTTTCTGTACACAGTATGTTGACACAGCACATTTTGTGGATGCAAAAAGCTATGAAGAAACTGCTGCAAATCTTAATGATGTTTTAAAGGGAAAGTTATTCAATAATCGTTTTGTATTGAAGTGATCCAAAAATGGCTTTGAACAGGTCCTTTAGAGACATGGATATTTTGCAATTGGTTTTACAGTATGCTTAAAATGCTAACTGCATTTACAATTTGGCCACTTTTACCTAAGTCTGATCCACCACTCTTCTTTCCATTGCTGTCCACCTCAAAGAATCATTGTTTCTTTATGACCCTATCATCTCAGATTAGATATTTTGAGTAATAAGCATGGCATAATGATAATTAGATCTGTAAATGGTAGCTAGGCATAAACTGCAAGGAGAGCTGTGCACCAATCCTCAGTGATGATGGCACAGAATTGGTCAGGCATAGCACCTAAAGTTTGACCCCACCTTTTCATTGTGCAGGGTTCTCTTTTGGAAGGGAACAGAAGGAGGGCTGCCAGATCGATTTGGCCTACTAATCTGGTCATCTATAGCCACTGGTTTTTTTTTTTTTTTTCTGTTTTCTGAGGAATTGTCAACTTTACAGGGTCCTGGTGCTGACCATTTATACCCACAAGACTGGTTTATGGCTTTGAGCTTGATTATGGATCCTGGACTTGCTGCACTGGTGGGTCTCTGTTGAGGGAAAGTCTGCCACTATGCTTTCTGTTTCTTGTGGGTTGCCAGTCCTAAGTGAACAGAGGCACAGATACCTTATATCAGCAAATGGATAATCCTGATCAGAGGCAATCACAGGTACCTGAATGCTCACTCAGCTAGTTGGGCATTGCCAATCCTACAATGGAGTAATGTGTCTCAGGAAGCTCATATGGCTCTTGAAAAGGTGCTGCCTGAAGTTCCTATCAGGATAGGTGACTTCAGCCATTAGCAGTGGGGGAACAGGTCTTTGCCCCATGCCTAAGATCAGGGGGCTGTTTGATATTGTTGGACTTATCTCTATCCCAATAAACCTAGTTTCTCTAATGTCCAAGGAATCTGCAAAGAGTAGATGGTAGTAAAGCATAGGAATAGCACTATTTGGACTAGTCCATTTCAATTTGCAGCCATTTTGGGCCATTTAAGGGTTAAAAATCCTACTAATCATTTTCTCTCTGCAAGTACGTGGAATGTGAGGATAATATAATTCCTTTTATTAGTTATTTGGCAAAAATGTTCTAAAGTTACTTTTTTTGGCTAATCATGGGCCTCCGGATGTAAACCAGTTTTTCAGGTGGGAGCCTCAGAAGGTTAATGATCAAAATTCATATATCACTTCTGCAAAATGCAAAAGAAATATCATAACAAAATAAGGGGTTTATCAAAATAATCAACACACTGACAGCGACTGGAGTACATGCAATGCAATCATATCACAGGGATGACATCACCTGCGATGTGAGGTATATAAAGGGGAGAAGTATGATATCAGCTATCATGTAGCAGTGCCAAAGGGGCAGGTGAAATAGCTGTTGTGATGTAATTGTCAACAATGTCAGATCTGAGTGAACTCCAAAAAGACATGATCATTGGTGCGCGTCTTGCAGGAGCTTCAGCAACCAGAACGGCAGAAATAATAAGTGTAACACGAGGAACTGCATCGAAGATTATGACTATCTATCAAAAAAAGACAGGGTGTTGCTTCGAAACATGAAAATTATGGATGTCATCATCGAAGTTGTCAGATAGGGATAGGCGAATGTTGGCATGGATTATACAACAGAAGCACCAGTCGGAATGATCCCATTTTGGTCATAACAATTCATCAGGAACTTCATCTTACCGGTGTATTTATGGCAGTGCTGCAATTGACAAATCTCTGATTACCAACGTAAAACATGTAAGGTGGTACAAAGCACATAAAAACTGAGATGCTAAAGACTGGCAACATGTCACCTGCCCTGATGAATCGTGCTACACATTGTTTCCCACCACTGGTAGAATGTATGTCTGGTGAAAACCTACAGAAACCTACCACCCTGACTGTGAAACGTGGAGGTGTATTCCTGATGCTGCAGGGTGGCATATCATGGCATTCCTTAGAGCCATTAGTTATTATGCAGGGTTATGTAACATCCATAACGAATGAATCCATTTTTGGGGACCGCATGTTGTAAGGGTTGGGGACCCTATGTTGTGGGACTGCATACACCAGTATGTTGTGGGCATTGTTCTCTAATGACCTTCCTTGGTTTCAAGCAGATAGTGCACTCATGCATTAATCTGTGTAACAATTGCCGAATTGGCTACAAAATGTATCAAGTTGTGGTTTGCAGAGCATGAGGTACAGCAGCTACCCTGAAAACCTAAATCTCCAGACCTTAATATTATTGAACATTTGTGGGAATATCTGGAATGCAAGATCAGATCACACTTTCCACCTCCAGCATCATTGGCACAGTTGGGCCATATTTTATGGGAAGAATGGTCCCACATTCCATTACTGTATGTGCATGGCTTATATGTCTATTCCACGTCGAATTGCATCTGTTCTGAATGCCCAAGGTGGACCTACAGCTTATTAATAAAATGTTCTCAACAAACAGTACATGTTTCCATTATTTTGATAAACCCCTGTATGTTGCTGAAGATTTAAAAAAAGAACAACTTGCACAATTTTTTTTAAAGAGAACATTCTTAAACTTACCTCATACATTTCAACACTGTCAAATGAGTCTTGATCACCAAAAGATAAATCCTTGCTCAACTCTAAATTAACAATATTTCTAATCAGTAATATATACTTCAATTTCCATTTTTTAAATACATTAACAACAAAATTTTAAAATATTGTTCTAAACAATTATTATTTATTTTAAATATTGTTTCTAACTAATGGAATTCTTGACACAAAATATTTGAATCAGATGAAAATTTTCTGTGACAGTCAACTCTATTACAGATGTTATTTTAATTGCAAGAGCAATAACTATTTTAAAAAAAAAACACCTCGGCTCAATTTACATTAAAATTACAAAATTTAGAATGTTTCTAATTCTTGGAGAGTGAATGATAGACCCAAATAAAGCCATTGTTCAATATTACATGGAAACCGATTCTTTTTCTAGTATTTGAGTGTACAATTTACAATCATAAAAAAAATCACATATCAAAGTCAGTAAATGGTAGCTAGGTGGTCAATGGAAGGAGAGCTATGCACCAATTCCCTGTGATGATGCATAAAACTGGCCAGGCCTACCAGTGTGGCCTATGATCTGGACAACTATAGCTACTTTTTTTTCTACCCTGCTGAGGAGTAGTCAACCACACAGGGTCCTGGTGCTGATCATATATACCAACCTGAATGGAATAATGGCTCTGAATTTGATTATGGATCCTGAATTTGCTGCACTGGTGGGCTTCTATGGAGGAAAAATTCTGTGGTATTTTCTGTTTGTGGGTTGACAGCCCCAAGTGAATAGATTTACAACAGTGGTGCACCCATATGGGAGTGGGGAGGGGGGGGGGGGCAAGGGGCCCTGGCACCCTCCAAAGAAAAAAAAAACTAGAAAATTTTCCAAAAATCTTTTCCTAATTAAAATTTATTTTTTATATTTATGTTATGTCATGTCTTCTATTTCTACACTACTTATGAATTAGCTGTCACGTAAGGTAGAAATACCCTATAGCTCTTGGGAATCACGGTCATTGTGAACAAAAGGCAAATGAAGTAGCACTCAGACAGACCAAGCGCTACTTCGTTTGCCTGAGCCAGGCCAGCAGACCCCTCGGCTCCCCCTAAGATTAAATCCTGAGTGTGTCAATGATTTACAAGATATGTTTTATAGCTGGTGGATAATCTTGAACAGAGGTCATCGCAGGCAACCGAACTCTTTGCTTCTACCTGGCACTGTCAAATTCTACTTTGGAGGAAGTCTTCCAGTGTAGATGGCTTCAGCCTTTAGTGGTGGGGAAATGGGTTTTTACCCTATGTCTGCAATTAGGGAGCTGTTTGATATTGTCGGCATTTCCTCTCTCAATAAACAGTTTCTTTAAACATCCCACTAATCATTTTCTCTCCACAGGTAGATGGAATGTGAGGACTCTGCACAGAGCTTATTCTCTTGATGTCATCACACAAGAATTCTATCATTATAATTTAGATATTCTCAGCAAAGACCAGATGGACAGATAAAGCATTATTAAAAAGCAGATATTGCAAAAGACCAGATGGGCAGATAAAGGTTAGATTCTTAAAATTAAAGCAATTTAATTCTCTATGACACTGTTAAATGTTTTTAAGCACTTCAACACATGGGTTGGGTCGTTTTACCTCTGAGCGGCACTTTTTTGCACACCATGGGCTAAATGGCCAGGTCACAAGGACCCCGAAGGCTCAGAGAATGTTGGGGGAGGGGACCCACTGGAACAGCGGTTGGGAGACAGATGGTAGCCTCCCGTCAAGGCCATCCAGCGTGTTCTTTAACGTGCACAGGGTATGGCTCTCCCACACACGGGGCCACGGCTTAACGTCCCATCCGACGGACGGCGGCCTTTTCAAGCCCATCGGTGTTCCCTACTGACCGTGGGCAGGGCGGGGAAATTTTGGGAAATTCAACACATGGACTATGCTATCAAGTATCAATAATTATTAAAGAGAGATTTACGTACCATACCGTAGAGGATGGGAAGTAACAGGATCTCCATTAATATTCAGAGCTAAGCTTAGTTGATAATATATCCACTATCTAAAGTATACTATTACAATAGTACTAATGTATCTTACAACATATTTTTACCAAATAATAAATTATTATTTACCTGAATGCTTTCGGTGAGAAATTTAAAATTCGATGTTCTTGCCGGCAAGTGGAGATTAAAAGAAGGATGACGGCTGCCAATGGTCTACCCGCAATGGCGAATGAAATAACCATTTATACTTTTGATAGCATAGAGTGCTTAAAAAAGTTTCTGATCCACAATGCGCATTTCGCGCCCTTCCTATTGGCACTTCATCAGGTGGGAAGTGAGGAACTTAATGCAGGAGAGGCAGTTGGTTGTTGAGCGCGGGGAGGGGTGGGGTGCCATAAAGTGACATGTTAGTGGCTCAGCTCAGACTATTGGAGTGGTTGGCGGAAGTGCGGGTGGCCGTAATGCAATCTGCATGTAACGGAGGTTGGGAGAGGGTGTGGGATTATGGGAAATCACCAAGATCTGAGTATGTCGAGGGAAGCTTCACTATTTGTGGGTAGTAATTCATAATTATAATGACTGCGGTACTTTAGTGAATTAATAAATTTCGTAAACTGAAATTTAGGGTTAAGATAATTATGTTATTGAGGGTCTGAATAATTTGAACTATTATCAACAAATTTTTCCTTAAATTTTCGAAAATCTCCTAAAAAGTAACAAAAAAAAATGCTATTTTAAAAACGACAGATTTTGGAAGTAATTACAAAGTATGTACTGCCATATCCCCCCCCCCCCCCCATTTCCCAATCTTTTCTGTCACAAACCTTTTCAGCATTCCCAAGTTATATTTATGATAAATAATGAGATAAACTCGACTGTTCAATATCCACTAATAAATCAGCACTTTGACATCGATTCTGATTTTAGAGGAAAAATTGTCTTGAGCCAGGTGGGCTATGAACCCACGACCTCCTGATAACATGTCAGGTGCTGAGCCTCCTGATAACATGTCAGGTGCGGGCCACTGAGCTACCGGATGCCAATCAAGATCTCCTCTAATTAACGCTATGAACATTCCTTTTATGACACATATAGGTGCTATTCAGGCAATTTTAGCTACAAGTGGCTTTCTATTTGCCTTATATTATGTATAAATAATTATACATAATATAAGCTTCATTAATATAGTACATATCGTTTTAGACACTTCTTGTTGGGAAGCAATATTGGCAATTAACATCATACTGTCACTATTGCAATAACTCCAGATTCCCTACTGCCTACTAATAATTACTCTCTAAGCTCAGTTGATAATATATCCACTATCAAAAGTATACTATTACAATAGTATTAATGTATCTATAACATATTTTTACTAAATAATAAATTATTATTTACCCGAAGGCACCAGAACGAGGTATCCTCCAATATGCAGTATCAATTGCTGAATTTTAAACAATCACTTGTGGTGCACTGTAATTAGTGATATCTCTAGTATTGTTGCAAGCCACCTTCACTGCTTTCCAGACCTCACTTTAACTTACAAATGGTTGCAGGCAGTGAGCAAATGATTGACACTAGCATAGCAAAAGCTGGAAATTACTGGGCTCACTTGAAGCTTGCCCTGTATATCCCACACTTATAATTAAGGTGATGCAAGTCAGTTTTGAGTGTATTTACTACATTCTTATTGAATGGAAATCCTTAGAAAACAAATATTAGAGTAAATTATTATTTTTCATTTTAATTCAGAATTTAACATTCTGGTACATATTTTAGAAATGGTGGTAGGGTTTGGCCCCTCTGACCTCTAATGACAAGCCACCCCTGAAAAAAATGTTTTAATGGTTTTATTCTTCACCTTGTCAAACCCAGTTTAAAGGTATAGCAAAGTATGAAAAAACAAGCAATGCAAAATAATTATATATATATAAATAACTATATTTGCACAGTGGTAACATTCTAAATCTGTGGTTTCTAAACTCGGGGTTCTGATGCCACTTGAGATATTTTAATTCTGATGGGATCACAGTGCAATTGCTTAATGTCTAATACTGAAAAAAAAAAAAAAAAAATCAGATATTGTTCTTCATAAATCTCCTATTCGCACAAAATATAGAGCAGTCGATGGCCACTGATTTTTAAGAATAAAATCTGGTTACATAACAGTAATACAATTCTAAAAATTTGGTATAAATATTGCAATAAAAGTAAGATAATGACTTAATACTTTAAACTTAAAAGGCCATTATTAAGCTCATGAAGAAGATGAAAAACGTTTTTGGGAAGAATAGGCCATTAATATTCAGAGCTAAACAATTAACTGGAGATTATCCTGATAAAATAATTTGATTAAACTTTTGAAAACAGGGTCATGATGGTTTCAGAGACAGATATTTGAGCCAGAAACTAAAAAAAAAAAAAAAAATTAGGAACCACTGCTCTTAATTAATATTTCATATTACCTTGAAATTTATTTCCCATTCTAAATTCACATATATCATTTCTATGATGCTTATTACTTTATTACAGAAATAATATTGTAATAATAAACAAATTTTTTTCTTGCATAAATGCAGAACATACCTGCCAAAGGATCTCTGTTGAGTCCAAGCTTACTAATTATATACTGAGGAATGTCACTAGTAACTCCTTGTTGAATTTTAGCTTGTCCTTCTGCAGCTTCCAACAATCTATAGAATTCTTCAGGATCAAATTCCTGAAAGTAACAAATACTAACTGGAAAAAACTAGAGTAGCTAAATGTAGTGAGGAAACAGTTTTTCAGTGCATACAATTTACAAATAGCCAATCACAAAAAATTCTAAACTTAATTTAGTGAGTGTAAATTTAAAACTATAATTTAGAATTACATGAAGACAGTTTAAGATTTCTTCTTTACTTACTATTTATGTAAGTGGTAGCTAGGTTAGACACTAACAGGAAAGCTGTGCACCATTACCAAGATGATGCTTAGCACCATAGATGGCAGATGTATTTTTTTTCAAATGGGGGGGAGCAAAAAAACCATATCAATATTTCATAAGTTAAGTTGAATGATTCATTAATGAGTGCAGTTGCAAATTCAGCAATCATTCATAATACAGCTAAGGATGCAAAAAAAAAAGAGAAATATACTAAATATGCATTTAAATGTTTTTTTACATTAAAAAATAAAAAAAGATATGCTTCTGAAAATGAAAGAAAATATAAAAGAGTTAATACTTATATATTATTCAACATAAATATTTCACTGAACTATTCTATTCCATAAGAGGCAACTGTTCCACTTGTACCTGCCAATGAATAAGTACATAACCTCCAATCCCATTTTCTTGTGTTACAGAATGCTTATATTTTTCAAAGAAAACTCTCTCCTCAGAAGATCAGTTAGGCCTACTGATCTATGACCATTTTCTCACCCTGTTGAGAGGTGAGCAACTTCACAGGGTCTCACTGTTGATCACTTAACCCTTCCAGTGACCAGCCTGAAAAACTGTTTGTAATAACAGAGCAAGCTATTTCCCTGTAATCAGCCAAAACAATTTTAACTTTAGAGCTTTTTTTTCTTTTGCCAGAATTTTATATGACAAATTAATCATCATTTAATTCTGGATTTTATTAAAATAAAATATTTAACAAAAATGATGATGAATTCAGTTTTAATCTTTACAGTGCCAGGTGTTTTTTTTTTCTCTAAAAATTCAACTCAACTTCTGAGTCTTATTATGAAATGACTAATGAATAAAATACTTTACATACTAAGAGAGAATTTAATTCTGAACAAAAACAAAAAGCAAAAATTGAACAAAGCATGGTAGGGAAGCAAAAAAAAAAACATGTTGCAAGTTCATTTGTAGTAATTTTTGAAAACTGATTAATCAGCTTCTGATACTTAAAGGGTTAATAATTTTTTTAGAGTCACGTAGTAAAAAAAAACACCCAGCAATGCAAATAAAAAAAAAATTAATATAAAGGTAAGACAAAAATAATTATAATGCATATGAACAGAAAGACTATTTCTGAAAAATATAAATTTTTACTTGAAACAAGAAAATTATTCTCTTTTTTCTCAGTGCTCTGCAGGTCTAGATTTCCCATCAGGTACATTATGCCCTAGCCTTGGGGTGCCGTCATTTAAATGCTACAATTTGCTTATTAAAGTAACAATAAAATTATTTTTTAACTAGTTAAAAGTATCCATGGAGAATGATTACTTTCTTGTCAAAATACTTCCTTTCCTGAGAATTGAACTCTTAAAAAAATATGAATTGTAAGGCAGTACACATTATAAAAGATTTAACACAGCTAAGTTAAATTAAAAACTTAATCACCATCCAAGCTGTTTTATTATTGTTTTAGTAAATCAAAATAGCATTTCAATTGGTGAACACAAGATAGTAGGGATGTTAGCCACTTCTTGTAGTAATATGTGAAGTACATCCTTTCCTGTTGCATGGATCACTTCACTTAGGCAGATTCTTGAGAAATGTTTAGAGTTTAAGAAACCTTTGGTTGCTAGCTTGTTGATTTCAAAAAGGCTTTCGACTCTGTTGATCATCATAATTTGTGGTTAATTGTGAAATCATATGGTACCAGACAAGTTAGTTGACATAATGAAAGCTCTCTATAATAACACTAAGTCATGTGTAAGAGTTGGTAAGGCTTGTAGCAATTGGTTTAGCATTACTTCTGGTGTTTGACAAGGATGCATTTTGTCTCCTTTTCTCTGCAGTTTGGTTATTGATTATGTTATGTGAAATTCACTTCAAGGGAAAGATTTTGGCCTTAAATGGTCTGCAGATATGAAAATTTCTGATTTAGATTATGCTGATGATTTAGCCCTTTTGGCAAATGATGTTGATGAGATGAACTCTTTCATTCGAGCTGTTGATGAGACTGGTAGTATGGATGGTTTGGTTATAAACAGAGAGAAAACTAAAGTGATGAAAATTGGTCAGGCAGGCTGTGATTCAGTTAATCTGAATGGATGCAGTCTTGAGCAGGTGTCACAGTTTAATTATCTTGGGAGCTATGTAACAGGTACTGGTGACGTGCGGCATGAGATGAACAGATGAATAGGGTTTGCCACAGGGGACTTTTAAGAATCTATGGAGAGTGTGGAGAAATAGGCATATACACCTAAAGACTAAAATTAGACTATATAATAGTTTGTATGTAGTCTTGAGTATGCTGCAATGAAGAAATTTTCCGCCCGCCTCACCCAATGAAACTGCTCCTACTCCGTGCAACTTTCGAGTTTTTCCTCCATGCAACAGGAAGGGATGTACTTCACATATTACTACAAGACTGTATAATAGTTCTAGGGTTAGTTATGGAAGTGAAACTTGGACACTTTGTAAACAAGATAACAGGAAGCTAGATGCTTTTGATTCTAGATGCTTACACAGTATCTTGGGTATTAAGTGGTTCAACTTTGTAACTAATGATGAAGTTAGACAAAGGAGTCAGCAACCTCTTTTAAGCAGCACATTGTGCAGAGAGAGACTCTGTTGTTTTGGCCATGTTGCCCATATGGATAATTATAGTTTGGTGAATAGGGTTACGAACAGTGTGCCTAAAGGCCTCAGAAAGTGGGGGAGACCTAGGATGCAGTGGACAGACAATGTCAAACAGGACCTTGTTAAAACTGGTGTGCAGTGGTCAGATGCAGCAGATGTGGCTCAAGACAGATATGCTTGGAGAACTAAATTGCATGGTGTAGTTGGACCTCAGTAGCCCATCGCTGCTTGATGATGATGATGATGATGAATCGACATGTTTCAACTATTAATGTCTCCATCCCAAGTTGGGTAAACAGTTCAATTTCGGAGATTATATCTGTGTGTCATTTTGTGGCTGTGCAGTATGGTTTGCAGCAGGTGGCACTGTTGTGGTCTTGTGGTCCTGCCCATGTGCTTCGTGTAGGGGTGGGATGTGTGGTTGCTCTAGTAGAACTGCACTGATCAAGGAACAGTTTCCATGGGTGAGGCGGGTGGAAAATTTCTTCGTTGCAGCATGTTTCTCTATTTTGGTATATCAACAGTTGTTCAGCAAGATCCAATTGAAACTTAGTCAGTGGGGCACAAATAATTTTGGTCAGGTAATTAATTTAATTAAAACTGATCAGGACCAGAACAAAAAAAAAAGGAATTCATATAATATCGTTACATGAAAACAATAACAATAAACCTTACTTAAGTGAAATGAAAAGAATCTGCCTAACTCAGATAAAAGAACATGAAAGGGATGTATGGTTAAAAAAACAAACCACTTCATTGGCAGGAGTGGTTTCTATTACCACTCTTGCCATTGTCAATTGTGGGAATGAGCCCACAATTTGACCTGACCAAAATTATTTGTGCCCCACCAACTAGGTTTCAATTGGATCTCGCTGAATAATTGGTGATATACCAAAAGAGAGAAGTGTGCTGCAACAAAGAAATTTTCCACCCACCTCACCCATGGAAACTGCTCCTTGATCAGTGCAGTGCTACTAAAGCATCCACATCCCCACCTGAAGCATGTGGGCAGGACAATGAAACCGTAACAGCACCACCTACTGCAAACCATATGGCACAGTCATCACAACACACACACACGAATATAATCTCTAAAGTACTTTTACCCAACTTCTCAAGAAGACATTAATAGTTGAAACATGCTATGTTACGGTGGTCTAAATATCATTGTGTGATCTGTGCAACAGGAAAGGACTTATTTCACATAGTACTACAAGAAGTGACTAACATCCCTACTATCCTGTATTCACCGATCAAAATACTATTATTTTTATTTACTAAAAAAATAATAAAACATCTTGGATAGTGATCAAGTTTTTAATAAAAGCAATATATTATGTTACTAAACGTATTGGGGTACTTCTATATCACATGAATGGAAAATCACATTCTAAGATCCTTAACTCTGAAAATAAACTTTTGTATAGAAAAATGCTCCAGAAAATAAATTGTAGATCTCAATCAAATTTATCCAATTTTGGTTTTAGAAAATATTAGTTAATTATTGAAATAAATAATGAAGCTAAAATATTTGACAGCAGAAATTGCCAATACATTTGTCCCAAACATTGTTTCAAAATAAATGTGAAGTTAAAAAATATTACCCAAACTCCTAAAATTACATTTATTTCAGTAAATAATTTGTTATAATTTCAAGGCAAATTCTTGAGAAACAACATTGATGATAAATATTTCAGTTTCCAAAACTTTTTAAATTGTAAAAAAAAATTGCTGAAAAATCTAGATCTGGAGTTTTCCATTTTTTGTGACATTTTGTTACAAAATGCTAAATTTAATGTTACAGAGCTTTGAATACAGTTTTCTATTCGCACAATATGAAAGTGTCTTATATTTCTATAAGAGAAATTTACTCATTCCCAGAGCAAAAAAAAGGAGGTAGAAAAATATTTAAATTATACATGTTTAATTTGAATTTTAAATATTACTGCATAATGAATATTACAAGTTATATGCTATACTAATTCAAACTATACAGCAATTTGTTTAAAAATGTTTAATTCATGATTATGCTGTATGACTAAAGACTTTTGAGCACTAGTCTACATTAAGCTTAACACTATCTTCACATAGTCAAGCTATGAGATTTATTTAACATGGTGAACTATGACTTAAGGAGACTTTTATATCTATAAAAAGTTCCCAAGTAAAGATGTAAATTGCTACCATTTCTTAGATGTCTTCTAGAATTCTTGCTGGCTCAGCCGGTTGCACTATCCTCCTTGTGTTATTCTTGCAGGGCTCTGCTTCCAAGATTTCATCTGGATTACCATTAGCTTCCCATTGGCAGTTGCTGAATGTATAGCACTGATGTTTTCCATTCAAAGTTCTGATACCAGTTCAGGTTTTTGCATTGAAGACACTATTCTGAACATGTTTCACCATCACCTCACAGGCTACGTTACACAATCTTCAGAACTCATATTGTAGAACACAAGTTGCTCAAAAGATCCCCTTATTTTACATTTAAACAACTTAAAAGAATAATTAATGAAATAGGCTCAGCGTATTTCAAATCAACTCATAATAAATTGGCACTTTAGTATCAATTTAAATATTACAGGAAAAATTGTCGAGCCAGGTGGGATATGAACCCACGACCTCCTGATAACATGTCAGGTGCTCTGGACCGCTGAGCTACCAGCCGCTGATCAAGATCTCCTCTAACTAGTACTATGAACATTCCTTTTATGTTTCATATAAGTGCTGTTCAGGCAATATTTCTAGCCACAAGCGACATTTATATTAGCCAATAGAAGGAAGCATGTACGACAAGTATGCAGATATAAATAATTAATGAAACAGGCTCGACATATTTCAAATCAACTCATAATAAATAGGTACTTTAGCGTCGATTTAAATATTAGAGGAAAAATTGTCTTGAGCCGGGTGGGATATGAACCCACGACCTCCTGATAACATGTCAGGTGCTCTGGACCACTGAGCTACCGACCGCCGATCAAGATCTCCTCTAACTAGCGCTATGAACATTCCTTTTATGTTTCATATAAGTGCTGTTCAACTTAAAAGAATTTAACGATACCTCCAACTAAATAAATGTTAAAACATCTTTAAAAAGACTCATTCAAGTCAAATTGAAGTTAACGAACGTTAAAATCATAAACAACAACATTAAAATCCAATGGGGACCCCCCTCTTCACACTGTCAGGGCAACATGTTTCGTCCCTGCACCAGCAGGACTTCATCTGGCACTATACCATATCATGCTGCCAGAAGGGGTGGAATCTCCGTATTACACAAGTGCTCTATGCAAATTAATCAAAATATTTTCGGTATATTGCAATTGATATTTATTTGGCGGTGCTGCTATAGTCTTATAGGTTAAATTTTCTATTTATATTTGATTTTAAAGTATTGTTTGAGATTCTAATTTTCTAATTTCTAATTTTTATTCCTGTTGATGTTCTAATTTATGTCCATATGTTCTGTATGTTTTCCATATGTATTGATTCCCCCCCCCCCAATTTATTTTCAGCATCCGGTATTTCTACATTATACACCCCTCCTGTTAGAATATGTTTATCTCTATCGTTAATAATTAATTTTTTTATTGTATTAGTTACCGTATGTGGCATTTTTAATTCATACTTAATTAAGGTATTTTTCATAGTTTTAAATATACCTAAAATATAAGGAAAACTGTATATTGTGTTTTATTTAATATTTGTGCATGATTAGGTTGTGTTGTTTGCTGCATTTTAAATTTGGCTGTTTTCTGAATTTCATCCATGAATTTATCAGGATATCCTGCAGACTTTGATATATCATATATTGTTTTTATTTCGTTCTGTAGTATTTCAGTGTAGATGAGTATCTATAGGCTGATATGAAGTATGGGTTTATTGCTGATTTCTTATAATTAATAGGGTGTGTGGAGTCGTATGGCATTAAATTAGGAGTAAGCGTAAATTTTCAATATATCGCAGTAGTGCAACTTAAATGTTCACGTTTAATTAATACATCAAGGTATGGTAACTCTCCATTAACTTCTGATTTGTGTGTGAATTTTATGGAAGGCATAATACTATTAAATGTATATATTAATTTTTTTAGTTCATGTGCAGGGTGATCCCAAAAAATTAATATATCATTTACGTAACGTGGGTATAATGATGGTATATATTATGCTATTTTCATGACTGTTTCTTCAACATGGCACATAACAACGTTGGCCATGAGTCCAGACAGAGGGGATCCCATTGGGATCCCCTCTGTCTGAACCCAGGGCCGACCACCAACAACTAACCAATAGATGTGGTGGCCAGATCCAGGGCCTCATGTACACTAAAGTACTGTTGTGCTGTGGGTCTCGCGACCTTTAATCACTCCGCTTTTAGCCACATCACTGCATTCAAAATAGTTGTATTTGGATACAGAGACACGATGTCTAGGGAGTGGATGGTGACTCTCAAAGAAGCCCACCAGTGAAACGAGTTCAAAATCCATTATCATGCTCAGTGTCATTAATTACACAGTACAGTGGGTATAAATTATCAGAATCAAGGGAATGGAAAAGGAGGGTTACACTAATCTTGTAACCCTCCCTTTCCATTCCCTTCCAGAAGTAAGAATCTTTTGAAAGAAAATTAATGACCTGTGCCATGAGAAGGCAGTGTTGTACTTCAGCTAGGCCAATCCAGTTATGTGCATCATCACAGAGAATTAGTATTCAGTTCTCCTTCCCGTGTATGTTTAGGTTGAAACAATGTGAGAATTCTCTATTAATTTAGCAGAATTTTGTATAAACACAGTGGCAAATTATTTTTCTTTGTTTTCCCCCTAGCATATATTTGGTGTTTTTTTTTTCTAGATGAGGAGTGGTCAACCGCACAGGGTTCTGGTGTTGACCATATAAACCTACTGGACTCGACTGAAATAAGGCTCTGAGCTTGATTATGAATCCTGAATTTGTTACACTGGTTGGCTTCTGTAGAGGGAAAATTTTCTGCTGTGTTTCCTGTTTGTTTGTGATTTTAAAGCCCCAAGTGAATAGATTCACAGGATATGTTTATCATATTGTGGATAATCCTGAGCAGAAGTCATCGCAAGCATCTGAACTCGTTTCTATGGGCATCGTCGAATTCTACATTGCAGAAAATCTTCCAGTGTAGATGGCTTGTCTTTAGAGATGGGGAAATGGGTCTTTGCCCCATGTCTGCAATTAGGGAGCTGTTTGATATTGTCAGCATTCCCTCTTTCAATAAACATAGTTTCTTTAAACATCCCACTAACCATTTTCTCTCCATAGGTAGTTGGAATGTGAGGAATCTGCACAGAGATTATTCTCTTGATGTCATCACACAAGAATTCTATCGTTATAATTTAGATATTCTCAGCTTGCAAAAAACCAGATGGACAGATAAACGTCATATTCCTAAAAATAAACTTGAATTTCTTTTTTCTGGGAAGGAAGAAGAATTTCCGAGGTGTAGGTTTGCTTCTCAGCAGACACACTAGTTGATGCTCTTCTAGGATACAAGCGCATTAATGAAAGGTTTCTTACAGCAAAATTTTAGACAAGCATTAAAGACTTGAATGTTATCTGCCTGTTACCCCCCATTGAGGATGCCAATGAAGATGAGAAGGATAGGTTTTATACATTACTTCAGGATATTTTCAATTCTATCAAGAAAGGATATATATTACTCTTGTTCTAGGTGATTTCAATGCCAAAGTTGGTACTGACTCTGACCTTTGGGGAGGGTGATAGGACCTTTTGGTATTGGTAACTGCAATGGGCAACATCATCAACAACAATCCTACAGGTAAGTAAACTCAATGGTTTCAGAATAACTAACACTTATTACAAACAACACGACATACATAAGTACACATGGGTTTCACCTGATGGGTTGCATAAGAATATGATTGATTGTATATTAATCAACAGCAAATGGGCTAGTTCTGTTAGGAATACCAGGGAATATATAGGGGAGCTGAAATTGAATCTGCCCATTACCTTGTTAAAAGTATCTTGCAACTTAGACTTAAAAAGTTTTGTGCTAAAGTTCAAAAATTTACCTTTAATGCTGAAGCTCTGAAAGACCAAGTTATAGCTAAAGCCTACCATGGTAGGTTACTTAGTCATTATGACAGTCATGGTTTGCTTACTACCGAAGTTGAGGAAGAATGGGGCCGATTTAAACAGGCTTTTTTGGAAACTAACAGTACTCTTTTAGGAAAAAAGGAGTAGAGGAGGCAGAATTATTTGAGTGATAAGGCACTTGAGCTTATTTCAGAAAGAAGGAACTGCAGGAATGTCCTTCATCAGTGCCCTACTAGTCCTAATAGAAAGGATTACAGAGAGCTTAATAAACGTGTAAAAGATCAGTTAGCTACTGATAAGAATCTTTGGCTTCATGGCTTGGCTGACAAAGCTGAGGAAGCAGTTAGGCTACAGAACAGCAGAGAGCTGTACCAGATAGTTAATGTGTTATGTGGTAGAAAACGGACAGGCACACAGAAATTGAAGGATAAACAAGATAAGGTTATAGAAGGGGAGGATTCTGTCATGGCTAGATAGGCTGAGCATTTCAGTGATGTTCTAAACAATGTGGTTAGTTCTACTCCCATTGTTTGTAATGATGATAGATGCATTGGTGGCTTTAATATTGGTCCTATAACACAATCTGAAGTTATTTTGGCTATTTCTAAACTTAAACTTCATAAATCCCCAGGGGTAGATGAAATTACAACAGAAATGCTCAGAGCTGGGAATGTTTCGGTTACCACTTGGATGACTGAAATTTTGAACATATCAGCCTACTCTCTGTTCCAGGGAAAGTTCTTTGCATGATTGTGCTTAATAGAATTAAGAATCTGGTTGACAGGCAATTGCATCATGAGCAATGTGAATTCAGAAGTGGTAGGGGATGTGTGAGTCAGATATTTTCACTTAGGCAGATTCTTGAGAAATGTTTCGAGTTTCAGAAATCTTTGATTGCTTGCTTTGTTGATTTTGAAAAGGCATTCAACTCTGTTGATCATCATAATTTGTGGTTAATTGTGAGATCATATGGTATCAGACAAGTTAGTTGACATAATGAAAGCTCTCTATAATAACACTGAGTCATGTGTGAGAGTTGGTAAGACCTGAAGCAATTGATTTAGCATTACTTCTGGTGTTCGACAAGGATGCATTTTGTCTCCTTTTCTATGCAGTTTGGCTATTGATTATGATATGTGAAATTCACTTAAATAGAAAGATTTTGGTCTTAAATGGTCTGGAGATACGAAAATTTCTGATTTAGATTATGCTGATGATTTAGCCCTTTTGGCAAATGATGTTGATGAGATGAACTCTTTCATTTGAGCTGTTGATGAGACTGATAATAGAGTAGGTTTGCTTATAAACAGTGAGAAAACTAAAGTGATGAAAACTGGTCAGGCAGGATGTGATTCAGTTAATCTGAATGATTGCAGTCTTGAGCATTTGTCACAGTTTAATTATCTTGGGAGCTATGTAACAGACACTGGTGATGTGTAGCATGAGATTAACAGACGAATAGGGATTCTGCCGGGACTTTTGTTCTTTCTAGTGTTAGTTATGGTAGAGAAACTTGGACACTTTGAATAAAAGATAACAGGAAGCTAGATGCTTTTGATTCTAGATGCTTACGCAGTATCTTGGGTATTAGGTGGTTCAACTTTGTAAGTAATGATGAGGTTAGGCAAAGGAGTTGGCAACCTCTTTTAAGCAGCACATTGTGCAGAGAGAGACTGTTGGTTTGGCCATGTTGCCCATATGGATAATTATAGTTTGGCGAATAGGGTTACGAACAGTGTGCCTAAAGGCCTCAGAAAGAGGGGGAGACCTAGGATGTGGTGTGCAGACAATGTCAAACAGGACCTTGTTAGAATTGGTGTGCAGTGGTCAGATGCAGCAGATGTGGCTCAGGACATATATGCTTAGAGAACTAAATTGCATGGTATGGTTGGACCTCAGTAGCTCATGGCTGTTTGAGGATGACAATGATGTGAGTGCAGTGCAATTTTTATTTAACTATACTACTAGAATAATGTTTTCTTTAAGTTCACTGGTTCACATATTCATATGAGCATACAAATATATCAGGGTACAGAAACCAGGAATCAAACCAAGTTTTAAATTCTCTAAGTATGTTATAGTGAAAGTACATACAGTTAACCCTCGATTTAATGGACTAACAGAGGGAAAGAGTGTTTCGTAATACTGAAAGTCTTAAATCTGACATTTATATGATGATGCACAGAGTACATGACTATATTTTATAATAAACAATGTAATACATTAACACCACCATTAACCCTTCCAGTATCCATGTTGCCTGTACACTTTGACAAATCTGAAATGACTGGCCAAGGACGTATGCATCTGTTTTTAGTACAACAAAAAAAAAACTGTTTTTTTTTTTAAATTAAAATTGCCGTTGTAATTTTTTTTCATATATATCTTATAAAAATATATAATTCAGGCTTGAAAAATAATATTTTGTTTTTCAATTTGATACATATTTTATTAAACTACAATATAAATAATTTTACAAAGCCATCTGATTGCCATTTCTTAGAAGCACTAAACAGTACTGCCAATTTGCTTGTTAACATTCCTATTTGCTGAAGCAACCTTCCGATTTAAGCTCACAAGTTTGATTTGAACTATTATCAACACATTTTTCCTTAAATTTTTGAAAAACTCCTATAATTTAACAAAAAAAAAAAACTGCTATTTTTTAAAATGACAGATTTTGGAAGTAATTACAAGGTACATCCCATCATATTTTTTCCCCCGTTAAATGCTCTTTTCTGTCATAAACCTATTTCAGAATTCCCAAGTTATTTTTATTATTTTCCCCAGCTTTCTATGCATCTTTTCCACTCTTAAAATAGAAACAGGAAGTAAACACATCCTTCTTAGAAATTCTGGTTGCAGCTGCATTTAATTAGTTATGCTTCACTGAGCCAAACAAGACACAGATGGCTGACACATGCTATCTCTGTTCTGTGTGCTTAGAAGTGTCTTTTCTTTTACAGTTTTGGTTCAGCATAATGGATACCCTTTGTATAGTTAGCATTTACTTTTTTATATTTAAACCTTAGTTTTCATTTCAGTAGATTTATTTTCAGACATTAGCAATCTTTTGGCCAATTGATAAGCATTGATTTTTTTATGGTTAGGCTACATTGTATGGCCGGCCTACAGTTTGTTGCTGTGGATATTTTAACATCACGTTAGCTTAAATGTTAATTTTTATTTTATTATTTATTACTTTTCTACTAAAAATTTGATCTGGTGTCATTTTCTGAAAATAAATGAAGCTTTGGATATGGAAGCAAATTTATTTCTCTAGAGTTATTTCTGCAAGTTAGCAATCTTTCAGTTGGCTGATTTATCAATCTTCTTGAGTTATGCTATATAAGAGGCCAGCTTAAAAGTTGTTGTGGATAATTTATTTAACATCCCATTAGGCTATATGTAATTTTTCTCTTATTATTTCTTTATAGCAAAAAATTTAGAGCTTGTACCGTGTTCAGAAAATGAATGTCTTGGATACAGAAGTAAAATAGACTTTGTTGCTATGGAAATCAGCCATCACATGGGAGGGCAATTTCAGGAAGGCTTCCCCTCCGTTAAATTCACTGTGAAAATTTCACCCCCCTCTCAATTATGAAGTATTGAATAACAATAAACATCAATCTACTTTCTAAATAAATGTCTCTCCTGGGTTCAATCTGGAAGTTGGATAATTTTTTTCACACATGCCTCACTCTCTAAGAGTTTTATATTTATTATTTTTAATCAAGAACAGGAGCTGTCAATTTAGCTAATATTAATCAAAAAATATAATTAAGTTTTTAATAAATGAAAACTTTCAACCATGTAGCTTTTACAGAACCTGACTAGCAGCTGCTTTAACATGAGATGCTTGCTCTAAACCACTCGTGTACACACACACACACACACACAAACATTCACACACAGACATGTTTCAGTATGTATATGTACTGTAGATATATTACAATTTTAATATTATATTTTATCTCTTCAAATCTCTCATGGAAGTAGGGTATTTAATAAGAAATTATTTATAAAATTACTTTGCAATTATAAAATAAGCAAAACTTGAATTTATCTCACCAGGCATTCCAGTAGACGAGCAGGGCGAGAAATGATTACTAGCAACTTTTTTATTAGAATCTTTAAGTAATGTGCTGCTGCAGGAGATTTTTCCAGGCACTAAACAAAATTATAAAAATAATTTGTATTTTATTAAAAATATTTGATTTGAAAGTTATTTTAAAACAACAACAACTGATATTTAGAGAAATTATTACTAGTATTAAATAAAAAAAAAATAAATACCCCCTCAATCAGCTGCTTGCCACAGAGGTCTGACAGGAGCCTGTCAGTTTATATGCCACAGTAGAAGATCTGAGAGGATGGCAGAACCTCAGCAGAAAACAACACGAACATCCATGCCTTACCTGGGGCTCGAACCCAGGTCCCGTAGATCAGTAGCCAAGCGCGCTAACCACTCGGCCACGGGATCGCTACCTCATTAGAATTAAACTTAACTTACTAAGCTTATATATAATGGTAATTTACTAAAGTACTGAAGAGTCACACTTACTCATGATATAACAGTTTTGTTAAATTATAAGAGTAAAATACTTATTAGCATTTATACTACAAATGTTTGCCACAAAAACCTACTGAAAAATTATGTTGGGTAAAAACACTAGGAGGATTAACAAATTAGTTAACTGACTAGCAGAAAAGGTTTCTGTGAATATCCTGAGAATTCAAACTACAAATAATTAAGACAGTCAAAACACTCCAAAATGAACATTAGCATATATTGATATCTGTTAATTCCAAAGTTGTACAAAATGACATGAATTGTACTTCTGCTGTTCCAGCACTATGGTTTTATGGGCTATCAACTGCTATTAAAGTGATTTTATGACAACAATCAATATAAATTAATCAAACATTCAAATTAAAAAAACTCCCCCTGAAAAGAAAAGGAAAATAAATATATGTAATGACATTTTCCAGCTTCATTAACAGAAGATTTTCCAATTTTCTATGAAAGAATGAGGAACAAACTTTAAGTAACATTATCTCTTTGCCTTGTTTATTGATCATACACATGGTATAGTTTTTTCACCCTGCTTTGTTGCCATTCTTAATAAGTACTATCATCAAATTGAATATTTACATTTATCACTGTATTTGGCCTTAAATGGAATATTTGCATCTGATATATTAACTCTAATAAAATGGCATCTAAATTCTCAAAAAATTAAGTTGGACAAATTGTTCTAAAAAACTTTCACTTTTAAATTCTCCAGACACCTACCAATCATGTGCTCAGCAAATTATCAAAAATAGTGACCATAATTTCTTTAATTTTATTCTAGGCTAACATGCCTCGAATAATAATCATGAGAATCAACACCAACGTTTGTTGTAAGAATAATATGGTTAAACAACAATTTTTCTCTCTCCACTGCACTAGTCCAGAGCTGCCAACCTTAAACAATTTAAATTGTAATTTTTAAGAAGGAAAATTTGGAGTAATTATATGCACAATTTATGTAATGTACTGATTATTAATCAATGCATGAATACATATTGATTATTAATCTAATAAAAATATCAAAAAGTACAGACTTTGGCCATAGCTTCCACAAGCAGCTGCTTCCTGTGCCATGAGAGTAGAAACTACTAGTCAAAGCACTTTCACAAAATATTTGGGTGATTGATATTCCATCTGTTTTGTAGTGTTAATTTATGCAATACTTAGTTTAATCAATTATTAACCCTTTGTGCATTGGGGCCTAATTAATCTTTTCTGAATTCTAATGACCTGAAAATGGAACATTTTTGTAGCATAAAGTTGTTTTTTCTTTCTTTGTGAATAGAAATCAGCAATTTTTCTTTCACTTTTTTCAAATGTCAAAAAGGATATGTAAATCTGCATATTTCTTACCTGTTGAACAGCTTGAAAAAAGATTAAATTAAAAAACTTTAAAATTATCTATCTTACCATATGCACCCTAAAAAGTAGAAAATATATCTAAAACTTATCAATGGTGCAATCAGTCAGTGAATTCGTATCCATTTCAAAGGAAGATAGGGTATCAATAACCTTGTTGAGCAGATAAAGGGGGGAGTTTTATTACCTACAATATTCCGCACATCACAAGCTTTCAGTTGACATACAACCTATTTACATTCGGCCTCGCTTTTGAAAGATATAGAACAATTCTCATATTTTCCCTTTTTTTGGGGGGGGGGGGGATTTTTATAACCTGTGACACTCCCCATGTCACCCACTTTCATTTGATGCATAGCTCATTATTTTCAGCCCTTGTGTTTCAAAGATATACAGGAACAATCATTTTCATATTCCCCCATTTTTGGGGGGAAGAAAGCATGGCAGGTAAATATTTTATAGTCTATGACAATCTCCACTTCACAAGCTTTCATTTAACACGTAAGCATTAAGTTTGTCTGCCATGTTCGAAAAATGAAACACTGTCTTGACAAATCCACAAACTGGCAAATGGCAAGCGATTACCTATATACATATATATGAAGATATGTAAAAATTAATCCTTTTGCATAGCATGTGCATTCACTTCTTGAATAACTAAAAATAGCATGAAGAAATGAAGAAGTGATCCATTAGTTTATGGTTTTACTTTGCTGTACCATAGATTATTGACTGGTTTGATTTCCAAACCTTTAACAGAAGTTATTGATTATTATTACAACCAAATATTACATAATAAGCATCACACAATGCTTTTGGTCAATATTATATAGACTTTCAATTTTAAAAACTTTCCTTACCTTTTTGGTCTAGAATTTTTTTTATTGCTCTTCAAATATACACTTGATTAAGATGAATAATAACGATTTGGATACTATCAGAAATGAAATTTTATTACATTTCACATTGAAAAAACTGTGTTATCATCTACAGATGCTTCATAAGCTACACAAGGATTATGCAGCTAATGCAGCCATGTGTAGTGATCTTTTGGAAGCTGTAGAATGAGAAGATCTCATGAATAGCATTTTGTTCAGTGATGAGGCAACGTTTCACACATATAAACTTTATATGGATCTGTCACCAGGCACAAACCACTAAACTTTATGTGGACCTGTCAACAGGCACAATTGCATGATTTGGGCTGACGAACATCCACATCAAAATCTGGAGTGGGTTAGAGATTCTCCAAAGTTTAATGTTTGGTTGGGCATCACAAACACCAAGGTGTATAGCGCTTCTGTTTTTCTGAGAACACAATTACTGACAACATTTACTGAGATATGCTGGAGATATTTTTTGTGCTGCAACTTGTCTGATGGAATTATTGACACTGTTGTCTTCCAACAAGATGGGACACCACCCCCATTTTGCAAAAATTGTCTGTGACTACCTACTGAAACCTTTCTGGGTAGGTGGATCAGAAGAAGTTCTGTCAGATTTTGGACTCCAAGGTCACCTGACCTCACACCTCTAGTTTTTTTTGTGTGGGATTATATCAAATCAGAGGTGTACAAGATGAAGATTGACAGCATTAATCAACTGAAGGAGCGGATCACAGCTGCAGTGGCTAAGATTACACCTGATATCTTGGAAAGGGTTTACTGTGCTACCACTGAATGTTGGGATTTGTGTGTTGACATGCAAGGGGGTCATGTTGAATCGTATTCATGTTTTGTTGTTTTCATGTTTTTGATTCATTTATGACAAAAAGGGAATTAAAAAGCTTGTTCACAGAAATAAATAGCTACTTTATAAACACCCTGTATATAAAAAGATCAATAAAAAATACTGTTATACTAACTGAGCAAAGGCATGTTTATCCAACATTTTAAAAAGTCAAACTTCTGTAAACTGAAGCTACTGTAAATGGTATTTAGTCAGAGGCTGCATTTTACTGTATCTTGGTTAAACACAATTGACATTCCAAAAATTTAAAGTTTGCAGTGATTATGATTCAACAAATAACAGTTTTTGTGCTCAAATATACATATATATACACCAATCAGCCAAAACATTAAAACCACCTACCAAATATGATGTAGGTCCTCCTCTCGCTGCCAAAAGAGCTCTCACCCAACGAGATGTTGGTAGGTGTTACTTGATATTTGTTACCATGACTGCAACAGAAGATCCCACAGTTCCCACAAATAATGTGGTTGGGGTGACGCGGCTCATACCCGTTTCTCCAACTCAAACCACAAATGCTCAATAGAATTCATGTCCAGCGAATTTGGGGGCCATGGCAATAAATGGAAACCTTCCATTTATTCCTGAACCTTCTTTGAATTGTGACATGGGGCATTGTCTTGTTGAAAGAAGCCATCTCCATCAGGGAATATAGTCGCCATAAAGAGGTGTACTTGGTCAGCCAATTTACATTCGGATGTTCAGGTAGACGACAGCTTTCAGAGTTTGCTCTACAGGGATAATTGGTCCAAGTGTTCCCAAGAAAATATTGCCCAGACCATCACCTCCCTCCAGCCACTTGGATCCATCCCACAGTGCATTCAGGTGAGAAGGCTTCCATGGGTAAACACCGCACACAAGTTCATTCATCCACATGGTGTAACAGAAAATGGGATTCGTCTGACCATGTGACCTTCTTCCAGTCTTCTGTGGTCCAATGTCGATGATTATGAGCCCACTGCAAACGTTGACGACAGTGAATGGCTGTGAGCATAGGCACACGAATGGGGCTGCAGAGACCCATATCAAAGAGCTTATGATGAACTGTATGTTCAGACACATTGGTCCCTTTACCACAATTGAAATTATGGGTAATGCCAGCCATAGTAGCCCTCCTGTTGCTGCAGACAAGACGAGATAGCCTGCACTGACCTCTGGTATCAATGAGGCATGGCCGGCCCACACCTTGTCGATGGTTCGAGTATCACCTGTTTTGGACCATCTATGATAGGTACTAACTACTGCATAGTGTGAGCAGCCTACCAGTGCTGCTGCTTCAGAGATGCTCTTAACAAGGTGCCTTGCCATAACGATCTGGCCTTTGTCAAAATCAGATAAATCCTTTGCTTTTCCCATGTTGAGACAATATAAAATACTGCCTGCGAGAGCTCCGATCCAGGTATTATATATATCATTCGCAACCTTTGCATGTGACACCGATTGTCTGGATGCACGCTTCTTTGCATAATGCAGAGGTGGTTTTAATGCATTGGCTGATCGGTGTATATGTAATGTGCTGTCATGCAAGAGAGCTGTGACAGTAGTAGGCTTTATAGGGATAACTGCATGATTATTGAGATCCAGATGTTAAAGATGACTTGGTAATGCACTGGTATCATGTTGGTTCATGGTGACACTGCAACTGCTGGGGTCTAGATTCAAGTTCCAGAATAGCATGGTAATTTATTCTGTCATAACCTACAGATAGACTAATAGCTGATCACAAATTAAAACAAAGTTTTCTGCTCCATGACTTCATGAAGGGAAACATGTTTTGCCACCTGTCATTCAAGTTACAAATTAAATCATAATATAATTATGGCTACAGCACTTTGAAGAATAATAAAAGTGACATATTATATGTACTGCTGTAGTACAATACTGTGTGAATTAGTTGGGACAAGCGAAGGAATTTCCTCTGCACAGTCTAAACTGCTGCAAGAATAAACTTGTTCGTAACCTTCTGCTGCAAGTCTAAACTAGCGTGTGTCCTTGCAATGGACATGCACAAGTTTAGGCTTGCAGCAGAGTGATATCTGCAAGTCTAAAATTGTCTGTTGTGTTACTCTGCTATTATTTACACTTCCACTTTAGTTGGAATTGATATTTCATAGGCTAAGGACGTGATTATGTAAGTAGTTTACAATTTTCATTGGAAACTTTTTTTATCAAATACATCATGGACATCACGCCTCGTAAACGAGCTAAAATAATCGTTTCAGGTGAAAACACTTACTGCTAGGCAGATACCAAAAGCAGTTAGCATCGGGAAATCCAGTGCTTCACCGATCATGAAGTTGCATATAAGTAGACAGGGTCCGTGGACATGTCCCGTAATGGATATTGTGGAAGAAAAACCACCCCTAGAGATGATAGTCTAATTCAAAGAATTAGTATAATAGACCCGAAGACCAGTGGAGACACCAAAAGGGAGATTGCGTCTCATGGGGTTAATATAGATGCTTCCACCGTACATCGTCGCCTTCTGGAGTGTGGCTGCCGGGCTCGACGCTTCTCCAAAAAGCAGCTTTTGACACCCACTATGAAGCAAAAAAGGCTATCCTGGGCAAAGAAACATCGAGACTGGACTGTGGAGAATTGGGAAAAAGCGATATTTTCCAATGGAACCCACTTTGAGGTGCATGGCTACGGGTCAAATTTCGTTCGCCGCTCGCCTGGAGAACCTCTTTGATCCGGTCACATCCAGCAATCCCCCAAACACCCACCCAAGGTCATGTTTTGGGGGTGTTTCACAGCTTCCGGGCCAGACGCTTCACCCCATTGAAGGAATGATGGACAGCAAAAAGTACATAGGCATTCTGGAGGCAAAAATGGTCCCAACACTGCAGAAGCTGTTTCCTAACGGCGATGGGGTATTTCAACAGGATCTGGCTCTATGCCACAATTCTAAGCTTGCTAAGAGCTTCTTTACCCAGCAACATTTGAAGGTATTGGAGTGGCCAGGAAATTCACCTGATCTAAACCCCATCGAAAATTTGTGGGCCATTATTAAAGCGTGCATAACTAAAATGGATTGCATGACGAAAACCAAAATGATAGAAAGTGTCATGAAAGTGTAGTACCACGACCCTGAAGTGAAGATGTGTGGAAAGATAGTGGCATCAATGGTTGAGGGGGTGAAAGAAGTAATTAAAGCTAAGGGGGTCACATTCACTATTAACTATGTATACTATTAAACAAATAAATATTTTAGTTGTCTTTGTTACTGCATTTTCCTATTGTCCCAACTAATTTGCACAGTACTGTACTCAAAAGGTTAAATAAGAAGTGATATTCAATCAGACAACATGCAAGTTTGGAAAACTATCTTATGCCTATATTTGACATCATCTTAAACTATTAATAGTCTTACCTCATTTAGAAGTCTTTCCAAATTTTCTGACATTTCAAAGAAGTAATGTGAAGTAATAAGTTGACTATGTGATTGCAGAAGACAATCCTGTGCCATTTGCACAATCTGGTGATGAACAAATCGTGCAACTGCATCTAGTGAATCAACATGTTCATAATCTTTATGATCCTTCAAGAATTGATGCAGTTTTTCTTCCATCTGTTGGGTTGCCTGAAATATTATGTATTTTATTATATTTAATTTTGTAGGTCAAAAGCAAAAGTTCAAAACATAAATTTTGCACTTAGATGAAATATATACTAAACAGTGTTAATTTCAATTTTTGAACCAATATTTTTAACAGTTATTTGATTGTATATTCATTCCTATTTGATTTACACTAACATTTGTGCTTTATAAGATTTTAATAATTGTGACAATAAAGAATGGCCTATGCATGAAGTAATCTATGTATTAATATAGATTAGCTTAAAAGTATGGAGGCATTCAAAAAGTCCTTGACATGTGCCTGTAGATATGTATTCATTACTCCAGTTAACAAGGTATTATTGATTTGCTGATTTTACAAAGCCTCTGAAGTTAATAATGCTGATTTGTTTGAAAGCTTGTCGAAATTTGACATTACATGTTAAAAACACTGTTACGGGATGGATGTGCAAATTCAGAAAAGGAAGGGCAGAGCTTCAAAGATATCCCTCATGCACGAAGACCGAAGGAGGTTGTGAACAAGAGAACCATTGTTGCTTTTCGTGGACTCATTAAAGAAAACCCATACATCACTGTTCAGGTAATAAGTTTCAATGTCAGTGTGGAAACAATTATTAACATTTAAACTTCCAAGAGATCTGAACCATAAACTGCCAGAACAGCTAAAAAAGGGCTAGAGTCGACTCGAGTAAGGAAATGCTGGCAGTGTTTGAATCTAGTGGTTCCAAATAGTTAACAGACATTGTCACAGGTGATGAGATGTGGTTTTATTACTATACAATTCCCAGAATGATCAACAGCTGAGTTTGGGTTGTGGAAGATGAACCACATCCCCAAATCCTCGGGGGCGGGGGTGGCTCAGTCAGTAGCGCGCCAGGCTCGTAATCTGTAGTTCCCAGGTTCGAGTCCCAGTTGGGTCAGCGTTGAGATTTATCTCCGCAAAATTCCCCGCCCTGCCCATGGTCAGTAGGGGACACTGGTGGGCTTGGAAAGGCCGCCGTCCGTCGGATGGGATGTTAAGCCGTGGCCCCGTGTGCGGGAGAGCCATACCCTGTGCACGTTAAAGAACACGCTGGATGGCCTTGACGGGAGGCTACCATCTGTCTTCCAACAGCTGTCCAGTGGGTCCCATCCCCCAAACTTCTCTGAGCTTTAAGGGTCCTTGTGACCTGGCCATTTAGCCCATGGTGTGCAAAAAAGTGCCGCTCAGAGGTAAAACAACCCAATCCAACCCAAATCCTCCGACAAGACTTTGCTCAAGGAAGAGGATGTTCACAATATTTTTCAATTCCCAATGAGTGGTAGCCATGAACAGCTTACCTGAGAAAATGACTATAAATGGCCAATACTACATTAAGACTGTCTGGCCCAAAATGGTTAAGGAAGTCAAGGGTTCTCCTTCATAACAATGTCAATGCTCACAAAACCCAGAAATTACGGCCTATCTGAAGTAGGAAAAAATCAAACAGCTACCCCATCCTGCACATTCACCCAATCTTGTACCACGAACTTTTTGTCACCAAAAAATAAAAAGGAACTTGATGGAAAGCCTTTTTCAAGGGTGCGACCTTGCAAAAACATTCATACAGAGTTGCAGAACATTTCCTAACAGGAGTACCAACAAGTATTCCAGAATTGGCATAGATATCTACAACTTTGCATAGATGCTGGAGGGAAGTACTTTGAAGGACAGTAAAAGTTTTGTTGAGGTAAGGTCAATAGTTTTTGTTCTGTAGATTCATGTCAAGAACTTTTTGAAGCCCCCTCGTAATATGAATCACATAATAAAAAAAGCTGATTAATTATTTAAAGAGTAAAGCAATTATATTTTATTAATAATGGAAAAAATTACTTTTATCCAGACTAATATTTTTAAGAATTAGAAATAACCAAATTTCTCATTAAAAAAAAATTTAATTCAAATGTCATAATATTCTGATCCATGGCTTTATACCTAAAATTAATTCTGAACTCCTATGCATAACTGCTTTTAATATTTCCTTAAACTTCTAGTTTTAAGAAATGCCTGTATTTTTTTACTTTTCAAAAGGTTTGTAAAGGAAAGCAGATTATTTCTACTTCGGTCTTAGTGAAAGCTTAAAATTCTTGTGTACTAAAAATATTGTGAATCAATATGCATTCACTGGCCACCTTATTAGGCCATGTTAAGCCAATGGTAATTCAGACATAAAACTCAGCAACTTCTTAAATAAGCTTTCTATGGAAAAATGTGACTGAAGATAACTGATAAATCTGTATGTTGATGATTATATTGTCAGCAAATGTAACTTCAGTCTTAGTAAGCATATCCTTTTATGAGAAGGCTTATAAAAGCTAGATGTACTTCTAGAATTCTTCTCTGTCCTTTATATTGAAAATAATTTTTAAAAAATAAGAAGATAAAATTCATGTGTAATGAAAAATATTGCCAATGATAGATATAAGAAATGTTTAATATATATGGAATTATCAATTTACATTTACAGTTACATATTAGATGCTTCATCCTGCTAAATCACCAAGCTGTCATTTCCACTCCTCTATGTAAGTCAATGATATATTGCATTTTTTACTACACTCTGTTCAACAAAAAATTGCCCCACCAAAAAGGATGGGTTGGGGTTGTTTTTACCTCTGAGCAGCACATTTTTTGGCACACAATGGGCTAAATGGTCACACACATTGCCACAGCTTAACATCTCATCCGATGGATGGCAGCCTTTTCAAGCCCAATGATGTCCCCTACTGACCATGGGCAGGGTGGGGAGCTTTGCGGAGATAAATCTCAACACTGGCCCAGCTGGGACTCAAACCTGGGAACTACAGATTACAAACCCCATACACTACCAACTGAGCCACCTCCACCCCCACCAAAAAGGAATGGATAGATGCATCTGATAAGTAACATGCTTTAAGGTATGGAAATGAAATGTTCCAAATTTTAGAACGAAAGAATGATATTTAATGATAGAAAACTATACAAACTAGTAGAAGGTTGGACCCCTTCAGGTAGTGATGCAAACAGGGATACATCTAGCATTGACTTCAAGAGATGCCTGATTATTCTTGGCCACATCACAGAGTTATTTTAAAGTAGTTAACTCTCTTTCCAAGTAAAGGACATTTATGAGCAAAATACTGACTCACAATCACACAAATTACCTTCTGAGCAGAAACTATATGCATTTCTGCAACATTAGTTCAATCTGTTAAACCTATTTTGCTACAGTTCTTTAGACAGTGACCCATCAATGAAATAATAAAACTCCCTATACAGAGGGTTGGAAATGATAGCATGATAGTTTAGCAGACTGGAACATCCAATATGAAGCTGGAAACATAAGTTGTCATCCCATGTTATCTCATGCATTTAATTTGTTTGCTATACTTATACTTCATTTCACACAAAGTTTTATTATCATAGTTATTTCATTTGAATATCTCCAAGTGAGAATATATTTTATTATTAAAAAATGACCCCATAATAATTGCAAATTAAAACAAAAAAGAATAAAAAATATTTTAGAATTTTTCAAAATCTAATTATCTATTAAACAGTTGGCTTGTTTTACCTCAAAGAGGCACTTTTTGCATACAATGGATTAAATGGCCAGATCACAAGGACCTCAAGGGCTCAGAGAATGTTGAGGGGAGGAGACCCCCACTAGATACTGTTAGGAGACAGATGGAAGCCTCCAGGCCAACTAATGTATTACTTATATGCACAGGTTATGGCTCTCCCACACAAAGAGTCAAGCTTAATATCCCATCTGACAGACAACCTTTTCACACCCATTGGTGTCTCCTACAGACCGAACAGGGTGGGGAGTTTCAGAGAGATAAATATGAACATTGCCATAGGTAGGACTTGCACATGGGAACTACAGATTATAAGCCTGGTGGACTACCAATCAAGCCACTCCCACCCCTCTATTAATAGTGAATGAATAAGAATAAATATTTATAATGTCTAAAATAATTTTGGCACATACAAGTGATGTATTTGAGAAGCCAAAAATGGAATGCTAATATACAAACCAAACACCTGACTCTATATCTACTTGGAACATCACTAAACTAAATCTTGAAACTTTTAGACAAGCAAAGTCCTTCAAAATGGTTCCTGGAGTGTTTGTGGCATAGTTCCTACCAGAAGGTCAAATCATCGGTGGTATATTACTATTAACCCTTCCAGTGTCCATGTCGTCTGTATATGCTCGCAGAATCTTAAATGAGGGGCCAAGGACGTATGTATCCATTTTTAGTACAACAACAAAAAAAAAATCGATTTTTAAAAAATAAAAATTGCCATTTTTTTAATATATATCTTATAAAAATAAATAATTCAGGCTTCAAAAATAATATTTTGTTTTTTAATTTGATGCATATTTTATTAAACTACAACATAAACAATTTTATAAAGCGGTCTGATTGGAATTTCTTAGAAACACTAAAAGGTATTGCCAATTTGCCTGTTAATGTTTCTATTTGCTGAAGCAACCTTCTGATTTAAGCTCACAAGTTTGATTTGAACTATTATCAACAAATTTTCCATTAAATTTTCGAAAATCTAAAAATTAACAAAAAAACCTGCTATTTTTAAAAACGATAGATTTTGGAAGTAATTACAAAATATGCATCGCCTTTTTTTTATTTCATACTCTTTTCTGTCATAAAACTATTTCAGTATTCCTAGACTATTTTTATCATTTTTCCCAGCATTCTATGCATCTTTCCTGCTCTTAAAATCGAAATTGGAAGTAAACACATCTTTCTTAGAAATTGTGGTTGCAGCTGCATTAATTAGTTATGCTTCACTGAGGCAAACAAGATGCAGGTGGCTGACACATGCTATCTCCGTTCCGTGTGCTATAAGTGTTTTTTTACAGTTCTGGTCCAGCATATTGGATATCCTTTCTAAAGTTAATATTTACTTTTTTATATTTAAACCTTAGTTTTCATTTCAGTAGATTTATTTTCAGAAGTTAGCAATCTTTTGGCCAATCAATAAGTATTGATTTTTTTTTCATAGTTATGCTACATCATATGGCCGGCCTACAACTTGTTGCGGTGGATATTTTAACATCGCATTAGGCTATATGCAAACTTTTACTTTATCATTTATTACTTTTCCAGTTAAACTTTAATCTGGTATCATTTCCTGAAAATAAATGAGGTCTTCAATATGGAAGCAAATTCATTTCTCTAGATTTATTTCCATAAGTTAGCAATCTTTCGGTTGGCTGATTTATCAATCTTCTCGAGTTATCTAAATATCGATGCTACATCGAAGGCCAGCTTAAAAGTTGTTGTACACATTTTATTTAACATCCGATTAGCATTAGGTTATATGTAATTTTTCTTTTTTTTTTTAGTAAAAAAATTTGATCTTGTACCATTTTCTGAAAATGAAAATTTGGATACGGAAGTAAAATAGACTTCCTTGCTACAGAAATCAGTCGTCATGTGGGAGGGCAATTTTGGGAAGGTGTCCCATCTGCTAAACTCAAGATGAAAGTTTCACCCCCCCCCCCATGTAGAAATATATATATATATTTTAATTACAAGTTTTTATGTTTATATTGAATTATTTTAAAGGCACTTTCTCCACCCCACAGTATTTTGGCTGTGCCACACAGACGATATAATTCTTTTTTTGCTTTGGTGCACAAACCTTTCTGCACTTAACTAAGATCATCAAACTTCAACACCCAAAGAAAAAAATTCATATTGTTTAGCAAAAAAAGGAGCCAAGGAAGTTTTTTTTTATTTCCTAACTAGTTTAGAAAATCATGTGAAAAGTCCAAGTTACTTTGTACAACACTAGCCGTGTTTAAAATATACAATACTGAAAAGAATCGTTAAAAGAAATAAAAATCATATTTCAGGATGAATATTATATTATTCAGGAGGAAGTTTCCTTTCAATAAACATATAATTTAACTATTTTTATTCATCAGGTTTTCCAAAATGAAGTATTAATTGTATAGTGAGATTTTTTTTCACCATGTTATTTTGAAAAAGGCATATTAAAATGAATATGCTTGTAAATTTGTTTACATTATTTATTTTCATAAAATTCGTAATTAAATTCTGTTTAATTTGGTATATAACAACACCTATTTCCATTGATTGTTATTTTTTTTAATTCTAAAGTTGACTTCTTTATCTGAATCAGCACAATTGGCTAAAAGCCTGGAATATTCTCAAAGTATGGTACCGAGAAAAAAATTACAAAATGAGGGAAATATTTGCTTGAAACCAAAAATTTTTTTTCGCTAATCAGAAGTAAATAGCCTTTCCATTCATGTGCATTATAATCATTTCTATCATTTCTGTCTATTAATTCTTTTTTAAAAAATTTTTTATTTGTGTTGCCAGATGCATTTTTTTTTACTACATGACTCTAAAAAAAACTCAAAATAAAATGCATGGTCTTTTTTGTTGAATATTTTATTTTCAGAAAATTCAGAATTAAATGTTGATTAATTTTGCATATAACATGCAATAATTCCTTTTGTTAGTTATTTGGAAAAAAAGTTTTAAGTTAATTTTTTTTGGCTGAGCATAGGGAGAAAATAGATTGGCCTCTGGATGGAAACCAGTTTTTCAGGCTGGACACTGGGTTAAAGGCAGCAACAATTTTGGCCTTGAAGTACGCAAAGTTGGCAGGTTATTCTACCTCTGAGTGGCACTTTTTTTGCACAGAATGGGCTAAATCACAAGGAGTTCTGTAATGTGCATAATGTATAGCTATATATATGTACTATATGTGCTGGCCCAGAGGGACTTGAATCTGGGAACTGCAGATTACAAGCCTGGCATGCTACCGACTGAGCCAACCCATGCCTATCTAAAGAGACAAAACGTTTAGTGAAATAATGAAAGTCATATATGTATATGTATATACCATGTGTGGGAACATGGTATATACTACCTCTGAGTGGCATTTTTTTTTAACAGAATGGTCGAAATGGCCAGGTCACAAGGAGTTCTGTAACCTACCTAGGGTATATCTGTCCCACATATGGAGCGTGGGAGCCAACCTTAACATCCCATCCGACAGACAACAGTCTTTCCAAGCCCAATGGTGTCCCCTACTGACCAAGGGCAGGGTGGTGAGTTTTGCAGAGATAAATCTCAATGCTAGCCCAGAGGGACTTGAACCTGGGAACTGCAGATTACTATATGTTACCAACTGAACCAACCCATGCCTATCTAAAGTGACAAAACATTTAGTGAAATAATGAAAGTCATTTATCAACTTTTATTTTTATGTATCTAAAATTAATATATTACCACACAGTGAAATAACCATAATTCTAAATATTTACTTTTCCTGTGAACCAAAAGTAAAAATATTTCATGATGACAATATTTAAACTATAACTCAAATCTGTGTGCTTTTATTAGCAGATTTCTGCATTTCTACACAAAATTATTTATCTCACCTTAGGAAATCGTTCTTTGTATATATTATTCATCATAATGACATCACTGTCCATCCCAGGAGAACGTAATGGACTAGAATATGGGAAAGGGAAGGAAAAAAAAATAGAGTAACAAAAATTGTTTACTGCCACACATTATTTTAAAAATATAATTGGTGTATTTAAAAACTGCATAGAAAAAGGTAATAATTACATAATGTTACTGCAATATCTATATACAAATGTATTCTTTGATCAAGCTTTACTTTTGAAGTACATTTTAAATGTATTCTCAAATTAAATTTCATTTAGTAATAAATTATCAAGTAAAACTGTAGACAGTTTCTGTAGGCAGTTTTATTACTAAATTTCATTTAGTAATAAATTATCACAGGAGAACTGTAGAAGGTCCTGTAGACAGGAACACTTCAAATAATGAGAAAAAAAAATCACCATCATAACATCTAATTACTTTAAATCTCATTTAGTTTTGTCACCTTTCAACTTTTTCCAACACTAGCAGTCACTATTAAAACTGTTGGGGAGGCTATGAAAATACAAACCATAATATTTCATCAATACCTATCCAACCCCAAAAACATTTTTATCACTAAAAACAAAAAAGTTAAATGTCTACAGACAAAGAAAGCATGTCTTTTTTTTTTTGACACAAGCTAAAAATCAAATTTTTAATATAGCATTTATTGTGTCTCTCGAATAAATTTAAAGAATTTTTCCCTTTACTCCAACAGCTGGATTAATCATTTTTTCATTAAATATTTTATTAATTTTAAAATATACTTCTAAAATACTAAACCATTTTCAAAAAAAAAAAAAACTTTTTTCAGTGTAACATTTATTGCGCTTCTTGAATATAATTAAAGAAGACTTTTTTTCCCTATAAATTTCTTAAGTATTAAATTGAGCAATATATAAAAATAAGCTAAATAGCACCTCTATTCAATTTAAGGAACACTTATGATTTTACATTTAATGCACTAATATGCAAATCTCCTTGAAGCACATCATAAGGTCTGTACAAAATCATTTTATCTTTTGCACTGCTTGGTTTTTTGTTTTGAAAATCAAGTAAGAACAGTCCATTGCCTTATTCTTCAATTGCATCATAACAATTCATACATGAAATCATACATGAATATAATTTAACATTCTAACAACCCATTTGTGGAGCCCCTAATACTCCAAACTGTTCTAGTTATTGAATTACATATTCATCAAATATTTCACATTGGTTACAAAATGTTACACATTTAATCTTCAACGTAATGCATTAGTAAAATTTTGTTACAGTAAAGAGTACAAAGAAACTCAAAATTTTGAACTCCATTAAAGTTTCATAATTAGAGATTACTAAAAAGATTACGTATGAGCCAAATGTGTATTTTTTTTTTTAATGACAGGTACTAAAGATGCAAAGAATAAATACAAATAACTTTTACAAATAAACAATTGGATGTTTTAATATATACCAGAGTATCTCAGCATCAGATGAAGTAGTTTGCAAAGCTACTAGAATGCATTGTCACAGGGTATCAATGTCAGGATACTGTCTTGTGCACTATAGATGGCAGAGCTCCAAAGAAAGTGACAGGTCTCTGATGTGGCATCAAAATACAAAGTTGTCAAAGACATAATGGGCACGTAGTTATCTAAGTTTTTGCTTATCTGAAAGTGTAGATTTATGAGGTGGCTAGGTAATTAATGGAATGAGAGCTATGCACCAATCCCCTGTGATGATGCATAGAACTGACCAGGCCTAGCACCTAATGTCAGTTCCTGCCTTCTCATGGTGCAGACCGTTAATATCTTTCAAAAGAGATACTCTCATATGCGCAAGTAAATGGAAAGGGAGCTCTGTCAGATCAGTGTGGCTTACTTATCTGGACACTTATAGCTACTTCTCTTTGTTTTCTACCTTGCTGAGGAGTGGTCAACCACACAGGGTCCTGGTGCTGACCACATCCCTGTGAAATCAACCTGAATGGAATAATGACTCTGAGCTTGATTATGGATCCTGAATTTGCTGCACTGGTGGATTTCTATGGAGGGAAAATCTGCTGTGTTTTTGTTTATATGTGGGCTGACAGACCCAAGTGAATAGATTCACAGGATATGTTTTATCAGCTAGTGGACTGAGCAGAGGTCATGCAGGCACCTGAATTCTTGCTTCTACAGGCATCATCAAAACCTACATTAGAAGAAGTCTTCCAGTGCAGAGGGCTTCAGCCTTTAGTAATGAGAAAACGGGTCTTTGCCACATGCCTGCGATTAGGGAGCTGTCTGATATTGTCAGCATTCCCTCTCTCAATAAACATAGTTCCTTTAAACATCCCACTAACATTTTCTCTCCATTGGTAGTTGAAATGTTAGGACACTGCACAAAGATTATTTTCTTGATGTTCTTGCACAAGAATTTCACCACTACAATTAGATATTCTCAGTAAGTGACCAGATGGACAAATAAAGGACAGATTCTTAAAAAAATCTTAAATTTGTCTTTTCAGGGAGGGAAGTAAGAAGCATCTCCAAGGCATAGGTTTGCTCTCAGCAGACACACTAGTAATGCTTTTCTAGGATATCAGTGCATTAATGAAAGGTTTCTTACTGCTAAATTCAGACAAGCATTAAAGACTTGAATGTTATCTGCTGTTATGCTCCCAATGAGGATGAGAAGGATAGGTTTTATGCACAACTTCAGGATATTTTCAATTCTATCAAGAAAGGAGATATATTACTCTTGTTCTAGGTAACTTCAATGCTAAAGTTGGCACTGACCCTGACCTTTGGAGAGGGTGATAAGCCCTTTTGGTATTGGTAGCTCCAATGGCAATGGGCAATGTCTCCTATAAGTAGGTAAACGGTTTGAGAATAACTAACACTTATTACAAACATCATGACATACATAAGTATACATGGGTTTCACCTGATGGGCTGCATAAGAATATGCCTGATTATATATTAACAGCAAATGTTAAATTTACAAGTTCTGTTAGGAATACCAGGGCATATAGGGGAGCTAAAATTGGATCTGACCATTACCTTCTTAAAAGTGTCTTGCAACTTAAAAGTGTTGTGCTAAGGTTAAAAAATTTACCTTTAATAATGAAGCTCTGAAAGACCCAGTTATAACTAAAACTTACCATGATAGGTTACTTAGTCATTATGACAGTCATGGTTTGCTTACTACTGAAGTGGAGGAAGAATGGGGCCATTTTAAACAGGCTTTTTTTTGTAAACTAACACTACTCTTTTAGGGAAAAAAAGAGCAGAGGAGGCAGAATTATTTGAGTGATAAGGCACTTGAGCTTATTTCAGAAAGTAAGAACTGCAGGAATGTCCTTAATCAATACCATATGTCTTAATAGAAAGCATTACAGAGCTTTTTAAATGTGTAAAGGATCAGTTAGCTGCTGATAAGAAATCTTTTGCTTGATGACTTGGCTGATAAAGCCGAGGAAGCAGTTAGACAGCACAACAGCAGAGAGCTATACCAGGTAGTTAATGTTTTGTATGGTAGAAAACAGACAGGTACATATACAGGGATTGAAGGATAAACAAGGTAAGGTTATAGAAGGTGAGGATTCTGTCATGGCTATATAGGCTGAGCATTTCAGTGATGCTCTAAACAATGTGGTTAGTTCTACTCCCTTTGTAATGATGATAGATGCATTACTGGCTTTAATCTTGATGCTATAACACAGTCTGAAGTTATTTTGGCTGTTTCTAAACTTAAACTACATAAATCCCCAGGGGTAGAATGAAATTATTACCGAAATGCTTAGAGCTGGGAATGTTTCGGTTACCACTTGGATGACTGAAAATTTGAATATCTTTTATGATAAAGGCATAGTTCCTAAGGATTTTACTAGAGCTATTGTTATCCCTATTTTCAAAAAAGGTGATCGCAGTTCTTGTGATAACTATAGGGGTATCAGCCTACGCTCTGTTCCAGGTAAAGTTCTTTCCATGATTGTGCTTAATAGAATTAAGAATCTGGTTGACAGTCAATTGCGTGATGAACAATGTGGATTCAGAAGTGGTGTGGATCAGATATTTTCACTTAGGCAGATTCTTGAGAAATGTTTCGAGTTTCAGAAACTTTTGGTTGCTAACTTTGTTGATTTCAAAAAGGCTTTCGACTCTGTTGATCGTCATAATTTGTGGTTGATTGTGAGATCATATGGTATACCAGACAAGTTAGTTAACATTATGAAAGCTCTCTATAACAACACTGAGTCGTGTGTGAGAGTTGATAAGGCTTGTAGCAATTGGTTTAGCATTACTTCTGGTGTTCGACAAGGGTGCATTTTGTCTCCTTTTCTCTTTAGCTAGGTTATTGATTATGTTATGTGAAATTCACTTAAAGGGAAAGATTTTGGCCTTAAATGGTCTGCAGATACGAAAATTTCTGATTTAGATTATGCTGATGATTTAGCCCTTTTGGCAAATGATGTTGATGAGATGAACTCTTTCATTCGACCTGTTGATGAAACTGGTAGTAGAGTAGGTTTGGTTATAAACAGAGAGAAAACTAAAGTGATGAAAATTGATCAGGCAGGCTGTGATTCAGTTAATCTGAATGGTTCCAGTCTTGAGCAGGTGTCACAGTTTAATTATCTTGGGAGCTATGTAACAGGTACTGGTGACGTGCGGCATGAGATGAACAGATGAATAGGGTTTGCTGCCGGGACTTTTAAAAATCTATGGAGAGTGTGGAGAAATAGGCATATATACCTAAAAACTAAAATTAGACTGTATAATAGTTTGGTTCTTTGTAGGGTTAGTTACGGTACTGAAATTTGGATGCTTTGTAAACAACAAGAAACTTGATGCTTTTGATTCCAGCTGCTTAAGCAGTATCTTGGGCATTAGGTGGTTCAATTTTGCAAGTAATGATAAGGTTAGGGAAAGGAGTCTGCAGCTTCCTTTGAGCAGCATATTGTGCAGAGAGAGACACCATTGGTTTGGCCATGTTGCCCATATGGATAATTATAGATTTGCAAATAGGGTTATGAATAGTGTGCCTAAAGGCCTCAGAAATAAGGGGAGACCTAGGATGTGGTGAGCAGACAATGTCAAACAGGATCATGTTAAAATTGGTGTTCAGTGGCCAGATGCAGTAGATGTAGTAGGACAGATATGCTTGGAGAATTAAATTGCATGGTCTGGTTGGACCTCCATAGCACCTTGCTTGAGGATGATGATATGAAATATTTTATATATATAGTTTTTGTTAAATATGAATGTGAGTAGTTATTTTATAACTCTACATATCAATAATTATGCTAGTACATAAGTTTTTATATTGTTAAAATTATCAATTTTACTATTCAATTTTAGTGTCTTAATCATATTTAATATTAACATTAAACCTTTAATGTGACAAGATTTTGAATTTCTGGATTCAATTGTACAGAACAATTACAATATGGCCCACATATTGAAAACTCAACCATTACAAATATACAGCAATAATTGATGCATAAATATATCATCACAGAACTCAAATTACATACAGGAAATTCTTGATTTGCACTGTCGATTTAGGGAATTGGGATTTACGTGGTTTATTAATTTTGGCACATTTTTTATTCTGGCAGTCCAAAAATTTAATTTACATGCTTTGAAATTAACCCTCATAGTTCAATGTACTATGGGGTGAAATGAAACCTCAATGTAATTTAAAACGAAACCTCATTGTGCATACCCAAAGTACCATGCAAGAAATCCTGGCAAGTTTAATCATAAAAATACCCACTTTGTCAAAAAACAGTAGCACGAGGCTCGCAACTCATTGCCAGCTGCATACAGCAAGAATCTCATCTCTTTAGTCACTTTCTACTTAAAGTCCCACTGACTTCAGAACTCTACTCACGAGTCTTCCCCTCTGGTCCAAGGTTGCAAAACATCCTGATTTGAGGGACTTTTGGGTTTGTATAGTAAAATCCCAAGTCCCATACTGACTGGCAAAAATACCACAAAGAAGCAAATGAACATTCCCCCACAGTTGCCTTCAGTGTCATCCGACACAGATGATTTCCTCTCTCAATAACTCCATCAGCTCCAAATAAGCTTGTTTGACACAGCAGTTAATGTAATATCTTTTTTAATACATATTAGACTCAGATTTAAGAAATTTAATTTTCTATATACTGCATCACATTTATTGCATTCTATATAACATTCTAAAATTCCAGTGATGTTGGGTAGGTGAATACAGGAACATATTTCCCTAACCAGGATATTTTAATTATTTCATTTAGGAAAATTTTTCAATTATTTAATTACTTCATATATGGAAAATTGTTCATGTCTTGCACAAATTTAAGAGTAGTTTTTTAAGAATGCATTAACCACACAAATCAAGAACAACATGTAATCGTTTATTTGAACTCTGCGTCATCTGTGCTAAGTTGAATAACATTGATGAAAACATGAACTTACTTCATTACTTTGATATGTACCTAAGGTTACCATATATCTTCTGAAAGGAGGGCATGTCCTCCTTTCAGAGGATGTATGATAACATATGTCCTCCCAGAGTTTTGGAAAAACCTGAAATGTATTTTTTGCATAAACTCATAACATACTTTAAACTAAAATTAAAGCCCTTTTTATTGCATTTACTTTTTTTGAATTTCTTGAACCCATGACTATAATATACTGTTAATCATGAATTAATTTACTGTAAACACACATCATGAATGCTAAATTAATTCTGTTGATGATTCAAAATTTACTATTTTCCATAATCTCAATATTAGGAATTTACATGCCAGATTGAAAAAAAGTAAGTGCTTTAGAAAAATTGCATAAAATTTTGCTTCTCCCACAAATAGAAGGGGCTATGAAAATTGACAGCAGTTTTTTTTTTGTGACATAAAGGACAGCAAAGGAATTAATTAAGAAACTATTTAGAGTTTGTATAAACAGTCTCATACAAGAGGATCACAGTTAATAGAAACACACAAAGTTTGCTTTCTGGAATAGCAGTCAGTTGCTATGCCACGTAAAGGCCAAATACCTCTTGATTGCTTATCAAGTATGAATAAAAATTGGCACATCATATCTTTTGGAAGTATACTGAATAATTAGAATTATGCCTTCTTCCTATTGAACTATATTGAAATTAGACTTGGTAGGAAATAACTTATTTCACAAATTGAGAGGATCTCCTTTGTCTTCCATTTCTAGCTTTTTTGTCCTCCTTTTAGAACACTGGCATCTGGTAACCCTATATGTACCTATCATTCTATTTAAATGCAATATTGTTCAACTTTTCATGAATAGTAATTTTCTTTTTGTATGAATCTATAGTTTCAGCTCTGTAATCTCTATGCTTTCTATTCTATTTCATGCATTTTGCACTGCTGGTGTTACAGGCAAATACCTACCAGCTTTATCTTAAATATGAATACTTTAATTAAATTTAATTTTTAAATTTAAAAACTAAGCATTTATTTTATGTCCTGAAATTTTTTTTTATTCCTTACAATGTTTATTTTTGAGGGTAATTTTTTTACTATGGACAGAAAAACTTTTAAGATTTGGAAAACATATAAAACAACTCAAAATGTTATCATTAAAAATACAAACTGCAACTAAAATAGTTTGAAAAATAGCACATGAAAAACTTTGCTTTTGTTATAAAGATTGCTAAGAAATTAGACTTCTTTACAAAAATGTTGCAATGTTGAAGTAATTTTTAGCATTAATTCCTTAATATTAATTTAGAATACCAGTGACTTACTAAGAGAACATGTATAATATAAAACTACTTCAAACACTATTTTAATGGCTTTAAAACTCAAACAAAAACTTTAGACTAACACCAAACAAAATATTAAGACAACAAAACACAAATAAGAAAAAAAGAGTTAGCCCTTACTCTAAAGGTGCAAGACACAGCCAGGCCAGGCTACAGACCATTCAATGGAACAAGAGAAAAAAAAAATTATAAAATTTAGCCACTTTTCTTTTTATTTTGACAATAAAACATCACCATTTTAAAGAATATTTTTGGTAACTATTTGCTAACACAAAATTAATTTTTTTTTCATTAAAAGTAAAGAATTTATTTCAGAAATTCCTTTTGAATTTTTAGTGTTAAGAAAATTTGTAAGTAATTTTTAACAAGTATCTCAAAAAAGAATTCATGCAAAAAAATCCTCTCGTGAGAATATCAGAGAGCTTTGAAGTGTATTGGGTTTCTACGTGTTTGAATGGTTGTTTGAGGTTTTATCGCTACACTAGCAACTCATATTCATACATGACTAAGGTTTTGAATATTTAAATTTTATTCAATTTCATAATAAATATAGTGCAAAAGTATAACTTTTGCAAAATTTTTACCGCAGTATATTTAAGCTTAGGACATTAGGTCTGGGAATCTTTAAATTTCAAATTGCTAATCATGTTGCAGAAATTAAAATTAATACATTAAGGCTCAGCTAAGAGCAAAACATAATGCTTGGAAAGTAACACTGAAAGTATGATGATTAGAAAAGCAAAAGAAACTGAATATAACAGGTACATCATAAAACTGGAAATTTCATCATAAAATTTCCAAAAGTATAACAGTGAAATTCAGTTTCAAGCCAATTAAGATAATTAAGAAATTCATATTTAATGTCTGTTTTGGAAGCCTATAGATTCTAAAATTTCATTCACATTACATATAGAATTTAATGAAAAATCAATTAACCACTAAGAACAATGCTTTAAAAAGTGTATTGGAACAAGAATAAAAGATTTGGTATTGGGCTACAAATGAAAAATATACTAATGCTAATGTGAAAATAAACACTGGCAGTTATTGTTAAACTTTTAACTTTTCTATAAAATCTACAATTGCAATTACTTTCAACATACACTACTCATGAATGCAATTATCCCAACCTGAGTGGGTGGATTATGCTAAAAATATGCTTGCATTTATGATAATACATTGCTATTCATAATTGAAAGAAGTGAACAAAAACGAAACTACCCAAGAAATCCTTTTTAGAATTCAATATCACATCATAATGCAAAAACCTGGAAAAAAATTAAAAAACCTAAAAAATTATATGAAAAATTTTAAATGCAACCACAAAGAAAGTCTAGTTTACAATGCAATGTTTTGATTGAAAAGGATGGACACTACTGTACTAACATCTTCACACGGTGTTTCTTGACATATATCACTCTCATTAGGTCATAAGTTTCTTTTTACACATAGTGCACTTCTAAGACATAACAGGATGGTGGCCAGTCACACTTGAACTGGTCCAAATCTGCCAATTTTAGGGTCCATCTATCAGTATGATGATATGCCTCAGGATAACTTTTCGAAACAATATTCATATTGCTTATAATAGAGGTCATATTTTGTACTATAATATGCATTTTTCCGTCACTAAATATTCTAATTAAGATTTGAAAAACTGATGACAATTCTTGTTCTTATGGCCACCAATTCATATGCCAAGTTTGCAATGAATTAGAACACATCTCAGGGTCAGCAATTTCACTACTAAGTAGTGAACTGATCCCACTTCTGCATTCTTAGTATCTGAAGAAAAAATATTTACTATGTCAAAAAATTCTCAGTAGCTTGAATGCTAAAATATCAATGTACATATTTATATCCTATTAAAGAAATGCTTGTGTGCATCAAAACCACTAATTTAACATGCTTTTTAGTCAATTAGGTATAAAGGTACAACACTACAAGAGTATACCATTAAGCATTTTGCTCACTATTATCTTTATTCCTTGGAAACTGTAAATAACAATTTATAAGTAGGAAAGAAAATAGCTTACTTTTCCAGTTAAGACCCTCTACAAAATCACAATATTTTGAATGACAGTTGTAAATAGTGTAGCATTTCAACAGTAGATTGAAAAATGAAGGAGTGAAGAATTTTCAATAACTGTTAAATTCAACAGCAGATATTATGCATCCAACTGAGACAACACTGATATGAGAAAAAAACAGTTTCCAATAGAGACATTAGAGGAAAAAAAGTCATTCAAAAATTATCTACAAGTATTTAATCACAGCAAATACTGCATTTACAATACAGTACTAATGCATCTTACTGAAAGTAAATAAAAATTTCGGAACTGAACTATCTGTTAATTGACTATATACACACAACAGCTTAGCTGTTCAGGTGTACAACTGAAGAAAACTATCATACTGAATATTAGATTTAACGTTCAGATAAAATCGCTATTTATATAATAGGGAAGAAAAGATGCAAAACAGAATCCATTAAATATTTGCTACTACTGCCAAATAAAAGATAACTATGCACATAGCTGTTTGGATAAAAACTTTCAGTAATGTGAAGAATGTTTACAATACCTAATAAATAGCAAAGCTATTGAATTTTAGAACAATTTTTTCAGCCACTTTGTTAATTTCAACAACAGTTATTAATAATTTTAAAACAAAAATCAGAATGTTGCAATGCTTTAACAGATTAGTTAAAAGTTCAAAATAAAAAATAAACCATAGTTGATAATGTTAATACATAGGAAAAAAACTTCAAAATGCATGCATTAAAAACACAGGTAAAAACTGCCAGCCAAAAGATTACTACTGTCACAAAATCATAAGAGTAGCTGCTTCACTGTTAGAAAATTATGCCATATTACAAAGTTACTTAAAATGCTTATTTTTCAGGTCTACAAGACTCCAAGAGCAATTAGTATAGCACAAAGAACTTTCTTTGTAAAATAGCAAAACATTCTACACGGTTAAACTTTTCATTATTCTGTGGGCACAGTAATGAATATGAAAAATTCTTGCTTAACACTAAGTAATTATCACTTGGAGTTGATTCAAATTTTAGAGGATGGAGTTGTTGTTTTACCTCTGAGCAGCACTTTTTTGCACACCATGGGCTACATGGCCAGGTCACAAAGATCCTGAAGGCTCAGAGATGGTTGGGGGAGGGGACCCACTGGAACAGCTGTTGGGAGACAGATGGTAGTCTCCCATCAAGGCCATCCAGCATGTTCTTTAATGTGCACAGGTTATGCCTCTCCCACACACAGAGCCATGGCTTAACATCCCATCTGATAGAAGTGGCCTTTCCAAGCCCAGCGGTGTCCGCTACTGACCGTGGGAGGGTGGGGAGTTTTGCAAAGATAAATCTCAACACTGACCCAGCTATGACTCAGATCAGTATGGAAACTGCAGATTACGAGCCTGGCACGCTACTGAATGAGCCACTCCTGCCCCAATTTTAGAGGAAAAAATATCTTGAGCTGGGTGGGATACAAACCCATGATTTCCTGACAACATGTCAGGTGCTCTGGACCGCTGAGCTACCGGCTGCCGATCAAGATCTCCTCTAATTGATGATATGAACATTTTCTACATATTCCAATATGTCACACGTAGGGTGCTGTTCAGGCAATCTAGCCACAAGATAAATGCCATATAGATGGAAAGTATATATTACAAGTATACAGTTGATAAGTATTGAATAAACTCGACTTTTTTGGCATACACTAAGTAATTACCACTTTTGAGTCAATTCAAATTTTAGAGGAAAAATTGGATTTCAATTTTTCCTCTAAAATTTGAATTGACTCAAAAGTGGTAATCACTTAGTGCATACCAAAAAAGTTGAGTTTATTCAATATTTAATTTTTGCTTAAATAGTCCTCGTAGTAATACACATAATAATATGTAAAGGACACAGTACATAAAACTGATGTTGATGTAAAAGAGCTAAAACCAGAGGAATTGACAGAGCAAAACTGTAGAAAAAACAACACACACACACACAAAATAAAATGCAAGCAATTTTGCATAACTGCAATGGCTACATCAGTTAATCAAGCATTAGACCTATGGCATACCAGTCAAGAAAAATATGGTAATGAGGATAAGCATATATAATATTGGGAATAGTTTCAAAAGGGGTAACCCTTGATAAAATAACACAGGAGAGTTTATTTTTTAATTGCTTAGTTCAGGGTTTTCCAAAGTTTACAAAGCTGGGGACCTTTTTTTAGTGCCTTTTTTGTGACCCAAAAATATAAACACTTATGAAAAAGGCAAATAATTTTCACTCTTTATTTAATTTTATAACAATAAGCCATTTATTATATGTGCATTTTATAACTTTTAAACAACTAAGAAGAAATATGAGGTAGAAACTGGTTATATCTAGCTGCATTAATGAATATTGTGCAATAATAATAGAATCATCTGTTATTTGCATATTTTCCAAGGACAGCACCCACCCACCCAGGCCACACTTTGGGAAACAATAACTTTGGTGAATTGTTTCGTTCCTTTGGCCTTTAGCTCAAAAATGTTCTAAATTGCCAGTTTACAAATGGAATGGTTCTTCTATACAATAGCTAACTGTTTAACTATTTTATGTCTTTTGTTGGGTTCAAGTCTAAAAAAAATACCTGCCTCAAGCAGCTGCTTGCCACAGAGGTCTGACAGGAGACTGTCAGTTTACATGCCATAGAGAAGATCTGTGAGAAGGAGAGGCCTCAGCAGAAAGAACAACAAAAACATCCATGCCTTACCCAGAGCTCAAACCCAAGTCCCTTGGGTCAAACGCGAAGCACACTAACTATTCAGCCATGGGACAATTATTTCCAGCTGGACATTTCTACTATAAAGAAAATTATTGAAGATTCTCAACAAATTACTTAATATAGAGAACTTCAAAATGTAATTACTGGAAACAAATATATATATATATACAATACCTTAACACAGCTTGCAATTAAAAAACCTATTAATAGTCATTTTACTGAAGTCTGATAGGTAAATTATCTATTGGATGAGTAATGTTAAAAGATAGGAAATTGAACTATGATAAAAACTGCCAGTGCAACAGCTGATCATTTGTAGTTTTTTTATTGGATGCTCTGAATATTACTTTTCCATTTTTCAATCATTTTAATGGTGTGCTACACACAGCTACTTTGTTTTCAAAATATGCACCCAGTAACACTTTTTCCAAAAAATATCTCTCTTAATGATGAAAATAGTTACAGCTGCAAAAGCAAAATGTGACATAAAATGACTTGATTACCCTATCAAAAATAAATGGAACTCAATAAAAAGACTAAACAATTTAAATGCTTAACTCAATAAAAAGACTAAACAATTTAAATGCTTTTTGCAATGACACCATACACTGAGTGTAACCATCTCCCTTCATGTTATATAAATGGAAGCTAACTTCAAAGTTCTAAAACTTATAAACTAAGTGCTTTATGAGAAAATGTAACAGCAGATAAATTTAAGTTCTCAATCAAATCTATCTAAATCTCGTTTTTCAAAAACATTTGCTTTGTACTTTTGCGTAGTACAAAGCATTCTAAATATTAAAGAGCACAGTAGGAAAAAACTTATTTTAATTCTACACAAATAAACACTGTACAATAAAATTATTCTATGTTCGGTAATGACACCTTAGATCAGTACATGGCATAGAGTATTACAAATGGCGTATATCTATTCATATAATGACAATATATGTCAATTACCAATTTTAGGGGGTAGTACATCCCTTTCTATTATCATATATTTCAGACATAGATATATCTTCGAAACCGACTAATTATCACTTAGCATTATTAACTAATGTATTATCTTTAACAACTATCAAAGAGTACTAGTTAAGCAATTACAAAAGGATAATATTACCATAAACTTGGACGTAGGCTGGAACAACTGCATCAACAGATGTTAACGTGTTGGTCCCGACAAAACTGCTGTATTTTCCAACTTGTGCGACCAGTCCTGTTATACCATATATACCAGCAATGATGGATGCAGATACAGGCGCTTTTCACTTAACTCTAAGTTTGTATGATCAGTCCTGTCATATCAAAGACAGCTACGATGGTTACCTCTGCACCAACTTTCCACCAGCTCATAACTGTGGATTATTCGGACTTGGATTGGCTTTGTTGAATTTTTCCATTACATTCCAATATCCGCCGCAACACTGATGCATTCAGTTTACATTTATCCATTCTGTTCTTCAGTGTGGGACATTTATAAACTGTTGGATATGCTGGTATAAATTTCTTTCGTACTCACTACCCTGCACTGGAACTGGTGGCACCTTTCAACATGAACAAAATTATACCTTCCAATAATGGCCATTAAAAGTTTTAAAGAACACTAAAAACATTAAAATATTTGGCCTAACTCAACTCTATCTCTAAGAGTCATACTTTAATTCCCCTCTATCATTCAGAGTGACGCGTTTCGCTCGCCTCTCATATGGCAGGTTCCTCAGACTCTGACTCACAGTGTGTTATGTTACCTTATATGCTTGTCCTCTGCTACGTCATCACTTATGTACCTATGCTCATTAGTTTCCGCATCGCTCTTCTGCTTTAACAGAAGATTCCATGCAGGGAATAGCGGAGGTATGTCCGTGTTACATATTGTATTGCTATGGCTATGTATGTAAAGTTTTTCAGCGTATGGAGCGGCTAATGCTTTGTATTCTATTTTATTCATTTTAATGTTATTTTCTATTACTGTCTGTGCCAAAGCTGTATTTGGTTGCTCTTTTTGAATATCTATTTTATGTTCACTCATTCTCATATTATATTGCCTGTATGTTTTCCCAATATACTTATCTTTCCGGTAAGAATTTTCCGTTGTTATTGTTTTAACCGGCAATGTAAGATCATAATTACTTACGATATTTTGCATTGTATCCATTACTTGTTTAATATACGGGAAGCTATGTGTATATTTTACCGTTTGTTGTGCTTGTCTTCCATTTATTTGAGTTTCCTTAATTACAATGTATTTTGCATTTTTCAGCCATCTGTCTAGTATTTTCTTTGTGTACCCCACTTCCCCAGCTGTTTGTGTGATGTATTCAATTTCATGCTGAAACGCATTCACCTCTGAACAATATCCATGAGCCCTAATGTAATGTGGAAGAATTGAAGCTTTTTTATATTTCATAAGGTGTGCAGAAGAGAAGGGAATGTAATTTGGTATATGAGTTTTTTTCCTATAGACTGTTGTTTTACAATATGTTGCTTTTCTTGTTATCATTATATCTAAACACGGTAATTGTTTATTTATTTCTTCCTTGTGGGTAAATTTAATTGAGGGTAGTACTGAATTAAAAATCTCAATTAACTGTTTTAATTTTTCTAGTGGATGAGGCCAAAAAATCAGGATATCGTCAACGTACCGACGGTACAGAGAGGGCAAAAGCTCACATCTTGCCAATGCCATTTGCTCTACGTGTCGTTGGAAGGTATAACATCTGCCATTAGTCCCGAGAGAGGTGATCCCATTGGGACGCCTTCGGTTTGTTGCCACATATGACCGATCACATCAAAGTAATTGGAGGAAGTTGCCAGCTCCAGCGCCTCCTGAACACTAAAGTATTCTGAGAAGCTGGGACGGGCAACTCGCAACCATTCCACTTTCAGCCGCATCGCCGCATCCAGCACCGGGATGCTAGGATAGAGTGATCCAGCGAATGCATTATAATTGACTCTGTAATGTTGGTATTCTGTATTTGAAATAAGGCCTCATTGACTGTCTTTCAATGTATATTTTTTTGGGGGGAAAATAAATCTTAAAGAAGTTATGTAGTGCCGCTTCCAAATTATATGGTGGGGCATTTCTTTTGCAAAGCAATGGTCAAAAAGGGGAATCCTGTTTATGCAGCTCGATTTTAACAAACAGCTGAGGGACATCAGGGTATAATGGAGGGTTACACTGTTTAGCAATTTCATTTGGCAAAAAGGGGTCATTCTTAAGTTTTTGTAATTTATTTAAAATTCTACTTGTAGGATTACTATTTATAGGTTGACATTTTAGTTGATCCAAAACATTAGCTTTATCTGCTAATACTATTTTAATCTCTTTTTGATTTTTCAAATCGCTTAAGATCTTTATATCCTTTTCTGAAAATTAATAAACGAAAATATAGTCCTCAAATGAAACACATATTGCAAAAAGCTGAGAAAATAATGTTAAACAAGACTATACGAAATTTACGAGACGAAATAAGGAAGAAAGAAAAAACAGTATATCAAAATATTTAGAAATTAAAAGTGATAATCTTACACAATTAATGAGTAGTATAGCATTTAAAATGGAAAAAGAAAAAGATAAAATAGAGAAAACACATAACAAAAAATTACAAAAAATAATAAAAAAAAAAAAAAGGAAAAAAGAAGACTAATAATGTACAAGCAAAATTGGGTAAAAAGGAGAATAATCAATTTATAAATTTGTCACAATATTAATTAAATACGGAACAGAAGCAGATACTACAACAAGGGGCTATATTTGCATATGATAACGAGTCTACGGACCCATTCAAGTTAATCCCACAGATTGAACAATCCCTTAATAATATTCCTTATAAATATAAGGATAAAGAAAGGTTTAGAATGAATAGGTCTATTAAAAGCCTACAACAGGAAAACAAAAATAAACCGAATAAGGATATAAAGATCTTAAGGGATTTGAAAAATCAAAAAGAGATTAAAATAGTATTAGCAGATATAACTAATAAAGTGGTAATAATGAATAAGGATCAATATGAGTTAAAAATACGGGATGTTCTGGATCAACTAAAATGTCAACCTATAAGTAGTAATCCTACAAGTAGAATTTTAAATAAATTACAAAAACTTAAGAATGACCCCTTTTTGCCAAACGAAATTGCTAAACAGTGTAACCCTCCATTATACCCTGATGTCCCCCAGCTGCTTGTTAAAATCGAGCTGCATAAACAGGATTCCCCTTTTCGACCATTGGTTTGCAAAAGAAAGGCCCCACCATATAATTTGGAAGCGGCACTACATAACTTCTTTAAGATTTATTTTCCCCCCAAAAAAATATACATTGAAAGACAGTCATGAGGCCTTATTTCAAATACAGAATACCAATATTACAGAGTCAACTATAATGCATTCTCTGGATCACTCTAACCTAGCATCCCGGTGCTGGATGCGGCTGAAAGCGGAATGGTTGCGAGTTGCCCGCCCCAGCTTCTCAGAATACTTTAGTGTTCAGGAGGCGCTGGAGCTGGCAACTTCCTCCAATTACTTTGATGTGATCGGTCATATGTGGCAACAAACCGAAGGCGTCCCAATGGGATCACCTCTCTCGGGACTAATGGCAGATGTTATACCTTCCAACGACACGTAGAGCAAATGGCATTGGCAAGATGTGAGCTTTTGCCCTCTCTGTACCGTCGGTACGTTGACGATATCCTGATTTTTTGGCCTCATCCACTAGAAAAATTAAAACAGCTAATTGAGATTTTTAATTCAGTACTACCCTCAATTAAATTTACCCACAAGGAAGAAATAAATAAACAATTACCGTATTTAGATATAATGATAACAAGAAAAGCAACATATTGTAAAACAACAGTCTATAGGAAAAAAACTCATATACCAAATTACATTCCCTTCTCTTCTGCACACCTTATGAAATATAAAAAAGCTTCAATTCTTCCACATTACATTAGGGCTCATAGATATTGTTCAGAGGTGAATGCGTTTCAGCATGAAATTGAATACATCACACAAACAGCTGGGGAAGTGGGGTACACAAAGAAAATACTAGACAGATGGCTGAAAAATGCAAAATACATTGTAATTAAGGAAACTCAAATATATGGAAGACAATCACAACAAACGGTAAAATATACACATATCTTCCCGCATATTAAACAAGTAATGGATACAATGCAAAATATCGTAAGTAATTATGATCTTACATTGCTGGTTAAAACAATAACAACAATTAAAAATTTAGTGATTAATGACAGAGATAGGAAAATTCCTACCGGAAAAATTAAAAGGAAAAAATAAGTATATTGGGAAAACATACAGGCAATATAATATGAGAATGAGTGAACATAAAATAGATATTCAAAAAGAGCAACCAAATACAGCTTTGGCACAGACAGTAATAGAAAATAACATTAAAATGAATAAAATAGAATACAAAGCGTTAGCCGCTCCATACGCTGAAAAACTTTACATACATAGCCATAGCAATACAATATGTAACACGGACATCCCTCCGCTACTCCCTGCATGGAATCTTCTGTTAAAGCAGAAGAGCGATGCGGAAACTAATGAGCATAGGTACGTAAGTGATGACGTAGCAGAGGACAAGCATATAAGGTAACATAACACACTGTGAGTCAGAGTCTGAGGAACCTGCCATATGAGAGGCGAGCGAAACGCGTCACTCTGAATGATAGAGGGGAATTAAAGTATGACTCTTAGAGATAGAGTTGAGTTAGGCCAAATATTTTAATGTTTTTAGTGTTCTTTAAAACTTTTAATGGCCATTGTTGGAAGGTATAATTTTGTTCATGTTGAAAGGTGCCACCAGTTCCAGTGCAGGGTAGTGAGTACGAAAGAAATTTATCCCAGCATATCCAACAGTTTATAAATGTCCCACACTGAAGAACAGAATGGATAAATGTAAACTGAATGCATCAGTGTTGCGGCAGATATTGGAATGTAATGGAAAAATTCAACAAAGCCAATCCAAGTCCGAATAATCCACAGTTATGAGCTGGTGGAAAGTTGGTGCAGAGGTAACCATCGTAGCTGTCTTTGATATGACAGGACTGATCATACAAACTTAGAGTTAAGTGAAAAGCGCCTGTATCTGCATCCATCATTGATGGTATATATGGTATAACAGGACTGGTCGCACAAGTTGGAAAATACAACAGTTTTGTCGGGACCAACACGTTAACATCTGTTGATGCAGTTGTTCCAGCCTACGTCCAAGTTTATGGTAATATTATCCTTTTGCAATTGCTTAACTAGTACTCTTTGATAGTTGTTAAAGATAATACATTAGTTAATAATGCTAAGTGATAATTAGTTGGTTTTGAAGATATATCTATGTCTGAAATATATGATAATAGAAAGGGATGTACTACCCCCTAAAATCGGTAATTGACATATATTGTAGTTATATGAATAGATATATGCCATTTGTAATACTCAATGCCATGTACTGATCTAAGGTGTCATTACCGAACATAGAATAATTTTATTGTACAGTATTTATTCATGTAGAATTAAAATAAGTACAAAGCAAATGTCTGTAACTCTTTAAGAGTTATGGACTTTGAATATTTAACAGCAACATGTCTTAGGAAAAGTGAAAAGTTATTTACATTAACTTTTCAAATATACATCTGTTGTATTAAATGGTGTGAAATAATACTTCTTATTCAAATTATAACTAACTTCCAAGTAAAATTTTAAAGTTAGGCATTGCTGTTGTTAAATATTCAAACTTACATAACTCTTTAAATACTGGGGTCAACAGTACAGGCAGGTGGTGGCATTGTGATTGTGAGAGGAATGTTTTCCTAGCACACATTACGCCGCCCCCTTATTTGAAGGACATCTGAACACCTTAGAGTATTTGAACATTGTTGCTGACAAAGTTCATCCTTCATGGCTACAGTTTATTCTCACTCGGCATGATAATGCACCTACTCATAGGGCACATATTATCACTGAGTGGTTCCATTAATGTACTGAGTTTTCCTTGTTTCATTGGCCTGCACAGTCCCCAGATCTAAACCCTATTAAGCATCTTTGGGATGAGATGGAAAGGGTTATTCACAGAGAGACTGCTGCCATCCAATTTGCAGCAACTACACACCATAATCATTTCCACATGGTACAACATTCCTACACAACGCATCCAGCATCTTGTAAGTTCCATGCCGATGAATTCAAGCTGTTCTGAAGGCCAAAGGAGGAGTAACTTGCTACTAGCAAGTTACTTATTATTAATCAATGTAACCCCTTCATACTTCCCTACAAATGTAGGACTTACATATTTAAATCTAATAATTTCATTATGTTCTACAAAGCTTTGTAACTCTCAAGCTGCTCACAACCCACAAGAGGGTCACAAAACACAAGGGCACAATTCCCACATTGAGAACCCCTGTGTTGATATATTATTAGTTCAATGCGAGCCCATATTATAAATTTTCATGTAATGAAAATTGCACCATGTGATACTGTTTTGAGTTAATTTAGAGATTTGGGAAAAAATATTTTTTAAATATTTCTTAGCTTTATTTTTTCACATATTGTACTACATCTGTAAGCATCTCTATAAAAAAAAAAATTTCAATGAAATTTTATATTTTTACAATTTTAATGAGTTTTTTTTTTTTATTTTGTATCAACTTTCCACACACACCATTTCTTTGTTCTGATAAATTGACTTCTTGCTACAGGATGGTGCTACTCACCATATTGGTAAGCTGCTGTTTAGCAACTTCTTAGCACCTTCACTAATCATGATAATGTTTTTTGACTTGGTTGTTCATTTAAAATTATGGATATCTTCTACAATTTCTTCCACTATATTTATGTTGTTCGGTTTTTAGTACTTTTTTTGTGCACATAATTATATATTTACATTATGCACCTAACTTTTCTAAAACTAAACTTCCCATTTGTTTCTATTATGCTCTTGTGTACTTACAAATTGACTACTCTTTCAGTTTCTTAGCTGAAAGTACTGCTAAGGTACCATGCATTTTTTTTTTGCTACCACTATTATAATTGCATTATGAAAATATTCTATGTCTTGTAAAGAGGATAAGGGCAGTACTAAGTTGTGGAAGAATTATAAAGTAACTTACCATAAGTGCAATACCCACATTTTTGCATAACAGATTTCATTTCTCATTGAAACTAACATTGCAAGAAAGAATAACATTTCACATTTACAATACTGCTCTTTATATGCCCAGTGGCACTTTCTTTTTCACTGAGAGAAAGGAGCAACGAGAAATCATAATGTTGGAAAGAGTGAGATTTACAACTTCGTTACTGTTACCAATATGCCAGTCAACACTAATCAATTCAGTCTTACATTGGAAATAATACAGTATTATTTAAATATCATCTAGCGTGGCCCACAGTGCTAACCTTTTAGATGGCAATTTTCTGCTAAGCTTTTAATACACACATTTCAATTTTTCAGTGTTAAAAGGTTACCTTAAACTGCGAGAGCGAGGCCTAATAATTGGTGAATGCCGACCATCTTCTTCCAAACCAGGATTGCTTTCATTGCTGCTAAAGTGGTGATGAGAAGAATGCATTTCATCTGCAGTTTGGTTATTAAGGGTGTGCAACTTCTCCTGAGAAGAACACTGGGACTTAAAAAATAATAACACATCAGATTCATGAAAAGTGGAGTAAAATTATTTGAAGGATGAGTTCAGAGATAAGAATAGTTATATTTTCATATTAGTGCTAAAACATCAAATTGAACACTGGAATTGAAATTTTAATCTGTGAAATTTTGTATATTTAATAATGGAACACTACTTGAGATTATAATTAAAAATCAAATGCACATTCTTAAACAATTCTGGCTTACTTTTATAAGCTATTACTATAGTATATACAAAATAAAATATATCTGAATATATAATTATCTTTTACAGTAGAATTTATTTTACAATGGATGAAAAAACTATCTTCAAGTATAAAAATATGAAGATTAAAAACATGTCAAAATTCCAAACCTGCAATATCTAGAAATGTTGTAAGTCTCCTAAAAACATACTTTACGTATCTGATTCTAGCTATATTCATATTTTGTTAGGACCAGTATATTTGTTTAGGGATTATTTGTGGAAGAAATTATGCTTACACAATGTATGAAACTGGTTGGAAAAGAATTAAGATTTCAAGGTGATCAAAGTTTCTTACTATTCAGAGTGGAATGTAATAAGTTTTACTACATAAGAGTAAAGAATTGGTGTTAGGATATAACAGTTCAGTGTATTACATTATTTACTGACACTTTAATTATTTGACCCTTTGCTTAAAACACCACAATAGGGTATATCTTTGAAACAGAAAGCAACAGCCCAATGTAAGATCAAACAACTCTATAACTAAGTAGAATACAAAAAAATAATAACATAAGCTTATTTATATAGTAACAAATGTGATTTTTTTTAAAATTGTTATAATTGATAATTCACACCATTTATTTATGTAGTATATTAAAGAACATTTATTAAACTAGTAGAAAAACTGTTTTTAGTTGGGTAAGATAAAAACCCACAATTACTTTATCTGCTAACTTAGTATCTGGATAGGGTAGTAGACTTTGAAAATACAATCAACTCTGATTAACTCAAAGTTCAAAGGAAATGAAAAAACTTCAAGACACTGATAATTTCAGTTACCTGATCTGTGTTAAAAATACACATATGCAGTTTAAAAACTAATTACAGAACTCACAAAAGATTCCCACCTACTGAAATGTTTTTGTTCCTGCATTGGGTAAATCGTTTTAGCAATGTTACTGGTCAACATCAGGAAATTTTGCATGCCTGATTCTTTTCCTTTTATTGCAATCTAGCTGTTTCGATACCATATCTGTTCTTTAAAATGGTTGGCACTGCTAGGAAATCTGAATTCTTTGGCAACGTACTTTTATTTCTTTCTTACTTTCAACAGCTGTGATCACTTTTGCTCTATCACTTAATGACAGTGCATTGAACTTATGCTTTGCTGTCATTGTAATGCAATTAAATCTGTACCATGAAAAACTAGCCCTTAACTAAAACTAAACTAGCACTTTCTATGATGAATGGGAGGAATGTTTATCTCTTAGTCATTCACGGATGGTGGAAGTAGTGGGGACAATGCACAGCCAGTGAGAATTACTTTGTCCACTTGGTAAGAATTTCAGCAATTTACCATCACCAGTAACAAATGTTTTTTCTGTGAAATCTTTTTTATCAAAAAGGAATTTTCTTTAAAATATTCTTAATAAAATTTTGACGTATCGAGGTAAAGATGAAAAATTAGTTCAAGTTAAAGAGAGAGAATACACTGAGGATTCAGTTGGGATTTTAAAAAAATTGAGTTAACAAGAAATTCAAGATATAGAGGTTTAAGTTTTCAAGAACTGACTGTATACATCTTTCTATGTGATACTAAATGTGTTACCTGATTGATCAAAGGCATGCGATACTTCTGTCAATGGCTATATCCACACTTGTGCATTTTATGTGCGCTAGACGAACGCACTGCGGTGCATGCGTCTAGCACACGTGACGCATGCGCAAAGGCATGCCTCAAATCAGTTGAACGGCGCCATTTTCAGTGACGCATGCAGTGGCGCATGTACTTCCACCAGTAGCGGATTTTTGTTCAACATTCCGTGCAACTTCATAGTTTGTCTGGAAGATTTCGTTCTGTTTCTGTAATTATTGAGCTTGTGTTTTTTGCTCACCTTGCTCACTTTGTCAGAACAAACATTGGCCTTTATTGAAGATTATAGGTTAAATAATTCATCGGAGATATAAATTATTAAATTACTTTAAATAAATAAAAAATTAATTAAATAATTTATCAGATTATAAGTTGAAATATTCATCAGAGACATGAATGAATCTTCAGTAGCCAAATATCTAAGTGTGATCGCTAATTCTACTTCAGCTGGCATTGCTCCTCTGAAATGATTTTTTTTTCGATCTTCGGCTCCACCATTCCCAAAAGCATGTAAAAGTTTGTTCTAAACATTTGCATAAAGTTCTTAAAAAGATTGTTTTCATTCAATTCCAATTCCCTCATTATTCCAAAATTCCGCGTTTTAAAATAATCTTTCATTTATATCGATCGCTGGTATTTTTCACTCTTTTTCTCACTTTTTTCAGCACTAAAATTGCAGCACTTATACCCGCTAACATTGCAACATCAATTACGTCCATTGCAACTTCGCGTTTACACTTGTGAAAAATTGAAAACTATTTGACGCACAGGTGTAGACAGTTGAAGGCATGCGTCCAATGCATTCCATTTAAGGCATGCCCTAGACTACTTGGTGTTGAAAAGAGGAATTGAAAGTTGAAAGTGAAGTTGAAGATGAAAGCGCACAAGTGTGGACATAGCCAATCAGATCCCTTCAAGGGCTTCATTACTAGAAATTTAAATCAAATGCCAATAGCTCAGTGGTCAGAGTAACTGACATGATTTTCAGGAAGTCAAAGGCTTATATTCCACCTAACTATGAGAATTAATACAACTTATTATAATAAGTAGAGTTTGTAATCTTATGAAGATGCTTTCATTTCCCATATGCTATCTTGTGTACGATTGCATATTTTAGCATAATATTTCTATACATACTATTCTTCTATTCAGAAACAAACAAACTATCGAGATATAAACTTTGAGAAAAATAACAGGTGACATTAATGTAACATAGATCTTAGCTAGTATAATTTGATTAGTATATAACTTTAATGATACTAAACATATTTATCATTATCAAGTCCTGATGGCTTAATGATTAGAGTTTAATTGCAGTGAGAAGAGCCCTGGTTTAAAATCAGTTAATGGACAGAAAACTGTGTTGCCTTCAATGAACTTGTGTCTTCTTGTTTGGGCTTTCAAATGCCAACTTACACTAATAGGCTCCTATCAAATCTTCATAACAAATGAATGTCATGATGAGATCTCCCCATTATTTAAATTATGTTTTACCCCACAGCCAAACAATTCAAAACTATTAATAGCGTATTTTTGAATTTGACAAAAGTAGCTAACATTAAAGACAGATTAAGGCCCATTATATATAAACAAAATATTGGAGCCTAATGCACAAAATAAAATTACAACTTTTTATATGTAAAAAAAAGGTCTATCACATGCAATTTATTCCCATCCAGCAGTGGAAATGGGGGCTAAACATAGAGCCAACATTTTTATCATACTTTTAAATGCTTAAAGAACAAATTACACATATTAGATGACACTAGGATGAAAAGATTTGAATGCAGCAAAGTCCTAAAAAACCAACAGGAAAAAGAGGCGTACAATGCTCTCAACTGTTGTGTTGTGCATTGACACAAATGTGTATCAGAAAATCAGTCAGTCAGTATATGCTTTTGGGTGGCTTTGAATATGGTGGCAATCATGTTCAGTAATGTATATAATCATAATTCAAAATGTTGCATTAATATGTGTTTGATTCTTTAATGTCTGGTATCCCTCATATTCAATGTTTTCCCAGATACCACACCACATATTCATCACCCATTGAACTTGATGGTTGGTGAAAATTGATTGCAGTCCAATAGTGATGATTAGAACAGTTTGAAATATCATGGGTTGATTAACCTCTGAGCAGCATGTTTTTTTTCTCTCCACACAATGGGCTAAATGGCCAGGTCACAAGAACCCCAAGAACTCAGAGAAGGTTTGGGGAAGGAGACCCACTGGACAGCTGTTAGGACACAGACGGTAGCCATCCTGCATGTTCTTTAACTTCCACAGGCTATGAATCACACACAGGGACATGGCTTAACATCCCATCCAATGGATAGGTGGCCTTTCCAAGCCCATCAACTGACTGAGGGCAGGAAGTTTTGCAGAGATAAATCTCAATGCTGGTCAGGCAGGATTCAAATGTGGGAACTGAAGATTAAGAGTCTGGTGCACTAGTGTCTGAGCCACCCCCATCCCAATGCAATATCAATAGCCAAGAACTTAGCTTTGTCTGTCCATAGCATAATGTTGGAGATGAACACTGTTCTCCTATAATTCATTACAAAGTTGCACCAGTCACTGGGATTTATCTCTAATATATAGATCCTGAATGGATGAATGGAACCTAGTAAGTGCAAAATCTACATAACTATCCTCTTATTCAAATGACACTGTTCATTCTCCTTTCTTGAACATGGTGAGTTTTAACTGCAGTATCATCTCAGTAAAGATGATCCAAGTGTGGCTGCTCCATGATAGTCCCAGTGTCATGAAGATATTAGGAAACATATTATTGTCGGGCATTTATCCATTATAAAATACTTAAATCCATGCCATAATGCATTATAAATACACTCAAAATCATTTTGCATAACTCTGCATGATTTTCTAATAGCACACACCTGACGAATTGTGCTATAGCATGGAAGAATTGCTTTATATGTCTTAAAGGAATATTACATGGTCATTTCTATTCATAAATCAAGTTGCAGTGCTCTGAAAAAACATGACAGTGGTCAAAGGCAATGAAAAATATGCTTTTCTGTGAACTTTTATTTCATTATTATTGCTATTCTTACTAAACTGGGTATGATCTACAACTTTGAAACTAATTTTTCTCAGTATCTCAATGCAACATAACCTTGATAACTTCAGAAATAAACCACTAAAAGCACTGCTATAAAATCAGTCATATTTGACACTACTGATTTGTTAGGAGAATCTCATCATCATCATCCTCAAGCAGCCACGGGCTACAGAGGTCCAACCAGATTGTGAAATTTAGTTCCTCAAATACATCTGTCCTGAGCTACATTTGTTGCATCTGACCACTGTAGACCTATTCTAACATGGTTTTGTTTGACATTGTCTGCCTACCACATCCTAGGTCTCGGTCTATTTCTCAGGCCTCTATACACACTGTTCACAACCCTATTCACTATATAGTTATGCACATGGCCAAACCAATTGAGTCTCTCTGCATAATGTGCTGCTCAAAGGAGGTTGCCAATTCCTTTCCCTAACCTCATCATTACTTACGAAGTCAAATCACCTAAAGTGCAATATACTGCACAAGCATCTAGAATCAAAGCCATCAAGTTTCTTTTCATTCTGCTTACAAAAGGTTCATGTTTCACTATCATAATAATCTTAAAGTTCTCTTTAAAGTTTACTACGTGAGAGGACTTCCTCTAATGTAGGTTTGAAGAAGCTCATTGAAGCAGGGGTTCAAGAACCAAACTATTATACAGCCTAATTTTAGTCTTTACGTGTACACACCTATTTCTCCACGCTCTCCACAAACTCCTAAAAGTCCCAGCAGCAATTTCCATTCTTCTATTTATCTCATGCTGCACATCAACAGTTTACGTAACATAGCTCCCAAGATAATTAAACTGAGACACTTGCTCAAGAGTGCAGCCATTCAAAGCAACTGAAGCAACATCTACCTGGCCAATTTTCATCACTTTAGTTTTCTCTCTGTTTATCACCAAACCTAGCCTATTGCCAGTCTCAACAATTTACTATCATTACACTATTATTATCCCTATTTTTAAAAATAGGTAATAGTAGTTTTTGTGATAATTATCCAAGCCTAATAAAGAATATCTCAACACCATTAACAAAAATGGCAAAAAATTTTGTGATAATTATCAACAGCTCTAATGAAGAATGTCTCAACGTCATTAACAAAAATGCCCAAATCTTCATAATCTAAATCAGAAATTTTGACATCTCTAGATCGTTTTAGTCCAAAATCTTTCCCTTGCAAATAATTTTGCATGATATAATCAATAACCAAACTAAAGAGAAAAGGATAATCCACTTAAGTATAATCAAGCAAAGAACTTTACCTGGAACAGAAAGTATACTAATTCTCCTATAATTATTACAAAAACTACTATCACCTATTTTTAAAAATAGGGATAATAATAGCTCTAGTAAAATTCTTAGGAACAATACCTTTATCATAAAAAATATTCAAAATTTCAGTCAGCCATGTGACAACACAAACATTCAGAGCTCTAAGCATTTCAGTGGTGATTTCATCAACCCCTGAGGATTTATGCAGTTTTATTTTAGAGATAGCCAAAGCAACTTCAGAATGTGATATATGGCCAACATTAAAGCCAGTAATGCATTTATCCTTATTATAAACAAAGGGAATAGAAATAACCAATTTGTTCAGAACAATCTGAAATGCTCAGCCCACCAAGTCATGATAGAAATAACCACTTGTTTAGAACAATCTGAAATGCTCAGCCCACCAAGTCATGATGGAATCTTCACATTCAGCCACTTACCATGTTTATCTCTCTATACTTGTGAACCTGTCTGTTTCCTTCCCACACAATATTGCTGCTGGTACTATTAACTATCTGGTACAACTCCCCACTGTTATGCTGCCTAGCTGCTTCTTATGCTTTGTCAGCCTTTAAAGCTATAAGCCAAAGATTCTTATCAGTTGTTAACTGATTTGTTACATGTTTATTGAGCTCTTTATAAAACTTTCTGTTAGGACTAGTAGAGTGTTGATTAATAATATTCCTGCAGTTCTTTCTTTCAAGAATAGGTTACAGTGCCATATCACAAACAAATTTGTTTCCTCTGCTCCTTTTTACCGAAAAGATTACTGTAGTTTCAAGAAAAGCCTGTGTAAAATGGTCCCATTCTCCTCAACTTTAGTAGTAAGCAAACCCTGATTGTCATAATTACTAACCTATCATGGTTAAGCTCTGGCTATAACTCTGTCTTTCAGAGCTTCAGTGTTAAGGTAACTTTTTTTTAACCTTAGCACAACACTTCTTAATTTAAGTTGCAAGACACTTAAGATAATGGTCAGATTCAATTTCAGCTCCGCTACACTATATGACCTGGTATTCCTAACAGAACTAGCCCTTTTGTTGTTAATATAAATCAATCATATTCTCATGTAGACCATCTGGTGAAACCTGTGTAATTATGTATGTCACGGTGTTTGTAATAAGTGTTAATTATTCTCAAACCATTACCCTTAACCAAAAGAACCTGTAAGAGACATTACCATTGTAACTATCTATACCAAAAGGACCTATCACCCATCTCCAAAGGTCAGTCTGTACCAACTTTAGCACTGAAGATGCCTAAAACGAGGCTAATATCTCCTTTCTTAACAGAATTCAAAATATCCTGAAGTTGTTCGTAAAATTTATCTTCCTCATCTTCATTGGCATCCTCTCAAGACATAACAACAGATAGCATTCAAGTCTATAATGCTTGTATGAAATTTAGCTGTAAGAAATCTTTTTATATTATGTGTTTAATGCCTCATATCCTAGAAGAGAATCACTAGCATGTCTGCTGAGAAGCAAACCTATACCTTGGAGATGTATTCAATCTTCCCTCCCTGAAAAGATAAATTTAAGATTATTTTTAAGTATCCGACTTTTATCTGTCCATCTGGTCTCTTGCAAGCTGAAAATATCTAGGTTGGGGTGTTTTACCTCTGAGTGGCACTTTTTTGAACACAATGGGATAAATGGCCAGGTCACAAGGACCCTGAAGACTCAGAGAAGGTTGGGGGAGGGAACCCACCAGATCAGCTATTGGGAGACAGATGGTAGCCTCCCATCAAGACCATCTAGTGTGTTCTTTAACATGCACAGGGTATGGGTCTCCTGCACATGGGGCCATGGCTTAATGTCCCATCTGATGGGCAGCAGCCTTCCTGAGCCCATCAGTGTTCCCTACTGATCATGAACAGGGAGAGGAGAGTTTTGTGGAAATAAATCTCAACACTGACACAGCTGGGACTTGAACCTGGGAACTGCTGATTATGAGCTTGGCACAAATATACAGGTTATAACAATGGAATTCTTGTGTGAGGACATCAGGAGAACAATATATACAGAGTTCTCACATTCCAAGAACCAGTGGGGAGAAAATGATTAATGGGATGTTTAAAGAAATTATATTTATTGAGAGAGGAAGTGCAGACAATATCAAACAGTCCCCTAATTGCAGACATGGGGCAAGACCTGTTCCGTACTACAGGCTGAAGCCATCTACACTGATAGAACTTCCTCCAATGTAGGTTTGATGATGCCCATTGAAGGAATATCTATTGAAGGGTTCAGGTACATGAGATGGCCTCTGATCAGAATTATTAACCAACTGATAAAATGTATCCTGTGAATCTATTCACTTGGGGCTGTCAACCCACGAACAGAAAACACATCGTAAAATTTTCCCTCAACTGAAGCCCACCAATGCAGCAAATTGAGGATCCATAACCAAGCTCATAGCCATTATTCCATTCAGATTCATATGGTCAGCACCAGGATCCTGTGTGGTTAACCACTCCTCAGTAGGGTAGAAAAAAACAGCCATAATAGTCTAAATGAGTAGGTCACACTGATTTGGCAACCTTTGCCACTTTTAAGCAGGAGGTAATGAGTCCATCCCCCCCCCCCCCTCAAGAATGCCTTCAAGTCTATTCTTTTTACAGAGGTTTCTCTTCAAACTTTGATTACAACTTTTGTGTTCCTACAGGAGCTTCATTACATCAAAACAATCTCAACTTACGATTTCACTTGTCATTTTCTCAAAAAGAAACACAACTTTACCTTTATGATGAAAAATGTTTTGTCAGACATAGTGAAAAACAATTTTTCACCAACCAAACAGTAGAAACCCACACTTTCATCAAAAATAAGTTTCTAGGCCAGAAACTCCAACCATACATCAGACATTGCATTTTTTCTTTACCAAATAAATTCCTTATTATATCATAAACCAGAGGTCTTCAAAACTTTTTTATATTGACAGGTCACATGGCAATTGTATAAAGGCTGGTGGGCTGAATGCTCATTTTATCAGATCTTTTTCGTTTATATTTAAATAATATGGCTTATATCAGAGTACATAACACTTTCATGAAAAAATTATACGTGGCATTAAAATTTGCTCATAAAAATTGATAAAATAGTTCTGCTAATATTCGATAGATATAAAATATGCAAATATGTCTAATATTTCTTGATTATTTACAAATTTCAAATAAATTCTCCCTTTCATAAGGTTAACACAGTTCAAATATTTAAAAGTGATAACTATACATACCGAAACATTTGAGCTTCCAGGTGTGTTGGTTCCATATCCAGATGAAGGAAGTGATGCTAAAGACCATCGGCGCCCATCGCATCTGCAAAAGTAGAAACATTTATTGTATTACATGCAATTTTAATAAGAATAAATTCTAGGATACTAATAATTTCACCTGCACTTCAACACGTCAGATGTGGGGGAAAATATGGAAAGGTTATATTATTAGCTGGTAAAGGGAATCATTAATAGCTTCTGCCAAATCAGAATTTGATTTATATAGTTATATATATATATAGGTTGTTTTACCTCTGAGTGACACTTTTTTTTGCACACAATGGGCTAAATGGCCAAGACCCCAAAGACTCAGAGGATTTTTATTTGAGGGGGGGGGGGGGGTGAGAGAACCACTGCAACAACTGTTGGGAGACAGATGGTAGCCTCCCATCAAGGCCATCTGCACATGGGGCCACAGCTCAATGTCCCATCCAACTGATGGCAGTCTTTCCAAACCCACTGGTGTCCCTTACTGACCATGGGAAGGGTGGGGGAGTTTTGGGGAGATAAATCTCAATGCTGGCCCAGCTGGGATTCGAACCTAGGAACTGCAGATTACGAGCCTGGCATAGTACTGACTGAGTCACCCTCATCCCATATAGTGATGGACATAATATAGGTGCCTATGTTACTAAAAACGTTTTGGTAACAATATTGTAAAAGGAATTGGTAGATTCTTGAATTAAAATTCCATTGCAGTTGTCTGGCTGATATCATGTGATGGACTGACATTGTTTTTGTTTCTCTAACCAATTCTTTTTATTGGTCCTTATCTTTAGTTTGGTAACCATGTCTTGGTTTTATTTTTTAACCAACCACAAGACTTCCCTAGCTCAAGAATTATGGAAAAGTAACTCAATTTCTTCTGCCCAGTAATTTCACCATGCATGTGCTTATGCACATCCAAGGTCACAACACTTGCATCATCACACTATCCTATCATTATGCTACTATGCTTCACCCAGAAGAACATGCACTCACTTGTATGCAAATGGAGTGGCTTTATTGATTTAGTAGATAATTAGATAAAGAAAAATTTCATATCACTCAAAAGCCCATTACCACTTCAGTGATTTAAAATAAAAACCTTTCTGGCAATTAGTAATCATTGCTTAGCACCCAAAATAAATTATCTGGGAATTGATTGTTTTGATTGGGAACTTTTGTAATCAAATGATTAGCACAAGATAACAGGAACCCTGCACTGTTGTAACTCTATGACAACTTTACACTAATCTATGGCTATCTCATCTGTTGGAATCATCTCTGAAATCTTTGAAAGTACTGATTGAGGGACATTCACAATACTACCACATCAGTCTGGTGCAATTGATCTACCACACATAAAAGCATCCACAGGTCTCTGTGCCATATTATTACTACTAAACACTCTACCAACATGAAAACAACATTTGCTCAACAATAAATGAGTGGCACAGAATCAGAGACAGCTTTTATGTATCCTGGATCTGCCTTTTGACTGAAATATGCATATTTTACTAGTCAGTTAATTTTTGGGAAGCCTACAACCTTGCATATATTATATTCTATTTCATTGACACACAAAACATAATGTTAACAATTTCAGTCATTTGTAAGATATTTAACAGCTTGTGAATTATGCTTAACCTTTCAACTAATTTGTTCAGGTAAAAATGAATTTAAACTGCATAGTGAATACTGTTATATATAATTAATGCATACCTTCACTGAATTGCATACTATTTCATATGTGGTTTATAAAAAGTACTGTCAACAAACCATTTTAAAAGCCTTGTTATTTGACTATGCAGTAAAATAAGAAATGTTAGATTCATTAAAAGTGCAAACTATGATAAAATTACAACTATTATTTTTAATTTCATTTTGATAGCTTCAACTGATCTTAAAATGCAAATTAATCTTACCTTTTTACAGGGGGACAGACAAAATGCTGACTTGGTGACATATTCCTTGCAGTATCAACTATACCTCCTAAAGTAAATAACCTTGATGTACATAATTGCAAAAATTTTCAACACTGCTACTCAAGATTAGTTTGATTACAATGTTAAAATTTGATTTTTTGCATGCAGATTAAAATGAAAAGACAGGAATGATTTAATGGCATTTAAAGCAAAATGTAAAGAAAAAAACAGATTGTTCATATAGAGTGAGTATTTGAGCATTATAAGTCTGCTTATCACATATAGTTGTCAGATTTTGAGACAATGGATTAAAAATGGATAAATAGAGGTTCTCACATATTAATACCAATAAGTCACAAATTACATACAATACACAGATGGACTGTCACAGAAACAGATCAGTGAGAGTAGGATTATGAATGTTATTGCACTATGAAGTGTTATGGGATCTGTTATCAGACCTCTGTGGTGTAGGCAGTTGCTTGAGGGGATTCTTTTTATTTATTTTATAAGTCAAACAGTAGAAATGAATACCTTTAACTCTAAGTGTTGGAAACAAAAAAATATTGAAAATTGCAACATTCTTTTTTATGCTTACCTACCATTTTATTCCTTTTAAACTTTATATTTTTTGTTCAGAATTAAATGCTCTTTTTTCTAGTATGTAACGTAAACTATTTTATTCATTGTTTCATAATGAAGCTCAAAAATTGAGTTTTATTTTTAGAGAGAGAAAAATCTGATACTGTAAGGGTTAACAGAAAGTAGAGATGTATTTTTAACAGTCTTCATTATGATTTGGTTGAAAGTTTTACCTCTGAGTGGCACTTTTTTTGCACACAATGGGTTAGATGGCCAGGTCACAAGAACCCCAGAGGCTCAGAGAAAGTTGGGGGAGGGTACCCACTGGAACAGCTGTTGGGAGACAGAGGTGCTGTGAGGTGGCATATCATGGCATTCCTTAGGGCCATTAGTTATTCCACAGGGTCGTGTCACATCCACAATGTATGAATCCATTCTCGGGGACCACCAGCACCTAATGTTAAGGGTATTGTTCCCTAATGACCATCCCTGGTTTCAAGCAGATAATGCACCCATGCATTGTTCAAAATGTGTCATGGTTTGCAGAGCATGAAGATGAGGTACAGCATCTACCCTGGCCACCTCAATATTATTGAACATTTGTGGGAATATCTGGAACGCAAGGTCAGATCACACTTTCCACCTCCAGCATCACTGGTACAGTTGGGCCATATTTTACAGGAAGAATGGTCCCACATTTCATTACTGTATGTGCATGACTTGTATAAATCTATTCCACGATCGTCATCGAATTCCATCGGTTCTGAATGCCTGAGGTGGGCCTAAGCTTACTAATGAAATGTTCTCCACAAACAGTACATGTTTTCATTATTTTGATAAACCCCTGTATGTCAAATAAAAGCTTGTGATATAAAGAGTTATGAGATACAGAAATTTAACTCCCCCCCCCCCAGGTTCTCTGCTCTCTAAAAAGGAGGAATATGAAAATCACTCTTCTACTACATTTTCTGAATGCAAAAGAGCCCACAGTTACAAGTCAAACGACGGCTTCTCATAATGTTGCTGTAGGCTACTTTAAATTTTGCCTTTTAAAATTTGCCCCCCTTCTTCCCTTTAAAAGAGGGAATGAAAATTTCTCAGGAGGACAACCACAATGAAATCTCAAATTAAAGCTTGTAACATCTAAAATGTCAAGAGCTACCTCAAATGCACAACCTTGAATGACGAAATTCATGATTTGGAAGAATGAAAAAACGGAGGAAATTGGAGCATATATAAAAACTAATAAATTCCTGTATTTTGAATATTTCTTGAATAATGAATAATAAATTCCTAAATTTGTGTAACATATCGATTATTAATCAATGCAGCAACAACATAGATTATTAGTTACTAGTTATTAGCAATTAAATTTACATAATATAAAAAAGTCTCTGCATCTTGTGAGTTTCAATTAGTTATGGGTAAAAACAAATTAGCCTTCCCATTCAAACAATATGAGTTTAGCGACTATTTTATGGTACCCATTAACTGTTTATGAATTAAAATTACTACCTTATAGCAAAAAGCTTAAATCAGTTTATATTTTTGCACTGCAGAAAATCTGTAGCATGTGTACTTCTAAATATTAACAAAATTTAACTTAATTGCTAGTAATCACCAATACATAGTAGGCATCATCCAATAAAAAACAATAAATCAATAGATATATTACAAAAGTTAACATTAACAAACAATAATTATTGCACCCTTCTCCAGTGTTTTTCTTCGTGTGTGTAGTGCTTCAATCACCAATTTTGAAATCTTTCATGAACGAAAATTAACTTAATTGCTAAAAATTAATAATCAATACATATGCATCATCCATTGATCAATAATAGATCAATCAACATATTGCAAAAGTTAGCATTACAATACAAAGCGAACAACAAATGTTATTGTACCCTTTTCCACGGTAATTTTTGAGAAAATACTTGGATCATCAGCAGTGGCAGCTTGTCATGCAGCACAGAAAGCAGCAACTTGCTGCAGCCTAGTTATTATATCTGTATGTCACTTAATAAAATTTAAATGCACAGTGATATGTTATTGAAAGAGATTTAATCACAAACTACACTGATTTAAAAGGATTATTCAAATGCCCTTATTGCTTATTAGTTTAGTCTCATATACATCGTTGCAAAATGCAGCGTATAATAGTACTAGCTTATTATCCTACAACACAAAGACTTCTACATAAGAAGCATGAAGTGTTAGCCTTTGATACTAACTGAAGACCAACACTTCATTTTAGGGATTTTATATGTCCTTATATACACCGATCAGCCAATACATTAAAAGTATCTCTGCATTATGCAAAAAAGCGCACATGCAGCCAATCAGTGTCATGTGCCAAGGTTGCGAATGACATATAAAATACCTGGGTTGGGGCTCTTGCAGGTAGTATTTCATTTTCGTCTCAACATGGGAAAACAAAGCATTTATCTGATTTTGACAAAGGCTAGATCGTTATGGCAAGATGCCTTGGTAAGAGCATCTCCGAAACAGCAACACTGGTAGGCTGTTCACGCTATGCAGTAGTTAGTACCTATCAAAGATGGTCCGACACTTCGAGCCATCGACAAGGATTGTGCCGGCCACGCCTCATTGATGCCAGAGGTCAGTGCAGGCTATCTCCTATTGTCCACAGCAACAGAAAGGCTACTGTGGCTGACATTATCCATAATTTCAATTGTGGTAAAGGACCCAATGTGTCTGAACACACAGTTCATCGTAAGCTCTTGGATATGTGTCTCTGCAGTCGCAGACCCATTCATATGCCTATGCTCACAGCTATGAAGAGGGGAGGGGGGGGGGGTTGCTCAATCGGTAGCATGCCATGCTCGTAATCTGTAGTTCCCAGGTTGGAGTCCCAGCTGGGTCAGTGTTGAGATTTATCTGCGCAAAACTCCCCACCTTGCCCACAGTCAGTAGGGGACACCGATGAGCTTGGAAAGGCCACCGTCTGTCGGATGGGATGTTAAGCCGTGGCCCTGTGTGTGGGAGAGCCATACCCTGTGCACATTAAAGAACATGCTGGATGGCCTTGACAGGAGGCTACCATCTGTCTCCCAACAGCTGTTTCAGTGGGTCTCCTCCCCCAACCTTCTCTGAGCCTTCAGGGTCCATGTGACCTGGCCATTTAGCCCATGATGTGCAAAAAAGTGCCACTCAGAGGTGAAACAACCCAACTCACAGCTGTTCACTATTGTCAATGCTTGCAGTGGACACCTAATCATTGACATTGGACTATAGAAGACTGGAAGAGGGTCACATGGTCAGACAAATTCCGTTTTCTGTTACACAATGTGGATGAACAAACTCGTGCGACGTTTACCCACGGAAGCCTTCTCACCTGGATGCACTGTGGGATGGATTCAGGCAGCTGGAGGGAGTGTGATGATCTGGGCCAGTGGTTCTCAACCTTTTATGCTTCACATACCCCCTGGAAATGTGTATGTAACTGGCTTACCCCTTGTATAGATAGATATAACTATAGTTATAGTATAACAATGGGAATAAAATGAAACATATATATACATTAAATTTTGCATTCATAAATTACACATATCGATAAACACAAAAAATGACAAACAATTTAACAAATCTTATAAAATTATAAACATTTTATTGGGTAATTGACTTTTGAGCTCTCATGGCGTACCCCAAAAAATTTTACCAAGTAACCCACATTGAGAAACTCCAGTCTGGACAATATTTTCTAGGGGAACACTTGGACCAATTATCCCTGTAGAGAAAACCTGACAGCTGTCATCTACCTAAATATTGTGGCTGACCAAATACATCCCTTTATGGTGACTGTATTCTCTGGTGGAGATGGCATCTTTCAAAAAGACAATGCCCCATGTCACACTGCGAAGAAGGTTCAGGAATGGTTCCTAGAACAAGATGAGGAATTCCCTTTATTGCCATGGCCCCCAAATTCACCAAACAGGAATCCTATCAAGCATTTGTGGTTTGAGCTGGAATTGGGTATGAGCAGCATCACCCCAACCACGTAATTTACGGGAACTGTGGGATCTCCTGTTGCAGTCATGATACCAAATATCAAGTGAAACCATCTCATTAAATCTATGCCTCATTGGGTGAGAGCTTTTTTGGTGGCAAGAGGAGGATCTACATCATATTAGATAGTGGTTTTAATGCTTTGGCTGATCAATGTATACTCACATATACTGACATGCTGTACTTGCTTAGTTGTATGTTCTGTGAAGTAGATGTTTTGTAGGGTTGGGTTGTTTTACCTCTGAGCGACACTTTTTTGCACACAATGGGCTAAATGGCCAGGTTGCAAGGACCCCAAAGGCTCAGAGAAGGTTGGGGGAAGGGACCCATTGGAACAGCTGTTGGGAGACAGATGGTAGCCTCCCATCAAGGCCATCCAGTGTGTTCTTTAACGTGATCAGGGTATGGCTCTCCCGCACACAGGGCCATGGCTTAACGTCCCACCTGACGGACAGCGGCCTTTCCAAGCCCATCGGTGTCCCCTACTGACTGCGGGCAGGGCGGGGAATTTTGCGGATATAAGTCTCAATGCTGACCCAGCTGGGACTCGAACATGGGAACTACAGATTACAAGCCTGGCATGCTACCGACTAAGCCACCCCCACTCTTTGTGAATGAATTGGATAGAAGGCATTATTCTATTAAAAATCTCAAAGTCTGTGCATCATTATTTTCATAGTTCCAGAAAAATATCGATATAACGTATATATATATATAAGGCAGGTTTCAATGGATATTTTTCCAAAGCCTTTGTTTCTACATGTCTCATAACAGCTTCAGCCATGAGGCCAGAGAGAGGGGTTCCCATGTAGACACCCTCTCCCTGGATCCATGACCGATTATTTATTTGAAACCAATTGGATGATGTGGCCAGGTCCAGGGCCTCGTGTACATTAAAGTACTCTTGGGCAGTGGTCCTGGTGACCTCTAACCACTTGGTCTTGAGCTTCATCACTGCATCCAGCACTGGTGTGCTAGGATACAGCAATATAACATCAATCAAGTGAATGTAATGTAGTATTCTCAGTTACGGTGTATTCCGTATAATTTGCAATGCATCATAGCATGAATTAATGCTATATTGATAAAGGGGAAAATATGGTTTAAAAAAATTATAAACAGCTCTTTCTATGTTATAAGTTGGGGATCTTCTTTTAGATAATAATGGTCAAAAAAGATAATTTTCCTTATGCCGTTTAATTTTCACAAACATTTGAGGTATCACCTCCATTTGGGTCTCGCAGAGTATATGGGTGCAATGCAATTACTTGCTATGCTTCAAGGTAAGAATGGGAAATTTTTTAAACCTTGTAGTTTCTGTAACATTTGAGGTAATGGATTCATGGGAAGTGGTTGGCAGTTTAATTGTTCTAATGTTGAATTGATTTCTGTGTCATATTCTTCTTTATCTTCAGAAATATCCCAGCAAATAACTTTCTAGCATGACCATCAGCTGATAATGGGATATTGTGCTCCAACAAAAATGTTGTAAATAAGACTGGCACTGATTTGCTGATTGTCATCACATTTAAAAAACTGATCCAACTTAAGACAGATTCTTAGACTCAGTGTAATTTAAAATGTGTTTCACCACCTTTTGGAAAAAATGCAGTAAAATATATCTCTGGCCACCATGCCCAATGCTAACATCACAGTAAAGAATTTGCAAAGAGCAAGTTTCTCTTTTATGTGATGATTTCACAAATTCCTGGGAATATTTCTGATTGTGTAAATATTTAGTAGACATAGTAAAAATTTTAACACAAAACCAGCAATGAAACTGTTTGCACACAACAGCAAATGACAGAGTGCAGAGGTAAAAACAGAACAGTACCACTACAGTGCTGAAACCAAACTAAAGAGAATAGTTTTGATCTGCCAATCAAAAGGTCAGAGCAGAAGCTCAGCTGTTAACTTGCCTCAACTCTAGTGAAATAAAATAAAAAAAAAATCCCGAAAAGTTTTAATCCCTTATCAACCCAGATAACATAGACATGCATGAGACCTATTCAAGTTGCAATGTCGATCATGGCCCACAGATAAGAAAGTACTCAAATCAGTATTATCTCCTTCACTCTGAAGTTTCCAATTCTAAGCAATCCAATTAGCATTTAGTTGGCCAGAGCCAGGAGTTGGGTATAGGTTCAATAAGCACCCATTCAGAAACAACTAAAAACAACCTTCAACTCTGTAAAAGAATTTAAGTGTGGACTTTGCCATTGTTCTGTCTGGAAATGGTCAGCCAAAGTCATAGATTTCCTCTAACTGATGTGCAGGTGAGCCCCATAAGCAAGCATAGATTAGGGAGTGGGGACACAGTTGCACCTTTAGTAGAGTAAAAGGCCTAAATCAGAAACAATTCTTTCCTTTCATTACCATTCTCTTTTTGGGAAGCTTTTAAAACTACTGTATAATTTGTGTAAGGGTAAAACTAAAAAAAAAAAACCAGATGTTTGATGACTAATTTGGTTTTTGGGATTTTAAATCAAAAATTGTAGAAATTGAAAAAATCACAGTAGTTGCCAGCTTTGCTCAAATCCCTTCTGCCTCAAAAAAGAGATAGTACTTTAGTGACAAAATAAAAAATATAAATTAAAAATTAAAAAAAATATCTTCCTATGTGCACCCAAAAAAGTAAAATAATAAAAGTAAAACATACATATTGATGGTGAAATGACTTGCTCAATTCTTATTCACTTCAAAGGAAGATAGGTTGTCTATTATACCCATGCAAAAAAATTGCTGCCACTGTCTTCCTTAGAAGTGAATACAAATTCAGCAAGAGATTTTACTAATGGCATGTTTCATTTTATTTTACTTTTTAGAGCACATGAGAAGATAGGTATTTTTAAATTTTTTTAACTTAAATTTAAAAAAAAAAAACAAGAATAACTAAAAAAATACAATATCTCTATAATCTACATCACATCCATGCTCTTGTGAATGCATAACATCAGCTCTGCTCAGAAATACTGAGTTAGCAACATATATAAACAACTCCAGCTAGCAAATTAATATATATATACAACAGTGTTTTAAACTGTTTAAAAGTAATAGATTTAAATGAAGAACTCAACTTCAGTGCTCAGTAGAAAACACAGAGCACTAGTTAAATCCCCTCCAAAAGTTGGATGCGAAACACATCTACTGATAACTCTGCCCATCGATAAGTTCATTCACAGCTTTTCACCATTAATGTAGTACTCACAACATACTACTCCATTCACAAGCCTCCAGAAATTTCTGATGGTTTTTGATAGATCACTTCCGACCCACTGCAACTAAGAACCTGATCTGTTATCCCAACAGTGTTAGAACTAAGTGGAACCACCCCACCAAATTTGGGACCAATCATCCAAGTATCCACAGAAACACAGGGAATCGAAACTTTCTGATCTGTTATCACAACTGTGCTAGAACTAAGTGTAACCACCCCACCAAATTTGGGACCAATTGCTCAAGTACCCACAGAAACGCAGGGAACTGACACTTTCTGCCACCAATGACATCACAAGTGTACACATGTTCATTCTTCATCTGCCCGAAATTACAACTATTATACATGATAATTATTTGGATTGAGAACTATAAAATGCAGCCATGAATCCAAAGCAACATTAACCCTTACAGAGCTCTTACCTTGTGTACAAGTTGGCAGAATCCAAAACCAGAGACCATCAATGCCTACATCACTTTTTTAGTACAACACATGAAACTTTCAATTTTTTTATTTGCCATTTGATAATTTTCTTACATATATCTTATAAAAACAGATTATTAATGCTTGAAAAATTATACTTTCTTTTCACATTTGATGCATATTTTATTAAGCTCTGATAAAAATAATTTCTTAAAGCTATCTGATTGCCATTTCTCAGAAGTAATATAAGGTATTGCCAATTTGCTTGCTTACATTACTCTTTGTTGAAACAATTCCCTGATTTAAGCTCACAAGTTTGATTTTTAACTATTATCAATAAATTTTTCCTTGAAGTTTGAAAAATCTCCTGAAAATTAACTAAAAATTGCTATTTGTGAAAATAAAAATTTTTGGGAGCACTTGTGAAGTATATACCTCTATTTTTTTGGTTTTATGCTTTTTTTCTAACTTAAAACCAAATTAATCTGCAAAGATTCCCAAAATTCAACACTCAAAGGGGGAAAAAACCATATTTAGTAAAAAACAAAGCCAAGAAGGCATTCCTCCATTTCATAACCAGGACAGAAAATCTTGTGAATGTGAGAAGTACAAGGCACCTTGTATAATGCTGACCCATGTTTTAAAATATAGCACATTGAAAATAGCATTCAAGGAAAAAAAATATTGTTTCAGGTAAATATATTATTCGAGAAGAAATTTACTTTTGATATATAATTTAACTATTTTCATTCATTGAGTTTTCCAAAATTAAGTGTTAATATATAATTTGATCTATTTTTTTCACTATATTTTAGTGAAAAAGTCTTATTTAAATCAATATGTTAAAAATTTCTTCAAATTTTTTATGTTCATAAAATTTGGAATTCTGTTTAATTTGATGTATAACATGACCTATTTAGGTTGATTATTTTTTAAAAAAATAATAAATTTGCCTTGATGACTCAGCACAGTTGTTGAAAAGCCTAGACTTTTCTCAAAGTATGGTACTGAGAAAAAATTACAAAGAGAGTAATTCTCTTGTATCAAATAAATTTTTTTTTTGCTATTCAGAAATAAATAGCCTTCCTATTTATATATATTTTATTAGTTTTTTCCATTTTTTAATAATTTTTTATTTGCATTGCCATAAGCATTTATACTATAAAAAATAAAAAAAATAAATACCCCCTCAAGCAGCCGCTTGCCACAGAGGTCTGACAGGAGCCTGTCAGTTTATATGCCACAGTAGAAGATCTGAGAGGATGGCAGGACCTCAGCAGAAAATAACATGAACATCCATGCCTTACCCGGGGCTCGAACCCAGGTCTCGTAGATCAGTAGCCAAGCGCGCTAACCACGACTAAAAATCCCTATTAAAATAAAACTAGTAGTCTTTTTTGTAAAATATTTTAAACAAAAAAAAAAAACCTCAAGCACTGCTTACCAGAGGTTCTGACATGAGCCTGTCAGTTTATATGCCACAGTAGAAGTTCTGAGAGGACAGCAGGACCTCAGCAGAAAAACAGCACAAATGTCCATGCTTTACCCAGGGTTCGAACCCAGGTCCCTTAGATCAGTAGCCAAGCACACTAAACACTCGGCCACAGGACATTTTCAGAAAATCCAGAATTAAAATGCTGATTAGTTGCCATAATTCCATTGATTAGTTATTTGGCAAAAAAAGTTCTAAAGTTAATTTTTTTGGCTGAGCATATGAAAAAATAGCTTGGCCTGTGAATGTAACCAGTTTTTCAAGCTGGGCTTTAGAAGGGTTAAAGTTAATGTTTAAGCAGTAATATCATAATAAAAATGAAGCAAACTTTGCAGTAATAAAACAAAATAGAACACTAAATAAAGCAAATATGATGGTATATAATTCTGAAAATAATTTAAACTGATTTAGAAACACAGTTGCAACAGTGTTCAAGTAAATGTTAAGTCTGTTATACCAGCTGTTAAACAAAGGCCCAGTTTGTTGCAAATTCAAAATTGCCAACAGCAGTCTTACATATTGAGGAAAATGCTAGGCAAAAATTGATTTTGTAACCTAAAAAACATCTTTCAGTGCAACTTGACCACAAGTGCACAATAAACATTAATAATGAGATACAGTTGATTTAAACTCATATAAATCACGTAATTTAAATTACACCTAATCTAGACTAAAAAAACAGGTTAAGAAAAAATGCTACCTAAGCAAAGCATTATTACCAAGGAATATTAAGTTCTTAACTTCACTTTGTTGCAATAATGAAAACTTCACATTAAAATTGATATAGAGTGCTTTATTGCATGTTAATAATTTACAAAAACACTTTATTTTTCATTACTTATATAGTGTCACTGTATCCCAAGTTTATACTAATCACCTACTGGTAACACTGAAATAACTGATAACAGATATGTATGTATTCTAAGTCACTGATTGGCAAAGAGTCACTTCAGACTTTACCCAAACCATGTCATAACTCGAAGCTATTGCAAACACGGAGTCAAATGAGTGACATTACCTCATTCAGCATGGTGAATGATTAAAATTCTGGGCCTAGTCAAAGTTGGCCTGTTAAGATCCCTGAAAGCAAAACATTGCAATTCTGAACATAATGCTTAACTGAATATACATTGAATGGAGAAAAACGAACAAAATATTTTAGAAAAAAATAATAAAAAAGAAACCTGAAGTATTTAGCCTTTTTTTTTTCTCTCATTCAATACGTTTTCATTTTTTTTTCATTCAATTCAGGTTTAAATATCATAATATTTATTACAAAAATGTTGGTGGGACCTGGCCCTTGTGATTCCTAACGATGAGCTGCTACTGTCTCCACTGAATATTTGGTGTAGCATTACAAGATTCAAATGAATGGATTATCAAATGATATATGGATTTCACAATATATTCTTTCATTCCATCATTAAAAAAAAATTTTTCTTCATGTGCCCTTAAAAGAGTAAAAAACACTGAAATAATTATTCACGAATTTGAGTTGTTTTACCTCTAAACAGCACTTTTTTGCACACAATGGGCTAAAAGACCAGGTCACATGGACCCCAAGAGCTCAGAGAAAGTTTGGCAGGGGGGGATACACTGGACAGCTGTTAAAATATGGATGGAATCACTCAATTTAATTGAGGACTTAACTGGCTAGGGAGGTCTTGATGTTCCAATAGGCATACTCTGTATGTTAATTCTAACTGAGGCAGTGGTAAATTAAATCTGATTTCAGTTTTAATAGAGCATGTCCTCAGAATGAAAAAAACCCATAAAATCTAGGAGTAACTCCTAGGATTCTTTTTTGTCCTAAATACTACATACAGAAAAAAATGAATTCATATTAATATCAAAGGAACAACAGGATACACTTTTTCAATGCGTAAAATAAATTTATTTACACACTTTATCTAACTTTAAAATTAGTGCATATGAGTAAGTAATCATTCACAATTTTATTTTTAGTTCACATTTTCCTTTTAATTAAAAAAAATCAAATGTAACAAAGGGCATTGCCACTAATGTTTTTCCACTTCCAGATATCAATCTAGTCAAACACTAAAGCTTATTTTATTCTTATTCCAGAACACTAAACTCTAGGAATTAACCAATCTCACTAATTGAACTTTCATAGTGACTTTGCATTGATAATATCCAAATGAAGCTTGATTAGAGATATACATATAATTTTAGTGTGTTATTCCCAACATGCACTGTTGAAAAGAATTAGAGGACAATGCAATATCGAATGTGAACAGATGTGCAGTTGATGAGTTTGGATTTAAAATATGACTGTCAGTCAACCGTAAGATTAATCATAACAAAAAGGATCTACAGTGCCTTCCACACTGTAGATTCCAGCAAATCATGCTGAGATGACAGTATTAACTTTCAACCACTGATAAACAAGTGAATTTTCTCATTCACAGTGAAATGTGAAGGAATGATTGTTAGGTTGTTTTACCACTAAGCAGCACTTTTATGCACATAACAGGCTAATTGGCGAGGTTGCAAGGATCACGAGGCCTCAGAGAAAGCTGGGGGAGGAGACCCACTGGACATCTGTTAGGAGATGGCAGCCTCCTGTCAAGACCATCCAGTGTGTTCTTTAACATGCACACAGGGCCATGGTTTTATGTCCCATCTGACTTAGATGCCAGTCATCACATCTCACTTAGATGCCAATCATGACATTCACATTAACATCATTCCGATTTGCCTGCAAAATAATGTGGACATTGCATTATCCCTTATTGTTTTGACCAGTGTATATATCTGAGGCACAATAAAAATAATTTTAGAAGTAGCAAAGTAATAAATTCCATTTTCAAATCCATTTGATTGAAATACTGATTGAAAACAATGTATGTAGTTACTGTAGGATGCTACTTCCACTAGTTATGGATTAACAGAATGAACTAATTTGATAAAAATCAGTACCATTGAAAGTACTGAACAGTTATAACTATATACTATGTACTAGTTATAACTATATATAGTACTGAACAGTCTATAAAGTGTGCACAAAACATCCTTAAAAGATGAATGCAGTGATACCACATCATTACCACAAGTAATACCAGATCATATGCAATGATTCCAGTAATGATGGCATGAGGTCACATGAAACTGGAAAAAGAGGAGGCACTTTTGCTCCCAATACCACAATAAAAGCCACTGTAGCATATGTCAGTGAAGTATCACTCCATGTCCCCATGGTTCAGGTCTCTGCAGTTGCACCACACCATGAGAATCATCTGCCAACAAGCAACCTCTGACCTCTGTGTAACATCTACAGCAGTGATTCCCAACCTTTTCTGGACCATCGCCCCTTTAGAAGAGAACAAAAATTTCAACGCCCCCCTAGTCCATAATAGTTAATTTTATATGAATTAAAATATTGTTGCATATTATCTGTACCTAATTTATCTGTTTATTTATCTATTAAAAATCATAATACCGCCCCCATGGAAGGCTCCAGCGCCCACTGGGGGGCGGTATCGCCCCCATTGGGAATCTATGATCTACAGCAACCCAGCATAGTGTGGCATCTGCAGTGCACTCACCAATGTCCACATAGACCAACGGATGAGGTTTGAATGAAGTTGAATTACAGGTACGACATCCCCTGTACAGTTGACTTTGACTGCTAATCATTGCCAGGCACATTGCCTGTGGTGAATCGAGTATGTGTTGTGGGAGGGAAAATGTCACCACATCATCTTGGATGAATTCATGCTTCTGTTTGGATGCAGATGATGGTTGCATCAGGGTTAGGGGTTGCAGCGGCCAGTGGTAATATTGGCACACATCTGGGAATACCACAGTGCTCGCACACCTAGCCTCCTGGTGTGGAGTGCCATTAGTTATTACTCCAGAACACCTTTGGTGTTTGTCCAGGGAACTCTGACAGCTCAACAATGTGGAGACAACATTCTGGTGCCTATTGTCTATCTTTCCTGAAAAATCTCCAAGTGGCATTTTTCAGCAGGATAACATATGTATATCCCATACAGCACACATTGTCCAACAGTGTCTATGGGATGTCAACACCCTACCTTGGCCTACTATATCCTCAAATTTCTCCTTTGTAAAGCACATATGGGATGTGCTGAGGTGACATCTCTGACAGCGTTCACAGCCAGCACACACACTGGACACCCTGAATCTCCATTTGGAGGAAGAATGGCGGAAAGTGACTAAGGACACTGTTAGGGATCTGTATGCATTGACGCCTGGCTGCATGCATTGCCACCAACAGGGTTCATACTCCCTAATGAGAGCTCATATTGGGGGGCCCCTAAACACACCCTTACCACACTGTTAAGTTTCACAGAGTTTGAGGCTTGTTTCATGGTGTTGCAGTTTTTGTGTTCATGAGTGTAAATAACAGTAGGGTTAAAGCATAAACTCATGCATTGGCATTGAATGATCAATACAAGAACAAAGGGATTAATATTTACATTTAGCATCACTTTGTTAAGTAGAATAAACAGACAAAAAATTCTACTAAGGTCTTAAATGCATTTTTTTTTTATCTTAGTAAAAAAAAGCATAGAAAAATGTTAATTTCTGTTAGTAATTTTTTTTACAACTTTGTATTAGAGGACAATTAATTTTTTCTAGGTCATTAGAATTTAAAATATTAACATATTAAATCATCTTCTTACCTTCAGAGTATTAAAAATACAGTTACACCACTGTTATCAGTATATGTTTCAAATCTTATTAACACCAATGCACACTGTCTATTGCAGGGTTACAACTGACATGATTGCAGCTGTGAATATTAGGGTATTTACCTCCTGTTGTATTAATAGCAGATAATCTTCCCATATATTAATGCACCATTAAAAATTACATAAAAAATGTTCTGAGGTGATTTCATGTCTCAGGTTTAGTGAAAAAAATTATCAGAAAAAATGTGAAGTGCAGGTCATGGGTACTCATTATTGTATACCAGATAACATGTAAAGATGCTACCAAGGCATTCAATAATCAGTATTTATTGTCAGGAGAAGTATAAAAGCTGTTAACAGGGACATAACATTTCCCCCTCTGTATTAAAGGTCTTTAAAAGTTCCTTAAATCATGAATATACAAAAAAAAATCAAATTTAAAAATTTAACAGTTGTATGTTTTGAGAACTGCATTATGCTACAACTGCTTCACATCAACGATGGACAACACTAGCATTACATGGAAACCCTATGGCACCCTACACCTTCCCAGCCATTTCCCACATTTTCTATGTAGTGTTCAACAACAGATTGATCAATGAGGAAATTTAACCCATTAATGGGACTTGTATGTTAAATCCAATAACACAATCTTATGAGGACTAATAATATTTTAGCTCATAAAACTCCATTTTATTAGAAAAAAAAATGTTTTTCCCTACATAAAACAGGATGTAAGCATTATTCAAGAGAGTAGTATTTGAATAAAAACACTTTCATATGCATGTTTTAACTCACTGGCTCAAGAAGAGAGCTCCAGGCTCCAATATGTTTTATAAGACAGCCCTGAAAAACAAACTAAAGTATGTCAAATGAAATTCATATGTCGACCCTCCACCCCCACACAACTAAGTGGAAATTGTTTCTGGAAACACCACTGCTTAACTAAATACATAAAAAAATTATTAAAAAAACTTGAATTCTCTATTTTTTTAAATTTTAAAATACAAAATAAAAGTAGCATGATTAAAAGGTTTCTTACCATGGGATACTGGTGAATGGCAACGAGGTAATGTAGGCGATGTGTTACTAACAAGGCTTTTTCGAGCTGTACGACTAAAAAATAAATTACATATACATCATCAACGGACAATTTAGATCATTGTATGCAATTCAGTTAATAATCTATTTAAATGAAACATAACTGAATATACATTAGAACCATTATTCAACTTTTCATTTTTAAACTTTATCAAAAAGACATGAATCATAAGTCCATGCATTTTAAATCAAACAGTCCCAGTTTCTAAGATATCCAATTCAAAACTGAAAAAAATTGGGCACAAAATATCTTGGGTATGACTATGAATAAACCAAATCAGACCACCACTTACTTAAGAAGTTATAGGAATGTGAAAAATATTGCCAAGATTACTTTATAGACAGCAATTATGGTTCTACGGTGTGAAATTCAACTACAAAAAAAAAACTGCTTTCTACATTTAATGGGTTTTTTTTTACTTCCCATAAACACTAAAATCTTTATATACTAAATTATGCAATTTAGCAAGGATTGTTTCTATGGCATTACCAAACCTGTACTGAAATTCTCACAGGGAACAGTCTTTGCCTCATACCTGTGATTAGGGAGCTCTTTGTTCATTGTTGGCTCTATCAACAGATTTCTTTAAAATCCCCACTAATCATTTCCTTTCCACAGGTACTTGGAAATGTGAAGATACTTTATACAGATTATTCTCTTGATGTCCTCATACAGGAATTTCACCATTAGAACCTAGCTATTCTGAGCTTGCAAGAGACAATGATGGACAAGTAAAGGCAAGACACTTAAAAATAATTTTAAATTTCTCTCTTTAGGGAGGGAAGACAAAATCTGCAAGTCATTGGTCTGCTTCTCAGCAGACACATCAATGATACTTTTCTAGGATATGACTGCATTAATGAAAGGTTTCTTACAGCTAAATTTAAAACTAGGATTAAAGACCTGATGAGAAAGGAAGGTTTTAAGGACAACTTTAGGATATTTTGAATTCTGTTAAGAAATGAGATACTACTCTTATGCAAAGTAACTTCAATGCTAGAGTTGGAAGTGACTCTAACCTTTGGGCAGGGGTGATAAGTCCTTTTGATATTGATAATTGCAATGGCAATGCCCCCTATAGATAAATAAACATAATGGCTTGAGAATAATTAACATTACAAACACTGGGATATTTATAAATACAATAGGTTTCTTCTGATGGGTTGCATAATTAACATATTATCAATCATATTCCTAAGAGCAAATGGGCAAGTTCTGTTAGGAATACCAGATCACATAGGGGAGCCAAAATTTGGTCTGACAATTACCATGTCAAGTGTCTTGCAATTGAAGCTTAAGAAAGGTTGTGATAAAGTTAAGAGAATTATTTTTAACACCGAAGGTTTGAAAGATTCAGATATATCCAAAGAATATCATGATAGGCTACTTAGTCATTATGGCAATCGTGGTTTGTTTACAGCTGAAGTTGAGAAAGAATGAGATCAGTTTAAACAGGCTTTTCTTGAAACCAACAGTACTCTTTTAGGTCAAAAGGACCCGAGGAAACAAAATTATTTGAGGGATATAGCAACGGAACTTATTTCAGATAGAAGGAAGTGCAGGAATAATAATAGGAATCAACACCCTATTAGTCCTAACAGAAAGCATTATAAAGAGCTTAATAAACATGTAAAGGATCAGTTAATAGCTGATAAGAATTTGGTTTTATGTTTGGCTGACAAAGCAGAAGAAGCAGTTATACAGCACAACAGCAGGGGATTATAACAGATAGTTAATCTATTCTGTGGAAAGAAACAGACAGGTACACAAGTACAGAGGGATAAACATGGTAAGATGACTGAAGGTAACAATTCTGACATGGTTAGATGGGCTGAACATTTCAGAGATGTTCTAAACAGTTCCACTCCCACTGCTTGTAATGAAAATAGACATATCACTGTCTTTAATGTTGGCCCTATATTACAATTGCAAGTCACTTTTGCTATCTTTAAATTAAAGCTACATAAAACACTGGGGTGTTGTTTCACCTCTCAGTAGCACTTTTTTTTTTTGCACACAATGATGTAAATGATCAGGTCACAAGGATCCCAAGGGCTCAGAGAAGGTTGTGGTAGGGGACCCACTGGTCAGCTGTTAACAAATAAACGTCTACTGTCAAGGCCATCCAGTGTGTTATTTAATGTACACAGGCATGGCTCTTCTGTACATGCTAGAGCTGGTACTGACTCTAATCTTTGGGCAGGAGTGATAAGTCCTGTGTAAATCCATGGTAAAAACAAGCCATGGCCATTGAATTGAATCAATCATCCCATTGAACAGACAGCAAAACACCAGGTGTTGATGAATTACTACTGAAATATTTTGAGCCAAGTTTGTGTTGTCACATGGCTGATTGAAATTTTGAATATTTATTATAATAAAAGGTGTTGTTCTGAAGGATTTCACCTAGGGCTATTATTACTCCTTTTTTCAAAAAAAAAAGTGATCACAGTTCTTATAACTATGAAGAAATCAGTCCACTTTGTGTTCCAGGTAGATTATTTGTATTATTGTGCATAATTTGGTTGATGGATAACTGCAAGATGAACAGTATGAATTTAGAAATGGTAGGGGTTATATTAGATAAAAAAAATTTACTTAGGCAGATTCTTAAGAAATCTTTAAGAGTTTAAGAAACCTGGTTACTAACTTTCTATATTTCGAAAAGGCTTTTAACTCTTTTGATCATCATATTTCTGGTTGATTGCAATATCTTGTGGTATACCTAATAAATTAACATTATGACAGCGCTCTATAATAAGACTGAGTTGTGTGAGAGTTGGTAAGTCTTGTAACAATTGGATTAGCATTGCTACTGGAATTCAACAAGGGGCATTCTATCTCTTCTTTCTATATTTTGTATTTAGTTTTGTTATTGGTCATCTTATTCGGAATTTGCTGAAAGGGAGAGATTTTGGCATTAAAATGGTATAGAGTGGAAAAATTCCAATTTAGATCATACTGATGATTTGGCACTTTTGGCAAATGATGTTGATGAGATGAACTCTTTTATTATAGCTGTTGATGAGACTGGTAGTAGAGTAGGTTTGATGATAAAGAGAGAGAAAACAAAAGTGATGGAAATTGGTCAGGCAGGTAGTGGTTCAGTTAATCTGAATGGTTGCACTCTTGAGCTGGTATCTGTTTTATTTTGGGAGCATTGTAACAGATAATGGTGATGTGGGCATGAGGTAAGCAGAAGAATACAGATTGTTGCTGAGACTTGTAAGAACCTATGGAGAGTGGTAGAAAAACAGGCAAATACACCTAAAGACTAAAATTAGGCTGTATAACAGCCTTCTTACTAGCCTTTAGTTGTGGTAGTGAAACTTGGACCCCTTGCAAGCTAGCAAAGATTTATGTACAATGAAAACTTGGCATAGCAGAAAATATTTCTTAAAGAGGTTTCCACTATTAACTGTCAAAATTTGTGACTATTATATATAGAAATGGGTCACAAATTCTGACAACAGTGTACCTAAAGCCTCAAGAAAAGTGGCAAATCTAGAATGTGGTGGGCAATGTCAAACAGGATCTTGCTTGAATTGGCCTAAAATGGTCAAATGCAGCAGCTATAGTATAGAGCAGATGGGTGAAGGCCTAAATTACAGTGTGGTTGGACCTTCATATCCCTGTTCATTCACATAATTATCATAGCTGTATGAGGATTTGTAAGTACGTGCATAGCAAAAATGAAACATTTAAACAAATTTTGAGACCACAAAAAAGGAAAGAGTTGGGTTGTTTTACCTCTGAGTGGCAGTTTTTTTAACACAATGGGATAATTGGAGGTCACAAAGGCATCAAAGACTCAGAGAAGATTGAAGAAAGGAATCTGCTGGACAGATGTTAGGATACAGATGGAAACCTTCTGTTAAGGGCATCCAGTATGTTCTTTAACATGCACAGAGTATGGTTTAGCATCCCACTGATGGACAGTGACATTTTCAAGTCCAATGGTGTCCCCTTTCTCACCAATGACAGAATTGGGTATTAGTAGAGAAAATTCTCAGCACATGCCAGTTGGGACTCAAACCTGGGACTGATTGGTTGTTTGATGCACCAAAACAAAAGACAATATAAAAGATAAGAGATGTGTATACCACCAACCAAAATTTAAAATAAAAGTGGTACATTGTAAAATTGTAAAACAACAAATAACAAGTGTATATGTACAGAGTAAAACAACTTGAGAAATACAAAATAAAATATTTCCAGGTGTAAGAGACCTGGGTTATATATACAACTTACAAGGTAACTATATGATAAAATCAAAGTCAACTAAAATAGCAACAATATTTTAAAAAAGAAAAAAAAAATCAGTGGTAAAATGCAAAGATCAAATAAAAGGAGTCCGAGTGTAAGAGGCTCGGATGTAAAATCATGAAAGTTAAAATACATTCTACATTCAAAGCTAAAAGCGGGACATGAGATTAAAATATATTTAATAGTTAAAACGGTATCACAAAACTCACACTTAGGTTTGTCATCCACCCATAGAACAAACGAATGAGTAATAAACAAATGACCTAGGCAGAGCCGAGAAAGTACAACTTCCTCCTTGAAATTCTTGTGGTAACATGACTGCCATGGTTTGATGATAGGTTTGATCTCAAAGAGCTTGTTCATAAGCTATTCTGATCAAGATCTCTGCCACTGTTCCTGGAGCTCGATGGTAAAATGCTACCGGAAATCCAGATAAGGAACCAGCAATGGAGAGCCAGACAAGGGCATGGCTTACTTGGCAGCAGCATCTGCCAAGTCATTGCCCCTGATACTGATATGAACAGGCACCCAACAGAAGAGAACGTTGGTGGTGGCTGCCAGATGATGTAGCTGCTGACGAATCTTAGAAAGAACCGGGCAAGGCCAATGCCTCGCCGATCTCAAACTCCTCGGGGGGTGAGGCCGATGAGAGGTCTCAAACTCCTCGAGGTGAGGTCAATGCCTCACTGAGATCAAAGCCTGTAGCGTGCTAAGTGAGTCGGTGTAAAGCACACATCAACGATGATGTTTAGTCACCACGTGGTTCAAGGCGAGACTGATAGCATGCAATTCTGCAGTGAAGATGGAACACTGCAGCAGGATCTGGTCTGCAATGATTACATCACAGCAGACCATGTCCAATCCTACTGATGTGTCAGACTTCAAGCCATCTGTGAAGACAGGCAAGAAGTCCAGGTACTCAGCACGATGGCTGGCAAAGAGTTGCCAGTACTCACAGTCAGGTGTAAAAGCCTTCCCTGCCCTGCACAGGGAAAAATCACAGGAAGGGGAAACAGTGAGCCATGGTGGGAGTGACTCAACTATGTGTTGCTATCGAGATGTGTTGATGTCTCTGAGGTAGCCTCGGACTCGCAAAACAAAAGATTGAATGGCAGTTGCCTGATTAGTGTAAAGCATTTCCCACTTTGGACTGAAAACGCAGCCCCAAGTGGGATGGACAGGCAGGGATCGCAATTTAGATGCATATTGTAGGGACAACTGCTGATGGCGAAGAGATAAAGATGGTTCGTCGGTCTCAATGTGAAGACTGGACTGGTGAGGTGTGGAAGGCTCCTGTGCAAACACGGAGGGCCTGATGATGGAGGGGGTCCAGCACTTTCACCACTGAATCTCGGACTGAGTCATATACCTGGGATCCGTAGTCCAGTTTTGACCAGACAAGTGCATGGCACAGGCAGAGCCGAGAACATCAGTTAGCTCCCTAGGAGAGAGAGGACCTTGACATGTTCACTTGGACCTGAGATGACGTATGTGTGGTAAAAAGGTCAATTTCTGATCAAAGATGAGACTGAGAAACTTAGTCTCCACAACAACTGGAACGATGTTACCACCGAGCTGTAGCTCATGGTATGCAGAATCTTCATGAATGAATCGTTCATCACCCAAACTGAAAGATTATTCAGGACAATTTGCAGTTGTCTTTCAATGACCCTCATTCTGGATGAAGAGCAAGAGAGCCTAGTAATAGAATTAATCTTGACAGTGAAAAGCACAATACTCAGAACGCAGCCTTGTGGCACACTCTGTTCTTGGGGGTACAGCCACGATAGAGTGTTGCCAACACGCACATGAAAAAAATGTGCTGATAAGAAGTTGGAGATGAAGATCAGCGTGTTACCTATCAAGCCGAAGCTATGGAGGTCACGGAGAATGCCAAATCTGCAAGCCGTGTCACATGCTTTTTGATGTTGAAGAAAATTGACACCAGATACTCTCTACATAAAAAAGAAATTCTGATAGCTGATTTGAGTTGTATCAGATGGTCAAGAATTGACTGTTGCCTTCAAAAGCCACACTGGGTGTTGGAAAGAATATTGTGGTGTTCTAAATACCAGATGAGTCTGGCATTTACCATTCTTTCCAACACCTTGCACTCACAGCTCGTCAACACAATTGGGTGATAATTGGAAGGAATCTTGAAATCCTTTCCTGGCTTAGGGAAGGCCAAAATGATGGCCTCCTGCCAGAAGTCTGGGAACTGCTCCTCGAGAAAAATGCGATTGAAAATATGGAGCAGCTGATCCTTACTCGATGGTGAGAGATGTTGGAGCATGGCATAATGGACATTTTCCGGCCCAACAGCAGATGCACAAGAGGTGTGCAGAGCAAGGCGAAGCTCCTCTGCTGTGAATGGCGTGTTGTAAGGTTCCAGGCCATTCGAGTGGAAGGATAGCGGAGAGCGTTTCGCCCAGAAACTCAGGGTATTAAGATGAAAAAGAGATGGAAGAGAATGACTCCCCCAGAGTCAGAGAAGAGAATGACTCCCCGGCAATTGCTTTGGATCAGCAACTGCTTGTCCATTGTGCTCCAGGATCGATAAACGAGTGGGATGTGCAGTTTCCACCCATCTTCCATACTTTATCCCACATTACCTTAGAACTGGTTGTACATGTGACAGATGGTGTATATTTGATCCAAGATTCCTCCTGGCTCTGGCACCTACAAAATGAGCTTTCGCCCTAGCACGTTTGAATGCTTCAAGGTTGGGGGAAGTCGGATATCTCCAAAACACTACCAAGCCTTGTTCTGAGCCTTACAAGTTGCAGTGAAATCTGGATCCCACCACAGTTTTGGAAAATGAGGAAACCGTGTCGAAGTTTGAGGAATTGTTGATGCAGCTGCATCTACAATACAGTTTATTTCTGCTACTGCCACATTGATGATATCCTGGATGACAGAGTGGTCATCGAGCTCAGAGAGGAGCTCAAAGTCACTCCAGTCAGCTCGATCAAGCCTCCACTGTGAGACTCATGAAGGGCTACAAGGCCCACCATGGGAGATGGTGCATACCACAGGGGTAGTGATCGCTTCCATAAGAGTTGTCCTCAACCTCCCACGTAAAGAGTGGAAGGATCGAGGAGGAGCAGACGTGAGGTGAATGGCAGTGAATGTGTGGGTTGGGGAGTGAAAATAAGTACTGACACCTGGGTTCAACAGAGAGAGTGATGGATCCAGGAGCCACTGCTCTAGGACCCCACCCCTCCATTGGTGTAGCACTTCCCCAGAGTGGACTGTGTCCATTGAAACTCCCCATGATGATGAAGGGGAGACGGCAGCTGCGAGATGGGGTCATCACGGTCATCCTGGAAGATGATATTTCCAGGTGATAAGTAGATGGAACAGTCAAAGAAAATCCCACAAAGAGGCGGATAGCAACCACCTCTAAGTTGGTGGTGAGGGGTACAACCTGGAATGGAGGGCTCATGGGGATGTTGCCTCATGAGGATGGCAACATCCCCATGAGCTGGACCATCTCCATCCCGGTCCCAGCAAACTAGTGAAAAGTGTCGGATCGTGGGTTCTGTGACTAGCTGCAAGTATGTCTCCTGCAGGCACACACAGGTAGGGTGTGCCTGAAGAAGGGCCTTGATATCGTCAAGATTACTCTGGAATCCATGAGAAATCCATTGTAAGAGTGTGGCCATCTCAGGAATTAGAAGAGTGGGTGGACGACGAATTCCTATTCAGCTTAACCACCACAGAGGACTGTTTAGTGAATAGGTGGCAATCGGCATCCATGTCCTCGGAATTGTCCGAGGGATATGGATTGGTGATTGCTCTTTGTGGAGGAGTGATGGTTTTCTTGTTGGGTTCTGGTGGGGGCCCCTTTGGTTTGGAAGGTCTAGTTATCTGAGGACAGGAAGGAGGATGCCTTCCAGTGGAGATGGAAGGCTGAGTTGCAGGAATGGAAACCAGGGTTGATGTCGAAGTCAACACCAATGTCGGTTTCATCTGTGTGAGGAGGTATTTAGCTGCAGGCAAGAAAGACTTAGTAGGTGGTACACTGATGTCAGTCTGCACTGCCACTGAAGTCATTGGAACAATGGGCTTTCCAATGACTGTGCTGGCATAGGAAATCTTGCCAGGTAGGGCTTGTGGTGCAGAGAGCTTTCTTGCCTCAGCGTATGAGATGTTATTTGTGATCTTTAGTCATTGCACATAGTTTTCCTCCTTCCACTTGGAATATTCGTGGGAATATGCTGAATATTCGCCACTACAGTTCATACAGCTTGCCTTTTCTGCTGTGCAATCAGGATTGAGATGATCCTTGCTGTCACAGTGAGCACAGGTGGGCTTGCCCTGGCAAGCTGTGCAGGAATGACCATATATCTGGCACTGAAAGCAACGCAGAGGGTTTGGTATATATGGCCATACCTCACAATGTAAATAACCTGCCTTGATGAAAGAAGGCTAACCCTGTCTTGATGGAAGAAGGCAGGCATGGTGTGTTAAATGTCACAATGAGTACCCAGGTGGGTACCATTTTCCCATCACGGTGTGTCGAAACCCGATGGACCGCTGTTACTCCTTGGGGCGTGAGCTCTGAGAGGATTTCCTCCTCAGTGACTTTGAGAAGGCCCCACTCAGTGATCACACCCCAAGAGGAATTCAAAGTTTTGTGGGGAGTGACCTCGACAGCCACCCCACCAATCTCTATGACTTTCAGGAGCAGTTCAGAGTGTTTGGAACAAGCAGTCTCAACCTGCAAGTTGCCAGATCGTAAGCTCTAGATGGATTTCAGCTCTCCCGCAAGACCTTTCAAACCAAAAAATGGGACATGTCCCCAAGTACCTGATAACCCATGAAGTGGATGATCAGGTGGGAACGAAGACACGGACAAAGAAGACAATGGCAGAGATAACAGAGAATAGGAAGATAGGGGCTCATGTTGAGCCTTCTTGTTGGCATTGATCATATCAATTGCTTCATCAACTCTCATGTTTAGGTTTGTGTGGTTCAGTGCCCACTGTCCCCACCCTCCATAGAGCCCAACAAGGGAACACCCAGTCGGGCGTGAGGGCTATGCAAGCACTATACCCCCACAGACAGTGAGCCAAGCCCTCACAAATGAATAAATGGAAAATGAAAATAGAAATGTGAAGAAATAAACTCTCTTCACAAAAGGAAGTAAGCGAAAAAATAAGAAAATTGTGATCAACAAAATTGGCCTCACAAAGAAAGGAGAACTACAAAAGGAAAATAAGTTGTGAGGAAACTCACAAACCTGTATTCGAGCATGGGCAAGGTTACTCACCACTCTCTGGTGGGCAGGTTACCACCGTGGTGGTAACCTAGCAGGTCTGCCCACCAGCCGATTGCTCCTGGGGGGGGGGGGGGCATCCCAGGAGCTCCCGTTTACCGGAAGCAGAGGCCCCAGAATCTGCTGCCCAGCTAAGCAACAAACAGGCTGCCCAATGGTGGCCAAAGGGAACCCTGCCAGTCATGGGCTTAGTAGAGAAGACAGGGACCCCTGAGCAACTACCAGGATCCTCCTTTCCCAGGACATGGATCTCTGTGCACAGCAAACACATCATGTACAGGAGTTCACACCAAGGGGACTCAAACCTGGGAACATCAGATTATGAGCCTGGAGCACTACCAACTGGCCAATCCAATTAAGCAGCAAAGATTTATATACAGTGGGAAGCTGGCATATCAGAAAAAAAAAATTCTTAAAGTATTCACAGAGAAATTAGTTACTAAGATTTCCACTGTTAATTGGAATAAATATATACAGTCGTATCAGAATAATATGACCACCTATCATACATATACTATGGTAGATGGTCATATTATTCTGATATGATTGTATATATATATATGTAGAAATGGTTCACAACTTCTGATAGCTAAATGTGCACTACTGACCTCAGGTCCATTTAAGTCAGTGGTTGGAAAGATAACTCCTGTAAAAAAATTCCTCATTCCACGGTTCAGTTCAACATCTTGACTAAAAGCTAACTTTCCAACTGTATTTTCAGTGGATTGACTTTTTAGCTAATGTCATCATATGTTGGACGACTAAACTATTAATCTACTGAAAATACTAAGTAAATATAATAAACACATCTATTTATATGAATATAGCACATTATGCCAGTACACTGATGTTTGGGTACTTCAGTGTACCGGCATAAATGTTACCTACCAGGTAACATAAAAATTATGAAAAGAACTTCAAGACCAATAGATCTGGTCATATTGTTTTACAAAGTAAAATATCTCTAAAATGACCACAACTTACTTTCCTCGACGAGAAGAACTCAGGTCTTTCTGCAATAAAAAAAAAGTCCATAAGAATTTATAAACATTAACTCAAGCAGAGAGTCAAACATAAACGTAATTTTTTTTCAAAATTAATGACTGAAAATGCAGTTACCTCATTAAATTTAAAAACATTTTAAAAGAAACAAAGTATTTCATGCAACAGTGAAACTGGCTTCATTAATATTTTTCTAATTTAATCACTCAATGACCAATTAGGTCTGGTACATAAAATTTGTCCATTAGATACATTTTTAGATTAGATAATTTACTATGTAATTGCTAAAAAACAGTAGAAACACTTCAGTTTTTGTATGCGACTTCAAGAACCATCTTTATCAGTTCCCTAAATTTTTAGGGAGTTGATATAATATGAAGCAACCAATGGTAAGAGGTTACTAAATAGATCATAATAGGAAGAAGTACAATTATTCTACTGAAGAGTTATATCTTTAGTTATTTAAGAACACAGTGAGTGGTTCAATTTAATCTGTCATTCAGTGTGAGGTGCTCTAACTAAATCTTCTCTATAAACTCTTAATTCATCTGAAGTGGACAGCTATACATCTATCAATCTAGGCATTTTGCCAGATTTCCAAGAATACAAATTCTAATTTCAAACTAAATTTAAGTGGTTGGGAAGATAACCCCTATGAAAAAAATTTATCACACTCCAGGATTCAGTTCAACTTTATGATCTTGAATAAAATTTTACTTTCCAACTGTGCCTTCAGTGGATCAAGACTTTCTGAGTAATGCAACCATCTCTTAGGCAACAACTGAACTACTAATCTCTTACTTTTAGAACTGCACAAATCAATTTTCTCCTTCTGAAAATATTACTCTAACATTTTTGAAATAACATGCAAGCTTCATACAATTTCATCTAGCATTTTCATGCTAGTGGTATAAAATTTTTATTCAACACTTAATAATCCTAGGCATCACTTGGAATCAATACTGGAACCATCAGCACAGAAGGTCAACATTTTAAACACTAGACTAAATGTACTAGCAAATCCAGTCCAGTTAAATATAGGATGTTAAGCATTGAATATTTGTGTGTTGGCAGGTCTTGTTATATTTCCCCCCTTCCCCCCTCTCTTCAAAGGAAAGAGAGCTCAACTCTGGTGAGAGGTAGTGTGATTGGAGGCATGGCCTCCAATCACACTACCTCTCACCAGAGTTGAGTTCTCTTTCCTTAGAGACCTCTCACCACAATTGACTATTATTATGCATATAATATTTCCACTATTATTACTGCAGTCAATGTAGCTACACTCTACTATTTAATATTCAAATTTCTAGTATGAAGTGTTTACAACATTTGTTCAAAGTTTTCACTCTTTCCAGATTTAGCATAATCTATCCATAGAAATTAAAAATAATGGAATATTTGGAAAATGGAAATTTTATCTTACTAACAGAACATGGCCGAGTGATTAGCATGCTTGGCTACTGATCAAAGGGACCTGGGTTCGAGCCCTGGGTAAAGCGTAAATGTTTGTGTTGTTTTTCTGCTGAAGTCCCATCATCCTCACAGACCTACTTTGGTGTATTAAACTGGCAGGCTCCTGTCAGACCTCTGTTGCAAGCAGCTGCTTGAGGGGATATTTATTTATTATTTAACAGAAAGCCCATCAAATTTCAATGAGTAAAAACTTAGAATTCAAAATGGTGAAATAAAGAAACCTGGAGAAAAAAAAGTGGTTTTAGGTTTTAAAATCAGTTTGTATTATATCTATAATCAGATTTAATTTCAGATATTAACATAATAAATTTCCCATTGAAAATCAATGTGTACCTTAATATACACCATCATCCCATATGAAGTGGAATAATAAAATCAATTTTAAACTCTAGTCCTATCATAGGTACAGACTTCAATTTTTAATGCAACATGGAGTGGCAAGGAGTGAACACTTGAGGGAATTTGGAACTGGACACTGAAGTATTTAAGAAGTTACTTGGGGTGGAGGTCAAAAAGAGTTGAATGCAAAATTTCAATCATTCAACATTTTAATGGGGGGGGGGGCTTTAAATTGCATTTTATTATAGAGACTTGAATTTTTAATGCAACATGGGGTGGCATAGGGGAAGACCTTGCAAAGAATTTGAGATCAGTTGCTTTACCCCTGAGCAGCACATTTTTAAACACAATGGACTAAATGGTCAGGTTACAAGGACCCCAAGAACTCAGAGAAAGCTGGGAGAGGGGATCGACTGGGCAACTGTTGGGAGACAGATGATAGCCTCTCATCAAGGCCATCCAGTGTGTTCTTTAATGTGCATAGGGTATGGCTCTCTCCCACACACAGGGAAATGACAATGTCCCATCTGAAGGACAGCAGCCTTTCTAAGCCCATCAGTGTCCCCTACTGATCAAGGGCAGGATGGGGGAGTTTTATGGAGATAAATCTCAACACTGGCCCAGGTGGGACTTAAACCTGAGAACAGCAGATTACAAGCCTGGCATGCTATCAACTCAGCCACCCTTGGCCCCTTTGAGATCAGTAGTTCAAGAATTTAGGAAATTACAAGAAACTAAATTTTGCTCAAAAAGAGATAAATATAAATCCCTTTGAGCAAAAAATTTGACTATTACTAGCATCCATTTACTGAAGAGTTGACAAAACTTACATCAACATGCTGTGGAACAGATATGCATTGTCGACTGGTGATCAGGTGTCCAGGCAGCCATGCTCCCAGACAGACCTTTTGTTTACATTAGATTACTAAAAAAGAAAACTTCACTTATCTTTTAAAACTAAAAATTGATATCTTCAAAGACAGCAGAGAAACAATAAAGAACATTAGCTCTTTATTTTAAAACCTTAAAAAAAATACCCTCTCAAGTAGCTGTTTGCCACCAAGGTCTGACAGGAGCCTATCAGTTTATAAGCCATAATTGTCTGTAAAGCATCCAAAGTCAGTTAATCACTTTTTCTAAAATATTAAACCTAAGGAGTCTTCATCTTATACGAATTTTTGCTATTTTACTCTCCAAAACTAAGTGCTCTTTCATTTGGTATTTAATTGGATAATGTATGTGTTGGCCACTGCACAGAATAAAGATTCTAAAGTTTGGTTGTTTTTTGCCAAAAAAAGTAAAAAATTATCTTGACCACATGAGCATTTATTGTGCAAATAGGATTAAATGAGATACAAAGGCAATTAACAACATCAGGAAAGTATATTTTGATTCTAAAATATGATATTTTGTAATTATGTAACATTTTTACCTCAATGTTTTAAGGGGGGGAAAAGTAAAATGTGGGAATCATATTTTAATGATTTCTGCATCCAAGTTTAAAAAATGAGGTCCAAGGAAATTAAGAATATTATATCTGTCATGTACAAAACATTTGAAAATTCAGATTAAGAGATATCAAAATATATCAGGGAAAAAAATAAAACCATAATTAGTGATTGTTAAAAATAAATACTTACAATGCTGGCTGATAAGGAAGGAGCTGACTGCCCCATCAGTGATGTTCTCATTCGCAGCAAATTAGATGATTCTCCTGAAATAAACATTAACCTTTAAAATTGTGTTATAATTTAAAGAAGCAGTAGGTTTAGCAGAATAATCAATAAATCAGTTAAGATTAAAAAAATACTCTATACAATTCAGTTGAAAAATTTTATGAAAAGGATGCAATTAGTTCCTTATGAAAGGATTTAATAGAACTGTAATACCATTAATAACAATTTTCAGATGCCCTTAATAATAATACTGATTACCAACTAAAACTATTATTTCTCTTGAAGGTTGAGCAGTTTTACCTCTAAGTGACATTTCTTGCACACAAAGAGAGAGTGAGATCACAAGGGCCCTCAGAACTAGTTAGGGAAAATCTAGATGGAAGTCTCTCATCAAGGCCATCAAATGTTCTTTAATGTTTTCATAATAGGTGCTATACATATAAAATTTCAGGGATTTACTCTTGCATTCCTAGTTCCCTATACTACGTTTTTAATTATACTTTAGTGGATCTAATGCCATACGAATTTTAGCATTACTCCATGCCAGCTCATGTATATGTACATTATTCCTGTCTCACTCCCCAACCATGTATCATATATTTAAGTAATTTCTTCCTCATTCTCTGGTTGTGCATCATCATTTGCCTATAGAAGGCCAAGTTACTACATTTTGAGATAATGAATATGAAATAAATGCATTGCTAATTCATAAAATATAAACTAAGAGTGAGGGGGTATATAAGAGAATATAATTATAATTATTGCTAAAATAAGAGAAAATTGATTTATTCATGACTTTTTGCATTAATTTTTAGATCATTTTCAAAAAGAAAAAAAAAAGCTATTGTAATGAGAGCTACACGAATTTAAATGGCAGAATGATAGAACTCTCAAATATTATGTCAGAGCTTATTTTTAATATATTTAATTTTAAAAACAATAAAACAATTATTTAAGTAAACAATCAAATTATGAACCTGATTTCCCTATTTATAGTAATCTTAACATAAGTAGTAATCTGAAACTTCCACTTCCTGTTTTCCTTTAAATAAATCAAAGCTTACCATCTGTTTCAATCTATTTTAAGAATAGCGATAAAAAATTGGCAATCATAAAAGCAAATTCTTGAAAAATGGAAAATGTTTAGCATTAGAAACAAATAAATGTTAATTAGCCCCATAACCATAAATGGTTTATATATATATTTTTGCACTAAATATGCCTAAAATTATTATTTTATAAAGTGGGATTTTGCCAGTGGAAGGGCATAATATATGAAAGTGGATTACTTAATTTGTGGAATGACAATGGCTTACCTTTAATCTTCATTCATAGCCATTGAAAGCTATGCAACTACACCATCACCTATTTCAGGCATTAAATGCTTTCTGCAAGTTATTTAGTGAAAGTGTTCAGAGTGCCTTCATTGTGACTGCTTGAGCCTCCTCTTCATTTCCAAAGCAATTGTCTTTTAATGCTGTTTTAAACTTTGGAAACAGGTGAAAACTGCAAGGTGCAAGTTCAGGGGGGTAAGGTGGATGCTCTAGCATCTCAGTGCCAATTTTGGTGTGCCATAAGCTTCTTTATTCATTGTTGACCCCTGTGGCATAAAATATATTACAAGAACAGCTTTGCAATCAAAATCCACTAGAACCATTTGTTTCCTGGCTGACCTCCCAGCTCAAAATTTGTCTGTGAATATGCTTTCATTTGCATGATTGGTATTTTCTTCTTGGATCATAGGGGTTGGTTGGTTGTTTTACCTCTGAGTGGCACATTTTTGCACATAATGGGCTAAATGGCCAGATCACAAAGACCCCGAAGGCTCAGAGAAGGTTGGGGGAGGGGACCCACTGAACAGCTGTTGGGAGACAGATGGTAGCCTCCTGTCAAGATCATCCAGCATGTTCTTTAACATGAACAGGGAACAGTTTTCCTGCACATGGGGCCACTGCTTAAAGTCCCACCCAATGGACGGCAGCCTTTCCAAGCCCATCGGTGTCCCCTACTGACTATGGGCAGGGTGGGGAGTTTTGCGGAGATAAATCTCAATGCTGACCCAGCTAGAACTCAAACCTGGGAGGATCATGGGGGAAAATCCACGTTGTCTTCAGTCACAATACTCTCACATAATCTTTCAACTTTCTCCTCAAACCTTGCCAACCAATTCCAACACATCATCAACAAGTTTTTGCCTTTGTCCAGTACTCAGGTTATGCAGGATCCCACAATCACATATTCTTGATATTTTCAAGTGCTCCATCACTATAGCATGAACACTGCCATAAAACTGCTAGTGGGTGCAGGGTTAGGGTTATTCCACAGTCTTAAATGAGAATATCCTGGGTTAAGGTGATTTGTTGTGCATTGATGAAGTGTTTGGTTGTCCAGATCTTGTGTTGTCCTCCATGGAATCATATCCTTATGTGAAACATTTGTGGCACTTGAAAATTGTGCTTCATTTTAAGCACTGTTCTCCATACACGAGTCACTTCTGAAATTATCTGTGCACCACCTAAACAGCATCGAATACAGTAACACATCACATACTGCTGTGCAGTTTCCAGATCAGTCATAGCCTGCCAAAAATCATGCACATATAAACTAACACCTTTCCAAAGTGAGAAAACAGCAGAGACTGACTGTACACTGCAGAGACTGACTGTGTATTTTTCTATCATTACTTGCAACAATACATGTTTCAACATACACACAAACACACACTGCTCCATGCCCTTTAAGAGGGGGCGGGGGTGGCTCAGTCGGTAGCGCACCAGGCTCGTAATCTGTAGTTCCCAGGTTCGAGTCCCAGCTGGATCAGTGTTGAGATTTATCTCCACAAAATTCCCCGCCCTGCCCACGGTCAGTAGGGGACACCGATGGGCTTGGAAAGGCTGCCGTCCGTTGGATGGGACGTTAAGCCATGGCCCCGTGTGCGGGAGGGACATACCCTGTGCACGTTAAAGAACACGCTGGATGGCCTTGACAGGAAGCTACCATCTGTCTCCCAACAGCTGTTCCAGTGGGTCCCCTCCCCCAACCTTCTCTGAGCCTTCGGGGTCCATGTAACCTGGCCATTTAGCCCATGGTGTGCAAAAAAGTGCCACTCAGAGGTAAAACAACCCAAACCCTTTAAGAGTTGCTATGCTGCCACATATGTATTAACTCATAAGAAAAGCTGCTAATCATGGACAATGGATGTCCAGAAATTAAATGATCAAATTATGCTTGTTGTCTTTAAAAAACTACATTTTAGTGCTTAGAATTATTGGCAGAAATCAAATCTATAAACAGTCAAACCAATGTTATTATTAAACATTTGCAATACACTCCGAGTTGACTGGTATACAAACTCAGCATTTATTTATTGAGACATAAACACTAGATCTTTATATTTTGACAATTCTTTTTATCACAAACAGCTGAGTCATTTTTGCTTACTAATGGGTTATTATTTATTCTTAGAAGACATAATTACATTTTATTCACATATCATCCGACACAAGGCAAACAGTTTCCTCACATGAATTTAGAAAATGAATTTTCTCTTTTAGGTAATGAATGTCAAATTCTGATATCAAAATATCTGACTTTGAAGTCAAAGGGAGAATATATTTTTGAAGATGTTTTCCCATTTGGTAAAAAAGGACAATTTTCTAAGAAATACCTAAATTGATGGAAATTTTTAATAAACAGTGACACTAACTGTGCTGTATCTTCTGCCCTCATAACACTTCCCAATAATAAACATTCTTTTCACAAATTTCATCCCAATATCCAACTTAAAAACTTTTCAAATACTTGGCTGAACTAAAACTCAAGAAAATTCTCAGCATCAACTGAATATTTATAGAATGCACTGTATACTTTTCATTATGCATTTATCCATGCTTTAAAAATTTTCATACTAAATAGAAATAATAAGTTTTTGTTTATTAAAGTATAACTGAATTATTATGTTTGAATTACATTTATTTTTATAACAGTCTATATATTTTTTTTTAATTTGTCAATTTGCATGAATTACATCATTTTCTGTTTACAGACTATTTTTCGCCAAATAATTATTTTCCTGTCTGTCCCCTCTTTTTCTAAAATTCAGTGATTTTTCTGCCCTAGTAATCTTAGTTTTTCAAAATCTCCATTTGATGTTCCACATTATATATGAGTCTTGTTGTTTCCAATATATTCCTTTAACATCTTGTCAGCATTGGATTATGTTCAGTTGTTTTACTTCTGATTAGCACTTATTTTGTGCACAATGAGCAAAATGGCCAGATCACAAAGAACCCAAGTATACATGAAGGTTAGGGGAAGGAGAAACACAGAACTGCTGTTAGGAGACATATGGAAGCCTTCCATCAAAGTCAGTGTGTTACTTAATGTGCACGTTTCATCTTGCACATACAGCTCCTTGCGCTTGAGGATTGGATGTTTTGACACGTATTAATTCATAAGCTGCCGATTGTTGCCAATTGTAGTCCATGAATTAATTGGGTTTTCTGCACATGGGACCATGGTTTAACATACCATCTGATGAATGGCAGGGTTTCCAAGCACATTAATGTCTACTTTCTTACTGAGGGCAAAATATTATTGCGAGAGATTCTCAACACAGGCCCTGTTGGGATCGTTAGATTATCTCCTCAGTCAACTCCATCAGCCCAGGAAGTGGTTGTTTCACTTCATTCAATTAATTGGAACAGATATCTGTCCATAGATATTGCAAATTTCCTATCAAAACATTTTATGTAAACAATGGAATGCTTCAGTAGCTTTCCAATTAGCATGAGGGATTCATAGTTTAAACACAGGTTTTATCAGATTACTTAAACAATATAGTTTCACTCTTAACCTGTACAGACCACAGTTCAAAAAACGTTAAAGTTCATAAAGGATTTACTGACTTTGGGCATCTGCTTCCCTTGCTCCATTGGCTTCTGGTGTGGTTACACTCAGTTGCAGGCACTCATCCTTCACCATGTTGTTCACTAAATCCTGCATTGTGTTGTAAAGATGCACTGATGATCTCATACATTATTTAAAGTAAGTTTAAGTTCCTAATCGATTTTAATGACTTTTTGTCATCTTCTTCTTCTGGGCATGTTCTAGAGTTAATGGCGGTCATTGTTTTCAACAAAACATGCTGTGATTTAGAAAAAAGTTAGTTTGAAAATTTAGATTCTACCAAGCTGCACTCATTTGAATTTACAGATGAAATAATGTTTGCCAGGAGACAGAAAAAAAAAATCCTTTTCCATCATTAATTGTTTCACCAGTAGAACATGATAGGTTTGCTTTATGTTCCATTTCATGATGCTATTCCACATTTTCATTCTCAAAAATTGCTAACGTCATTAAATTTATTTTCATTAAATGTAATGTAGAATCAGAAATTTTACAATCTAAAATTTTTTTTTTAATTAGTATTATTCGAAATTTATTTTTGGTTCAACATGCACATTGCAAATATGCTTATGATGAAATACATACCTTGTCCAGGAGAGCTTACATAGTATGGTGAATGTGGGAATGTGACAAAACTCTCTCTCCTTAACTTGACATCTTCTGATGTTTGACGTGTAAGTGGTCGCTGTTTACGTGGGAAAAGTGATAAAACATCATCGTATTCACAAGGTCTTGGTGATATAGCAGGAGATGATGTTGTACGTTCAACCTTAATAAGAAATTTTCCAGAAATTCAAAAAATTACAGATTATAAAAACACATATTTAAATGTTATTTAAAAATCACAGAAATAAAATTTAAACATGTAATAAAACATTATTATACTGTCTAAATTTAAAATAACATATAAACTCCAATGTACATAAGGTTTTCAATTTTTCAACAATTAAATTCTCGAGAATCAGATGTCTGAATTCGAGAATTCCTAAAATACATAATTGTACATAATTTTTTTTCCTTTGATTTTTCTCAAATCTTTTATTAAAATAACTAAAATTGTAATTACTAACAAAACAACTTACTAACTAAAGAGCAACAGTACAATTATTAAACAAAATGGTGCATTAGCTACTTATGCCATAATGCACCAAAGAAAGGTAAAAGACATCAGAACCCACAACCAAATTTAAAATCATCACACAAAGAGGATGAAATCAATAAAAAGGACACAACAAGAAAAGTGTAATACAAAAATATCTATAAAAACTGAGGTAAAAAGTCAACAAGTGTAAAACTGAAAAATCACCAATGGGTGTACAGGTTGGTTGGTTGGGTTTTATGGTGCAAAAGCACCTAAGGCCATAATACACCAAACGAGGTGCAAAGGATAAAAAAAAAATCTAAAAGTAAACTCACAATCAAAGTTAAAAGTACATGACAATATGAAAAACAATAAATGTAAACAGTAAAACAACAAACGACAGCAAACATCTATGTAAAATACAACAACAACAACAACAACAACAACAACAACAACAACAACAACAACAACAACAACAACAACAACAACAACAACAACAACAACAACAACAACAACAACAACAACAACAACAACAACAACAACAACAACAACAACAACAACAACAACAACAACAACAACAACAACAACAACAACAACAACAACAACAACAACAACAACAACAACAACAACAACAACAACAACAACAACAACAACAACAACAACAACAACAACAACAACAACAACAACAACAACAACAACAACAACAACAACAACAACAACAACAACAACAACAACAACAACAACAACAACAACAACAACAGGTGTATAGGATCCATGTAAAAACTATGCTGAAAAGTAAAAATCAGAGACGGTTAAAATATGCAGTAAAATGTTAAAAGGCAAAAACAGTGGTTAAAACAGTTAACATATAAAAGATGTCCAAGTGTAAGGGGTTCAGAAGTAAAATCAGCAAAGCTAAAAAACAACAACATTCGAAATTAAAACAGGGACAATAAATTAAAATATGTTTTACAGTTAAAATGGAGTCACAAAACTCACACTTAGATTTGTCATCCACCCGAAGAAATGAATGAGTAATAAACGAATGACCAAAGCTGAGTCGAGCAAGTACAACTTCCTCCTTGCAATTCCTGCAGAAACATGACTGCCACAGTTTGACAATGGACTTGATCTCAAATAGCTTGTTACCAACCTATTCAGACCAAGATCTCTGCCGTGCCCCAGAGCTTGATGAAAAAACACTTGTGGAAGTCCATGTATGAAACCAGCAGTGGAAAGCCAGACAGGGCGAGATCAGGGGTAATGATTTGGAAGCAGCGTCTGCCAAGTCATCTACTCCTGATCCCGATATGATCGGGCACCCAAGAGAAGAGAATGGTGGATGTGGCTGCCAGACAATGGAGCTGCAGACAGATCTTGGAGAGAACAGGGTAAGGCCAATGCCTCACTGAGATCAAAGCCTGTAGTGAACTAGGTGTAGAGGACACACTGATGATGATGTTTAGCCATTATGTGGTCCAAGGCAATGATGATAACATGCAACTCTGAAGTGAAAATGGAGCACTGCTGTGAGTCTGGTCTGCAATGATTACATCACAGCAGACCATGGTTGTTCCTACTGATGTGCCGGACTTCAAGCCATCTGTGAAGACAGCAAGAAGTCTGGGTGCTCAGCATGATAGCTAGCAAAGAGTTGCTGATACACACAGTCGGGTGTCTCCCCCATCCTACAAAGACAAAAGTCATAGGAAGGGTAGGCAGCAAGCCACAACAGTAGTGGCTTGACTGTTGTTAAACCAAGAGATTGTTCAGAGCGGTTTACAGTTGTTGTTCAATGACCCTCATGCTGTATGACGAGAAAGATGCTAAAATCATCAACATAGAAGGTATTGCCTACAGTTGGAGGAAGTTATCAGGTAATGGAATTTATCTTGATAGCGAAAAGAGTAACATTCAATATGCAGCCTAGTGGCACCCCCTATTCTAGGGGAAAAGGCTGAGTGTGTTACCACCACTGACAGGAAAAGAACGAGAAGATAAAAAATTTGTAATGAAATTCAGGATGCGACTTCTCAAGCCGAAACTATGGAGGTCATGAATCTCCATGCTGAAGATTCATGACCTCCATAGTTTCGGATGAATGCTGAATCTCCATGCTGTGTTATAAGTTTTTCAATGCGAATCAATATGGACACCAGGTGCTCTCTATGTAAAAACGAATTCCTGATCGCCAATTCAAGGCAGATCAGGTGGTCTAAGGTAGACCATTGCCTGCAAATGTCACACTGAGTGTTGGAAAGAAGGCTACGGTATTTCAAATACCAGGTCAGCCTGGTATTTACCATTCTTTCCAACACCTTGCATATACAGCTCATCAATGCAATCAGATGATAATCTGAAAGAATCTTGGGATCCTTTCCTGGCTTGGGGAAGGTCAAGACAATAGCCTCCCACTAGGGGTCCAGAAACTGCTCCTCGAGAAAAATTCAGTTCAAGATTTGGAGCAACCAATCCTTACTCAATGGTGAGAGAAGTTGGAGCAAGGTATGCATGATGATGTGTGCAGAGCAAGGAAAACTCTGCTGTAAATGGCCTGTTGTAAGGTTCCAGGCTATTCGAGTGGAAAGACAGCAGAGAGCCTTCCACCCTGCTCTTCAGGGATAGAAACTCAGAGGAGTATGAAGAGGAAGAAGAGATGGAGGAGAATGACTCCCACAGAGTGTTGGCAATTGCTTGGGGATCAACTATTACCCATCCATTGTGCTCCAGAATCGATAATGAGTGGGACATGTACTTCCCACCCATCTTCTAGACTTTATCCCACAATAACTTAGAACTGGTCATGCAGGTGATAGATAATTTATATTTGATCCAAGATTCCTTCCTAGATCAATACTTGAAAAATAATTGGATAATTCTTGGAGAAATGCACCAGGGAAAAAGCCCATTTCATCTAGTGCTAGACAAAATGGGCTTTCACCCTGGTGTATTTAAATGTTTCAAGATTGGGGAAAGTCAGATATCTCCAATAACTCCATGATATCTGCATGATGAACAGTGTGAATTCAAAAGTGGTAGAGAATGTGTATATAAAATATTTTCACAGGCAGATTCTTGGGAAATGTTTAGTTTCAGAAATGTGTGTTACTAGCTTTATAGACTTCAATTATGATTCTGTTGATTGTCGTAATTTGTGGTTGATCATTAGCTCATACAGAATACCTGACACGTTAGTTAGCATAATGAAAGTTCCCTATGATAACACTAAATAACGTGCACGAAATTGGTAAAACTTGTAGCAATTGGTTCAACATTGCTAGTGGAGTTCAGCAAGGGTGCATTTTGTCTCATTTTCTCTTTAGTTTGTTTAATGATTATGTTATGCAGAATCCTTTACGAGGGAAAATTTTTGGCCTCAAATGGTCCAAAGATTTAAAAATTTCGATTCAGACTATGCAGATGATTTGGCCCTGTTGGCTAATGATGCTGATGAGATTAATCATTTCATTAGAGCTGTCAATGAGACTGGTAATAGAGAAGATTTGGTGATAGAGAGAAAACAAAAGTGATGGAAATTCATGAAGCAGATGGTGCTTCAGTTATTATGAATGGTTGCAACTTTGTGCATGAGTCTCAGTTTATTATGTTGGGAACTGTTAACATAGTGGTGACGTGTGGCATGAGATAAACAGAAGAATGAGGATTGTTGCTGAAAAAACTGATAAATATAGTTATACACTGCTCGACATTGAAAGAAGAACCAGAAGGGCATGTCATACAAAACCAGAACAATACATACAAACCCAGAAGGCATGTCATACAAACATGCAAATAGAAGGGTGGGTGTGTGCAGTTGAGATATGCAAATGATGATAATCTAGAGCCAATGACATGTGTGGCTCAGAGATAAAAGGTGCAAGAAGGAACAGGGATGGTATTGTGTTTATGCAGGTAGAAGTTGTGCGAACAGTTAAGATTAGGTGGTTCCACTTGGAAATTGTTCATTGAAGACAGAAAATGCCTGGTACATGCCGTCGGCAGGTTTATCGCCATTTGGATGCTTTTGAGAGAGGAAAAATTATGGAAAATGTGAAGCTGGATCGACTACACATTGTATTGCTGCCAATGTTCTTCAGGATGCATGATCTGTTGGACGCTGTTGGCAACGGAGCAGAAATGAAAGTTCTAGCGTGCATCGCAGATGGAGTGGTGCTGTCTGACAGACGTCAGCATGGCTTGATAGGCACATTGTTCGACATGCTTGTTCATCACCACAGAACACTGCAGACAATATTCGATGGATTGTGTCAGCAGCCATGGACGTCCCCATAACAACCAGAACAGTAAACCGAAGGTTGCATGAGCACACCTGTGCTCTAGACAACCATTACGTTGACTGCTATTGACTGCAAACTATCGCAGCGCTCATTTGGCTTGGTGACGAAGTCATGCGAACTGGGGTCACGAATGGAACACTGTTGTGTTTAGTGATGAATCCTGTTTCTGTCTGGGTACAAATACCCATATCATTTCAATTACTAGGATTAGTGTAACATAGTGGCAACTGTTAGACCAGGCATTTGCAAACACACATAAGCAAGGTAATTTAGGAAGTGCAATATTTAAAATAAATGTACTCTAATTCAGTAATAAAGTATGACAGGAAAATGTTCTGTAGACAAGAAACACTTCAAATAATTAGCTGGAAAAAAATTTTGGTTGCCCTGGATGGATTCTGGGAAACAGGGTTCTAATCCCACTCACGGCAACCAAATTTTTTTCAGTTAATTATTTCAAATGTACTTTGAATTTCTGAAAATGCAAAAGTTCTGAGAAAATCAGAGACTAAAAATCAAAGTATACGAAACTTAGAGTTAATCGGTTTAGATTCTGGCAAGCTTTTATAAAAAAAGTTCTTCAAGCAGCAGCTTGCCACGTCTGACAAGAGCCTGTGAGTATGGATATCACAGATATCATTGTGTGAAAAGCTAAACCTCACCAGAGAGACAACACAAGAAACGAATTATCATTTCCTTATCCGAGGCTTGAACCCAGGTCCCTTTCATTTGTAGTCAAGTAAGCTAATCCCTTGAAAATTGGAATTAAATCTTTTCATCACAGTACAAAACTCAAATATATTTATGATTCACACATATATTTTACATATATATATTAAATTATTAAATTTAGATCATGTTAAATATTTCAATATGGTCTAATTTCTTTCGATTTTTCAGAAGAATGACTTATTATATAAAAATATAAATAAAACTAAACTCTAAATATACGTAAAGAATTATTCAATTGAAAAAATTACTGCTGACATGGTGGGGAATAATTTTTTTCAGATAAATAATTGTTGAATTCTATTATCTGCAGGTTATCTGTGTACACTCTATATCTACAGGTTATCTACGTAAAGAAGTTTCATCTATATTATTATGTCAAAAAAATTACTCAATGAAACTAAAAACATTCAAGAGTAAAATCATCGTAAGAACTATTTCAAGTGTGAAAAGCAAAAGAAATCAGAAGCTCAAGGAAGATGAAACTTATAGGGTACTTAACCTCTTGTTGGGGCATTCTCCTCCTATTGAGGCTATTTTCAGAAATCAGTTCTGGATTCCTCTTTAGCACAAACAATATGGAAGCCTCCTGATGTCCTCCCTCCTGTGATCAATCCCACCCCCACCTATGAAACGAGCGATATTCAGCAGTTGAGCAAGAATCAGCGTAGAATCGCCTTTCGTTTCACCTTAATTGCATAACCGATCTACTTTTTCACTTTATCACTGAGAAAAGTCTTATTAAAATTACTATGCTTTAAAATTTGCTTAAATTTTTTATTTTAATAAAATTTGCAATTAAATGTTGCTTAATTTGGTATATAACATGATATATTTCAGTTGATTAGTTATTTTTTTTTAATTCCAAATCTGACATGTTTATATGACGGCACAGTTGGCAAAAAGCCTACACTTTTCTCAAAACATGGTACCGAGGAAAAATTACAAAATAGAAATAATTTTCCTGCTTCAAGTAAATATCAATATTTTTGCTATTCAGAAATAAATAGCCTTTCTATTTATGTGCAATATAATCATTTTTGTCTATTAGCTTTTTTTTTAAATAAATTTTTATAAGTATTACCAGATGCACTTTTTTCTACATGCCTCTATAAAAGCCCTTTAAAATAAAACTAGTCATCTTTGTTAAATATTATATTTTCAAAAAATCCAGAATTAAATATTAATTTGTCATATAACATGCCATAATTCCTTTCATTAGTTATTTGGCAAAAAAGTTCTAAAGTTAATTTTTTTTTTTGCTGATTATAGTGAAAAAAAAAAAGCTGGACCTCTAGATGAAATCGGTTTTTCAGGGCTGGACCCTGGAAGGGTTAATTTTGTAGACTATTAAATAGGCTAAATACAGTTGATTTGTAGATATAGTGTTTCATAAAACATCATATAAATACTAATTTTATAAAATAAAGCACTATTGAATCAGATATTTGGAGATCTAAATTGTACAATTTGTTGGTCCTCCATAGCCCATGGCAGCTTGATGATGATGATGATGAAAGCACTAAATATTGGTACAAATGCTTAATTTCTAATTTATGTTCATTTCATAAATATCTTTCTATCAAATTTCGTCTTCAAATTTGATAGTATATACCTCTACATTAATGATGAGTATTTTTCATGATTGAAAAGAAATGTTTAAACAATTAATCTCATCTTATCTGAATCAGTGCAAATAAAGTACAAAATAATATTACATTAATGCTTATTATTATTGCTGAACTAAAATTTGAGAGAAATATGTATTAAAAACACTTTTAATGTTGAACTTTCAAAATATTTTAATGCATTTATTCATAGGAATTTTTTTGAGAACCTATCCCCCTTTTCTTCATAAGTTGTTTTGATTTGCATGGCGATAATCGAGGGATGAATGCATTACATTTTAATTTGGGTTGTTGTTTTACGTCTGAGCGGCACTTTTTTGCACACCATGGGCTAAATGGCCAGGTCACATGGACCCCGAAGGCTCAGAGAAGGTTGGGGGAGGGGACCCACTGGAACAGCTGTTGGGAGACAGATGGTAGCCTCCCGTCAAGGCCATCCAGCGTGTTCTTTAACGTGCACAGGGTATGGCTCTCCCGCACACGGGGCCACGGCTTAACGTCCCATCCGACGGACGGCGGCCTTTCCAAGCCCATTGGTGTCCCCTACTGACCGTGAGCAGGGCGGGGAATTTTGCAGAGATAAATCTCAATGCTGACCCAGCTGGGACTCGAACCTGGGAACTACAGATTACGAGCCTGGCGCGCTACCGACTGAGCCACCCCCGCCCCTTACATTCTAATGTAATCATTTTTATTTGTATATTTGGTGACGTATCTATTTCCATTTCTGGTGGCAAATAAAACCATGAAATTGTGTTTTTATAGTTCAAAAGTGTCCTTTAAATTAGGTTGCTAAAAAGTGTTGCATTTCACAATATTACAATTATTATACTATTAAATAAATAAATACCCCCTCAAGCAGCTGCTTGCCACAGAGGTCTGACAGGAGCCTGTCAGTTTATATGCCACAGTAGAAGGTCTGAGAGGATGGCAGGACCTCAGCAGAAAAACGACACAAAAGTCCATGCCTTATCTGGGGCTCGAACCCAGGTCCCGTAGATCAGTAGCCAAGCGCGCTAACCACTCGGCCACGGGACGGCTGACTTTTCCAAATAAAATAAAATGTATGCTCCAAATAAGTAGAGCAGTGATTATTTGGGACCCATTATTTGTGGAGTTAGGCTAACCATGATCTAGATTGTTACCAATAAAATTAAAATTTTTATAAGGAACCAATAAAATTAAAAATGTTATTAAGTTTCATATGATTTTTATTACAACTGGTGCTTAGTTACTAGTCATGTACCAAATTAAACCAGTAGTGTTGTAATAAAATCATGTTAAACTTACAAACGTTTTTAAAGTTTATTGGTGACAATGAGGTCAAAGTTTCATAAAGTAACACAAAGCACATTCTGAATTCTCTCATCTGGCAACACTGGCTGTTACAGTACTTGCATAGTTTTTTGTTAGACTTCCTGAAGCTATTTCACAAGCTGTTATGTATAAAAATAAAAAATAAATACCCCCTCAAGCAGCTGCTTGCCACAGAGGTCTGACAGGAGCCTGTCAGTTTATATGCCACAGTAGAAGATCTGAATGTATAATTTGTGGCAATTTTTTAACAGTTATTGTAAACCCTTTAAAATGCCATGAAACAAAAATTGTTTTAAATGATTGAAATGTTAAATTATTAAAAGATGTGAAAAAGGTAAAAATGTTGTGTCTAGTCATGATTTTGGAATTAACTAACAAACTGTATGGGATATAAAAAAAGTGCCACCTTGATTGAAGAATTTCTGTTTAAGTTTGGAACGTTTGCTGGAGTTACACAAAGAAAATCTATGAAAAATTTGATAAACAAGCAACTTGATTTGGTAATGATGAAGTGGTTCCTCAAAAAAAAAAAGCAGAAGGAACTCCAATATCTGGTCCAATGACTTTGAATTGGGCAAAAAAATAAATTTTCTGCACATTAGAGATTTCTTAAAGATTTTAATTTTCTGCTGGTTGGCTAAAACAGTTTAGTGAGGGATGGAATAAGGGAGCAACAAATACAGGGTGAACAACTCAATGCTGATAACATTAAAGCAACATTGTTCTGTGTCAAGTTGACAAAAATAATTGAGAACGGTCTTGTTTTAGCACAAATCTACAATGCATATGAAATGGATTACATTGGCAAGTAATGCCTATTCATGTGTTAACATCCATAAAGGAAAAAGCATTGTGTATATAAGGTGTGCAAAGACAGAACTGCAATTTTATCCAGTTCTATTTAACCCTTCCAGTGTCCAGTGTGAAAAACAGGTTTCCATCCAGAGGCCAAGCTATTTTCTCACTATGCTCAGCCAAAAAAAAAACTTTAACTTTAGAACTTTTTTGTCAAATAACTAATGAAAGGAATTATGGCATGCTGTATACCAAATTAATCAGCATTTAAATCTGGATTTTCTGAAAGTAAAATATTTAACAAAAAAAAGTTTTATTTTAATAGGACTTTTTCAGTCATGCAGTAAAAAATGCATCTGGCAACACAAATAAAAAATTATTTAAAAACTAATAGACAAATGATTATAATGCAAATGAATAGAAATGCTATTTCTGAATAACAAAAAAATTATTTTTTTGGTTTTAAGAAAATATTTCTCTCCTTTTGTAATTTTTTTCTCGGTACCATACTTTGAGAAAATTCCAGGCTTTTAGCCAATTGTGCTGAGTCAAATAAAGAAGTCAACTTTAGAATATCTTTAAAAAATAACCAATCAACAGAAATCAGTCATGATATATATGAAATTAAATGGAATTTAATTACAAATTATATAAAAAAAAAATAATATAAAAAAAATTTCAAGCATATTTATTTTAATAAGCCTTTATCAATGTGATATGGTGAAAAAAAAAGATAGCACTATACAATTAAAGCTTCACTTTGGAAAACCTGGTGAATAAAAATAATTAAATTATATATTTATCGAAAGGAAATTTCCTCCCGAATAATATAATATTCAATCTGAAATATGATTTTTATTTCTATTAATGATTCTTTTCAGTATTATATATTTAAAACATGGCCAGTGTTATACAACATGACTTAGACTTCTCACATTCACGGGATTTTCTGAACTGGTTATGAAATAGAAAAGAACTTCCTTGGCTGATTTTTTTGCTAAACATTATGAATTTTTTCTTTGTGTGTTGAAGTTCGGTGATCTTGGCTAAGTGCAAAAAGGTTTGTACACCAAAGACCAGCCCTTCCTGAAATAGCCCTCCCACATGACTGCCGATATCCATAGCAAGGAAGTCTATTTTGCTTCCGTATCCAAGATATTAATTTTCAGAAAACAGGGCATGTTAAATAAAATATCCACAACAACTTTTAAGCCAGCTTCCGATCTAGCATAACTAGACCGAAAGATCACTAACTTACGGAAGTAAATCTACAGAAATTAATTTGTTTCCATATCCAAGACCTCATTTATTTTCAGAAAATGATACTAGATCAAAGTTTTACTGGAAAAGTAATAAATAATAAAATAAAAATTAACATATAGCCTAATGCGATGTTAAAATATCCATAGCAACAAGTTGTAGGCCAGCCATAAGATGTAGCATAACTATGAAAAAAATCAATACTTATCGGCCAAAAAAATCGCTAATTTCTGAAAATAAATCTACTGAAATGAAAACTAAGGTTTAAATACAAAAAATACTAACTTTATAAAGGATAGCCAATATGCTGGACCAAAACTGTAACAACACTTATAGCACACACAATGGAGATTTCATGTGTCAGCCATCTGCATCTTGTTTTGCCTCAGTGAAGCATAACTAATTAAATGTAGCTGCAACCAGAATTTCTAAGAAGGATGTGTTTACTTCCAGTTTCGATTTTGAAGGCAGGGAAAAGATGCATAGAATGCTGGGAAAAATGATAAAAATAACTTGGGAATACTGAAATAGGTTTACGACAGAAAAGAGTGTGAAATGAAAAAAAAATGTTGGTACGTATTTTGTAATTACTTCCAAAATCTATCATTTTTAAAAATAGCAGTTTTTTTGTTATTTTTTATGAGATTTTCGAAAATTTAAGGAAATATTTGTTGATAATAGTTCAAATCAAACTTGTGAGCTTAAATCAGAAAGTTGCTTCAGCAAATAGGAATGTTAACAAGTAAATCAGCAATAACGTTTAGTGCTTCTAAGAAATGGTAATCAGACAGCTTTATAAAATTATTTATGTTGTAGTTTAATAAAATATGCATCAAATTAAAAAACAAAATATTATTTTTGAAGCCTGAATTATTTATTTTTATAAGATATATATTAAAAAAATTAAAATGGCAATTTTATTTTTTTTTTTAAATCGATTTTTTTTGTTGTACTAAAAACGTATACAAGTGTCCTTGGCACCTCAATTCAGATTCTCCAAACGTATACAGACGACGTGGACACTGGAAGAGTTAATCCATTTGCAGTTTTAATTTAAGCAAGTTCCAATGCTTCAGGGGAAGATAGATTAAAATTAGCTGTAGTTGTAAGGTCAAAATCTATGAGAAGTCTGAAGAACAAAAGTATTCTCTGAGTAAATTATTTTAACTATTACTTAATCAGCTTAGATGACTTAGGAGATTTTTGACACATAGTGAAAAATTAGCTTCATTCCACACATCAAAAATTTCCTTTCTCATAAGTACCTCCCCAAAAAGTGCTTCTGTTAATAGAGAGCACATATTTCCATTATCCTGCGGGAAAATAACAGAAAATGGTGATAAGACTGTTATTTATATCTCCCACCAAATGTTACACTGTTGATACAACTTATGGACCAGAGAGCAATTGAGCATTGAAAAGATTGCACAGTAAGAACTAGATGCTGGACATGATTACAAAAGAATACCTTTTTATTCTAAAAGTCAATAACAATTAAATATCATATTTATAACATTTCTACAGCTTGGAGGGTTGTCAGGAGTGAAACAATTAAAAGATCATTTAAAAAAATATTGCCTGATAATTTTTTAATTGCTGAAGAATTATGAAATGGGTGATACGAATGACAAGGAAGAAAGTGTTTCTGGGATTATAAAGACATTGAAGGATATGAACAAAGAATATATATAAATCACTGCTTAAATGTAGATGAAGATGAACCTGGATATGAAATGAATGACACTTTGGATTAAGTCATTGACAGTCATTCATTTCATATCCAGGTTCATCTTCATCCACATTTAAGCAGTGATTTATATATATTCTTTGTTCACATCCTTCAATGTCTTTATAATCCCAGAAACACTTTCTTAAAAATACTTCCCAGAAACCTAACCCCAGAAACAATTTTCTAGTAAAAGAAGAAAATATACATATTTTTTCATATTCAAGAACTTGTATAAAAGGAACTAAATATATTATTATTATTTTTAATTTATTTATTTTTTTTTTGAAAAGTTATTCCTTCAGGAAGTCAGTAATTTTTTTTTCTGTTGGCCTATTTTTAATTTTGATTTATGACACATAAGTTTTTTAAATTTCAACATACTGTACAAGATGGTTGTAGGTTCCTCACCCATGGCTTCTGGAGAACTGCTACAATCTGCCACTGGCTCTAACACGCTTTGAATTAAGTCATTGATAGCGTTAGAACCAGTGGCAGATTGTAGCAGTTCTCCAGAAGCCATGGGTGAAGAACCTACAACCATCTTGTACAGTATGTTGAAGTTTTAAAAAACTCATGGGTCATAAAACAAAATTAAAAATAGGCCAACAGAAAAAAATGAAAATTACTAACTTCCTGAAAGAATAACTTTCTAAAAAAATATTTAGTTCCTTTTATACAAATTCTTGAATATGAAAAAATATGTATAATTTCTTCTTTTACTTACACGAATGATATTTCTAATGTACATAGAGATGTTGTCTGTGTGTCTGTTTGTTCGACATGTCCTCCTAGACAGTCAAAGCTAGGAACACACCAAACTTTGTCTACAGCTTCATCTCACCATAACTTAGGTACTGTAAGGTACCTAAATTATGGTCAGATGATGCTGCCTAGTACTTACAGTCATTACATTGAGGCCCAAGTGATGGTGGGCAAGTGATGTGTGGTAGTGATGGTGGTGTGATTGTGGTGCCCACCATCACACCACCATCACTACTTTGCACATCATGGTGCAAAGTGATCATGATGTAGTGGTAGTGACCATGATGGTGCATGCTACACCATCATGGTAGTGATGGTGGTGCAAAAGTGATGATGGTGCCCAAGTGATGGTGGTGCAAGTGATGGTGGGTAGTAAAATATAATTTGGATTAACCACTTTTTTTTTTTGTTATTTGTGCAGTTTCTCTCAATTACCATGGATAATCAGTGCTCTACTATATTTAAATGTGAAAAAAATAAATAAATTTTACTTTGTCAACTCCAGAAAATTAGGCTCTTCCCTGAAAATTAACAGCAAAATGTCTTAACTAATAACTTGGCACATCGATGGGTTACTCCATTCACAACTTTCAACTCTTCATTCATAAGGTAGGCAACTGCAGCACCCCCAGAAATTATGGATGTTTGCATTTTCAATCCCAACCCACTGGCAGCTAATAATCCAATCTCTAAACTTGAAGTAGACAGAACTAAGTGGGACCACCACACAAAATTCGGAACCGATCAATTAGACTACTTGCAGAATTATGGGGAGCCAGAAACTTCTACCAATGATTATATCCCAGATGTGAACAGTGTCAGTGCATTATATTGAGGCCCAAGTGATGGTGGCCAATTTTGCTAATATAATTTGGATTAACCACATTTTTTGATTATTTGTGCAGTTTCCCTCAATTATCATGGATAATCAGTGTTCTACTATATTTAAATGTGAAAAAATAAATAAATTTTACTTTGCTCAAAAAGTGTTTATGTGCTAATGGTAGCTAGGTAGTCACTGGAAGGAGAGCTATGCACCAATCCCCTGTGATGATGCATAGAACCGGCCAGGCCTAGCACCTAATGTCCGACCCCGCCTTCTCGTGGTGCGGACCGTTAGTAACTTTCAAAAGAGATACTCTCTTGTGGAAGTGAACGGAAGGGGAGGGCTGCTAGATTAGTGTGGCCTACTGATCTGGACAACTATGGCTACTTTTCTTTTTTTTCTACCCTGCTGAGGAGTGGTCAATCACACAGGGTCCTGGTGCTGACCATATAAACCTACTGGACTGGACAGATATATGGCTCTGAGCTTGATTATGAATCCTGATTTTGCTGCACTGCTGGGCTTCTGTGGAGGGAAAATCTACCACTGTGTTTTCTGTTTGTTTGTGGGTTGACAGCCCCAAGTGAATAGATTCACAGGATATGTTTATCAGCTGGTGGATAATCCTGAGCAGAAGTCATCGCAGGCACCTGAACTCTTTGCTTCTATTGGCATCATCAAATTCTACGTTGGAGGAAATCTTCCAGTGTTGATGGCTTCAGCCTTTAGTAGTGGGGGAACGGGTCTTTGCCCCATGTCTGCAATTAGGGGGCTGTTTGATATTGTCGGCATTCCCTCTCTCAATAAACATAGTTTCTTTAAACATCCCACTAACCATTTTCTCTCCATAGGTAGTTGGAATGTGAGGACTCTGCACAGAGCTTTTTCTCTTGATGTCCTCACACAAGAATTCCACCATTATAATTTAGATATTCTTGGCTTGCAAGAGACCAGATGGACAGATAAAGGTCAGATTCTTAAAAATAATCTTAAATTTCTCTTTTCAGGGAGGGACGACAATATGCATCACCAAGGCGTGGGTCTGCTTCTCAGCAGACACGCTAGCGATGCTCTTCTAGGATATGAGTGCATTAATGAAAGGTTTCTTACAGCAAAATTTCAGACAAGCGTTAAAGACTTGAATGTTATCTGCTGTTATGCCCCCACTGAGGATGCCGATGAGGATGAGAAGGATAGGTTTTATGAACAACTTCAGGATATTTTGAATTCTGTCAAGAAAGGAGATATCTTTGTTCTTGGTGACTTCAATGCCAAAGTTGGTACTGACTCTGACCTTTGGGGAGGAGTAATAGGCCCTTTTGGTATTGGTAGCTGTAATGGGCAACATCTCCTACAGGTAAGCAAACTCAATGGATTCAGAATAACTAACACTTATTACAAACACCGTGACATACATAAGTACACATGGGTTTCACCTGATGGGCTGCATAAGAATATGATTGATTACATATTAATTAACAGCAAATGGGCTAGTTCTGTTAGGAATACCAGGGCATATAGGGGAGCTGAAATTGGATCTGACCATTACCTTGTTAAAAGTGTGTTGCAACTTAAACTTAAAAAGTGTTGTGCTAGGGTTAAAAAATTTACTTTTAATACTGAAGCTCTGAAAGATCCAGTTATAGCCAAAGCTTACCATGATAGGTTACTTAGTCATTATGACAGTCATGGTTTGCTTACTACTGAAGTTGAGGAAGAATGGGATCATTTTAAACAGGCTTTTTTGGACACTAACAGTACTCTTTTAGGAAAAAAGGAGCAGAAGAGGCAGAATTATCTGAGTGATAAGGCACTTGAGCTTATTTCAGAAAGAAAGAACTGCAGGAATGTCTTCAATCAATACCCTACTAGTCCTAATAGAAAGCATTACAGAGAACTTAATAAATGTGTAAAAGATCAGTTAGCTGCTGATAAGAATCTTTGACTTGATGGTTTGGCTGAAAAAGCCGAGGAAGCAGTTAGACAGCACAACAGCAGAGAGCTGTACCAGATAGTTAATGTTTTATGTGGTAGAAAACGGACAGGCATACAAGGATTGAAGGATAAACAAGGTAAGGTTATAGAAGGGGAAGATTCTGTCATGGCTAGGTAGGCTGATCATTTCAGTGATGTTCTAAACAATGTAGTTGGTTCTGCTCCCATTGTTTGCAGTGATGATGGATGCATTGGTGGCTTTAATGTTGGCCCTATAACACAATCTGAAGTTATTTTGGCTGTTTCTAAACTTAAACTTCATAAATCCCCAGGGGTAGATGAAATTACTACGGAAATGCTTAGAGCTGGGAATGTTTCGGTTACCACTTGGATCTGAAATTCTGAATATCTTTTATGATAAAGGCATTGTTCCTAAGAATTTTACCAGAGCTATTGTTATCCCTATTTTCAAAAAAGGTGATCGCAGTTCTTGTGATAACTATAGGGGTATCAGCCTACTCTCTGTTCCAGGTAAAGTTCTTTGCATGATTGTGCTTAATAGAATTAAGAATCTGGTTGACAGTCAATTGCGTGATGAGCAATGTGGATTCAGAAGTGGTAGGGGATGTGTGGATCAGATATTTTCACTTAGGCAGATTCTTGAGAAATGTTTAGAGTTTCAGAAACCTTTGGTTGCTAGCTTTGTTGATTTCAAAAAGGCTTTCGATTCTGTTGATCGTCATAATTTGTGGTTGATTGTGAGATCATATGGTATACCAGACAAGTTAACATAATGAAAGCTCTCTATAATAACACTGAGTCGTGTGTGAGAGTTGGTAAGGCTTGTAGCAATTGGTTTAGCATTACTTCTGGTGTTTGACAAGGGTGCATTTTGTCTCCTTTTCTCTTTAGCTTGGTTATTGATTATGTTATGCGAAATTCACTTCAAGGGAAAGATTTTGGCCTTAAATGGACTGGAGATGCGAAAATTTCTGATATAGATTATGCTGATGATTTAGCCCTTTTGGCAAATGATGTTGATGAGATGAACTCTTTCATTCGAGCTGTTGATGAGACTGGTAGTAGAGTAGGTTTGGTTATAAACAGAGAGAAAACTAAAGTGATGAAAATTGGTCAGGCAGGCTGTGATTCAGTTAATCTGAATGGTTGCAGTCTTGAGCAGGTGTCACAGTTTAATTATCTTGGGAACTATGTAACAGATAATGGTGATGTGCGGCATGAGATTAACAGACGAATAGGGATTGCTGCTGGGACTTTTAAGAATCTATGGAGAGTGTGGATAAATAGGTGTATACACCTAAAGACTAAAATTAGACTGTATAATAATTTGGTTCTTTCTAGGGTTAGTTATGGTAGTGAAACTTGGACACTTTGTAAACAAGATAACAGGAAACTAGATGCTTTTGATTCCAGATGCTTACGCAGTATCTTGGGCATTAGGTGGTTCAACTTTGTAACTAATGATGATGTTAGGCAAAGGAGTTTGTAACCTCCTTTAAGTAGCATATTGTGCAGAGAGAGCGAGACTCCGTTGGTTTGGCCATGTTGCCCGTATGAATAATTATAGATTGGCGAATAGGGTTATGAACAGTGTGCCTAAAGGCCTCAGAAAGAAGGGGAGACCTAGGATGCGGTGGGCAGACAATGTCAAACAGTACCTTGTTAGAATTGGTGTGCAGTGGCCAGATGCAGTAGATGTAGCTCAGGATAGACTTGCTTGGAGAACTAAATTGCACGGTCTGGTTGGACCTCCGTAGCCCATGGCTGCTTGAGGATGATGACTATATTTAAATGTGAAAAAAAAAAAATTACTTTGCTCAAAAAGTGTTTATGTGCTACTTTTTAGGGTGACAATGTGCAATGCACAGCACACATTAAGCATCCTGGTCTAGAGATACCAAATTATCTGACTTAGAATATTTTGATGATTTGGCCCCTTTTGGCTTTGGGTTGTTTCACCTCTGAGTGGCACTTTTTTGCACACAATGGGCTTAATGGCCACATCATAAGGACCCCCAGTGCTCAGAAAAGGTTGGGGGAAGGAGCCCACTGAACAGTTGATAGGAGACAGATAGTAGTTTCCCATCAAGGCCATCCAGTATGTTCTTTAATGAGCATAGGGTGTAATTCTCCCGCCTTGGTGTAACATCCCATTGGACAAACGTTGGCCTTTCCAAACACAGCAGCAGCATCCCCTACTGACTAAGGGTAAGGTGGGGAGTTTTGCAGAGATAAATCTCATTGCTGGCCCAGGTGAGACTCTAACCTTGGAACTGCAGATTACAACCTGGCACACTACTGACTGAGCCACTCCTGCCCCTCCCTTTTGACAAATGATGTTAAGGAAATGAACTCGTTCATTAGGATTGTTGACAATATTGGTGAATAGGGTAGGTTTGGTGATATATAGTAGAAAGTGATGAAAATAGGTTAGGCAAATGGTGTTTCAGTTCTTTTGAATGCCTGCTCTTTGTACACTGAGTACTAGGCTCTTGAGAAAGTTTCTCATTTTAATTACCTTATGAATTTTGTAACAAATACTGGTAATGTAAATGGAAGAAAAAGATGGAGATCTAAAATGCAGTGGATGGGACAGGACCTTTTACAACTGGTCTGCAGTGGCAAATGCAACAATTTTAGTTCAGGCTATGGATGGACAAACAGAAAGATGATAATATAAATAATTAGGAACTTATATAATGATATATAAGTTCCTAATTATAATAGAAACTCAAATGTTGATCTGGGATTCAAAGGTAATAATATTTATTCAACATATATTCATAAAAATACAGAAATTGTCACTAAGATAATATTAAGCAGCTTACCGGTAAAGAATTTTCCAGCTCCTTAGCAAGACGGACCACAGTCATGACACGATTGACCTTCTCAGGTGTATCCACATTAAATTTTGTCCTTAAGATTTCTTCAGAAAGACAACAGAACTGTTCCAGAGGAAGATCTGATGGAACAACTCCTGCAAGAACTTCCTCCAATCGATGTTCAACCATAAATGAGCCAACAGTTGGACAAGGAATGCCTCTCCATCTCTGGGGTGTTGCACCTTGGCGACTAAGTGGTGCTGATGATGAACGATTTGTAAATGCCTCCCTCCGAGAATGGCGCCACTGGGAATGTTCTTTATCTTTATCAGTCATATTTATTTTATTTCTGCATAAAATTTAAATGAATTATGAAACATCTTTTTTTGGTACACAATGCATTAAAATATTCAGCATATAGCAATATAACATGTATATATAACAAGCTTTATTCACAAAGTTACATTGTTGCACACTTTAAATTATGAAGATTAAAGCTTTATGACACAAAGTGGTGTAATAAAAAAACTTACGTCACTATGCCATAAATCAGTCTTCTAATGTTACTATGCTGATATAACTGCTGCTGCTTATTCCCTATATATTTAATTGCAATTGTGTGATCATCAAATTAGACCTCTGTGGCAAGCAGTTGCTTGAGGGGGTATTTTATTTTTATTAATACTGCTTTATCAAATTTTAAATCATGTTCATGCTCTTTAAGTCTTCTGTCAGCAAGTCTGACTGGTATAATATTTATTTATTAATTTATTATCTGGATCATTTATTTTTATTGAATGCACATCTCTTGTTGGGTGATTTCTGTCTATATTATTAATTACTACTGACATAATTACATTGTTTTAAAACATTTGTTCAAGAATTGATGAAAACAAAACATAAAAATTGCTAGTTATAACACAACTTTATAAATCTTGCATAGAAAGAAAATTGTCACAGAAAAAGTCAATGTTGGACATATCAACATTGCCATCCATAATAACAAGATCCTGCATCTTACTTGGTCTAAGACAACTGGATGGAAGACAATTAAGAGAGTACAACAATTGGGTGAAAAAAAGGAAGTGATGAGAAATAATTTGGATTACTAAGACTAATTCTAAAACCTCTGCCATAAAGCAAACAAGTTCAACACTCCTCAGAAGTCCCTTGAACCAGGAATTCAATAAAATGAAATTATTCAGAAATTACCTTAGGTGATATTTACATCTATTACTTTAATCTGACATTGAATACAGTGACTTTTTTAACAAATCTATCCCTTCTGACTGAAATAATTCTAAAGTAAAAGATAGCACTGGAGCATTAGCATCTGTTCTCATTAATCCATTATTCACCCAAGATTTTGCATCTAGCCACTTTAATCTGACATTACACTACGGTGGTATTTTACGAAGTCTGTTCCTTCTAAATATAGCAAATGGAAATGAAAGAAACACCCTACTGAAAACCAAAACTATATAAGGTTATCGACTTTCTCACTAATACGACCTACAATAAACCGAAAAATTTTTAATGTAATTTTCTTCTAAAAGAAACAATATGAAATCAATAGAATCTATCACAGGAAATCAAAACAGCCGATATTGACAATTATGCTCAATAATCTGACTTTTCTTAAAACAGATTCTTATATTTCTATTCCATTCTGTTCATTCTAAGTGAAACAACTAAAATAAAAGGAATGATTACATGAAACAAAAATGCATAAGACTATATTAGTATTCTCACTAATCCAACACTCAGTGGCACAAATATTTAAAGGCTCTTTTTTTTTCTAAAAGAAACATTCAGAAATCAATCATATTTATTAAAGGAAATCAAAACAGTCAATATTTACACTTATTCTTGGCAATCTGGTTTTCAATACAACATATTCTGATATATTTCTATTCCATTCTGTTCATTCTAGTGAAAGTCTAAAAATGGAGGACTACGAGAAACAAAAGTGAATAAGACTATTAGTATTCTCACTAATCTGACACTCAATAAAATAAACATTGTAAAGATTCTATTCTTTTTACAGAAACAATTAGAAATAAATCAAATGCATTGCACAAAATCGAAACAGCCGATATTTACAGTTATTCTCTCTAATCCGACTTTAGATCAAACGGATTCTTATATTTCTATTTCATTCTGATCTTTCTAAGTGATCCCATTTTCAAATAAAAGGAACAACTACAGGAAACGAAAATGCACAAGACTATCAGTATTCTCAATAATCCAACTCTCAATAAATGAAATACTTTAAAGATCCTTTTCTTCTAAAGAAGCAAACGAATTACAGTCACTGAAATATATATTTTTTTAATTCTATTCTCTTTATTCTGACCTTGGTTACAAAGCCTTTTATAAACTCTTCTACATCTTCTAAATGAAGAAAACAGATATCAAAGTACAAAAAATCCATCTGCATGAGACTACCAGTATGCCCACTAATCCAAATTTCAATAAAGTAATTTTTTTTATTTTTTTTCCAATAAAACAATTGGAAATCAAAGTAACAAAATTCAATATACCACAGCAGATTATATTTTTATCTATTCTTGCTAATCTGACTGGTTAAAATGGAATTTTATATTTCTCTTGCTTTCTGCTTCTTTTGAATGAAGCCAACAGAAATCTAAAAACACAGTATTAAAAATCAAACAGCATAAGACTATCACTATGCTCACTAATACAACATTCAATAAAATGAATGTTTTAAATATCCTTTTCTACTAAATGAAACAATGGAAAACAATGTAACAAATTAAAGGCAACCGAAACCTCTGATATTTTGTTTCTTTTTTCACTAATCCTACTTCAGTTAAAATTAATTTCTATATTCTTTTGGAAATGTTTTAAAAATGAAGCAAACAGAAATTAAAGAACACAGTACAGAAAACCAAACTGCATAAGACTAACAGTATGCTCACTTAACTGACATTGAGTAACTGAAAACTTTGCTGAAAATGGGGCTGTGTAGCTGCTCCGAGTGCCCATGCTAACCTTGGTTCATCATCAAAAGTGCCTACAGTGGGCACAGTGGTTACACAAGCATTAAAACTGGACCTTCAATGATTGCAAGAAGGTCATCTGGTCCGATGAATCTCATTTCCTGTGGCACCACATGGACGGCCGGGTACATGTACATCATTTACCTGGGGAAGTGTTGACACCAGGATGCACTGTGGGACAAAATCAAGCTGGTGGAGGAAGTGCAACGCTTTGGGCAATGTTCTGTGGGGGAAACCTGGGTCGTCATTCATGTGTAGGAAACTATGACGTCTACCACCTACCTAAACATCATTGCAGACCAGGTACATCCTTTCATGGCAACAATATACTCCTCTAGCAGTGCCTTCTTTTCAGCAGGATAATGCACCATGCCACACTGCCTGGATTGTTTGAGAATGGTTCATGGAACATGAAGAAGACTTTCAGGTATTGCCCTGCCTCCAAATTCCCCAGACATCAATCCAATCGAGCATCAGTGGTTTGTGTTGGAGCAGCATACCCAATCTGCGGCGGCTCAACCACGTAACTTACAAGATTTAAAATATCTGCTGGTAACATGTTGGTACCAGATACCACAAGACACCTTTAGAAATCTTGTAGCATCCATGTCTCACCAGTAAGAGCTGTTTTGGAAGCATATGGAGGACCAACATCATATTAGGCAGGTGGTTATAATGTTTTGGCTCTTCGGTGTATAGAGTTGTGTCATTAATCACAGATTAGCTAGAATATATGCAAATATTGGCTGTTTCAGTTTCCCTAAAGCATTCCTTTGATATTCAATTGGTTTCTTTAGAAAAGAAAGGGTCTTTCATCTTATTAAATGTAGGATTAGTGAAAAACTAACATTCTTATGCAGATTGCATTCCTGCAACTGTGTACCTTTGATTATGATTGTTCCACTTAGAAGAAACAGAATGAAATAGATAGATGAAAATCTGTTTTGGCCAAAGCTAGCTGAGTGAGAATGAATATAAATATTAGCTGTTATCATTTACTTTTATATGCTTGTTTTTTATTTCCTACTTATCTTTCAGAAGAACCTTTAAAAAATACTTCTATTTAATGTCAGGTTCAAGGTGTTGAAGTTTTTGGTAAGTTTAATCTGAATTTGAAATCTGGTGTGTAAACTTAATGAAAATATTGATTAGCTTATGTAGTTTGGTTTTCTGTGGCCTGTTACTTTTATTTAAATCATTTTACTTAGAATGAACAGAATGCATTAGAAATATAAATGAGTCGGATTAATGAAAATAATTGTAAATATCAGCTGTTTTGATTTTGTGCAATACATACAACTGATTTCCAATTGCTTCTTTTCAAAGAAAAGAATCTTAAAAATATTCATTACATTGAATGTTGAATTAGTGGGACTACTAATAGTCATGCATTTTTGTTTCATGTAGTTGTTCCTTTTAAGATTTTTTCACTTAGAATGAACAGAATGAAATAGAAATATAACAATCAGTTGTATCGAAAGTTAGATTAGCAAGAATAAGTATAAATATTAGCTGTTTTGATTTCCTGTAATGCAGAAACCCTGGACAGCTAGTAATGCAGCCCACAAAATCGTAAAAGTTTACGTGTTTACGACATAAGCTTTCAACATGATTATATGATTTTCAGCGAGTTTTTGATATCCCACTAGTTTTATGTTGCCCTTTTTTAATTTTATAATAAAAAATATAAGAAAATAAATGAAGTTTTATTATTCATATACATTAACTATATTATATATTTTATGTGCGGCCCAAAACAATTCATCTTCACTCAATGTGGCCCAGGGAAGTCAAAAGGTTGGACACCCCTGTTGTAATGTATTTATTATCGATTGTTTCTTTTAGAATATTTCTTAAAAATTATATAATATTCTTTAAAAAATATAAATATATTCTTTAAAATATTTGTTTCATTGAGTGACCTATTAGTGAGAATACTAATAGTATAATACAATAAAATAGCAATGTATGTACCATAAATTTAATAAAAATATCTAACACTGTACAAAAGTAAAACACAGCAGAAATGAGGCAGTATTATCCAACATTAATGGTAACAGGATCTGAAGGTAACAAGATTTTGCAAAATGGCACATAAGATGTGCTTGCCTATATTTCAGGTACAGAAGTATAAACAGAATTAACATCATATCTATTACTCTACAGAGTGAAATTCCTTTTGAGATAAGATGACATTATATGAAGATTGTAGGTAAACGCCATGCAAGATGAGGTGGTATGTATTTGATTTTTTTTTTACACTTCATTAGCAATTTTGACGGAATAGATATCACTAACCAACAAGGTCAATAGCTTTGATATTAGAAAGTCTGAGTGCACAGGACTGTTCTAGTAGGTGGTCTACTTTACCTGACCAAATTACCTTACCTTATCAAGATCTGCTTACCTGATCCATTACCTGATCCACCTTACCCATATCCTGACTTGCACCACCAATTTTTACAAGATGACTATCTAGTTATTGGAGCTCATGCATATATCAGGAAACGTATTAGGTTATATATTTTCTTTTATTGAATTTGATACTTAAAGCAGTATTTTATAGGATTAAGTTATCCTATAAAAAATGACTATAAGTATCAAATTCAGTAAAATAAAATATACAAATAATCTACTACATTACCTGATGCATGTATGAACTCTAATAAGTAGAAAATTAAGTCTAGTCTTGTAAAAACTGGTAGCACAAGTCAGGTAAGCAGACCTTGGTAAGGTAATTTGGTCAGGTAAATTAGACCACTTACTAAAACAGTTCTGTGCACTCAGACTTTCTAATATCATAGCTACTGACCTCATTGGTTAGTGATATTTATGCACTCAAAATTACCAATGAAATTAAAAAAAAAATATCAAATACGTACCAACTCATATTGCAAGGTGTTTACCTTACCTACAATCTTCATATAATGTCATCATATCTCTTAAGGAATTTCGCTTTATAGAGATATAGAAATGTTAATTTTATGTATATACTTCTGTACCTGAAATACAGACAAACACATCTTATGTATCATTTTGTAAAATCTTGTTACCTCAGATCCTGATACATTCACTGTTACCATTAATGTTGGATAATACTGCCTCATTTCTGCTGTGTTTTACTTATATACAGTGTTATAGAGATTTTTATTAAATTTAGAATATTAGAATGTCTAAAGTCTAATTTCATTTGATTTAATAGTCTCATGCATTTTTGTTTTCTGTAGTCATTCATTTCATTTGAAATTGTTTCACTTAAATGAACACAATGGAATAGAAATATAAGAATCCCTTAATAAAAACTGTTTTAACAAAAGCCAGATTAGTGAGAATAATTGTCGATATTGGCAGCTTTGATTTCCTGTGATACATTTGATTGATTTCATATTGCTACTTTCAGAAGAAAATGGCATTTAAAATATTTTGTTTTATTGTAGGTCATATTAGTGAAAAAGGCAAATAATCTTATGTAGTAATAAAATATCACAAGAAATGTCCTATTGATAAGAAACACTTCATCGACAAATATGAGGGATATCTATAAATCACACTGCTGAAGAAAAGGTTAGTCTCTGATGGTCTAGTGGTTTTGATGTCTGGCATGCTTCTGGGAGGCATGGGTTTGAATCCCACTCAGGAAGAAACAAAAAATTTTTCAGTAAATTATTTCAAGTAATTTTATGTAGCCTTGGTTTCCAGTAGGGTGTTTCTTTCATTTCCATTTGCTACATTTAGAAGGAACAGACTTAATAAAAAATCACCATAGTGTGATGTCAGATTATAGAGGCTAGATGTAAACCCTTTGTTGAATAATTAATGGATTAAAGAGAATAGGTGCTAATACTGCAGTGCTATCTTTACTTTAAAATTATTTCGGTCAGATGGAACAGATTTGTTAAAAATGTCACTGTATTCAATGTCAAATTAAAGGAATAGATGTAAATTTGCCTAAGGAAACTTCTAAACAATTTTGTTTGATAGAGTACCTGGTTCAAGAGACTTCCACCTAGGAGTGTTGAATTTGTTTGCTCTAGGTTGTTCTCTCTAGGGCAAAGATTTTAGAATTAGTCTTAGTAATCCAAATTATTTCTCATCACTTCCTGTTTTCTACCCAACTGTCATACCCTCCCAATTGCCATGCTCCCCATCTAATTACAGTTGAATGAGTCAGTAATCTATCTTTAAAGAAACTGGCAAATTCCTTTTAATTTTAATTGAATATTAAAACACTATGCCATGGAACTAGGACTTTAGACATTCTAAGTTTTTTGTTTTGCCATTATGGTTTGGGAAACCATAAAATATCAGCCCCCTTACTTCGAGGAAGGTATAGGATAGAATGTTAAATGGTAAACCTTGTAATTATACTGTAATCTCAAAACATTTAATCTTTTTTAAAATGGCTTTGCATATTATGAAATTGATATTTAATCAATTTCATAATAAAAATTTATTTAATCCATTTCACTGCACTTTTGACCTTATAAAATCGTCAATTATAAAACTGTTAACTATAACATAATTTTTAATGAACCAAAGTACATCAAAAAAATTTTCTTTCATCAAAAAACACAATATTTTCATAGATAAATTTGAAACAAAGAATTTTTCGATTGCAGTCAATTTATTTTTAAACACAGATTTTGCAGATTTTTCTAGAAATCTGTAAGACTGAGTTTCGTACTTTATTATTTCAGTTTTTAGAGAACATTGGACAAATATCCAGTGTGATCCGATTTCAAAACAGAAAACAGTACAGAGAAGAAAAAAATATTTATGTAGCATTAAATTTTGAAATATACATTTTACACCTCATCTTTGAATAAAAATTTGATAAATTTATCTTCTATTTTAAGTTTTAATTACACAAGTCAAAAAATAAGAAAAGTACACTGGTACTTGAATTATACAATAATGTCTATCTCTAAAAGTCTATAAAGGAATGATATGAAATGTGTATGCATAAATTCTGCAATGCAAAAGAAAATATATGTACATTAGATGCAATAAGTATGGCAAATTTGAGTTGATGCAAAAGGGCAAGTTGCTGCTTATCCCTGATTTCTGTCCATCCAGCCTGGCACTAACTAGGGTGGTAATTTGATTTCACCATATTACAAAGAAACATGTGAATGATTGTATACAGTTGAGAATGACAGTTAGATCAAAGTGGGTAATTCTCAGATTGATGTATCCAGAGCCTTAATGTACCTCAAAATGTCCTCTCAAGATCTGGGGACAATTTCCAGAAATAGGAGAGGTTATTCATAGACCAGGACAAGATCACCAGATGGCCATAACTACTCAGGAAGACCAGTGTCTGTCTTTAACAACAAGACAACCTAGGGATATGATAGCTAGGTGTCTCACGAGCTGTCAGTCACTATAAGGACAACAATTTTAAGGCAAATTATGTACAACAGTCTTCATGAACAAGGGCTGTATGACAAAAGTCAGTGGTTTGCGTCCACATCACCCCTTCAACAGGACAAGATCACCAGAAAGCCATAACTACTCAGGATGGCCACTGTCTGTCTTTAACAAGACAACCTAGGGAAATCTTCTAGAGCTAGGTGTCTCACAGCCTGTCAGTCACTATAAAGACAACAGTTTCAAGACAAATTATGTACAACAGTCTGCATGAACAAGGGCTATATAACAAGTCAGTAGTTTGTGTCCACCTCACTCCTTCAACAGAAGAACTAATTTTTAACACAGTGAACACATCACCTTTGATGCCCAGGCCAGTCCATACCGAACACAGGTTCTCTACAATATCCATCTGGAGAGAACAAGATACACACAACAACTTTATCAGTGTAGTTCATAATTAATGTTCTTTCATTAACTATACCTAGTTTGTTTTTTCATCTGAGAAGCTGAAAAAGTTCACTGAGCTTTTATGGTTGTTTCAATTTTTCAGCATCATATTGGCAGGTTATGTGTACTAATAAATAAAATACAATATAAAATAGAAATATTGTGCTTTTCGATAAACAAAAAAAGCCCCTTTCTTATGTTAAAATAGTAAAAACAATTATTAGTGAATTCTCTGACTTCTCCTTCCTTCATGGTCAATAATCAAGTATGTTAAAATAAACATATTGGATATTATCAATGTCCTTTACTACTTCCTTCTATAATAGGGGGTCTTGAATATGCAGCTTACAAAGCAAAGTTTGTGTGAGGCCCACAAGAAATACCCTCTATCATAATAATGGTAGTGAACTATGGCTTACAGAACTGGGGGCATGGTTCAACTGTGACTGTTTCATGCAAGTATTAAGAATATGGTCACATTCAGATGATGAAGTCACTACAATCATCATCATTATCCTCAAGCAGCCATGGGCTACAGAGGTCCAACCAGACCGAGCCATTTAATTCTCCAAGCATACTTGTCCTCAGCTATATCTGCTGCATCTCTCCATTGCACACCAATTCTAACCAGGTCCTGTTTGACATTGTCTGCCCACTGCATCCTAGGTCTCCCTCTCTTTCTGAGCTGAGGCCTTTAGGCACACTGCTCATAACCCTATTCACTAATCTATAATTATCCATATGGGCAACATGATCAAGCCAATGGAGTCTCTCTCTGCACAATATACTTCTCAAAAGGTTGCAGACTCCTTTGCCTAACTTCTTCATTACTTACAAAGTTGAACCACCTAAAACCCAAGATACTGCGTAAGCATCTAGAATCAAAAGCATTAAGTTTCCCGTTATCTTGTTTACAAAGTGTCCAAGTTTCACTACCATAACTAACCCTAGAAAGAACCAAACTATTTCTAAAGAATTTGCCTGAGTGAAAATATCTGATCTACACATCCCCTACCACTTCTGAATTCACACTGCTTCTCACGCAATTGTCCATCAACCAGATTCTTAATTCTATTAAACACAATTATGTAAAGAACTTTACATGGAACAGAAAGTAGGATGATACCCCTATAGTTTTCACAAAAACTGCAATCACTTCTTTTAAAAATAGGGATAATAATAGCTCTTGTAAAATCTTTAGGAACCATGCCTTTATCATAAAAGTTATTCAAAATTTCAGTCATCCAAGTGGTAATTGAAACATTCCCAGCTCTAAGCATTTCCGTAGTAATTTCATCCACCCCTGGTGATTTATGAAGTTTAAGTTTAGAAATAGCCAAACTAACTTCAGATTGTGTTATAGGGCCAACATTAAAGCCAACAATGCATCTATCATCATTGCAAACAATGGGAGTAGAACTAACCACATTGTTTAGAACATCACTGAAATACTCAGCCCACCTAGCCATGACAGAATCCTCACCTTCTATAACCTTACTTTGTTTATCCTTCAATCCCTGTATACCTGTTCGTTTTCTACCACACAAAACATTAACTATCTGGTACAGCTCTCTGCTGTTGTGCTGTCTAACTGCTTCTTCAGCTTTGTCAGCCAAGCCATCAAACCAAAGGTTCTTATCAGCAGCAAACTGATCCTTTACACATTTATTAAACTTTCTGTTGTCTGTAAATGGTCAACAAGTACATATTGGAAGGAAGAGCTATGTACCAATCACCTGTGTTTAAGGGGTCTCAAAGAGTTTTGTGTAGTTTATTTGCAGGATTCCATAACAATGACCATAATTTCATTGTACTCAATAGATTTTTTTTTTTTTTTTCAATTCATTAGTATGAAAATACTGAGCAACAACTCTCTGAACAATTTCAAATTGAATGGATAATGCATCCAAGTATAGAAAAATTGCTGTATTCAGCTGAGGAAGTCTTGGAGTGAGTTTCCCTTTTAGGCACAAGTCTTGTATACCATGTTACACAAAAACACATACAGTTTTGACCTAAAGCTTTATAACCCTCATGTGGCTGTAACATTAAAACAAGGAACATATTTGCTACACATAATTTAATTACTATAGTTAAAATTAAATACATAAAGAAAATTAAATACTTACATATTAAATTATCCAATGCTGATTTTTATTAATCATTCAATTCTTTAGATTCATTGAAAACAAAACTTTTTTTGTATTGTTAATATGGACATGGTTCTCACCTGTTGCCTCTTTTAATATTTACTTTATGTAACATTTAATTAGGTACCTCAAAAGTTCAGTAAACTAAATTAAAATAGTGTTTTAAAATAAATGCTGTAGTCTATTACACCAAATGGGAGCCCAGCAACAGTTAAAATAACACATTGTATACTGGTATTTTTTTAGAAAATTTATTCGCTTTTAGCTCGAGTAAGTAAAGAATGAAATACTTTATAAGTGTTTTGCATTATACTATTTGATAAAGAGTGCTGGTTTCTATGCACAAAGATCAATAAAACGGACGAAAAATCCATTTCATTACTTCTTTTCTTGCAGATAACCTAAAACAAAATATAAAAAATTACTACATCAAAGTTTTCTTTCAATCACATTTAATCAGATGTATAAAGCATATTATGTAATTTAAAGACAATTAAGAGAAGGTAGAGAAAAATATGAAATGAACCTCACGTACTCCAAAAACACAAATTGCACGTATTCAAAAAATTTTGTTTATGTTAGCATATTTTACTGATAAGTGAATGCAAAATTTAGCAACTTAGCAATTGAGTTTTGGAATCCATATTTGCATAAATTTTAAATACAAAGCTGTGTACAAGTACTACCCTTGTAAGACAAATAGCACTGATTTAAGATAAAAAAAAAAAGATGGATCCTGTACTCAACTATTAATGAAAATCACTGACTATCATGTTGAGCTACAAACATTATTTTTTCAACTCCGCAATGAAAACATTCACATTAAAGGTATACAATAAGTGTAAGAAAAAATGTAGCTTTATATAACACATTTATTCATGTAATCACATTTTTCTTTCAATTTTTAAGAATGGAAAATAAGATGAAACCATTATACAAGAAGTTTTTGTGCATGTGGATGTTTGGTGGGAATAACATTTTAGATATAATTTTCATACTTTAATGAAGTAAATACAATAACATGTACAATAGCATACAATACATTGCAAGACAAGTCTACAACTAGATAGTGATGCTGACAAGTCATGACCACTCCCGAATGTCCACATGGGTCAACTGAAGTGGCAAACAATGTGAGGCACAAATAACAGTCTACAAGCCCCCCACTCTTTCTAAAGCTGCACCTGCAGAGGCAAGACTAACTTGATGCCACAAGAGTAGAAATGGGCTTTGCACAGTCAGATTTGTATGCCCGCTAATGGTTGTTTAGATATTGCTGGACACTAGGACTTAGAAAACTAGCTCCAGAACTCTGAGGACATGTGGGCCACATACAAATGTTTGAGAGACCAATAGTGGCCCCAATATTTGTAGATGTAGTCAGAGACGTGGACGAGAATCAAAGAACTCACAACAAAAGATATCAAACTGTCTTCTGTAGAATTCAAAAAGAGAGAAAGAGAAGTATTTGAAGAAAAGTTTGATAGAGACCAGTTAAAAAAAGTCTGATGCAGTCATGATCAGACATGTTTGGCAGTGATGATGGGTTGAGTTGTTTTACGTCTTAGAGGCACTTTTTTTGCACACAACGGCTGAAACAACCAGGTCACAAAGACCCCAAAAGTTCAGTGAAGATTGGCGGGGGGTACCCACTGGATTAGATGTTGGGAGACATCCCCATCAAGGCCATCGAGTGTGCTCTTTAATGCGCACTGGGTATGGCTCTTCCACACATAGGGCCATGGCTTAATATTCCATCCAACAGATGGCAGTCTTTTAAAGCCCATTGGTATACCCTACTGATCATGGGTAGGGCGGTGAGTTTTGTGGAGATAAATCTCAACACTGGCCCAACTGGGATTTGAACCTAGGAACTGCAAATTACAAGTCTGGTGCACTACTGACTGAATCATCCCCACCCCTTGTGATGATGGAGAAATCAGCTCTTCAGCAGTCTGTGACTGTATTGCAACCTAATCTTTGCTCTGCCTGAACCTACTGCTCTAATGAGCCTGCTCCTTACCTGTTTTCTGTTTGATAGCTGTTAACTCCCATCAGGGCCGTGCCGTGCTATGCTACAGAGAGGCGGCCGCATCAGGTGGCACCGTAAGGGGGCGGCATAAGCAGCGAAATCAAAATACAGTTTGAACCATTCAATAATTAAAATTCTTTACGCAACGCTTTTCTATATTGGTCTATGTTATTCCAATATTGATGTATATGATTTATGATTTATCGTACGCCTCTGCCTAAGCGCTTTCGGTACATAGGTGGTCATATTATTTTGATACTAGATCGTGTGGGCTCACTCACGGAAATATGGAGCGTGTGCAGTTACCGTTCACAGCAAACTGGAGCGTGTACAGTTGCTGTACACGCTCCAGATATTTTTCCTGAATTCTGTAATCACGTGACACGAAGGTTGCCAGATCACTAATTTCTAAAAAAACATTGCCAGATATTTTTTTTTAATCTGTAATCAACCATAGTGTTCGGATACTTTTTTGACCGACTGTACCCTTTGATCTCGGTTTCTGGTGCAGGTGCATCATTGGCAAGCGCTCGCTGAAAGACTTTTGATCTGACAGCGCGAAGCTATTATTTTTGTTTGTAATATACCGCGTGGCCGCTTCTAAGAGCTGAGGCGGCAATTATCACAAAAGACAATTGCACGTGTTACGTGTTGATAGTTCTGCTTTGAGCTTACAATTATTGACAATATTTGATTTTAATGTTAGTTTGTCATGAGAAGTGGCAAGTGGCTGTGTTGTATTTAAATCAGATATATATCTGTATCAGTATAATATTTGAGCATTTATACGAATTCAGTTTTTGTGTTTAAAAAGTAGATCAGGTAAGAGAATTATTGTTTTTTACAGCAATTGTAGTTACTTGGTCATTGAAAATGATTATGTTATGACAATAGGGACTCCAATTAAAAAGTAGCATTTGCATGGACTGGGTATATCTCAGGTGCGGAACGTGTGCCTCTGTATGATAGATAGAGAGTTATTTAGGTAATATTGGGCTACTTTTGCGTTCTGTGTGTGATAGAGAGAGAGTTGCTTAGGAAATATTTGCATTTGCCTACTTTTGCGTTCGTTATTTATTGCTCTATTTTTATCAAATTCATATACGTTGAAGTGGAGACATTATAATAACAAGTTAAAGAAAGGCATATGTCAAAACAGCTGCTAGCTGTCATTTTGACAGATATTCGTTATCTATTTATTATGTTCTGACCTACAAATCTTACTACTTTGCAACTCATTTCTATCGTTATTTTATCTACCCTATTTTAATAGCATGATAAGCATCATCATATTTAATCATTTTCAATGACTTCTCTTCCCCCCCCCCCCCCGGTTGCATCTTTGCGAAGGACTGTGAATTTTTATTTAATATTTTTATTACAGTATGGAACAGAAAAGGAAAAAATTGTCTGTAAGTCAATATAAAAAGAAACGCTTAAAGAAAGAGGAACAAGGAAGAAAGCTAAGCTATGTTATGAAGGAATTCTTAGTTCAAAAGTCCTGTTTAGATGAGCCGTCCACATCCACATCAACAGCGACTACTTTGGATTTGGCAAATAAAAACTCAGTGCCACCCCAATCACTTCCAGAAGAAGTTGTTGAAGAGAGTCAAAAAATAACACCATCAGAAGTTCATCAAGAGCCGGGTAGCAGTAGCAGTGGCAGCCAGCAGATATCAAATGAAATTTCTTCTGATCCTGCATTATGGAATGCTTTCTATATGTCATCTGAAACTCGTCAAATACTGGTTGAGAGGGGTCCACATCAAATTAAAGAATTCGAGTTTCCTATTAATAAAGGAAGGCTTAGATTTTCGCCCTCGCATAATTTGAAAGTGTTGAGCAATTGTGAAGTCGTTGAGAGAAGTTGGTTGATTTACTCTGTTACAAATGACGGCGCTTTTTGCTTTTGTTGTATGTTATTTGATAATTCGTCTGCTATTAATGACTGGCCCAAAAAAGGTTATTCTGACTGGGGAAATCTTATAAGAGCCCTCATAATGCATGAAAAGTCTGTAAATCACAGAAATACTTTTAGAGCATGGAAAGATTGGACATTCGATTAAAGCAGAAAAAACTATTGACGCTGAATATCAACGAATTATGGATATGGAAATTCAGCACTGGAGAGGAGTTCTAAAAAGAATTATGTCAATAATTAGACAATTGGCCTCACAATGCTTAGCTTTTCGTGGAACAACTGAACATTTGTTTCAACCAAATAACGGAAACTTCCTAAAGTTGGTAGAATTGCTTTCTGAGTTTGATCCAGTTATGGAAGAACATATCAGGAGAGTTCAACGCGAGTCTGATAAATGGTCTGTGACTTATCTAAGCAATAATATACAAGATGAATTGATGAATTTGATGGGAAATGTAATTTTAAGCAAAATTGTCGAAATAACAAAAATCGCTAAATATTTTTCGATAATCGCCGATTGTACCCCAGATGTAAGTCATATTGAACAGCTCTCATTAACAATAAGAGTTGACGCTTTAAACTCCATTCAAAATAAGTATGAAATTGAAGAATTCTTTATTGGTTTTTTTGGAGCTAGTGATTCAACCGGAGAGGGTTTGACAGAACTTATTCTGACACATTTGGAAAAGTTAAGTTTTGAGTTAAAGTGGCTTAGAGGACAAGGCTATGGCAACGGAGCTAATATGAAAGGAGTAAGAAAGGGTGTACAAAATAGAATACTTGAAAAATACCCAAGGGCGTTTCATGTGCCCTGCGCATGTCATTCTTTAAACCTAGTTGTGAATGATGCAGCGTCTTCTTTTACAGAAACAACAACTTTTTTTCTATTGTACAAGAACTTTACACTTTTTTTTCTGGTTCTACAAAGCATTGGGAAGTGCTAAAAAAATATGTTTCACAATTAACTCTAAAACCATTGAGTGCTACTAGGTGGTCAAGCACAGTAGATGCGTTAAAACCTTTACAATTTCAACTTTGCGAAATCTATGATGCATTATTCCAAATAATAGAAGACATCAACAGAGATGCAGAAACTAAACTTAAAGTAAGAGGGTTAGCAAAAAATATTAAAAATTACAAGTTTATATGCGGTGTAATTTTTTGGCATGATATTTTATTTGAAATAAATTCAGTCTCGAAGCTATTGCAATCTGTAACTATACAATTGTCAGATTGTGTAAGCATGTTATCAGAAACCATACAAAAAGCGAAAAGTTATAGACAATCCTGATATGATTAGATGAAAATTGCTGCTAATGAGATTGCAGAGAATCTTGAATGCAGTTCAGAATTTCCTGCCGAAACTGAAGTTAGAGCCAGAAGGAAAAAGCGTCAATTTGACTATGAAGAAGCTGTCGATCAACCCTTAACAGAGGAGAATAAATTTAAAATAAACTTTTTCAATTATATTTTGGACATTACCCTTAATTCTCTGAATGAACGATTCACGCTTCTGGAAACCCATAGCAAAAATTTTCAGTTTTTATATGACATTTTAAACTCAAGGATATAGATGACAAAACGATAGAAAATTATTGTACCAGTCTCCAGTCAATACTTTCGGTAGAAAATGAATCAGATATAAATGCAAATGATCTTCAAGAAGAATTACATGATGTATCCCGAATGCTTCCATATTCTACGAAACCTTTGGATGTTTTAAATTATTTGTGCCAAAATAACTTAATTAATTCCATGAAACCTTTGGATGTTTTAAATTATTTGTGCCAAAATAACTTAATTAATTCCATGAAACCTTTGGATGTTTTAAATTATTTGTGCCAAAATAACTTAATTACTTTGTATCCGAATACTATTGTAGCTCTGAGAATTTTATTAACACTCCCCTGTCTCTGTAGCTAGTGAGGAAAGAAGTTTCTCCAAATTAAAATTAATAAAACACTACTTAAGAAGTTCAATAAGCCAAACAAAACTTAGAAATCTGTCATTAATTTCTATTGAATCTACACTGGCTGCCACTCTAGACTACACATCCCTAATTAACGAATTTGCTAAAGTTAAAGTTAGAAGGGTAAAACTGTAGTAGATTGTTGTAGTTGATATCATTATTTTAAAGTAGTTTATATTTTCAAATTAAAAATAGTATTCATACATTTTGTGCAGTTTTTAAATCACAATCGAAGGTTATTTTAAAGAAAAAACATTTAAGGGGGCAGCATTTCGAAGACTTGCATCATAATGAGAAAATCTACCGCACGGCCCTGACTCCCATCACCCCAACCAGCCAACTTTCACTCATGGTTCCTCACTGAAGATTGAGCACTTTCCTTGCTCCGAAAAGCTTCTAATTTTGCTCCTGAAAACTTTTTAATGTGCAAATAGCTTGAGGGATAAACTTCAAAATTTTATTGCCAACAACAGAGAACTTTCAGTTGTTTTATTTTCTGAGCATGCATATCTTTTTATTGTGCTTTCAAAGGTGCATTTATTTTCCACAAAATATGAAAAAACCAAACAAATAAGTGAAAACATACTGCATAAATTGTATATATATGCATTCTGTCTTCACTTAAGATCAAAAAATTTACAACCCAAAAAAACATAAATCTGCCTTATCTGCTTAATTAAAAATGAACTTTATTAGTGCTATTTTATTTTACTATCAGCTTCCAAAAATTAACTTTATAAAATGAAATTTATTTTACCACTAGAGCTAAGAGCTCATCCTAGAACAAAATTAGTAATATAAATTAGCATTTATTTAAATTTTGGTATACACCTGCTTAAGAAAAACTTCCCACACAGAAGGAATGAATTTATTTGAAATTGATCATGAATGTATAGAATGGTGAAATATGCAAATGATTCAATCCCCAATAAAATTGCTGCAAAAACAATGATGCAACATAATTAGAAGTGTATTCAATGCAAATAGTATTCACAGTTATAATTCATAGGTACTTTATATTTGGTTCAAAGCTAGCACAGACAGTAAAACTCATGGAATGGCACAACAATATGTAAGACAACAGTATACCCAGCAAAATGTCTTTGTTCAACTCCATGAGGCCAGAATGTCAACTCACAATATTGTCACCTGTGTTGGCTGGAATACATGGACTGTCAGCCAATGTTTGCAGCAGTGGGTACAACAAAACACCTAGAATCATCACCCAAGGCTCCTGAGTCTCTAGACAATGAATGGAATGACCTATTTGCCATGTTACATGGTATTAAGAGTGCCATACTGCAAACAATGTGCTAGCCTTTATCATGAGATATAATTGCAAATTGAATCAGAAGCTAGGCTATGATCACATAGACTAGCATGCCTGTTGGCTTTCACATCTATCCACTGATGACAATGTAGCGTTGGCAGGGTGAAGTCCACTGGAGGGATCAATGGTCATATGTGGTTTTCAAAGAGAAATCTTACTTTTGTTTGGGGGTGAAGACTGACAGCTGTGCTTGGAGACATTGTGATGAATGAGCTTTATCATCCCATATTTGTGTATCACTCAGCTACCATGACCATTCATCTTGGGTAGTTGTTCATTGAGGGTAGTCTGAATGGACAAAAGTTTGTTCATATCATCAATACCTTATCAGTCCTAACAGACAGCATTGCAAAGAGCATAATAATCTCTAAATCATCAATTAACAGCTGATAAGAATATTTGACTAGATAGCTTGGTTGGCAAAATAGAGAAGGCAGCTAAACAGCACAACAGCAGGGAGTTGTACCAGATAGTTAATGTTTTATGTGGGTAGAAAGACTAGCACACAGGGAGTGAGAGATAAACAAGGTAAGGTCATTAAGATGAGGATTCTTTCATTGCTATGTGGGCTGAGAATTTCAGAGATGTTCTAAACAATATGGTTAGTTCTACCCCTTGTTTGAAACGAGGATAGATGCATTACTAGTTTTAGTGCCAACTTGGTATCACGATATGAAGTTACTTTTGCTATCTCTAAAACTACATAAATCACCAGGTGTTGATGAAATTACTACTGAAATGCTTAGTGCTGGAAATGTTTCTGCTGTCAAATGGCTGCAGTACAGTTTAGAGCAGGGCAACTGGGGTATTCAACTGGTACCAAATATTTTGGGGTGCCAATGCCAAATATAATAAGAAATTGCAACATTATGTAAATGAATGCATGATGTTCATAGTTCTGTTTATCATACTTCTTTTTACTTAGTTATTTGACTATGATATATATTCTAAGGGACCTGGGTTCGAGCCCCGGGTAAGGCATGGATGTATGTGTCGTTTTTCTGCTGAGGTCCTGCTATCCTCTCAGACCTTCTACTCTGGCAAATAAACTGACAGGCTCCTGTCAGACCTCTGTGGCAAGCAGCTGCTTGAGGGGGTATTTATTTTATTATTATTATATATTCTATCACTAAATATGATTGTTTAATCCGTAACTGTGTTATGGTTCATAAATGGTAGCTAGGTAGTCACAGGAAGGAGCCCAAACCAGTGCAACCTTCACAAGATAGTCCCCTCACTTCAGAGAGGAGATCATCAAGGGATCTTTTCAATGGTTTTAGGGCTACAGAGCACATGGAATCCACTACATTGAGCACTACAGAGTCCACAGAGCACTGACAGAGGATTCTCATTAGTCTCATTTCAACCATCTAAAGTAAATCGCCTAATGAAGCTACCAGTCAGTGGAGGAAATGTGTCACTTCTAATGTATAATTTTTAGTAAATTAAATTTTGATGTAGATAAATGTTCTCAGAAAGCTGCAAAGTGTATGACTGTGCTTCAATTTATATCTATAACAAAAGTTGTAACCACAAATTCCAAAATAATGTCTACTTGCAACTATGAAATATCAGTAATCCAAACTTCAACAACTACCTAACAGCAAAAAACACGGACTGATTTCTCGAGGAATAGGTGCAAGGACTTCATATCAGCAACTGAACACATGTTCATTGTCCATGCTAATACAAGAGAAACCAACAATGTGCCAGGAACTCCCAAGTGTACCAGTCATTACAAGCAGGTAATTCTTAATTCTCTATGACACTGTGCAGTGTCTGAATATTAAAAATCATCATCCTCAAGCAGCCATGGGCTATGGAGGTCCAACCACACTGCACAATTTAGTTCTCCAAGCATATCTGTCCTGAGCTATATCTGCTGCATCTGGCCACTGCACACGAATTCTAACAAGGTCCTGTTTGACACTGTCTGTCCACCACATCCCAGGTTTCCCCTTCTTTCTGAGGTATTTAGGGACACTATTCATAACCCTATTCATTAATCTATAATTATCCATATGGGTAACATGGCCAAATCAACCGAGTCTCTGAACAATATGCTGCTTAAAGGAGGTTCACTCTTTTGCCTAACCTCATCATTACTTACGAAGTTGAACCACCCAATACCCAAGATACTGTGTAAGCATTTAGAATCAAAAGCATCTATTTTCCTTTTATCTTTTTTTGCAAAGTGTCCATGTTTCACTACCATAACTAACCCTAGAGAGAAACAAACTATTATAAGTCTAATTTTAGTCTTTAGGTGTATACCAATATTTCTCCCCACTCTCCCTACATTCTTAAAAATCCCAGCAGCAATCCCTATTCATCTGCTAATCTCATGCTGGACATCACCAGTATCTGTTACATAGCTCCCAAGAAAATTAAACTGAGACACCTTCTTAAGAGTGGAACTATTCAGATTAACTGAATCACAGCCTGCCTGACCAATTTTCATCACTTTAGTTTCCTCTCTGTTTATCACCAAACCTACTCTACTACCAGTCTCATCAACAACTCTAATGAAAGAGTTCATCTCATCAACATCATTTGCCAAAAGACCTAAATTATCAGCATATCTAAATCAGAAATTTTCGTATCTCCAGACCATTTAAGGCCAAAATATTTCCCTTGCAGTTAATTTAGTATAACATAATCAATAACCAAACTAAACAGAAAAGGAGACAAATTGCACCCTTGCTGAACACCAGAAGCAATTCTAAACCAAATGCTACAAAAGCCTTACCAACTCTCACGCCTCAGTGTTATTATAGAGAGCTTCATTATGTTAACTATTTTGTCTAGTACGCTATACGATCTCGCAATCAATCACACATTTTGATGATCAACAGTCGAAAGCCTTTTTGAAATCAACAAATCTAGCAACCAAAGGTTCTAAACATTTCTCAAGAGTCTGCCTAAGTGAAAACATCTGATCCACACATCCCCTACCACTTCTGAATCCACATTGCTCATCACACAATTGCCTGTCAATCAGATTCTTAATTCTACTAAGCACAATCATGGAAAGAACTTTACCTGGAACAGAGAGTAGGCTGATACCCCTATAGTTATCACAAGAACTGCGATCACCTTTTTTGAAAATAGGGATAACAATAGCTCTGGTAAAATCCTTAGGAACCATGCCTTTATCATAAAAGATATTCAGAATTTCAGTCATCCAAGTGGTAACCGAAACATTCCCAGCTCTAAGCATTTCCGTAGTAATTTCATCTACCCCTGGGGATTTATGAAGTTTAAGTTTAGAAACAGCCAAAATAACTTTGGATTGTGTTATAGGGCCAACATTAAAGCCACCAATGCATCTATCATCATTGCAAACAATGGGAATAGAACTAACCGCATTGTTTAGAACATCACTGAAATGCTCAGCCCACCTAGCCATGACAGAATCCTCCCCTTCTATAACCTTACCTTGTTTATCCTTCAATCCTTGTATGCCTGTCCGTTTTCTACCACACAAAACATTAACTATCTGGTACAGCTCTCTGCTGTTGTGCTGTCTAACTGCTTCCTCGGCTTTGTCAGCCAAACCATCAAGCCAAAGATTCTTATCAGCAGCTAACTGATCCTTTGCAAGTTTATTAAGGTCTCTGTAATGCTTTCTATTAGGACTAGTAGGGTATTGATTAAGGGCATTCCTGCAGTTCTTTCTTTCCGAAATAAGCTCAAGTGCCTTATCACTCAGATAATTTTGCCTCTTCTGCTCCTTTTTTCCTAAAAGAGTATTGTTAGTGTCCAAAAAAGCCTGTTTAAAATGATCCCATTCTTTCTCAACTTCAGTAGTAAGCAAACCATGACTGTCATAATGACTAAGTAACCTATCATGGTAAGCTTTAGCTATAACTGGATCTTTCAGAGCTTCAGTATTAAAAGCAAATTTTTTAACCTTAGCACAACACTTCTTAAGTTTAAGTTGCAAGACACTTTTCACAAGGTAATTGTCAGATCCAATTTCAGCTCCCCTATATGACCTGGTATTTCTAACAGAACTAGCCCATTTGCTGTTATTTAATATATAATCTATCATATTCTTTTGCAGCCCATCTGGTGAAACCCGTGTGTACTTATGTATGCTGCAGTGTTTGTAATAAGTGTTATTCTCAAACCATTAAGTTACTTACCTGTACCCCTCCCCAAAGGTGAGTCAGTATCAACTTTGGCATTGAAGCCACCTAGAACAAGGATAATATCTCTTTTTTTGACAGAACTCAAAATATCCTGAAGTTGTCTGTAAAACCTATCCTTCTCATCGTCAATGGGGGCATAACAGCAGATAACATTCAAGTCTTTAATGCTTGTCTGAAATTTTACTGTAAGAAACCTTTCATTAATGCCCTCATATCCTAAATCATCATTGGCATATCTGCTGAGAAGCAGACCTATGCCTTGGTGATACTTATTATCTTCCCTACCTGAAAACAGAAATTTAAGATTATTTTTAAGAATTTGACCTTTATCTGTCCATTTGGTCTCTTGCCAGCCGAGAATATCTAAATTATAACGGTGGAATTCTTGTGTGAGAGCATAAAGAGAATATGCTATCTATGGAGAGAAAAAGGTTAGTGGGATGTGTAAAGAAACTATGCTTATTGAGAGAGGAAATGCCAACAATATCGAATAGTCCCCTAATTGCAGGTGTGGGGCAAAGACCCGTTTCCCCACCATTAAAAGCTGAAGTCATCTACACTAGAAGACTTCCTCCAATGCAGAATATGACTATGCCTGTAGAAGCAAGGGTTCAGGTGCTTATGATGACCTCTGTTCAGGATTATTCCCCAGCTGGTAAAACATATTCTGTGAATCTATTCACTTGGGACTGCCACTGTCTTAATCCAGTCCATTAAGTTTATACATGGTCAGAACCCTGTGTGGTTGACCACTCCTCAGCATGGTAAAAAAAGTAGCCATAGTTGTCCAGATGAGTAGGTCACACTTATCTGGCAGCCCTCCTTTTCCGTTCCCTTCTACAAGCGAGAATCTCTTTTGAAAGGTACTAATGGCCTGCACCACGAGAAGGTGGGGTCGGACATTAAGTGTTAGGCCTGGCCAGTTCTATGCATCATCACAGGGGATTGGTGCATAGCTCTCCTTCCAGTGACTACCTAGCTACCACATTAATCTAATTTTAATGTGTTTTATTATAATAATATTAAGAACCTACATTGTACAACGCAACAAATTTAGTGAAATTATTGAAGAGGTTAAGTTTTCTACATGAGGGTGCCAATATGATTCTTTGCCTTGAGTGCCATTTCCCCATTTTTTATGACAAAGGTGCTTCTAAGGATTTTATTAAAGCTACTAGCTTATTTAAAAAAAAAGGTGATCACAGTTCTTGTGATAATGATATGGGGATCAGCCTACTTTCTGTTCCAAGCAAAGTTCTTCATATTATTTTTCATAAAAGGATTAAGAATTTCATTGATGGACAACTAATTGCATGATGAACAGTGTGGATTTAAAAGTTGTAGGGGATGTATAGATCACATATTTTTCACTTAAGCAGATTCTTGAAAAATGTTTAGCTTCAGAAACCTGTGGTTACTAAGCTTCATATATTTTAAAAATGCATTTGACTCTGTTTACCATCATAATTTGTGGCTGATTGTAATATCATACAGTGTACTAAGGTAAACTTATGTCCTAATTTTGGCAGGACAGTCCTAATTTTTCGATCTATGTCCCACTTTCCCCAGAAAGACTGGCGGAATGCCAAAATGTCACACTCTGAAACATAACATTGTTAGGAAATAAAAATAGCATATAGTGTTGTGACCAAGTGGTTAGCATGTTGGCTACTAATCTAAAGAACCTGGATTCGAGCCCCAGGTAAGGCATGGATGTTTGTGTTGTTTTTCTGCTGAGGTCCCGCCATCCTCACAGACTTTCTACTATGGCGTATTAAACTGACAGTTTCCTGTCAGACCTCTGTGGCAAGCAGCTGCTTAAGGGGGTATTTATTATTATTATTTTATTATAGTGTTGTGAAATATTGAAACACTGCCAGTTAGACAACAGTGGGAGAAAAAAGCTGTGGGAAACTTAATTAAATTTGATAATGCTCAAAGTGAGAAACAATATTCTGCTTTTAATCTAATTTTCCCACAGCATTTTTTTCACTAAGTAACAAGTTCTTAAAGACCTGTAAATACACACATAAGCATACAAGGTTAAAGTATAATTGTATGCATGTGATTTGATGCTCACTGTAATGTTGCTATATATGAGCCTATGATACAGGAGCACAATGGTGTCTTTTCAAATTGATGCATGCTAATGTTGATAGTTTTTACAGATTTTTTTCTTTCTTTTTTGGATGTGATTGTTTAATATGTTATATTTTTCAGTCGTGAAAATGAGTGGACAAAAACGAAAGTGTACTTTTAATAGAATAGCAAAAAAAAAAATCAGTTTCTTACAAAACCAAAACTAGACAGTGAAGTGTGAAAAATACTGTTCCCATTGATCATCTGTCATCAAAACTACTGGGGCCATATACTCCAATTTTTTGGAGAGAGTAGTAGAAAATGTTCCACTTTTGCATCTAAGAAAAATGATCATATTAACATTAGGCATACTTAAGAAGTTAGTTATCACAGAGAGCCATCATTATGCTAACAGAGTTATGGTTGAAAATTGGTAAGGCTTGTAGCAATTCATTTAGCATTGCTAACCAATTGCTACAAGCCCTATTCATCAATCTGGGGATTTTTTTCTACTTTCAGTTATTCATTATTATGCAGAATTCATTGCAATGGGGAAATTGGGGTCTTAAATGGTCAAGATTTTAAAAATCAATCCAAAGTGAATGCACAGTATTCCCTGTTAAGAACATTAATTAATTAACACTATTAATAGTCAAGATTTTAAAATTTTTGATTTAGATATGTGGATGTTTTTGCACTGTCGACTAATGATGTCGAAGAGATTAATTATTTCATTAGAACTGTTGATGAGACTAGCAATAGAATAGATTTGGTGAAAGAGAGAAAGCAAAAGTGATGGAAATTCATCATTATGAATGGTTGCACCCTTGAGCAAGTGTGTCAGCTATATAACAGATACTGGTGATGCATAGTATGAGATAAACAGAAGAATAGGGATTGTTGCTGGGACTTTTAAGAATCCATGGAGAGTGTGGAAAAATAGGTGTATACACCTAAAGACCAAAATTGGGCTGTATAATAGTTTGGTTCTTTCCAAGATTAGTTATGGTAGCAAAACATGGACTCTTTGTAAGCATGATAAGGGAAACTTGTCTCCTTTGTTTCTAGATACTTAAACAGTATCTTGGGAATTGGGTGGTCTGATTTATAAGGTTTGGTTTAGGTTGTTTAGGGTTTAATGGCGCATTAGTAACTAAGGCTATAATGCGCCAAACGAATGTCCAAGATGTAAAAAGATAAAAGTCATGGAACCATCAACCAATTTTTAAAAATAAACGAGGAATTTAACGAGACAAATGTAGAATAATAAAATAACAAGCAGTGAATAACAATAAACAAATGTAGAAATATTTTGTAAAAATAAAAGTAACCAGGTGTAAACAATCAATAGAGTAAAATTATAGACGAGTAAAATAACCTGTAAATTGTAAAAATTGAAAGACAGCGTTAAAACAACAATGATCAGCTAACACATGTCCGAGTGTAAGGGGCTCGGACGTAAAATCATGAAAATTAAAAAACAAATGCCGTTCAAAGTTAAAACATGGACACGATATTAAAATGGTGATGCATAGTTTGATGGTTAAAATGGTGTCACAAAACTCACACTTAGGTACGTCGTCTGCCCATAAGAGAAACGAATGAGTAATAAACGAATGACCTAAGCGGAGCTGAGCAAGTACAACGTCCTCCGTACAATTGTCGGTGTAAAGCACACACCGACAATGATGCTTAGTCGCCATGTGGTCCAAGGCGAGGCTGATAGCGTGCAACTCTGCAGTGAAGAAGGAACACTGCAGTGGGATCTGGTCTGCAATGATTACATCATAGCAGACCATGGCCGATCCCACTGATGTGCCGGACTTCGAGCCATCTGTGAAGACAGGCAAGAAGTCCAGGTGCTCAGCACGATGGCTGGCAAAGAGTTGCCGGTACACAGTCCGGTGTAAAGGCCTTCCCCGTCCTGCACAGGGAAAAATCACAGGAAGGGGAAACAGCGAGCCATGGTGGAAGTGGCTCAGCTGTCGACTGTGCAATGCTATCGAGACTGGTGTTGATGTCTCTGAGGTAGCCTCGGACTCGCAAACCAAATGGACGAATGGCAGTCGGCCGATTATTGTAAAGTATTTCCCACTTCGGACGGAAAACGCAGTTCCAAGTGGGATGGCCAGGCAGGGATCGCAATTTAGATGCATATTGTAGGGACAACTGCTGACGCCGAAGAGATAAAGAAGGTTCGTCGGTCTCAACATAAAGACTCTGGACCGGTGAGGTGCGGAAGGCTCCCGTGCAAACACGGAGGGCCTGGTGATGGAGGGGGTCCAGCACCTTCACCACCGAATCCCAGGCCGAGTCGTACACCCGGGATCCGTAGTCCAGTTTCGATCGGACAAGTGCACGGTACAGGCAGAGCAAAGAACATCGGTCCGCTCCCCAAGAGAGGGAGGAGAGGACCTTGACGAAGTTCAATGCCCGCGTGCACTTGGACCTGAGATGACATATGTGTGGTAAAAAGGTCAATTTCTGATGGAATATGAGACCGAGAAACTTGGTCTCCGCCACAACTGGAATGATGTTACCCCCGAGTCGCAGCTCGGGATCCAGGTGAAGATTACGCTTGTGGCAAAAGTGCACACAAGCTGTCTTCTGTGGGGAGAACCGAAACCCGTTTGTCGTCGCCCAAACCGAAAGATTGTTCAGGGCAATTTGCAGTTGTCTTTCAATGACCCTCATGCTGGATGATGAGCAAAAGATGCTAAAGTCATCAACATAGAGGGCATTTCCTACTGATGGAGGAAGTTGTCTAGTTATAGAATTAATCTTGACAGCGAAAATCGTAACACTCAGAACACAGCCTTGTGGCACCCCCTGTTCTTGGGGGTACGGCCGCGACAGTGTTACCGACACGGACACGAAAAGAGCGTGTCGATAAAAAGTTGGAGATGAAGATCGGCATGTGACCTCTCAAGCCGAAGCTGTAGAGGTCACGAAGAATGCCGAATCTCCAAGCCGTGTCGTACGCTTTTTCGACGTCGAAGAAAATTGACACCAGGTGCTCTCTACGTAAAAAAGAATTTCTGATAGCCGATTCAAGGCGTATCAGATGGTCAAGAGTTGACCGTTGCCTGCGAAAGCCACACTGGGTGTTGGAAAGAAGGTTGTGATGTTCTAAATACCAGATGAGTCTGGCATTTACCATTCTTTCCAACACCTTGCACACACAGCTCGTCAACGCGATGGGACAATAATTGGAAGGAATCTTGGGATCTTTGCCTGGCTTGGGGAAGGCCAAGACGATGGCCTCCCGCCAGGAGTCCGGAAACTGCTCCTCGAGAAAAATGCGATTGAAGAGATGGAACAGCCGATCCTTACTCGATGGTGAAAGATGTTGGAGCATGGCATAATGGACATTGTCCGGCCCTACAGCAGAGGCACGAGAAGAGTGCAGAGCAAGGCGAAGCTCCTCTGCTGTGAATGGCCTGTTGTAAGGCTCCAGGCCATTCGAGTGGAAAGACAGCGGAGAGCGCTCCACCCTGCCCTTCTGGGCCAGAAACTCGGGGGAGTAAGAGGAAGATGAAGAGATGGAAGAGAATGACTCCCCCAGAGTGTCGGCAATTGCTTTGGGATCAGCAATTGCCTGTCCATTGTGCTCCAGGATCGATAACGAGTGAGACGTGTAGTTCCCACTCATCTTCCGGACTTTATCCCACACGACCCTAGAACTAGTCGTGCGGGTGATAGAAGATGTATACTTGATCCAAGATTCCTTCTGGCTCTGGCGTCGGGAGAAACGAGCTTTCGCCCTGGCGCGTTTGAAATTTTCGAGGTTGGGGGTTGTCGGATATCTCCGAAACACCCCCCAAGCCTTGTTCTGATCCTTACGAGCTGCGGTGCAATCGGGATTCCACCACAGTTTCGGAAAGCGAGGAAACCGTGTAGAAGTTTGAGGAATTGTTGATGCAGCTGCATCTATGATACAGTCCGTTATCTCCGCTACTACCACATTGATTGGCTCCTGGCTGACAGAGTGGTCATCGAGCTCTGAGAGCAGCTCGAAACCACCCCAGTCAGCGCGATCGAGCCTCCACTGCGATATGCGTGAAGGGCTGCAAGCCCCCCATGGGAGATGGTGCACACCACGGGGAGGTGATCACTTCCGTAAGGGTTGTCCTCGACCTCCCATGTAAAGAGTGGAAGGATCGAGGAGGAGCAGATGGTAAGGTCAATGGCAGTGAAAGAGCGGGTTGGGGAGTGAAAGTAAGTACTGACACCGGTGTTCAACAGGGAGAGAGAAGGATCCAGGAGCCACTGTTCTAGGACCCCACCCCTCCCGTTGGTGTCAGCACTGCCCCAAAGTGGACTGTGTCCATTGAGGTCTCCCATAATGAGGAAGGGGGACGGCAGCTGCGAGACGAGATCATCAAGCAGTGTTTGGAGTTCCGAGTGTTGGCGTGAGGTACTTTGCAGCTGGCGAGAAAGATCAAGGTCTTCCTGGAAGACGATGCTCCCAGGTGGAAGATATACAGAGCAGACAGTCAGTGAGAACCCAACGAAGAGACGGACGGCTACCGCCTCCAAGTTGGTGGTGAGGGGTACGACTGGAATGGAGAATGGTTGCTCACGAGGATGGCGACACCCCCGCGAGCCAGACCATCTCCATCCCGGTCCCGGCGAACTAGTGAAAAGTGCCGGAACGTGGGCTGCAAGGCACACACAGATGGGCTGGTGCGCCTGAAGGAGGGCCTTGATATCGTCAAGATTCCTCTGGAATCCACGACACTTCCATTGTAGGAGTGTGGCCATCTCAGGACTTAGAAGAGTGGGCGGACGACGTGTTTCTATTCAACTTAACCGCCACAGAGGACGGTTTAGTGAATAGGGGGCGGTCGGTATCCATGTCCTCGGAATCGTCCGAGGGGCATGGATCGGTGACCGCCATTTGAGGAGGAGTGATAAGTTTCTTTTTTGGCCCCGGTGGGGACCCCTTTGGTTTGGAAGGTCTTGCTGTCTGAGGACGGGAAGGAGGAGGCCTTCCGGTGGAGGTGGAAGGCTGAGCTGTAGGAATGGAAACCAGGGTTGATGTCGAAGTCGACACCACCTTCGGTCTCACCTGCGTGAGGAGGTACTTCGCAGCTGGCGAGAAAGACTCAGTAGGTGGTACACTGATGTCAGTCTGCCCCGCAACCGAAGTCATTGGAACGATGGGCTTTCCAATGACTGCACTGGCATAGGAAACCTTGCCAGGCGGGGCGGGCAGTGCAGCAAGCTTTCTCGCCTCAACATACGAGATGTTATTCATGACTTTGAAGCGTTGTACCTCCTTTTCCTCTTTCCACTTCGGACAGTCGCGGGAGTACGCCGGATGTTCGCCACTGCAGTTCACACAGCATGCCTTTTCTGCTGTGCAGTCAGGATCGAGATGATCCTTACTGCCACAGCGAGCACAGGTGGGCTTGCCCCTGCATGCTGTGCGGGCATGACCGTATATCTGACACTGAAAACAGCGCAGAGGGTTCGGTATATACGGCCGTACCTCACAATGTAAATAACCTGCCTTGATGGAAGAAGGCAGGCGTGGCGTGTTAAATGTGACAATCAGCACCCGGATGGGTGTCAATTTCCCATCATGGCGTGTCGAAACCCGGTGGACCGCTGTTACTCCTTGAGGTGTGAGCTCCGAGAGGATTTCCTCCTCAGTGACTTTGAGGAGGCCCCACTCGGTGATCACACCCCGAGAGGAATTCAAAGTTTTATGGGGAGTGACTTCGACAGCCACCCCACCAATTGCTTTAACTTTCAGGAGCAGTTCCGAGTGTTTGGAACAAGCGGTCTCAACTTGTAAGTCACCAGATCGTAGGCGCTTAACGGATTTCGGTTCTCCCGCAAGACCTTTCAAACCTTTATTAACGAAAAAAGGGGACATGTCCCCAAGTACCTGATCACCCATGGAGTGGATGATCAGGAACTTTGGGAACGAAGACACAGACATAGAAGACGACGGCAGAGATAACTGAGACAACGAGGAAGATGGGGGCTCAAGTCGAGCCCTCTTGTTGGCGGCGATCGCATTATTTTCATCACTCTCTCTCATGATTTTTTTTGTGTGGTTCAGTGCCCGCTGTCCCCATCCTCCACGGAGCCCAACAAGGGGACGCCCAGTCGGGCGCCAGGGCTACGCAGGCACTATACCCACACAGACAGTGAGCCAAGCCCTCACAAATAAATATAAGGAAAATAAAAAGAGAAATGTGCAGAACAAAACATTCTACACAAATCAAACAAAGCGTAAAATATTAAAAATTATGAATGGCCAAACTGGCCTCACAAAGAAAGGATAACTACAAAAGGAAAATAAGTTGTGAGGAAACTTGTAAACCTGTACCTGGACCGTAGGCAAGGTTACTCACCGCTCTGTACGGTTGACCCTAGCAGGACCTGCCCACCAGCCGATTGCTCCTGGGGGGGCCACCCCAGGAGCTCCCGTTTACCGGAAGCAGAGGCCCCGGAATCCGTTGCCCAGCCCCGCAACGGACAGGCTTCCCAATGGCAAGACAGCCAATGGGGACCATGCCAGTCATGAGCTGAGGAGAGAAGACGGGGACCCCCGAGCAACTACCAGGATCCTCCTTTCCCGGGACACGGGTCTCCGCGCACGGCAAACACGCGGGCGAGCGTTTAGGACCCTGCGAAGGTAACCAAGCCAGCGGAACCTTCACAGGGTGGTCCCCCTCACCGCATACAGGCGCTCACACCGAGGGGGTTGATTTATAAGCAATGATGAAGTTGGGCAAAGAAATCAACAATCACATTACACAGCAGATTGTGCAGAGAAAAAGAGGGAGACTTGGTTACATATGCATAACTAAAGTTTGGCAAATAGGTTATGAAAAGTATGATTCAGGACCTCAATCAAGTAAAGGAGGAGACCTCAGATGCAATGGCCAGACAATGTCAAAGAGGACTTACTAAGAATAACCTAAATTGGTGAAATGTGTAGAAGCTGTAGCTCAGGACAGATGTGTTTTGTGGACTAAATTACAGTCTAGTTAGACCTCTAGTGCACATAGCTGCATGAGTTTGTATGAACATGTCTGAACTTGAGACACTATATCTTGTCATACATCCAGCCAAAATTCATCATTGCTTGACCATCTTTTAAAAGCAAGGTTGCTATGTTTCAGGATGACATCAAGCATCTATTCAAATTGATTGCATTTCTTTAAGATGCATAGGATACAACTCTCCTGCATACAGAGCCATGGCTTAATATTTCATTCAATAGACAAGCTCATTGGTATCCCTTTTGTGACCCTTACAAGAGTCAGGTTTTTCTTTTACTCTAAATATGCAACTAACTTCTGAGCCTCAATATGAAACAACTAATGAATGAAATAGTTATTGTACTAAAATAGAATTTAATTCTGAACAAAAAATATAAAAATTAACAGGATAAAAATGGAAGATAAACATAAAAAAATTGCAAGTTCATTTGTAGTGATTTTTTAAAACTGATTAATTTCCGACATTTAAAGGGTTAACACAGACAGAATGGGAGTAAGAAAATATCTCAACACAGACTCAGCTGGGACTCAAAACTTGAGAACATCAGATTACAAGCCAAGTGCACTATTAACAAAGCCAACTGTTGCTCCTGAAAAATGAAGGGAATAGTTGACTCAGGCGGTACTCTACTTGAGTCAACTATGATGTCTTATCCCTTAACCTGTTTTAATGTCTTAGTTAAATTTTGGGGTCAATTTTTTGTAGCATGTTAAATATTCCAGCATTCATAACTCTTTGAATTATTTAAAATTTTATATTGCTTAAAACTGAGATTAAGATATTTGACTGAGATCCTTAAATTATCTTCACACACATTTTTCATTAAAAATCATACTGAAGAAGTTATTGATCTCTGAATGTGATTTTCTACTGAGATAACATGGAATTGTTTCCATTTTTCTACTCAGTATCTGGAGATCACTGTTCTGATGATGCATGCATCAGAACAACAAACTGCAAAAAAATGTCTTTTATAGTGAAAATGAGTTTTGACTGTACAAAATAATTATTGTCAATTATTTAAATTATAAAAAAACATAAATTGAATGAATCAGAACAATGCAGAAAAATATATTATTTTTCGCCTAATTCTTCATTTGTTCTCATGTAAAAGGATTATTCTGTGAGTTACCATTATTAAATTTCTCATTGGAAATGCTGAATATTTACAATTTAATACAAAAAAAAAATCTTTCTGTGGATCATTATTCTGATCCTGTTTTTCCCCAGTCAAGATGGTGCCAAGAGAATCTTCCAATCACAAAATTATCTTCACAGTCCCCACTATCTGAAGACTGAATGAAGTTGGGACAGTTTAGTAAGTTACAGCACCTAATATACTTTTAGGATATTGTGGGTTTTGGTCCAACTCATACCAATACTTAATTATTTTTTGACCCAGTTTTTAGACATGGATTAGTTGCATGTGTTCATCTTTTTGATGCCCTAAATGCATTTTTGATGGTCATTAATTAAACTGTTCATCAAAAGTAAAACACAAATCAATAAAATAGACATATCTGGAAATATATGTCAAATTCAAACAAATCTGACAGTAAAATAGAAAGATAGCATTGTGATAAGTCATGAAAGTTTGAGTCAAAATGATTCACCTACAACCTAGAAAACAACAAATATAGGATAGTATACGAAAAGGGGAAGGGTAGTCCTAAACTCAAAACATGTAGTCAGTAGCAGTATGGCTGATCCCCTCTAGCACTAATGCAGCCTGACAATGTCAATTCATACTCACAAAAAGATCATCCAAAGAATGGGAGGGCAATAAGCTTCCCTGAGAAACAGGAGAAGACTAGAAGTCCTGGAGGGTTTGAAGGGTGGCAATAAGATCCTTCAATAATTTATAAGGCTGAGATCAGGAGAAAATTCAGCAACCCTATTCATTTGATACCATTTCAAGATTCAATGGATACCTCTCTTATTAGTCAGTCACATTCTGTGTGAATAGGCATTATCATCCTAATGGAGGAAATTGTCATCTGCTGTACCAATTTAGGGATCTAAGATTTCATTCCAATATCTTAGCATTCACAGAATCACCATCAAACACATGGTGGTCGCTATGGCCACCCAATGAAAACCCAGTACAGTCAGCCTTCACCTTAAAATGCACTTCTCTCAAAAATGTTATGAGGCGGGTTGTGGGTTTCCATCTCTCTCCAGGTCAATTGAAGAAAAAACTCTATAAACTTGTCCTTGAACAGGATATGACTACATTATTCTCAGGTCCAGGCTGCATCATGATACCATTTCAAAAGGATTTTACCAGAGCTATTGTTATCCCTATTTTATTGCTATCCCTAATGTTACCATCACTAAATTCGAAAAATGAAAATTCCCTTTGAAAACTAGGATCCCAACAGTCATCAGAGGTTATGTCTGTTCTACTTTTAAATGGAAACAAGGCAGTCTATTTCTTAGGCCAAATTTCTTGCTTTAAATAATCAACTTGAACTATTTATGAACATGTTTCTGGCATACTTTTCTAAAATGTTAATTTGAACAAATATATACATAACAGGTAAATGTAACAAATTGCTACACACATTAAATCAGAAGTCTCAAGATGCCTGACATTTGGAAGATGATTTTTAAAACCCTGCATGGATGCAGATGTGAAAGTGAAATGCATTATATAAGCTCTCAGCTAATAAAAGATTAGCACAGAGCAGAAAAAAAATTTACATTAGCACAGACACCATATAAAATCTCATAAGATATACAAACATGAACAAACTTGGCACCATCTATAACTATTACTGCATTATTGATGGTTAATAAAAGTAAAAAAAAACTACTTGAGATAATAGGAGGAAAAAAACCTGATTGGAAAATAAAAATATGATATCCACTTTAAAAAGGAACTATAGAAGAATGTACACAGTCGTATCAGAAAAATACATCATCATCATCATCCTCAAGCAGCCATGGGCTACGGAGGACCAACCAGACCGTGCAATTTAGTTCTCCAAGCAAGTCTATCCTGAGCTACATCTACTGCATCTGGCCACTGCACACCAATTCTAACAAGGTCCTGTTTGACATTGTCTGCCCACCGCATCCTAGGTCTCCCCTTCTTTCTGAGGCACACTGTTCATAACCCTATTCGCCAATCTATAATTATTCAAACGGGCAACATGGCCAAACCAACGGAGTCTCTCTCTGCACAATATGCTGCTTAAAGGAGGTTGCAAACTCCTTTGCCTAATCTCATCATTAGTTACAAAGTTGAACCACCTAATGCCCAAGATACTGCATAAGCATCTGGAATCAAAAGCATCTAGTTTCCTGTTATCTTGTTTACAAAGTATCCAAGTTTCACTACCATAACTAACCCTAGAAAGAACCAAACTATTATACAGTCTAATTTTAGTCTTTAGGTGTATACGCCTATTTCTCCACACTCTCCATAGGTTCTTAAAAGTCCCAGCAGCAATCCCTATTCATCTGTTAATCTCATGCCGCACATCACCATTATCTGTTACATAGCTCCAAAGATAATTAAACTGTGACACCTGCTCAAGACTGCAACCATTCAGATTAACTGAATCACAGCCTGCCTGACCAATTTTCATCACTTTAGTTTTCTCTCTGTTTATAACCAAACCTACTCTACTACCAGTCTCATCAACAGCTCGAATGAAAGAGTTCAGCTCATCAACATCATTTGCCAAAAGGGCTAAATCATCAGCATAATCTAAATCAGAAATTATCTCCAGCCCATTTAAGGCCAAAATCTTTCCCTTGCAGTGAATTTCCCATAACATAATCAATAACCAAACTAAACAGAAAAGGAGACAAAATGCATCCTTGTCGAACACCAGAAGTAATGCTAAACCAATTGCTACAAGCCTTACCAACTCTCACACACGACTCAGTGTTATTATAGAGAACTTTTATTATGTTAACTAACTTGTCTGGTATACCATATGATCTCACAATCAACCACAAATTATGACGATCAACAGAGTCGAAAGCCTTTTTGAAATCAACAAAGCTAGCAACCAAAGGTTTCTGAAACTCTAAACATTTCTCAAGAATCTGCCTAAGTGAAAATATCTGATCCACACATCCCCTACCACATCTGAATCCACATTGCTCATCACGCAATTGACTGTCAACCAGATTCTTAATTCTATTAAGCACAATCATCGAAAGAACTTTACCTGGAACAGAGAGTAGGCTGATACCCCTATAGTTATCACAAGAACTGCGATCACCTTTTTTGAAAATAGGGATAACAATAGCTCTGGTAAAATCCTTAGGATTTTACCAGATCATTTTACCCTTTATCATAAAAGATATTCAGAATTTCAGTCATCCAAGTGGTAACCGAAACATTCCCAGCTCTAAGCATTTCCATAGTAATTTCATCTACCCCTGGGGATTTATGAAGTTTAAGTTTAGAAACAGCCAAAATAACTTCAGATTGTGTTATAGGGCCAACATTAAAGCCACCAATGCATCTATCATCATTGCAAACAATGGGAGTAGAACTAACTACATTGTTTAGAACATCACTGAAATGCTCAGCCCACCTAGCCATGACAGAATCCTCCCCTTCTATAACCTTACCTTGTTTATCCTTCAATCCTTGTATGCCTGTCCGTTTTCTACCACACAAAACATTAACTATCTGGTACAGCTCTCTGCTGTTGTGCTGTCTAACTGCTTCCTCGGCTTTGTCAGCCAAACCATCAAGCCAAAGATTCTTATCAGCAGCTAACTGATCCTTTACAAGTTTATTAAGGTCTCTGTAATGCTTTCTATTAGGACTTGTAGGGTATTGATTAAGGGCATTCCTGCAGTTCTTTCTTTCCGAAATAGGCTCAAGTGCCTTATCACTCAGATAATTTTGCCTCTTCTGCTCCTTTTTTCCTAAAAGAGTACTGTTAGTGTCCAAAAAAGCCTGTTTAAAATGATCCCATTCTTCCTCAACTTCAGTAGTAAGCAAACCATGACTGTCATAATGACTAAGTAACCTATCATGGTAAGCTTCAGCTATAACTGGATCTTTCAGAGCTTCAGTATTAAAAGTAAATTTTTTAACCCTAGCACAACACTTTTTAAGTTTAAGTTGCAACACACTTTTAACAAGGTAATGGTCAGATCCAATTTCAGCTCCCCTATATGCCCTGGTATTCCTAACAGAACTAGCCCATTTGCTGTTAATTAATATGTAATCAATCATATTCTTATGCAGCCCATCAGGTGAAACCCATGTGTACTTATGTATGTCACGGTGTTTGTAATAAGTGTTAGTTATTCTGAATCCATTGAGTTTACTTAACTGTAGGAGACGTTGCCCATTGCCATTGCAGCTACCAATACCAAAAGGGCCTATTACTCCTCCCCAAAGGGCAGAGTCAGTACCAACTTTGGCATTGAAGTCACCAAGAACAAGGGTAATATCTCCTTTCTTGACAGAATTCAAAATATCCTGAAGTTGTTCATAAAACTTATCCTTCTCATTCTCATCGGCATCCTCAGTGGGGGCATAACAGCAGATAACATTCAAGTCTTTAACGCTTGTCTGAAATTTTGCTGTAAGAAACCTTTCATTAATGCACTCATATCCTAGAAGAGCATCGCTAGCGTGTCTGCTGAGAAGCAGACCCACGCCTTGGTGATGCTTATTGTCGTCCCTCCCTGAAAAGAAAAATTTAATATTATTTTTAAGAATCTGACCTTTATCTGTCCATCTGGTCTCTTGCAAGCCGAGAATAAATTATAACGGTGGAATTCTTGTGTGAGGACATCAAGAGAAAAAGCTCTGTGCAGAGTCCTCACATTCCAACTACCTATGGAGAGAAAATGGTTAGTGGGATGTTTAAAGAAACTATGTTTATTGAGAGAGGGAATGCCGACAATATCAAACAGCCCCTAATCGCAGACATGGGGCAAAGACCCGTTCCCCCACTACTAAAGGCTGAAGCCTTCTACACTGGAAGACTTCCTCCAATGTAGAATTTGACGATGCCAATAGAAGCAAAGAGTTCAGGTGCCTGCGATGACTTCTGCTCAGGATTATCCACCAGCTGATAAACATATCCTGTGAATCTATTCACTTGGGGCTGTCAACCCACAAACAAACAGGAAACACAGCGGAAGATTTTCCCTCCACAGAAGCCCAGCAGTGCAGCAAAATCAGGATTCATAATCAAGCTCAGAGCCATATATCTGTCCAGTCCAGTAGGTTTATATGGTCAGCACCAGGACCCTGTGTAGTTGACCACTCCTCAGCAGGGTAGAAAAAAAAGGAAAGTAGCCATGGTTGTCCAGATCAGTAGGCCACACTAATCTGGCAGCCCTCCCCTTCCGTTCACTTCCACAAGAGAATATCTCTTTTGAAAGTTACTAATGGTCTGCACCACGAGAAGGCGAGGTCGGACATTAGGTGCTAGGCCTGGCCGGTTCTATGCATCATCACAGGGGATTGGTGCATAGCTCTCCTTCCAGTCAACCACCTACCTAATAATGGTAATAACCACCCTTGGCCCGAATGACAGCAGCAAGACAGCGTGGCATGGATGCAATGAGGTCTTGGAAGGTTGCCAGAGGCACACATGCCCATTCGGACTCCAGCAGAGCATGGAGGTTCCGGAGATGACCTGGTTGTGGGCCCGCACACCAAACCTGTCGATCCAAACGGTCGCACAAGTGCTCTATGGGATTGAGGTCGGGCGATTTTGCCGGCCAAGAGAGAACGGAGATATCGCTAAGGTGGTGCATAACTGGTTCCTGGAACCAGTTATGCACCACCTTAGTGATATGGCAGGGTTCATTGTCCTGTTGGTAGACACCATCACCATCAGGGTAAACATCCAACATGAAGGGATGCATATGGTCAGCAAGGATGGACAGGTAGTCATTGGCATTGAGGGACCGGTACCAGCAGTTCCAGGTCATACCAGGGAAAGATCCCCCAGACATGCACACCACCATTGCCGGCCTGTACTTGACTGACAAGGATGTTTGGGTGTTGGTTCTCTTGTGTCTGATGCCATATCAGCCATCACAGTCACTTCTGTGGAGTAGAAACCTCGATTCGTCAGAGAAGGCAACCTTCTTCCACTCTTCCACTGTCCAATGATGGTAGTCCCATTCGAACTGCAACATCATTGAAAATGGATCTTGGTTAACATGGTACTTTACATAACATAACACTTTACACAGCGTCAACTCAGGAGTCCCATGTGTAACAGGGTTCACTCTACTGTTATCGGGGACATATCTGAATGACCCAGTGTTCATTTGAGTGGTCAATTGCTGCACTGTTGCACATCGATTGCCCTTTACCAGTCGACGTTCTCCTCTGAGATCGATGGCCTTTGGGACTCCACAGTTATGACATCTGGAGGTACTAGGTGTGCCAGCAGTCTGTTCTTGGTACACCCTTACTACAGCACCTCACGAATAGCCCACAAAGTCTGCTATTTCCAAGATGCTTCCACCCTTGGCACGGTAGCCAATGATCAGTCCTTTTTAACGTCCGTCAAATCAATGCCTCTACCCATTGTGCTCACATTACTGCACTATAGCTCATCTGTCCTGGCCAGCCACTTATATCTCCATGTAGTCGACCTTGTCATGTGCATTCTGTGATGCACCTGGGCAGGTACACTGTGATTCCATGAGTGGTCATATTATTCTGATCTATATAAATATACTGCTCAGGTATATAAATATACTGCTCAGGCAACTTGCCACTGATGTCTGACAGGCAAAGGTCAGTTTATATGCCATGTCTGTGAGGATGGAAAGGTCTAAATAATATATATTATACAATTTGGCACAGAACCTAAGAAGTTCTATCAAACCCATAAAGCAACTTAACCACTCCACTGTTACGTTGGTAAACAAGTTGCTATTCCCAAATGCTGAACTGATGCTAATTGAATTTGGTTCTTAACTCAGTAAACTGATGATAAAAACACAGAGTACAGCTTCCAGACTCAATCACAGCAATACAATGCAAAGCTCCAATCAAATCACAGGAAATACTGAGTCTACTCAATTGCAAACAATGAAAAGGCTAAACTCACATCATAATATAAACTGATTTTCAACTGGACTGAAAGAACTAATGTGTATGTATTTGTGAAGCTGGCATTCTCTTATGTTCATTTGTGTTTATTAAAACTTTTTCAATTCTCTGCCAAAACCCATAATTTAGACTTCTTTAAATTATGTTGTCTTTATTCAGTGAATATTTGGATTACTTGTACCATTAAGATTTAAAAATTTACACCCATGCAAAATACATCTTATCACTGGATCTGCCTATACTTGATCAATACTGGTCATTTTACTAATTCAATAAACTGCAAATCCCCCCATACGCACATACACCAATTGTTTTAATAACAATTCATACAACCATGGTGTGCTGCCAAATCAATTAACAATGATGGCTAAAGTGCTTCCTTCAAAATTTAAAAAGGGAAAAAAAGGAAATAAAGGTTCTAAATCATTTTTGTTATAGATAGGAAGTTGTATTTTTAATGCAACATAAGGTGGCACAGGTGTCTATCCATGTAAAAAATTTGGGATTGGTTGGGGCTGAAATCCGTTCAAAACAAGATAAATAACATCAATTTGTGCGGTAATTAAAAACTCATCGACACCCATGTGCTCAAGACTTTTTGCTGCAAAAGAGACATGCATTGTCAATTGGTGCCTGTATTCCTAGACACACTATCTATTCCGAGTGCCCTGATTTTAATATTTTAAATTTTGTATTCATTAATGTGCTCTTCTTTCAATAATGCCTTGGTTCTTAATTTGTTCTCTTTAAACAAACAGTTTAAGAAGAATCGGTGAAAAGGTTATGAACACAAAATATGATTCTATTGTAATATGAGACTATTACGTATGAGAGAAGTCAGATATTCAATTATTAACAGATTCTGAAAAAAATTCATCGCCGCCACGGCGATGAATTTTTTTCAGAATCTATTAATTATTGTTTCTTAACAGGGAATACTGTGCATTCACTTTGGATTTCAATTCAGATATTCAAATCTGTTCATAAGGGAATTTCTAATTATTAAAGCTTATGATATATCAATACAATTACCATAAGTGATACAAATTTACCATATACAAACATGACAGGAATCAATTCCAATTACAAGGATGTATGCACAAGAACCTAAGCAATTTATCAGAGCAGAAAAATTATATCAGAACAAATTTTGCAAAATGTAATATTTTTCACATCCATCTAATTTACATGAGTGAGAATTCATTGAAAGTTCAATGAAACAGAGCAAAAGAAATATTTATTTTTTGGATCATGAACAAACTAGATCTTCCTTGTTTACTTCATACTGAGGCATGGCATGATGTAATTAATGCATGATAGAAAACGGGAAAAGATCATGGCTTTGGTAAAGATAAAGTTATGTCTGCACTTGATACTGATGTACCCTGCTTTTGAGAACAAAGAGAAAAGCAATCTCCACAATGAGATTTCATTCACTGATTTGCGACTAAAATGAATGCCGTTTATTAAAGAAGGTTTATTCTTATATATACTCCAGAAAGGAGCTTTTCCGGTGAACTAATGGTCATCTCCTTAGACTGCCATTGTTCAGAAGAGATAGATAGGGATTTTTTTTTAGACAGCTGTCTGAAAAAAAGTTAATGTTCTTTAACTTGTATGGTCCAGGATTCACAACTAAGTGTGTAATTCAACAGATGCTCAGTAATATTTGTAACTGAACTTCTATAAACCGTAGTAATTAGGGGTTTTATCCATTGGCACACCAGGTTCATAACCTGGTGTTCTCAGGTTCCAAGTCCATGCTCAGCTTACATTTAGGTTTTCCCCACTAATGCCTGCTCTGTCCAATGAGAAAGAGGAAACCAACTACTTATAAAGGTGCCATCCATTGGTAGGGATGTTAAATTGTGGCTCCATCATCATAAAAGCCATACCTTGTGCTTATTCAAGAACGCACTGGGTGGCCTTAAATGATTTCATGTCTCCTAATAGCTATTCAGAGGGCCCTCTTACTGTACTCTCCCGAATCATTGGAGCTCTTATAATTGGATCATACCCAGAATAGTTATTTTAGCCCAGTGTGTTTTTTAATAAGCACAAGGTATGGTTCCATGCTGATAGAGCCACAATTTATCATCTCTACCAATGGATGGCAGCCTTTACAAGCAATCAGTTTCTTCTTTCTCACTTGACAAGGCAGGCATTAGTGGGGAAACCTGAACATAAGCTGAGCATGGATTTGGAATATGAGAACGCCAGGTTATGAACCTGGTATTCCAATAGACACAACCCCTAATTGCCACGGTTTATAAAAGTCACAAATATTACTGCCTAGGCTGTATGAAAACAAAAGATAAATAAATAAATATAAAAAAATACCACTGTATATTATGTTACTAAAACATTGTTCTATTATTTTCCTATTTTTTGAAATTCATCAGAGCAGACAGATTGTATCAACAACATAACTTAGTTTCTATTACCCTTTTACTCTTCCGACAACAGTGGCAACTATGACCTTTTTTACTTGGCTCTCTTACTTTAGAATTTCTATCATTTTATTATGCACAATAAATGTCTCTTTAATTTTGCATATAACATGCATGTGTTTGCTAAAACCTTTACCCTGAGGTTACTGAAGCCCCTTTATTTTAATGAACAATTAAAAGTTTCTGGACTTGGGTGATTCCAATTTTTCTCTAGGCATGGAAGGATTGAGTATTCAAAAGCCAATTAACTGTTTTTAGCTCATTTTGAAGAAAATAATGTTTTTGCTTTGTTATCCATTCATTTGCTTCTCTGAAGAAATTTAACTTTTTTTTCCTTTATTACTAAGTGAAAAAATCTTTTTGGATTACATGGGTACTAATGAAATATTAAGATTCTCATTTTTCAAATCTTCTAACAGTTAGTCAATTTAGACAAATGGAATCCCAGCTCATCATTGATTTACTGAGTATATATCCACTATCAAGCTGTTTTATGTAACAAGATGAAGATGTGTGTAGAGGAAAAATTTCTACACCCATCTTCATCCAACTACATAAATTGTAGGTTCAGATCCCACCTGGCTCAAGACAATTTTCCTTTACATCCATCATCATCCTCAGATGGTGTATAACATCAGTAGAGGAGAGACTGATTAGCAGCCGGTAGCTCAGTGGTCAGAACACCTAACATGTAATCAGGGGGTCATAGATCCTCTCCCAGTACCTTCTGAAACCTTCAAATTCACATGGAGGAGCATTAATAGGACTACTAAAATAATTACTTAAATACTAAAATACTACTTAATCTTTCTCCTCATCATGTCAGTTCACAGACTAGCCCAGTCTGCATCTTGATCTAGGTAACCCCATGCATACCATACATTCATCCACATTTCTAATACATCCCACTATCACAAACAGTGTTTAATTCATGATGTGCAATGCAAACTGTGTGAAATGCACAGCAATGCCTAATCACAAGTATATTGCATAATCAACCAGCTCAGCCCACTAATAAAAGAAACACTCAGAAACTTCAGATACAGAGCAAGTGATACCAGATCAACCACCCCTGGTGCAGCAGAGTGCCTATTAATAACTCCATGGCATGATAAAGATTTCAATCACAAATGAGTGAGAAGCAGCAAAAAAAAAATAAGATTTCATGATTATTTTAGAATATTCAATCAGTCATGAATTATCTGTTCAAATGAATCCATTGACCACATCATAAAAAAGCCACCAAAAATATAAGATCAAGGTGTGAATTTGCAAAGTGTGGAATCAAAAAATCATTCATAATCTCATTACAGCACATTTCAAGAAAATCACCAAAATCGATCAACTCTTCAGAACTTGAGTCCTGTTTTCTTTTATGGAAGTTCCCTTTGAACAGTCTTTTTGTTTGAAAAAAAGTGTTTTAGTACTCATGTATTCCAGCATGCAACTATTTTATTTGTAGAAATAAAAATTCTGCCGTCAACTATTGGCATTTGAAAAAAAAAACCTGCCGGCCACCATAAAGGAAATTAACATTCTGGTGATTTAAACTGTACAAAATTAACCATCCCGAAATATTAATACTGATTTAGTATATTTTAGGATGATGTACATTTTAACTTGGCCGTATTTTGTCATTGTACTACGTGTGAGAGCATCATGAAGGATGTTTGACGACACTGACTAAAAATATAGTCCAACTTTAAAGTATTCCTTTTATGTAGGGAAATCGACTAGTCTAAAGTTAAAGAGTGAATAAAATGTCTAATGCTCATAAGTATTTCTCAATGATCAAGTACGATGCATTATTTTATTAGCAAAAATAGCAGAGCTCACCACCAGGGGCGGAACCTGTCAAGGCTTCTACATTGATAGATCAGAGTTCAAGGACCCCGACTTCAATTAATATTTACTACTAAGCATAGGAGGTAAGTCAAAAGAATATTAAGAATTACTGTAATCTTTGATACACAAAGAACTGGTACGGCAGACAAAAAAATGACTCACCATTACACGACCCTGCAACTGCTCAAACATTACCCAACACTGCTGGAGATTTCTTGTTGCCAAACCATGCTGAAAAGAAGTCTCCCACACGGTCAATGATTTTCTTAAAATATAAAAATATATATATACCCCCTCAAGCAGCTGCTTGCCACAGAGGTCTGACAGGAGCCTGTCAGTTTATATGCCATAGTAGAAGGTCTGAGAGGATGGCAGGACTTCAGCAGAAAAACGACACAAACAGCCATGCCTTTACCCGGGGCTCGAACCCAGGTCCCTTAGATCAGTAGCCAAGCGCGCTAACCACTCGGCCATAGGACGGCTACAGATTTCAAAACTAAAAAAAAAATAAACAAAATACCCCTCCAGCAGCTACCATGGATGGCAACTCTTCCCACAAACATCAAAACTGCTAAATTCTAATTTTTTAGCTTTCAAACATGGCAGTTATTCAAAATATGCTACAAATATCTACACGTTAAACATTATGAATCCATTTACCTTCGACCATGCATAGTCTGTCAGGACCATGAACGGTTTGAAGCTGAGATAAATAAATAAAAAATAAATAAATACCCCCTCAAGCAGCTGCTTGCCACAGAGGTCTGACAGGAACCTATCAGTTTATATGCCACAGTAGAAGATCTGAGAGGATGGAAGGACCTCAGCAGAAAAACGCCACATACATCCATGCGTTACGCGTGGCTGGAACCCAGGTCCCTTAGATCAGTAGCCAAGCGAGCTAACCACTCTGCCACGGGACGGATAAAATCAGATGTGAGAAGTCACTTGCAAAATGTTTTCCTTCCATTACTAGGTCAGCTGTGATTATTCTAAACTGTCGATTTGTTAATGATAATCTATATAGTAACTTGATGGTTGCTTAATAAAGGTATTTGAGGTTAACGAATGCATTGGCCTGCTCTAAATATCACTGCCTGCTGTCCATTTATTCTCCAATGATACTAAAATTATTCAAGGTAATTTTAATCTTCTGCTGTTTCAAATGCGATTCTGATATTGGTAGTATCTCAATTATGGATATAAATAACAAATAAATTTTAAAAATCCTTCCCTCGTCTCACAGGATAGTAATCAATATGTTACCTGTTATGACAGAGCACAGACATCAAATATTTAAAAACATTCTCCAAAGAAAAGGATCAGATCTAGTAAAAGACAAAATTTTGGTCACAGCATTGCCTTAGGTTTAATACTTCATTGACTAAAGATCTGTCATTGCAATAGTAGCTATGAAAAGTCTAAAGATGGCCCCATTGCTTTGTCAAAAAACAAATCGTGTCGCATGAAACGGACTAAATCTATAAATGAAAATGTTGTGCGAGCCTATTATAAAGCTACTAAGCTTGAGGACAAACTGACTATAGATGAAGAATGAACTTAGATGAAAATCTTAAAACCAGATTTTGATGTTACAGAACTAAATATTCTTTGACATAACAACGATTATGTGTTAAACTTAGAGTTATTATTGAAAGAAATTTTTTATCTGTTACCAAATTAGACTTATTGAAAAAAGATTTGGCTGCAACACTAAATGTTGCTTCAACTCAAACTAGAAATACTAATAATATTTCTATCATTACTCCCTCTGTATCTGAAAAATGAACTTTTCACGCGATACTGAAGTATTTGCTACTAAATACCGAATTCTGAATTTAAAGACCTTTTGAATCACATATTTCTCCTTTGTACTGGTATATCACCGGATCACAGACCTTCAATACTAAAGCAAAATGAACAAAAAACAGTTATCAGATAATCCCTATATGAATGGCTTACTTATTCAATATGTTCAAGAATGTTCAATATGTTCAAGTGCACTTGTAAACTGGATGATTTTGAATCACTGCTTCTCTATTGATAAATATTTTGAACCAATAAAGTTCTTTTAGGATCTGGGTCTAGAAACACGAAATTCTAGGTTTATATTCCGAACAGTAATAAATCCAGGTATTCTGTTGTTTTTCTTAGTCTCTGAATAATTTGTAATACTTCTGAGAGCATATAGGGGTTTATCAAAATATTGGAAACACCAACGGCGACTGGAGTATACGCAATGCTCCGTATGCATATCATAGGGATGATGCCACCTGCGATGTGAGGTATGAAAATGGGAGAAGTACGACGTCAGCTATCACATAGCAGTGTCAAAGGGGAAACAGCTTTGTATTATAATTGTTGACAATGTCAGATTTCAGTGACCTTCAAAACGGTATGATCATTGGTGCATGCTTCCAGGAGCTTCAGTAACCAGAACGGCGGAAATAGTAGGTATAACACGAGGAACTGTATCAAAGATTATGACTACCTATCAAAAAGGACAGGGCATTGCCTCCAAATGTGCAAATTGTGGATGCCAGACGAAGTTGTCAGATAGAGATAGGCTAACGTTGGCATGGATTGTACAACAGAAGCACAAGACCACGGCACCGCAAATTTATGCAGAGTTGAACACCAGTTGGAATGATCCCGTTTCCGTCATAACAGTTCATCAGGAACTTCATTATGCCGGTATTTATGACCATGCTGCAATCCACAGACCTCTGATTACCAACATCAGTGCAACGAAACGTGTAAGGTGATGCATAGCACATAAAAACTTGGAAGCTAAAAATTGGCAACGTCTTACCCTTGCATTCCTTAGGGCCATTAGTTATTCTGCAGGGTCGTGTCACATTCGCAACGCAAGAATCCATTCTCGGGGGGGGGGGGGGCACCTGCACCCAATGTTATGCACATCATTCTGTAATGACCATCCCTGGTTTCAAGAGGATAATGCACCTGTGCATTGTGCGAAACGTGTCAAGTTGTAGTTTGCAGAGGATGAGGCACAGCAGCTATCCTGGCTACCTCAATCTCCAGACCTTAATATTATTGAATATTTGTGGGATTATCTTGAGTATAAAGTAAAATCACACTTTCCACCTCCAGCATCACTGGCACAATTGGACCATATTTTACAGGAAGAATGATCCCGCATTCCATTACCGTATGTGCATGACTTGTATAAGTCTATTCCATGTCGAATTGCGTCTGTTCTGAACGCTCGAGGTAGTCCTACAGCTTATTCATAAAATGTTTACACAAAGAGTACGTGTTTCCACTATTTTGATAAACCGCTGAAATTTTGACTAACACTTCTACATTTCCTTCTTGACGAAAAAAAGTTTTTACCTGCAAAAGCTTGTCTTTTTTGCAATGATTAGTACAGCTGAAATGAGCAAAACGTTCCCCTAATTAAATTTTACTCCGATGAGAAACAAATTATGACCCACCCACCCAGAATTTCGCAACGTTTCTGAGATCTACAACCCAAAACACCTGAAGAAAATTTTCGCATTTCTAGCACTTGTAGAACAAGATTTGACATCTATTTAACCTTGAAGGACACGTAAGAATTCAACTCCATTTTTTGTCACAATTTGAATTACCCCTAGGTGCAAATATTAGAGTTCTACCGTTTCTGTATCATAGTTAAAATTAACCTGATTCCCAACGACGTTAGCGATCCTCTATCAGACAGCTACTCAGAGTTGTTTATATATAAAAAAAAAATACTCCCTCAAGCAGCTGCTTGCCACAGAGGTCTGACAGGAGCCTGTCAGTTTATATGCCAAAGTAGAAGATCTGAGAGGATGGCAGGACATCAGCAGAAAAACAACATACAACCATGCCTTACCCAGGGCTCGAACCCAGGTCCCTTAGATCAGTAGCCAAGCGTACTAACCACTCAGCGTGGGACGGCGTTGTTCAGATATATATACGAGAAAATGTGACTCAGGATAAATTCAAGATTCCACCAAGTCTATAATCTAAATCTTTATTTTCAAAAATATATTCTTGAAATAGCGATATTTTTGAAATATATATTAAAGATATATATTAAAGATATATTTTTGAAAATCGAGATTTAGATGGATGTGATGTAGATCTTAAAATTATCTGATTATTAAAATTGAGAATCTCAATTTCTCACAAAGGACCTCAGCAGAAAAAGCAATGGAAAAGAGGCATTGGATGCTCATCAGTTACACAATTTTATTTTTTATTAAAATACACTCTCAATTGTATTTTAACTTTCTTTTAAATTTCAAGACCATTTGAGCTTGAGACTCAGAACATCTCGTCAGAAGCCCCTCCCTGAACATGCCCACCTGAAACACCCAGATTACCACACAAATGCATACCTCCGCAGAGGCAAAAGTATCTTTTCACCCCCATGATATTTTTTAATTGTAAAAACCCAAATTATACGTAAAATAAATACACATCTCAAGCAGCTTCTTGTCTGAGAGGTCTAACAGGAGCCTGTCAGTTTATACGCTGTAGTAGGTTTGTGAGGTTGGCATACCTCAGGAGAACAACACAGACATCGATGAGTGATCAAAAGTGCTCATGGGTGATCCAAAGGCTCATGGGTTAAAGCCCCGAGTAATGACTCGGGGCTTTAACCCATGACTCTTTGGATCACTAGCCAAATGTGCTAACCACTCGGCCATATTCTGCTTATTGTTTTCAATGTGACAAAGTACCAGATTTTTTTAGTTGCTTTAGAAATATGTAGTCATTTCGAAAGCAATGTACAATGTGGCAACACTTCGGTATGGGTGGTGCAATCCCCACAGTCGTTGCAGCAGTGGTTAGCAAGAAGTGGTGAAAAGCGAAAGTTACGTGTTTTGAATCCTTGCATATCGTATTTCAGAACAACTGTCGCTGAAAATGATGTTTGCAGATATTTCAGATATTTGGGGGAGAAAGGATTTTGGGGGAGAAAGGATTGGCCTGAAATTATGATCCAGGTTAAAAACCCCTAATCCAAGTTTCATGAATAGTGACAATTCGATGCAGAAAATCCTCCCACTGTAATGTTTCAATCTTAATTTACAATGGCTGAACTTTACATCAGAGTGTTGCGGCACTGTGCATTACTTTTGAAACGACATATGTATATTTGCTTTTGCAAGTCCCTTGCGCTTACTAACTGAATCATGGCCATGATTGTACACATGCGAACCAGTCAAGCAGACCCCTGACCAACTCAGTGCTACCACAGCATAGACCTCAACGTCTATCTCTATTCAGCTTTGCCGACTTCAAGTAAAAAAAAACGTACCTTAGTTAATATTATCATCGTTCGTTCAAAATTCTCTATTGTTAGGGACCTGCACAGATAGCAAAATTTCTATCCGGAACCGCAAAGCGTAATCCACACGTGCATATGTATAACTGCCAACTTTTTGCAAATGTTAAAGGTCAAATGTATGTTTGCCAGTAAAAGAAATCAATCTGATACACTGGCGGAAATTGAAAAAAGAACACCCAGAAGAAATTCCTATAGGAACGTCATAATATATGCTAATAGTTAAGGGCAACAGAAACCGTGATCCAAGATTGAAAGTCATTGCATGAAATAATGACGTCACTGCGGACAACATGCAAATGTACACACTCCATATTTAAGGACCAGGGCGTGAAGAAAGAAGTTATTGGTCTTGTGTCATGCTGTTCAGTGTTTTTTGAATAAGCTACCATGCCTGGAAGATGCAGGCGTGCAACATTTGTTCAGTTAGAGAAGTTTGAGCGAGGTCGTACAGTGGGTCTTTGGGAAGCAAGTTGGTCTTTTCGTCAAATTGCCCACCATGTTGGACGAGAAGTATCGGACACACGAGAGGATTACTGTATCAAGAGGGTGGCAATGACAGTGGATGGCTATGGCATCACATATTCAATCCTCTGTTGTACCAAGGGTATCTACAAGAATGATACGCAATCATCTGTAGGAAGCAGAACTACGGGCATATGTGCCGCTGGCATGGTTACCACTGTCGAGCACGTTTGCAGTGCTGTCAAGAACGAGTTCATTGGAGGACAGAATGACAGTATGTGGTATTCAGTGATGAAAGCCGATTCTGCTTAGAATCGTCTGATCGTCGTTTACGTGTCTGAAGGCGACAGGGCATCATAGTGTGGGGAGCGATTAGCTATCTCTCGTACGTATCTCGTGTTTGTACACGGCGAATTTGAAGTTGCTTCGAATTTTGCCAACTCTGAGTTACTTTTGGGGGAACCGCCCCCCATAGCTAAGTCCCTGCTAACAACTCTAGTAAAATCATCAGGAACCATGCCTTATCTTAAAAGATATTCACAATTTCAGTCATCCAAGTGGTAACTGCAACATTCCCAGATCTAGACATTTCCATAGTGATTTCATCTACCCCTATGGATTTATGTAGTTTAAGTTTAGAAATAGTCAAACTAACTTCAGAGTGTGTTATAGGGCCAACAGTAAAGCCAGTAATGCATCTATCATCCTTACAAACAATGGGAGTAGAACTAACCAAATTGTTAGTTATGGTAGTGAAACTTGATGCTTTTGATTCTAGATGCTTACACAGTATCTTGGGTATTAGGTGGATGAACTTTGTAAGTAATGAAGAGATTAGACAAAGGAGTCAGCAACCTCCTCTGAGCAGTACATTGTGCTGAGAGACTCCTTTGGTTTGGCCATGTTGCCTGTATGGATAATTATAGATTAACGAATGGGATTTTGAACAGTATGCTTAAAGGCCTCAGAAAGAGGGGGACACCTAGGATGTGGTGGGCAGACAATGTCAAACAGGACCTTGTTAGAATTGGTGTGCAGTGGAGAAATGCAGCAGATGTATCTCAGGACAGATATGCTAGAACTAAATTGTGCAGTCTGATTGGACCTCCGTAGCCCATGGCTGCTTGAGGATGATGATGATACCGTGTTTTCTATCACACATTAGCTGGTACAGCTCTTTGCTGTTGTGCTGTCTAACTACTTCCTCAGCTTTTTCAGCCAAGCCATCAAGCCGAATCTCTTATCAGTAGCTAATTGATACTTTACACATTTATTAAGCTTTCTTTGGGTTGTTGTATCTCTGAGCGGCATTTTTTTTGCACACCATGAGCTAAATGGCCAGGTTACAAGGATCCCCAAAGGCTCAGAGAAAGTTAGGGGAGGGGACTCACTGGAACAGTTGTTGGGAGACAGATGGTAGCCTCCCGTCAAGGCCATCCAGCGTGTTCTTTAACATGCACAGGGTATGGCTCTCCCGCACACTGGGCCATGGCTTAACGTCCCATCCAATGGACGGCGGCCTTTCCAAGCCCATCGGTTCCCCTACTGACTGTGGGCAGGGCGGGGAATTTTGTGGAGATAAATCTCAACGCTGACCCAGCTGGGACTCGAACCTGGGAACTGCAGATTATGAGCCTGGCGGGCTACTGACTGAGCCACCCCCGCCCCTATTAAGCTTTCTGTAATGCTTCCTATTAGGACTAGTTCGGTATTGATTAAGTATATTCCTGCACTTCTTTCTTTCTGAAATAAGCTCAAGTGCTTTATCACTCAAATAATTTTGCCTCCTCTGCTCCTTTTTTTACTAAAAGAATACTGCTATTGAAAAAAAAAGCTTGCTTAAAACGGTCCCATTCTTCCTAAACTTCAGTAGTAGGCAAACCTCGATTGTCATAATGACTAAGTAATCTATTATGGTATGCTTTAGTTATAACTGAGTCTTTCAGAGCTTCAGTATTAAAGACAATTTTTTTTACCATAGCACACTTTTTAAGTTTAAGTTGCAAAGCATTTTTAACAAGGTAATGGCCAGATCAAATTTCAGCTCCCCTATATAACGTGGTATTCCTAACAGAACTAGCCCATTTGCTGCTAACTAATATATAATCAATCATATTCTTATGCATCACTTATCCTTCAATCCCTATATGCCTGTCCGTTTTCTACCACACGAAACATTAACTATCTGGTACAGCTCTCTGCTGTTGTGCTTCTATCTGCTTCCTCGGCTTTTTCTGCCAAGCCATCAAGCCAAAGATTCTTATCAGCAGCCAACTGATCCTTTGCACGTTTTTTTAAGCTCTCTATAATGCTTTCTATTAGGTCTTGTAGGGTATTAAGGACATTCCTGCAGTTTTCTTTCTGAAATAAGCTCAAGTGTCTTATCACTGAAATATTTCTGTCTCCTCTGCTCCTTTTTTCCTAAAATAGTACTGTTAAAAAATAAATAAATAAATACCCCCTCAAGCAGCTGCTTGCCACAGAGGTCTGACAGGAGCCTGTCAGTTTATATGCCATAGTAGGAGATCTGAGAGGATGGCAGGACCTCAGCAGAAAAACGACACACACATCCATGCCTATTCCGGGGCTCGAACCCAGGTCCCTTAGATCAGTAGCCAAGCGTGCTAACCACTCAGCCACGGGACGGCTTAGTTTCCAAAAAAGCGTGCTTAAAACGGTCCCATTCTTCAACTTCAGTAGTAAGCAAATCATGATTGTCATAATGACTAAGTAACCTATCACGGTAAGTTTTAGTCATAACTAGCTCTTTTGGAGCTTCAGAATTAAAGTAAAATATTTTAACTTTAGCACAACACTTCTTAAGTTTAAGTTGCAAGACACTTTTAGCAAGGTAATGGTCAGATCCAATTTCAGCTACCCTATATAACCTGGTATTCCTAACAGAACTAGCCCATTTGCTGTTAATTAATATATAATTAATCATATTCTAATGCAGCCCATCTGGTGAAACCCAAGTGTACTTATGTATGTCGCAGTGTTTGTAATAAGTGTTAGTTATTCTGAAACCATCGAGTTTACTTCTCTGTAGGAAACGTTGCCCATTGCTATTGCAGCTACCAATACCAAAAGGGCCTATCACTCCTTCCTAAAGGTCAGAGTCAGTACCAACTTTGGCATTGAAGTCACCTAGAACAAAAGTAATATCTCCTTTCTTGGCAGAATTCAAAATATCCTAAATTTGTCCATAAAACCTATCCTTCTCATCCTCATCAGCATCCTCAGTGGAGGTATAACAGCAGATAACATTCAAGTCTTTACTGCTTGTCTGAAATTTTTCTGTAAGAAACCTTCCATTAATGCACTCATATCGTAGAAGAGCATCACTAGCAAGTCTGCTGAGAAGCTGACCTACGCCTTGGTGATACTTATTATCTTCCCTGCCTGAAAAGAGAAATTTAAGATTATTTTTAAGAATCTGACCTTTATCTGTCCATCTGGTCTCTAGCAAGCCAATAATATTTAAATTATAATGGTGGAATTCTTGTGTGAGGACATCAAGAGATTAAGCTCTGTGCAGAGTCCTCACATTCCAACTACCTATGGAGAGAAAATGATTAGTGGGATGTTTATACAGGGTGGGGCACAGAAACTTCCTTTTCCGGACGGCACATTGTGAAGGGAGGTAAGGTCGTAGAAAAGTGGGGATGGGCTTGGCGAACGCAGCAGTCACGGAAGTTGTTGTCTAGTACCCCTCAGTACAAAACATGAGGTGGACGAAGGAGCAGCGTGCCCATCGAAGGTCGAAGCCTATTTTTCGAACAACCGTTCCTATGTGGCGGTGCAGCGTGCGTTCCGTACTCAGGTTCCTGACCGGAAATCGATTGTTTTGTGGGTAGAGTGCTTTAGGATAACCGGGAGTGTGGTGAAAAAAGCCCAGGACGACGAAGGACCGTTAAGACGCCAGAAAATGTGGAGGTAGTTCGACTGTCGATTTTAAGATCTCCAAGGCACTGCGCTCGCAAACATGCAGTCGCCCTAGGAATATCCAATCGATCAATGCGTCGAATTCTTCATGAACATCTTTATTTCCATCCCTACAAGATGTGTATTGCGCAAGAACTCACCACCTGATTTCCAGAACCGAATAACGGCGTACGAAACTTTATTGTTAACTGTTCCCCTTGACGCAATTGTTTTCTTTAGTGATGAGGCACATTTTCACCTATCCGGATGTGTCAATAAACAAAATATGTGCTTTTGGAGTGGTAACAACCCTAGAGAGCTCCATGAGAGGCCACTTCATAGTGATAAGGTGAAGTATGGTGTACGTTGTCGAGAGTTGGAATTATTGGTGCTTATTTTTTTCAGGAGGACAATCGAGCAGTTACTATCTATGTGGACTTGATTCAAAACTTTTTCGAGCCAGTTCTTGAAGAAATGAACCTAGGAAATGTCTGGTTCCAACAGGATGGTGCCACAGCCCACGCAGCCCGAGCTTAGATGACAGTTTTGAGGGCAATGTTCGCCGGACAGCTCATCACGATTCGAGGTGACATCCTGTGGGCAGCGCGCTCGCCCGATCAAACGCCCTGTGATTTTATTTTTTATGGGGATACCTCAAGGCAGAGGTTTTTAAACATCGCCCCACAAACCTGCTTCAGCTAAAGAATGCTATTCGGCAGGAAATAGCCCGAATTCCGCTGGACATGTTGGAACGTGTAGAGGGAAACGTCAGAAATCGGTTGCATCAGTGCATAGAGAACGGTGGCCACCACCTTCAAGGTATTTTGTTTAAAACGGCATGATTTGAAATTATGTTCTTTCATTATCAAAAAATAAATTTTGCTTATCAGCAACAATTTTTCTTTCATTCGCCTTCAAAAAAAGGAAGTTTTTGCACCCCACTCTGTAGAAACTATGTTTATTGAAAGAGGGAATGCCGACAATAATATCATACAGCTCCCTAATTGCACACATGGGGCAAAGACCCATATCCCGATCTCTAAAGGATGAAGTCATCTACACTGAAAGACTTCCTCCAATGTAGAATTTGACAATGCCCATTGACGCAGAAGTTCAGGTGCCTGAGATGACCTCTCCTCAGGATTATCCACCAGCTGATAGATATATCCTGTGAATCTATTCACTTGGGGCTGTCAACCCACAAACAGAACACAAAGCAGATTTTCCCTCCACAGAAGCCCACCAGTGCAGCAAATTCGGGATCCATAATCAAGCCCAGAGTCGTAATTCAGTCCAGTAGGTTTATATGGTCAGCACCACAGGACCCTGTGTAGTTGATCACACCTCAGCAGGGTAATAAAAAAAGAAAAGTAGCCATAGTTGTCCAGATCAGTAGGCCACACTAATCTGGCAGCCCTCCACTTCCGTTCACTTCCACAAGAGAGTATCTCTTTTGAAAGGTACTGACGGCCTGCACCACAAGGCATGGTCAGACTTTAAGTGCTAGGCCTGGCCGGTTCTATGCATCATCACAGGGGATTGGTGCATAGCTCTCCTTCCAGTGACTTCCTAGCTACCATTTACAGACAACAAAATTTTAAATCACTGACGTGAACTGAGCATTTAGAACATTCGTTTTCCAGTATTTAGAGGCCTCTAATAGTGTACTCAAAATTACTGGAACATTTAGAAAATGCAACTCTTAATACTTCAATACTGCCTGACTAATCAGAAATCTTCAATACTGTCTGACTAATCAGTAAAACCTTGCAAATTTTCTTAAAAAATGTTTAAAAAATTTTACTTGATTAACTATGATTGTTAACCCCAATTAAATGTAAATTTTTTATTGATTGACTGGTTACAGTTGATAAAAAGTCTACGTTTCTCATAGTACTGTGAAAAAAAATTCGAAAAATATTGTAATTTTCTTTATTTAAGAAAGAATTTATTTTCTCTTATTCATAACAAATAGCCTTTCCATTAATATGCATTATAACAATTTTTTCTTTTTTTAAAAGAAATCTTTATTTGTATTGCCAGATTGTTTTTACATCCCACTAACCTCTATAAGCACATATAAAAGTCCCATTAAAATGAAATTAGTTTTTTGTAAATATTTTATGCAAAAAAATCCGGAATGAAACACTGATTAATTTGGCAGAAATGTTCTTAAGATCATATATTTTTGACTGAACATATTTGAAAAATAGTCTGGCCACAGGGTACAATTCAGCTTTTCAGGACTGGCAAGGACTTAAATGCAAATAATAACTGCGTTTCATATGCTTATGTATAAATATGCAATAGCACAATCTCCAATTGCTGAAACATCCACTTTGTGGAGTTTCAATACTCACTTCATGGAGTTATCTTTTAACAATTTCACTTGAAAATATTAGCTGAAAAAAATTGGTTGCTCCGAGTATGATTCAAACTCAGCTCACAGAAGCATGCCAAGTATCATAACCACTAGAACATCAGGGACTAACCATCATCATCAGGACTAACCATCAGGGACTAACATCAGGTTACATATAAACATTCCGCTTTTTTGTTGATTCACCACTGGTACCATCTATGCCAGAAATTGGGCAGACAAGCTGCCACACATGATGGTAGCAATATTTGTCACTCATGCTTACAGCATTATATAATTCGGTAATAAAGTATTACAGGAAATTTTCCTAGTAAACAAGAAACATTGAAATAATTATCTGAAAAAAACTGGTTGCTCTAAGTGGGATTTGAACCTGTTTCCTAAAAACATGTCAGGCATCATAACCACTAGACCACAAGAGACTAAGTTTTCTTCAACAATGTGACATACACAAAAGAACCAAAACATTATGATCAGTGCATCCTAGTGCAAATCGAAGCAACTGCAGGTAAACGACGGCGCATTTGAAGGCCATGAAATGGTCTAAATGACACCCAATACTGAGCTGTTAATCACAGTTATTCTTGTTCTTCAGATGAGAAAGGCAGCGGACTTCAGTGAGTTTGACAAAGGCCAAATTGTAATGGCCAGAGCATTTCTGAGATGGCAAGGCTTTGGTGGTGCTAACTGTCAGCCGTGTTTAGTATTTTCAAAAAGTGATCCGTGGGGAAAACCACGAACCGCCAGCAAGGTGTGGGCTGACCACAACTTATCGATTCTAGAGGTAAGAGAAGGCTTTTCGATATGGTACAAGCCAACAGATGGGATACTGTGGCAAAACTCGCCCGTAATTTGAATGATGGTGACGAGAGTAACGTGTCACAACAAACAATACCTCAAACCATGCTGAAAATGGGGCTGTGCAACCACGGGTCGCTCCATGTGCCCATGCTAACCTCGGTTCACTGTCGAAAGTGCCTATAATGGGCATGTGAGCATCAAAACTGGATCTTGAATGATTGGAAGGTCGTCTGGTCGATGTCTCTCGTTTCCTGTTGCATCATGATGGGCAGGTACGTGTACGTTGTTTACTTGGGGAAGTGTTGGCAACAGGATGTACCATGAGACGAAAACTAGCTGATGGAGGAATGTAATGCTTTGGGCAATGTTCTACTAGGAAACCCTGGTCATTCATGTGCAGGAAACTATGACATCTATGGGTAATCTAAACATCATTGCAGACCAAGTATATCCTTTCATGGCAATGGTATATCCCTCTAGTAGAGCCTTCTTCAGCAAAATAATGCATCATGACACACTGCTCAGATTGTTCGAGAATGGGAAGTCATGAGGAAGACTTCCCTGGCCTCCAAATTCTCCAGACATGAATCCAATCGAGCATCTGTGGTTTGTGTTGGAACAGCTTATCTGATTTGCGGCGACTCTACCACATAACTTACAAGAGTTAAAGGATCTGCTGGTAACGTGTTGGTACCAGATACCACAAAACACCTTTAGAAATCTTGTAGCGTGTAAGCCTTGCCAGGTAAGAGCTGTTTTGGTGGCATATGGAGGAACATCATCATATTAGGCAGGTAGTCATGTGTTTTGGCTCTCTGATGTGTGTACAAGCATTCCCATTTTTTTATGATTGGCGATGCTTACACTGAATGGAGAAATTATCATGTACACCCCAATAAAAATATGGAAAGCAGAAGTATTGCTTTCCATATTTTTACGACATTGAAACTAAGAAGTATCGCGTCAAATGCGACATTGAAACTGGCAATCCTATAAATGAAGCAGGTCTCTACACATTGGAAACCAGTCACAGAAAAGTAATCACGGATAAAGGTAGCAAAGTGATTTTGACTGTGGTCAGATAGCAGGTGAGAGGAAGGCCAGTTATTCAATCACCGCAACTTCTGGGATTTCCACATCAGACTGTCACACATGAATACCAAAACTACGTGAAATATGTCAAAACTTCCAATCTGCAGGAGAAATGTAGATGTAAATGTGCAATTGCCTCTTGTGGTGAGAGCAGATTGACCAGTATCATTATAAGGAATCGCACTATTACCATGGAGCAGTTGGTTGGTTGTTTGGGGTTTTATGGTGCATGAGCTACTGAGGCTATAATGCGCCAAATGAGATAAATAGAAGCTAAAAGGCAAGTACCCCTTTACCAAAGTTAAAACCAAGTGCTGTAAAAGGCAAAAGATAAAACCAACAAGATGAATAGATAATAACCGAAAAAGAATAAAAACAAGATGTAAATAGAACAAAAAACAACAAGGTGTATATAGTACAAAAACAACCCAGGTGTAAAGCCTGGGTGAGACAAAAATACAAGGTAAAATCAAAGTCGATTAAAATAGCCACAATATTTTAAAAAGGTAAAAACTGGCGGTAAAACACAATGATCAGATAAAAAATGTCCGAGTGTAAAAGGCTCGGACATAAAATTATGAAAGCTAAAATAAAACTGGTGTTCGAAATTAAAACACGGACATTCGACTAAAATATGTTTAATAGTTAAAATGGTGTCACAAAACTCGCACTTAGGTTTGTCGTCCACCTTAAGAAGAAAAGAGTGTATTAGAAACGATTGACCTAAGCGGAGCCGAGCAAGTACAACTTCCTCCTTGCGATTCCTTTGAAAACAAGACTGCCGCGGTTTGACACACCTGCCAATAATTGGGGTGGGGAGTGGGTCCCGAACGATGGTGAGGTGCGGGTCCCGAAGGACAATTATTGAGAGGTGTGAAGAAGGGGGTAAGAAGAATTTACCGAAGTGAGAGGTTAAGTAGTAAGTTAAGAATGGGTAAGAAGAATTACAATAATAAAATTTATTAATTTTAATTATTGAGGTGTGTGAAGAAGGGGGTAAGGAGGGCATCCATCCTGGTGTTAGCAGCGATTTTAATAACTTGGTAAAGGGGTACTTGCCTTTTTGCAAACCGTTTTCCCCATGGGGAAAGTTCATATTCCATCTTTCGACACTACACAAGCTGGTATGAGAAAACTGGAAGTAGAAGATGAAGTTTGTCTCAGAGGAGGCCAGTAGGGACTTGGAGTATGGGTGGCGTTAAAGGGGGTGCAGAGTGCAGCCCAGGTGAGAAATGGAAATAAAGTAAAAGAGCGAAAGCAGCTCCTATCTCAAAGAAGCGAGTCCTGGAGCTGGCAGACGAGCCAGTCCATATCCCTCAGGTGCATCCTAACTCAGGCACTTTTGATGGACACTGTGACCACCCTGCCTGCTACCTCGCTGATCGCCTGGGAGCTTTTGAGTTCGTTAGTGAACCCTTCCGTAATCAGACACCGAAGGATATAGTGCCCGACGTCTGCATCTAGAGCCCCACTAACTGTGAGTAGTGATCTTAAAATGCTCCGGACATGCTGGGAAACTCCCATGTCCTGTCAGTACCTGCGTGATAGTGGTCCGAGGACATCAGTGATAGACCGACCCTTTGGAAGAATGTCTTTGTTTGAAGACCATTCTCGGTCGTATCCCAGAGCCTCTGCCACTCATCCATTATTTGTTGGCTTAAGATAAACTTCAGGGTAATTTTAGAAGTCTTTACCACTAGCTCAGGTCGGGTGTCAGTACCTCCTGAGCGGGCAAATTGGTCTGCCCGCTCGTTTCATTCATGACCTGCATGTACCTTGATCCAGGAGAAGGAGACTCTGGTCATGTTCTGATTGCCCAGGAGGCGCTTGACTTCGTTAATCATCTGTGATTTGTTTGTATCTTCAAGCGTTTGCAGAGCTGCCTGGCTGTCTGTATACAACCGGATGTCGTTATTCTGACTGCAGTCATTGAGGGCCCAAATTAGGACCACTCTGATGGCAAGCAATTTGCTTGGAAGGCTCAGCCATTGATACCTTCCTCTCAAAATCATACACTTTGGCTCCTTGATTGTAGATAGTGTAGGCTAAGCTCACACCATCCTCGCTCTTGGAACCGTCCGTGTATATTTCAACTCCTCTACCAGATGGTAACTCCATGGACCATGACACACTTAGTCTTTTGGTGGAATGGATATCCCACTTAGCGGTTTCACTGTCAAAGACCTCGAGGTCATACTGGACTCCAAGGAATGTTGCTTTTTCCCTAGCTTGCAGGACTCTAAAAATGGTCGCTTCCTTTCCGACCCTCAAAAACAGGGATCGCTGCTAACACCAGGAGGGCATCCATAGATGTGGTCCTATAAGCCCTGGTGATTTGCAGTAAAGCTGGTCGTTGGACTGCAAGCAACTTTCTACACATGATGGAGTGATCTGTCGGGCGCCACTAGGCACCCGCTGCATAAGTTAGGATCCTCCCTGTACCCCTTAAATAAATTTCTTTGAGGACTTCCCCTCGAAGTCCCTATGAGATGCGAGCCATTCGCCTCAACTTGCACATTACTTTAGTGCAATTTACCTTAAGGTCCTGCAAGTGCAGGATCCAGCTCATCCTCTCATCCAGAGTGATTCCCAAGTATTTTAAAGTCGTCTTATGGCTGATATTGTTGCCATTCAATTTGAAAATGGGATACCTCTTGTTGAGGACACCCTTTTGCCACTGTCATTAATTTGTCTTCCACAGCTGAACCCAAGCTTGTAGCGTAACTCCATCCTTCGCGAACTGACAGTGCTGCATTGATGGCAATCTCCAGCCTCGCTTTAGAGGATGCCGATATAACAAGCAGCATGTCGTCTTCATAAGCCTGGAGCCAGACACCCTCTGGTAGGGTTAACTCCAGGGCAGTGTCTGCAACTAAGTTCCAGAGTAACGGGCCACTGCACGAACCTTGTCAGCAGCCTCTATCCAAGTTTCTTGAGAATGCCCCATTGGCATGGGAATAGGTGACCACTCTCTCACCAAGATAATTGGACATCAGAGCAAAGATGTTCCTGGGACAAGAACAATCCTTTAACCTGCCTAAGATAGCAGGCCACTAGGCGTTGTCAAATGCGTCCGTGACATCCAAGGCGATAAATGACGTGAATAGCATGTTCTCCTTATTCACCTTAACGTCCACCACTTGTTTGATAGCGGCAGTGGTGGACTGCTCTGTCCTGAACCCGAATTGTCTATAGTTCAGGAAGTTGTTCTTACTACAGTGGTAATATAACCTGTTGGTGAGCAGTTTGTCTAGTATTTTTCCCCATTACTGGCAGCAGACATATTGGTCTGTAAGATCTTATATCTAATCGGACCAGGTCAGCCTATTTCCAGACTTGTGGGAAAACTCCCAGTCTCAGACAGATATAAAGCTGGGTGAACAGATCTTTGTGTTCATTTCACCTGCATCACAATTTCCACTGTCAGACCATTGTGGCCGGAGGTTTTACCCCTGGCCATTGCCTTTATCACCTCTCCCACCTCCCCTTCAGCAAACGGAACATCTTTCGTGTCTGGTGGGACCCTGCTATAGTCCCCGAGGAGTTGATGTTGGCTATCATCCTGCGGGATAAACCTTCTAGTAATACCTTGTTAGTTTCGTCAAACGAAGTGATCTTGGACCCATCTTCTTTGCGAACATACTCAACATCCATGGGTTTTCTTTCCCTGTCGCCAGCTTGTACTGCAGAGTAAAGGGGTTCTGTGCAGTAACTTCATTACAAAACTTCTGCCATGCAGCCAACTGAGCTTGGCGAATAGCAAGTTTTTACTCCGCCTGCTCTTTCCTATACAATTACTCTCTGGAACTTTTTTCCCCATTGTGGCATCTTTGATACCTTTTGCTTAGAGCTCGGACCCCTTTCTTTTGATACCGAGCTCTGGTGTTCACCAGGGTACAGACTTTCTGCCTTTTGGGAGTTTTCCCGCAACCAGAGCAAATCACTCGGTTAAATCTCTGATGCTGTTATATAGAATATTACAATCACCAATATAGGGGATGCACTAGCTGATCTTCGCTAGGCCCGGTGCAACACAACGCATGAGCTTGCGGCAGTCAGCGGTTTTATCCACCACCACCCTCTTGGTGTAATGTGGGGGAGATGTTGTGCCACCCACTTGGAACATTATGTAGTTGTGGTCGCTGTTAGGGACCTTGTCACTAACGAGCCAATCTTGGATCTGAGGAAACATCTGTGGCGTAGCCAGGGTCAAGTCAATCCAGCCCTGGCCTCTGGAGCCATGAAAGTAGCTGGTGTGTCCAAATCATTTAATAGAATAAAATCCAGTCATATCACTTCTGACATCCTGTCTATTCGAACCCTACAGGGGGTGCTTTGCATTGAAGTCACCTCCCACCAGTAAGAATTTATATTTGACCTGAGCTTGAACGTTTTGGAGCTTGGTCAGCGAGTCCTCGATGTTCTGACTCGGTGGACAGTAGATGGCGAGTAAACTCCCATTACCTATGTCCACTACCACCATTGTGGTAGAGTGATATGCCAGGATGGCATTCACTTTGGGATTCGAAATGACAATTCCAGATTTAGGCTTGGCTTCCTTAGTGCAAAATAGCTTGCTGGTCAGAGGGAGCCCCCTTATGTTCTGTGCAGTATGATTCTTGCACTAGGGCAACGACTCCTTCCTTTTTTATCTCCGGGGTAGGGCCGTTGCAGCCCCGTTTAATTTGTATAAATTTCGGAACCAACCCGGCTGAAAATACGAGACATTTGCTGTCCATAGCATTGCAGTCTAGGTCATATTTGGCCCCATGTTCCTTGTTTGCAAACAATACATTTAGGTTTGGGCTTCTTACACTCCCTGAACGAGTGCTTGCCCGCGCATTGAGAGCACCGTTGCATCTTCACAGTGTTCTTTTTGCATATGCCCGAAGGCATGGCATTTGAGTACTCTTTTACATGGCACCGTGACCAGCTCACATTTAACTTACCTACTTCCATAACTTTTCTGTGGTGGCGCAACTAGCCTCCAAAACCCAATGGACGGTTTCTCGTTCCGTCCCTTCAGAGAGAACAGCGGGGTAAGATCCGCGTGTTGTTCTGAGAGCCCATTTTGGGTTCGGATGACCATCTGGAATTCCTCTCAGCAGACCTCATCTACTCCGTAAATAATAATCTTAGGCCTGAACGTTTTAGCTGCTTTGGCCTCCAATATCTCCTTGAGCACCTCACAACTGTCCACTGCCTTTTTGAGACATACGTCGCCCTGCCTGCCACATTCAATGACCCCATTTTTTCTCCTGGGTTTCAGTCATCACCACGAGATTCAACTCCGAGGGAGTTTATATTCATTTTAAGGCTGTCCCTAACCTTAATTGCTGACTTCTCTTTATTTTTAGACCAACAGGGTATGCCTTTGTTTTTTTTTTTTTGGGGGGGGGGGGGCTTCTTAGCTACCACCAAACCACCCTTTCCTTCCCCTTGACCACAGCCTTTACATGTCGGTTTTTTCCCCGTTATTGGGAGACACGCAGCGCTCTCGGCTAGGTGCCATTTGATGGTTGCTATTTGGAGCTCTTGTTCACAAACAACAGCATGTAGCTTCTTAGCTACACTCATCACTTTCTTCTGCTGAATTCAAACATCGCAACCGCTAGTTCCTCCAGGTCAGTAGCTGCAGCCAATCTCCTCGAACCCCTTTCGTTTCCGTTGGGTTCTTGTGTCGGGAGCATTTTTGGCGTTATCTTTCAGGTTTCCCTTATCCTTACCTTTACTGGGGTCCTCATTCCAGTTTGGAGGCCCTTCTCTATCTCCATCAATAATTGTGGTGGGAGGGAGAGTCTCCAAGACTTCCTTTACGACCACTAAAAGATCAGCAGCGTCCATTGGGCTTGCTTTCTTCCCTGTCAGTCTCTGCCTTGTTCTTCCTGATTCAATCGTTGCATTTGTCTTGGCCATGTTTATTAAAGGTATTCCACCAAGGCAGTCTCCACCCACTACTGAGCACAACAAGGGGCCTCAGAGTTAAATTCGTGGGCTTGATCTCGAAAAGCTCGTTAGCAACCTGTTCAGACCAACATCTCTGCCATGTGCCCAGAGCTCAATGGAAAACGCTGCCGGAAGTCCAAGTAAGGAACCGGCATCAAAGAGTTGGACAAGGGTGTGGCTGACTTGGCAGCAGCGACTGCCAAATCATTGCCTCTGATCCCGACGTGACCGGGCACCCAACAAAATAGAACTGTGGTGGTGGCTGCCAGACGGAGCTGCTGGATCTTGGAGAGAACAGGGTGAGGCCTATGCCTCACCGAGATCAAAGCCTGTAGCAAGTCGGTGTAAAGTACACACCGACAATGATGCTTAGCTGCTAGGTGGTCCAAGGCAATGCTGATCGCATGCAACTTGGCAGTGAAGATGGAACACTGCTGTGGGATTTGGTCTGTAATGATTACATCACAGCAAGAACTGGATGTAATGATTACATCACCTCACTGGAAAGGTCCCCCTCGATTGCAGGACCTCAATCTCATTGAGAATTTGTGGGACGAATTGGAAAGATCTGTTCGAGCTTGACAACCTCCATCAGCAACTATTGATGTCATTTAATAGTCAGGCGCTCCTTCATGGGTGGCAATACCACCTCCGTGCTTTCAACACATCGAGTCCTTACCAAGACATCTGACTGCTGTTGTAAGGGCATAAGGTGGAACAACAGGTTATTAGGTAGCGCATATAATTTATCCATTCAGTTTATTTCAGGAATTGTAACCTCTTTGGTCTACACGACATTCTCTTGTGACACTTTATCACTGAATTAGTTATATAACACTGTGCAAGAGATAAATATTACTACCATAATGGCTGTCTGATTCCTGACACAGATGGTGCCAGTGATGAATAAAAAAATAAATATGGGAATGCTTATAAGTCACATTGATGAAGAAAATTTTCAGTTTCTGGTGTTCTAGCGGTTATGATACCTGGCATGCTTCTGGGATACAGTGGGTTCCAATCCTACTCAGAGCAACCAATGTTTTTCAGCTAATTATTTCAAGTGTTTCTTGTTTACATGACAATTTCCGGTGATACTTTATTACCGAATGATTTAACATTTTCCTTTTGCAAAATAATTTAAAAATAGACTAAATAATTATAAATGCATTAGTGTTGCATAATATATTTAAGTGAGGCTTCATGATAGTTATTGTTTTCACCTATTTGAATTAACTTTACAATCCAATTGATCGATTGTCATTGCTGTTAAACATATAATTCTATTATCATCCAAATATCCCTCTCTTTAGATAACGAAAGCTGTTGAAAACAGATTTGTATTGATTTGATTGTTAACTCATTTTCTGTGACTTATTTAAGAAGTTACTGAGCTCTGGGTTGGGTTGTTTTACCTATGAACGGCACTTTTTTTTTTGCACACAATGGGTTAAATGGCCAGGTCACAATGACCCCAAAGGCTCAGAGAAAGTTGAGGGAGAGGACCCACTGGAACAGCTATTAGGAGACAGATGGTAGCCTCCCATCAATGCCATCCAGCGCATTCTTCAACAGCAGCATTTCCAAGTCCATTAGTGTCCCTTACTGACCATGGACATGATAGGCAAGTTTTGCAGAGATAAATTTCAAAGCTGGCCCAGCTGGGACTCAAACCTGGGAACACTGTGCTCTGAATCTTACACCTATTGATATAACATTGATTTTTTTTTTTACTAATAAAGTGGAAGGATATATCAGTTCACTCTTGTAAGCAAATCTGTCAATTACACTTAATCTTCTTTTAATCCTGTTTGAGTATTCTACTGTAAATAATATTGAAGTGAAATAGATCTGATAGTGTTATCAAGGTGATGAAGAAACTAATGATTTCAAAAGCTAACATTAACCTATTCATTGTCAGATATATGAATTTTTAGTACGATATATGAACATTTAGGTTGAATGTGTGATATGGAATGCAAACATTTTCCTTAAACAAATTTGCTATCTGTACTTGTATACCTGCATGTAAAAAGTGCATCACTGTAAAGAAAAACACCACATAAAATAAACACAATTTCTCCTCTTTTAATTCTTTTTATTTCTTTTTCTCTGCATCTTGCCTTGCCTCTGATTCTGCATGAAAAAAATTCACTATACATAAATGTAAAACAAATATATATATATGTTACTGAATTATTTTAAAACAATACTCCTTAATATTTTAAACTAAAATTTAAATATGATTGCAACAGAAATTATAATTAAATACAACTTTCTCAAAATTTCAGCAATTTTTTAGGAATAATAATGTGGATAGAAAAAGCTAAATAAAGCCTGTATTCACAACAGGATATATATCCATCAACTCCTTTGGTAAGGATAGAAAATTTTCCTTTCGCACTTGGGTCTGATAATACTAACATCAGTCATTAGTAGGCTGACCATACAGTATAGAGAGAAAAAGAGATCATATTCTTTTCTTTTTTTACAACAAATAAAAAAAAAAGCAAAAACTAATCAGGAATTTTTTTTAAACTAAAGCCATATAAATTTTATTATTACCAAAGAAAATTTATTTCCCTAAAAGTAGTGTCTTTTATAGTTCATAATTAAAGCTTGCTAGAAGATTCATATTCATATTATTTTTGATAATTTTTAATAATAATAATTCAGAATATAATTCAGTATTTGTTAAATTTAAAAAAAATATATATTCTGCCAACTTGATACTAGATAATGAATTTTTGAAGATTATTCAGTTGAATTCCATTAAAGTATAAAATTGCGAATTACCATGTTTTGATATTTATGTACGTTGTGATCGGATTCAATTCTTGTTTAACTGTCGAGGAAGGTATCACTTAGTTTAACATCGAAATTAATTTTAGAGGAAAAATTGTCTTGAGCCAGGTGGGATATGAACCTACCACCTCCTTATAACATAACCTTTAATTCATTCAATTCTTTAAACATAGATGACAATCACAGCGTTACCTGTTGACTTTTTAATGTCAATATATCAGTAAATATTTTGTGGATAAAATTTCGCCAACGTATGGGACTTGTACCCGCATCTCTCCAGAAACATGCCACAGTATTTTACTATTGAACTAATGGCAGTTCATCTTTTTTTCACTAATATTAAGACATTAAACTCTTCACCGATGATTTTGGCGCCTAATATTGATGCCATCCATTTCTTTTTACATTGCGCTGAATAAGATGGAAATAAATAAGTCTCTTCATACTATTTAATGTTATTAATGATTTAAACATAGATGACAAGCACCACACTATCCGTTGACTTTTTAGGTATGTTGGCAAAATTATTTTTCCCAGAAAATATTCATTGATATTCAATTCTTACTGATTTTGTTTAGTATAAAGTGTTTAGAAATAGTGATCTATAATATTCACAAAATTATAAATTTAATTATCAACTTGAGCATTAACAACTTGAGCATATCTGAATGATGCTCCAAAAGAGACCAGATTACAATAAATACACAATAGTAAACATTACGAACTAGTAATACTGAACGAAAAATTGGAACCTTAATTCAAATCACTGGGACTGTACCAACGATTGGCAACTTTTTTTGATAACCGGTTAATATATGGTTATTTGTAAAGTATCAGGGTCAATGTCAGCATATATTTTTACCAGTGTTGGCAAACGAAATGAAAAATGTTTTATGTTTTTCATTATAGCAAAATAATAAAATATGTGTTATTTTTATCATATATGTATGCAATAGTGTAGTCCAGCAGTTCGCATCAATTCAATCAATCCACTTGTTAAAAAATTGGAAAAAGGTAATTTATCAATATTACATACATACAAAATTCTCATGCAGCCATGAGCTATGAAAGTCCAACCAGACTGTGTAATTTTCCTCCTCAGATGTGTCTGTTCTGAGCTACAGCTTCTGCATTTGGCCACTCTAGGCCAATTCTAGCAAGGTCTTGTTTGACATTGTCAGCCCATTGCATCCTAGGTCTCTCCCTTTTTCTGAAATCTTTAGGCACACGTTCATAATCCTGTTTGCCAATCTGTAGCTATGCATACGGGCAACATGGCCAAACCAACAGTCTCTCTCTCTGCATAATATGCTGCAAAAAGGAGGTCGATGACTCCTAACCTAATAATTAATTACGAAGTTGAACCACCTAATGCCCAAGATACTGCATAAGGATCTAGATTCAAAGGCATCAAGTTTCTTGTTATCTTACTTACAAAGGGTCAATGTTTAGCTCCCGTGGCCGAGTGGTTAGCACGCTTGGCTACTGATCTAAGGGACCTGGGTTCGAGCCCCGTTTAAGGCATGGATGTGTGTGTCGTTTTTCTGCTGAGGTCCTGCCATCCTCTCAGATCTACTGTGGCATATAAACTGACAGGCTCCTGTCAGACCTCTGTGGCAAGCAGCTGCTTGAGGGGGGATTTATTTTTTTTATTATTTTTTTTTAACTAACTTTAGAAAGAACCAAACTATTATAGAGCCTAATTTTAGTCTTTAGGTGTACATGCTATTTTTCCACACTCAAAAATTCTTAAAAGTTCCTGCGGCAATCCCTATTCTTCTATTTATCTCATGCCGCACATCACCAATATCTGCTACATAGCTCCAAGACAACTCAGACACTTGCTCAAGAGTGCAGCCATTCAAATCACTATCTGTTTATCACCAAACCTACTCTATTACCAGTCTCATCAACAGACCCTAATGAACGAATTCATCTCATCAACATCCTTAGCCAACAGGGCCAAATCATCTGCATAATAACCACAAATTATGTTGATCAACAGAGTCTACATCAGAAATTTTGAAATCTCTAGACCAGGCGTGTCCAACCTTTTGACTTCCCTGGGTCACTTTGAGTGAAAATTTGACTTCCTGGGCCACAATGAGTGAAGATGAATTGTTTTGGGCCATACATAAAATATATAATATAGTTAATGTATATGAATAATAAAACTTCATTTATTTTCTTATGTTTTTTATTATAAAATTAAAAAAAGGACAACATGAAACTAGTGGGATATCAAAAACTCGCTGAAAATCACATAATCATGTTGAAAGCTTATGTCGTAAACACGTAAACATTGCGATTTTGTGGGCTGTGTGCGGCCAGCGGGCCGTGGGTTGGACATGCCTGCTCTAGAGACCATTTAATGACAAAATCTTTCCATTGCAAATAATTTCACATAACATAATAAATAAGCAAACAAAAGAGAAAAGGAGACAAAATGCACCCTTGTTTAATTCCACTAGCAATGCTAAACCAATCGTTGCAAGACATACCAACTCTCACACACGACTCAGAGTTATTATAGAGAGCTCTCATTACACTAAGTTATCAGGTATTCCATATGATCTAACAATCAACCACAAATTATGTTGATCAACAGAGTCAAAAGCCTTTTTGAAATCTATAAAACTAGTAACCATAGGTTTCTCAAACTCTAAATATTCCTTAAGAATCTGCCTAAGTGAAAATATTTGACCAATACATCCCCTACCACTGTTCATAACGCAGTCACCCATCAACCAAATTCTTAATTCTATTAAGTATAATCATGCAAAGAACTTTACCTGGAACAGAAAGTACACTAATTCCCTTATAATTATTGCAAGAACTGCAATCACACTTTTTAAAAATCAGGTCAGCAATAGTTCTAGTGAAATCCTTAGGAACAACACCTTTATCATAAAAAATATTCAACATTTCAGTCAGACATGTGACAATGCAAATGTTTCCAGCTCTAAGCATTTCAGTGGTGATTTTCTCCAAGCCTGGGGATTTATGCAGTTTTAGTTTAGAGATAGGCAAAGCGATTTTGGAATGTGATATAGAGCCATCATTAAAGCCAGTAATGCATCTATCCTCATTAAAATGGAAGTAGAAATAATAACATTAATTAGACCATCTCTGAAATGCTCAGCCCATCTAGCCATCACAGAATACTCATCTTCAACCACCTTGCCATGTTTATCCATCAATCCCTGTGTACCTGTCTGTTTCTTTCCACATTAACAATCTGGTACAACCCCCTGCTGTTGTGTTGTCTAACTGCTTCCTCTGCTTTGTCAGCCAAGCTATCAAACCAAAGATTCTTATCAACCATTAACTGATCTTTTACACGTTTATTAAGCCTGTTGTAATGCCATCTGTTAGGACTAGTAAGGTGTTGATTCATATTAATCCTGCACTTTCTACTTTCAGAAATAAGTTTCATAGCCTTATCACTCAAAAATTTTTGTTTCCTCTCTTTTACCCAAAAGAGTGCTGGGGTTTCAAGAAAAGCCAGTTTAAACCGATCCTATTATTTCTCAACTTCAGCAGTAAGCAAACCACAATTAAAAGACCTTCTTGCTCAAAAGTTAATTTAAAATAATTTAAAAATTCTCTGTCATTGAGCAATAAAATTTCAGAGTTTATCCTTCAAACTATTTGGATGTTGAATGTTCTTAGGATAAAAACTCTCAGAAGCTTTTCGGAGCAAAGACAGCGCTCCGTCTTCAGTGAAGTGATGTTCACTGAAGACGGAGCGCTGTCTTTGCTCCGAAAAGCTTCTGAGAGTTTTTATCCTAAGAACATTCAACATCCAAATAGTTTGAAGGATAAACTCTGAAATTTTATTGCTCAATGACAGAGAATTTTTAAATTATTTTAAAAAGCAAACCACAACTGTCATAATGACTAAGTAACCTATCACAGTATGTTTTGGCTATATCTGGATCTTTCAGACATTCAGTGTTAAAGCTAATTTTCTGAAACTTCATACAATATTTCTTAAGCTTCAGCTGTAAGACACTTTTGACCAGGTAATGGTCAGACCCAATTTTGGCTCCCCTGTATGATCTGGCATTTCTAACTGAACAAGCCCATTTGCTGTTAATTAAAATATAATCTATCATATTCCTATGCAACCCATCAGGTGAAACCCTTGAATATTTATAAATGTCCCAACGTTTTTAGTATGTGTTATTTATTCTCAAACCATTAAGTTTACTTATATGCAGAAGATGTTCCCATTGCCATTGGAACTATCAATGCCAAAGGGACCCAAAACTCCTGCCCAAATGTTAGAGTCAGTACCAACTTTAGCATTGAAGTCACCCAGCACAAGAGAAATATCTCCTTTCTTCACAGAATTCAGAATACCATGAAGCTTGCTGTAAAACATATCCTTCTCCTTCTCGTCAGAGTCCTCTGTGGGGGCATAACAACAGATGACATTCAAAGTCTTTAATTTTTGTTTCAAATTTTGCTGTAAGAAATCTTTCATTAATGCAGTCATATTCTAAAAGACCATCACTGGCATATCTGCAGAGAAGCAAACCTACATCTTGGAGATCTTTCCATCCTCCCTCCCTGAAAAGAGAAATTTAATTTTTAAGTATCTCACCTTTGCCTGTCCATCTGGTCTCTTGCAAGCCTCAAGAGAATAATCTCTATGTAATGTCCTCACGTTTCACATTCCTGCTGAGAGAAAATGATTAGTATGATTTTTAAAGAAACTAGGGGTATTGAGAGAGGTAGGGCCAACAATATCAAACAGCCCCCTGATCACAGTCATGGGCAAAGACCTGTTCCTTCTCCGCTTTTCATCTCCACTAAAGGCTGAAGTCACCAATGCTGGTAGGAACTTCAGGCACCACCTTTTCAAGAGCCATATTACTTGCCTGAGACACATTATTCCAGTTTAGGATTAGCAATGCCCAACTAGTTAGGTGAGGGTTGAGGTTCTCCCACTGCTAAAGGCTAAAGCCACCTATGCTGGTAGGAACTTCAGGCACCACCTTTTCAAGAGCCATAGACCTGCCTGAGACACATTACTGCAGTTTAGGATTGACGATGCCCAACTAGCTACATGAAGGTTCAGGCACTTGCGATGGCCTCTGATCAGGATTATCCACCAGCTGATATAAGCTATCTCATGCCCCTGTTCACTTGGGGCTGGTAACCCACAAGCAAACAGAAAACACAGCATCCGTAATCAAGCACAAATTCATAAACCAGTCATCTAGTGGGTATAAATGGTCAGCACCAAGACCCTGTGAAGTTGACCACTCCTCAGGCAAAAAAAAGAAAAAAAGTGCCATAGATGACCAGAAAAGTAAGTCATACTCAACTTGCAGCCCTTCCGTTCCCTTCCAAAACAGAATATCTGTTTCGAGAGGTACTAACGGCCTGAACAATAAGGAGAGGTCGGACATTAGGTGCTAGACCTGGCCGGTTCTGTGCATCATCACTGGGGTTTAGCATACAGCTCTCCATCCAGTTTATGCCTAGCTACCATTTACAGACCTATCAATATTAATAACAAACTAAATACATATGTGCAAATAGAATTGCTGCAGTTACTTTTCCTGCTATTGTTTCTCAAAAATTGTGCTTTAAGAATAATAATGAAATTAAAAAAAATGCAATTAGGAGGCCCAGTTATGAATAAATAGAATGACATCATTCTATGTATTCTAATGTATGTAAGTCATACAATTGAAAATACTGAAGACAGGCATGTACCACGATTCAGTTCCAGGGGGAGGGGATGGGGTCCGCAAATTTAGCATCACAGAGAGTTGGAGAATTTAGTTTGGGGGTGTTTTTTAGTCTGAGAATAAGACTTGAGTAGAGTGTCCTAATTACTAAAATATTCCACCAGACAGGAAAAGTTAACATGATATTCTACGTTATATGCAATAAAAATTTATAGTTATGTTCTTTATAAATACTTTTAGTGTTGGGCATAACATATGAGGCTAAAATAAAAATTATTCAAAGATACCTTTTTATGGATTTAAAACAGGTAGACAAGTTTGACATTTAGCATAAGACTGACTTTTTTTGTGGGGGGGGGGGATGAATACTCCACTATCCATGGATACGTCCCTGACTGAAGAAATTACACCTGATTTCTAGGAATTGTTCAGAATAAAATGGAGTATTATTAATTAAAATTTCTAAGCATAAATATGGAATTGTAATTCTTCATACTATAATGATTTTGTGCACAGGTTTTTTTTAAAACAAATTGCTAAAATGACTCAAGGAAATTTTTTAAAAAGTGAAATTCCAGTCAGAAATATTAACATTATAATGTATAGTCGATGAAAGAAAAAAAAATTAAACGAAATTCATCCAAAAATATTGATGTAACACAATCAATGTTACTCTACTGTTTATTCATCACTAGAAGCAAAAGGTCTAATAATTTTGAATCCAAATTTCTTTTGTCAGAGAAAATCCGTTTAAGCATAGGAAAAAAAAAAAAACTCTCACTGTAGATACCTGAATATTACTAGAATAATTCTTTGCAATGCTTTGTCTTGATTTTTCCAGTAGTGAAAAATATTATCCTTTGTAGAAATTGTTTGCTCTCTCAAATTCATTTTTATGAAATTAAAATTTTATTTTCTTTGGCCACCCTATTTTAACGTTTACCTTCTGCATGAATGGAGACTATTCCCTTTCTTTTCCACTGCAGCTCTTATCTGGCTATCACAAAGCACTTTCTCTGAGCACCAATTGTGATGAAAGAAGCTAAGACAAGTGCTTCCCAAATTCTTTTGGAATGTGTCAAAGGGCTTTTTCATTGATCAGAAAAGTATATTGTACATCTGTCTATTTCACACAAGTTTCTAAGTATATCATATAAAGGAAAAATCTGAAATATATGAATACACAGAAACTGTGAAAACAAGGAAATTATTTTTTCTGTTATTTGTTATGTTTTATCATTATATTTTGAAATTCCTTTAACGTTTTTCATAATGTTATTCAAAATTTATTTCATTACATTACAATAATGTTTTCCAACATTGATTTTCACTACATATATTAATAACATAAAACATTACAAATATTGCACTCATTTGTAATGGCTTCATTGCTGCTGGACTTGATTGTTATTATTACGGCTGTAAATTTTTTGTGCAAAAAAAAAAAGGTGAAATTCATGGAGTAATCACTCTGAAAAACTCACTTTGTGAGGCAAAATTGTAAAATTCGTGAATCATTTATACAAATTATAAAAACTGCATATCAATGGTATGCATGAAAAAATGATAGTTGAATACATACAACTGCTTAAAAAGAATAAAAATTAAATAGTAAATGATTGGCTCTATTTGGGTTCAACTTGCGCATTACATATCAAGCATCAATGATAAATTCTGACAGTGTATTATATGTAAAACAATTGCCCTCTTTTGTACTCAGGCAATCATCTTCACACACCATTGTATTTAAGAAGAGATCGCTCTCATTTAACACTACTGTTGCGACTGATAAATATCAGAGAGACTTGGAAATCGTTTTTTGCTTTTGAAACAACCAGAAAAGAATTAAATTGTTAGTGCTATTTAATTCTTTCAGTTTTTTTCACAGCATCACTATATGACTTTTAAAGCTGTTGTAAGCTTCATAAATAAATAAAAAATAAATACTCCCTCAAGCAGCTGCTTGCCACAGAGGTCTGACAGGAGCATGTCAGTTTATATGCCAAAGTAGAAGATCTGAGAGGATGGCAGGACCTCAGCAGAAAAACAACACATACAACCATGCCTTATCCAGGGCTCGAACCCTTAGATCAGTAGTCAAGCGCGCTAACCACTCGGCCATGGGACAGCAGTAAGCTTCAAGCATGGACATATTTTTCAAAATTACACTATCAACATCATTCACAGAAATATTTAAGCACTTTATAATTAGGATAAAAAAAATCGATATCCTTAAAAAAAAAAAAGCTGTTTCAGGATGACAAAATCTGGTTTTTTGCATCATTGAAATATTGTCCATTTTTTTCCCGAACATGAACTTTTATGTATTTTTTTTGTGAGAGTTAGATCACACTACTGACTTTTGCTGAGTTATTTTCTTTCCAAATAATTCACTTCATTATAAACTTTATGTGTTGATATACTAGGACTTCAAACAACATAGTGGATTGGAAATATTCAGTGCATATCTTTTTGATTTAGTTCAAGTCACTTATAAGGAATTATTTTTATGCATTTCAATGATATCTTTTAATATACTGTTGCAGTCGTTGCCTGTTCTCCACTCACTATAATCTTCTATATGATTGTGGCGATAGAGTACGGTTTGGAAACAATGTTCCATCTTGTTTGAAATGGTACTATGTTAGGTTTGTCTCCTTTTCTTGAGGAAACACCTTAAAAACAAGATTTATGTGCAGGACAAATGGTGAATCTGTGTTTAACCACTGCAACCAAAGCATTAACAGTTTTGTATTCTCACTGTCATATCTCACCAACAGATTTAGAAAATGACATTACACATGACATGAACTGCATTTAGAAAATCAACTTTAAAACTTGCTTTTAAACCATGCTTTGAAAATGTGAAAATTGTTAACAGCAGGTTGACATAATTTGTCAGAAAATTAACAAGGCAACAAACTTTTGAACATGTACCAATTGGTAACAGAAACTGTGACAACAGAATGCAATAATTTAAATTTGATTATATATTGAATAATTGCTACAGTGAACAGCAGTACTTTGGATAAATGTAGAGTTACAACACTGAATTCCACATTGTTTCACCCACCTGAAGAGTGAATGCAGGAGAAGTTTACAGTTTAGTCATTTAGAAATTAATTACTGAGGAAAAGTAAAGGTTGGGTTGTTTTACCTCTGAGTGGCACTTTTTTGCACACCATGGGCTAAATGGCCAGGTCACATGGACCCGGAAGGCTCAGAGAAGGTTGGGGGAGGGGACCCACTGGAACAGCTGTTGGGAGACAGATGGTAGACTCCCGTCAAGGCCATCCAGCGTGTTCTTTAACGTGCACAGAGTATGGCTCTCCCGCACACGGGGCAACAGCTTAACATCCCATCCGACAGACAGCGGCCTTTCCAAGCCCATCGGTGTCCCCTACTGACTGTGGGCAGGGTGGGGAATTTTGCGGAGATAAATCTCAACGCTGACCCAGCTGGGACTCGAGCCTGTGAACTACAGATTACGAGCCTGGCGCGCTACCGACTGAGCCACCCCCGCCCCGAAAAGTAAAGGTAATTAAAGATCAGATTTTTAACTCAATATCAGTATTTCAAAACATTTGTTTTCATGCATTTCAGACAAAATAACTTAATAAACAGGTGAAAAATCAGAAATTTACCCAAACTGGCTATTCCCTGTTGTGACTTATCAGAATTTTAAATTTAAAAAATTGTATGAAGTCACAGAATTTTATAGAGAAAGAAAACCATCAAAATTTGCGAAAACCTATCAAAATCACCATAATTCACAGATATTCAATGCTGCAAAAACTTACAGCCTTACTTATAATTATTAAATTCAGCAGATATTTTACAGCTTTCAGTCAAACAGAATAATATCAATTTTCAGTAGTCAGTTTATTTCATAATGTATTCAATATAAATTTGATTTGCCAATATATTTCTTACATGAAAAAGTTAACCAAATGCTGACAACAGAGCAAATTTTATTTCTGTAATATAAAAAAAAATTGTTGATGGAAGTGGGAAAAGAAAGAAAATATATTTATTTTGAAAAGGAAGAAATTATATTCAGGTGATTATGGAGGGTCTGTAAATGGTAGCTAGGTAGTCACTGGAAGGAGAGCTATGCACCAATCCCCTGTGATGATGCATAGAACCGGCCAGGCCTAGCACCTAATGTCCAACCCCGCCTTCTCGTGGTGCGGACCGTTAGTAACTTTCAAAAGAGATACTCTCTTGTGGAAGTGAACGGAAGGGGAGGGCTGCCAGATTAGTGTGGCCTACTGATCTGGACAACTATGGCTACTTTTCTTTTTTTTTCTACCCTGCTGAGGAGTGGTCAACCACACAGGGTCCTGGTGCTGACCATATAAACCTACTGGACTGGACAGATATATGGTTTGAGCTTGATTATGGATCCTGATTTTGCTGCACTGGTGGGCTTCTGTGGAGGGAAAATCTTCCGCTGTGTTTTCTGTTTGTTTGTGGGTTGACAGCCCCAAGTGAATAGATTCACAGGATATGTTTATCAGCTGGTGGATAATCCTGAGCAGAAGTCATCGCAGGCACCTGAACTCTTTGCTTCTATTGGCATCGTCAAATTCTACATTGGAGGAAGTCTTCCAGTGTAGATGGCTTCAGCCTTTAGTAGTGGGGGAACGGGTCTTTGCCCCATGTCTGCGATTAGGGGGCTGTTTGATATTGTCGGCATTCCCTCTCTCAATAAACATAGTTTCTTTAAACATCCCACTATCCATTTTCACTCCATAGGTAGTTGGAATGTGAGGACTCTGCACAGAGCTTTTTCTCTTGATGTCCTCACACAAGAATTCCACCGTTATAATTTAGATATTCTCGGCTTACAAGAGACCAGATGGACAGATAAAGGTCAGATTCTTAAAAATAATCTTAAATTTCTCTTTTCAGGGAGGGACGACAATAAGCATCACCAAGGCGTGGGTCTGCTTCTCAGCAGACACGCTAGCGATGCTCTTCTAGGATATGAGTGCATTAATGAAAGGTTTCTTACAGCAAAATTTCAGACAAGCGTTAAAGACTTGAATGTTATCTGCTGTTATGCCCCCACTGAGGATGCCGATGAGGATGAGAAGGATAGGTTTTATGAACAACTTCAGGATATTTTGAATTCTGTCAAGAAAGGAGATATTACCCTTGTTCTTGGTGACTTCAATGCCAAAGTTGGTACTGACTCTGACCTTTGGGGAGGAGTAATAGGCCCTTTTGGTATTGGTAGCTGTAATGGCAATGGGCAACGTCTCCTACAGGTAAGTAAACTTAATGGATTCAGAATAACTAACACTTATTACAAACACCACGATATACATAAGTACACATGGGTTTCACCTGATGGGCTGCATAAGAATATGATTGATTACATATTAATTAACAGCAAATGGGCTAGTTCTGTTAGGAATACCAGGGCATATAGGGGAGCTGAAATTGGATCTGACCATTACCTTGTTAAAAGTGTCTTGCAACTTAAACTTAAAAAGTGTTGTGCTAGGGTTAAAAAATTTACTTTTAATACTGAAGCTCTGAAAGATCCAGTTATAGCCAAAGCTTACCATGATAGGTTACTTAGTCATTATGACAGTCATGGTTTGCTTACTACTGAAGTTGAGGAAGAATGGGATCATTTTAAACAGGCTTTTTTGGACACTAACAGTACTCTTTTAGGAAAAAAGGAGCAGAAGAGGCAAAATTATCTGAGTGATAAGGCACTTGAGCTTATTTCGGAAAGAAAGAACTGCAGGAATGCCCTTAATCAATACCCTACTAGTCCTAATAGAAAGCATTACAGAGACCTTAATAAACTTGCAAAGGATCAGTTAGCTGCTGATAAGAATCTTTGGCTTGATGGTTTGGCTGACAAAGCCGAGGAAGCAGTTAGACAGCACAACAGCAGAGAGCTGTACCAGATAGTTAATGTTTTGTGTGGTAGAAAACGGACAGGCATACAAGGATTGAAGGATAAACAAGGTAAGGTTATAGAAGGGGAGGATTCTGTCATGGCTAGGTGGGCTGAGCATTTCAGTGATGTTCTAAACAATGTAATTAGTTCTACTCCCATTGTTTGCAATGATGATAGATGCATTGGTGGCTTTAATGTTGGCCCTATAACACAATCTGAAGTTATTTTGGCTATTTCTAAACTTAAACTTCATAAATCCCCAGGGGTAGATGAAATTACTACGGAAATGCTTAGAGATGGGAATGTTTCGGTTACCACTTGGATGACTGAAATTCTGAATATCTTTTATGATAAAGGCATGGTTCCTAAGGATTTTACCAGGGCTATTGTTATCCCTATTTTCAAAAAAGGTGATCGCAGTTCTTGTGATAACTATAGGGGTATCAGCCTACTCTCTGTTCCAGGTAAAGTTCTTTCCATGATTGTGCTTAATAGAATTAAGAATCTGGTTGACAGTCAATTGTGTGATGAGCAATGTGGATTCAGAAGTGGTTGGGGATGTGTGGATCAGATATTTTCACTTAGGCAGATTCTTGAGAAATGTTTAGAGTTTCAGAAACCTTTGGTTGCTAGCTTTGTTGATTTCAAAAAGGCTTTCGACTCTGTTGATCGTCATAATTTGTGGTTGATTGTGAGATCATATGGTATACCAGACAAGTTAGTTAACATTATGAAAGCTCTCTATAATAACACTGAGTCATGTGTGAGGGTTGGTAAGTCTTGTAGCAATTGGTTTAGCATTACTTCTGGTGTTCGACAAGGGTGCATTTTGTCTCCTTTTCTCTTTAGTTTGGTTGTTGATTATGTTATGCGAAATTCACTTCAAGGGAAAGCTTTTGGCCTTAAAATGGGCTGGAGATACGAAAATTTCTGATTTAGATTATGCTGATGATTTAGCCCTTTTGGCAAATGATGTTGATGAGATGAACTCTTTCATTCGAACTGTTGATGAGACTGGTAGTACAGTAGGTTTGGTTAGAAACAGAGAGAAAACTAAAGTGATGAAAATTGGTCAGGCAGGTTGTGATTCAGTTAATCTGAATGGTTGCAGTCTTGAGCAGGTGTCACAGTTTAATTACCTTGGGAGCTGCGTAACTGATACTGGTGATGTGCGGCAAGAGATTAACAGACGAATAGGTATTGCTGCCGGGACTTTTAAGAATCTATGGAGATTGTGGAGAAATAGGCGTATACACCTAAAGACTAAAATTAGACTGTATAATAGTTTGGTTCTTTCTAGGGTTAGTTATGGTAGTGAAACTTGGACACTTTGTAAACAAGATAACAGGAAACTAGATGCTTTTGATTCCAGATGCTTACGCAGTATCTTGGGCATTAGGTGGTTCAACTTTGTAACTAATGATGAGATTAGGCAAAGGAGTTTGCAACCTCCTTTAAGAAGCATATTGTGCAGAGAAAGACTCCGTTGGTTTGGTCATGTTGCCCGTATGAATAATTATAGATTATTATATTAATTATAGAATAATTATAGATTGGCGAATAGGGTTATGAACAGTGTGCCTCAGAAAGAAGGGGAGACCTAGGATGCAGTGGGCAGACAATGTCAAACAGGACCTTGTTAGAATTGGTGTGCAGTGGCCAGATGCAATAGATGTAGCTCAGGATAGACTTGCTTGGAGAAGTAAATTGCACGGTCTGGTTGGACCTCCGTAGCCCATGGCTGCTTGAGGATGATGATGATGATGATTATGGAGTAGATTAAATCTTAACTTAATCTAAACATTATATAGTACTAAACTAGATTATATACTAGTCATATGGTATATATATATATAAAAAAAAAACAACAAAAAAAAAAAAACAATCAGCTCACTGAAAACTAATGGATTTACTGATAGTCGTCTTTATCTGTATTGGCATGTTTAATATGTTGTTCTTCAGACAACCTCTTAAATTGTTCAAAGAGGAAAAGTCTGGAGTGTGTGCTGTTCTTCCTGGGAGGAATGTCCACACTCACAGGTCTGCTAGTGAGAAGGCTGTTGTTCCTTCTCACTAGTTGATCTTTGAGATCGCTATCATGCTGGGGCACTCAGCTGATTAATAGACACTCAGCTGTGGCATTAGTTACTGTGTCTGAGGATTTTGAACTTTATGTTCCTATTAGTGCTGAGCTGGTTGATTATATTATATACCTGCGACTAGGCATTGCTAGATGTTTAGTCCTGATTTTGCAACCTCAAAATGATTTTACAAAAAAAAAAATCCCTATTTTTACATCTCACCTGAATTTCACTTCGAATTTTGTCAAGTTGTCTCCTTAATTTTACAAAACCAATCCCAATTTTCATAACTTGTCTGCATTTTACCAAGTAGATTTTAATTTTGCTAACTCGCCATAATTTTACAGAAAAAAATCCGAATTTTTACATCTCATCCGAATTTTGCCAAATCCCCAAGATTTTGCTAACTCTCCTTAATTTTACAAAAAAGAAAAATCCCAATTTTCACAACTCACCTGGATTTTAGAAAGTTCCTTCGAATTTTGGCAACTGATTTACTTTAGAGGGAGAGCTTCTCTCCAATAGCTACCCCCCTGGAGTGCCTCCATTCTACTAAACCATTGGGCATATTCTTCTGCAATTATTTATGTTGTATGAGAAACCAGGACATGCCTGATAAAGCTTCTAGTATCTCTGTTCTTTGTAGAGAAGCCTGCTACTTTAAAAAAAAAAATAGCCAAACACATTCCATCATTGAGTTGGGTTGTTTTACCTCTGAGCATCACTTTTTTTGCACACCATGGGCTAAATGGCCAGGTCACAAGGACACTGAAGGCTCAGAGAATGTTGGGGGAGGGGACCCACTGGAACAGCTGTTGGGAGGCAGATTGTAGCCTCCTGTCAAGGAGATCCAGCGTGTTCTTCAACATGCACAAGGTATGGCTCTCCCACACATGGGGCCATGGCTTAATGTCCCCATCCGATGGATGGCAGCCTTTCCAAGCCCATCAGTGCCCCCTACTGACCGTGGGCAGGGCGAGGAGTTTTGCGGAGAAAAATCTCAATGCTGACCCAGCTGGGAACTGCAGATTACGAGCTTGGCACGTTACCAACTGAGCCTCCCCCCCTTATAATCATAGGTACTTTTAAAAATAAGTCAACACTAAATTTAGATGAAAAGTATTACCTTTTTCTTAAAGGGTGTATTACGACGATTGCCTTGATAATAAGCAGAACTGTCAGCAGTGTTATACTTGGATCTTTTCTTTTGGCCACCATATCCATACCTATCATCTTTGAACTTCTTCTTAAATTTGTTTCTACAAATGAAATAAATAAATACTTGCATTCTTTCACTTCCCAATAAATGGAAAACACTTTTTATAATGACAACCATTTTTCATATGAATGATTTTCAAAAAATAATAACTAATATTATGCTGCAAACAAATATAAAATAAAATTTCAATCTGAAAAATTTCTTTTTTTTTTTTTCAATGTTAACAGTTTAATAAAAAGTTTTAGCATGGAGTCAATTAAGATCTTGAATGATGATCAGGGCTCTCATACAAGATGTCTGGCAGGCAAATTAATATAATCCTTTGTTTCTTCTAACATTTCCCTCTAAAATATTGCACTTCACATCATAGTACTCAAATTAAATTATTTTAGTATGTCAAAAACAAATTTCATAAAAGCAAAAATAAAAACATTTTATGTTTATATTATGCAGCAGTTTATATAAGATTATTTCAAATGACTTGTAATTATGCAATATATGAATGGCTTTAAAAAAACTGCATCTATAGAGAGCATATTATTGGCATAAAAATACATTTCACTTATACAGGGCCTAATATGGCAGTCCTGTGGGAAAGCTATGCTCAGAAATTCACATTCAGGGAGATTTGTATTAGGGGATCTAGAATTCACAAAAAATCCTGGAGAACACGACTATTTTGATTGATTATTTTTTAACAAAATTCTAAAGTTTATTTGTTGATATGATTCGGCATAGTTGGCAAAAGGCCTGGACTTTTCTCAAAGTATGGTACAGTCGCTCAAAAAAGTATCCGAACACTATGGTTGATTAAAAAAAAATCAGAAAAAATACCTGGCAATGATTTTTTTAGAAATTAGTGATCTGACAACCTTCGTGTCACGTGACACGAAGGTTGCCAGATCACTAATTTCTAAAAAAATCGTTGCCAGATATTTTTTCTGATTTTTTTAATCAACCATAGTGTTCGGATACTTTTTTGAGTGACTGTACTTAGAAAAATTACAAAAAAGAGTAATTTTCTTGTTTCAAGTAAAAAAAAATTGTTATTCAGAAATAAATAGCCTTTCTATTCATATTCATTATAATTATTTCCATCTATTAGTTTTTTAAAAATAAATTTTTATTTGCATTACCAGATGCCTATGATTGTAAAATATCACTATTAAAATAAAATTAGTAATCTTTTTTGTTAAATATCTTCAGAAAATCCAGAATTTAATGCTGATTATTTGGCAACAACATGCCATAATTCAATTAACTAATTATTTGGAAAAAGAGTAAATTTTTTTTTAGCTGAGTATATAAAAAATAGCTTGGCCTCTGGATGTAAAACACCTTTTCAAGCTGGGCCCTGGAAAGGTAAATTGTGCTAGTTGTACATAATAATGTTACTGCTGTGGGCTGTTGATTATCTGCCCTACAGGAAAATTAAAAATTTAAACTAATCTACAAGCATATTATTTTTAATGGCTTTTCACTTTGATATAGTGAAAATATAGATTGGATTATGCAGTTATGGCTTAATGTTGGAAAACATTATGAATGAAAACAGTTAAATTATATATTAATCAAAAGCAAATTTTTCCCAAATAATATAATAATTACCTGAAACAGGATTTTTATTTTTTCAATGATTCTTTTCAGTGTGGTTATTTTAACACAGATAGTGTTATACAAGGTATTGCCAGTTTCAGCATAATTTTGCTAAGGTCAAGTTGGGGTTATATTCTAAATTTGATTGTAATAGCATGCCACATGGAGTAGGAGTTGGATCAGTCAGTATCACGCTACGCTCATAATCTGCAGCTACAGGTTGAACTTCTCACATTCACAGGATTATCTGAACTAGTTATGAAATGGGGGAACACTTTCTTGGCTTTTTTTTTTTTAACCAAATGATGCATTTTTCATATGGGTATTGTATTTTGGCGATCTTGTGCCAAAAAGTTTGCACAATAAAGCAAAAAATGGCTCAACTAGACCATTTAAAAGCAGCATGGCTAAACTTATGCAGTCACTCCATATGGCAGATGCTTCATCATCATATGCAGTCATAAATCATTTAACGTCTACTGTACTTCTTACAACAAATTCAACTTTAACTGCTGGTTTAAATATGATCTATACAGAATGGACAAATTATTATATACATCCCAATAACAACATGCAAAGCAGAAGTATAATGTCGTCACATGGGATGCTGAAACTGGCAATGCCTATAAATAAAGCAGGTCTCTAGACATTGGAAACCAGTCATGGAAAAGTCATCATGGGTAAAGGCAGCAACATGAGTTTGACTGTGGCCAGATAGCAGGTGTGAGGAAGGCCGGTTGTTCAATTACTGCAACTGCTGAATTTTTGGGATTTCCACATCAGACTGTCGCACATGTATATCAAGACTGTGAAATATGGCAAAACCTCCAATCAGCAGGAGAAATGTGAACATAAACGTGCAATTGACTCTCAATGTTAGCACAGACTGTCTCACATCGTTACAAGGAATTGTACAGCTACCATGGAGCAGATAACATCAGAATTGAACGAGGTGCATCCATAAGCTTAAGCACAAAGACTATTTGTCATACCATGAAAAAAATAGGCTATGGCAATCGATGTCCACATTATGTCCCCTTGTTGACTGTGAAGCATCAAAGATTAGGCTGCAATTTGCAAAGGCCTATGGCAACTGAAGTGCAGAGGACTAAACACATCTGATCTGATCTGACAAATCACAGTTTCAACTCTATCACGCTGATGGGAGGGTGCATGTGTGGCGTAAACCTAATGAGCAATGGACCCAGCTTGTCAAGTTGGGGTCATACAGGCAGGTGAAGGTGGTGTAATAGTTTGGGGTGTGTTTACAGGCGCTTCCTTGGAGCCTCCCGTAACCATCAAGAACTCCGTCACCAGGTATGTGAACATCCTAACCAATTTGTAACAATTCTCTTTCTCTTTCTTCTATGATGCCTCTTTTCTCTTTCTACACCATGATGCCATCTTTCAACAGGACAATACCACACTGCATACTTCCCGAGTGGTGACCAATTAGCTCCAGGAGTATTCAAGTGAGTTTACCACACTTGAATGGCCCCCTCAATCAATGGACCTCAACCTCTTAATTTATGGAACGAATTGGAAAGATCTGTTTGAGCCCGCCAACCCCTACAGGCAACTGTGGATGCTCTATAACAGGCAATCCTTGCTTCATAGGCAGCAACACCACATCCATGTTTTCAACAGCTGAGTTCTTACCAAGATGTCTACCTGTTGTTGTAAGGGCAAAAGCTGGAGCAACAGATCATTAGGTAAGTGTATATAATAATTGTCCATTCAGTGTATTATAAACCCTATATTTTGCCTTTAGCTACATTTGTCAATTTCCTTTTCCAACTCGAGTTCTTTATATGTTCAAGACACAATTCAGATTCTGCTGTTTACTCAAGTCGCACGTTCTTTGTATCTGTATCACAACCCCCAAGAAAATTAAGATGAGAAATGTTTACCAATATCAACCCTTCCACAAAACTGATCATCACCTATTTTCTCAATTTTCATCACTTTTTCTGCATTAATCACCAAAACCTGCAAACTTCATTGCATTCCTTGCTAAAAACACTGATGAAAGTGCTCTCCTAAAAATAATTTTGCTAAGGTCAGATCATCAGTATAATCTTTAAATCATCTTTAACCCTAGTTTCTGCTACAGCATCTCAGAGTTTATTACCTAAATGAACAAGAAAGCTAACAAAATGCAACCTTCTAAATTTGATTGTAATAGCATGCCACATGGAATAGGAGTTGGATCAGTCAGTATCACGCTACGCTCATAATCTGCAGCTACAGGTTTAAGTCAAGGTGATGTAAGAACATGGTGAAATTAGTCTCTAATGAGGAGATCAGCTGTGTCAACTTCGAGCTTTATCTCTGCTAAACCACTGATATCCCATCCCTTTTGACCGAAAGAAAGGGGACATTGCCATTGGCCAGAAAGGAGATCTAATGAACATGGAAAGGCTTCCTTCTGTCAGATTGAATGTAAACTCATAGCCCTGTGTGCAGAAGAGCTATATTCTTTGTATGTTAAAGGGCATGCTGGGTGGTCTTGATGGAAGCTTCCTTCTGTCTCTGCACAGTTGCTCTATGAATCTCCTTCCTCAACATTCTCTGAGCCCTTAGGGTTCTTGTGACCTAGCCATTTAGTCCATTTAGATGTAAAACAGTCCAAATGCATGCTGTATTAGCAGTCATAAGTAAGTTTGAGTTGTTGCCTGATAGCGCTATTATGTTAACCAAAGTATTCAATGCCCCCCATGATTGCTTACAAATTTTATTAAGTAATAAAATCAAAAGCTTGAAATCACTGCAATGGAAAGATTTTGGGCTTAAATGGTCTAGAGATCTGAAAATTTCTAATTTAGATTATGCTGATGATTTTGCTCTTTTGGCAAATGATGTTGATGAAATGAATTCTTTCATTAGAGCAGTTATTGAGACTGGTAGTAGAGTAGGTATGAGGATAAACAGAGAGGAACTAAAAGTGATCAAAATTGATCAGGCAAGCTGCGGTTCAATTAATCTGAATGGTTGCAGTCTTGAGCAGGTGTCAGTTTAATTATCTTGGGAGACACCTAAGAGACACTGGTGATGTTCAGTATGAGATTAGCAGAAAAACAGGAATTGCTGCCGGGACTTTTTAGAATCTATAGAGAATGTGGAGAAATAGGTGTATACACCTAAAGAAAAAAATTAGACTGTATAATAGTTTGGTTCTTTCTAGAGTTAGTTATGGTAGTGAAACTTGGGCCCTTTGTAAACAAGATAGCAGGAAACTTGATGCTTTTGATTCTAGATGCTTATGCAGTATCTTGAGCATTAGGTGGTTCAGCTTTGTAAGTAAATGATGAGGTTAAACAGAAGAGTCAGAAACTCCTTTGAGCAGCATTATTTTTCAGAGAGAAACTCCTGTGGTTTCACCATGTTGCCTGTATGGATAATTATAGATTAGAAATAGGGTTATGAACAGTGTGTCTAAAGGCCTCAGAAAGAGGGGGAGACCTAGGATGCAAATGGCAGATAATTTCGAACAGGACCTTATGCAACAGATGTAGCTCAAGATAGATGAGTTTGGAGAATTAAATTGCACAATCTGGTTGAGCCTCCATAGCCCATTGCTGTTTCAGGATGATGATGAGTAACTACAAGTTTCTGGTATTAACTTTTCTCAGGAATCTGCCTGAATGAAATTTTTTTGTCTATGCAGCTACTACCACTTTATGATCTATATGGTTCATCTCAAATTTGTACATTAGTGAACTGTTTATATGTAAAAAATAGTGGAAATCTGAAAGATAATAAGCAAAATACTCACTCAGAAACTTACTTCTTCTAAAACCCAGTATAGCAGTAAATAATATTAATCTTCAAGGGCCCATGTCTTGTATACAAGTTGACAACAATGCATATAAGTTCTTGAGTATAATACATAAAACTTTGATTTTCTTTTAATTGCAAACAAAAAAAGTCATTAAAATAAAACTTGTCTTTTTTTGTTAAATATTTTAAGAAAATCAAGAATTAAATGCTGATTAATTTGGCATATAACATGCCATAATTTGGCAAAAAAGTTGTAAACTTAATATTTTTTTTTTGACTGAGCATAGGGAGAAAATAGCTTGGCCTCTGGATGTAAACCAGTTTTTTCAGGTTGGACACTGGAAGGGTTAACCAGTAGAGTAAGTAAGATTAGTAAGATTTTATTTTCACATATTCACAATACAACAAAATACAAGTAATTGATGTATAATCCAGGAAGCCTTATACTAAAGGATGCAGAGTGGTGGATTTTTTTTTCATACTTGCCCATTTCCATACACTGGACTGGAATAGCATTGCTATGAACGAGTTTCTGTTCTACACAAATCCCAACTAACCTCATGCCAAAGAAGGTTGCATAGCACAGCTTTAGTGAAAACAAGTATCAAAAGTGTGCATAATGCAAAATAATATGAAGGTACAAGTTTTATATGCATAAATTTCAATTTGAAATTTAGAAGATGAAACATTAAGCTTGAATATGTTAAATAGTTTCTTCCCAAATACCGCATCTGATTTAGTAATTGCATCTGTTGATTGGTTATTTTTTAAAAATTTTTTTAAGTTGACTTGTTTATCTGACAGCACAGTTGGCTAAAAGCCTAAAATTTTCTCAAAGTATGGTACCGAGAAAATGATTACAAAACAAGCGAAATATTTACTTAAAACCAAATTTTTTTTAGTTATTCCCATATATATACATAGCCATCCTATTCATGTGCATTGTAATCATGTCTGTCTATTAGTTTTTTTTTTAAATAAATTTTTATTTGCATTGCCAGATGCATTTTTTAATAATTTTTTTAGATTATGCTCACTTGATACCCAGTTTTTTTTATATCAGCAAAATCATGCCACAACTGAATATTAAAATGCTATTCTATAGTTGCAAAATATAAATATGCCAGTGCAATAATTCTAACAATTACATACAACACATCTGAAAAAAAAATTTAAATAATAATTTATATTATGAAAATCATAAAATAGTTACCAAGGGGCTCTATACACTTGTTACACCTCTCTTTTAATCATTAAAAGCATTCTTGAAGCTCCTCCAAAGTTCTCTCTTTGAGTTGTGCATTTTGCACAAATTTTCAGAACTTTCTTTTGCAAAAAGGGGTTACTAAGATCAAACAGTTATTTGCCAGATTCAGCTCCAGCTAACTTATTTTCTTTGTGAGGTTCAAAATGAAGATGAAATGGAAGCAATTTCATACTATAAGAATGTGATTGACCATCTCAAGCACATAACTTTAGGAGAATTTTGAGAATGCTTTCATTGATTAAAAGGGATATGAAACAAGCATAGAGTCCCAAGATGACTTTTTGAATGGTTTTCATAGTACACACTTTTTCTGAACATTTGCTTTTATTTTAGAATTCTCACATTACTTTCAAGACGCACTGTGTGCTGATTAAGTAAACATTCAAACTACAGACATTCTTTTCAATTTCCGAAAAAAAATTATCATTTTCTTATATTACAGAAAGTTTAGAACTATTAACAACTATGTTAATTTTCTTTTTAAATTTCCATTCCAAAAGATATAATTTTTATTTCATATTTCATACCATTTGTCTGTTCAATAATGCCATATGATAAAAGAAAATCGATTTCTTTAGAATACAATATGCTTTTATGGGCTATTAGTAAAAAGAAAAGCCACTATTTGCAATATTCTGATATTTTAATTAAAAAGATTATTAGAAAACATCTATGCCCATAAATTGAACTTACTATAACTTAAATTTATATGTAAACAAATTTACAATAAAAAAAAGTATCCAAACATTTGAATTGTCTATATAGACATATCTGCTACATAAGGTAAGTTGGAAGCATGATGACACAGACAATCTGATGTCAAACTCTCTATAACTAAATCTTGGTGCTCATCTTTTTACCTATCTCCCTATTGTTTTTGGCTTTTGTTGGTTGGTGAATCTGACAAAACCATCATATCCTTTGAATGGTTTCTCAGATATCTTTTGTATGGTTGTTCCACTATATCTTTTGAATGTGATGGAGAAACTTAATGGTTTATGTGTCAAATGAAAGTTTGTGATGTAGAGGGAGTGTCATAGGCTATAAAAAAAATCGACCCCCATGCTTTCTTCCCCCCTAAAAGAGGAAAATATGAAAAAAGTAACAGGTGATACATCAAATGAATACTTCTGATGCAGGGAATGTCATAGGCTACGAAAAATTGCCCTCTATGCTGTCTTCCCCCTTAAAAAAAGGGGGAAAATGACAATGATTGTTCCTCCATATCTCCTGAATGCAAGTGCAGAAAGTAACAAGATATGTACCAAATGAATGTTTTTAACGTGGAGTGTCGTAGGCTATAAAAAACTGCTCCCCTATACTTTCTTTCCCCCTAAAAATGGGGAAATATGAAAACTACTGTTCTGCTATATCTCCAGAATGTGAATGCCAAAAGTAACAAGCTATATGTCAAATGAAAGTTTCTGATGCAGGGAATGTTGTAGGCTATGAAAAAATGACGCCCCCTGCTTTCTTTCCCCTAAAAAAAAAGGGGGGGGGGGAATATGAAAATGATTGCTCCCCTATATCTCCTGAACAAGAGTGTGCAAAGTAACAAGCCATGTGGTAAATGAAAGCTTGTGACATGAGAAGTGTTGTAGAATATAAAAAACTGACCTCCCTGTTTTCTTCCCCCCAAAAATGGGATATGTGAAAATCATTCTACTATATCTTCTAAACAAGGGCATACAGTTACGAGTTAGGTGTCAAATGAATGCTCATATAATGATGGTCAAACTATTTCAAATTTTGCCCCCACTATTCCCCCTAAAAAATCAAGGGCGGGGGCAGATTTTTGCAGGGTTCAACTTTAATGATTCATATCTAAAATAAAAGCTTGTGACGTCTCCAATGTCATGGGTTACCTCAAACATGATTTGTTTTTAGTGACAACAAAAAAATATATAAATTAAAAAAAAAACTATATTCCTATTGGTGCCCTTGAAAATAGAAAATAAACCTAAAACATATTGATGGTGCAATCAGTCACCGAGTTTGTATTCAGTTTGAAGGAAGATAAGGCACCAATTTACCTATTCGACAAGATTGCAGGTGCCCTATCTTCCTTTGAAGTGAATACGAACTCAGTAACTGATTGCACCATCAATATGTTTTAGGTTTATTTTTACTTTTAAGGGCACCTATAGGAAGACAGGTATATTTTAAATTTTTTAATTTACATCCCCCCCCTAATTTTCTCATCTCTTAGGGAGCAAATAGCATACTTTCCAGTTGGATGCCTTTTTCTTCTTATAAGGAATACTTTCCAGTAAGGAAGGGATGTTCACAGTGAGTCTTACCTGACTTAAAACCAAATGTAAAACAAAAAAAAAACAATGTAAAATATCACCTGTTACATGTCAAGTCTTCACTTTGTCAACGATACATTTTAAAGGTTACGAAATACTATAGCATGGTAAAAAAAAAAGAACAATCAGTTGGAAAAAAATAAATGAAATCTTCCTTTGCAGAGCTCAAGATACCCCTGAGCTCTACAATTTCAGAACAAAAACACTGCCCAAGTTAATACCAAGCAAAACATGAGAGAGGTTAAAGAAAACTTTTCAAATGGTATCAAAATGAAGCTTACTTATTTTGAAGCTTGTTATTTGAATTCTTCAATTCTGAAATCCCCTCAAGCAACTTTGAATGGTCCTTCTGTCCTGTGAATGTGCAGTGTTTACATTTGAAATTATACATAAAAAAGCTTTCTAGATATTTTAAGTTTCAAAATTTTGTTCACTAGTGTCATAATATTTCTGGATGTCAAAGATAAATATCTACTTTAATTTTAGACTTTTAAAACAATATATGTTCTCATTTTAACTAAAATTAACTTAAAAACAATATCACTTTTCCCATTTAAAGGAATACTTAAAGGAACTTTAATACAAGCTAGTGACAAAGATGTACACTGCTCTACCAAAATATGATAATTTCAAAATTTATTTTAATGGTAATCTAACTTCAAAGATCTAAAACTTCTAAAATATGCACCCAAGAGAAGCAGCTTGACTCAACCAGCCCACATTTCCTGTCCAAAAGAGCTAACAAAGATTCTAAACAAAGGCAATGTTATATTTGGTAGAATTTTGAGGGGGTACTGCACTTCAAACTGATGTGTAATGGAAGAATATGAGTTATGATTGAAGATAAATTAAAAATAACAATCAAATCCATTTAAATCTCGATTTTCAACAATATTTTTACTGTGTTTAAACAGTTTATAGAAGCTGGAATATTTAACAATTTATCTTGCTTTAAAAAAATTCCTAATTGTGAAATATTAAAATAATCATTGCCTAAAACTTCTAAAATGTGTATTTTATTAAATGGTTTAAAGCACTACTTATTAAGTTTTAATTAATTTCTGAGGCAAATGTTTTTGTAAAAAATTTCACAGAATGAATAACTCTAAATACAGAAAGAATAGTGTTGTATATAAAGATTTAAATAGATTTACAGATCTTTGAATTATCTTCGGTTATATTTTTTCACAAAAGCTTATTTAAGAAGTTACTGCATATGAGCTATTATTGACATAGCATTTAAATACTTAAAAAGTATCCTTCTGAGTGTAAACTGATATTATGGATTTCAGGATTATATCATATGTGCTTCATATCAAATTACTAGAGAATTTGCATTAGATGATTCTGAGTAATTATTTTGATCTTGTTCTTAAAATTAAATTTGATAGAATTAAACAACTAGATCTGTGAACTCATTACAATTTATCTTATTACCAACTATGTTAATAATCATAATGAAGAAAAATTAAAGTTTTCCCTTCCAGAAGACATTTAATATGACTTGGCATATATACAGTTTTTAATTTAAAGAAATTTTTCCCTGGAGTATTAAGTGAAACAGCTTTGCTTTTTTTTCTTCTCCTTTTCACTTAAATTCCGAGATTATTCTGCTGTATCAACTTGTATTTATGTAAATTCCACTGATTTTTGCTTCAATCTTAATTCTGCTTGCAGAGATTTTTCCTGCCGCTTTACTTAGTTTTTAAATAACAATTTGCAACTGTTACTCTAATTGTTTAATGCATTGTGGACTTTGATGCACTGAAAATAAGGTTTTTATTTTCGTGATCAGTGCATTATAACCTGAGGTATTTAAATTTTCAATTTAACTTTTTTATTAAGCACGTGGTCAGAGTTTTCAGGGTCATCAATTTATTTTTCCAACACTCTTGTGTGTTGAGACAACAATTGTTTGGTCTGAATAGAAGTGGTCATCATAACCAAGACTGAATTTTGTGTGGCTAGTTCTTATCAGGAATAGATTTATCCTTTACATTTAACAGGAAGTCCTAAGAGTTTGTTTCATATGTAACAATCATAACAGGCCTCTCACAAATGCTTATTACATATCTTAACAAGCTGCACATTGAATTTGTGTTGACACTGACACTGTATCACTCATTTCTAATTTTTCATCTGATGGGAATGAATATGAAATATTGCTTTTCTTACTATTTGAAACTCATACACTTTGCTGCTGCACAGTTGGGCATGATCAAAAAGCAAAAATTACCTGAAAGACTTCACAGAAAGAAATCATCACCAAGGCAAGAACAAAGATCAAAACGAAAGAACAGATGATTATTCAAATTCTTTAACTCAGCTATTGTCCATGGTCAATGGCTATCCTGGTTGTGATGTCATGAAGTGCACTCTCTAAACAACACTAGAATGGCCTTGGTTAAAACATAGCCTTTTGACACCACCTTATATATTGTTATATACTATATATATATATACTCCCCTTTTGACACCCATTCCAGTTGCAATGTCAATCATGGCCCACAGATCAGGGAAGTTCTCTAATCTGTATTATCTCCTTTACTCTGAAGTTTCCAATTCTAAGTAAACCAATTAGTGTTTAATTGGCTAGAGCTGGGATAGTTTGAATAAACACCCATTTTGAAACAATTAAACAGCTTCAACTCTGTAAAATAATTTAGGTGTGAACTTTGCCATGTGTTCTGTCTGGAAATGTCAGCTTAAGTCATAGATTTCCTCAGACTGGTGTGCAGGTGAGACCACAAGCAAGCACAGATTAGGGAGTAGGCTATATTTAAAATATATCAATTCTGTTTGGTCGGAATGTATAACTCAGTAACCCTAATCATTAATATTAAAAATCTCTTGCTCAATCAGAAAAAAAAGTTACCTTACTGCAAAACGCAAAAGTTTTGAACCTGAAAAACCAAAGGTAAGGAGCCGAGACTGATTCTGATTTGTTCAACATGTAATACCTGCAAGTTCAACAGAACAATGAAGCTTGCATAATACAAATTAGTTAATAGAGAAAAGGGCAACTTTTTTCACAATCTTTCTTTTAGGTTGACAATGACTTCCCCATATGGCTCATGTGGTCAACAATTTTCTTGAAAGTGAAGGTGACAGACAGACAGAGATGACAGAGAGCTACCCAGATCCTTAGAACTGAACCTAATTTAGCAAGTGTAAGATGCCCTGGAGATTGCTAGTGGAATGCTACCTAAAAAAAATTTGTCATATACCTAGAAAAATGTTGCCAGTCACTGTCCTTAGAACGCCTGTTCACTGCTATTTTTAGGACTATTTTTAGAAAATAGTTGCTGAAGTTTAAGAGTTCCAGATTAAAACCTATCACATTTCAAAATAAATTAAAAAAAAAAAATCATTTTACAATTGTCTTAGCTTTATTGTCAGTGCAAACAGATAAATGATGACATCAGAGAGAGAAATTTGTGCTTATATATGGTGGCAGGGAATACATTTAAAAGGCAAAGAAATGAGAGTTTGAGCTGTTGTTTAAGGTTTAAAGAGCACATAAAATATTAAAAATGGATAATAGATGAAAACAAAGCAAATGATAGTTAAGGTCATAAAAATCACTACTTCTTTGCTGGTGTGCTTATTTTTATGTCTATGTTTTACAATATATATAGAGTTCAACAAAATTTAAGTATGGCAATATGCAGTTAAACTAGAAAAAAATTTACCTTTTTTATATTTATTTAAGGAGCTAATAATCTGTTTTTTCTCACTCTGCCTTTTTTGTAAGACTTCTTGTTGTATCTGGAAGTAGAAATCATTCTAAATGTACTGCAGATATTAGATTTCAAAATACCTTAAATTCTCATTACAATAAAGTTTTATTCAACACATAGCAAATACATCTAATAATTAAATATTTCATAAAATCTGTTGTATACAAATTTATTTTCAACATACATACATACATACATACATACATATAGTAGAATAGTAGTAGTATTACAGAGTTCAAAGCTGTTTAATTATTTCAAAATTGGTGTTTATTCAACCTATCCCAGTTCTGGCCAATTAAATGCTAATTGGTTTACTTAGAATCAAACTTCAGAGTAATAAAGAATCAATTCTGATATAATGAAATTTCTATAATGTGTCATAAATATCAATCCAATAAATTTGTGGAGGGAGACTTCATATGAACATTTTTATGACAAATTGTTACTTTTAATTTGCATTCACTGAAATGCTTTTAGTTAAGCCTTTGCTAGTAATAATGATGAAAGGCAGTTCATTATGCAAAATGATAGAAGTTAGCAAGTTTTACTGCAGAACAAGGATACATATATCAATTTCTCTTAATATGCAATGCAAAACTCCCTGCCCTCATTAGTAAGGGACACTGATGGGCTTGGAAAGGCCGTCATCCATCAGATGGAATGTTAAGTTATGGCCTCATGTGTGACAGTCATACCCTCTGTACTTTAAAGAACATGCTGGATGGCCTTGATGGGAGGCTGCCACCTGTTTCCAGTGGACCCTCCCTCAATCTTCTCTGAGTCATAGGGAACCATGTGACCTGGCCATTTAGCAAAAAGTGCTGCTGAGAGGTAAAACAACCAAATCTTAATGTACAGATGTCTGCACTGTAGAGAACCCAGTTTAAATCTCAGAAAATGCAGTGTTTGTATTGCCTTTATGTTGATATCTCACCTATTACAGAGGTGAGATCAGAGGTTTAATATAATTTATAGAAAAGATTTCGTGGCAAAGACTATGAAGACTGCATAATACAAATTAATAAATGGGGAACAAAACCAAATTTTTTCACAATTGACTCAGTTTTTAACATTATCATCCAAATCACAGGCATGAACTTTGGTAAAATGCAGTCCTTCCTGATGAGTAACTAGATCTATGGGATCAGCAAATTTTTTTTCAACTGGTCATTTCTGTTTCAAGTGCAATGAAAACACTAGGCCATTTGTGATGTCACTTATAATTTCTTCAAATAATCACTTTCAAGTGTAACAACTACTTTTTAAATGAAATCGAATTATGACTACCTTCAGTATGTTTTATATTGACTGTTTTATACAACACAGGGTTATAATTTATTAACTGAAGTACATTGGCACCAAATAGTAGAAAACACAGGAAAAGAACAAGTCATCATGGTGATGCAAAGAAAATGGTGAAATGAAGTGATTACACAATGCATGTAAACTGAAGAGAATGGGTTGGGTTGTTTTATCTATGAGTGGCACTTTTTTTAACACAATGGGCTAAATAGCCAGGTTACAAGGACTCCAAGGGCTCAGAGAAGGTTGGGGGAGGGGACTCACTGGAACAGCTGTTGGGAGGTAGATGGTAGCCTCCCATCAAGGCCATCCAGCCTGTTCTTTAACGTGCACAAGGTACGGCTCTCCCTCATATGTAGTCAAGGCTTAATGTCTCATCTGATGGATGGCAGCCTTTCTGAGCACGTATCCCCTACTGACCATGGGCAGGCAGGGCAGGGAGTTTTGCAGAGATAAATTTCATTGCTGACCCAGCTGGGACTCTAAGCTGGGAACTGCAGATTACGAGCCTGGCAAGCTACCAACTGAGCCACCCTCCAAGGAGAGTGATGATAGGAATAAAATTACATTTAATTTCCCACCATTGTTTATGTGTCCCCCCCTACTGTTACTAGACTCAGATATTAGTTTAATGACAATAAGCGAAACTGTTTTTTTTATGAGTTCAATGTTACAGTTTTCATAAGAATAAAGTTCATTTCATTTAGTCTCTACTTCTTAATGAGAACACCAAGGCAGTAGCTTGGTTCTAGTTCTCCCAAAAAAGTAAATTCAATGAAACATTCTTAAACATCAAAGTTAGAACAAAAATTATCCTGAGTCATGTGGGATACATTTACCATACTATGCTATTGATGATGTCAGATGTTCTGACTAATGAACTACTGATTTCTGATCAAGATTTCCTCTAATAATGATATGGAATTTCCACTAGCAGTTTACAATTGCAAATATATGTCACATGAAGGCAGGGTTGGATTGTGTTACCTCTGAGTGGCATTTTTTGCATATAATGGGCTAAATGGACAGGTCAAAAGACCCCAAGGGCTCAGAGAAGGTTGGGGGAAGGGGACCCACTGGACAGCTATTAAGAGACAGATGATAGTCTCCCATTAAGGCCATCCAGTGTGTTAACATGCACAGGGTATAGCTCTCCTATACACAGGCCACAGGTTTAATGCTCTATCTGATGGGTGACAATCTTTCCAAACCTACTGGTGTCCTCTACTACAGAAGGATTTTTTTTTTATCTATTGCAAAACACTCCGGTTTTACAGGAGATAAATCCCAATGCTGGCCCAAGCACGAGACTCAATCTTGGGAACTGCAGATCATGAGCCTGGAGCACACCGACAGAGCCACTCCTGCCCCATGAAGGCAGGCACTTCTGCTTCAACAGTATCATGAAGATAATTAAATCACACTGAGTCACAGCATCGCCTTTAGCAAACAGCTGTAATTCTTATTTTCCTGCCAACTTTCAAAGTGTATGGACATCTTGCTTTGCATTTATATATCTGACTATTATTTGCTTTCTTTATTGTCTTTCGTCTTACACGAAATGCTTGATTGTATTTTTGGATATGCCTGGCAGCCATATTTGTCATTGCAACACATATTGTCAGAATATTTTGTTTCACATTAACATTCTCTAAAGTTCTATCTGATCATGAAAGGTAACTAGTAGCTTTCAATTATGAACATATTTATGAACATATTCAGAAGTCAACGTGTTTGTTGACTTATCTTCTGAATTTAATTATTGGATGTAAGTGAAGTTTATTTTGCATCTACAGAAGAAACTAGTATACTCAGTATATACACAGTCATATCAGAGTAATATGACCACCTACCTAATAATGGGAATAACCACCCTTGGCCCAGATGACAGCAGTTAGACGGTGTGGCATGGATGCAATGAGCCGTGGAAAGTTGCCACAGGCGCTCGTGCCCATTCAGACTCCAGCAGAGCATGGAGGTTCTGGAGATAATGTAGTTCTGGGTCTGCACACTGAACCTACCGATCCAAATGGTCCCACAAGTGCTCTATGGGATTGAGGTCGGGCAATTTTGCCAGCCAAGGGAGAACGGAGACATCGCTGTCATGTTCCTGGAACCAGTCACGCACCAGCTTAGCGACCAGGCATGGTGCATTGTCCTGTTGATAATGCCAGGGTAAATGCCCAACATGAACGGATGCATGTGGTCAGCAAGGATGGATAGGTAGCCATTGGCGTTCAGGAACCCATCCAGTGGTACCAGCAGTCCCAGGTCATACCAGAAAAACATCCCTCAGACATGCACACTGCCACCACTGGTCTGTACTTGACCGACAAGTGTGTCCAGGTGTTGGTTCTCGTGTGTCTGATGCCATATCCGCCACTTCTGTGGAGTAAAAACCTTGATTCGTTGGACAAGGCATCCCTTTTCCACCCTTCCACTGTCCAATGATGGTAGTCCTGTGCGAACTGCATGTATCATTGCTGATGGACCTTGGTTAACATGAGCGCCTTTACGCAGTGTTGAGTCTGGAGACCCATGAGTAACAGGGTTTGCTCTACTGTTATTGGGGACACGTACCTGGGTGCCCCAGCATTCGAGTGATCAATTGCTACACTGTTGCATGTCAATTGCCCTTTACCAAGCGACAGAGGCGACGTTCTCCTCTGGGGTCGACAGTTATAATGTCTGGAGGTATTCGGTGTGCCAGTGGTCCATTCTTGGTACATCTTTACTACAGCACCTCGCAAACAGCCCATGAAGTCTGCTGTTTTTGAGATGCTTCCACCCTTGTGAGGTAGCCGTGATCATTCCTTTTTGAACATCCCTCAAATCACTACGTCTGCCCATTGTGCTCATGTTATGCACTATGGCTCATCTGTCTTGGCTGGCCACTTATATCCACGTGTAGTCGACCTTGTCATGTGCACTCTGCAACATGCCTGGGTGGGTACACTGTGATTCTGAGGGTGGTCATATTATTCTGATATGACTTTTGGGTTGTTTTACCTCTAAGCAGCACTTTTTTGCACACCATGGGCTAAATGGCCAGGTCACAAGGACCCCAAAGACTCAGAGAAGGTTGTGTGAGGGGACCTACTGGAACAGTAGTTGGGAGACAGATGGTAGCCTCCCATCAAGGCCATCCACAGTGTTCTTTAACGTGCAGAGTATGGCTCTCCTGCATATGGGCCCCCGGCTTAACGCCCCATCCGGCGGCCTTTCCAAGCCATCGGTGACTGTGGGCAGGGTTGGGAATTTTGTAGAGATAAATCTCAACGCTGACCCAGCTGGAACTCGAACCTGGGAAGTACAGATTATGAGCTTGGCTCGCTACCGACTGAGCCACCTCTGCCCCTTCTGATATGACTGTGTATATATTGTGGTGTTCCAATAAAAATATTATAAATAAGACTTCAGCATTGATTTGATGATTGTCATCACTTTTTAATAATAGATTCTTAGTAAAATTTAAAATCCATTTTATCAACTTGCTATACAGTAGATTATCTCTGTGGCCTAAATGCCTAATGCTAATATCACAGTTGCAGATTTTCAAAAAGCACAAGTTTCCCTTTATGCAACAATTTTTCACAAATTCAAACTCCAGGAAATATTCTATTAAGTATTTCTGATTGTGAGAAAATTTAACCATGCCTCCAAAACATTAACATAAAACTAGTAATGAAATTTTTTAAACACAACAAATGACAAAGGCCAGATATGAGAAGAGACAGTACTGTTACAGTGCTGAAACCAAATCAAAAAGAGGAGCTTTGATAAGCCAATCAAAAGGTTAAAGCAGTAACCCTGCTGTCGACTAATGTGAAAGAAAAGTTTTAATCCTTTTTCCACCCATTAGCCCAACCCAGATAACAATAGACATGTAAGAGACCAATTCCAGTTGTAATGCCAATCATGCCCACAGATTAGGAAAGTTATTATCTCATTCACTCTGAAGCTTCCAATTCTAGAATGCAAGAATAAAATCACCTTAAAACACTGGTATAGATTGATGTATGGTGTGAGTTTCTTCTTATTAGAAGTGCACTGTCCTAAATAGATGGAAAGGAATGGTAAATTTTAGATGAACAAACTTGATAATAATTCTGGAACATTGTAGAATCACTTGTTGTTGCCATGTAGTGGCAAAATCGAGCATAATATTAAATAACAAGAAATTGTCAAAGAATACACTTTAGTTAGTTTACATAGTAGAACCCTTTTAATGGTAAAGCTAGAGAATCTGATGAAATAATAGAATTTCTCATATATACACCTGGTAGTAATTTGTTAGATAAATATAGAGGAAAAATTGTCATTAGCTGGGTGGGATCTGAACCCACGACCTCCTCATAACATGCCAGGTGCTCTGACCACTGAACAATAATCTTCTATTAGTGGCTTTAAGCATTATATCATAGAATAGTCATTAGAAATGTAAGCTCACTGGACAGAAAATTAGTCATCGCCCACCATAAGAGGGTTACTTCCATTCAACAGAAACAGAGGGTTCACCAGTAATAAACGCATCCTACAAATAGATGTGCAGTGCACTACGGAGTTCATACAGTGACAAGTGGTTGTGTGTCATGTGTGTTAGTCACTCCGTGAAACATGGGTTGTGCCAAAGATGTGAATGAGTAGCAAAAAGGTGCTATTGCGTTTGACCGAGCCAAAGGGCATTGTGTACAAGAAGTTGCTGCCTTTGCATGTGTGTCAAAACGTACTGTCCAAAGGGTCTTCCAGCAGTGGTGTACATCGCAGTCCACCACTTATTATCGCCAGAACTGTGACAGAAAGACTGTGCTCATCATTAGGGACCACCGCAGTGTGTCACACACACTGTTAGGGCAAACCACTTTGCAATGAGGCAGGAATTGCTCCAGTCAGTCAATGCAAGCCTACAACAAGCTGTTTCTGAATGAACACTCCGAAGGGAACTGCACGCCATGGATATCTGGAGCAGAGTATCGCAGAAGAGACCCATGTTAACAGCTCTGCACAAGGCTGCATGTCTTTAGTGGGTGTGGTGCCACAAAGACTGGACTGTTGACTCTTGGAAGCATGTGATCTGGTATATTGAGTCACGTTTTTGCTTGTACTTGAATGATGCGAGGCAATGGGTACATTGTAAGCCGCATGAAGCCTCCCATGTGGACTGTGTGCAAGGTTCTGTTCAAGATGGAGGAGGCTCTGTGATGTTCTGGGGGTGTTCACATATGAGGAAATGGGTTCTTTGGTTGCGGTGACATCACACTTGAACCAGAAGGGCTATATGGAGCTACTGGACCACATGTTGCCTTTTGTGCAACATCTCCACAGTGAACAGCAGAAAGATACTCCAGTCTTCCAAGATGACAATTGTCGTGTGCACTAGGCTCGAAGTGTCGGATTGGCACAACAAGCATTCTGAAGCTTTCGAATATCTTGACTGGCTTGCCAAATAATGATTTGAATCCCATAGAAAACTTGTGAGACTATTTGGGGCAATGAGTGAAGCGTCGTCCCATCCATCTGGTCAATCTGGCCGAACTGTAGCATTTGCTGCTCAAAGAGTGGATGAATATTGATGTGCTCTACATCCGCACACTGGTGGTATCCATGCCAGAGAGAATTTTGGCTGGTCACATGGAGGCATTATGTGCTATTAGGTGACATTCAGCCAGGGTGGCTAATTTTTTGTCCGGTGAGCTTAGTTTATTGTAATTGAAGACTGTGGTCCAGACGGCACCTTCCAGTTTAGTGAACCAGAGTTAATGGCATTAAGCATTATATCATAGAATAGTCATTGGAAATGTAGTTGACAATAATTGAAGACTCTAGTCCAGAAGGCTAAAAATACCATGACGTTGGACACTTGGTGTGGGCTGGCTGTGTGCACTAAACTGGAAGGTAACCACAATTACAGTTGTAACATTTCCAATGACTATTCCATGGTATAATGCTTAAAGCCACTAATAGAGGATAATTGTTCAGCGGCCGGCAGCTCAGTGGTCAGAGCACCTGACATGCTATCAGGAGGGTGTGGGTTCAGATCCCACCTGGCTAATGACAATTTTTCCTCTATATTTATCTATTATCTAGATTTCTAAATATATATGTTCAACAAAATGATGGTAGGTTCTATATTAAGTTTTTTTTTTTACATTATTTATTTTCTATACTAGTTTTACCATCAAAAGGTTTTTACTATGTTATATGATGTGCTTTGACAATTTCATTATTTAATATTGTGCATAATTTTGCGACAAAGTGTTTCTACAATGTTCCAGAATTAATATCAAGTTTGTTCATCTAGAAGTTACCATTCCTTTCCATCTATTTAGAACTATAAGTGTATCTACTACTACATTAAATTGGACTTTGCTGAATTGTCTTCAACTTGGCTCATCTGTGCATTTCTAATAGCAAAAAACTTTCATACCCTACATCAATCTATACTGGCGGAAATTGAAAAAAGAACATCATTAACAATTGAAGCATAATCTACGAGATTTATTTAGTAAAAACAACTTGTTGAGAAAGGACAGTGATCACACGTGAAGTGATTCAATGTTTATTTTACCTTTTAATGAACTTTAATTGGACACACAAATGACCATCAGACATGCCTAAGCAGAATCGGCTTTCATCACTGGAGACCACAGACTGCAATTCTTCCCTCCAGTGAACTCGTTCTTTACACCACTGCAAAGGTGCTCAAAAGTGATGAGGTGACAGTGGTAGCCATGCCAGTGGATGCCTGCAGTCCTGCTTCCAAAAGACGATTGCACATCATTCTTGTAGACATCCATGGTACAACAGAGGATCAAATTTGTGATGCTGTAGCCATCTGCTCTGTCACCACCGCCCTCCTGATACACCTGATACACCAATCCTCTCAAGCGTCTATAACCCTGTGTTGCCCGGAACCATGTCTGTGAGTGTGCGAATGCTCTTCAGATCATTGACGTCACCATCGTACCACTGCTGATACCTCTCGTCCAATGTGGTGTGCAATTTGACAAAAAGAAACTGCTTTCCAAAGACCCACTACATGACCTCGCTCAAACTCTGCTAACTGAACAAATGTTGCACACCTGCATCATCCAGGCATCTTTTCTTCAAATAGCACTGAACAACATGACACAAGACAAATAACTTCTTTCTTCACACCCTAGTCCTTAAATACAAGCTGCACACATTTGCATGTTGTCGTCCTCAGTGACATCATTATTTCATCCAATGACTTTCAATCTTGGATCACAGTTTCTGCTGCCCTTAACTATTAACATATTATAATATCATATTCCTAAAAGAATTCCTTATGGGTGTTCTTTTTTCAATTTCCATCAGTGTATACTAATGTTTTAAGGTGATTTTATTTTTGAATTCCACAATTTACACACTGGGACTGTTGAGCTTCTGATTCTAAGCAATCTCATTATCATTTAGTTGTCCAGAGAATTGGGGATAGGGTCAATAAACACACATTTTGAAAAACTCTACAGTTATCAACTCTGTAAAAGAGCTTAGGTGTGGACCTTTACATATGTTCTGTCCTGAAATGGTCAGCTGAAGTCATAGACTTCCTCTGATTAGTGCAGGCGAGTCCACAAGCAAGCACAGATTAGGAAATGGGGCAGGGCTGCATTTTTAGTAAGAGTAAAATAATGAAAGAGAATAATTGTTTTAATTTAACCTTCTCTTTTGGACAAAAGATAAAAATACTGTAAAATTTGGGAGCAGAATTTTTGAAAGGATAAAATTTAAAATTCCAAAATTTGGATTTCCAATGATTTTTATTTTTAGATTTTAAACCAAAAGTAAGGTAAAAACCCAAAAAAATCTGAATAGTTGGCTGCTCTAAGATCTGATGTTGGTTCAACTGAAATTAATAAGAATCCTTTCCCACCCATATCCAAACATTTTTCTGTTATGAGTTTGATGTTGAAGAATGTTTTCAATGAATTTCAAATGAATCAACATCAGAACATTATTTATTGATCATCAAAGATGGGTTTCATTCCTGATGATTGAGGTGCCATAGCTAGCTTTGAAATCACAGTAGATTCAAACAGGAATGCTTAAAGTCGCATTGATGAATGATCTCTGATGATCTAGTGGTTATGATGTCTGGCATGCTTCTGGGAGAATTGGGTTTGGACCCCACTCAGGATGAAACCATTTTTTTTTTCAGCAAATTATATGAAGTGTTCCTTGTCAACAGGGCACACCACTGTGCATACGTCAGCTGTCAAAAGAAAGAGGAGAACCGGAAGCTGACTTGACCGCAACACCAACTTACTGAAGTCAACTCTGAGTAAGTAATTCTTTCATCTCTCTATGACAAATCCTTTGGACACTAACACCAGCAGCTGCTGTATATATGTACTTTTACATACAGCAATATAGTGAATCATTATGAACTCTTAGGACTAATTATTCTTACTACATTCCAAAATTTTCTTTGGCATTTAGTGATAATCAAATGATAAGCAGTAAATATTTGGTGTGTACTAACACAGTTTTTTTTGTGGGAAGGGACAATGCTACTAGATAACAAAAATACACTAAAAAATAAATTTTGAAACATATAATGATTGGATGTCACTATATTCATTGCCATTTTGGCAAAACTTACTTATACAGCTACTGGAATTTTTTAACTTCAGATATTGTATTTCTTTATCTCTTTCATATATATATATCTACATATATATATATATATTTTTTTTTTTGGGGGGGGGGGGGTCGAGCCCAAGGTATATTACTGGTATTGATGCACAGCAGAATTTATGTGTGGTAAAGACCATGCTTTGGGTTGAATATTTGAGGAGCAAAATGCTGCTTGTGGCCAGAAAACTTTGCATTGAATCACAATGACTTAAAGAACTTTTTATTTAATAAGCAAATCACATTATATTCAAATGTTTTAGTATTAAAGGAAAAATAACTTTTTTCTTGACAATATCGAAAGAAAAAATAAACACACAAAATGTATTATGTACAATAACCAGATTATACATAAACATTATAGAAAATGCTAAAATTTCATAAAAGTGTTCCATATTTAATATTAACCCTTCCAGTCACAGATGCCTATATACTTCTTTGTACATCACATGAAACTTTTTTTTTTAATTTGCCGTTTGAAAATTATCTTACATGTTTTTTAAAAGTACATAATTCAAGTTTGAAAAATAATATTTTCTTTTTCCATTTGATGGATTGGGTTGTTTTACCTCTGAGCGGCACATTTTGCACACCATGGGCCAAATGGTCAGGTCACAAGGACCCTGAAGACTCAGCGAAGGTTGGGGGAGGGGACCCACTGGTACAGCTGTTGGAAGACAGATGGTAGCCTCCTATCAAGGCCATCCAGCATGTTCTTTAACATGCCCAGTGTATGGCTCTCCTGTACATAGGGCCACAGCTTAATGTCCCATCTGATGGATGGCAGCCTTTCCAAGCCCATCATTGTGCCCTACTGACCGTAAGCAGGAGGGGAGCTTTGCAGATTCCATTTGATGCATATTTCATTAAACTACAATGTAAATAATTCAATAAAGCCATCTGATTGCCATATTTTAGAAGTGCTATATGGTATTGCCGATTTGTTTGTTAAAGTTACTCTGTATTGAAGTAATCACCTGATTTAAGCTCAGAAGTTTGATTTGAACTATTATCAACATATTTTTCCTTTTAAAGTTTCTAAAATCTCCAGATAATTAACAAAAAAACTTATTTTTAAAAATGGAAGATTTTGGAAGTAATTATGAAATATTTATCTTTTTTTGGTATACTACTGTAAAAAGTATTATTAAAATTAATATGTTACTACAATGTTCAAATTTTTAATTTCAATAAAATTCAGAATTAAATTCTCTTCAATTTGGTATATAACATGGCCTATTTCTGTTGATTAATTATTTATTAAAAATATTCTAAAGTTGACTTATTAGACTTTGCAAGAAGCCTGGACTTTTCTCAAAGTATGGTACAGAAAATCAATTACAAAATGGAAGAAATGTTTAAACAGAAAAAAAAAAATTTTATTCAGAAATAGCCTTTCTATTCATGTGCATTATAATCATTTCTGCCTATTAAAGTTTTTTAAATAAATTTTTGTGTTGACAGATGCATTTTTTTTTACTACATTACTTTATGTGACATTTAATTCCCACATAAAAATGTCCTATTAAAATAAAACTTATCTTTTTTGTTAATATTTTATTTTCAGAAAATCCAGAATTAAATGCTGATTAATTTGGCATATAACAAGCCATAATTCCTTTCATTAGTTATTTGGCAAAACAGTTCTAAAATTAATATTTTTTTTGCTTGATCAGAGTGAAAAAATAGCTGGAACTGGAAAGGGTTAAGTTTAAACTACAATTTTGAATTATTGGTATATTTAAACTTAATTTATTAAAATTAAAAATACATGAATACACAGTAAGCATTCAGCATAAGTTGAAATTTGTGTGCTAGATCTATGATGATAGTACAATACATGAATGTAGCCAATCTTTACCAAAAACAATTTGTATATCTTCAGTATGAAGCAATTATTCAGTTTTCTTTTGAATGCATGCAAAGGGTGCATTGTTCTAATCATCAGGTATATATATGTACACACATCCTTGGGTTACTTGAATTAATGCAACTAACAATACAAAGAGTGTTTTGATTTATATGTAATACCAGAGATTTATATGTGGTACTGCTATGTTCAACATTTCAAACTGAGATACAACTTATTTTTTATTTCAACCAAAATTAGGCACCACCTAAATCATTTGCAAGTCTAATATGAACTGACAACAAGACAACACTGAAGTAATAGCATTACTAGGATTCTTAATGGGGGAGGGGGACACTGAATAATATTCTTTCTTTTTTTTCTTTATGTGCGAGTTTCATAATACATGCTTAGAAACAAAGCGATCAGTTACTTTTTGCCTTTAAAAACTTTTTTTGTAAGTATATAATCTCTTAAAACAAAAACAATTTCATTGAAGAGGGAAGAATTTAAACCTGTCTCCCTGGATATGCTACTTCACTGAAGTGTGCATATAAACACATATATCGTAACTTATACATATATACCTTTTTTCCATGTTTCTTCAGTTCCCTCAGTTTCCTGGCTTTCTCTGATCTTTCCATCATTAGTTGCTTGCTTAAAAGCTTTTCCCGTACCTGAAAAAGAAATGCTGATATGATATAAACTGAATAAAGTTAACAATCCAATGAATTCTTTCAATTAACATCTGCAGCAACAAAAATGCAAGAAAGATACACATGTATTCAATGACAACAACAAAATGTATTATAAATGATTTATGATGTATTACAAATTATTCAGTTTTATATCTTCAGTATCCCACCCAACTCAAGGCAACTTTTTCTCTAAAAATTGGATTAACATAAAAGTGATATTTCAGTGGAACACATACTGAAGATATACAAATGAATATGGCCAATCTTTCTCAACAATAAATTGCATATATTCAGTATGAAGTTATTATTATAATTATTACTTTTCCATTGCAGCAGATGGCATAACTAATGCCATATACTAATTGCAGCAGATGGCATAACTAATGCCATACTGATGGCATAACTAATGCCATACTGATGGCATAACTAATGCCATATTTTAAATACTGTTTCAAATGTACCCCTCTATATTTAATATTCCTTAGCAAATCTTCAGCTCTCAAGTAATCATTACTTTAACTATTCTTTATAATTTCAGAAGTTTTCTAATGAAAGCAATTCTTAATGTTAGATTTAATCATTTAAAACATATGGTATGTATTGTTGTTACTTGCCCTCGAAAGGTAGGAAAAGATCGTGTGTTTCCATGATATACTTTATTTAAAAAAAATTAAACCATATCTACTGTATATTAACAGACAAGGGAAATATCACTTTTATGTTAATCCAATTTTTAGAGAAAAAGTTGCCTTGAGTTGGGTGGGATACGAAACCATGACCTTCTGATATGTCAGGTACTATGGACCACTGAGCTACCAGCTGCCAATCAAGATCTCCTCTAATTGATGGTATGATATTACTACCTACAGTACACAATCTTTGTGTCACATGAAGGCACTGTTCCAGCTGTTTAAGCCTCAAATGGCAGACAAGAATGCCATGAAGATGGAAAGTACATTCCGAGTATAAATAAAAATAAATACCCCCTCAAGCAGCTGCTTGCCACAGAGGTCTGACAGGAGCCTGTTAGTTTATATGCCACAGTAGGAGATCTGAGAGGATGGCAGGATACAATTGATTAAATTAGAATATTCTTGATGCTTCTGGTTCAACAGACAAGGGAAATATCACTCTTATATCGATCCAATTTTTAGAGGTAAAACTGTCTTGAGCCAGGTGGGATATGAACCCAATGTCCAGAGCACCTGACATGTTACCTGAAGGTTATCAGGTGCTATCAGGACCTAATTGTAGGCATCTTTAAGAGGATGATTCCCAAAGTGCAACACACAAAAAAATGCTTGGTGGTCATTGTAAAAAAAGCCAAAAGACAATCGTGCAGGTGTCATGTACAACCCTGATTTCTATTTTAACTGTACTAAACAGAGAAAAATTACAATAGCATTGCTCCTGTTTCAAGTTTACTTTTCATATCATACTAGGGTGATTCAAAGTCTGAGCATTTATTGTTTACTTTAGAAATTATTATTTCAATATAAATAATGAACTTTACTCAGTGAAATATAGTCCATCATCTTCAATAGTTCATATCCATCTGGTGGCAAGTTTGGTTCTTTTTTGATACCATGCTTGGTCCTTGGAGGTGAAAAACTATCACATCCATTTCTGACTTCCTGAAATGCCTGAAACTAACATAAAAAAAAACAAAATAAAAAAGCTACGGAGTGAAAGAGGCGGTAATTAATTCTTGAAGTTTTCGTTTAGTCTAAACTGCAGAGTGCAGTTTTATGCTGTCTTGCTGGAGGAGTACTTGATGTCTGTTTACAATTCCTGGGTAGCACTGAAGCATCACAGATTGCACACACTCCATTTGTGCTTAATGTTAGATTTAATCTTCAGTATTCCACCCAACTCAAGGCAACTTTTTCTCTAAAAATTGGATTAACATAAAACTGTCAACTGATAGAGGTTGGCATTGATGACACATCCATTAGGAACAAGTTCAAAGTGCATTACACCCTCAAAATTCTAGCAAACACAATATTGCCTTCATTTTGAATCATCTCTTCTTTGAGACATGAAATGTAGGCTGGCCTGGGTTGTCACTGCTTTTAGGTGTTTGGATTATTGAAAAAGATCCATTTTCCATCACATGCAACAATTCACTTGATGAAATGGTGGTTGTGTATATTTGCGAAGAGTTTCTTGTACATTTTGATATAAAGATTAGCTTGTTCAGTAGTCAATTCATGTGAAACACTTTGCCATCTTCTGGCTACCTTACAAATGCATTGCAGATGCTAGATCATAGTTGTTTGTGACCAATCAAGTTCAGATGAGAGACTACAAACAAGTATTTGTTGATGGATTAGCTTAAACAGAATGTTGCAGGCTATTGATATTGGCCATCCCAATCACGGTTTACTTTCAGGCTCATGTCACCACCTTTGAGCTTCTTAAATAAAGCTTGAGCAGCATGAATGGAGACTCCCATCTCACCACCTTCCACTTAGCACATTTCTCAGGTGGCTTCGGTAGCTTTTAAACCCTTTTTCCCCCTAGTAATGATGCAAAATTTCACGAATTTCAATATTTAACTCGTTCATTGTACAATGTTTCTAATGATGGTAATCAAGATTCCAATACATAATGGTTATGGACTGATGCAGTGGACTTTATACTTTCCCATAGTACTATATTCAGAGAGAGTATGTGTCACCATACACATTTTGCATGGTGAAAATTATAGACTTATGATCACACTAATACAAAAATGTTGGATGAATGAGATTTTAATAGATTTGATTGAAATGAAACTTGCAAGTAGACTTGTTACTTTAATAGAAACTTGCGAGTAGAAATCAGGGTTGATTGTGTTTTGATTAGGGTGTTGATTAATTGTGGTATTTTATAGATAAAATAATCAATATTTAGAAATGATGATCACAACAACAAGGATATTTTATAGTGCATCAAACTTTGCATGAAAATGAAAACATACACAATAAATTTAAACCTCTGTAATACACTATATTGCAAAAAGTGTTTGGACACTTTCATGTTAGGTGAATGAATAGCCACATTCATATCTACCTAACCTTGAAAATAAGGTTTTTACAGAAAAAAGTCACTAGATATAAATTGAAGATCTCAATCAAAGCTCTCTAAATCTCTATTTTCTTTAATATTAATCTAATATTTAATGGGTTATGGAAGCTATAATATTTAACAACAGATGTTATCACACACCACACTTCCAAAACATTTTCCCTCCAAATTGATGAAAACTTGAAAAATCCTTTGCACAAAATTAAATATCGCATTTATATTGCAAACTTGTTTTAACAGCTGTGATTTAACTTTTTGAAGCAAATTTTCAAAACTAGTAAGAGTTTCACTTGAACGTTTCAGCTCCCATAACGCTTTAAATATTAGATTAATATTATAGAAAATAGATATTTACAGAGCTCTGACTGAGATCTTCAATTTATGTCGCGACTTTTTTCCGTAAAAAGCTTACTTTCAAAGTTAGATAGCTTTGAATGTGGCTATTCGTTCACTTAACATGAAAGTGTCCAGACACTTTTTGAAATATAGTGTATATAGCATAAGAAATAAATTTTAATAATTTACACTGTTTTAATATTAATGAAGATTTCACTCTGAATTTAACATCGATCAATTTTAGAGGAAAAATTGTCTTGAGCTGGGTGGGATACAAATTCATTACCTCCTGATGACATGTCAGGTGCTCTGACCACTGAGCTACCAGCCGCCAATTAAGATCTCTTCTATTGATGCTATGAACTTTCTAGCAACAGTACACAATTCTCTGTCTCATGAAGTTATTGTACCAGATGCTCTCAGCCTCAAGAAACAATGACAAGTATGTCATGAAGATGGCAAGGTTATTCTGAGTATTACAATTGATTAAATTGAAGAATGTTTTTCCAACATATTTATTCAAATATTAAGGAAGATTCACTCTGAATTTAATGTTAATCAGAAGTTATAGAATCAATTAGAGGAGATCTTAATCGGTGGCCAGTAACTCAGCAGCCAGAGCACCTGACATGTTATCAGGAGGTTGTGGGTTCATATCTCCCAGCTGGCTCAAGAAAATTTTTCCTCTAAAATTGATCGATGTTAAATTCAGCAATATCTTCCTTAATATTTGAACAAATACATCGGAAAAAAATCTCTTCAATTTAGATGAAGGATATTTTTACCCTTTAAGTGAATAATTTTGTTAGATAAAATAACAGTGAAACTCTTGCCTCTCTCTTCCTTAGTATTCTTCATACTGTAAATAGGTGAATCTAAACAACACAGTTTTTGTTCACTCAACCTATCACATTGTAATGAGAATTTTTGTTTTTGAAAAGTTCCTTAAAAATCATTTGTATTATAAGCAATTTGTGACTTCAAAGCATATACAGTAAAATTAAGAACTACATAAACAGATTACCTTCACCATATGACTATCAGATTTTGCCATTTCTGCAAAATAATCCTTTGGCCGTTTTGTTAGTATACCTCTCTGGTGCAATTGATGAGTGCCTCGAAGTGCAGCAGCTTTCGCTTGATTGTAGCTAAAGGCATAAAAAAAGTATTAACTGTAATATGAGAGTTTTCCTTTGAATAAAATTAACAACTATTGCAATATATATATATTAAAATCACTAAGATTTGCAAGTTCTAATGTGCAATTTTTCAAAAGATGGTAAGGTTCTACTTCATATTTAATAAATAAGGACTTACAACATCATTTCTCTATGGAAATCATCTTCAGCACTATTTTCAGGCATTTCATTTTGCTTCATCTGTGTTTTTTCCACCTTAACTGCTTCAGATATAGTAGACAACTCAATAGTTATGTCTAATCTTTCTGCCCAATCAAGGTTAAGTTTAATATCCTTCAATTTTTGATTCAAACCACCCTGTTCATAAAATAAATGTAAAAACATCAGATTCAACATGGAATTTCACAAGAGAAAGCATTTCACACAACACTCAACAGTTGATAAAAAAGAATACTGAGTTTTCAGTTGCTTAGTACTTAGTACTTTGCAACAGACATGATACTTAGATCCCAAGGTCCACTAAGCTCAGGGAAAGCTTATGGAAGTAGGTCAAGGGAGTTAGGTAAACTGGCCAAATTTCAGTTGCACAAGATATTCTGGAACATGCATACAGTATCTCTCCTAACTTTAATACTTTATCCAATGGATAGTAATAAGCCTAGAGACAGTCTGATGGTCCTGGGCAATACCGTATGAAAATTATAATTTAATTTTATAGTTAATGTTTATATACTATACACTGCCTGGTCAAATTGTTATGAATACTTACCTAAGACTTCACTGTATATATATATCAGGGTATGGTTCCCAAATTTCAAATTTTAAATTCTCTGTGCTTGTTGAAACAGATTTTGAAGTACTGCTAGTAGTCATTCCTCTCAGTTGAGAAAACTGCATCAGCTTTGTTATACAGTTTGTGCCAAAAAACGCCTGTTCTTATCTGTCAAAGCCTTTTCCTCCAGCATTTGCCACAATTGGCAGACACTTATTAAGAAAGTTGCCATTCCCCATAACTTGTAATATTGTGTGCAGAGATTTCCCACCGAGTTCCATCACAGATGCTCCTGCCCATCGAGCTCCAAATATGAGCTTCCTATCAAAGTCAGTCAGATCTGCCTTTTTACTCATGTTGCATTTGACTTTGCTTTTCATCATGTTTTATTGCTTTCATTGGATTTTGTAGTGACTTAGAATACTTACATCAGTAAGAAATTTTGCATACATTAGAATGTTTCATGGTACTTTGCACACAATGCAGTGTTCATAATAATTTGGCCAGGCAGTGTAATATATAACTGAGCTACCCAAAATACCTTTTAGGATCCAATGAAGCTACCTCAAAATTTAGAACCCAATTATACCACTAGGCGGCAATTTTTCCAACCACATGTTATCCCTTTTTCTCAAAAGGATATGAAACACTAACAAAATCTTACTGCTATAGGCTGGAGATCAAATCTGTGAACTGAATGATAACTTGTCTTAAACTTATTGATCAACCACTGGTATCCCAGGTTCAGAGAATGTAAAATGTTATCCAGAGGTCATATTCTTGTATCTTACTCAAATAAAAAATTAAATAGATATAAAAAATTGTGGTTTGGTTTTTGCCACAACAGTTATTTCATGTATCTCCCCAACTGAGATCAATCATAACAAATTATGCATCAGATGAAAGCATAGTATGTGGTAAAAGACAGTACGTAAAAATTTCTTCCCAAACCTACTTTCTCTCAAAAAGAGAGAAAATTTGCAAATTTTGTGCAATTTTAAAATACTTTCTTTGATGTAACAAAAAATGTGAAATTTGGAATGTGTTTATCAATCAATACATTATATCTTCCCCTCCAAAAATAGTTTTCAAAGTATATCATGTTTACTCTCATCTGCTCCTGTTGAAAAGTTTCAATTATTTTTTAATTTGTATCTCTTGGCCAAGTGGGTAGTACACTTGGGTTCTGATTAAAGGGACCTGGGTTCAAGCCCTGGGTAAGGCATGGATGTCTGTGTTGTTTTTCTGCTGAGGTCTCGCCATTCTCACAGATCTGTGTAGTGTTAAACTGGCATGCTCCTAACAGACCTCTGTGGCAAAGCAGCTGCTTGAAGGATTATTTTTTTAACATACTTGTCTGATGCAAATTCTGAAATTTTAACGCTCAAAAAAGCAAATAATGAAATTTTCATTTTATAAAAAATACTGAACAGTAAGGTTTAATTTGCTTTTGACTTCATAACCTAATTCAGAGAAAATATTTTGTTCTTTCATTTAAAATTAAATTTTCAATCCTTTAAGAGAAAAATTCTGCATTTAATACTAATATATGAAGAGTTATTAGAAATATAATAATTTCTATCTTTTAACATTTTATTTCTGGAATGCAAACAATCTTTCAATGGTACTGGAAAAAAGCATTTTTAAGTTTTTAAAACTTTCTTTTCACACTTACAATTAACTAAAGATTATTTTTCTAGTTTAAACAATATGTAATTCTTCCCCCAGTCTTCAGCAATAAAGCAATCATAAGAGCCATCATATTTTCAAATTCTGTTTAAAAAAAAACTGAAGTATAGAACTTACCTTAAAATAACTAACAACCAGATATATAGGACAGTGATTGTTCCTCCTGAATTAACTAATAAGATTTGAGTAAAATATGAAACAACTTGAAAACCCTAGAACAGGATAACTAATTGTACATGAGACACTTCCATTGCAAAAATCTCCCTTCATCATATGATCACAGTACATAAATGGAATGTTTATGATGATGTCACTTTGAAATGACAAAGTACATGCACTTAATATACACAGTCATATCAGAATAATATGACCACCTACCTAATAATGGGAATAACCACCCTTGGCCCAGATGACAGCAGCGAGACAGTGTGGCATGGATGCAATGAGGCCCTGGAAGGCTGCCAGAGGCACATGTGCCCATTCGGACTCAGCAGAATACAGAGGTTCCAGAGATGTTGTGGGTCCACACACCGAACCTGTCGATACAAATGGTCCCACAAGTGCTCTATGGGATTGAGGTCGGGCAATTTCGCCAGCCAATGGAGAAATCACTGTCAAGTTCCTGGAACCAGTCACGCACCACCTTAGTGACCAGGCATGGCGCATTGTCCTGTTGGTAACACCAGGGTAAATGCCCAACATGAAGGGATGCATGTGGTCAGCAAGGATGAACAGGTAGCCATTGGCATTCAGGAACCCATCCAGTGGTACCAGAGGTCCCAGGTCATGCCAGGAAAACATCCTCCAGATATGCACACTGCCATCGCCAGCCTATACTTGACCGACAAGCATGTCCAGGTGTTGGTTCTCGTGTGTCTGACGCCATATCTGCGACCGCCTGTCACTTCTGTGGAGTAGAAACCTTGATTTGTCGGAAAAGGCAACCTTTTTCCACTTTTACACTATCCAATGACGGTAGTTCTGTGCGAACTGCAGGTGTCGTTGCTGATGGACCTTGGTTAACATGGGTGCCTTTATGCAGCGTCAACTCCGGAGACCCATGCGTAACAGTGTTCACTTTACTGTTATTGGGGACACGTACCTGGGTGCCCCAGCTTTCGAGTGGTCAATTGCTGCACTGTTGCGTGTTGATTGCCCTTTACCATTCGACAGAGGTGACATTCTCCTCTGGGGTCTATGGCCTTTGGGATTCCACAGTTATGTCTGGAGGTACTTGGTGTGCCAGCGGTCCATTCTTGATACATCCTTACTACAGCACCTCGTGAACAGCCCATGAAGTCTGCTGCTTCCACCCTTGGTGTGGTAACCAATGATCATTCCTTTTTGAATGTCCGTCAAATCAATACATCTGCCCATTGTGCTCACGTTACACAACATGGCTCATCTGTCCTGGCCGGCTGCTTATATCTCTGTGTGGTTGACCTTGTCATGTGCACTCTGTGATGCACCTGGGCAGGTACACTGTGATTCTGTGGGTGGTCATATTATTCTGATACTATTGTGTACAATCGATTCCAGCCCCAAAATATAAACTAAATGGACAAATTATTTACACCTACTTAATAACCTGTTGCTCCACCTTTTGCCCTCACAACAGCAACCAAATGTCTTGGTAAGGACTCAATGAAGTTTTTAAATCACGGAGGTGATATTGCCACCCATGAAGAGAGGATTGACTGTCATAGAGCATCCACAGTTGTTGGTGGGGGTTGGCAGGATCAAACAGATCTTTCCAATTTGTCCCATAAATTCTCAATGGGGTTGAGGTCCAGTGATCAAGGGGGCCATTTGAGTGTGTAAACTCACTTGAATGCTTCTGGAGCCAAATGGTTGCCACTTGGGAAGTGTGCAGTGTGGCATTGTCTGTTGAAAGATGACATCATGGTGTGAAAAGAAAATTGTTACAAATGGGTGTAGAATGGGCGTCAGCGAGAATGCTCACATACCTGTTGATGGAGGTCTTTTATGAGTACAAGGAGCACCAAGGAAGCCCATGTAAACACACCACAAACTGTTACACTGCTGGTGGAGGCAGTGTAACTGTATGACCCCAACATGGCAAGCTGGGTCCATCACTTTGTGTGGTTTACGCCACACAAGTGATGACACAAGTTTCATATTCCCATCGGCATGATAGATGATTAGATGACACGTGTTTTCAGTACTCTAGCCTAATTTTTTTAAGCAACACCTAATTAACATGTTTTGCAAGATCTATATAACCTGTGAGCTTCAGAAAGATCGCATTGTCAATTACAATGTCATCCAAGAGCCAAAAACATTTTAATTTTCACATTTGCAACATTTTTTTTAATTTCATTTCTATTAGTTATGAAACTTCACATTTTGCATTGATCTTCTGACAAAAGTAAACTAGATCAGTGACTTGAAATTTAGCTGCTTGTGAGAGATAAATATATTATTATAAAACAAAAACCTAAGTTGGGAGATATGATAATCTACCATCAAGCATTTTCTTTAATGTGCAGAGGATATGGCTCTTCTGCACAAGGGGGAAGGCTTAATATCCCATCTGATGGATGGTGCCTTATCAAGCACATCAGTGTCCCCTACTGACCAAGGGCAAAGGGGGGGGGGGGGGAGTTTTGCAGAACACCTTGGACCATTCTGCAATAGTTTCTATAGGCTAGGGGAAGGAAGATGCTGCTATTGCTACCCGTCAATGTCCGTAAGTTTACATTACCTCTGCATGTTTTGAAGCATGTCACTTTATCCTTGGGAGGGATTAGAAAGGCTGGGTTGGTATTGGTGGAGATTATATAGTGTTCACCCAAATTTGTGATCTGCTGCTTTACATCTGCTCTTTTGTGTCATTGGTAATTATTACATTTTGTTCTACATTGTATTGTTGAGTGTCCATATCCTTGATATTATCTTTTTGTGCTAAAAAAGGTTTATGTTCATCAATTAGCAGTTTCCATCATGCTGGTGGGATATAAATTTCATCATTATAACATTTATCTTACTTCTCATAGATAATCAGTTTTCGTAGAAGTTCATTTGATATTGTATGTGAGATTGTGCTAGTTTTTGCATTTTCAAAATCTGGTATGGAGTTATTTTGTACCACATTTCTTGCTAATGCAGTAGTATGTTTCTTCTGTTGTATGTCCTTCTGGTGTTCCTTGAATTTAATTGCACAATTTCTTTTCATATTGACATAATATGATTTGTTTTGCTGATCTTGTTGCATTACTGAAATTCCATATATCCCTTTTTTTTATGTTGATCACTGTCATTTTTAACCAAATCAAATATTTTATTTCTGGATTTAACTGGTACTCTATGGTTGTATGGTTTCATGATATGATTGAGTTTTGTGTAAGCAATTTATATCAGGTATACTACTTGTACATTTACTTAATTTTGGTACTGACTGAGCTAGCATTGGTTGAGTCTTTTCATCTTAGTACCATTTTTGGCTTCTTTAGCAATTTAGTTGACAAGATTATTTGGTAGCCTGTCTGTTGTGACATCCAAGAGATGCATTTCTTTTCTCCTGTGTATCCCATTTTTGTGGTCGCATATCTTATGAAATTCTTTTCTTATGAAAGCTGTTTGGATACTGCTTTTTTATGGTTCAAACTATGGTTTGAATCATAAAAAATCTCCACCATTGGGGTACTGGGTTTATAATAAACATTCCCATAAATTTTGCTTGGCCTTTGTCTTAAGCGGAGGTCTAAAAATGAGTTTTTGTGTTTCACATGTTCAATAGTGAGTACATTGTATATTTGGTTAAATATTACTAAATTTTTTGCTTTAATATTGTGCTTCCATTTTTTTACAAATGACTATCTCATCATCAATATACTATCCATAGTAGTTTTACCTAGGTTTTATATTTTGTATTACTGTTTGTTCAATATCCCAATGGTCACATCAGCAACAAGGTGATTCCAATGGGACACCATCCTTCTGGTGATGGATATTATTTTGCATTTGAAATAGTTGTTGCTGGCAAAAAACTTCAGGGGTCTAATAATACCTTTGATTTCTGGGCTACTGATGTCTGCTTCTTACAATCTAACTTGAATTCTGTACTTTTTTCTACTGGTGTATTAGGATATAAGGTTGTTGTGTCTAATGTGCTATTCTGTTTTCCTTGTGCATTGTATTGTGCATTGCATTGGTATTGGCACCCCCAACCACAGCAATGATTCCTGAATCTGAATGGAGTTTATGAAAGGTTATGAAATGTGTGTGTGTTTTTTTTAACCCCTTAACTGTGATGACTACATGCTTCATGAAAAGCAACTGAAGAGGTATATCCTCATTTAACACACTGGGATAGGAAATGGCCAGAATTAAAAACTGAGCAGTGAAGGGCTGTTGAAGTCCATAGGAAGCACTACCCAGATCTTTTTATTATATGTTTATCAGACTGCTCTGGTTCCATACATCTAACACTAAAATTCCAGATTTTCATTTCAAGATATAGTTCAGAATCAAAAGATGCAAAACATTTATACACTACACTGAAAATAACAACTGTCTGGACACTTCCATGTTATGTGAATGGAAAGCCACTTTCACAGCTCCCTGATATTGAAAATAAATCTTTTATGTAAAAACTGTTACTGACGATAAATTGTAGATGTCACTCAAATCTCTCTTAACATATTTCCCGCAACATTTGCTTAATTTAAAGAATGAATGGAAGCTGAAGTATTTATCTCCAACTTTTGACACTTATGAAAAAATACTTCAATAGATAAAATGCAACTCTTGTAACAATTTGTTCACTAACATAAATTAAATATCTGAAGTTTATATGATTTTTTTTAAGATTTCATCAATTTGGAGGCAATGTGAGTGTTGTCTGCTGTTAAATGGTCCCGCTTCAATGACTCTTTAAATATTGATCAAAGATTGTTGAAAATTAACACTATCACACTGCCTCGAAATTGATGAAATCTTAAAAAATCATCACACAAACTTGACATGATATTTAATTTAGGTTAGTGAACAAATTATTATTAAGAGTTGTGTTTTATCTATTGAAGCATTTTTTCACAAGTGTCAAAAGTTGAAGATAAATGCTTCAGCTTCCATTCATTCTCTAAATATTAAACGAATATTGCAGGAAATATATTTAGAGATTTGAGTGACATCTACAATTTATCAGCAATAACAGTTTTTACGAAAAAGGTTCATTTTCAATGTTAGGGAGCTTTGAAAGTGGCTTTCCATTCACATAACATGGACGTGTCCGGACACTTTTTTTTACATAGTGTATTAGTTATCTTTAAACTATTTGCATGCTTGAACATGATTTACCATCTCATTTATTCTAGCTTTAGTCACTTGAACATGGTCTACCATAGAGTTGCCATTTTGGTGACCAGGCAAAATCTGAATCATGATGTTGTTTCTTACTTGGAAATATCTGAATACATCAGATATGCCAACCAGAGAATCTAATTGGGAGAGGTGCTATTAAAGAAAATACCCTTTTAAGAAAAACTCACATTTATGCTTATTTTTATTTGCAGCTATACAAATTATTCAATTACTTTAGCCCTCACTGGAGCAGGGGTTGGCTCAGTCAGTAGCAAGCAGTCTCGTAATATGTAGTTCCCAGGTTTGAGTCTCATATGGGTCAGTGTTGAGATTTATCTCTGCCAAACCCCCTTCCTGCCTTAGTCAGAAAGGGGACACCAATGAGCTTGGAAAAGCTGTAATTTTTTGGATGGTATGTTTAGCTGTGGACCAGTATGCAAGAGAGACATACCCAGTGCATGTTAATGAACATGTTGGATGGCCTTGATGGGAGTCTATAATGTCTATAACAGTTGTCTAGTGAGTCCCTTTCCCCCAACCTTCTCTGAGCCCTTTGACCTGGCCTTTAAGCTGAGCATACATGATTGGGCTTGGATTGGAGCCAAGCCACGTCCTTGATTGACAGCTGTCGAGCCAAGCGCACCCTGAACTTGCCCATACACGGTCAGCTTTTAGCCATCGGTCCAAAGCACAGATATCAGTCTGCTATTGGCTTTCTTTTGAGCAACGGTTCAATTTCTGCATGCATTCATATGAACTTTGCTTATTTTTTTGTGCATTTGTAAAATTGGTGCCATGTCTTTATTCAGTAAAATAAAAGCAGCTGCTTTAATAATTGCTCTGCAAAACGAAGAACCAAAAATTTTTGGTTGTTTTGGGTTTTATGGCGCATGGGCGACTAGGCCATAATGCGCCAAACAAAAAGAACCAAAATAGAAAAAAAAATAAGTATAGATTTTTTTTATATGGCTTTGTTAAGAGAGCTAAAAGAGAATTCCCCAGATGATTATAAGAGATACTCCACAGATATTATCTGATAGTAGAATCACTGAAAACCATCGTTTCTATTCAAAATTGAAGCTGCTAAATTTGACAAACAGCAGTAAAACAATAGATGGTATGAATTTTGTTTTCTTTCCAGATGAAACTTTAGCCCAAGATGAACATTTTATTAAACCTTTTCCGTTAAAAGAAATATCTAAAGTAGACGATGAAGCATATAAAAAGAAGTATTCAATTACAGGCTATCATGTGCAAGAACTGTTATAGAAAATGCATTTGGTATAATAGCTAATAGATTCCGAGTACTGCATACTGCAATCAACTTAAATCCTGAAAAAATAGATTCCGTACTCATGGCCTGCTGCATATTACATAATTATTTAAGAAGAAACTGTAGGATGACCTATTCACCTTCAAATTTATTGGATTGAGAGGATACAGAAACCAGAAATGTATGGAGACTGGAGAAATGATGAGCCCATCAATGATTTAGAGGTGGGTAATTATTGAAATGTTGCTGATGAGGCTATAAAATTTCAACAGAGATATGTGGAATATTTCAATGGGCACAGAAAAGTACCATGGCAAGACAGAATGGTGTTGCAAAATTTTTGTAACAGTTGTTGCTGAAATATAAATAGTACACTGACCTACCAAAATATTAGAGAATTTCCATGTTATATAAATGGAATATTTCACTACAGTAATCAGTCATAAGAATTACCACAGAAATTATTTAAAACTTACAAGGATTTTTTCAAACAATTAATAAACATACATTGCAAAAATTTGCTTAACGATTATTTTAATATTAAAGAATTATGAACAATGTTCATAAAACATCATCATCCTCAAGCAGCCATGGGCTACGGAGGTCCAACCAGACCGCTCAGTTTAATTCTCCAAGCATATCTGTCCTGAGCTACATCTGCTGCATCCGGCCACTGTACACCAATTCTAACAAGGTCCTGTTTGACATTGTCTGCCCACCGCATCCTAGGTCTCCCCCTCCTTCTGAGGCCTCTAGGCACACTGTTCATAACCCTATTCGCCAATCTATAATTATCCATACGGGCAACATGGCCAAACCACCAGTCTCTCTCTCTCTGCACAATATGCTGCTTAAAAGAGGTTGCAGACTCCTTTGCCTAACCTCATCATTAGTTACAAAGTTAAACCACCTAATACCCAAGATACTGCGTAAGAATCTAGAATCAAAAGCATCTAGTTTCCTGTTATCTTGTTTACACAGCGTCCAAGTTTCACTACCATAACTAACCCTAGAAAGAACCAAACTATTATACAGTCTAATTTTAGTCTTTAGGTGTATATGCCTATTTCTCCACAATCTCCATAGATTCTTAAAAGTTCCGGCAGCAATACCTATTCGTCTGTTAATCTCATGCCGCACATCACCAGTATCAGTTACGTAGCTCCCAAGGTAATTAAACTGTGACACCTGCTCAAGACTGCAACCATTCAGATTAACTGAATCACAACCTGCCAAACCAATTTTCATCACTTTAGTTTTCTCTCTGTTTCTAACCAAACCTACTGTACTCCCAGTCTCATCAACAGCTCGAATGAAAGAGTTCATCTCATCAACATCATTTGCCAAAAGGGCTAAATCATCAGCATAATCTAAATCAGAAATTTTCGTATCTCCAGCCCATTTAAGGCCAAAAGCTTTCCCTTGAAGTGAATTTCGCATAACATAATCAACAACCAAACTAAAGAGAAAAGGAGACAAAATGCGCCCTCGTTGAACACCAGAAGTAATGCTAAACCAATTGCTACAAGACTTACCAACTCTCACACATGACTCAGCGTTATTATAGAGAGCTTTCATTATGTTAACTAACTTGTCTGGTATACCATATGATCTCACAATCAACCACAAATTATGACGATCAACAGAGTCGAAAGCCTTTTTGAAATCAACAAAGCTAGCAACCAAAGGTTTCTGAAACTCTAAACATTTCTCAAGAATCTGCCTAAGTGAAAATATCTGATCTACACATACCCTACCACTTCTGAATCCACATTGCTCATCACGCAATTGCCTGTCAACCAGATTCTTAATTCTATTAAGCACAATCATGGAAAGAACTTTACCTGGAACAGAGAGTAGGCTGATACCCCTATAGTTATCACAAGAACTGCGATCACCTTTTTTGAAAATAGGGATAATAATAGCTCTGGTAAAATCTTTAGGAACCATGCCTTTATCATAAAAGTTATTCAAAATTTCAGTCATCCAAATGGTAACTGAAACATTCCCAGCTCTAAGCATTTCCGTGGTAATTTCATCCACCCCTGGGGATTTATGAAGTTTAAGTTTAGAAATAGCCAAACTAACTTCAGATTGTGTTATAGGGCCAACATTACAGCCAGTAATGCATATCTATCATCATTGCAAACAATGGGAGTAGAATTAACCACATTGTTTAGAACATCACTGAAATGCTCAGCCCACCTAGCCATGACAGAATCTTCACCTTCTATAACCTTACCTTGTTTATCCTTCAATCCCTGTATACCTGTTCGTTTTCTACCACACAAAACATTAACTATCTGGTACAGCTCTCTGCTGTTGTGCTGTCTAACTGCTTCCTCAGCTTTGTCAGCCAGGCCATCAAGCCAAAGATTCTTATCAGTAGCTAACTGATCCTTTACACATTTATTAAGTTCTTTGTAATGCTTTCTATTAGGACTAGTAGGGTACTGTACTGATTAAGGACATTCCTGCAGTTCCTTCTTTCTGAAATAAGCTCAAGTGCGTTATCACTTAAATAATTCTGTCTCCTCTGCTCCTTTTTCCCTAAATGAGTACTGTTAGTTTACAAAAAAGCCTGTTTAAAATGGCCCCATTCTTCCTCAACTTCAGTATTAAGCAAACCATGACTGTCATAATGACTAAGTAACCTATCATGGTAAGCTTTAGCTATAACTGGGTCTTTCAGAGCTTCAGTATTAAAGGTAAATTTTTTAACCCTAGCACAACACGTTTTTAAGTTTAAGTTGCAAGACACTTTTAACAAGGTAATGGTCAGATCCAATTTCAGCTCCCCTATATGCCCTGGTATTTCTAACAGAATTAGCCCATTTGCTGTTAATTAATATATAATCAATCATATTCCTATGCAGCCCATCAGGTGAAACCCATGTGTATTTATGTATGTCGCGGTGTTTGTAATATGTGTTAGTTATTCTGAAACCATTGAATTTACTTACCTGTAGGAGACGTTGCCCATTGCAGCTACCAATACCAAAAGGGCCTATTACTCCTCCCCAAAGGTCAGAGTCGGTACCAACTTTGGCATTGAAGTCACCAAGAACAAGGGTAATATCTCCTTTCTTGACAGAATTCAAAATATCCTGAAGTTGTCCGTAAAACCTATCCTTCTCATCCTCATCAGAATCCTCAGTGGGGGCATAACAGCAGATAACATTCAAGTCTTTAATGCTTGTCTGAAATTTTGCTGTAAGAAACATTTTCATTAATGCACTCATATCCTAGAAGAGCATCACTAGCATGTCTGCTGAGCAGCAGACCCACGCCTTGGTGATGCTTTCCATCCTCCCTCTCTGTAAAGAGAAATTTAAAGTTATTTTTAAGTATCTCACCTTTACCTGTCCATCTGGTCTCTTGCAAGCCTAGAATATCTCGGTTATAGCGCTGGAATTCCTGCATGAGGACATCAAGAGAATAATCTCTACGTAATGTTCTCACGTTCCTGCAGGGAGAAAATGATTAGTAGAATTTTTACAGAAAGTAGGTTTATTGAGATTGGTAGGGCCAACAATATCAAACAGCCCCCTGATCACAGGCATGGGGCAAAGACCTGTTCCTCCTCCGCTAAAGGCTGAAGTCACCGATGCTGGTAAGAACTTCAGGCACCACCTTTTCAAGTGGACTTTTTCAAGAGCCATATGGCCTGCCTGACACACATTAATCCAGTTTAGGCTTGACGATGCCCAACTAGCAAAGTAAGGTTCAGGTACCTGCGATGGCCTCTGATTAGGATTATCCACCAGCTGATATAAGGTATCCCATGCCTCTGTTCACTTAGAGCTGGCAACCCAGAAGCAAACAGAAAACACAGCAGCATTCTCCCTCAACAGAGGCCCACCAGTGCAGCAAGTCCAGGATCCATAATCAAGCTCAAATCCATAAACAAGTCCAGTCTAGTAGGTATAAAAGGTCAGCAGCAGGACCCTGTGAAGTTGACCACTCCTCAGCAGGGTTGAAAAAAAAGAAAAAAGTGGCCATAGATGACCAGATCAGTAGGCCATACTGAACTGGCAGCCCTCCCCTTCCGTTCCTTTCCAAAAGAGAATATCTCTTTTGAAAGGTACTAACGGCCTGCACCACGAGAAGGCGGGGTCGGACATTAGGTGCTAGACCTGGCCGGTTCTGTGCATCATCACTAGGGATTGGTACACAGCTCTCCTTCCAGTTTACGCCTAGCTACCATTTACAGCAAGCTTTCATAATTCTTTAAATGCTTAATAAATATTTTTGAAAATCGAGATTTATATATATTTGATTGTGATCTTTATTTTATCTTCAGTCACATTTATTCATTAAATGCATATTTTAGACATTTATAGAGCTTCAAAATTAGATTTCATGACATAGCAAAAATTCTGCAATATTTTGGGAGGACAGTATATACATTTATTTTAAAAGTATGAATTGATAGCTGATTATTTTTATATCACTAAAAAAATTATACCAGTTATACCTCCAAAATATGTTGTACATGCGTAAATTCTTTATAGCAGTTTATTTTCTTATGCAATATTTTGAAAATAATAATATCAATACTGCTGAATGATTGATAGAACAGAGCAATAAATTTGATAGAGATGAGTGATCATTTCTTAGTACACAGCACAGCTTTGTGTTAGTAGCAAATGTAGTGAGTGGAAGTGAGAGAGCATACATTGCCCTAGGACCAGTCAAACCACCCCACACAGTCACTCAAGCTTCGGGCCGTGCAAAGGACTGATGGGCAGAATTTCTCTTTACACTTGGACCGATGTGGCTTGACCTTTGAACTGCACACCCCGTACATGATTGCACTTGGACCGAATGGCCTTAGCTTGGTTCCAAGACTGATCATGTATAGTGTGCAAAAAAAGTTCCACTCAGAGGGAAACAACACCTTAGTCCTTACTATTAATATTAAAATAAAGTAGCAATTTTGATACTTTATTAAAAAGTCATTTGAAATTCGGCAAAAATTATTGCAGTGCATATTTTTTCTTGCTTAATCTACTTTTCAACAGATTGGTCTGCTGAATAAGTATTGAGAACCAGAAATTCCTGACAACTCAGCAAATATTCTGGCTTTATTTATTTAATTTTTATAATAATCATAACTCATCTTCTCTCAACATGTGCATTATTTATAACAATCAAGATGAAAAAAAAAAACATCAATAAAATGAATAGTTATTATACTAACCACATTATTTACAGATATATACTTTCTTCTTAAACTGCCTTTTGTATCAGAAAGGGATTCACTCTTTGTCGTGACAAACTGTATCTATAAACATTATTAATGGAAAAAAATGAATAGTTTATAACAACAAAAAGCACTTTTCAAAAACACTAAATACACTATTATTAATCAATCATTACTCACCATTAAATCTGAATATCAAAGACAACTATTCAAATTTTGTAGTTTAAATGGAATAAATTAAAAAATTAAACATAATACAAATTATATTCTTTACAGACTTAAAGGAACACTGAAGAACAAAGGCAATTTCAAAATATAAACTGAATGGCTCAGATGCAAAATCTAGTATTCTAGTAGAAAATAAAGACAGAAGTGGATTTGCTATATATACTGGTTTCCATAAATTAAGGAAATATGAGAAAAATCACAATAATTCACCAAGAAATTGTACAATCCCCAACAAACTTGTTCATGTAACCAGTAATGCCAAATCAACATATCGTATGCAAATTAATCTAGGTTGTGTCAATTTGCATAATTGGATAGCAGCATAAAAAAGGGTGTTTTAGAGTGAACCATTATTTTGTGTTGTAAATGTGAGTAAAGAAATTCAAACAACCATTTTTTGTAGAAATGATCTCAAGACATAACATCCAGCAAAGAGACAGTTATGGCGGATGCACAGACCTCTGTGTTGACAAGTGGGAACCTCAATGCTCAAAGGTAGAGAGATGAGATCTTGGACCCTTATGTACATCTTTACGCTGGTGCTGTGATGCCCCCTCATTCACTTTTACTTTACCTTAACCAGTTTTGCTTAATTTACGTTATATTTATCATTTTGGGGATTTTTATTTCATTTTTAGCATCACAGCACTTGTTTCCAAGATCATAGGAGTTGCGCATGCGCAACTCCGAACTTTCGATTGTCACCCACTAAAGTGCCTGTACAAGGACACGGCCCCTCTTGCATCATAGCTTGCGCGCTCGTCGTTTTATGCAAATGTCTTTTCCGGTGCAACAACCACATGTTGCCAAGCCCGTACGCTTGTTAAAACCGTGACATGTTAGTCACAGGAGTCAGTTGAGTCAGTCGGAAAGAGTTGGAGTTTGTGAGTAGATGTAGTTGAGTTTTTGAGTAGCAGTTAGAGAGAAGAGTTGATAGAGTTGTTTGCTAGTTGTCAGTTTGTAGTAAGATAGAAAAGATGTAGTATCTTCATCGAAGTTTTGGTGAGTGTTTGAAATAATTTTGGAAATAAATTTGTTTGTTATATAAACTCTTTTTGAATCTTTACTAATTTTTCTCTTGAGCAACGTTAATTGTTTTGATTATAAGTTTTGATTAGAATTTGCATTAGAAGTTTGACAATCATTTAATTTTTTGAATCCTTACTCGTTAAGTAACACTTGCTGGTATTCAAACCCAAATTGAACTTTATTTTTGGCAATTTGTTAATTATTGCCTGGCACCCGACTTAGCTATCCGGAGCTTGAATAATTATTTCATCAGACAAAGGATCCAAAACTTAAAAGTATTTAAATCTTTGGAGCGTTACAGTGCAATAGGTGAAACAATCATCCTACAAAACGATAATGCTCGTCCACACAGAGCTCGACTAGTGGAAGACCATTATGCACATGGAGTGGTCAGCTCGATCACTCGACCTAAATCTGATTGAGCATGTGTGGCATGCTCTAGGGAGATATGCTGCTGCCCTCAATCTGCCACTTGAAACAAAGGGGAAGCTTATTACTGCTTTAAAGGAACAATGGTTGTTACTCCCTACTGAGCTGATTCACGACATCATAAACAGCATGGAACATCATCACTGTCATGCCTGCATTGCTATGAGGGGTGACCACATTCCTTATTAAAGAACTTTGCCCATTGCATTCTGACACCTCATTAAAGCTTTCATAGAGAATTAAATAACTTTAATTATCACACTATGTACCTCTACTCTAATTTTTTCTGACACCTCATTTTTGGACAAATTCCTATTATTTTTCGATGAAAAATGTTCTAATGTAAAATATTTTATGCCATTCTGAAATTAGCATTGTAATTCATGTTTTCATCAAATTTCATTAAAATCATTCATATAGGTTTTTTGTTTATCATAATTTTTCTGAGATTTTCTTAATTTATGAAAACCAGTGTATAACTGCATATTATGCAAGAAACATGATCAGTATACTGCAAATGTTCATCTGAACAAAAAAAATCCCTTTTGAAAGTTAAGCTAGTTTACTTGTGAAATAAAATGATCTTAAAATTTCCTGAAAATTTTTTGAAAATAGAAATGTTGGGTTTTTCATCTATACTGTATTTCACATAAAGAATGGAACAGCAAAATCTAAATATCAAAGATGACAATAACAACAAATGAAATGATGCCACATGATTTTAGATTCAAGAACTTGCAAATATAATACTCCATTCACAGCAAACAGTTTCATGTTTTATGCAAGAATAAGTACTTTCAAAAACACAAATTAATATTATGTATAGTTTATGGAAGTGATAAATTAAAAATGCAGTTTTGAATTTTAGAATATTGTAAAGTACACAATGAAGCATAATATCTTTTACACCAGTATATTTGTAATGATAAAATTTATTTATTTCTATATGTTGCAACTTTAGATGCTAAAATGATTCAGTACTATTATAATTGCTGTAGGTGATGGTAATAGGTTCATCTTAAAATATCTTGTAGTTATAAGCTTAGCAGTTGCTAAGCTTATAAATAAATATTTAAATGTTTTCACAACATATGGTTTTGAGTCACTTATTAATAATCTAATTAGGGATTTTATAATAGTTTCTTGCCTATATCATATTTTTGTTAAACTGAAACATGAATATAAGGCTGATACTGCTTTAGCTAAAATATCAATATCTGATCACTATCCAATGGCTTTAAAAATCTACAATAGTTAATAAAATATAAGTGTGATCTATATCTGCATTTATCAACTTTTTTTGCTCATGGTCCCCTTTAGGACTCCTTCCGTTACCTTTGTGACCCCATCATAGTCATGTTTGCTGGAAAAAATGTTCCATGTGGCCCCATGGGCAGCCATATGATTCACATTGAGAACCACTGATCTAAATAATAGAGATCAATTTGTTGCTAGAATAATTATAAATTATTAAGCAAAAAAATCAGATAAATGCTCCTAGGAAAATGTTATGAACCAACAAGATGTTAATATTGCACATAGTGATTTTATTGCATTTTGATCACTATGTGCAAATCTACAAATTAACAATAAGAAAAAGCCAAAAAATAAAATTAACCTTAAAAACAATGGATTACTATGGAGTTAGTTTATATGTTACAATTAAGAGATAAACTGTACACATAATCAGTTACATAAAGATAACTTTAGAAACATAAAAAATTACATTAATTTTGAGATTTGTCAAAAGAAAAATAATTATTTTAAATCTGAATTCCTCCAATGTCCTAATAATAACAATAAATAAATAAAATTAAAAAAAAAATGGAAATTTGTTAATAGATTCATTGATTATTCTAAGAAAAAGAATGTTGAGCCTGATAACTTTGATCCACATCATAGTTTAAATACTGCTAAATAATTTCAATTTTTTTGTCAATGTGGCAGAATATAAAATCAAATTACTTGGAATAATAATGCAATGTTTTCACTTCCCATGTGTAGTACAGAAATCAAAAGAATTACTTCTGGTTTTATGCATAATAGTTCTCCTGACTTTAATGGGATTGACACTAATACAATTAAAAAGTCAAGATTATATATTTGAACTTCTGGTTTAGGGAACTTTCGATATAGTTTTCTATTCACATAACATGGCAATGTTCCAATACTTTAGATAAATTTGTATATTAATTTGTTCATTCCCAGAGGAAGAAAAAAATTTTAATATTCATAATTTGTTTTTTAAATGCAATTGCATATTAAATACTATGTATTAATAAATAAATAAATAAATATCCACTTGCTATGCATATTATTTATTACTTTAATTTTGCAACATTTGGTAACAAAACTGTTACAAAAATATAGAATATCTGGAATTACTTACCTTTATGTCTATAAAACGTAAAAATTCTAGAAAATCAAAAACATACTACATATAATTGTACACTACTGCTCTTTGTGCCTAAGAGTGCTTGGAGATTGTAATTATAATAAACAATATTTTTTACAGTTGAAAAGGTTGAGGGGGAGATGGTGCCAAAATTTTGTTTTGCCCGGTATATTTAATGTCACACAGGCCCTGATTATTCTGTTCAGATTAGTATATATATGGTCAGCACCAGGATTTGTGTGGTTGACCACTCCTCAGCAGGATAAAAAAAAAAGTACCCATAGTAGTCCAGATCAGTAGCTACACTGATCTGGAACCCTCTCCCTTCCATTCCTTTCCACAAGAGAGTATCTCTTTTGAAAGGTACTAATGGTCTGCACCACAAGAAGGTGGGGTCGGACTTTAGGTACTAGGCCTAGTATGTTCTGGGCATCATCACGGGATTGGTGCATAGCTCTCCTTTCAGCAGCTGAAAAAAAATATGCATTCAGAAATGTCTTTTCAGCCCTATTTAGTTCAACAAATATCGGGCATCTTCCAAATTTTTTTCATACACCCATACTCTGTCTGTAATAGTAAGAGTGCCCCACCAAATTTTGAGTTAAGAGTCACCTAAGTGTAATTTATATTGCAGTGATTATAGCAACATTTAGATGGCATATAAATATGTTATGGTACCATGGGCACCCTAATAAAGGGCAAGAAGTGGCACATTGCACCCTCCTGCATTTCAGAAAAAAATTACTCATATAGACACCAATTACTGTCACCAAGCCAATTATATTAATATAATTCATGCATTTTTTTTAGTTGAAATGTGCATTTTACAAATCCCAATTGACTATTTTTTTTGTGTGAGGTGCTAACACCTGAATAAGTCCAAAAAAATTTCAGAATGAATCTGACTTCAGATTGTGAACAAAATTCCAGCTCCTCTAATATTCCTAAGAACTTGAAAAGGAAACGTTCAATCTATTTCAGCAATTTTTGGTTGCATGAGAGCCAATTTCATTCTTTTATATTCCCACAATAATTCTGAGAAACCTGTCCAGTTGTTAAAATGCCCTTAAAATGTGGTATACATGGGTGGGTTGGGGGATTTTGTACACCTCAGACACTGTTCCAAAAGTATAGTTTGCTCATTTTTCCCAAAGGAAAAATGTTTAAGAGGGTGCTGATATGTGATACATATCAGGAAGCCAGTACACTGATGAGTCCAGGTTCATTTTTATTTCCAGTCCACCACTGGATATTAATCAATTTTTTAGGCTGGAACATGCAAGGATTAAACTAATTTGTACACTGTTACAGTTTCTTTGATGGACGGTAGTAACACATGAGCTAAAATGGCAAATAAGCATTGTGAAAAATGGTTTTACCGAAATTGTAAATTAACCCTTCCCAGGTCAAGGATGTCTATAGATGTTTTTTGTACAACACATGAAACTTTGATTTAGAAAAAAATTGCTGTTTGAATTTTTTTTTATATATATCTTAAAAATATGCAATTCAAGCTCGAAAAATAATATTTTTTTTATTTATTTGATGCATATTTTTTAAAATACAATATAAATAATTCGATAAAGTCATCTGATTGCCATATTTTACAAGTGCTATAAGGTATTGCCGATTTGTTTGTTAACACTACTCTGAATTGAAGCAATCACCTGATTTAAGCTCAGAAGTTCGATTTGAACTATTATCAACCAATTTTTTCTTAGAGTTCCTAAAATCTTCTGATAATTAACAAAAAAAAACTGTTATTTTTAAAAATGGAATAATTTAGAAGTAATTATGAAATATGTACCTATTTTTTCGGCTCTTATCCGGCCCTTATGGGATCGGATCCCAGGCCAGTTAATCCAAAAATTGTGTCAGAAAATAAATAAAAATTGCAAAAAAATGTTGCAAATGACAAAAATACTAACTGTAATGTATTTTAATTAATAATTTGTTGTACAATATTAACAATTTACTCAGGCTCACTTGAAAAAGTCTGTTTTTTTGTTTCTTTGAACACTTTTTTACCTGCAAAGTCTTGCCATTTTTTAAAACATCACATCAATCGCAGATGAGGCCTGTTGTTGTTCAATGTATCTTATTGCAACACCAAAAGTTTCCTTTCCTTCAATATGGCTAACTTTCCCTTCTTCCTCTTTTTCTTCATTCTCTGCTTCTTCTCAGTTTCCTACTAATAAATCAGCACTTTGACGTCGATTCAAATTTTAGAGGAAAAATTGTTTTGAGCCGGGTGGGATAAGAACTCATGACCTCCTGACAACATGTCAGGTGCTCTGAACCACTGAGCTACCGGCCGCCGATCAAGATCTCCTCTAACTAACGCTATGAACATTCCTATTATGTCATATATAAGCACTATTCGGACAATTTTAGTCACAAGCAGCTTTCTGTTTGCCACATAGATGGAAAGCATGTCTTACAAGTATGCTAATGATAAATAATGAAATAAACTCGACTATTCAATATCCACTAATAAATCAGCACTTTGAGGTCAATTCAAATTTTAGAGGAAAAATTGTCTTGAGCCGGGTGGGATAGGAACCCACGACCTCCTGACATGTCAGGTGCTCTGAACCACTGAGCTACCGGCTGCTGATCAAGATCTCCTCTAACACTCTGAACAGTCAGGAGGTCATGGGTTCGTATCCCACCTGGCTCAAGACAATTTTTCCTCTAAAATTTGAATCGATATCAAAGTGCCGATTTATTAGTAGGTATTGAATAGTCGAGTTTATTTCATTATTTATCATTAGCATACTTGTAAGAAATGCTTTCCATCTATATGGCAAACAGAAAGCCGCTTGTGGCTAAAACTGCCTGAATAGTGCCTATATATGACATAATAGGAATGTTCATAGCGTTAGAGGAGATCTTGATTGATGGCCGGTAGCTCAGTGGCTCAGAGCACCTGACATGTCGTCAGGAGGTCGTGGGTTCATATCCCACCCGACTCAAGACAATTTTCCCCCTAAAATTTGAATCGACGTCAGAGTGCTGATTTATTAGTGGGTATTAAATAGTCGAGTTTATTTCATTATTTCTCAGTTTCCTTCTTGGCAGACTGCATTGATAATTTCGTCACCATTCAGTGTTTCATTTTCCAACTGTTCATCACCTTTTAACCATTTTTCAATGTCACTTCTTCAAGTGTGCCACATCCAAGCAGCAGTTTAAAGTCATTAAGCAGCAAAATATTGTCATTATCCATCATATCTTTGGCAGGTGCAGGCTCACCGATACTTCTGCATTGTTGTCTTTGGTACTTTCTACACAGCTTCCAACTTCAGACCAAAGTTTTCTCCACGATTTCACAAATGTTGCACGAGGCATTTCTTCAAAAGCTCTTACCAACATGTAGATCACATCCTTGATATTTATTGTTTTCAAAGCATTTAAAAGTCCTATTCTGTCATTTTCAGTTCGCTGTAGAATTTCTGAAAGACGCTTTCTCCTGTATCGCCTTTTTAAATTTACAAGCACGCCTTGATCCATTGGTTGCACTAAAGACATAACATTAGGTGGCAAAAACATGGCTTTTATGCTGTCAGAAATGAATTTACTTGGGTGTGTTGGGGCATTGTCGAGAATGAGTAGGGCCTTTACAGGCATATTAAGACTTGTCAAGTGGTTTTTTACTTTTGGAACAAACTCTGTAAAGAGCCACTCTTTAAACAAATATGAATCTATCCAAGCAGACTTTCGAGCTTTGTAATAAACTGGCAGAACAGGTAAATTTAAATTCTTGAATGATTGGGGTTTTGCTGATTTACCAATTACAAAAAGAGGAATTTTATACATACCTACAGCATTTGTACACACAGCCACAGTGATTCTTTCTTTGTTTTACATCCTGATGCTGAGGTTTCTTGTGCTGTCACAAATGCTTTCGTTGGAAGAAGTTTAAAATTTAACCCAGTCTCATATACATTGTAGATTTGTTCTGCGCATAGGCCTTCTTCAATAAGTACTAAAAGTTTTTTGAAAATTACTTTGCTGCTAAAGGATCAGTTGACAATTTCTCAACACAAACACCATGGTAATGAATACCATGCCATTTTTTCCAGCGAGAAAGCCATCCTTCGCTTGCTGAAAAATCTCCCCCATTATCGATTCTAGAATGAAAGATTAGTGTCTTTTCTTTCAAGACTGGCTCACCGATTGGCGTTTCTTTTCGATGCTCTTGTATGAACCAAGTGCATCATTGACAATTTCATTTTTTGGCTTTTTAAGAGTGCACCAAGAAAGCATTTTTTCAGAATTGACTTGAGTGCAAAAATCTTGTCAAGATTTTCTACTCCTTCTCCAGTCATTAACTGTGCTTTTACTAACACCTAATTCATCACAAATATGCTTTACTGGATCACCTTTGTCAATACGTTATAACGCTTTTAATTTCATCTCCATCGTAACGACATTACACTTACGTTTGCACCCATTCAATAATAGATCACAAATCACACTCCTGCATACACACAGCACACTGTAATATTCACAAAGAGGAACTGAAGCAAATATGTATAGTATACTATAAACAAAGCATGCGGCGACTTGTTTCAACTTCTTGGAAATGATCAGTTAAAGTGGAGGCATGTTGAGCCAAGACTAGATAAGGGAGAGTCTACTGTATACTACTGTAGTAAATTAAAAAAAATAAAAATAAAAAAAGTATTATTAAAATTAATGTTACTACATGTTCAAAATTTTCACTTCAATAAAATTCAGAATTAAATTATCTTTAATTTAGTATATCACATGACCTATTTCTTCTGATTAGTTATTCATTAAAAACATTCTAAAGTTGACTTGTTTATTGGACTCTGCAAGACTGGACTTTTCTCAAAGCATGGTACAGAGAACAAAATTACAAAACAGAAGAAATGTTTACTTCAAGCACATTTTTTTTTCTTTGTTATTCAAAAATAGCCCTTCTATTAATGTGCATTATAAACATTTTTGTATATTAGGGTTTCTTAAAATAAAATTTTATTTGTGTTGCCAGGTGCATTTTTTTTACTACGATTAAAAAAGTCTTGTTAAAAAAAACTTACCTTTTTCGTTAATTTTATTCACAGAAAATCCAGAATTAAATGCTGATTAATATGGCATATATATATATAGCATGTCATAATTCCTTTCATTAGTTATTTGGCAAAAAAAGTTATTTTTTGCCTGATTATAGTGAAAAAATAGCTGGACCTGGGAAAAGTTAATTTTTCAGTATGACATTTAATTCAGATAACAGAAAAGTGCACTAGAAAAAATTTATTACAGAAACAAACAAACCTCACTATCAGAGCTGCAGTCTTCATCAGATGACATTTTCCCCCTTTTCAAATAAACTTATATTAATATATGTAAATAGAGAATAAAAAAGTTTCATATTTCAGAATTAAATTACAAACTGTAATAACTAACCAAAAAAAGCAGTAGGCCTTGTAGGACACCGGCAGATAATTTTTCAACAATGGAGAGAATATACAATATGTAACAAACCATTTAGGGATCAAGTGACAACTAATTCTTGCTAGATGTTTAACATATCCTGCACAAGTTCTATGGGTGTTATGTGATAAATGCTAGTAGCTTTCTCTGATCTCTTTAGGATCATTTTGAAACTTTAATTTTCCTTAGATGCAGCATGTAAAATTTAGAGAATTAAAACTGACCTTTAAAAGGGTTAATAATTCAAGCCCCGGGTAAGGCATGGATGTGTTGTATTTCTGCTGAGGTCCTACCATCCTCTCAGACCTTCTACTCTAGCATATAAACTGACAGGTTCCTGTCAGACCTCTGTGGCAAGCAGCTGCTTGAGGGGGTATTTATTTTATTTATTTATAAATATATTGCTAAAAACAAAATTCATTAAACAAGTCACACATGCAAAAATTAACCTAAAATAAACCACCAGAATTAATCTTATCGGAGATAACAAATGTTAAAAACAAGAAAATTGTGAACAAAGCACTGCCAATCTGCATTATAAAAAAGCCCCAGAAATAATCTCATCAGAGACAACATCTCTCTAAAAACAAGAAAATTGGAAACATTGCACACCCCCAATCCAAATTAAAAAAGCCCCAAAATTAAATAATTTTAGATACAACACATCTAAAAAAAAAAACAATATCAGAAAATATGCACCAGTGATCTACAATATAAAAAAATCCCCTGGAACTAAATAATGCAAAAAAAAAAAACTTGTACACACCATCATTTCAACCTGCAATATTTATCACAACGCTAATTAGATTTCTACACTCATTAATATATTACCCAACATTTTCATTAATTAAATATCTATATTAAACTTCTTAATCACAGAAAGTAATAAAAAATAATAAATATCCCCTCAAGCGGCTGCTTGCCACAGGTGCGACAGAATCCTGCCAATTTATACGACTTAGAGAAGGTTAGTAGGATGGCAGGAACTGAGCAGAAAGATGACAGAAGCATCCATGCCTTACCTGGGACTTGAACCCAGGTTCCTTATATCAACAAAATTAAAAAAAAATATATTCAATTCCAAAACTAAATACACTAATATCACTATTAATATTTGTAATCACAAATATTAATAAGAAGGAAGTCTTCCAGTGTAGATGGCTTCAGCCTTTAGTGGTGAGGGAACGGGTCTTTGCCCCATGTCTGCGATTAGGGGGCTGTTGATATTGTCGGCATTCCTTCTCTCAATAAACATAATTTCTTTAAACATCCTACTAACCATTTTCTCTCCATAGGTAGTTGGAATGCGAGGACTCTGTACAGAGCTTTTTCTCTTGATGTCCTCACACAAGAATTCCACCATTATAATTTAGATATTGTCGGCTTGCAAGAGACCAGATGGACAGATAAAGGTCAGATTCTTAAAAGTAATCTTAAATTTCTCTTTTCAGGGAGGGACGACAATAAGCATCACCAAGGCGTGGGTCTGCTTCTCAGCAGACACGCTAGTGATGCTCCTCTAGGATATAAGTGTATTAATGAAAGGTTTCTTACAGCAAAATTTCAGACAAGCGTTAAAGACTTGAATGTCATCTGCTGTTATGCCCCCACTGAGGATACCGATGAGGATGAGAAGGATAGGTTTTACGAACAACTTCAGGATATTTTGAATTCTGTCAAGAAAGGAGATATTACCCTTGTTCTTGGTGACTTCAATGCCAAAGTTGGTACTGACTCTGACCTTTGGGGAGGAGTAATAGGCCCTTTTGGTATTGGTAGCTGCAATGGCAATGGGCAACGTCTCCTACAGGTAAGTAAACTCAATGGATTCAGAATAACTAACACTTATTACAAACACCGCGACATACATAAGTACACATGGGTTTCACCTGATGGGCTGCATAAGAATATGATTGATTACATATTAATTAACAGCAAATGGGCTAGTTCTGTTAGGAATACCAGGGCATGTAGGGGAGCTGAAATTGGATCTGACCATTACCTTGTTAAAAGTGTCTTGCAACTTAAACTTAAAAAGTGTTGTGCTAGGGTTAAAAAATTTACTTTTAATACTGAAGCTCTGAAAGACCCAGTTATAGCCAAAGCTTACCATGATAGGTTACTTAGTCATTATGACAGTCATGGTATGCTTACTACTGAAGTTGAGGAAGAATGGGATCATTTTAAACAGGCTTTTTTGGACACTAACAGTACTCTTTTAGGAAAAAAGGAGCAGAAGAAACAGAACTATCTGAGTGATAAGGCACTTGAGCTTATTTCGGAAAGAAAGAACTGCAGGAATGTCCTTAATCAATACCCTACTAGTCCTAATAGAAAGCATTACAGAGAACTTAATAAACGTGTAAAAGATCAGCTAGCTGCTGATAAGAATCTTTGGTTTGATGGTTTGGCTGACAAAGCTGAGGAAGCAGTTAGACAGCACAACAGCAGAGAGCTGTACCAGATAGTTAATGTTTTGTGTGGTAGAAAACGGACAGGCATACAAGGATTGAAGGATAAACAAGGTGAGGTTATAGAAGGTGAGGATTCTGTCATGGCTAGATGGGCTGAGCATTTCAGTGATATTCTAAACAATGTGGTTAGTTCTATTCCCATTGTTTGCAATGATGATAGATGCATTGGTGGCTTTAATGTTGGTCCTATAACACAATCTGAAGTTATTTTGGCTGTTTCTAAACTTAAACTTCATAAATCCCCAGGGGTAGATGAAATTACTATGGAAATGCTTAGAGCTGGGAATGTTTCGGTTACCACTTGGATGACTGAAATTCTTAATATCTTTTATGATAAAGGCATGATTCCTAAGGATTTTACCAGAGCTATTGTTATCCCTATTTTCAAAAAAGGTGATTGCAGTTCTTGTGATAACTATAGGGGTATCAGCCTACTCTCTGTTCCAGGTAAAGTTCTTTCCATGATTGTGCTTAATAGAATTAAGAATCTGGTTGACAGTCAATTGCGTGATGAGCAATGTGGATTCAGATATTTTCACTTAGGCAGATTCTTGAGAAATGTTTAGAGTTTCAGAAACCTTTGGTTGCTAGCTTTGTTGATTTCAAAAAGGCTTTCGACTCTGTTGATCGTCATAATTTGTGGTTGATTGTGAGATCATATGGTATACCGGACAAGTTAGTTAACATAATGAAAGCTCTCTATAATAACACTGAGTCGTGTGTGAGAGTTGGTAAGGCTTGTAGCAATTGGTTTAGTATTACTTCTGGTGTTCGACAAGGGTGCATTTTGTCTCCTTTTCTCTTTAGCTTGGTTATTGATTATGTTATGCGAAATTCACTTCAAGGGAAAGATTTTGGCCTTAAAGGACTGGAGATACGAAAATTGCTGATTTAGATTGTGCTGATGATTTAGCCCTTTTGGCAAATGATGTTGATGAGATGAACTCTTTCATTCGAGCTGTTGATGAAACTGGTAGTAGAGTAGGTTTGGTTATAAACAGAGAGAAAACTAAAGTGATGAAAATTGGTCAGGCAGGCTGTGATTCAGTTACTCTGAATGGTTGCAGTCTAGAGCAGGTGTCACAGTTTAATTATCTTGGGAGCTATGTAACTGATAATGGCAATGTGCGGCATGAGATTAACAGACGAATAGGGATTGCTGCCGGGACTTTTAAGAATCTATGGAAAGTGTGGAGAAATAGGCGTATACACCTAAAGACTAAAATTAGACTATATAATAGTTTGGTTCTTTCTAGGGTTAGTTATGGTAGTGAAACTTGGACGCTATGTAAACAAGATAACAGGAAACTAAATGCTTTTGATTCCAGATGCTTACGCAGCATCTTGGGCATTAGGTGGCTCAACTTTGTAACTAATGATGAGGTTAGGCAAAGGAGTTTGCAACCTCCTTTAAGCAGCATATTGTGCAGAGAGACTCCATTGGTTTGGCCATGTTGCCCGTATGGATAATTATAGATTGGCGAATAGGGTTATGAACAGTGTGCCTAGAGGCCTCAGAAGGAGGCGGAGACCTAGGATGCGGTGGGCAGACAATATCAAACAGAACCTTGTTAGAATTGGTGTGCAGTGGCTAGATGCAGTAGATGTAGCTCAGGATAGACTTGCTTGGAGAACTAAATTGCACGGTCTGGTTGGACCTCCGTAGCCCATGGCTGCTTGAGGATGATGATAAATATACTGAATTAAGCTATTGAAAAATATGCAATTAAAAAGACCTTCTTGCACAGAAAATAATTTAAATCTCTGTCATTGAGCAATAAAATTATTAAGTTTATCCTTCATACTTGCATGGTAGAAGTTTTTAGGAGCATACTCGAAAGCTTTTTGGAGCATTTCACACCAATAATTCTACAATATATAAAATTTCTCTAAAAAAAACCCACCAAACCGCCCTCAAACTATCACTCCACGTAACTTACATAAAATCACACCAACAACTAGCTACCTTACACTTTTGAATGATCTGGCCATAACATTACAAAATAGTTGATTAACATTTTCGACAATACTCCAAAACTTAAGTAACTTTATTTCCTAAATACCCTCAAACACTTAGTATATTTTAATCATATTTCAAAAAAAAAAAGAGGAATTAATTACACCTTTTCAGCACTTCATAAAATATACAGGATATTTCAAAACTCTCTGTACAAACTTCAATATGAGATGGAGAAACACCAAGACAAACCTTTTTCGTCTATGAATGTCCACTGACATAACCCTTTGGTGCTAGAGAATGCTATTGGTACAACCTCACAGCAGCTCTTCCATCTCCATTGGCAGTCCCATATGCCAGATGAGTCTCGGCAGTCATGAAACACTCATGTTACATGTAATGCGTTTGATTTACGAATGCCAAGGCAAACATAAGTCCCTTCTCCATTCCCACTTCGTCCCTCTAGCACTGAAGGGTTATGTCAGCAGACATACATTAATAGACAAAAAAGGTTTGTCTTGGTGTTTCCTATCTCCCATTGAAATTTGTAGAGAGTTTTGAAACACTCTGTATATTATACATATCTTACCTGTGACCATTATGCCAAAATATCCAAGAATGACAAAATATTCACACATAAACATCACATCAAATCCCACAGATGTAGCTTATGTTATCCACCCAAGACACACAAATCGTAGAACTTTAGGCCAATAAAAACACGGCAGACTCTTAACATTACATTTCTACATCATACTTTAAATTTCGACATCATGAGTTTCTTGAGCAGCGCCATCTCTTGACTGAGGGCTGTGAACAGCCACCTGCAAGAATTTTTTGGAACATAAAGAGTGTTTTAAATATTGAGGAGAAAAAAAAAGGGGGGGGGGGAGATTTAGAGCAACTGGTTTGCAATATGTAGGACAGTAATTGCTGTGTTTTATAAATATGGTTTATTTTTGGGAATTATATTTGCTACCAATTAGTGGTTGTAAGGGATTGTGTTGGGGAAATTTGAAATTTTTTATGTTGCATTTGTTTAAAATGCAAATTATCATTACCACGGTAATGGTACATTGGATTTGGCATAAACCCAAACTATTGCTACCATGGTAGTGAAAAAAAACAATCTTTATCTAGAAACTGCCATTTAGATTAAGGTCTGTGGGGCTGTAGGAATAATTGAAAAGTATTGTTTCGCTATGTAATGTAAAATAAAAATCACCAAGGATTGTACAGTGCATTTCTACCTCCTGTTTTTTAAACTAATCATAATTAAAAAAATTACTTTCTCAATTACATTTACCCTACAAAAAACATTTATTTAGCAATCTTCCAACTCCCCCAATCCCTTAATAATACTGGTATGCTGTTATAAACAATGAAGAAAACTATGTATAATAGCCATATCTGGACAAACGGAATGTAGGCAAGTAATCTGATTATCTGCAAATAATAATTTCTTCCAGAGCATGCTGATGTAATTCTTGACAGCTCTACAAAATGTTGGTGTAGTAATTAAATTCATGAGCACAAAAGCCACCAACTGCTGAAGTAATTAATCTTTTTTTACAATTTTAACAACTTGTAATTCCCCAAATTTCAGTGTTCCCTTGTTCAACCAAATGTTGCGTTAAAAATTTAAGTCTATATGAATAACAGAATACGATTTAATACCTATAACTGCTTACTCTAGCGCCCCCCCCCCCTCCCAGAAAAAAATTATATTTGTCAACCAAATTTTCATCTCGCATTTTTCGGCCCTATTGAAATCTTGACTGCCCAGTCTCAAATTTCTCACCACTTTGTCCTGTGCCTCCTCGTGTTTCGTTTAAAAATTTAGTCTATGCTACAACACGAGTTTAAGACCACTATCATTTTCGCATTTCCTTATCCGCTGAATTTCAACCGGAAAGTTTCTAGTGTAGAAAAAATAATAACATGCATACATGTTATAAAGAACATTGTTTTTACCATGTGCTCTACTTTGTTGCAAACAATTATGGCACATAAACAAAACTATAATAATACATTAATAACAAGCTCGATATCAGACAATTTTTTCTAACCTTTATATATTGTTCGACTCCAGGTATTAATCTTAGCATAAAATTATTAAATCTCATTCCTCACTCACTTACGGAAAGCCGCGGAGAACATGTGATTTACACATATCTGTGGGAAACTAAACGAGAATACGGTTTATGTTGCCATATGCTGTGGAAAATTTACATCAAGGTGATTATTTCCACATAATGAAACTAAACTTTTTATATTATTCACAACTTTTACTACTGAAACGAAATTCATAAAAAAATTTCAAAAAGTTATAAGCAACTTCTGAAACTATAAACAGTAATTTACAAAAATGTTTTTAATTCCACTAACTAATTCAGAAGACTCTTTCTCTTTTCTGCTCATTCTGAATCATTCCCCTTATCTGTGGTTCTATAAACATCGACACAGAGAATCTTCCTTTTTTTTAAATCCACTATAAAAATAAACTAAAGCGTTCAATCTTTCTATTTCCTTTTTCTGTTGAAATCTGATTTTTTTTTATAGTATTACAAGTAATTTGTGAATATTAACCCTTTTGGTGTTGATCTAATCTTCCTGCTTTTGGTCCTACACTTTTGTATATCCAAAGAACATGTTAAACATTAACATGTTAAAACCACAAAATTTTCTGTGGCTTTAACATGTTTTGTTTTCGTTTGGAATTTTACTGTTGACGTCCAGCGCCAAATTCGTGAAAACCAGAGACCATTTTTCTGGATCCGTTACCATTTCGCATGATATTTTTTATGGATTATCTAAACTTTTTTTTATTCCATGACTAGGATCCATACTAGAATCATACAAACGAGAATATGTATAAAGTAAAAATAAAAAAAAATACCCCCTCAAGCAGCTGCTTGCCACATAGATCTGACAGGAGCCTGTCAGTTTATATACCATATTAGAAGATCTGAGAGGATGGCAGGACCTCAGCAGGAAAACAACGCATACATCCATTCCTTACCCGGAGCTCGAACTCAGGGCCCTTAGATCAGTAGCCAAGCGCGCTAACCACTCGACCACGGGACGGCGAAGATATATAAGATGAGGAAATAAACAGTGGCGGATTGAGGTATCTGAAGGATCCAAGCACAAGCATGGGTGCAAGAGATTCGAGAGGCCTATACCTTCTGGAAGTGTGTATGTGAGGTTCAATAAATTTAATTACATAAATGTATAAATCGTAAATTTAATATTTACAGTGCACTGTCTATATAACGAACGCCAGAATAACGAAATATGCAATAAAATGAATATTTTCTGACTCCGACTTATTGCTCTATATCTCTATGTTAAAATGTTCCATTTTAATGAATACCAGTAAGTGGACATATTAGTTTAGAGAAATAAAAATTTATCCTGACAGAAAAAAGACCAGTAAAATGAAATTTGTAAAACATACATTGAACGAATAAATAATACCTTGATGCACTAACAGTCGTTTGATTGTTACCAGTATGTAGAATGCCAGAGAAGATATTTTCTCCCATTGATCTTTCTCACCAACAGAAGCTACTGCTACTGCCACCTCTTGTTAAAATCCATTCCTAAGAGGCGAGTGATACAAACCAAGAAAGATGCTTTCATTATATTACTTCATGGAGTCTACAGATTGTCCATCAGTTTACTACATCGCAATGAAAAGAGTATATACTAGACTAGAATTATCGACCTAGAGATACACTAGATCCTTTTTGATGTGAAAAAAATCATATATACACTGGCAGAAATTGAAAAATGAACACCCAGAATGAATTCCTTCAGGAACGTCATATTATAATATGTTACTAGTTAAGATCAGCAGAAACCGTAATCCAAGATTTAAAGTCATTGGTGAAATAATGTCACTGAGGACGACAACATGCAAATGTACGCAGCTCGTACTTAAGGACTAGGGCGTGAAGAAAGAAGTTTTCGTCTTGTGTCATGCTGTTCAGTACTCTTTGAAACAGCTACCATGCCTGGATGATGCAGGCACGCAACATTTGTTCAGTTAGTGTGGTCGTGTAGTGGGTCTTCGAAAAGCAGGTTGGTTTTTTCGTTAAATTATGCACCACGTTTTACGAGAAATATCAGCAGTGGTGCGATGGTGGCGTCGATTATCAGAAGAGCATTTGTACACTCACAGACGTGGTTCCGGGCAAAACAGAGTTACGGACGCACGAGAGGATCAGAGTATCCGAAGGGCGGAGATGGCAGAGTGGATGGCTATGGCGTGACAAATTCCATCTACTGTGTAACAAGGGTGTCTACAAGAACGATATGCAATCGTCTTTTGGAAGCAGGACTAGGGGCATGGTTACGACTGCCATGTTGTCACTGTCGAGCACGTTTGCAGTGGTGTCAAGAAGGAGTTCATTGGAGGGAAGAATGCCAGTCTGTAGTCTTCAGTGATGAAAGCCGATTCTGCTTAGGAGTGTTTGATGGTCATTTACGCATCTGAAGGCGACAAAGTGAGTGGCTTGTTCCATCGTGCATCGGCCAGCGACACACAGGGACCACGCCAGGCACCATGGTGTGGGGAGTGATTAGTTATCACTCTCAAATGTGTCTGGTGTTTGTACAGGGTACACTGAATAGCAATACGTACGTCAGCGACAGCGTATAGACGGTCGTCCTGCCATATTTGAGTCTAATCCCAAAATGCGATGTTCCAGCTTTAAAACGCCCACTCACATTCCGCCCAGGAAATTCAACATACTTTTCAGGCAGTGCACCAACTCCCTTGGCCAATACGCTCTCTGGACTTGTTTCCAATCCAGCATGTCTGGGACTGGATCGGACAAAGACTCTTCTAGGGACTGCAGCACGCAACAACCATCGTTGAATTACGCATCCATGTTGAAAGCGCATAGACTGGTATCCCCCATCATGATATTCAGCATTTGTATGACCGATTGCAGGCCAGATTGGAAGCTTGTATTGCTGCTGGATGAGGTTCAACACCTTATTAAAGTGTGTCTTCTGTAAAATGTAATACTCATTAAAATGTAAAATAAATATTGACTCACTTCACACATGTGATCACTGTCCTTTCTCAACAAGTTGTTTCTACTAAATAAATATCATAGATTATGTTTCAATTAATGGTGTTCGTTTATCAATTTCCGCCAATGTATATATATATGTAGATGATTATGAGTGATTGATGCCTGATTGATTGACTGGCAGGGGATCTCATTAAATCCAACTATGAGGCAGAAATGGTGGAGATATGAAAATTTACACCTAGAGATAATCCTGGCCATAGATCTCGGATTAATCCAAAATTTGACTTTCAATTTGTCCTTCAAGATCAAACAGAGGTCACGTAGAGGTCAAACCTTAATCTATGAGTACTAGAAACGTTGATATTGGTGTCTGGGGTGTGTTTTGGATTGTAGATGTCAGAAACGTTATAAATGATGTAGATGTCGGAAACATTAGAAAATCTAGGATTAGGAAGGTCCTTCGAAGCGAAAGGTCAAAGTTAGATCTACCAGTGCTAGAGAGCTAGGAATTGTTGCCTAGGAGCAGGCCCGGATCTAGAACATATCGAAGGGGGTGGGCAAGAAATACAATCGAGCCGAAAACATACAAAAGGTACTAGATTTCTAATGCAGATAACATTTTACCCTCCATTTTACAGGTCTTCAAAATTTTTTGAGAAATGCATGAAATATAAATAAGTTTTATAATTTGTTGCCTCTTTTACGAATAATCATCAAATGGCTCCAGGAACTTGCCGACGAGTTTCCCTTACTTTATTGGCTTTCACAGTCACCAGATCTAAACCCTATTTAACATCTTTTGGATGAGGTGGTAAGGGCAGTTCATAGCAAGATTGTGCTGCCATCCAATTTGCAGCAAGTGGACGACATAATCATTTCCTCATGGTTCACATTACTGCACAATGCATCCAGCATCTTGTAGTTTCTATGCCCCTACGAATTCGGGCTGAAGCCAAATAAAGTCAAACACAGTACTTGGTAGGTGTACCTAATAAACTGGCATCTCAGTGCATTTCTTTTGATAATTTCACTCACATCAAGATTATATCTTTCGATGAGTTTAATATTGTTTCACTTTACTTTGTGTTTTAAAGAATTAATTAATGATGCTAAACTGGCACCTAATGTATAATTTTAATTACTGTATTACACTACATTCAAATACATATAATTATATGCGTCGCAATTTTCCAAGTATAAGAGAAGCAGAAAATTTGAAATTAGAAAGTTATGTAAATCAGCATTAAAATATTTGAAAACGAACTAAAGGCTGCGATCTGGTTCAATTTGTTATCCAGGTCTCGAAAACTGTTTTCTTTTCCACTATTATTTTTTAACATACATAGATACGAAACACATGTAGTTCAATCACTCTTTGTGTCTATGTCTTCGTTTATATTAATCAGCCTTCAACTACTTTGGCTTAGTTTTTGTAAATGAAATATATCACTGCGAGCATTAAGGCGATTGATACAGAAACCGATTGCTAGATATTAAGTTTATGCACAAACTTCTGCTTCTAATGCAACAATTTATAAAACAGAATTGTACATATTTTCGCTTCCTTCAGTATCACGAATTTATATGTTGAGTGAACATATTGCACGTCGCGACAACGATTTAATGACTCACCTCCTAGCAACCACAGACTGGTGACAGGTTGCATTATCTTGTTGGAATACCCCTTCACCATCAGGGTGCTTGAGATTCATGAAGGGGTGCAGGTGTTCTGCGAGAATGTTTCCGTATCTCATACCTGCCAGTGATTGGTCCAAACGGACAAGAGAGTCCAATGTAGACCACGTGAACACGCCCCACACCATCACAGAGCCACCTCTAGCCTGAACAGTATGATAATAAATTATTGATTTAATTAAATCAATAATTATCTTCAGTGATTTATAATAAATTATTGATGATAATTATTGATTTAAATAGCATTTTTTTAAACATACATATGAAATGAGGTTACAGGAGTATCCCACTTTTCGTATTCAAACATGATTTGCTTCTTATACGTCTTATAGGTTTTCGTTTTCCCGGGACAGTTCCTGTATTAACACTTCCATTGCCCAACCTGAAAAACTGGTTTACATCCAGAGGACAAATTTAACTTTAGCATTTTTTGCCAAATAACTAATGAAGGGAATTATGGCATTATATTTCAAATTAATCAGCATTTAATTCTGGGTTTTCTGAAAATAAGATATTTAACAAAAAAAGATTACAAGTTTTATTTTAATAGGACTTTTTTACTGTCATATAGTAAAAAAAATGCATCTGGCAACGCAAATGAAAATTTATTTAAAAAACACTAAGAGACAGAAATGATTATAATGCACATGAATAGAAAGTCTACTTATTTCTGAATAACAAAAAAATAAGTTTCTTGTTTAAAGTAAACGTTTCTTCTCTTTCGAAATTTTTTCTCTGTATCATAGTTTGAGAAAAGTCCAGGTTTGTTGCAGAGTCCAATAAACAACTCAACATTAAAATATTTTTAATAAACCAGTAATCACCAAAAATGGGTCATGTTATATACCATTTTAAACAGAATTTAATATTAAAGTTTATTAAAGTACAAAATTTGAAAATTGTGGTAATGTATTAATTTTAATAACACTTTTCACAGTGGTATACCGAAAAATAGGTACATATTTCATAATTACTTCCAAAATCTTTCCTTTTTAAAAATACCAGTTTTTTTTTGTTAATTATCAAGAAATTTTAGACACTTTAAACTAAAATTTGTTGATAATAGTTCAACTCAAATTTCTGAGCTTAAATTAAAGGAATTGCTTCAGCAGGGAATTATTGTAACAAACAAAATGGCAATATCTTACATTTCTTCAAGCAAATGGTATTTAGATGGCTTTAACAAATTATTTATGCCATAGTTTAATAAAATATGCATCAAATGAAAAAGGAAAATATTATTTATCAAGCCAGAATTATATATCTTTTTAAGGTATCTATAAAAACATTTCAAAACAACAATTTTTATTTTAAAAAATCGATTTTTTTTTGTTGTACTAAAAATGGATATATACGTCCTGGACACTAGAAGGGTAAAAGGTCCTGTTGCCAATGAATAAATGTCCACGGAAGTGTTCCGGAATTAAGTTTGAGATAGTTTTAAATAATAAGTTTACAACATGAGCTGTTTTTGACTAATGGAATAGTAGTGACAATACTTATAAAAAATTTCGGTTGCAATGTAGGTGACTGAAAAATTCAGGCTAGAATAATCATCGTAATGATAATGATTATCGTGCGGATACTGTAGAGAATTCATGTCTTTCTTCTAATTGCTGATACCATCGCGTGCCTTGTGATTGCCGATGGCTTAATTACTAGGTAAGTTTTTAAGTTTTATCTTTGTTTTACATATTTCAGCGCTCTGTAGTTACTCAGAAACTTTGCCGACGGGTCTCAAATTTCGAATCCAAGTTCCCTCTATCTAGCACTGTGTTGGGTTTAAAAACTGAGTTCTAATTTATAATGGGACAGAGTTTAGAATCTGGAACGGATTTCTGACAACGGTGCAACATCTGGCACCGTTCTGCAGGAACTTTCTCAGCTTGTAAATGAAGAAATCAGTAAAAAAACTGCTGTATGAGAATTTATCCTTCCATCTAACTGTATTTTTTTAAACATGGATTTAAAATCGGCGAATGAGAAATCACGTATAAAAGTTGGCACCATAAAAGCTTCGTTGCAAGTGTAAACTAATTTTCGTGTCTCTTTGAAATCTTCATGCAAAACTTGTCAAAAATATAAATATTTTGCAAAAGAACAATTTTTATAAAAAATAAGCACAATAATACAGATTTTTGCTAATTAACTAGGTTATTGAAGTTTATTTTCTGCTATTAGATATTAATTTTATTATTATGTTTAATAACATATAAAATATGTTCGAAACGAAAAAGCTGATTCTGTTGCTTTTAAAGATAATAATTTCATAAAGAAAGTCCGTTCTTCAGAGCATATTATTTCATTTTGGGAGTTTTATATATGAATCAAATTTTCGCTGTTAAACTTTACACATGTTTAATTTATCATCATGCCGCTAGTGTCGCTAATACCGGTTAATGATAGCTCGAATTCATTGCAATAACCGAAGTGTTCGATCTGACTACCATACTCTTTGTGTAAAATAAGAGACTCTGGTAAGAAATTTTGCTATATTGAGAGTTCTCAATTATAAGGTTGAAACGTTCTTAATATAAGGGTACTTCTCAATATAAGATCTTAATATAAGATCTCTGTAAACGGGTATGTTTATACTTATAACAAAATAGTCTGGAAAATATACTTTTACCGTATCTACCATATTACATCAACGTAATATAATTTCTTCGCAAAATTAATAAGTTCAATCAAAAATTAATGTGTAAGAAGTCCCCTGATCTGTTTCTTTAACTTTCTTCACTCTAAATAAGCTCACCGGACAAAAAATTAGTTACCCCTGGCTGAATGTCACCTAATACTGCGTAACGCCTCTGTGCGACTGAAGAACAGCCGAAATCCTGTCTGGCATGGATGCTTCCAGTGTGTGGATGTAGTGCACATCAATGTTCATCCATTCTTCCAGCAGCAAATGCAGCAATTTGGCCAGATTGCCCAGATGGCTGGGACAGTGCTTCACTCGTTGCTCCAAATAGTCCCACAAGTTTTCTATGGGATTCAAATCCGAGGATTTGGCGGGCAGTTGAAATGGTCGAAGGCTTCAGAATGCTCATCGTGCCAATCCGGCACATTTCGAGCCCTGTGCACAAGACAATTGTCGACTTGGAAGACTGGGGTATCCTTCTGGTGTTCACTGCGGGGATGATGCACAAAATGCAACATGTGGTCGTCCAGTAACTCCATATAGCCCTTCGGGTTCCAGTGTGATGTCACCGCAACCAAAGGATCCATTTCCTCGTACGTGAGACACCCTCAGAACGTCACAGAGCTTCCTCTAGCTTGAACAGAACCTTGCACACATCCACATGGAAGGCTTCATGTGGCTTACGATGTACACGTCGCCTCACATCATTCGAGTACAAGCAAAAACGTGATTCATTCGATCAGATTACAGGCTTCGAAGAGCCGACAGTTCAGTCTTTGTGGTGTCACGCTCACTGTAGCCATGCACCTTGTGCAGAGCTGTTAACATGGGTCTCTTCCATGGTATTCTGCTGCAGATATCTATTGCATGCAATTCCTTTCGGAGTGTTCATTCGGAAACAGCTTGTTGTAGGCCTCCATTGACTGACTGGAGCAATTTCTGCCTCGTTGCAAAGAGGGTTGCCCTAACAGTGCGTGACACACTGCGGCAGTCCCTATTGGTGAGCACAGTCTTTCTGCCACAGTTCTGGCGACGATTAGCAGTGGACTGCGATGCCCGCCACTGCTTGAAGACCCTTTGGATAGTACGTTTCGACACACCTGTAAAGGCATGAGCATCTTGGTTCTTTTTTTGTCCAGTGAACTTATAAGCCATGTCATATTATCTTAAAATTTCATCTCCTTACCTATAGTAGAATATATGTTCAAAATCAAAATTAGTTTGAACTAAGATACAAATTCTAAATACAAACTGAGGAAAAAAGAATGTAAAAAATTGAAGTTGCGGAAAGTTTAAAAAATGTAATGCAAAAAATTCTGCCACGTTCCAAAATCCATTGTTCAGAGTGAAATTATATAGTTTTATTAATGTTTGTCATAGAGTTTTATTTATTCTAGAAGTAGATCTGGCAACCGTATCATGAACAACAGTGGAGCAGAGCATATTGGGCAGAAGAGGGGCAGGTAAGGTATTTTTAAAGTAGGTAAAGCCTATTTTTGTGTAGTGATTATAAAACATTGTTCAAACATGTTGAGTTCTAGGATACGCAAATCGTTGAAATATGGATTAATATCTTAATTTCTTAATTTAATCACCTTTTTTTAACAGAAATTAGTTTACAGTTCATGATTAGCGTTAATGAATAGTAAATAAACATATTAATTGTAGTTTTGTTTAACGTTTCAATTTATATGTCAGAATAATCCTAAGATATATTAACGATTATGTTTATAGATTTACTCTTAATCACCCATTATTTGGACAATTTTTAGTTAACATGAAACCATTGCAAGAAAGGGGAAAAAAGTTGTGGATGCTGACCAAACAAAATAAAATATGTAGCATGAATTTCTAACTAGACTGCTGCTATAGGTGAGATTATTAAGAGCACTAATGTATATATTGATTAACAGAAATTGCATCTGGAAAAGAATCAAGCAGCTACCCCATCCTACATATTCACCAGATCTTGCACCATCCGATTTTTGGTTGTTTCCAAAAATTAAAAAGAAACTTGCTGGCAAGCCCTTTTCAAGGGTGCTGCAAAACGCTTTCGTTCACAGTTGTGGAGTATTTTCCAACAGGATTACCATAAGGCATTCCAGAATTGGCGTAGACGTCTGTAACTTTGCATAGATACTGGAAGGGAATACTTTGAAGGACAGTAAATGTTTTGTTGAGGTAAGTGCAATTGTTTTTCGTTCTGTAGATGCAGGTCAAGAACGTTTTGAATGCCACTTTTACTTATACTACGTTTTAGAACGCTCTTTGTATCGTACGTGAACATACCTACTGGGTAGGGCAATTTTTTGATGACGATGTATATAAGTTATGACTTTTTCGAGTTTCACCCTTTTTTTACCACCACCACCCACCCTCCATCTCGAAGAATAGACTTAATATTAGAGCTGAACACAAAAAACCCCAGGGAAAAAATAGAGCTTTCGAAATAGTTTTTTTTATCGAAAAGAACGAAAGAATAGATTAAATTAGTGTACTATTGATTTGTTTGAGTTTATCATTTGTGAATACTGCATACAATTAGATAAAGATAAGAAAACGAATTATTATGATTATTTACTCTACATTACATGGAAGTTCACGCTTACTAATCATTCAAAATGAGGAACACCATATTACATTAGATTAATACAGGTAGTTGGTGCTATAACGAATTAAACGGTTCTAGCATTAAAAGAAATGAAAGCCTCATATTAGTGTAAGAGGAATTAGTTTACTTCTTCCTGACATACTGCATAATAACAAATATCGAAAAAATCAGAGTAATGTGAAAGACCTATTCGATTAATTATAAAAGCATTACAGGTATGTTAAAAACATAATTTATAGATTAATATTTGCTGTGAATTTAAAATAATTCGACAGAAGAGTTTGAATAATTTGCCAGAAGTAATATCGCTGATAGAACATTGTTAATGTATATTATTTTATGTAAAGAATGAAATTAATGCCTACTGACTAAAAATTTAGATATTTTGGTTTCAACCTGATTTCAACCAGAATTTAAGAAACAATAATAGATTATTAGATTTTTTGATCCGATTTCAACCGGAATGTTTTTTCCCCCGATCATTACTTTCCGAAAAGAAAGTTTCTGTTTTATTTTTAAAAAAAAAGTCATACCCTGTATAAATAGACTTCTGTGAATGAAACAGGCAAAAAACGTCGTAATAAAAGAATTTAATGCAAAAAAAAGTACATTTCAGCTCAGTAACGTACATATAAGTTTCTTTTCGTTTAAGACTTTTAAGGCAAGTAATTCTTTTAACATTTTAGATTAAGGTAGGTATTTTTAGGTTTATGGTAAGCAAAGGTTTAAAAGTTTTTTTTACGTTAAGATAAGTGTTTTAGGTTTAAATATTTTTAGGCTATGGTAATGTAGCTTAAGTTAAGGCAAGTAAAAGTTTTATTTTTCTGAAAATTACGTTATTATTTTCGTTTTTACTGTAAAATTATAACAGTCATCGTTGTCGGACCTTTCATATTCTACAAAAATATTTATTTAATAAAAAATTTATCAATTTAAAAGATTAAAAGTATACAAATTTTCTAAATCATTTTCGAAATAATTTTGTAGTTAGAAGTTCATATGATGAAAATTGACAGTCTACTGTTTACTATAACTCATGCAAACACAACGTTAACCAATAGGCGCTTGTTGCCCACCCTTTTCATGGTCCCCATTAGCTGAAGTCTCTTCATCTATTGAAATTGGTTGAGCACTCGAACTACATTAGCTTGATATCTACTCCTCGTTAACTCCTTGAGAAGGAAGATCTGAAAACGTTAGAGCTTGTCCTTTGGAATAACCAACAGTAGGCAGTTCGGATGTCTACACCTGTTATAATGCGAAAAACATTTCATTTACATACGTCATTCATATCTTAAATTCAGTTGTTTAACTACATAGTTAAGTAATTTTCACGCAGAGAACTTTATTAAAAACGAAACCGTTCTTTGGAAGAGATTTTGATATATTTATACAACTTTGAAACTTCTTTCGTACATTATTTTTCTCAGTTTGGCAGCATTACAAAATCGTTTGCTCCTAGTGACCGCGATGGAGATTAACACATTAAAATCAAAAAGACAATGTAAGTTTCACATTGTTTCCTTCAAATAGTAATATTATATAGAATGCATATAAAATTATGTGATTATATAGTGTAAAATTAAAATTTCCTAGTAATAACGTTAAATTTTAAGCTAGTATATTTACTTTAATGAAAACACTATACTTAAGTATCGATTATGTTTTAGCTGTTGCAAAAGCAAGATGTCACTGAAAATAGTCTAACAAAATGTTAACTTGATTCCGGTCTTTTTGCCAAGGAAGGTGTAGGTTTTTTTTTAATTTGAAATAGGATAAAAATTGAGTTTTTGCAGAGAACAAAGAATGTCAATGTTAGAGACTTTGAAATAGGTTAATTCCGGATTTATATGATTTTGCAATATATACTATATATATAAATAAGCTTTATAATCGGGTGTTAGGACAAATTAAAAAGCGACACATTTTATGGAGCTATGCTAAAAAAAACACGAAGTTAAGTCACTTTGCGTGTGTTTTGCAATCGTAGTTCATTGGCAGGTAAAATGTGTAACTTTTTATCTGGCTATTCTAAAAGCTGTTATTTATGTAACTATTAAAATAATGTGAAATAAATTTTTAGTCCACGAAATCACTACACTTGCTACGTTTTGTTAACCTTTAAAATACCACAGCCGAAAACGGAGTAAAATGAATTACCGCCATTTTCCTGTGCTGCGTTATTGATTATGTTATGTGAAATTCATTGCAAGGGAAAGCCGAGACTAGTTTACACTGGTGCCAATAAGTTGAGACTTTCCCACTTTAATTTTTCATGTATGCATAGATCGGTTAGACGTTTACCTTGAACCAGTCGATTGTTGGTGCCAGTAATTCATGCTTAGGTAAACCAATCTGAATTACTGGTGTAGTGTAGGGGTTCTCAAACTGGGAGCATGAAGGCATCCAAGTGGAGGTGTGAGGTTGGGAAACGTTTTATGCTTATTTTAATTATATATTAAAATTCTTGTAAAAAGGGAGTTAGTCGATGATAAATCAAGGGTGAGGAGGCGTGAGGGTTTGTTATAAATCAGGATGGAGGGCAGCATGATGCAGAAATTTTGAAACCCCCTGGTCTAGAGAGAGGTAGGCAACTTATGTTTAACGTGGGTCACTTAGAACAGTGGAATTTATAGCACTGGAAGGGTTAGGAATGGGTAGAATATGTACAAAGACAAACTCTTGATTTTTTTATATGATGACATTACGAAAATATGTATATTTTTGTGATCTTATATATATATATTTATGATTATTTATAACTGAAAATAATCGAATAACTGAAAAAATAAAAACTCTTACATACAAATAAAAAGAATTTTTTTTGTAAAAAATGTAGAACACAAAAATAGCCCCATTTTCTCCATCATAATCTCAAAACCAAAATACTATCTCTACCATTTATAAAAGGAGAAATTCTCGAAATAAAGAATAATAAAACTACTGGTGAAACTGTTTAAAATTATTAAGTTTAGGTACATTTAATCCTAATGGATGGTTTAGCCCACGGTTATTTTTAAAATGTAGATTGGAGGTGTATACTTTTAAAATGTGGCAGAAATGCAGTGTAAGGCCCTAAGCTGCCATCTCGATATTTTTTCCGTCGCGATGAAAAACAAGCCCGAACGGTAAAAGTAGTACGTCTTGCATCTACCTTGAGATATGTTTAAAGGTTATCAGAAAATATGTTACGCAATGCATAAGAAAATCATGTTTCTACAATTAAAAAAAAACAAAATAAATAATCTCACCAAAACAAGATTTAACAACGCTTATCGCTAAAGAATGCTTATCGCACTTAAGAAAAACCCAAAATAAATAATTCATCAAGAGTAGATTTCATTAACAACGCTTATCGCTAAGAAATGAACCCTCGTTTCGCATTTAAGAAAAGCTCCAAAAAAAAAAATAATTTCTTTGAAGACAACTATTTTAAACAGCTCATAATAGTTATAATACCAGAACTAAATTACATATCCAATTTAATAACAACTCATAATACTAATCATGGAGCATTGCCTCTTCAAGAAAAAAATAGTATCATATAATAAAATATGCGGCATAAACATCCGAGCATATGCGGATGGATCGTAACTCTTCCGGTTTTTCTGGCAAAAAATCGAAGACGGCTGATGAAGGCCATAAATTGCATCGTAGCCTGAAATTTTGTGATTTGTTATGGTAATTTACTTTTGTTTCTGTGGTGTTACAGAAGGGAAATAAATTTAGGGACTATTTTGCCGCGGAAGAATATATTTGAGAAATTTGATATATAAAATATCCTGCTGGTCATATCCTACCCGTTTTAGGTTTCTCATACAATTTTACTGCTATTTTTTAGCTTTTCTTATGTTTGCCCTAAGGATGGTTTACTTATATATTTTGCTCTTACTCATGCCAAATAGGCATATCTTTCTGATGGAGATGGTTAGGGGTAAAATTATTACCCGGTACATCGAATATGATTACACGATCTACGAAATTTCCGAATAACCATGATCTCTCTGATCATTCTACCTGTGAAATGGTGGAGAATGCTCTTTATCACTTCGATCAGGTGGATCGAACCAGGGTGAATTTTACATCACCGCTGGAAATACAGCAGGCTATTAAACGCCTAAAACCAAATAAAGCCTCTGAGTCAAGACAAGATTTCGAACAAGATGCTCAAACATCTTCCAAAGGGTACTTTTCTGTTTTCTCCGGTCACATTTTCTTGGCGACGAAAGATAAACACCAAAGAATTCTGGATGCTTGAATACCGCATAACCCTTAGTTTACTGTATTTGCAATTAACGTGTATCATGCCAACAAAAATCTTAATTTTACAACAAGCGGCAGCAAAGAAAAAGGCTCGTATCTGTATATAATAAAAGTGGAGAAGAAACAAATTCTATTGCAGTATAACATTTCCCTTTTCGTTTTCGAGGTCTTCAAAAATTTCCTGAAAAATGCATGAAATGTAAATCAGTTTAATAATATTTTGCCTCTATTACCCTTACTAGCATTCTGAAATGAAGGGAGGAATGCCCCCCCCCCCCCCCCTAGATCCTGCTGTGCAAACGACTAATACTTCAATACAGTTACTAATATAACTCAAAATATCTCTTCAGATGCCCATTGTACGTTTCGGAAAATCGCGAGAGTCACGTGGAATGGTTTTTGAAGTCTGCCACCTCAGGGCTCGTTCTCATGCAGGGAATGTTTCGAATCTGTCTCAAGAACGAGTTTAACAAAACAGACCATTGGGTTTACAATTTGTCGTTTATAGGGATGTTTGCTAGGCCTAGTTAAGTTTAGATTCAATGCACTGCAGTTCGGGATGTGAACCCAAATTAACATTGTTATTAATGGATGAACAGTTATCGAATCATATTGCCGGTGACACAGGAACTCATCAAAATTCCCTAGAAGAGGATTCACCAGAAAATAACACTGTCAGCTCGGCGTTGTTAATCTGGCTTCCTACATCTAGAACCGAGACGGACACTGTTAGAACTTCTACTGTGAATAATGACAAGCCGATTTGCCGTATTTGCTTCAGAGGAACAAGTCAAGAACATTTATTGTCCCCATGTAAATGCAAAGGTAAGTTCATAACCTGGAAGGGTAAAATAATTCCATTTTTTGCGTCATAACGAAATTACTGAAAATGTTGCAAAGTGTACATGATATTACTGATTATATTGCTTAATTACGAGCAAATATATTCCATGATATATCTGCTAAAGAGTCATTGAGCAGAAACTCAATGTTAACCTTTTTCTGTGTAATATTTTCGGTAGAGAAAGTGCACAAATGAGTAATAAAGTGTCACAGGAAGTTCAGCTATTTTATCAGACATGTTAGTCGAATAGTATTATCCAACTCTTTGTTGACTGCTCTATCTTAAATGTGCACACTCTTTCTACGGGGAAATTTGTCTTTGATATCTGTCATCCTTTTTATTATCCATCATTATCAACATCATCCTCAAGCAACCATAGGCTAAGGAGGTCCAGCCAGATTATGCAATTTAGTTCTCCAAACCAAGCTCAGAGCCATTATTCAATTCCGGTCGTTGTATATGGTCAGCACTCAGAACCCTGTGTGGTTGACTACTCCTCAATAGCGTAGGAAAAAAAAAAAGAAAAATAGACGTAGTAATCTAAACGTCACATGATCCCTGTGACGTGATTTTCTGTGGTCACGTACAAAGTCATCGCCCAAAGCCATACAAAACAGGTCACTCTCTTTGGGGGAATGTGTTCAACATGTTAGCAGCATGGTAAAGTACTCTTCAAAGAAATGTAGGTTTCTTGGTTGTGAGCCGACTTCTGCTATTACAAATAAAAGGATGAATAGATTTATGACGGATGAGGAACAATTAGTTATGTAAATTCATTAAACGTAATGTATTAGTAATATTTCAAAATGCAGGGCTCAATCGGAGGAGAAATTTGTACTTAAGTATTAACCGCTACTAATGTGTGGCATTCGTAGCGCTGCTAAGGCGGCGCGCATTTTTGCTACGCAGTGTCTCGCTTTACTCTACCCAGCTTTGACTGTGATAGTCAGGAAAACTAGTGATAATCTGGTAAAGTGTTTCAATAATAACTGGTAATAATATTTTACGTGCGAATGTTTTCATTCGTCTTCTGTTTGTCTCTCCGTCTGTACACATCTAACTTTTTTGTCTTTAAATATACCGTATTTCTTCGATTTTAAGATGCACCTTTAATTTCAGTACCATCAACAGAAAAAAAGCTTTGATTCTAAGAAAAAAATAATAAATAAAACGCTAAAATATGTCTAACAAATATTTTTATTATAATAGAATTCAATTTACTAACAACAATAGTACCTATTTATCAGTAGGTATGTTATTCATCACTTCCTTCTGAATCAATATCAGAGTCTGATTCTTCTGAGCCGCCTTTATCTCCATTATCCCATAATGTATCGTCTTCTGAGCCATCGAAAGCGTTTGTGATGCAACATTTTTTAACTGAGTGCTGCACTATTCTTTCTGGGATTAGCTTCGAAGCTGTTGATACCCATTCCGCCAATTTTGATGCCGGCGCTTTCTTAATTTTTCCGGAAGGTGTCAGTGGAAGGTTTTCCGGAAGTCAATAGACAGGTTCCAAGCTCACTGTAATTCACTCACAGAGCTCCACTATAATGAAATAACGGTGGCTTCATATTTGGAAAGCGCGGGAAAATACCCACGCCACTTTATTCTCCAATGGAATTGAAGAATGCGATAACGGTCAAACTTGGAGGCGGGGTTTCGCGTAAGAACAAAACGTGTGGTGCCGTGTGAAAAGCGCGGGAAAATTTTGAAAAAAAAAGAAAAGATTCTAAGACGCACCCCGTTTTTAAAGACGTTTATATGGGGGAAAAATGCGTCTTAGAATCAAACAAATACGGAAAAATTAAAAATTCTTTTTGCGCTGAATAGATATTGATGATGTATTACGATTCGCACTTTCGGATTGATTGATTGATACATCTCCCCTCTTGAATACTCCCATGAACAGACAAATGTCTGATCACAGACTCATTCAGTCATTATGTATAAGTGACAATATGTAATTTTAAAGCTTTATCATCTTTTTTTTTTAATCTCCTTTTTTTTCTTATTTTATCTTTTTTTTCTTCTTTTTTTATCAGTCCTTTTTATCAGTCCTACTTATCTGTTTTTTTTTAATCTTTTTGTCAATCCTTTTTTTTCTTATCTTTTTGTCAATCCTTCTTTTTTTTTCATAATTTATCAAATAGTTCAATATCTCTTAAGTAAGAAATCAGTAATTTATATAGTTTCACTTTTTGAGAATTTCTGGGTGGTTCTAAGATGGAATTGAAATTAAATTGAGTTAAATTATATTTTTGTAATTTTTGAAAATAATTTTGTCTTTGATTATGAAATTTTCTACAGTTAAAGATTATATGTTCCATGTATGGGGGTTCATTACAAAAATTGCAATTTGGGTTATTTATTTTTCTCATTTTAAATAAAGTAGTATTTGTAAGAGCCAAGTTAACTTTGATTCTCAAAATAATATTAATTTCTTTTTTTTAAACCATAATCTTTAAATTTGGTCACTTTTTGTGAGATATTAAATCTGTGTGTATTAGGGTGGGCCGAAAAAATTCAAAATTTTTTTTCCAGTCGTAATACCGCGGAAAAGTTGCGAATTGGGGAGACTAAAAAGGGGTTAAAAAAGAAATAAAATCGGTTTATATCTTCCGGTCGCGCATGTGCTCTAAATTTTGCCGAAATTTGGAAAAATTCACATTTTTGCTATAATTTTTAACATTTTTAAATTAGCCTCTTCCCGAATGTAATAGCTCAAATTCTTATGTATTAGAACCACAGAAAATAATGTTTAAATATTATTTAAATCCATCAACATCTGCCGGTCGCGCATTGCCTTCAAAGTTAATGAAATTTTGAAAAAAAATTACAAATAAAGGTAGATCACAGTTCAACAAAAAAAAAAACACTAACAACTTACATGTTCTTTATATTTGTTCTTTATTGAATACAAGTTTAAATGTTTAAAAACAAATTATTTTAGACCATTAGTAATATTTATAAACATTTTTTTATTGAAAAAAACTAAGTTTTTGTTTGAAGAGTCGTAAGTCCAAGAAACTCATGTTGAACAATTGAACATCTCCGTTTTCACTCATTCTTAGCTGAAGGTACTTTGAAATCTGATTTATGGGCGAAGTTAGGCATGGTTGACCTTGACAGCAGAGTCGTTCTGATAAAACCATCCCTAGACTCATCTCCGCAAACTTTTCCTGAGGCTTCTGTCACGAGTTTTCCTGAGGCTTCTGTCACGAGTACACATCGTTCAACTGCCAGTGTGTGAACTGCGAATGTCTTGAATGTTATATCACAATTAGGGACTGAGTCACTTTGAATATGTGATTTAATCTCATCGTCACTGATATCTTTTAATAATGGGGGAGAAGATAAATCACAGTCCATCCAGTTAATTATTTCCGAGTAGTCTTGAGCCTTGAAATTGAGTTTTGGCGGCATGAATGCTCTGATAGTTGTTCTCTTTTGATCTAACTGTCTCACCTTTAGAATTCGTTGAAGTCCGAGCTCTCTTATGTGTTTTGTATTATTTTGTGTCATGGCTAACATTAAATGCTCTGGATGAGAGAAAAAGCCATTTCGTTCGATCACAGGGTCGACAATATTACGCAAATCTTCAGGCAGGTACCTTGAAGATTGTATTGATTGGTACACAAGTTTTGGTTCCACACCTGAACTTCAAGAAATAGTTGAATTTATTTTGAAGTCATACATGCCAATGTGGTTTAGTATTAAAACAAGTAAATACTTTACAGAGGGACCAAAACTTGTGTACCAATGGGGGGCACCAAACAAGGGGTGCACAATTTAAATATGTACACGGGTTAAAATCGAGTTTTAAAGAAATGAAGCTGAACAGATTTAATTTCTAATAGAATAGAGTGGGCGAAAAATAATTTAACTGGAGGGGGGGGTCTTTTTTTTCCTACAAAATTTTCACGAAATAATGCAATACATCCATTCTGCGATTTACAGGTCAAGAATATGTAACCAATTTTGCTTTACACAGTACGGATTTTTTTTGTGTATATAATACAAGTTGTAAGTACAGGGTGTCTCAAAAATATAGGCACAAACTTTTAGGGGAGGTAGATAACATCTAAAGGAATGAGAGTTGCATAGGAACCCATAACCGGAAACTTCATGGGAAAGTTGTAGCAGAGGTACAAGATCTCAAAGGACACAAGACAGTGATTAATGGGAAATCATTTATTGGACATAATTATTACAAATGGCGTACTAGACGATACATTTTATAATGTTACAGCAGATGCTCGAAGTTTCCACCATGAGATGCGATGCATGCGTGACACCGACGGAACATTGATTGCCGGACACGGTCGAACGCACCTGGAGTTTCTTTGATAGCAGCAGCAGCGCAGACGAGCCTTGCCACGAGATCCATGTCACTCAAACTGCACAACTCAAACTGTGTAACTCAAACTGCACAATCGGAAATTTCAGGACTGATGCTTTCTTCAACAAAATAGCAATATGTTGTTGTGTCCTATAAATACTTCGATGTTTTAAAGAAAGTTAGTTTTTCATTTTTAACATATTTCTTGATTTCGATATTTGTTAAATTCTTAAAATAAGGAGATTTCTTACGAGTCTGGATAGCGTATTTAACAGTTTTTTAGAGTAATATAATAATTCATATAGATGTAACAAACTCGTTTGTGTATTTAGCTTTAGCAAGATTTTTCTTTTGACTGAAAATGGAAGCCTGTTAATACCACTCACAGTCTCATCTTTGTAAAATATTCGAGCACTGCGACGGACTCATTCGACTGAACTCATTCGACCATTTCAATTATCCTCCTTTTTGGTCATATCTGAAAGTCCCTTCCTTCAACACTTGACCAAAGGATGAAATTACCTTCCTCCTTAAAGAAATCCAATGTGCGACTCTGATATTGGTGAAGCTGTGACTCGAACGAGATGAGAACGATGCATTGAGAGGGACCCCCTCTGAACTCATTAGGTGATTTCAATGATCCTCCTCTTTGTTCGTATCTGAATGTCCCTTCCTTCAACTACTTGAGCAAAGGATGAAATTCCCTTCCTCCCTAAAGAAATTCTATGTGCGGCTCTGGTATTGTCGAAGCTGTGACTCGAACCTAAAATCCCGAAGCCTAGCATATTAACGAAATGGATTTTATTATTTGACTTTTCTACACAGAGAAACCGTGTCTAGATATGTAAACTTTCTCATACAAGGATATCCTTTAAGGCATGTCAAGTCTCTGACCATTGCCACAGGGCCATCTTTTGGCATAGATAAAGTAGTAGGCAAATGCTAGGAGCCCACGACTTTTGGGGCCCATTTTCATTGTCACATAACCTGACGAGAGGGAAAATTTCTGCATAGTGGAGGTGGGGTCGATATTTTATTTTTGTCTAGGTGGCCCATGTAATGCTTAAGATGGCCCTGAGTTTATTCCTAGAACTGTAGTCTGTTAAGGTTAATTAAGCAAATTGCATGTATTTTGAACACCTTTTCAGGTTCCGTGGGTTTCGTCCACCGCAACTGCCTGGAGAGATGGTTGGGTTCAAGAGATTGCGAAACGTGCGAATTATGTCAGTTCCAGTTTGCCACAGTGAGAACACCTAAGGTAATTTTTTCATTTAGAGTATCTAAAAAAATATTTTTTTAAAACGAAAATTAAGGAAAGTGCATTTAAATCAAAGAACAGCATTGTGGAATAGTTGAAATACTTTTTAATGGAACCTCGATTAACCGACCTACATGGGGGGAAGGGTGGATGGTTGGAATTCGCCGAAAAGTCAAATATACAAGGGGAAACACGTAAGTTGAAAAAAGTTGGAGAAGGATTTGAGAAATACAGTCAAATAACTTCAATAAACAATAAAGAAAGTGTAACAAAAGGCATATTAACAGAGATGATTTGAAATATTAAATTACACCCAAAGTGAACAGCTACCGTCCCGTGGCCGAGTGGTTAGCGCGCTTGGCTACAGATATAAGGCACCTGGGTTCGAGCCCCGGGTAAGGCATGGATGTATGTGTCATTTTTCTGCTGAGGTCCTGCCATCCTCTCAGACCTTCTACTATGGCATATAAAGTGACAGGCTCCTGTCAGACCTCTGTGGCAAGCAGCTGCTTGAGGTTTTTTTTTATTTTTTTAAAGTGAACAGCTGTCAAAGATATATCACCTTAACACCGTTAATAGCTGCTATGAGAAAATGTAATAAAATGCACTCTGAATTTCACATAATCTAATATTTTCATTTCATAAACATTTAATTAGACGCTGTAAAAATATACAATAATTTTCCCCTCCGTGATGAAAATTTAAAAGAAAAAAAATCTGGGTAGGATAACCGGAAAAAGGGATAAGGGAGAAATTACACGAGTAATTTAAACTTCGAACGAAAAAGCTGAAATGGGGGAAACTAAGTGGTTAATCTAGTGATTTTCTCCTAAGAGGTTTACTATCCTTCCTTGCACGATGCAGAAAAGAGTAGAGAACACCTTGTATTCACCAAAGTTCAACGTTCAACTAATGTTTGGTTGGTTAAACCGATTGGAGAATGATCGACGGTCAATTAATCGAGGTTTTCTGTATGATTTTTGTTTTTCTTAGAACTATACTGAGTAGAGCTAATTAGTTGATAGTGAAAAAGCTTTAAGCAGAATCCAGTCATAATGAAAAAAACCAATCCTTCTTCCGTATGAACATTATTAACTCTTAACTATCGGTGATTTAAACTATTCAGCAAAACAACTGCTTGGCGTTTGCAAAATGTCACTAGAACTTCTACGCAGGGTGTTTGTAAAAGAACGGTCATTAAGTATCAATATTCCGGCATGTAAGTCAACTTTTGAAGATCTAAAAGGTACCTCTAAAATCCTCGGTCTATTTATACACGGTACAAAACTAAGCCCTTATGATATGCGGCATGAGTTTAGCAGAAGAATAGGAATTGCTGCTAGGACTTTTAATAATCTACGTAAAAAAAAAAAATTCTCCTTCAAGCAGCAGCTTTCCCCAGAGGTCGAACAGGAATCTGTTACTTTAATCTCCAGTTGGGAAGAAAATGATGAAGGCGAGGCAGCAGAAAGAATACAAACATCCATGCCTTAATCCGGCACTCGACCCCAGGTCCTTTGAATCAGTAGCCAAGCACGCTAACCACTAGCCCATGGGTGTAAAAAAATAGATATAAACACCTAAAAAGTAAAATTAAACTATATGATAGTTTGGCCCTTTCTAAAATTCTATCTAGAGAATCCGATGGCAAAACCGCACAAGTGTGCAATGTAGCAGAAGAAATGGCGATTCATGCTGTCGTGCATCACTTACTTACAAGTAATCGCTTAGCAGAATTGCCCGACATCATTCAGGCCTCGATGTAATGACTCGACTCCCTGTAATTTCGCAGGTACTCGACCAGTCGGCCCCGAATTTGGCATGTGGTTCTACTTAGTTTTGCAACTTAGTGTTTAGAGATTGGATTCCCAGCTGCGGTGTGTCGGGATTGAATCCTCCACTAGTGTTCGATATCTGAAGCATTGCCGTCGCCTATCTAATGAATGGAGAGTAGAATGTATCAAACGGAGTAGTACGTTATCGATGCTCCAAGTTATCAATGGACAGAAGTTTCGCCGCCAAATTTTGGGGGAGGACTTAGTTTTGTGGGTGGAAACCCTGACAGTATACTTAGTTATGGTGAGATGAAGCTGAAGACGAAGTTTGCCGATCCTAGCTCTGACCGTCTAGGAGGAGACGTCGAACAGACACAAAAACTCTCCATTTTATATAGTTGTCACCAATAGCTAGTGGTCAAAGTAGATTTATTTTTTACTGGTACGCTTCAAAGCATATCTATGTGTGGAAAATAGGGCACAGGCGCTCACTCCACTGAAGAATCTTACAGGAATAATAAAGTGAAGTGTATGGTGACGGAAATACACTGTCACAGTATTTTCTATTCATTTTCTCCCTATGTTTTCTTCAAATAGCGAATGCTTTAAGGTTTTTTTTAACGTGAAATAAATATTAATATGCCTAAATACTTGCTGATTCTGCTGTACTCGCTGGTTTATTTTTTTTTAATATTAATGATGGGGTGTAATCTAGTGTAATGATTTTGAACTGATTTTTCAAAATCATTACACTAGATTACATTTAAAAGTTACAGTTAAAATTAAAGATTACAGTTAAAATTAAAGATTACAGTTAAAATTAAAGATTACAGCTAAATTAAAAATTAAAGATTACAGTTAAAATTAACAAAATTGTCAGAGAAAAAAAACTTTTCTTTTGCATTTTATTACTCAATTTGCATATTCTATACCCAGATTTCAAATTTGAGCATTTGCTATAAAATAACATAAATTGGAGGTTCAGAACAACTTTTAAAATTCATGAAGTGTCCGATGTCTGGTCTTTTTCTTTTTTCAATTGTAAACAATGATTAGATGTATGGAAATTTCGCGACTGCGATATCCGCGACGCCCTGTCCCCCTCCACCCACAGCCGATCGTTAAAGTTTTGATGCTCTCAGAGGAACAACGTACGCTTTCAACTGGAGTGAAAAGTTGACGTATCATATAGCTATAGAGCATGTTGTAAAATGCTTCCACTTAAATAAATGGTGATTTTTTTAATTGTTTTGGTTATCCAATTTAGCGTACCAGATTAAATATATACTGCTCACAAAAATTAGGGGATATTTTATCGCTTCATATTCATTTTGAAATATCCCCTAATTTTTGTGAGCAGTGTATAATAATTTTAGTTAAATGTCATTTTGTTTTTCCAATATACATGGACTATCAACATCCGACTTTTCAATAATTGACAATATTCTTATTTATCTATTCTGCAGAGTTTCTGGGAGTGGTGCAAGCATCCAGACAGCAGTGCCGATCGCCGCAACTTTCTTGGAGACTTCGTGTGTTTTGTGATTTTGACTCCTTTGTGCCTAGCTAGTTTTTGGCTTTGCATTCAAGGTAATACCGACACATTAGGAATGCCAACTGGGAGACGGCTGTTCTAGTAGCACTCGCCATATTTCTCGTGTTTGCCTACACGGTGTGTGTTCTGTCCATCAGGTAAATGATTACAAAACCCTTGTACTTCGATTTCATTATTTTGAAATTTGGGATAATGTTCTTAGAATGAAATTTGTGCAATATTTGTATACGCAGAATCTATGTTATTTAAAATTGTTACTTTTAGAATCTAAATTTGGTATTCTAATCATTCATAAGTTTATATTTAACCCTGTAAGTGCTTAGTGTCGAAATCATCGAACTTATACGGCTTTCTGAAAATGTCAAAGTTTACAAAAATCATAAATTTTTGGAAATGCACTATAGATTCTCCAATGTTGAATTGCTGTTAATATGACCATATAGTATCAAATTTATAAGAATATTCATTCGTATGAGACCTACCTTTTGTGGTATTTTGACCAGACACTATGAATTAAAGTTGATACTTCCCGGGTTACCTTACTATCTTCCCCAGTGACCGCATTATCAGTCAACTGCAAAAAAAGGACAAGATTAGAATAGTGAAGGTTTTCATATGCTGCAGTCATACAGTACTGTTTTGGTGAATGAAACATTTAACACCTTCTAAAGTGCTTCCTTTCAAAAAGCAATAATACCAGGTCAGATGCACTGTCTCTACCTGCATTAAATATACGTCTGTTGGCAGTTATTAACCCATCCATATTGGATTGATATAGATTTTTGTTAACTATAAGGGTCGTTTAAATAAGAACTATAGAATTATGTAACCATAATAATAATGTAAACAAGTGCAGCTGAGTGATTTTTGTGCCCTCACACAAAAAAACGGACATGCGTAGAAACAACTTATCAATACCAGAATTAATGGCAAGTAGCAGCTTGAACGTTGATAGACGTTGTGTGGATTATTTATAGATAAACCCCGCATGAAAGCATCTAAAGGTGAATCATATGCTCTATGCTGACGTTTTAATTTGACTATTAGGGTCCACTGTCGGTTTTCTGGACTTTGGTGACATCATTGACTCGCAACGATATTGCGAAACTGAACATTTAAAGGCAGGTAATAAAGTTGAACCGCTCAGGACTTTGGAGCAAGAATAGCGTTTTGTTACACGAGAATACCTGCTCCCATATTGTTCAATTAGCAGTAACAACATTAAAGAAACACATGGCCATTGACCCAGAGCATTCTTCTCTTTCTAGGTACCATTGTTTGGTGTGGAGAAGATGGAGGCAACACAACTGGAATATGCATGTGATCGACAGGAGTCATGACCATCCGATCAACAACAGTAGCAGCACTGAAAGTACGGGCAGCGTTAGAACTACGTCAGCCAGCCCTAGAGCTCCCTCTGGCAGCGTTAGAAATACTTCAGGCAGCAGATCGCACAGGTCAGTTACTTCAAGCTCTTTCTCAACATATGGCATTTAAAAAATACTGACACGGAAAAAACTGGAATGTCATGGCCAAAGGTGAAAAATATTCGAATGGGCGGAAAAAATGCAACAATTTATTATAAAAGTAAAATTCTGAAAAGTTGTTGCTAGTGCTTTAGCAGTAAAGTTGAAATGTAGGTTAGACGTTTCTCTTTGGTGAAGGTGTCAAACTTTTATAAGTATAGTAGCTAGATGTTGGCTATATAAGATTTAGTTCCAAGGCTTGTTATTCATGATCATGCTATATATGTTGGTGTCGATAACATCATTGGCTGTACCATTCTGTTGCTACTTGCCAAATGACATATCTTGCATTCTATGTACTTGGCTGACGGTCCTCTCTTTATATATGAACAGGATTTGGAATCTTCCAACTTGTGGTCCAATCCTAAAACCATCAAACGGTGATCACTTGCGAGATACAAGTTGCCAGGAATCACCAGAATCTTGACCCAAAAATGTATTGAAAATCTTAGTATGTGATGCTTGGGACACACATGACTTCTTATACTTCATTATCTCGAATAATCCTGTGGATTGTAGCACGAGGCACCCCCATCGGGCTTGCTATGTGTGTTGCCTGTAGGGCTATCATTTAGCATCTTCATTATAGACATCTCCAGAGCAAGGGCTCCTATCACGCAACTGCTCAACCAAAGCTATTTCAATTATTTTCGCCACATCCTTAATGGCAACCCTTATCCAGCTCCTTGTTTTTTTATGCTCATTTCCGTGAACGTATTTTTTTCCTGCACAAAATATTACTAACGTAAATTACAATACGTCTCAATGATAAAGCTATTTTCCAGTTGGATGACATGAAGCGAAGTCAACAAGCATGCATATATTTTTACAAATGAAAAACGTTTAATAACTGCCGTTGCTGACATGGAGAACAAAATATCCTACTTGATTCAAATTGTAAATATGGAACTTTTAGAGACCTGATACTTTAAGAAAATCCATTTTTAATTCCCATGTATGTGGGGCTGGTGTGGCTCAGTCGGTAGCACGCTAGGCTCGTAATCTGAAGTTCCCAGGTTTGAGTCGCAGTTGGGCTAGCATTGACTCCGCAAAACTCCCCGCCCTTTCCACGGTCAGTAGGGGACGTGATGGGCTTGGAAAGCCCGTCGGATGGACGTTAAGGCGTGGTCCGTGTGCGGGAGAGCCATACCTTGTGAACGTTAAACAACACGCTGGATGGCCTTGAAGGACCTGTTTCCCAATGGGTCCGCTCTCCCAATCTTCTCTGAGCCTTCGGAGTCCTTAAGACCTACCATTTAGCCAATTGTGTGCAAAAACGTACCGCTCAGAGGTGAAACAACCCAATTCCTTGTCTGTGCCTTTTGGTTGTGCACACAGCTGTAGCCCTCCTGTCTTCGAGCGTTGATGATTTATTGGTTTTAGTATCGTTTTGCTGTTGAAATTCATAAAGCTCCTGATTATTAGTTTTAAGTACTTATAAAGTTGGAGTGCATCCTTTAGCAAAGAAATAAAGTAAATATATTTTACGTGACCATTCCTTTATTTAAACCAGGGGTTCTCAACGTGGGGTACGCGGGAAAAATATTTGGGGTACGCTGTGAGATCTCAAAAGTCGCTAGATCTAGTAACAAAGTCAGTGTATTATTTTATTCCCATTGCTATACTCTAACTATAGTTTTATCTATCTATACAAAATTACATACACATTTCCAGGGGGGTACATGAAGCAAAAAAGGTTGAGAACCACTGATGTTTAAACTAATATATCAGATAAATCTATACGTTATTTTTTATGTTGACAGGTACACTTACGTATAAGTAGGTATTAGGGCTTTACCCAATAGGCAAAGAGCTGTTGTACATCAGATTTCAACTTAGGTAAAAGGGAGCATAAGTAAAGTATTCTGAAAAATTGTACGTCATAATGAAGAATATGGTCATCAGACGTATTCAAAAATATGATCAAAGAAGTTCAAGTAAGAAGAAAGGCAATAAAAAAACAAATAACTAATCAGACGCTGAACTGCAAACAAGACATAAACACGTTTTGAAAGCTGGCGAGAAAATGAGAATTTAGGTCGGCCACTAACGGTGGAGCTGCAAACAGTGGTACTCACTCATCTTTCTGTCATAGCTAGTTAATATGTGTGGAGTTATATGCATGTAGGACTACTGCATTGAATTTATTGTTCCCACTGACCCTTTTGCTGTGTACTACATTCCTTTTATGAGCAGCATGTCATTCCCTTTCGGCCAACCTCGCTGTTGATCATATGCCCGTTTTATCGAATAGCGTTTTTAGGTCGTGTTGATTCGTTTTTTTTTTCTTTTTTGTTTCTACCCTGCTGAGGAGTGGTAAACCACACAGGGTCCTGGTTCTACCATATAAACCTACTGGACTGGACTGAATTAAGGCTCTGAGCTTGATTATGTTCCTGAATTTGTTGCACTGGTGGGCTTCTGTGGAGGGAAATTCTTCCGCTGTGTTTTCTGTTTGCGGGTTTACATCCCCAAGTGAATAGATTCACAGGATATGTTTATCAGCTGGTGGATAATCCTGAGCAGAGGTCATCGCAGGCAACTGAACTCTTTGCTTCTACCTGGCATCGTCAAATTCTACATTGGAGGAAGTCTTCCAGTGCAGACGGCTTCAGCCTTTAGTGGTGGGGGAACGGGTCTTTGCCACATGTCTGCGATTTGGGGGCTGTTTGATATTGTCGGCATTCCCTCTCTCAATAAACATAGTTTCTTTACCCATCCCACTAACCATTTTCTCTCCATAGGTAGTTGGAATGTGAGGACTCTGCACAGAGCTTATTCTCTTGATGTCCTCGCACAAGAATTCCAATTTTATAATTTAGATATTCTAAGCTTGCAAGAAACCAGATGGAGAGGCAAAGGTCAGATTCTTAAAAATAATCTTAAATTTCTCTCTTCAGGGAGAGAAGATAATAAGCATCACCAAGACGTGGGTCTGTTTCTCAGCAGACACGCTAGTTATGCTCTTCTAGGATATGAGTGCATTAATGAAAATGTTTCTTACAGCAGAATTTCAGATGAGCATTACAGACTTGAATGTTATCTGCTGTTATGCCCCCACTGAGGATGCCGATGAGGATAAGAAGGATAGGTTTTACGGACAACTTCAGGATATTTTGAATTCTGTCAAAAAAGGAGATATTACCTTTGTTCTAGGTGACTTCAATGCCAAAGTTGGTACAGTCGCTCAAAAAAGTATCCGAACATTATGGTTGATTACAGAATTCAGAAAAAATATTTGGCAACGATTATTTTAGAAATTAGTGATCTGGCAACCTTCGTGTACGTACACGAAAGTTGCCAGATCACTAATTTCTAAAAAATTCGTTGCCAGATTTTTTTCTGAATTCTGTAATCAACCATAATGTTCGGATATTTATTTGAGCGACTGTACTGACTCTGACCTTTGGTGAGGGGTGATAGGCCCTTTAGGTATTGGTAACTGCAATAGCGATGGGCAACGTCTCCTACAGGTAAGTAAACTCAATGGTTTCAGAATAACTAACACTTATTACAAACACCACGACATACATAAGTACACATGGGTTTCACCTGATGGGCTGCATAAGAATATGATTGATTATATATTAATTAACAGCAAATGGGCTAGTTCTATTAGGAATACCAGGTCATATAGGGCAGCTGAAATTGGATCTGACCATTATCTTGTTAAAAGTGTCTTGCAACTTAAACTTAAAAAGTGTTGTGCTAGGGTTAAAAATTTATTTTTAATACTGAAGCTCTGAAAGACCCAGTTATAGCTAAAGCTTACCATGATAGTCATTATGATAGTCGTGGAATGGGGCCATTTTAAACAGGCTTTTTTGGAAACTAACAGTATTCTTTTAGGAAAAAAGGAGAAGAGGCAAAATTATTTGAGTGATAAGGCACTTGAGTTAATTTCAGATAGAAGGAAATGCAGGAATGTTCTTAATCAATACCCTACTAGTCCTAATAGAGAGGATTACAGAGAGCTTAATAAATGTGTAAAGGATCAGTTAGCTGTTGATAAGAATCTTTGGCTTGATGGCTTGGCTGACAAGGCGGAGGAAGCGGTTAGGCAGCACAAAAGCAGAGAGCTGTACCAGAAAGTTAATGTTTTGTGTGGTAGAAAACGAACAGGTATACAGGGATTGAAGGATAAACAAGGTAAGGTTACAATAGAAAGTGAGGATTCTGTCATGGCTAGGTGGGCTGAGCATTTCAGTGATGTTTTAAACAATGTGGTTAGTTCTATTCCCATTGTTTATAATGATGATGATAGACGCATTGGTGACTTTAATGTTAGCCCTGTAATACAATTTGAAGTTATTTTGGCTATTTCTAAACTTAAACTTCGCAAATCCCCAGAGGTAGATGAAATTACTATGGAAATGCTTAGAGCTGGAAATGCTTCGGTTACCACTTGGATGATTGAAAATTTGAATATCTTTTATGATAAAGGCATTGTTCCTAAGGATTTTACCAGAGCTATTATTATCCCTAGTTTCAAAAAAGGTGATAGCAGTTCTTTTGATAACTATAGGAGTATCAGCCTACTCTCTGTTCCAGGTAAAGTACTTTGCATGATTGTGCTTAATTTAATTAAGAATCTGGTTGACAGGCAATTGAGTGATGAGCAATGTGGTAGGGGATGTGTGGATCAGATATTTTCACTTAGGCAGATTCTTGAGAAATGTTTAGAGTTTCAGAAACCTTTATTTGCTTGTTTTGTTGATTTTAAAAAAGCTTTCGACTCTGTTGATCGTCATAATTTGTGGTTCATTGTGAGATCATATTGTATACCAGAATAATATTGTCGTTTGTGAAAAGTGTGATGATTTTCACTGCTCCATATTCAACTGTTCACATACCCATCCAAACGAAACCAAGCCTCGTCACAAATAAACACGGTCCAACACCTCAATTCCATTTTCATCAACAAAAGAACGAAACAAACGATAGTAACGTAAACGTTTTTCATGGTCTGGTTTTTTTCAATTCATAAACGACACCAATGCAGTAGGCATAAAATTTTAACTTCTTTGTAGCCCTGAAAATAGTAGCTGGTGACAGTCCAACCTGTGACGATAACTTTCTAAGATAGTTTCTGGGTGAGGGAGTTCATCAAGAACTTCGCTGAGACACATCATCAAGAACTTCGGCTGTTAACAGTGATTGTTGGAAATCGACTTGTTGGGAACTGCACACTCAGGAAACTTCAACTCAAACTCCTCTCTCACACATTTGTAAGATTTGTATGCACAATAAGTCAACAACAAATACACGTTCGTTTTTCGAAAACGCCATAGCTGACATAACACAAAGGAATGAATGCTTGAGTGAGACTAGCGCGTGACAAGATCATTTCAACTGCTAAAGGCTGTTAACCTTGAGTACAATAATGCCAACTGACTAATATTATGGCATAAAATGTACCATGCGCGTAAGTTCTACTCTCTTATATTTAGGTTTGCATCCTTTTGGAAACAACCTGTTCAATCTTACAGGGGGTTTATCAAAATAATGGAAACACCGACTGCGACTGGAGTGCACGCAATGCGACATATGGATATCACAGGAACGACGTCACTTGCGATGTGAGTTATATAAAGGGGAGAAGTACGATGTCGGCTATAACTTAGCAGTGCCACAGTCGCAAGGTGAAACAGCTGTTGTGATGTAATTGTCGACAATATCAGATCTCAGTGACCTCCAAAAAGGCAGGATCATTGGTGCGCCTCTTGCACGAGCTTTAAGTAACCAGAACGGCGGACATAGTAGGTGTAACACGAGGAACTGTATCGGAGATTATGACTATCTATCAAAAAGGACAGGGCGTTGCCTCCAAACGTGCAAATTTTGGACGGCGTACGAAGTTGTGAGAAGGGACAGATGAACGTTGGCACGAATTGTACAAGGGAAGCAGAAGACCACGGCACCGCAAATAGCAGCAGAGTTGAACATCAGTCGGAATGATCCCGTTTTCGTCATAACAGTTCGTCGGGAAATTCATTGTGCCGATATATGGTAACGGTCTGTAAATGGTAGCTAGGTAGTCACTGGAAGGAGAGCTATGCACCAATCCCCTGTGATGATGCATAGAACCGGCCAGGCCTAGCACCTAATGTCCGACCCCGCCTTCTCGTGGTGCGGGACCGTTAGTAACTTTCAAAAGAGATACTCTCTTGTGGAAGTGAACGGAAGGGGAGGGCTGCCAGATTAGTGTGGCCTACTGATCTGGACAACTATGGCTACTTTTCTTTTTTTTCTACCCTGCTGAGGAGTGGTCAACCACACAGGGTCCTGGTGCTGCCCATATAAACCTACTGGACTGGACAGATATATGGCTCTGAGCTTGATTATGGATCCTGATTTTGCTGCACTGGTGGGCTTCTGTGGAGGGAAAATCTTCCGCTGTGTTTTCTGTTTGTTTGTGGGTTGACAGCCCCAAGTGAATAGATTCACAGGATATGTTTATCAGCTGGTGGATAATCCTGAGCAGAAGTCATCGCAGGCACCTGAACTCTTTGCTTCTATTGGCATCGTAAAATTCTACATTGGAGGAAGTCTTCCAGTGTAGATGGCTTCAGCCTTTAGTAGTGGGGGAACGGGTCTTTGTCCCATGTCTGCGATTAGTGGGCTGTTTGATATTGTCGGCATTCCCTCTCTCAATAAACATAGTTTCTTTAAACATCCCACTAACCATTTTCTCTCCATAGGTAGTTGGAATGTGAGGACTCTGCACAGAGCTTTTTCTCTTGATGTCCTCACACAAGAATTCCACCGTTATAATTTAGATATTCTCGGCTTGCAAGAGACCAGATGGACAGATAAAGGTCAGATTCTTAAAAATAATCTTAAATTTCTCTTTTCAGGGAGGGACGACAATAAGCATCACCAAGGCGTGGGTCTGCTTCTCAGCAGACACGCTAGCGATGCTCTTCAGGATATGAGTGCATTAATGAAAGGTTTCTTACAGCAAAATTTCAGACAAGCGTTAAAGACTTGAATGTTATCTGCTGTTATGCCCCCACTGAGGATGCCGATGAGGATCAGAAGGATAGGTTTTATGAACAACTTCAGGATATTTTGAATTCTGTCAAGAAAGGAGATATTACCCTTGTTCTTGGTGACTTCAATGCCAAAGTTGGTACTGATTCTGCCCTTTGGGAAGGAGTAATAGGTCCTTTTGGTATTGGTAGCTGCAATGGCAATGGGCAACGTCTCCTACAGGTAAGTAAACTCAATGGATTCAGAATAACTAACACTTATTACAAACACCGCGACATACATAAGTACACATGGGTTTCACCTGATGGGTTGCATAAGAATATGATTGATTACATATTAATTAACAGCAAATGGGCTAGTTCTGTTAGGAATACCAGGGCATATAGGGGAGCTGAAATTGGATCTGACCATTACCTTGTTAAAAGTGTGTTGCAACTTAAACTTAAAAAGTGTTGGCTAGGGTTAAAAAATTTACTTTTAATACTGAAGCTGTGAAAGATCCAGTTATAGCCAACGCTTACCATGATAGGTTACTTAGTCATTATGACAGTCATGGTTTGCTTACTACTGAAGTTGAGGAAGAATGGGATCATTTTAAACAGGCTTTTTTGGACACTAACAGTACTCTTTTAGGAAAAAAGGAGCAGAAGAGGCAAAATTATCTGAGTGATAAGGCACTTGAGCTTATTTCGGAAAGAAAGAACTGCAGGAATGCCCTTAATCAATACCCTACTAGTCCTAATAGAAAGCATTACAGAGACCTTAATAAACTTGTAAAGGATCAGTTAGCTGCTGATAAGAATCTTTGGCTGACAAAGCCGAGGAAGCAGTTAGACAGCACAACAGCAGAGAGCTGTACCAGATAGTTAATGTTTTGTGTGGTAGAAAACGGACAGGCATACAAGGATTGAAGGATAAACAAGGTGAGGTTATAGAAGGTGAGGATTCTGTCATGGCTAGGTGGGCTGAGCATTTCAGTGATGTTCTAAACAATGTAGTTAGTTCTACTCCCATTGTTTGCAATGATGATAGATGCATTGGTGGCTTTAATGTTGGACCTATAACCAATCTGAAGTTATTTTGGCTGTTTCTAAACTTAAACTTCATAAATCCCCAGGGGTAGATGAAATTACTACGGAAATGCTTAGAGCTGGGAATGTTTCGGTTACCACTTGGATGACTGAATTTCTGAATATCTTTTATGATAAAGGCATGGTTCCTAAGGATTTTACCAGAGCTACTGTTATCCCTATTTTCAAAAAAGGTGATCGCAGTTCTTGTGATAACTATAGGGGTATCAGCCTACTCTCTGTTCCAGGTAAAGTTCTTTCCATGATTGTGCTTAATAGAATTAAGAATCTTATTGACAGTCAATTACGTGATGAGCAATGTGGATTCAGAAGTGGTAGGGGATGTGTGGATCAGATATTTTCACTTAGGCAGATTCTTGAGAAATGTTTAGAGTTTCAGAAACCTTTGGTTGCTAGCTTTGTTGATTTCAAAAAGGCTTTCGACTCTGTTGATCGTCATAATTTGTGGTTGATTGTGAGATCATATGGTATACCAGACAAGTTAGTTAACATTATGAAAGCTCTCTATAATAACACTGAATCGTGTGTGAGAGTTGGTAAGGCTTGTAGCAATTGGTTTAGCATTACTTCTGGTGTTCGACAAGGATGCATTTTGTCTCCTTTTCTCTTTAGCCTGGTTATTGATTATGTTATGCGAAATTCACTTCAAGGGAAAGATTTTGGCCTTAAATGGGCTGGAGATACAAAAATTTCTGATTTAGATTATGCTGATGATTTAGCCCTTTTGGCAAATGATGTTTATGAGATGAACTCTTTCATTCGAGCTGTTGATGAGACTGGTAGTAGAGTAGGTTTGGTTATAAACAGAGAGAAAACTAAAGTGATGAAAATTGGTCAGGCAGGCTGTGATTCAGTTAATCTGAATGGTTGCAGTCTTGAGCAGGTGTCACAGTTTAATTTTTTTGGGAGCTATGTAACAGATAATGGTGATGTGCGGCATGAGATTAACAGACGAATAGGGATTGCTGCCGGGACTTTTAAGAACCTATGGAGAGTGTGGAGAAATAGGCGTATACACCTAAAGACTAAAATTAGGCTGTATAATAGTTTGGTTCTTTCTAGGGTTAGTTATGGTAGTGAAACTTGGACACTTTGTAAACAAGATAACAGGAAACTAGATGCTTTTGATTCCAGATGCTTACGCAGTATCTTGGGTATTAGGTGGTTTAACTTTGTAACTAATGATGAGGTTAGGCAAAGGAGTCTGCAACCTCCTTTAAGCAGCATATTGTGCAGAGAGAGACTGTTGGTTTGGCCATGTTGCCCGTATGGATAATTATAGATTGGCGAATAGGGTTATGAACAGTGTGCCTAAAGGCTTCAGAAAGAGGGGGAGACCTAGAATGAGGTGGGCAGACAATGTCAAACAGGACCTTGTTAGAATTGGTGTGCAGTGGCCAGATGCAGTAGATGTAGCTCAGGATAGACTTGCTTGGAGAACTAAATTGCACGGTCTGGTTGGACCTCCGTAGCCCATGGCTGCTTGAGGATGAGGATGAGGATGAGGATGGTGATGATGATGATGATGATGACGACGACGACGACGACGACGATGATGATGATATATGACTCTGCTGCAATCCACAAACCTCTGATTACCAACATCAATGCAACAAAACGTGTAAGGTGGTGCAAAGCACATAAAAACTGGGATGCTAAAGACTGGTAACGTATCATCTGATCTGATGAACCGTGCTACACATTATTGTTCACCACTGGTAGAGTATACGCGTGGCGAAAACCTGCAGAAACGTACCACTCCGACTGTTTGGGTTTGACTGTGAAGCATGGAGGTGGATCGCTGATGCTGTGGGGTGCCATATCATGGCATTCCTTAGGACCATTAGTTATTCTGCAGGGTCGTATCACATCTGCAACGTAAGAATCCATTCTCGGGGACCACCTGCACCCAATGTTATGCACATCATTCCGTAATGACCATCCCTGGTTTCAAGCGGATAATGCAACTGTGCATTGTGCGAAACGTGTCAAGTTGTGGTTTGCAGAGGATGAGGCACAGCAGCTATCCTAACCACCTCAATATTGTTGAACATTAGTAGTATAGGAAATGAGAATTCTAGAACAATGTTAAAGTATAGGGGATCCTATGTTAACCTATGGGACACTTTTGGGGAGATGAGCGTTGACGTGGTTTCGGAAAGATATTTTGTGTGAAAGACAGGATATGAGGGGTTTTCTTGGGAAAATGTTGCAGTTATCAACCCTTCACTGAATTGTTGGGATGTAAAATTCGGTAAAATCAAAGAAATCGAGAAAAGCAAGACAATATGGGAAAATAGTTTAAAAAATTCGACAGTTCAAAATCAATAGGTAAAATGAGGTTTTCGAGGGCTGCGGGAGAAAAATATGACGGAAAAATAGATTTTTGGGTGTTATCTGTGAATGTATGGATTTTTTACGTTCCAGTAAGGATGAGGACTAATTACACTTTTTACGTTAATTAGACATTAGTAGGAAAAAAGCCCCCCTGTTGTCAGTCAAGAGGGTCCATCTCATTTTTTTCCTAGGGTCTATTGCAGCATCGGCTGTTGTTTTCAGTATACTTTGCAGAGGGGAGTCACCGACTTCAGGCATGAGGTCTGCAGAAAATATTATTGATAACTCTGCTGATAATCTCTTCGGGAGAAGGCTTCCAAGACAGATGATATATCTATTGCTTCAAATGTGTTGCCGTGATACTGGGTGCTGACTGAAGCTCTGTTAGACACCTCTTTATATCAATTAATAAAGACCTTAAAAAATCACTCAGGCGTTGAGGGAAAAAAAAGAGCTGAATTCATATGGGGGAGTTTCTAAATTCTTCATTTTCCCCCCTTGCTTTTCTCCCATTGTATCTAGTCTCTTTTGTAGTCTTTTTATATACATTTGTTTCGTGCGCAGCATTTGCGGGTCACTGTGAAAGCATGCTTATGATAGCGATGCTTCCTGTTCAAATCTGCAATATGACGTAATGAATGTATTCTGAGGGACTTCTTGTTGACGCTAACGGAAATGCAATCTTGTTTTTGGTTCTGAGCAATGGTTGGCTCACTCGGTTCAAAAAGGAAATAAAGATATGAAAGTAATATCGGGATATATCTCTTCTCAACTCCATTCGTGATTACTCAATTGTGGGTTATTGCCATCATAAGCGTGATTCATGCTTAGTATTGGTCCGAGTCATTTTCTGCAAAATTTGACTTATTTTACCAGTGCCCCGAAATAGCACTGACCTCTTCCGGTGTAGCGGCGTATATCTGCAATAAGGATCTCGGTTGGCTTAACATTCATGATTTCTAAAAAAAAAATGTTGGATAAAGTATTGGGGAACTTTTGTTTTTGGTAGAAAGTCTATTATTCGTGATAAGTTTTCTTGTTAATATTGCTATTTCTATAAAGGCAGATTTAATTCTTTTCAGTTGATTGTTTTATAAATGGTGTCATCTATCTTGTCATACATATCTGAAATTCGAAAATTCCCAAAGGCATACGTTTTAATGCCATCTGTATCAACTATTCTTTTGGTATATTCATGAGACAATCCAATCTTTGTAATTTCAAATATTTCCATATCGTGTTGTAGAGATCGAAATTCTATTTGTTTGGTACTTAATATTCTTTTCTGAAAGACACAGTGACGATAATTTGCGTGAGTAAATTCATTTTTAACACCATTCGCTGATTTCTTTGAAATCGGGCCATCTACAGAATATAATTTTGAACGTAGTGCAACGACCTCCTTAATTGGAAAATCTTTTATTTCATCTTTAAATTTTCCTGGAACCATTTTATTTGAGGTATTTAATAATGGGTGGTCTTCGGGAAAATTTGTGAAATCAAAGCAATCAGAGGTTAATTTTTCGTAGAGGTTATTTGTCTTAATATCTATGCAAAACGAATCGGTGTCTGTAAATATTAATTCTGCATTAAACTTTGGTTATACACATGTGTAATTTACTCAATTCTAAAATCATCACACCTGCATAATAAGGTTTGTCTAATGTAATATTCTTCTTTTCTATATGAACAATTACGAAATTTTTTGATAATTTAACACAAGGAATGTATCTGGGGTTTGCCATTAATTCTTTTAACTTCTTTTCAGTAGTAACAATACGCCAATTTATTCTTTTTCTTTTCTTTTCTATCGTTTTACCATATATTGCATTATTCATCAGTTTAAAAAAGTCCTCAAAATTATTGGTGGCATTCATTCGTTTTGTTGTATTAAAATCTATGTAAGGTTTCAGCCACGGTTTTTGATCAAATTCTAATATTCTGCGAACGTTTTTCACCCTTAGTCCCAGTTCTACATAAAGTTTAAGTAACCGGTAGTGAACTATATAATTTTGCTTATCAAACAGATTTAGTATTAGGAATGAAATGTTACGATCACTGAGTTTTAATTTTTCGGGAGCCAAGGGGAAATCATTATTTAAATCGTGCAGACGTGTTGAATATTTTAAATCAACTTCGCAAAAATAGCCTTTTTCATTGTCTGGAATACTAAGGACGTCAATGTAGCTTACCCATTTGAAATTACCGATTTGGAGAGGTTGAGACATTGCCCACCCATATAAATTATTCGCGTCGAAATACATGATGTAGTTTTGTGGTTTGCTACTGTGGTATTGTTCTAGTAAAGGAATTTATTGGCTCCGCAAACCTTTTAGACACTAGAGATATTTCTCCTCGTAATGCTGTTTCTATAAAGAAAAACATGTCGTTTTTTATAAGTTCTTGCTCTACCTCACTCATTTTCAAACAGGCAGAGAATGACAAAGCAGCAGAGCTGAAGTAATGGCAAGGGTCGAGTTTGTAATAATTCATGCATGAAGTCCTGAAATTTTCAAAAATATCTCCGAGCAGTAATACGTCAGTGAGCATGTATAGATCGTGATATTCAGCGAAAGTTTTTATGGAAAAATGTTCCCACAGATTTTTTGCTCTTTCGTATTGTTCGTCATTGGGGAATTTTTTTTCCGATGGAAGCGTTGTTTGCAAAAACTGAGCGCTATTTTCGAAATAGTCGTAGGGAAAACTACCTTTGTTCTTCGAAAGTTGCTTTTGGAATTCATTCAAATTATTTTCTTCACAATACTGATTTAATATGTGGAAACTATTCGCATTTTTTGCAAGAAAATCCAGTGAAGTGCTGAGAAACATTGTACAAATTAATAAATTTAATTAGGCCGAATTTTATGCATATGTATTTTTCAGTAGTCTGGGGTATGACCGAAATTTTCCCCGTTTTGCCAAATTCCACAATTCTTTTACTATGAAGTGGTCATCGAACCACTTGAGGTTATGAAACAATACAGGTATATCTTCTGAAAATTTGTATTGCAGATTAGATTTGTTGTGAGCAGAACCTCTGAATTTTCCCGTTAAAAAATCGTGGTCTCTCACCTTATTGGTTTCCAGTGTTTTCTCACAAATGTGGCAACACTTCGCATCATTAAAACTCTTCCAATCAAAATAGTCATCCTAATATTGTTTTTCGTTAAAGTCTTTATCACGTTTTCGGCGTCGATCATTTCATTTAAAAATCGCTCTATTACGTTTACGCCTCTGTACTTCCTGGTTGTTGTTAGTTTTCCATCTGGGCCAACTATGATATATGCAAACCCCGATGGTACTAAATATTTAGTTCGTATCCTACATGAGTTAATTTCGCATCTGGAATATTTTGAGAAACATTCAAAATCTGCATCTCATATTACGTACGGATGTCTCAAACTATTCTTGATTGCAAGGAATTTCATAGAATTTTGTGTGGAAAATTTAATATTTTGCAGTTTTTTCGATTTGCAATCATTGATGTGATTATTTAATAAATCTTTTCTGCAGAAATTGTGAAGACAGTATGGACAAGGGAAAGATTCATCATGGTGTTTGGAAAGATATGCTGTAACTCTGCTGAAATTTTTTATCCAACAATAGTGGGAATCGATACCTTTCTTTAAAAGTAACAGTTGTATAGGTTTTTTAACACGATTCTTTGAAATATATAACGTTTCTATGCCATTTTTCTTAGAAACCATTACGTTGATAGAGAGTTTGTTTAATTCCTCGAATTTTGGAATTTGATTGATGGTTACTGGATAAGTCAGCGATGATGTGTCCAAATCATTTCTACGATGTCCATAGTTTTCCGCACGGTGAGGATGATCATTAGCTGGATGTAAAGCAGATAATATTGACCACAGAAAGCATTTATTGTCTGAGCCTTGAACATTGACTATTCCTTTGGTAAATTTTAAATGATTTGGCAAATCTATGAAAGATGCTCCAACTGCATTGTATTGTGACATTTGAATTTCCAGTGAAATAATATTGTCGAACACCCATCCGCTTCCCTGTTTTACAAAACTTTCTATATCTTCATCTATTTTTTCATACGAATATTTCAGAAATAAACTTAAATTATCAGCCAAAGTGATTATTCCGTTACGTGTTGAAAAATATCCTGAAACTCTTTCTTCCTGCCCTTCGGGATTCGTGACATTTTTAAATTTTACGTGCAATATGATTCTAATTTTTAGAGGTTGGCTGAGTTTTTTTACCGATAATACATTTCCACTTATTGTTATTTTTCACCAGAAAACTTTTTATATCTTGCCGTACGTCTATGTTATCTATTTTGTATATACGAAAAGTTTTTCTAAAAGCATTATCTATTTTTTATATGATAATCTTTCAGATGACTTCTATAATTGTCATTTCTATCAAAGCTTGAGTCGCAATATTCACATTTCTTAAATAGACGAGAAATCACGCAGGTTCCCTATGACGTGAAAGGTTAGATTTACGAACAAATTTGCTTCAGTTAACGCATTTTTCTTTAGTGCTCATCCTTAGAGTTCACACTTTATTATGCTAGAATAACCACCGTATTTATAGGCAAAAATGATTTAAAATAAATTTCGGAATCTCGTAACAATTGCTAAGTCAGTACTAAGATCTTTTGTCTATTGCTATCTGTACAGGAAATAGGAAATGCTGAAACAGGATATCCTGTATTCGAGTCGTCTCCGTGAAGTCACGAATGGAGTTTTTTTTTAATTTCTTACAACGTTTTTATTATGTTTTCTTACAACGTTCATTTAATGCTTCATAACTAAAATTTACAAAAGCAGAATTATTTGAGTACTACCTATCTTCTTTAAACCCAACACAAACTGCAATCTCTACGTAACGTCTATAAGATACCGAAGATGTCCCATGCATATTTACTGCTCATCTTAGATATCTTATAGATGTTCTGTGGAGATTGCGTGAACTTTTTAAAAAGAAACCGTCAGCGACATTTTGCTAAACACATATACGGAGCATTAAAGGAAGGTCCTTCCTTTCACGGGAGTCTGTCAGGGTACTTTCCGTATTCAGAACTCTATTGCTTACATTCGATCGCTATTGCTGTAGCGAAGAGACAAATCTATGAAATTACAATCATACGTGTCAACACAAACTACAATCTGTACGTAACGTCTGTATGATATCGAAGATCACCCATGCATATCTACTGCTCATCTTTGATATCTTATAGACGTTCTATGCAGATTATGTGAACTTTTTTTAAAGAAACCATCAGTGACATTTTTCTACCAATGTTTTTATTATGCTTTCTTACAACGTTCATTTAATGCTTCATAGCTAAAATTTACAAAAGCAGAATTATTTGAGACATTACATACTATGTGATATGTGGCAAAGTTTTGAGAAATCAAAACAGTCCGAGTTTAATTTTTCTTACATATCTGAATATCGACCGGAAAAGTATTGGTCGTCGTCGTCGTCATCATCATCATCATCATCATCATCATCATCATCATCATCATCATCATCATCATCATCATCATCATCATCATCATCATCATCAAGCAGCCATGGGCTACGGAGGTCCAACCAGACCGTGAAATTTAGTTCTCCAAGCAAGTCTATCCTGAGCTACATCTATTGCATCTGGCCACCGCACACCAATTCTAACAAGGTCCTGTTTGACATTGTCTGCCCACCGCATCCTAGGTCTCCCCCTCTTTCTGAGGCATTTAGGCACACTGTTCATAATCCTATTCGCCAATCTATAATTATTCATACGGGCAACACGGCCAAACCAACAGAGTCTCTCTCTGCACAATATGCTGCTTAAAGGAGGTTGCAAACTCCTTTGCCTTACCTCATCATTAGTTACAAAGTTCAACCACCTAATGCCCAAGATACTGCGTAAGCATCTGGAATCAAAAGCATCTAGTTTCCTGTTATCTCGTTTACAAAGTGTCCAAGTTTCACTACCATAACTAACCCTAGAAAGAACCAAACTATTATACAGTCTAATTTTAGTCTTTAGGTGTATACGCCTATTTCTCCACACTCTACATAGATTCTTAAAAGTCCCGGCAGCAATCCCTATTCGTCTGTTAATCTCATGCCGCACATCACCATTATCTGTTATATAGCTCCCAAGATAATTAAACTGTGACACCTGCTCAAGACTGCAACCATTCAGATTAACTGAATTACAGCCTGCCTGACCAATTTTCATCACTTTAGTTTTCTCTCTGTTTATAACCAAACCTACTCTACTACCAGTCTAATCAACAGCTCGAATGAAAGAGTTCATCTCATCAACATCATTTGCCAAAAGGGCTAAATCATCAGCATAATCTAAATCAGAAATATTCATATCTCCAGTTCATTTAAGGCCAAAATATTTCCCTTGCAGTTAATTTAGTATAACATAACCAATAACCAAACTAAAGAGAAAAGGGGACAAATTGCACCCTTGCTGAACACCAGAAGCAATTCTAAACCAAATACTACAAGCCTTACCAACTCTCACGACTCAGTGTTATTATAGAGAGCTTCATTATGTTAAATATTTTGTCTAGTATGCTATACGATCTCGCAATCAATCACACATTTTGATGATCAACAGTCGAAAGCCTTTTTGAAATAGACAAATCTAGCAACCAAAGGTTCTAAACATTTCTCAAGAATCTGCCTAAGTGAAAACATCTAATATACACATTCCCTACCACTTCTGAATCCACACTGCTTATCACGCAATTGACTGTCAACCAGATTCTTAATTCTATTAAGCACAATCATGGAAAGAACTTTACCTGGAACAGAGAGTAGGCTGATACCCCTATAGTTATCACAAGAACTGCGATCACCTTTTTTGAAAATAGGGATAACAATAGCTCTGGTAAAATCCTTAGGAACCATGCCTTTATCATAAAAGATATTCAGAATTTCAGTCAACCAAGTGGTAACCGAAACATTCCCAGCTCTAAGCATTTCTGTAGTAATTTCATCTACCCCTGGGGATTTATGAAGTTTAAGTTTAGAAATAGCCAAAATAACTTCAGATTGTGTTATAGGTCCAACATTAAAGCCACCAATGCATCTATCATCATTATAAACAATGGGAATAGAACTAACCACATTGTTTAAAACATCACTAAAATGCTCAGCCCACCTAGCCATGATAGAATCCTCACTTTCTATTATAACCTTACCTTGTTTATCCTTCAATCCCTGTATACCTGTTCGTTTTCTACCACACAAGACATTAACTATCTGGTACAGCTCTCTGCTGTTGTGCTGTCTAACTGCTTCCTCGGCTTTGTCAGCCAAACCATCAAGCCAAAGATTCTTATCAGCAGCTAACTGATCTTTTACACGTTTATTAAGTTCTCTGTAATGCTTTCTATTAGGACTAGTAGGGTATTGATTAAGGACATTCCTGCAGTTTTTTCTTTCCGAAATAAGCTCAAGTGCCTTATCACTCAGATAATTCTGTCTCTTCTGCTCCTTTTTTCCTAAAAGAGTACTGTTAGTGTCCAAAAAAGCCTGTTTAAAATAATCCCATTCTTCCTCAACTTCAGTAGTAAGCATACCATGACTGTCATAATGACTAAGTAACCTATCATTGTAAGCTTTGGCTATAACTGGGTCTTTCAGAGCTTCAGTATTAAAAGCAATTTTTTTAACCCTAGCACAACACTTTTTAAGTTTAAGTTGCAAGACACTTTTAACAAGATAATGGTCAGATCCAATTTCAGCTCCCCTATATGACCTGGTATTCCTAACAGAACTAGCCCATTTGCTGTTAATTAATATATAATCAATCATATTCTTATGCAGCCCATCGGGTGAAACCCATGTGTACTTATGTATGTTGCGGTGTTTGTAATAAGTGTTAGTTATTCTGAATCCATTGAGTTTACTTACCTGGAGAAGACGCTGCCCATTGCCATTGCAGCTACCAATACCAAAAGGGCCTATTACTCCTCCCCAAAGGTCAGAGTCAGTACCAATAGCCGACGAGTAACAGTTTTCCTTCTAATGGTTGCAGGGTTGCTTTGCGTTCTGAGACAATTACACAATATACGTGATATAATTCATTTGGCGCCCTATTTAATTTAAATCGTATTTCGATGTCAGCAGTTGCTGATAATTCATATATACGTGATTCGTATTTGCTGACATTGAAGTGGAATATCGGATACAGTTTCATAAAATCTTGGTAACTGATTTGTGTACCCGAATCGATATCCATATTTTTTGCCGCTAGTAAGCTGTAAACTCGCTCATAATCTAAACTATTGGGTTCAAAGTTGCACTCGAATTCTTGTTCGGGGAAACTGTTTGCTATTCACTCTGATCTGAATCCGTTCTAGTAACGTGATCAAACACCATATTGTTTCTGGTTTGATTATTTAATCGGCTAGACTTTTGTAAGACAACATAAAGATGGACGGGTTTATTTTGAGTTGTAGTAACCTGCCAACTGACATGAGAGTCAATTCGAGTATCAGATTTGTATAGTTTGCACGATTCCCAAAAGATTTCATGTGGATTGCTGCTTGCTAACAGAGATTATAGTTTTGCAAGTACTTATAGTGATGGTTCCACTTTTGGAATAAACCAAGATACGTGAGATGTTTCAAATTTATACAACGTAGCCCCAACTCTGAATAATTTCTTTGTCGTCATTTTTTTCTAGTTTTATGGTATGTTTTACACCGCGAAACACTCTATCCACGTCTAGGCAGAATCCAAACAGCCAATTCAGTGGTAAGAATAAATTTACATTTTGACTATTTTTTGTAATTTCATATCTGTCCAAGAATCCTTCATATAATTCAGGATTTCTCTTCAACTCTTGTACAAAACACTTTATCTTATTATTCGTGTCCAGTTTATCTTCACCTCCGTCGAACAAATACTTATTCATTTTCGAACTGTCTGCTGTATCTTTGAACCACATCATACTTGTGGCAGCACTGTGTGAAAAGTCTTCGGTAAAATCAATTAAATTGTGAATTGTGGTCGTCACTCCTGGCAATTCTATATCTTCCAATTCTCTGTTTTCGATATAATATTGAGCTCTCTTAAAAATGTTGTACCCGTTATTGACCATCGTAACTACATCATTGCCGCCGATATCAGACCCATCTGATTTCAGTATTTTGCCTCTGACGTGTATATAACTGTTGTGCGGATGTAGAAAAACGTCCATATCTTTGGTAAATATTTCGTATTTTTCTAGATTTTTAACATTCACATTGGTTTCTCGATATTCTAAGTACTCATATTTTGTTGTGGAATTATCGTCTATTGAGTCTTCGAACAAATTCCAGTAAGTAGCTTCAACGTCCATCTTATACTTACTTTATGACTTTATGATTTTTGGCCATTTCCGTAAATTAACTGATTAAGAATATTTCTGCTTTTAGGGGATATTTTCTCGTTTTTTCGAATGATAGGCGACGAAATTGTATAAAATATTTTAAATCGCTTTCTCAGTATCTTCATCTTTATTTGAGTCTGATGTGTAACATGTAAGTCACGTTTTCCTTGTTCAAGTCAATTACTTTGTTATTTTGATTGGTTCCTTTCATTCTAAAGTTGTAAATGTAATAAATTTTATTCAGCGGTAAATATATGGTCAAGAATGGATGTGTGTCGATTAAACTGCCAGGCGGTGTTTGAGGCACAAAACTGTACAACACGTCGCTCTTCTGGTTATTCAGATAGGAAGATTCGACGATAGAACAGTGAATCAGAATGCGATCGACCCCTCTCGTTATGTTGGGTTGGAACTTTCCTTCGTTTTTTGCTGCATCGATAATTTTCGATTCAACCCTCTAATTTCTCGCAACTTTCCTTCAGAAAAATCTATTTTATATCCGCTTGCCAAATGAATAACAAATCAATGTGGGGAGGTTGCTTTTTAATATCTAGGATCCCCAAAAACATTTTTTAAAACCATTAAATCCGTCTATATCGTACATTCCATTCGGGAAAGTTATTTTATTCCATTGCCTTCCATTGAAGTATTTCAGAGTGTTATTGTTATATTTATCACTGATGTTGTACCAGGAATACCACATATTACTACCGATCAGTGCTATCTCGTATTCACCATTGAGTGTGATCGGCGTTTCATAATTAATTTCCAAATCTTCGGGATTGTATGCCGTAATAGTAGAGGAATTCATAGTTATAAGTACCATATTTATTAATGTAGTGTTGTACTATGTGGTACTCATATGCTAGTTGTTACCAATAATTCATTCCGATCGTTAAGAGTTTGTTCAAACTGATACAATATATCATATGGGCTTATATTATCATTCCTTCGTTTAATGTAATAGATGCAATAGTAACCGCATTTTACAGAGTAATTTGCTTGAATTTGAGAAGAGTTATACACGATCGGCTTTGAAGATGAAAGTAAATAGTGTTTTATTTCTTCTGGTGGCGATAAACCGAATGGATCAAAGTACTCGACGTAAGGTAACTTCGCATCATTGAAATAAGCTACTAAATGAGTTCCTGAACCACCGGAAACGTAAAAGTTCACTATACCATTTTCGTTCTTCAATATTTTTGTTGGCAAAGAATCGATAGAGTATTCACCACGGAATCCTTTTTCGATATCTAAGTTACTTAATGACTCTTTTTTTTTAATTCCTGAGCAATTTGTTTTCCTGGAATGTACAAACCTTTTCCCTTTCTTTTATTTTTAGGCAAACCAGCTGCGCTTTGCTTTCCGGGAATGTGTAACCCTTTTCCCAGAACATTTTGTGCAAGTTTAGTACCAGTATATCCCGCAGCTCCAACTGCAGCTGCTTTTCCCAATGCTACGAGTGCAGGTATTAAGAACGGCAGAAATCCACCTAGCTGTGTTTTACTGAATCGAAGTCGAACTGGCGTTTTAGATTTTTTCAGTTTAATGATTTGTCTCTTTGTCAGTTTCAAAGTATCGTTACCTTTCTTCTGTGGATCAATGCTTAAAGTTATAGGATTCTTATTTACAAATGCACTCTTCAATTTTTGCTTTTGCCCAGGCGTTAAACTGGTTAGATAACTGCGATACATTATACTTTATTTTATAAGTATCACGTACTTATATTTTATATATAAAAATTAAGCATTTTATTATGTAAAGTGTAAAACGAAAACTTTAACGGATAACGTCGAATATGTCACATTAAAGAATAAAAGAGTGATGATGAGAAGTAGATGCCGAACGTGTGGAAAAATGAAGTATAAATTTGTGAAACAGAAAGACAAATTTGTAAAAGGTGGAGATATAGTAAGCTGGATTCAAGAAAAGTTTAATCCACCCGAAATGCACATTCCAGGTTACCAGTATTGTGGACCTTTTACGAAATTGGAGAAAAGGTTAATGCGAGGAGATCCTGGTATTAACCGTGTGGACAAAGCCTGCAAAAAGCACGACATTTCTTACAGCAAATCTACAGACACTAAAAAGATACACGAAGCCGACCAAGAGTTATTAAATGATTTGGATGAAATTCACAATCCAACTTTAGGAGAAAGAATTTCAAGAACGATAATCAAACCTATCATTAAAACAAAGAAACGGTTCGGCTTAGGACACAAGAAATAAGATGCTTTCTTCCGTTTACTACGATCCATTAAAGTGATTTTCCGGTATAAAAGATCTAATACGCAAAACTGAATTGAAGGAAAAAAAGGTAAAGAAGTTTCTCGAACAACAAGATGTGTACACGTTACACAAACCCATCTACACGAAATTCAAAACAAGACGGGTTTACGTCTCTGATGTGGACGACCAGTGGCAGAGCGATTTAATCGATATGCAAAAATTTAAACTACATAATAACAACACGAATTATATTTTAACAGTGATTGACATTTTCAGTAAATTCGCTTGGGCAGTGCCTGTTACAAAGAAAACTGGTAGCGAGATTACAAAGGCGTTCGTCAAAATATTTCAACAGCGCAAGCCATCCAAGGTGCAAACAGATAAGGGAACTGAGTTTATTAATAAGAGAAACACAAGCGCTGTTTAGCCAACGCGGTGGTTCGCCACCGGAAATGTAACCAAAACACAGATAGTTCAACGTTTCAATAGGACTCTAAAGACAAAAATTTGGAAATATTTCACTGCCAATAATACGAGGAAATGGATCGATGTTCTTCCGAAACTAGTTAAAAATTACAATAATTCTTATCACAGATCAATAAAAATGACTCCAGAAGAGGCAAGTTTAAAGAAAAACAAAAATATCGTGCATTTAAATCTGTTTGGTAAAAAAATTAAATCTCTTACGAAACCAAAATTTAAAATCGGCGACAGAGTGAGAATCGCCAAGTACAAGACAACTTTCAGAAAGGGATATTTGCCTAATTTCACAGAAGAAATTTTTGAAATTGCTTAAATACTAAACACAGATCCCATAACTTATAAGATAAAAGATTTGAAAAGGGAGTCTATCGTCGGCAGTTTTTACACCCAAGAAATGGTAAAATACGAAAAACCGGACGATATTTACAAAGTAGAAAAAGCATTCTGAAAACTAGAGTGAGAAAGAATAAAAAAGAGTATTACGTTAAATGGTTTGGTTATAATAACACGTTTAATTCCTGGATAAAAGAAGATCTCTTTCTAAAATAAAGTAAATGGAAATTCAGAATTTCGACTTTGAAGAAGACAACAATTTCTTAAACAGAAACGTATTAGCACCACTCTGGCCATTTAGACTTTTAATCGTGGTCCATCGGGTTCAGGGAAGACAAATCTTTTGTTGAACTTAATATTTAACCATCTCTACTATAATAAAATATTTTTATATGCCAAAGACTTAACTGAGCCGAAATATCAGGTTATGCAAGAAATATTCAACAACTTGCACGAAATTCTGGAGAAAACGTTTGGCGAAAAAATCCCAGTTGCAACTTTCTCTTCCAGTAAAGAAGATATCGTCAAGGTCAACGAACTGGATCCCGAAATGCAAAACAATTACAGTTTTCGACGATTTCGTAACGGAAAGAGATCAAAAACTCATCGAAGAATTATTCGTCAGAGTAAGGAAAAAGAACATATCATTGATTTATCTACCACATAATTATTTTTCAACTCCAAAAACATTCGACTGCAGTGTAATTATTTTATACTCTTTAATATGCTGAACAAGAGAGAAATGTTGCAGATACAAATGAATCATGCAACAGAAATCAGGAAAGATATTTTTTTGCAGTTTTATGCATATGCTGTTTCAAAACCACACGATTTCTTATTAATCGATAAAAAAAACGAAGCACATACCTCTCAAATACAGGAAGAATTTTGGAAAATAAAGATGAATTACTTGACAAAGAGTTTGGCGTCATCAACTCAGAGACTGGTTCCGAAAGAGGACCAGGGGAATTCCAGGTGTCGGTTTTAAATTGACACACGATGGGGACTACGACATGAGTAATAAAAAATTGAGAAATGTAGCCAATCCCGAAGAGAGTTCGGATTCTGTGAAAAAACAGTATCTACAACAAGAATCTATACACTGAATTGCACAGGAAATTATGATGCAAATACTAAAAGAATATCAAATATAGACCTATAGAAAATGGAGATGCCGCTACCATTCAATACGTTAATAATACTTCATTAATTTTTCGGTACAACAGCTACGATGCGCGAAACAAACAAATAATCAATGTTACTGAACCGGATGCAGATTCTGGAGTAGTTACAAAACGATATTTGGAAAAAGCACTTTGCAATGACGATGACAATTACGATGCAAGTAATAAACGCATTAAAAATCTTGCACACCCGACCGATTCATCCAATGCCACTACGAAACTACGTCGACAACTTGACCATAGTCCAATGAATTCATTGGTGAGAAATAAAGATGGGCTTTACGTTCCACGAAGCATTGCATTCGACGGGCATAGTTTCAATGCAGAAAAAAAACAAATCGTTGATATTGCCGATCCCGAGTCTGATTCTGCTGCTGTAACTAAGGGATATTTGGAAAAAGTCGCATTAACAGGCGGGGATGTCTTTAATGCGAACAATAAGAGAATAAGAAATCTCGGGGAACCAAGGCACAAAAGAAATGCGACAACAAAAATTTTCGTTGACGGCTTGACAAAGTTAGATACTAACCCAATCAATGCCTTATTGCGAAACGAACATGGACTTTTCTTACCGAATGAAAACAGATTCAATGGCGATGCAACAGGACAACGAATTACGAATGTTGGCACTCCAAATTATCAGAGTGATGCTGCCACAAAATTATACGTTGATAAAATTACTCTAATTTGCCTAACCTACGGCGATAATGAAGTGAAAGAAGTGGAGTCTCATCCAATTATACAGATAAACACAAAATTCGACCTACTAACGCCACCTATTTTCAAAGATAATTACCATTTATGCATTTCTAATGGATATATAAGTAAAGTAATCTGCTGCACAACAAATCCCTCTTTTAGTATAAATTATAGTATCAACTTGGACGATCAAATATTCATTGAAGTAGTAAGACCACAACTTCAGCAATTTTTTTCTGTTATTGCAGTAAACAAGAAATTTGACAGGGGCAGCAAGATTAGTGTTTCATTTGCTAGACACTATCCAGATCCTAAAGAAAGAAGAAAGGTTGGGTTGTTTTACCTCTGAGCGGCACTTTTTTGCACACCATGGGCTAAATGGCCAGGTCACATGGACCCCGAAGGCTCAGAGAAGGTTGGGGGAGGGGACCCACTGGAACAGCTGTTGGGAGACAGATGGTAGCCTCCCGTCAAGGCCAACCAGCGTGTTCTTTAACGTGCACAGGGTATGGCTCTCCCGCACACGGGGCCACGGCTTAACGTCCCATCCGACGGACGGCGGCCTTTCCAAGCCCATCGGTGTCCCCTACTGACCGTGGACAGGGCGGGGAAATTTTGCGGAGATAAATCTCAACGCTGACCCAGCTGGGACTCGAACCTGGGAACTACAGATTACGAGCCTGGCGCGCTACCGACTGAGCCACCCCCGCCCCCAAGAAGAAAGGTACCTGGAGGTTTTGTTTCCGACTTTCATCACTGGGTATATGTTTTTATTTCATATGAATAAAAATGAAAGATATTAAACAATTACATAATATTATAGGCGGAATATTGATATCGAGAGCCATCACAAAATCAAAAATTGAAGGCTATATTTTGAAAGAAGAGCAAGTTAAGGAAACGCTCGAAAAATTTCACAAACCTGTGGTAGAAAAATTAAAAAATTTGGAAACAGTTCGTGAGAAAACCATGGAAAACATACAAGAAGCCGTAAAAACTTTAGAACCGGAAGAGAAAACCGAGATGCACGAAAAATCGTTCATGTATAATCCAGATTCCAACTTGCAAGATGAAATATTAAACCAACATAAATTAAATCTTCCGAGTGAAATCTTACAGGCGAGCAATCCCACTCCTGAACTGAAAGAAATGATTTATTAAACAATCGGCCATCTTCAGAAACTAGGGGGCATAAGGTTACTGAAACGAAACGTTCTGGTATAACTACTGAGAAATATCAAGTTATCGAAAATCACATTGACGCACTTAGAAAATATTTAAAAATGATTAAAATGATACTAACAGTAATAGAAAGTCAAAAATCCGGTTCGGGATTATACCAGAATTTCGACGATATTTGTGAAAAATTATCAGTTTTGGTTGCCAGTAAACAAGCTGGAAATACCAGTACAGAAGTTGTAAACGAAATTGTTGAAATTTTGGATATTTTCCTAAAAAACGATATCATTGACAAAAAAGAACATAAAATATTATTCAGCAATACTGCTGCTTTTTAGGAACTATGAATATTTGCAGTCCAGATCTATCCATGTAATAAATCTGCTATTACAGAAATATCAATTATAGAAATAGCAAAATTAATAAGAAAACTTACCACTAATAATAGACTTTCTACCAAAACCAAATGTTCCCCAACACTTTATCCAGCATTTTTTTTTAGAAATCATGAATGTTAAGCCAACCGAGATCCTTATTGCAGATATACGCCCGCTACACCGGAAGAGGTCGGTGTTATTTCGTGGCACTGATAAAATAAGTCAAATTTTGCAGAAAATGACTCGGACCAATACTAAGCAAGCATCACGCTTATGATGGCAATAACCCACAATTGAGTAATCACGAATGGAGTTGAGAAGAGATATATCCCAATATTACTTTCATATCTTTATTTCCTTTTTGAACCGAGTGAGCCAACCATTGCTCAGGACCAAAAACAAGATTGCATTTCCGTTAGCGTCAACAAGAAGTCCCTCAGAATACATTCATTACGTCATATTGCAGATTTGAACAGGAAGCATCGCAATCATAAGCATGCTTTCACAGTGACCCACAAATGCTGCGCACGAAATAAATGCATATCAAAAGACTACAAAAGAGACTAGATACAATGGGAGAAAAGCAAGGGGGTAAAATGAAGAATTTAGAAACTCCCCCATATGAATTCAGCTCTTTTTTTTCCCTCAACGCCTGAGTGATTTTTTAAGGTCTTTATTAATTGATATAAAGAGGTGTCTAACAGAGCTTCAGTCAGCACCCAGTATCACGGCAACACATTTGAAGCAATAGATATATCATCTGTCTTGGAAGCCTTCTCCCGAAGAGATTATCAGCAGAGTTATCAATAATATTTTCTGCAGACCTCAATGCCTGAAGTCGGTGACTCCCCTCTGCAAAGTATACTGAAAACAACAGCCGATGCTGCAATAGACCCTAGGAAAAAAATGAGATGGACCCTCTTGACTGACAACAGGGGGGCTTTTTTCCTACTAATGTCTAATTAACGTAAAAAGTGTAATTAGTCCTCATCCTTACTGGAACGTAAAAAATCCATACATTCACAGATAACACCCAAAAATCTATTTTTCCGTCATATTTTTCTCCCGCAGCCCTCGAAAACCTCATTTTACCTATTGATTTTGAACTGTCGAATTTTTTAAACTATTTTCCCTTATTGTCTTGCTTTTCTCGATTTCTTTGATTTTACCAAATTTTACATCCCAACAATTCAGTGAAGGGTTGATAACTGCAACATTTTCCCAAGAAAACCCCTCATATCCTGTCTTTCACACAAACCGTCTTTCCGAACACCACGTCAACGCTCATCTCCCCAAAACTGTCCCATAGGTTAACATGGGATCCCCTATACTTTAACATTGTTCCAGAACTCTTATTTCCTATATTACTAACATTTGTGGGAATATATGGAGTGCAAGTCAGATCACACTTTCCACTTCCATCATCACTGGCACAGATGAGCAATATTTTACAGGAAGAATGGTACGCATTCCATTACCGCATTGCATTCCATAAGTCTATTCCATGTCGAATTGCGTCTATTGTGAACGCCCGAGGTGAAACTTTAGCTTATTAATAAAATGTTCTCCACACACAGTACGTGTTTCCATTATTTTGATAAACCCCTATATGTTGCTTCTTATTAGTTTTCATAGGCGAGTGATTAGCGCGCTTAGCTACTGATCAAATGGACGTGGGTTCGAGCCCTGGATAATGCATGGATGTTCGTGTCGTTTTTCGGTGAGGTCCTGCCATCCTCACAGACCTTCTCTATGGCGCATATAAACTGACCGGCTCCTGTCAAACCTCTGTGGCAAGCAGCTGCTTGAGGGGGTATTTATTTTATTTATTATTTAGTTTATAGTAATAAGAAGACGATTGAGCAAGAAATTCTTTGAGTGAGACTCGGTGCTTTATTTATTTATGATTATATTTATTTATATTATTTTATTTCTTTATGCGAAATAGAGTATAGTTGAAGTGATTAGCTACATCCAGCGTTGATCGATGATTGCGCCGAGGCTACTGCGCTCTCGCCGTGTATCTTACCCGATCGCATTGTAACCACCATATACAGGGTGTCTCAAAAATATAGGTACAAACTTTTAGGTTAGGTAGATAATATCTAAAGGAATGAGAATTGCCTAGGAACCCATAACCGGAAACGTCACCGTAAGTCAATAGGCGGCGCTGTTCATCAGTGCGCTAGAGGGGAAATTTCGGATTTCCTCATTCGAGCAATAGTCGGCTTACGAAGAGCATGCAAAGGTATTCTTACAGGGAGCTGGCAGACATGCACTAAGTGTATGGAATAGCTGAGGGCAACGGACGAGCTCTCAACGAATGTATCAAGAACGCTTCGCACAAAGACATGTATCGGGCCACCGTTTGTTTGCGCGTGCGCATCAAAATTTGTGCGATTATGGGTCATTAAGAGGTAGCAAAAGTGAAGGCAGGCCACGATCGATACGTACTCCCGCCATGGAAGAAACTGTGTTGGATGCCGTGGAGACTAATCCTAGTACCAGCACACGTGCCATTGCCTCTGCCTTAGGAGTGTCTCGTTGCAGTGTACAGCGTGTTTTGCACGGCGAGTCCTTACACCCCTTTCATCTCCAAAGGGTTCAGTTACTTCTCCCCGCAGATCATCCTGCACGTGTGCGTTTTGCGCAGTGGTATCTCCAAGAAAGTGCCCAAGATGTGAAGTTCCCAGCTTATGTTTTGTTTACTGATGAGGCCAGTTTCACTCAGGATGGCGTATTCAATGAGCACAATGCGCATTTGTGGGCTCACGAGAACCCCCACGGTGTGCGCACCCATGTGACACACATCGTTTCGCAGTAAATGTGTGGGCAGGTTTGGTCGGCGACTGCTTAGTCGGGCCATACCTTTTTCCATCCCGCATGACCTCCACGAAGTATCTGACCTTTCTGGAACAGGTTCTACCAGGCTTGCCAATGTTCCAGCAAATGTGAGACGCAACATGTGGTTTCAACATGATGGGGCGCCTCCCCATTATGGAAGGTGTGTTCGTGCGCATTTGAACATGTCTTTTGGGCAACGATGGATTGGGTGTGCTGGACCAGTTGGCTGGCCCCCACGCTCACCCGATTTAACGAGCGTTGATTTCTTTCTGTGGGGGGCCCTCAAAGCTACCGTGTATGAATCGCCTGTGGAGTCTGACATGGATCTCGTGGCAAGGCTCGTCTGCGCTGCTGCTACTATCAAAGAAACTGCAGGTGTTTTCGACAGTGTCAGGCAATCAATGCTCCGTCGGTGTCACGCATGCATCGCGCCTCATGGTGGAAACTTCGAGCATCTGCTGTAACATTATGAAATGTATCATCTAGTACGCCATCAATTATGTCCAATTAATGTTTTCCCGTTAATCACTGTCTTGTGTCCTTTCAGATCTAGTACCTCTGCTGCCACATTCCCATGACGTTTCCGGTTATGGATTCCTATACAATTCTCATTCCTTTAGATGTTATCTACCTCCCCTAAAAGTTTGTACCTATATTTTTGAGACAACCTGTATATGACATATGGGAACGCGGTCAGGTGACCGCTTTACAGAAATACATTCCCTAATTTCTCGATCGTGTTCTACCGAAATAGTGTTACAGAAATATGCGATGTAGCAGAACTGATTGTACGCGTGAAGCTCTTGAAGCACTTAAATAGTACGTAGCATAATTTATTGATTACGGCATCTTGGACTCTTCTGTTCATAATGCTGTTAGAATTTGAGATCTTACTGACGAAACGAACAGACAGAAAATAACAGTTCTCTCAAGCTGCTTAAGATACAAAGTGAATATTTAAATAAAGTTTTACCTTCTTTTTTCATCTAAATAACACGATGTTGTAAATGCAGAATAAATGAGCCAGCAGTATATGCTGCATATTGGAGATTATGGTAATTATTTGATCCTTTTGGCACAATATGTTGATGACAAGAACTCTCATTAGAGCTGTTAATGTGACTGATATTATAGTAGGTTTGATGATAAACATAGAAAAAACTAAAGTGATGAAACTTGGTCAGGCAGGTTGTGGTTCAGTTAATCTGAATGGTTGCACCCTTGAGCAAGTGTCACAGTTTAATTATCTTGGGAGCTATGTAACAGATATCTGGTAGTGGGCAACATGAGATAAAAAAAAGAATAGGGATTGCGGCTGGGACTTTTAAGAATCTATGGAGAGTATGGGAAAATAGATGTTTACACCTACAGGTTAAATTTACGCTCTATAGTGCTTTGGTTCTTTCTAGGGTTAGTTATGGTAGTAAAACTTTGACCCTAGACAAGATAGCAGAAAACTTGATGCCTTTGATTCTAGATACTTACACAGTATCTTGGGCATTAGGTGGTTCAACTTTGTAAGTAACGATGAGGTTAGGCAAAGGAGTCGGCAACTTCCTTTAAGTAGCATATTTTGAAGAGAGAGACCCCCTTGGTTTGTCCATGTTGCCCGTATGGATAACAATAGATTAGCGAATAGAGTTAGAACAGTGTGCCTAAAGTCCTCAGAAAGATGGGGAGACCTAGGATGCGGCGGGCAGATAACGTCAAACAAGACCTTGTTAGAATTGGTGTGAATTGGCCAGATGTAGCTCAGGACAGAGATGTTTGGAGAACTAAATTGCACAATCTGGTTGGGCCTCCGTATCCCATGCCTGCTTGAGGATGAAGATCAATACACAGAAATACATTATACAAAGTCGGGAGTGTGCTGCACGGACTCCATCAGGTTCCTCGAACTTTCGGTTAAAACCAGAAGTGATTTCATTTAATTAAAAATTATTTAATATTTATTGAAATATTAAGCCTAGTAACACTGTTTAATAAGAATTGAAGTAAAAAATTTAGAAAAAATGGATCTTCATTCAGCACAATAAAAACCTGCTCTGATAATTCAGTAGTAACTCAGCCTTTCTATACGTACGCATAGTAAATTGTTTGTTAAAGAGTTTGACCAACTCGTTGCTAATTGATTGGCAGCACGCTTCTGATATTAGATATTCGAGGGGTGGGGGGAATAATGTTCTTTAAAAGTTAATAGCTTGAAAACTAATGTTTTCACCCGCTGTTTTTTGGCACTAAGGACTCAAAATTGTCTTTATTTTTTATGCTGTATAATATTTTAATTAACTGCTAAATAACAAACACTGTACAATCCCCTCTTTATTGTGGGACTTGGGTTGGTTCAGTCGGTAGCGCACCAGTCAATCTGCGTTTCCGAGGTTCGAACCCTAATTGTGCCTGCGTGAGATGAGGAATGTACAGGAGAGCCATAACCTGTACGTTTTAATGCATTGTAAGGCATTGACGGAGGCTTTAATATCTCTCCCGACAACAACTGTCCAGTGGTTCCCTATATTCTCTAAGACCCTTGGGTTTTTGAGACCTGCCATTTAGCCAGTTTTATGCACGAAAGTGCCACTCAGAGGTACAGCAACCCTTTGTTGACCATACAATGTTGCGAAAACAGTGGAATGCACTGAAAAGGTGACATACATTTGAAAATAGAAGAATTTCCTCTTTTTTTACCATACCTAATCAAAGCATCGCTTATATATATCATTTGGCAGTTCTATATTGTCCAGAACTAAATCAACCTTATGGAAGAATTAAGGTCAGGAACGTTTTCCTGCCTAAACCGAATAATAATCGATTATAGTCTCGACACTGTGCGAGGGACAATTTTAGTCCACGTAAATATTTATTACGGTAAAAGGCATTAACAGATTCTGCTTACTCCGATGGAATCCGCAAGATGATTACGTGATTATTTTTCAAGCTATTATTTTTTTAAATACTACGATTATTTTTTGAAACCTTGTATTTTTCCAGAACTGTAATATAGCACCATTTTTATTCGTGTTGCGGCATATGAATGAATGTTTTGATATGGGATGAAAATATTTCGGTTTTTTATTTTCTGAATTTAAACTGATTTTCGAACGAGCAGATTGTTACCAGTTCACACCATATTCGTTATAAACGTATTTGACTGAACACAGAAAAATTTTCATAGTGCAGATTACCTGAATTTGTTTTTCATTTCAGCATTGCCATCTCGATAGACGAGAACGCCGAAGCTTCAGCACCTGGGCAGGAGGAAGATGACACGATTTCAAGATTGGGATTGTTGACTCAACGTGGCACTTTGGTGTAAACACAGGAACTAAACACATATAGAAGCCATAGAAAGACTACTGAAAGTTGTTATGTTCCCTTACGTCGATCTGATTGGAATTACAGAATCACATACAAGTAACTGCTATTGGTTATATTTTGAGGTCTCATTTTTAAGCACATGTTAAACAAACACAACACCAAAAAATGTATGTATTATACCTATCGCAATAAATCTAGTTTCTTTAAAAAACCTACTAATCATTTTCTCTCTGCAGGAACATTGGAACGCGAGGACATTACATAGAGATTATTCTCTTGATGTTCTCACGCAGGAATTCCAGCGCTATAACCTAGATATTTTAGGCTTGCAAGAGACCAGATGGACAGGTAAAGGTGAGATACTTAAAAATAATTTTAAATTCTCTTTACAGGGAGGGAGGATGGAAAGCATCACCAAGGCATGAGTCTGCTCTCTGGTAACTTTTCTGGTATACCATATGATTTCACAATCAACCACAAAATATAATGATTAACAGAGTCGAAAGCCTTTTTGAAATCAACGAAGCTAGGAACCAAAGGTTTCTGAAATCTAAACATTTCTCAAGAATTTGCCTAAGTGAAAATATCTGATCCACACATCCCCTACCACTTCTGAATCCACATTGCTCATCTCGCAATTGACTGTCAACCAGATTCTTAATTCTATTAAGCACAATCATGGAAAGAACTTTACCTGGAACAGAGAGTAGGCTGATACCCCTATAGTTATCACAAGAACTGCGATCACCTTTTTTGAAAATAGGGATAACAATAGCTCTGGTAAAATCCTTAGGAACCATGCCTTTATCATAAAAGATATTGAAAATTTCAGTCATCCAAGTGGTAACCGAAACACTCCCAGCTCTAAGCATTTCCATAGTAATTTCATCCACCCCTGGGGATTTATGAAGTTTAAGTTTAGAAATAGCCAAAATAACTGAGGATTGTGTTATAGGGCCAACATTAAAGCCACCAATGCATCTATCATCATTATAAACAATGGGAACAGAACTAACCACATTGTTTAAAACATCACTGAAATGCTCAGCCCACCTAGCCATGACAGAATCCTCACCTTCTATTATAACCTTGTTTATCCTTCAATCGCTGTATACCTGTGCATTTTCTACCACATAAAACATTAACTATCTGGTACAGCTCTCTGCTTTTGTGATACCTAATCGCTTCTTCCGCCTTGTCAGCCAAGCCATCAAGCCAAAGATTCTTATCAACAGCTAACTGATCCTTTACACATTTATTAAACTCTCTGTAATCCTTTCTATTAGGACTAGTAAGGTATTGATTAAGGACATTGCTGCATTTCCTTCTATCTGAAATTAACTCAAGTGCCTTATCACTCAAATAATTTTGCCTCTTCTCCTTTTTTCCCAAAAGAATACTATTAGTTTCCAAAAAAGCCTGTTTAAAATGGCCCCATTCCACGACTATCATAATGACTATCATGGTAAGCTTTAGCTATAACTGGGTCTTTCAGAGCTTCAGTATTAAAAATAAATTTTTTAACTCTAGCACAACACTTTTTAAGTTTAAGTTGCAAGACACTTTTAACAAGGTAATGGTCAGATCCAATTTCAGCTTCCCTATATGACCTGGTATTCCTAATAGAACTAGCCCATTTGCTGTTAATTAATATATAATCAATCATATTCTTATGCAGCCCATCAGGTGAAACCCATGTGTACTTATGTATATGTCGCAGTGTTTGTAATAAGTGTTAGTTTTTCTGAATTCATTGAGTTTACTTACCTGTAGGAGACGTTGGCCATTGCTATTTCAACTACCAATACCAAAAGGGCCTATCACCCCACCCCAAAGGTCAGAGTCAGTACCAACTTTGGCACTGAAGTCACTAGAACAAGGGTAATATCTCCTTGACAGAATTCAAAATATCCTGAAATAATGAAAGCCCTCTATAATAACATAAGTCGTGTGTGAGAGTTGGTAAGGCTTGTAGCAATTGGTTTAGCATTACTTCTGGTGTTCGACAAGGGTGCATTTTGTCTCCTTTTCTCTTTAGCTTGGTTATTGATTATGTTATGCGAAATTCACTTCAAGGAAAAGATTTTGGCCTTAAATGGACTGGAGATATGAAAATTTCTGATTTAGATTATGCTTATGATTTAGCCCTTTTGGTAAATGATGTTGATGAGATGAACTCTTTCATTCGAGCTGTTGATGAGACTGGTAGTACAGTAGGTTTGGTTAGAAACAGAGAGAAAACTAAAGTGATGAAAATTGGTCAGGCAGGCTGTGATTCAATTAATCTGAATGGTTGCAGTCTTGAGCAGGTGTCACAGTTTAATTATCTTGGGAGCTATGTTACAGATAATGGTGATCTGCGGCATGAGATTAACAGACGAATAGGGATTGCTGCCGGGACTTTTAAGAATATAGGAAGAGTGTGGAGAAATAGGCTATACACCTAAAGACTAAAATTTGACTGTACAATAGTTTGGTTCTTTCTAGGGTTAGTTATGGTAGTGAAACTCGGACACTTTGTAAACAAGATATAGGAAACTAGATGATTTTGATTCTAGATGCTTACTCAGTATGTTGGGCATTAGGTGGTTTAACTTTGTAACTAATGATGAGGTTAGGCAAAGGAGTCTGCAACCTTCTTTAAGCAGCATATTGTGCAGAGAGAGAGATTCCGTTGGTTTGGCCATGTTGCCCGTATGGATAATTATAGATTGGCGAATAGGGTTATTAACAGTGTGCCTAAAGGCCCCAGAAAGAGGGGGAGATCTAGGATGCGGTGGGCAGAAAATGTCAAACAGGACCTTGTTAGAATTGGTGTGCAGTGGTCGGATGCAGCAGATGTAGCTCAGGACCGATATGCTTGGAGAATTAAATTTCACGGTCTGGTTGGACCTCCATACCCCATGGCTGCTTGAGGATGATGATGATGAATTACTTGCCCTTATTTATCTGGAGTGCGAAATAATCCAACTTGAATCAATCATTTTAGAGACATATTCTCAAACATTCTATTTGCGATCCCTTTATTGCGTTTCCACACAGCAGGTCTCTGATTAGACTTTGACTTTTACGTATAAGTGATTGTAAACAGCTTCCATTGTCTATGCCAGTTTAACTGCACACTGATACACCATTGATATCACTTTCAAGAGTTGATGTTTTTAGTTTATTATTCCAAGTGCAAATTCATAAATCTTCCTATTGTTAATATTAAGTGCATCCATCATCCACCAACCAATTAAAATAGATTATATTTATTTTTTTCCTGACCATTGCTTTGTTGAAACCAATATATCTGAAAAATATACACTTTTTTATGCGAACAAATACACTTATACGAGTGATGAGATCTTTAGCCAATACGAAAAAAGTTGTTTGCTTACATACTATGGTTTGCATTAGAAGCCCTATATATACAGGTTTGCCATCTCAAAATTGGACACCATGTTTTGTCGTCGCTTGGATTGTTTAGCGTGCAAAACTGAATGTTGCATTGCACAAATACTTATGGATTCCTGGAAAGAGTAGGGTAATATTTGATACAGATTTCAGTGCTCGTGATTAGAAGTACTTTAGAAAACGGCTAAAAGGGAAAAATGAATTTTAGGGCTTTTTTTTTTAGAAAAGAGATAATAATTTTTGCTTTGTCGTCTGTTCGTCAGTAGACATCGGCTTTTTTGTTTAAATAGATAAATAAAAAACTTTTTTGTGTTGGATAAGGAATTAATGATATATTACAATTTGCATTTTTCGAATCTCCCGAAAGTTATAACTGCGCCCTCTAACGTGGAAAAAGTTGAAATTTTCAAAATTTCAAACGAATATTCCAAACTATGTAGTTATGTTTGAAATTCTGGTGTTGAAATGTGAAGTACGATGTTACCATTGGCAACAATCACTTGATTTTTTAGACCAGGGGGAGGGGGGGGATGCAATTATTTTTGTTTTAACAGAAAATTGTATGTTTTTGGAGATTAATTAAAAATTCTTTTTGGGTTGGGCAGGTATTGATGATTTATCACAATTTTCATTTTCCGAATCACCCAAAAGCTATAACTGCGCCCTCTAACGGTGGAAAAAAAATCGAAAAATTCCAAAATTTAAAACGAATATTGAAAACGATGTAGTTACACTGGAAATTTTAAATTTTGGTTCTGGAATGTGATAGTCTTGAAGATTTCATTGACAACAAAGAATTGACTCCAACCTTCCAGTTAGGTAGGAAACAGGACGGTTTCGTTTCAAGAGATAATTGGAAATCTCTTTTTTAGTTGGTATCAATGAAATATAATTCGCATTTTCAAAGGTAGTTTTAATTTATATCACTATGGAATCACTAAATATCCAAAAGGCAAAAACTTTTAACGAATGTTTCAAGTGATCTGTTTATGGTGAATTTCGGCGCTAGAGTTCTGTTATTGTAGAAATTCCACTGACAACAATGATCTGCCCAAAATGTTCAGAGGAATGAGCAAAAAGCAACTTTTTAAATTTTAGAACTAAAAGACAAATACTTTTTATGCTGTATAATTAGAATAAAATACTACTATGTGCATTTCCCCCCATTAGACATTAAAAAATAAATAAAAATAAATAACCCCTCAAGCAACTGCTTGCCACAGAGGTCTGACAGGAGCCTGTCAGTTTATACGTAGTAGAAGGTCCATGAGGATGGCGGGACCTCAGCAGAAAAACAACATGGACATTCATAATTCAAACTTTTAAGGAGTAAAAAAATAAGCAAAGGAAAAACTTCATTCTCTTTGAAAACGAGATTCCCATATGCGCCAGAGGCGATATGCATTCTTCTAGTTATTTTATACATTAGTACCCTCTAGCAATGGAAATTAGAACTACTGCATAATTGGGAAAATAAACTATTAATATTTTATTAGTACTGTACAACACGAAAAAGTTTTTCATTTATCTCTTAAAGCATAAATGTTGCATTTTACCTTAACCCTTTTAATATAAGGGGACAAATCATTACTATTAGTGTAAACCATTGAACATTACATTCTTTCACCAAAATGTAAAAATTTCAGCATAAATAGATCGTTTGCAATATTCGTTTAAAGATTTGGTATTTTTCAGGTTTTTCCGCCGCTAGCGACAACCTTTCCAGTTTTTATTTACCACATTTAGCGCTTTCTAACAGTGGAAATTCCAACTGATGCGGATTCGAAAACTGTAAATATTAATATTTTGTTAGTGCCTGTAAAACAAAAGAACAATTTTTCGTTTGTCTCTTAAACTAAAAAAGTATCACTTTTCCCACCGCCTTGGGGATAAGAGGGCAAAGCCTTGTTGCCATTGTAAACCTACTGACCATAACACTCTACTACTAAAACTTCCAGTGTAAATAGCTTGCTTGCAATATTAGTTTGAAATTTTAGCATTTTTTCCATCTTTTTCCTCCTCTAGAAGGCGCTATTAAAGCAACTGGAAGATTTCAAAAACGCATATCTCAATATTTCTTCGACACCTACCCGACCAAAAAGGAATTTTTCATTTATCTCTAAAAGTAAAAAGTGATTGTCTCTAGACGGACGAACAGAAAACAATTAACAGACAGACGAACAAACATCTGCATAGGCAAACGACAAAGTGAAAACATTAGCTCGTTTTTCAAGCAACCTTAAAAGAAATTATTTGTTGGTTTTTTAGTTAGCTCGTTTTACTTTTGCAGCCGATTGCCATCTTCTGACGGAGTTTCTTGGAAAACATGTTCATTAATTTATTTCTATGAGTGGAATTTTTACACCCGAATGCAGCTTAATGAGGCATTGATAAAATACGAAAGATTTAATAGACAAAAAAGTGGTAGAAATGTATAAAACTATAACAACTGTGATCTGGCAACCGTGTCACGTGACACGGTTGCCAGATCACCAATTTCTAAAAAAATCGTTGCCAAATATTTTTTCTGAATTCTCTAATCAATCAGTGTTCGGATATTTATCCGAACACTATGATTTGAGCGACTGTACAAACACTAACTCATAGGCTTTCGTCTCATGGTACGATAAAACATGGCGCCCATAAATCAAGTGACTCAATCAACCAATGGCAGTCAATCACCGAGATTGCCAGCCTCTAACTATACAGGACCTTTGTTATATCTTCTATCTAGTTTACATCAGGTGTCAATTTGGTGAACCGGAGTATAGAATGTGAAGATCATGAGGTATGCATTTGAAACAATAGGTTGCCCCCTTAGACCCAGGGGGTGGGAAACGCAACTATCTTGTTTTAAGAGATAATTGGAATTTTTTTAGGTGCTATGGCTACTAGTGAACTATTGTAATTCGTATATTTCAAATACTTAGGTAGTTTTAACTTATTTCGTTAGGGATCACTAAATATGAAAACCGCAAAACTTCTAACGAATGTTGCAAGTGATCTGTTTATAGTAGAAATTGGAAATTTCTGTGGTCGAGTGTCAAGAGAGATATTCCACTGACAGTAACAATCTGTCCCCTTCTATTCAGAGGGGTGTGAGAAAAGCAACGTTTTAAATTTAAGAAATAAAAGAAATACTTTTTATGTTGATAAGTAAGTATTAATAAAATACTACTCTCTTTACGTTTTTCCCAGGCATATATTAGTCCGTAGTTGTCAATCATCCGTTAGTGCAATAGTAGGTAAATGAAAAACCGTTTTCTGTGCAAACGAGATATCCATCTTCGCCAGAAGTGATATGCATTTTTCTAGTTATTAACCGTTACGAAAAAAAATGGTAGTTGTATAGTAATAGCAATATATAACTTTAAAAAATCACATTTTCAGGGGGGATCTCCTTCCTCTGTTCTGCAGACCCATGTTTGGATGTGAATTTAATAAGAAATTCGAAACTGAAAATCGGTTACAAATTTGTGTGATATGTTCGGAATACAAAAAACTGAATACCAGAATAAGTTCAAAACAACTTTAATTTAAAAAGTAAGAGGCAAAACCAAATTACATGTAATTCAATATTTTCCAAGATAGATATAATGCAGAAAGATTTGAATTTTTTATTAAGCATTTATTTCGAATGCATTTTTATGGTGTTGTGCGCATATTTTCAGAGTGGGCAGCTCGCCCACTCTGAAAATCTGGTGAGTGGGGAAAAGTGATACCTACAGAAAACGGTTTCTCCGATCTTCAGTTGGATTTTAGGTTCAACTGAAGATCGGAAATGATTAGGAGCTACATTGTAGAATCGTAATATGAAGTTATAATTGTACATGCTGATGTTAATGCCACACGCTATCAGAGGTTGGGTCACATAGCGTTCTTTTGGCCGGGATGTAATCAAAGTGGGGTTGTTTTGTGTAGCCGCACCAAAAATTTATGGTTGCTGTATAGGGTCGCCTGCGTGAAGATTAGGTAGACTGAAGATTGTCAAATCTCTTCCTTTCGTACTCACAATTAAATCTAACAAGTTAACTGGGACATCAATGTTGAAATAAAATAAGTTTTCTCTTAAGGTGTAATTATTGTACTCTAAAAGATATATTAATGCTAGTGGCCACTTAGCTCTGCGAAAAGCCCTTTCACTGGGCAAGAAAAAATGCACTTCAAAATCAAGTAAAATCAAGTTAAAAATTATTGATACTGAATTTATGTAGAACTTCAAACTTAAAGGTTTAGGCCCCTGACTACAGGCAACAGTTCAAATGTCAAAATTCTGAACAGTTGTCGCTCTTAAAGACGATTGATGAGTTTCCTATACAGCAGAAGCGAAATACATAAACATACACTCTTAATCCTAAAAAATGTTCCGTACTTAAAACAATTTTCTAGTCACATATTGTATGTGTATCTAAAAACTCCTAACCAAATCTGACTATTACTTTTCTAAACTATATCTAATCTAAAATAAAAAGAGGAAGAGCATTAGAGATTTGAATTTGGCCCTTCCCGTAATTGAGGATCTACATCCACTTTATACAGGATCGAGGTACTGTGAAAGATTTCTCTCTGATGTCTGGACAGTATAGTTCATACACTGGTGTTAAATCGGAACACCAAGAAGGACGAATCAGAATAGGCTCATATTTGGGGATTCAATATAGCTTTATTGTAGTATGATTACAATATGGAGACAACTGGAGAGTTGCATACCGAGTTGTTTAATAATCACTCTGTCCACCCCTTGCTTGTATGACTTGCTGTACACTGCGAGGCATGGAGTCAAACAAATGTTTGATACTGGACTGCGGAATAGCCATCCAAATACTATGCACGTGTCAAAAGTTCGTTTACATTTGCCGGGATGTGCTGGTATTGCTACAACCTCTGTTTGACCATATCCCATACATTATCCGATGGGTAACAAATCAGGGGATCTGGCGAGCCACAGAAGGCTATGCCCATCGTTTTTTCCTTAGGTATTCAACAATGGCAGCTGTTGCATGGGATCTTGCATTGTTCTGCTGAAATATAGAGTATGGGACAGTCTGTGGGTGTAGAAGAACTATTGGCTGTAAACAGGGCCGGATCATGGGGGGGGGGGAAGGGGCCATGCCCCCCTCCCCTCCTTTCAAGAATGCTAGTAAAGGTAAAAGAGACAAAAATTATGAAACTGATATAAATTTAATCCATTTTTAAAGAATTGTAAAACTGAGGGTGAAATGTTATACTACACTTTAAATTTCTTGCACCTCCCTTTTTCATTTTTCTGGTTCTGTTGTGTTTCTAGATCCGGACCTGGCTGTAAAGTGTCCTGGATATAATGAGTATGGTAGTGTGGATCCATTATAGGACAGATTTTCTTTCATAATTGATTGCTATTTCTAATCCTTGTAGATTGATGACAAACATATTGGTGGGACTGGAAGCTTGAATCGCTCGTGAAAGGTGACGTTTGTCCCTGTCATCTCAGGTATCGAGACGCTGCACGAAACTATTTGGAATAAAATAATTTTCTTTTAAATAAAGGATCATAAGATTTTTTTGATGAAAATCCGTCTATTTTCGGTTTAGTTTTAATTATGCATTGTTGTCAAGCGGTAAACTGTACAGTTTCGGCAACCTCTGTACAAAACTTCTATATATAGGCTGTAAGCTTCAAGAAATAGTAGTTCTTATATTAGAGAAAAAACGCTGTGATTATCAAAACGTAATTGCAGCCATATTTGACCTGGCCCTAGAGCACAGACTGGCCAGTGTGTTCTGCTTTTTGGCTCTTGAAAAGTGGAGAGTCACACTCACAAGCTTGGCATCGACCCCCAAGTGTGGAGAGTTCAGACAAATAATATGAAAGATTTCAATATTTTATCTTTAAAAAATTTAAATTATTTTCAATATTTATCTTTTGTACGTGAGCACAGTTACGTGAACGGCCACAAAAAATATATTTCAAACCACGAAAAGTCATACAAAAATGAAACAATATTGAATATAATAACTAAATTTCTTGTTTGTTTGGAATCACATTGGAGAACAAATGACAAAGTTCATCTAATGGAAGGTGAAAAACTTCGTTAAATGGTTGAACATAAAAGCAAGCCATTTTTTGACTATTCAGTAGATGATTTTAAAGAGATTTCCACCTATCTCCTAACGGTTACCCAGTGGATCCCCTTCCGCTTCTCAACTCTGAGCTCTGGGGGTGCTGGTGACCTAATCTTTAGCCCATTGTGTATAAAAAAGCGCCGCTCAGAGGTAAAGGGTTTCAAAACTGGCATAGCAATGATGGACATAACTGTTTTTCGAATGGCGACGAAATTCCGCATCTTTCACACATGTCTGTTTGTAGAATTCAATAGTGGAAGGAGAAATTATAGAGATAATAATAATGTATTCACTGAAACACAATAACAATTAAATGAAAAAAAAATTAGGAATTACACATAATTCTTTTATATACAAGAAGTGGCATAGCGAAGATTAACCAAAATGTTTCTTATTATTGGGTTTTTCAAATATTTGGATAACATTTTTATGCAAGTTAATGAACAAGTAAATAAAATACCCCTCAATCAGATGCTTACCACAATAAATCTTGCAGGAGCTTGTCAGCATAATATCCTTGTCCTTTTATGCATGACTTGAGCCCAGGTTCCTAAAATCAATAGCCAAGAAAAGCTAACCACTCTGCCACCACTGATGATGAATAAATGATTTCTAGAAAATAAATTTCCTGAATGAGGGTGAAATTGCATCCTCAGTCCCCCTCCCCTCTCCTTTGTTACTACGAGATAACTCTGTTATATATAAGTTATATACACTATGTTGAAAAAAGTGTCCGTACACTTCCATGTTATGTGAATGGAAAGCCACTTTCAAAGCTCCCTAACAATGAAAATAAACCTTTTATTCAAAAACAGTTATTGGCGATATATATTTTAGATGCCACTCAAATCTCTCTAAATATATTTCCTGCAATATTCGTTTAATATTTAAAGAATGAATGTAAACTGAAGCATTTATCTTCAACTTTTGACACTTGTGAAAAAATACTTCAATAGATAAAATACATATCTTGTAACAATTTATTCACTAACATAAATTAAATATCTGAAGTTTGTATGACGATTTTTTAAGAGTAAATTTTGAGAGATGGAAATAATTTTGGATCGTAGCCTTGTATTTTTCCCCATGAGACATTTAAATTTAAATCGATTAACAAACAGTATTTAAAAGTGATGTGATATTTTTAAAGGTTGTGTAAAAGGATTATGTCTATGTAGTCATGTCTTTATTCACTGTGATGTGAATTTCTTAAGCTATAGGAGCTTATGGTTCAATACAGTTTAGATTTCACCATTTTTATCTATTTCGCCCATTGCGCAGAAAAAGTCCATCTTATGGATAAAACGATGCCCAAACAATTTTGAGACAGGACTACAGAAGAATTTTGACATTACATTACCTTTGACTGCACCCATCTGCTTGTCAAAGAATACGCCATTTAACATTAAAAACAGTAACGTCATGTTTTTCAGCTTCGAAATGACTAGACTGAAAAATGGATTAATTCAGTGTTACATCAATAGATAATCACATTCAGTGCTCAATAACTTCTTTAATATGATTTTTAGTGAAAACCGTGTCTGTAGATAAATTAAAGACCTCAATCAAATCTGCCTAAATCTAGAGTTTAAAAAACATTTTTTCAGTATTCAAAGAGTTAGGAATGCTTGAATATTTAACAGGCTACAGAGAAATTTACCCCAAATTTTAATTTACACATTAAAAGAGATTAGGAGATTAGTAACGGGTGCAATGCAACCTCCACTTTACTAGAGTCATCCCTGATCTCTTAACCTTTTTTAAATAAATTTTGAGATCAATTTTTTTGCAGCCTGTTAAATATATTCCAGAGTTTATCTCTTTGAATACTGAAGAAATATTATTTAAAATCGAGATTTAGACAAATTTTATTGAGTTCTTTAGACATATTTTTCTATAAAAATCGTATTGAAGAAGTTATTAAGCTCTGAATGTGATTTTCTATTGAGATATCTTGGAACTGTTTCTATTCTTATGTCCAATACCTGTATATGATACAAAAGTTTTTTTTTCCTGAGGATACGCAGGTATCTCCAGTATCCCCATCCTTAAAAATGAAATTTAATTGTTATCTTTTAGTTGAGCGGTCCAAATCCTTACTTATTGTATTAAACACTCTAAACTTACCCCCCAAGTCCAATGTGTAAAAAATTTAATAGTTTACACAGTAGACAATTTGTGTAAACAATTAAATTTTCACATTTATCTATTCATATCATTTTTAATTTTAATGAAAAAAATATTATTTTTGATTAAAATTAGGATTGAATATACAAGAAATTGAAAGTAAACAACATAATTAATTAAAAATGAAACTCATTTTATGGAAATTAACAACGACTCCACATATATACTCCAATAATTAAACTGCGTGAGAAACATCGGTACTTTCATCAAGAGGCCAAAGAAAAATATTCAAATTTCGATGCAAGTTCTGTAAAGATATTTTCTATATTGGCAGCAAGTTCATCAGTACACCTGATAACAATTCTGTGGGATAACTTATGTTATCATCATTTTTTTCTCTCTGGACAAAAAACATACCAAAAAATGTTTGCAGACACTCCTTTACAAATTCGCCATCAGAATAATTTTCGTAATATGTATGTTGCAATTTTCTCACTAATAACAAAACTTGCACGCGCAATAGCATCAGAATCTTGGGACCTTTGTGTAAATATATATATTTTTGCGTGTTTAATGCAGCCGTAAATTTTTTAAATGTTGCTATGTTGGCCTTGATCTTTCATAATTAGAATGCTTACTGATGTAGTGTCTATTTGAGTGAGGGCTGAGCTCTTTATTCGAGAGCTGAACAATATATTCAGAAAATCCGATCTACCCTATGCGTAAAGTCTGTCATTTTGGTCAATGTCAACCTAAATTAAATTTAGGCTACTAAAGAACACTTTCAAAAACAATGTAAAGATAAATTGGGAAAAGAGAGAAAAATTGCTATTCCACAAAGTACTTCAAGAATAAAAGATAAAATATTTAATAATTTGCATAACAGTATTTGTGGACCAGATGTGGCTCATGGCTGCTATAAAGGATTTTCGATTAAAAAATTATGAGTATTATTTTGTTTTCGCTATCAAATAATATAAGTTTTCAGATCTGGGTTGGGTTGTTTTACCTCTGAGCAGCACTTTTTTGCACACAAAAATGGTCAGGTCACAAGGACCCCGAAGGCTCAGAGAAGGTTAGGGGAGGGGACCCACTGGAACAGCTGTTGGGAGACAGATGGTAGCCTCCTGTCCAAGCCATCCAGCGTGTTCTTTAGCGTGCACAGGGTATGACACACGGAGCCACGGCTTAACGTCCCATTCGACGGACGGCGACCTTTACAAGCCCATCGATGTCCCCTACTGACCGTGGGCAGGGCGGGGAGTTTTGCGGATATAAATCCCTACGCTGACCCATTTGGGACTCGAACCTGGGAACTGTAGATTACGAGCCTGGCGCGCTACCGACTGAGCCACCCCCGCCTCTTTCAGATCGGGGACTTCGGTCAAAAACACAATTGGAGAAATTGCTTCAGAGTTGTTCACACTTGAACTACCAGAAAAATATCTGTTTTTTATTTGTGAGAAAACAAAAATACTGAAGACTTATATAGATATTTATACGTTTCCAAGGGTTAATTTTAGATACTTTTACTCTCTCCTTTTCAACTGATGGCTTTTTTTCTTGACATTAATAAATTTCTTGCATCGTTCTAGTGACTTTTTCATATTATATATTGTTAAAATATTTATGAAAAACATTTTATTTCTATTTAGTTACTGCTAAATTCTAATTCGGTAATAAGTGGATTGATTTAATGAAAAATCGCCCAACATCATTTTTTAACTATTTTGTTTTTTAAATACAGTAAAAAAAAGTAATTTCATGTAGACATACACAGTCGTATCAGAATAATATGACCATCTACCTAATAATGGGAATAACCACCCTTGGCCCGGATGACAATGGCGAGACAGTGTGGCATGGACGCAGTGAGGCCCTGGAAGGTTTCCAGAGGCACACATGCCCATTCGGACTCCAGCAGAGCATGGTGGTTACGGAGATGATGTATTTGTGGGTCTGCATGCCGAACCCGTCGATCCAAATGGTCCCACAAGTGCTCTATGGGATTGAGGTCGGGCAATTTCACCTGCAAAGGGAGAACGGAGACATCGCTGTCGTGTTCCTGGAACCAGTCATGCACCACCTTAGCGACATGGCAGGGCGCATTTTCCTGTTGGTTGACACTATTACCACCAAGGTAAATGTCCAACATGAAGGGATACATGTGGTCAGCGAGGATGGACAGGTAGCCATTGGCGTTCAGGCACCCATCCAGTGGTACCAGCGGTCCCAGGTCATACCGGGAAAACATGCTCCAGACATGTACATTGCCACCGCTGGCCTGTACTTGACCAACAAACTTGTCCGGGTCCTTTTCCCACTGTACAATGACGGTAGTCCCGTGCGAACTGCGGGCGTCATTTCCGATGGACCTTGGTTAACATGGGCGCCTTTATACAGCATCGACTCCGGAGACCCATGCATAACAGGGTTCGCTCTACTGTTATCGGGGACACGTACCTGGGTGCCCCAGCGTTCATTTGCGTGGTCAATTGCTGCACTGTTGCGCATCGATTGCCCTTTACCAGTCGATGGAGGCAACGTTCTCTGGGGTCGATGGCCTACCTTTGGGCCTCCAGAGTTATGACGTCTGGAGGTGCTCGGTGTGCCATCGGTCCATTCTTGGTACACCCTTAGTACAGCACCTCGCGAACAGCCCACAAAGTCTGCTGTTTCCAAGATGCTTACATCCTCGGCGTGGTAGCCGATAATCATTCCTTCTTGAACATTCGTCAAATCAATACCTCTGCCTATTGTGATCACGTTACACACTATGACTCATCTGTCCTGGCCGGCCGCTTATATCTCCGTGTGATTGACCTTGTCATGTGTACTCTGTGATGAGCCTGGGCGGGTACACTGTGATTCCGGGGATGGTTATATTATTCTGATACCACTGTGTATTTATTAATTGTAATTACACTTTCTTACTTTATAGTATATTCTTATAATTTCATGCTGTTAAGCCTACGACTCAATTTTTTTCTCATTTGGAAACAATACGATTTCGAATAAATGTTTCTTTGCTACTAAATATTTTGAACCACAAAGAATTTGTAGAATTATATTCCTAATAAGAATAAATCAAGGTTTTCTGTCATTTGTCTTGAACTCCTATCTTTTTTAGTTGAAAGTAAACGACATAATTAATTAAAAATGAAACTCATGTTATGGAAATTACCAATGACTCGACATATAAATTCCATCCATACTTCTGTCTGTGAACGTCATTTTGACTAACAATGATACATTTCCTTTTTGACATAAAAATATTTTGTAATTATCTGCGAAATCTTAGTAATTTGAAATCTTTTTCGCAATGATTGGTACAGTCGAAAACAACAAAATCATTCCCATAATTAAACTTTACTGCAAATAAATCTGATATAAAAATACGATGATTTTACGTATATTAGTGAACACGGGAGCGACTGTACCTGCAGGCTGCGTAAATAGCGGTCTTGTGCGCTGCAGCCTACAATCATTGGTTTGTGTTTTTGTAAAGCTGACCCTGTGTGCGAAAAAGACTTCCTATTGCCATTTTTTTTAATTATTTCATGAGAATGAGTCTTTGTGTAAATCCTTACTCTAAAGCGAGCAATTCTTGTATATATGTTTGTATGTAACTTTTATCTTGAAAACGGGCCTAAGGATATTGATGAAATGGGGTGAATCTACTGTTTTCGGGTTCGAGAAAGCGATTTAGCTAGGACTCGACATTGGAAAAACTCATTTAGGGGTCACACGGGGTACCCCCTTTTCACAGACCTCAACGACAACTGTACATGTGTCTTTTCTGTAATGACTTTATGTATGCAGTGGAACTACATGTACAGGGGCGTTCGATCCTAACTACAGCTATTAAATAATTATTATTCTTTACCTTCAGGAAATTCGGGTGTGAGAAAGCGATTCAGCTTCGACTTTGGGAAAACTCATTTAGGGGGTTATCCGGGGGCTTTTCCCAGGCCTGAACGAAAACAACTGTACATGCGTCTTTTCTGCAATGACTTTATGTATGCAGTGGAACGACATGAACAGGGGCGTTTAATCCTTCTAACTACAGCTGTTAAAACTTCATTATTATTCTTTACCTTCAGGAAATTCGGGTGCGAGAAAGCGATTTAGCTAGGTCTCGACTTTTGGAAAACTCATTTAGGGAGACATCCGGGGGTACCCCCTTTTCCCAGGCCTGGTGGATTTTTTTGTATTTGAAAAATAAAATAATAATAATAAAACGTGTGATGATGTTCCACCTGAGCCCATATGGACTTTACAAATCATGTGTTTAAAATAATATAAACCGTCTTCATGCATGGAATGCTGTACGTTGCTTTTTCCCCGAGTCAAGAGTCGAAGCAGCTTGAAAGTCCTGTGTCACCAAAGAATCCACGTCACACCCGTAATGTTGTATCAAAAGAAGTGTTGAACAACCATGGAAGTTAACCCGAATGTAGTTTATCACTCGGCCCACCTTTGCCGAGCAGAGCTCGGTCTTCCAGGTACTAAATATTATCATCAAAGAAGGATTATCATAATAGAATTTAAAAAAAATGAATCTTACGGCGTGCTGGTTGCAAAGAAATGACACCGTTATTATTTAAAATAAATATTCCCCTCAGGCAGCTGCTTGCCACACAGGTCTGTCAGTTTATACCAAACAGTAGAATGTCTATGAGGATGGCAGGACCTTAGCAGAAAAGCCACACAAGCATCCATACCTTACTCGGGGCTTGAAAACCAGGTCCCTTAGATCAGTAGCCAAGCTTTTAACCACTTTGCCACGGGGTGGCACTACGATTACACTAGTTTACAAGGTTTTTATAACATGAACAATTGTAGCTGCCTTTAACTGTTTTAGAGCTGCTGATTTCAGATTTGGCCTTAAAAAATGATTTGCACGTCACGTTTTTATGTTATTCGTCATTTTGACTCCTATTAAGATCTTCCTATACCAACACCTCCAGGCAACTCGGAGGATATTAGGTATTTTACTTTTTGTGGCTCGCAACACCGATTGTCGAGTGGGAGAAAACATGTAACAGTAACCTAACCGCAGACCGCCATTCTTGTTGTTTTTATTGTAAGAGGAACACGTGTTGTACACAAGAATGAATTTTGGCATTTTAATGGCACAAAGACAGCGTTGCGTATCTGTTAATGTGCCAGATAAGTTTTGTTATGTGTGTGGATATATTTTAAAATTCCAGGGTCGTTATTTGACAAAGATTGTGAAGAAAGCCTATAACTTGTATTTTGGATGTCATGTTGGAGATCAAGACAAAACATGGGCCCCATATGTGTGCTACATTTCGTGCTTTTTTGGCCTGAGTGAATGGTTGAATGGTAAGATACAATCCATGCCCTTTGCAGTTCCAACGGTTTCGCGTGAACCAACTAGTCACTTTCATGATTGCTATTTTAGTTTAACTAAAGTGTTAGGCTTTTCAAAGAACAAAAGCAAAATACAATATCCAAATGTACCTTCAGCCATAAGGCCAGTTCTTCATGGAGAAGATATTCCTATACCAACACCTCCTACCAACTCGGAGGAAATGGATTTACATTCATCAGAGGAAGACTTTGAGGCACAAACAGATCCTGATCCTACATACACCCCTAAAAAGTTAGACGAACCTCATCTGATTCAGCGAAATGAACTAAATGATCATGTTTGAGACCTAGGACTTTCCAAACAACAAGCTGAGGTTTTAGGTTCAAGACTTCAAGAGTGGAATCTTCTGTCCAAGGGTACCAAAGTTTCTCAGTTCAGAAACAGAAATTTGACTGTATCCGCTTATTACGAGATGCAAAATGCTTTGTGCTTCTGCACAGATATTTCAGGGCTGATGGAAGAAATTGGAACTACTCAGGACCCTAATGAATGTCGTCTATTTATAAATTCGTCATAATTCAGTTTAAAAGCTGTCCTTTTGCATAAAGGAAATCAAAACCCTTTCATTCCAGTAACACATCTGTGGGAATGAAGGAAACTTATGAAAGCATGAAAAAAATACTCACTGCTATAAAATATGACCAGTTTAAGTAGACGGTATGTGGTGACCTAAAAGTCATATCTCTCTTGCTCGGGCTTTAAGGAGGCTTCACAAAATTTTGCTGTTTTCTGTTTGTGGGACAGTAGGACAGAAAGGAAAACTACAAAACTTAAGACTAGCCCAAAGAGATGTTTTTATTCCTGGAAAGAGTAATGTGAGGTATAAGCCTCTAGTTGACCCCTCCGATGTTCTGCTCCCACCACTACACATCAAACTGGGGCTTTTGAAAAACTTTGTAACGGCTATGGACAAAACTAATAAAGGGTTTTTGCACTTGAAGGAAAAATTTCTAAAACTAAGTGATGCCAAACTCAAAGAAGGGATCTTTGTTGGTTCTCAGATCAGGAAGCTACTTAATGATACTGTTGTCATCGAAGAAAAACTGAATATGAAGGAGCGCGCTGCATGGAAATCCTTCAGTATGTGGTCTAGGGTTTTCTGGGGAATAACAAAGAGGAAAACTACCATCAGCTCATTAAAGATCTCAAAAACTATGCAACTCTTGGCTGCCGAATGTCTTTTTAGATCCATTTCTTGCACTCGCATCTCGACTTCTTTCCCAAGAACTTAGGAGCTGTCAGTGATGAGCAAGGATTTCACCAGGTTATCCGAACCATGGAGGAGAGATACCAAGGCAGGTGGAACCCAGAAATGATGGGTGACTGCTTCTGGTTCTTGCAGAAGGAAGATACACCGAAGAGCCAAAACATTATGACTAACACTTCTTTATGCAATTCGAAGCAATTTCAGGTAAACGACGGCGCGTGTGAAGGTCATGAAACGGTATAAATAACACCTGATTCTGAGTTCTGTTAATCAGTGTTATTCTTGTTCTTCAGAAGGGAAAGGCAACGGACTTATGTGAGTTTGACAAAGGGCAAATTGGACTGGGTCAGAGCATTTCCGAGACGGCAAGGTTTGTGGGATGCTCAGACCAGCCGTGTTTAGTATCTTCAAAAAGTGGTCCAAGGAGGAAAAAACAACGAACCGTCGGCAAGGTGTGGGCCGACTATGGTTCATTGATGCTAGAGGTGAGCGAAGGCTATTCCGTATGGTACGAGCCAATAGAAGGGATACTGTTGTAATGCAACTCGCCAGTCATTTGAATGCTGTGACGGAAGTAATTTGTCACAACACACACTACATCGAACCTTGCTACAAATGGGGCTGTGTAGCCGCAGGCCACTTCGAGTGCCCATGCTAATTTCAGTTCACGTCAAAAGTGCCTACAAATGGGCATGCGAGCATGAAAACTGGACAAATAATTGGAAGAAGGTCGTCTGGTCCGATGAATCTCGTTTCCTGTTGCACCATGTGGACGGCCGGATACGTGTACTTTGGGGAATTATTAGCACCAGGATACACCGTGGAACGAAAACAAACCGGTGATGGAAGTGTAATGCTTTGGGCAATGTTCTGCTGGGAAACCCTGGGTCCAGTCATTCATATGAAGAAAACTATGACGTCTTCCACCTACATAAACATCATTGCTGAACAGGTACATCCTTTCATGGCAACGGTAACTCCATCTAGTGCCTTCTTTTAGTAGGATAATGCGCCATGCTACACTGCCTGGTGCAGAACATGAGTAAAGACCTCTAGGTATTGCCTTGGTCTCCAAATTCCCCAGACATCAATCCAATGGAGGAGCTCTGTGGTTTGCGTTGGAACAGTATATCCGATCTGCGGCGGCTCAACCACGTAACTTACAAGAGTTAAAGGATTTGCTGGTAACGTGTTGGTACCAGATACCACAAGACATCTTTAAGAAATCTTGTAGTGTCCATGCCTCGCCGGGTAAGAGTTGTTTTGGCGGCACGTGGAGGACCAACATCATATTAGGCAGGTGGTCATAATGTTTTGACTCTTCAGTGTACCTCAGCACATAAAAGACAAAAACGAATTTCTTGTAGCCGAGTGGTTAGAGCGCTTGGCTACTGATCTAAGGGACCTGGGTTCGAGCCCCGGGTCAAGGCATGGATGTACGTGTCGTTTTCCTGCTGAGGTCCTGCCATCCTCTCAGACCTTCTACTATGGCATATAAACTGACAGGCTCCTGTCAGACCTCTGTGGCAAGCAGCTGCTTGAGGGGGTATTTATTTATTTTTTTTATTTGTTACAATATAAAAGATACTTACCCATGTTTTATTATTTTGCGTTTCAATATTATTTCATTTTTTACTTTATATTCAGTGGTCTATAACTACGATGTGTCCAATTTTTTTCATGTAATTAACTAATGAGTTTTAAGTTTGAATTTAATTTAAGAATAAAATTATAAAATTGCGTTGTTTGAATAGTTGTCCTCCCTCTCCCCATGGAGCGAAATTCTAGGTGCGTCCTCGATAGAGATGTAAGTTATATAAAGGTCTTCTTTTCTCAGTTGGTAAAATTTTATTTCCAAGTTGTAAACTTTTCGTTGTGTCTCCCCCAATCATAGTCCTTCGCTACACTCTTTACTGGAAAGCAACAGAGCTCCCCAAAATTTGCTAATAGTATGAGAAGTTTGTGAAATAAATTATAATTTTGTTTCGCTGATGGCAAGCGACCCCGTTCATTTTTTGGAGTCGACCATCTGCAAATGCAGGCAAAGAAGAACACACCCAGGGTTCTGAAATATGTGAATTATCTGTTAACCCGTTTTACATAGGCAGCAGGCATTTAGCTTCTTTCAATTTATAGATAAATTAAAAATAATTTTAGTGTTTTACAGTTATTAGTAAGATATTACGATTTGCATTCTCCTATTCATTCGTTAGCTGCAACTACATTATTATTAATACGTACTGTAGTCGAAAAAATATATGCATTCTCTTTGAAAATGGGGCGGGGGTGGCTCAGTCGGTAGCGCGCCAAGCTCGTAATCTGTAGTTCCCAGGTTCGAGTCCCAGCTGGGTCAGCGTTGAGATTTATCTCCGCAAATTTCCCCGCCCTGCCCACGGTCAGTAGGGGACACCGATGAGCTTGGAAAGGCCGCCGTCCGTCGGATGGGACGTTAAACCGTGGCCCCGTGTGCGGGAGAGCCATACCCTGTGCACGTTAAAGAACACGCTGGATGGCCTTGACGGGAGACTACCATCTGTCTCCCAACAGCTGTTTCAGTGGGTCCCCTCCCCCAACCTTCTCTGAGCCTTCGGGGTCCATGTGACCTGGCCATTTAGCCCATGGTGTGCAAAAAAGTGACGCTCAGAGGTAAAACAATCCAATCCAATCTCTTTGAAAATGAGTATCCCATAATCGTTGATGTGATTTGTGTTCTTGTACAGTCGCTCAAAAAATATCCGAACACTATGGTTGATTACAGAATTCAGAAAAAATATCTGACAACGATGTTTTAGAAATTAGTGATCTGGCAACCGAAGTGTCACGTGACACGAAGGTTGCTAGATCACTAATTTCTGTTGCAATTCACTGTTGCAGTGCTTGGAGGGCTGATTTGCAATCTGTAAGAATTAAGGTTTTTTTTTTCACTTTTTTTCCTTTTATTGTCCAGTTTAGTACCTCATTGATGGCTGTAAGTTCTACAATGGTAACTGAAGTTGTGGGTTTAATTTGGAAATTGTGTTTTAGGTTGTCCTTTTTTGCCGAATGCCTTGTTGTGATTTTCAGATCTGATTGGTATGATTCATCGGTATATATTTCTTTATAATTCGGGTGATTTTATTCAATGTGGGCTTTTCGTTAGGATTTGAGCTTCTTCATATGATGTATTTTTCCTTTTTGTTATTCCTGGGATGTTGTTTATGGTTTTGACCTTTCGTATTTTCACCGGATTTTGCATCTGATCATTTCTTCTCGACATTTGTTTTGTTTGATGTGTTGAAAAAGCTTGTGCAATTGCATGATTGGACTTTGTCATTATGTCCTATTATGTATATGAACACAGTTTAGATATCAGAATATCTTTTATTATATTCATATTATAAATTAATCATTTAACCACTTAGTAGATAATAATAGTAACCACGCACTTCATATCAAATTCCTCTTTCTATAAAAAGCATTTGCAGCAGCATAAACTTTCCAATATACATCTATATTTTATCATCCTCAAGCAGCCATGGGCTGCGGAGGTCCAACCAGACAAAATATACAGTGCAATGTATTTCTCCAGACATAAATTACAGACATAAATTTAACCAGACATAAATTACAGTGCAATGTATTTCTCCAAGCATATCTGTCCTGAGCTACATCTGCATCTGGCCACTGCACACAAATTCTAACAGGGTACTGTTTCGCATTGTCTACCCACTGCATCCTAGGTCTCCCCCTCTTTCTGAGGCCTTTAGGCACACTGTTCATAACCTTATTCGCCAATCTATAATTATCCATACGGGCAGCATGGCCAAACCAGCGGAGTCTCTCTCTGCACAATATGCTGCTTAAAGGAGGTTGCCAACTCCTTTGCCTAACCTCATCATTAGTTACAAAGTTGAACCACCTAATGCCCAAGATACTGCGTAAGCATCTGGAATCAAAAGCATCTAGTTTCCTGTTATCTTGTTTACAAAGTGTCCAAGTTCACTACCATAACTAACCCTAAAAAGAATCAAACTATTATACAGTCTACTTTTAGTCTTTAGGTTATACACCTATTTCTCCATACTGTCCATAGATTGTTAAAAGTCCCGGCAGAATCTCTATTCGTCTGTTAATCTCATGCAGCCCATCACCAGTGTCTGTTGCTTCGATTAAAGATGAGTTTGGGCCATTGCCGAACTCGTCTATCAGATGGTTTCAGGCTCTGGCTGATTTATAATTTAAATTCCAGTTTTGCTTATTGGTATTGTGAAAAAAAGGAAAGCAGTTTTTAATTATGATTTCAACTTTTTATTCAATCTTTATTAATTAAACTTAGCAAGCTTTTAGAATTCGCTCTCTTTTCTTTTCTTTAGTCTTTTTCTTTCAGAATTCGCTCTCTTTTCTTTTCTTTAGTCTTTTTCTTTCAGAATTCGCTCTCTTTTCAATAATGTATATCAGTTATTAGACGAGAATAAAAGTTTCATATCAGTGTAGGAGAAATTTCTTTATGCGTTCCTAACATAGTGAATAATAAACAACGAAATTAATGTAAGAATATATTTATTAATATTGAAACATACGTCATTTGTAAATGAATGTCTTTTGTCGATTTAAAAGTATTAAACCGAAGTTTGTATGTTTACTAGTCTGAGTCCGAATTCATCTCTTTTCTGTATTGAGTCTCTGTGATCCAACATCACCAATTATGGATTAGCATTTGCAGTGGCGTATAGAAGATGCTGTTTTTCGGTTTCCGCCACCACCTCCTTTTTTACAGCCTCTAATCATAAGAAAAGTGAAAAATAACAATTCGATGCCTCAATTAGCACATTGAACAAATTTTTCACGAACTGACATTATGTCATAGACATTAACGTACAGTAAACTCCCAGTTATCCGGCATTTACGGGGAATGAGGGTTATCGGTTATATGAATCTGTCGATTGCATGATAAGTTTTTTTTATAGAAACCAAATACAATATATACAATCTTGTATTCAAACTTTAGTTAAAATAAAAATGCAGTTAAAAACAAATGACAATAGAAAAGAACTATAATGCCCTTAATATACAAATGTAAATATCTAAAATATAATTGTTTTTTATACGTATTTTTAGCCTCTACATTGCATTTTTCCTTGACAGCATTACAAATTGAGAGGTGAAAGATTTCTGATTAACATAACAATACGATCACAAATTCAACTTCCGCTATATTAATGACCGTAAATGTAACTAGCGTGTCATATCGTGAATGTGATAATGCGTGAATGGGCATGCGGGAAAACTACCACGTGAACTGAAATTTGCCGTATTAAATTCAAACGTTTGTTTTGAAATTTATGCTGGTTGCATGAGAATTCTGGATGCTTGAGTACAAGATAACCCTTAGTTTACTGTATTTGCAACTAACGTGTATCATGCCACCAAAAATCTTAATTTTTACAACAAGCTGCAGCAAAGAAAGAGGCTCGTATCTGTATATAATAAAAATGGAGAGGGGCGGTGAAGGTGTGATGGGAGGGGGGGGTAAGTAACTAAATTTCAATTGTAGTATAATTTCGAGGGTCTTAGAAAATTAGTTATCCGGCATTACGGTTAGTTTCGAGCTCTTCAAACATTTCTTGAAAAATGCATGAAATATAAATCAGATTAATAATATTTTGCCTCTATTACCCTTACTAGCATCCTGAAATGAAGGGGAGAATGCCCCCCCCCCTCCTAAATCCTGTTCTGCAGACGACTAATACTTCAATACATTTATTAATATAACTCAAAATATCTCTTCAGATGCCCATTGTTGCACATTGTACGTTTTGGAAAATCGCGAGAGTCACGTGGAATGATTTTTGAAGTCTGCCACCTCAGGGCTCGTTCTCATGCAGGGAATGTTTCGAATCTGTCTCAAGAACTAATTTAACAAAACTAATAACTGGGTTTGGAACATGTCGGATACAGATATGTTTGCTAGGCCTAGTTAAGTTTCTATTCAGTACACTATAGGAACTCATCAAAATTCCCTAGAAGAGGATTCACCAGAAAATAACACTGTCAGCTCGGCGTTGTTAATCGGGCTTCCTACATCTAGAACCGAGACGGACACTGTTAGAACTTCTACTGTGAATAAGGACAAGCCGATTTGCCGTATTTGCTTCAGAGGAACAAGTCAAGAACATTTATTGTCCCCATGTAAATGCAAAGGTAAGTTCATAACCTGGAAGGGTAAAATAATTCCATTTTTTGCGTCATAACGAAATTACTGAAAATGTTGCAAAGTGTACATGATATTACTGATTATATTGCTTAATTACGAGCAAATATATTCCATGATATATCTGCTAAAGAGTCATTGAGCAGAAACTCAATGTTAACCTTTTTCTGTGTAATATTTTCGGTAGAGAAAGTGCACAAATGAGTAATAAAGTGTCACAGGAAGTTCAGCTATTTTATCAGACATGTTAGTCGAATAGTATTATCCAACTCTTTGTTGACTGCTCTATCTTAAATGTGCACACTCTTTCTACGGGGAAATTTGTCTTTGATATCTGTCATCCTTTTTATTATCCATCATTATCAACATCATCCTCAAGCAACCATAGGCTAAGGAGGTCCAGCCAGATTATGCAATTTAGTTCTCCAAACCAAGCTCAGAGCCATTATTCAATTCCGGTCGTTGTATATGGTCAGCACTCAGAACCCTGTGTGGTTGACTACTCCTCAACAGCGTAGGAAAAAAAAGAAAAATAGCCGTAGTAGTCCAAAGCTACCAAAACTAAATCATTACTGTAATAAATTAGTAAAGTTTGAGTATAGCATAAAACATTACAACTTTAGTAAATACGAAGACACCCTTACGAGAAGATTCTGCTAAGTTTCCAATTAAATTTGGAGAATGACTTCTAAGTCTAGTTCGTAATGCTGTATATTTCCCCGCCATATTCGCAGCATTATCAAAATATGTCCCCTGCACTTTTTAATATCTATTGATAAGTTTTTGATTTTGTTTATTACTATTTCTTCTAAATGTGCAGCTTTATGCTCTTCAATGGGCAAAAAACCAAGAAACCGTTCTTTAATTTCTCCATCGTTTATATCTGATTATAAAAACAAGTTGATCAAAGGTTAATCTCAGGAGTAGAGCCAAGAATTTATAGAAAAATGTGTGACTTCTTTTACTTCAGAAAATAGTTTTCTTTTACTTTGTTTCCCATTAACTGAATGAATTCATCACATGTTTGATGAGATAAATAATTTATCTTGTCTGAAATTGCCATAAATTTCTAAATAAAGTTTTAAAAAAGAATGACATCCTCTCAGATATTCTAAGTAACTTAAAAAGTTTCCTTTTTTCCTACTGCGTACTCTCATTCTACATATATCCAAACCTTCTCCGCAGGATTGTTTAAATGATTCCCGAGGAATGATTGTAAAACATCTGGTATTTTAAATCCTCGAAAGTTGACTCTGTTCCCTAATTTTCAACCGATTGAGGTTGCCAGTGTGCTGGCTGCCCACTGATGAGAAGAGTGGCTTGATGAGTTGCTTCCAGGGAAAATTTTCGGGAACCAAACAGTGAGGTGGAGTACAGTGGTAAACGTTTGAGGCTAATTGAGATTAACAGCGGCAAAAGAATAGTACACTATGTATTAAGAATAGCAGTTTTTATTTATCGTATATTAGTAATTGTATATGTGTTAGTAATTAAATGCAATAAACGAAAAGTATTAATTTTATGAATATAAATGATGTCTTGTGAGACCCTCTTTCGATGTGACCAGTAGCTAGCGCCTTATTATAAATCCGGCCTTGATTCTCCTATTATACTATTGTGAGGCTGCTCACAAATTTATAAAAACTGCATAAACAGGTAATAAAGTTCATACAATACACGATTGCTCTATCGTTTGTATAATGATCATGAATATATTAGGAAAACGTTTGACTCTGAAAGCTTAAAAAATATCTGGAGTCTAAATATTTAAAGCACTTCACTTGATTAGAACGCAAAGTATGAACTGTTATACTGTGATCAAAGCTGGGTCAAGGGAAAGCGAAATGTGTCCATTGATGAGTCGAGCGACCTGTAGCAGTGACATCAAGGGTAAGGTGTGAAGTACCAAACGTCACATGATCCCTGTGACGTGATTTTCTGTGGTCACGTACAAAGTCATCGCCCAAAGCCATACAAAACAGGTCACTCTCTTTGGGGGAATGTGTTCAACATGTTAGCAGCATGGTAAAGTACTCTTCAAAGAAATGTAGGTTTCTTGATTGTGAGCCGACTTCTGCTATTACAAATAAAAGGATGAATAGATTTATGACGGATGAGGAACAATTAGTTATGTAAATTCATTAAACGTAATGTATTAGTAATATTTCAAAATGCAGGGCTCAATCGGAGGAGAAATTTGTACTTAAGTATTAACCGCTACTAATGTGTGGCATTCGTAGCGCTGCTAAGGCGGCGCGCATTTTTGCTACGCAGTGTCTCGCATTACTCTACCCAGCTTTGACTGTGATAGTCAGGAAAACTAGTGATAATCTGGTAAAGTGTTTCAATAATAACTGGTAATAATATTTTACGTGCGAATGTTTTCATTCGTCTTCTGTTTGTCTCTCCGTCTGTACACATCTAACTTTTTTGTTTTTAAATATACCGTATTTCTTCGATTTTAAGACGCACCTTTAATTTCAGTACCATCAACAGAAAAAAAGCTTTGATTCTAAGAAAAAAATAATAAATAAAACGCTAAAATATGTCTAACAAATATTTTTATTATAATAGAATTCAATTTACTAACAACAATAGTACCTATTTATCAGTAGGTATGTTATTCATCACTTCCTTCTGAATCAATATCAGAGTCTGATTCTTCTGAGGCGCCTTTATCTCCATTATCCCATAATGTATCGTCTTCTGAGCCATCGAAAGCGTTTGTGATGCAACATTTTTTAACTGAGTGCTGCACTATTCTTTCTGGGATTAGCTTCGAAGCTGTTGATACCCATTCCGCCAATTTTGATGCCGGCGCTTTCTTAATTTTTCCGGAAGTCAATAGACAGGTTCCAAGCTCACTGTAATTCACTCACAGAGCTCCACTATAATGAAATAACGGTGGCTTCATATTTGGAAAGCGCGGGAAAATACCCACGCCACTTTATTCTCCAATGGAATTGAAGAATGCGATAACGGTCAAACTTGGAGGCGGGGTTTCGCGTAAGAACAAAACGTGTGGTGCCGTGTGAAAAGCGCGGGAAAATTTTGAAAAAAAAAGAAAAGATTCTAAGACGCACCCCGTTTTTAAAGACGTTTATATGGGGAAAAAATGCGTCTTAGAATCAAACAAATACGGAAAAATTAAAAATTCTTTTTGCGCTGAATAGATATTGATGATGTATTACGATTCGCACTTTCGGATTGATTGATTGATACATCTCCCCTCTTGAATACTCCCATGAACAGACAAATGTCTGATCACAGACTCATTCAGTCATTATGTATAAGTGACAATATGTAATTTTAAAGCTTTATCATCTTTTTTTTTTAATCTCCTTTTTTTTCCTATTTTATCTTTTTTTTCTTCTTTTTTTATCAGTCCTTTTTATCAGTCCTACTTATCTGTTTTTTTTTAATCTTTTTGTCAATCCTTCTTTTTTTTTCATAATTTATCAAATAGTTCAATATCTCTTAAGTAAGAAATCAGTAATTTATATAGTTTCACTTTTTGAGAATTTCTGGGTGGTTCTAAGATGGAATTGAAATTAAATTGAGTTAAATTATATTTTTGTAATTTTTGAAAATAATTTTGTCTTTGATTATGAAATTTTCTACAGTTAAAGATTATATGTTCCATGTATGGGGGTTCATTACAAAAATTGCAATTTGGGTTATTTATTTTTCTCATTTTAAATAAAGTAGTATTTGTAAGAGCCAAGTTAACTTTGATTCTCAAAATAATATTAATTTCTTTTTTTTAAACCATAATCTTTAAATTTGGTCACTTTTTGTGAGATATTAAATCTGTGTGTATTAGGGTGGGCAGAAAAAATTCAAAATTTTTTTTCAAGTCGTAATACCGCGGAAAAGTTGCGAATTGGGGAGACTAAAAAGGGGTTAAAAAAAGAAATAAAATCGGTTTATATCTTCCGGTCGCGCATGTGCTCTAAATTTTGCCGAAATTTGGAAAAATTCACATTTTTGCGATAATTTTTAACATTTTTAAATTAGCCTCTTCCCGAATGTAATAGCTCAAATTCTTATGTATTAGAACCACAGAAAATAATGTTTAAATATTATTTAAATCCATCAACATCTGCCGGTCCCGCATTGCCTTCAAAGTTAATGAAATTTTGAAAAAAAATTACAAATAAAGGTAGATCAGAGTTCAACAAAAAAAAAACACTAACAACTTACATGTTCTTTATATTTGTTCTTTATTGAATACAAGTTTAAATGTTTAAAAACAAATTATTTTAGACCATTAGTAATATTTATAAACAGATTTTTTTATTGAAAAAACGAAATTTTTGTATGAAGAGTCGTAAGTCCAAGAAACTCATGTTGAACAATTGAACATCTCCGTTTTCACTCATTCTTAGCTGAAGGTACTTTGAAATCTGATTTATGGGCGAAGTTAGGCATGGTTGACCTTGACAGCAGAGTCGTTCTGATAAAACCATCCCTAGACTCATCTCCGCAAACTTTTCCTGAGGCTTCTGTCACGAGTTTCACACATCGTTCAACTGCCAGTGTGTGAACTGCGAATGTCTTGAATGTTATATCCCAATTAGGGACTGAGTCACTTTGAATATGTGATTTAATCTCATCGTCACTGATATCTTTTAATAATGGGGGAGAAGATAAATCACAGTCCATCCAGTTAATTATTTCCGAGTAGTCTTGAGCCTTGAAATTGAGTTTTGGCGGCATGAATGCTCTGATAGTTGTTCTCTTTTGATCTAACTGTCTCACCTTTAGAATTCGTTGAAGTCCGAGCTCTCTTATGTGTTTTGTATTATCTTGTGTCATGGCTAACATTAAATGCTCTGGATGAGAGAAAAAGCCATTTCGTTCGATCACAGGGTCGACAATATTACGCAAATCTTCAGGCAGGTACCTTGAAGATTGTATTGATTGGTACACAAGTTTTGGTTCCACACCTGAACTTCAAGAAATAGTTGAATTTATTTTGAAGTCATACATGCCAATGTTGTTTAGTATTAAAACAAGTAAATACTTTACACTATACTCTCGCGGAGATTTAATATATATTCTGTTTCTACCTTTTAACCTTTTAAACTTCCGTTGAAATGTTTTTACAAGTTTTACAGTTCCATTAAAGGAATCTTCTATAATTAATGTAATTTCGAATTATTTGAATTTACTGTGTAATTTTGTGTTTATAAAATATACATTGTGTTATATAGTGCACATTGTTGTTACATCTATTTCTGTATTTATCTACAAGTCAGTAGATAAATTCTCGTATCTTTACTTTCAGTAAATACTAGATAGTATTTTACTGTGTCTTGAACTGAAAACTACATTGGTACCGTTTTTGATATACCTATAATCTGTTTTAACAAGTGATATATATATTGTTACTGAATATAACTTGAAAAAAGTTTTACAAGCATTTATATTTCTTAAATAAATAAATTGTAATCTCAATTTTGATTATTTTGGTTTGTGAAAATCACATACAATTTCGAAATGTCAACTACCCGCTAAAATTTTGAAAAACACATCGGCCTACTCAGAGGCACCGCAATTCCCTATTTCTGAATCGGAGACACAAGACAAATATGATCCATTGGTTTAAACCAATTCAAGCGTCCTAAGATTCTGGTGTATGATACCCACATGTTCAAATTTTAGTTGTGCTTCTTTAGCAAGTTTGTTTTGCCCGTGTGGTCCCTTTGGGGTTTATGTGTTTTGCTTTTGTTATTGCCAATAGGAACTATTTTATACTTTTGGATATAAAACATAGGCTTGGAGCTCTTAATATTAATTAAAGATATCAGATATCAGGCAAACTACATAGATACGCATGAACAGGAGAATGGGCCATACGGCAGAGCTCAGTGACTTTGAACATGGAATGGTCATAGGATTCCACCTTAGCAACAAGTCAGTTCGGGACATTTCGGCTCTGCTGCAGCTGCCCGGATCAACTTTGAGTGATGTTATTGTGAAATGGAAACGCCTAGAAGCAACAACAGCACAATCGCGACCCTGTTGGCTATGTAAAATGACAGAGTTGGATTGCCGAGTGCTGAAGGGTGGTGCGACAAATTCGTCACTGTGTTCCAAAATGCCTCTGGGAGCAACGCCAGCACCATAACAGTTCATCAGCAGGAAATGGGCTTCCATGGCGAAGCACCGCACACAAGCATAGCATCAACAAGTTCAACGCAAGCGTCGGTTGGAGGGTGCAAAGCATGCTGCGAGTGGACATTTGAGCAGGGGAACCACGTTCTCTAGAGTGATGAATCACTCTAGAGAACGTTCACCTGGCATCCTCCAACCCAGGTTGGAGGATGCCAGGTGAACGCTACCTGCCTGACTGTGTTGTGCCAACTGTGAAGTTTGGTGGAGGAGACATCATGTTATAGGGCTATTTTTCATGGTTCGGGCTGGGCCCCCTAGTTCTAGTGAACGGAACTCTGAACGCAGCGGCCTATAATGACATTCTCGACAATTATGTGCCCCAAACGTTATGGCATTCGGTGAAAACCCTTTCCTGTACCAACATGACAATGCCCCCCGGCCACAAAGTGAGGACCGTGCAGGAATAGTTTGGTGAGATTGGTGTGGAAGAACTTAACTGGCCCCAATCCTCTGGAACATCTTTGAGATGAATTGGAACGCCGACTGCGAGCCAGACCGAACTGCCCGACATCAGTGACCAGCCTCACTAATGTTCTTGTTGCAGAATGGCAGGCGATTCCGGCACCAACGTACCAAAATCTAGTGGAAAGCCGTCCCCGAAGAGTGGAGGCTGTGATAGCAGCAAAAAAGTGGAGCAACGCGATATTAATTCTTTTCCTATTACCGGGAGATTTTGGATGAGCGAGTGTCCGGATACTTTTGGTCATACAGTGTATTTTGCAATATCTAACAGCTAATACTGTGAATATTTCGTTACATTATTCCATTTTTGCAAAAAATTAAGTATTGGTATCTCTGTTTATGCGTGTATATTTTTTTATGTGGGAAGAATGTTCATTTTACGACTATTTTTAAAATCCTGACTAACGTTTCACTGTATCCTTCAATTTCAGTGTTCTATAGCTCGTTCACTCGAAACTTGCTTACTTATATTTCTATTATTCTTTATTTAATTTTATAATCTTATTTAAACAAACCTTATTTAGAATTTTATTATTTAAAACAATCAGAATATTTTTGCTGAGTAGTTAAGGGCTTATACACCCAAAAATACTCGAAACTGCCACTCATCTTTTATTTCTAGAAACTGACAACTTTTACACTGTAATTTGAAACTCATATGTAGTATTCCCTTTAACCCATCACAAAGCTCGACAATTACAGAAATATCCCTCATTTTCAGTTTTTAAAGTCTAGTCACTTTATTTCTTCTCCTCCAGTAACTTGTACAGCGGATGTGATACAGTAGGGGTCCATTGGCTCATGTGATTGGTGCCATACTCTAGCTCTGCCCCCCCCCCCCTGTATAAAAGATCGTATACCTGGAGCCTATGCAGAACCTTTGACCTTGACAGTCAACAGCAGACACATACAAGCAGATAAGAATGCCGGAGATATAATAGGAAAAGATAATACAACTGAAAAGTTAATTGAGAAAATTAAAAAAGACCGAAAGGAAAAAATAAATTCAAAACCTCCAATAAACATGCAGATATACTATCTCCAAATGAAGAAAGCAGAATGACCTAGCTCATCAACCTTCACCCCAAAGAAAAAGAAACTAAGAAACCTCCATTGTTGAAAATATTTAACTGGGTGAAAAAGAAAACACCCGCCAAAACAACAAAAATGTAAAAGCAAAATGCCATTTCGATGAAGATATAAGCAAAGCAAACATTTTCTTTCAAGAACTGTACGACATGCTTCAAAACTCTAGACGACAGAGACGAGATTTTAGGGAGAAAAACAGCTTTTAAAAAAATAAACGTCAAACATCGCTGGACTGAGCGATGCAAAAATCCTCTTCGTTTGTGTTCCCTTCCTTTTCTTTTCTCCTTCTCACTGTGTCATTGAAATTTCCTTTTTCTTCGCTGAGAACTTTTCTTTCTGAATTTCGAACGGGAATATAGAGCTCAGCAATCCTAAACTTTCCTTCACGCTGCTGATTTATCTCTCTCTCTCTCCCGATTCATCTGACTATGTAATCTCTTTCCTGTCCTCTTCATTCGACTCGCGCCTCTCTCGACATCACTGAAGCTTCGCTTTCCGTCTTTTGGACCACACCGAATCGAGGTGCCGAATTGCAACTGTCTGATTTCCATGCGCATTGTTCGAGCTGATAATGACTGATTTCGTCTTATTGAAAGCACTGGTCATTAGGTGCACAGTCAAGCCATTTTTGACCTCGCATTCCTCTGTAATATTCTATGGACTCTCTCTCCTGTAGTATGAAATCTTTGCCAAGATTATTCCTGCCAGATGTAGAAGAAGGTATTTAAGGTAGCTCAGGTACACACCTGAGCTGTCTTAAATACAAGTAGCACACACATGATCCTTCCTGTGACCTTTTCCTTTCCATATCTTTGCATTGTCATTATAGTAAATATCTAGAAGTGTGGTGTCTAATATTTTGGCCAGACAGTGTACTTTAAAAGCAGCTTCCATTCACTAAAAGGTCTCCATTATATTTTAACTGGTTCTGTCAGGTAGTTACAAACTTTTATCGATAAACGGGAACCTCCGTAGGCTAAGAATTAACACTCAATTTTTTACCCCATTTTCAATTACTTTGACTAAGGGTTTTCGTCACGTTCTCATATTGACGCCATTCAATTAAAAATACCAGGATTTCCTTTCACCTCTTCTGAAATTGTTAACACTCCTTGGTGCTTCCAGATGCTTCCAGATTTAAATCTCCCCACCGTGCCGGGGCGGGGGTGGCTCAGTTGGTAGCGCGCCAGGCTCGTAATCTGCAGTTCCCAGGTTCGAGTCCCAGCTGGGTTAGAGTTGAGATTTATCTCCGCAAAATTCCCCGCCCTGCCCACGGTCAGTAGGGAACACCGATGGGCTTGGAAAGGCTGCCGTCCGTCGGATGGGACGTTAAGCCGTGGCTCCATGTGCGGGAGAGCCATACCCTGTGCACATTAAAGAACACGCTGGATGGCCTTGACGGGAGGCTACCATCTGTCTCCCAACAGCTGTTCCAGTGGGTCCCCTCCTCCAACCTTCTCTGAGCCTTCGGGGTCCATGTGACCTGGCCATTTAGCCCATGGTGTGCAAAAAAGTGCCGCTCAGAGGTAAAACAACCCAACCCCACCGTGCCAGGATTGAGCCTTTCTCTGCTAACTCCCCGAAGGTAGCTCGGGTGAAAAAGGACACTTATGAGCTTGGAAAGGCCGGCATGAGTCCGTGTGCAGGACAGCCGTGTACGGTAAGGAGTATGCTGATGTACCTCACGAGATGTTCTCATCTGTCTAATGAATCCCCTTATTCTACAGAGCTCTGAACCCTTGAAGTCTTTGTTGTGATCTGACCATTTCGTCTATTGCGTGTCGAAAATTCCTGTTAAGAGATAAAAGGAAAACGCTGAATTCTAGCAATCAACATAGGACAAGTTGAAATAATTATTTCTTCAAGTTTTATCTCACCTAAAAAAATAGATTTGTTTAAAAATTTAATCCTTCCCACAATAATATCAATTCTTGTGACATTACCATATATCTCCTGCACCGTAAAACACAGGTATCTCTTTGAATAATTTATTTTTCATTCTTAAGTGGCACCCCCCTTACCATTAACGGAATTACCCGCGGCCCCCTTTTACTATTGATGAAATTTGTCACCCCACAGAATTTGTTCCATACATTCTTTTACCATTGACGAAAATGACTTGAGATAAGAATATTTTCACAACAAAATGCTCTACACAATAATACAGGGTGCAGCACCAGAAAATTATGGTAAACTAAGGAGCTTGGAGTGGCCGATTGCAGAAAGGAGGGAGATGGAGGTGTTTGTGGATTAGAGTAGAAGAGAGAGATAGAGAATAGTCAGAGAAAGGGGAGGAGATGAGGGTTTGAGGCTAGCATTTTCGTATTGTGCAATATAGGAATTAGTTCTCTCTCTCCGTCATCGGAGAGCAGCAACAGAACGAGAGCGCGAAACGGGATTTGTTTCTTGATATTCAATTCCTGAAGCAAGTTCAGTCTAACTGGCATAGTGGTTAGGCAGCTAGCGACTGTTCCAGCAAGGCAAACTTTGTGTGTTGTGTTAGCTCTAACTAAGGCAGTGGTCAGCAGTGACTTCGGTCTTAGTAGGGAATGCCCTTGTATGAGAAGGCCTGTATTAAGCTAGGAATAGCTTTTAGGATTCTTCTCTGTCCTATATGTCGCAAATCAAAAAAAAAATGTCGCAAATCAAAAAGTGTTTATAACACGGTGAGTTTTAACCTCATTTTTTCAATGAACGAAGTAGAATTTTTACGTATTCAACCGTCTCCAGCTGCGACCCCCCCTCTCAGGTGCTCGCGACCCACAGTTTGAGAAAAGCTGCCTTAACCTTCTCCATTTCTCTATACTATCCCGATCTGGAGCCAGCATTCTTGTACAAAGTGGAGTCCACTGTTGTTGAAGAAATACTTTTCGGACTGACTATAACAAGTGATATTTGATTGGACCTTTCAAGTAAATAAATTGAGGTCATTAGTTCCATTGCAAACAATAGATAAAAAAATTTATTGATAACCTCAAATCAAGCACTCTGTTAACTACGATACATCGCAAACCGCAAAAGAATAAAGCTTCCAGTTATTCTGTTTACATTTTACGATTACAACAAAGTTCTGAAATGCCCAAACAATTATAAAGCTTAAATTTATTCGTTAGGTAGATTCGTAACTTTTGAAAAGATCAAACCTTTACAAGTCTAAGGACAGTCTTTAAGTGTGTTTAATTTTACAAAGGAACAAATTATTACTACGCCTAAAGGGGTGGCTCAGTTGGTAGCGCGCCAGGCTCGTAATCTGCAGTTCCCATGTTCAAGTCTCAACGTTGAGATTAATCTCCGCAAAATTCCCCGCCCTGCCCACGGTCAGTAGGGGACACTGATGAGCTTGAAAACGCCGCTGTCCGTCGGATGGGACGTTAAGCCGTGGCCCCGTGTGTGGGAGAGCCATACCCTGTGCACGTTAAGGAACACGCTGGATGGCCTTGATGGGAGGCTACCATCTGTCTCCCAATAGCTGTTTCCAGTGGGTCCCCTCCCCCAACCTTCTCTGAGCCTTCGGGGTCCATGTGACCTTGCCATTTAGCCCATGGTGTGCAAAAAAGTGCCGCTCAGAGGTAAAGCATCCCAACTCACATTATTTAGAACATCTGGGAAATGATATCCCATCTATTAATAACAGAGTGGCACTAGGTTCAAACATTACAGTATCTCCTTGCACGAGTCGAATCTAGCCCTTTCTTGCTGTTCCATCAATTTTTGTGAGGTACCCATTTGTCACAGATCTTTTGGAACTTTAAATGTCGATGAATAATTGCTTCCACACTGCCCATCGATGCGCTGACATAGAAGCTTAGCACGTGAATGGGATGTGTTGGTTTTCTTTAAAGAGTTTTCTCTCGTTCACGGCCTCCTTCGATCTTCCTGCAAGGGGGAGGTTTTTGAAGCCAGTCTTTTTCTGGATTTGCGCATCCATCCTGCAACAGTGTCAAGTATGAACAGGCATAAACCCCATATACTTGTGAGAAATCGGCATGATTTTTTATCGCGTATTGACGAGCTGCATCCTTTTGACTGGGGAGGGGATGGCTCAGTCGGTAGCGCTCCAGGCTCGTAATCTGTAGTTCCCAGGTTCGAGTCCCAGCTGGGTCAGCGTTGAGATTTATCTCCGCAAAATTCCCCGCCCTGCCCACGGTCAGTAGGGGACACCGATGGGCTTGGAAAGGCCGCCGTCCGTCTGATGGGACGTTAAGCCGTGGCTCCGTGTGCAGGAGAGCCATACCCTGTGCACGTTAAAGAACACGCTGGATGGCCTTGACGGAAGACTACCATCTGCCTCCCAACAGCTGTTCCAATAGGTCTCCTCCCCCAACCTTCTCTGAGCCGTCGGGGTCCATGTGACCTGGCCATTTAGTCCATGGTGTGCAACAAAGTGCCGCTCAGAGGTAAAACAACACAACCCAACCCACCATATAGATACATCTCATCCCCGACATCGTATGGCGAGCAGTCCTTTAGAAGGAAAGCTCAACCATTGGTGAAACCTAGGATTTACTCTGTTCCCCGGTTAGCCATGAACAAAGATATGTAAATCCAAGTTCGCTCGGCACCCGGGGCGGAGACTCTTAGTGGCACCCAGACTTTGAAAAGGGCCCTTGCCTAATAGGGGACCAATCCGTTCGGCAGGGCCCTTGAACTGCTCCACTGAGCGCCTGATGTTGAGGTCTTGACACCGTCCAACCGGGCCACTAAACCGGTCAGCGATGCCTTCGACCTCGGTTGGTCTTGGCTCTGTTCAACCGGGGGCCCAATCCGGTCAGCAAAGTCTTCGACCGGTTGCTGGGCCCGAAGCCCCCCCCCCCCCCCCCACACACACACACACGACAAGGCGGTCCCCTATTGGGGGGAGGGGGGGCGTTTATTAAAGCTTTCTGACGGCTGGTGTAGTGGTCATGCACACTCCCCCCATAAATCTGCTCCTAGTCACACGGTGCATGTCTCCCTCCGCCGGAAACTGACCACGAAAATTCTTGCATTACTCCCTGGAGGAACCTTATGAATTCTTCCTCCTGATAATAAAACACTCATTTTGTATCCTTACTCCCAAACCCAGAAATTTACCGAACAACGCGACTATATATATCCATTAGAGACATTTCCAGGGTTGGGTTTTTACCTTTGAGTGGCACTTTTTTGCACACCATGGGCTAAATGGCCAGGTTGTTTGGGTTCTTTTACCTCTGAGCGGCACTTTTTTGCACACCATGGGCTAAATGGCCAGGTTACATGGACCCCGAAGGCTCAGAGAAGGTTGGGAGAGGGGACCCACTGGAACAGCTGTTGGGAGACAGATGGTAGCCTCCCGTCAAGGCCATCCAGCGTGTTCTTTAACGTGCACAGGGTATGGCTCTCCCGCAGACGGGGCCACGGCTTAACGTCCCATCCGACGGACGGCGGCCTTTCCAAGCCCATCGGTGTCCCCTACTGACCGTGGGCAGGGCGGGGAAATTTTGCGGAGATAAATCTCAACGCTGACCCAGCTGGGACTCGAACCTGGGAACTACAGATTACGAGCCTGGCGCGCTATCGACTGAGCCGCCCCCGCCCCTAAATGGCCAGGTCACATGGTCCCAGAAAGCTCAGAAAAGGTTGGGGGAGGGGATCCACTGGAACAGCTGTTGGGAAACGGATGGTAGCCTCCAGTCAAGGCCATCCAGCGTGTTCTTTAACGTGCACAAGGTATGGCTTTCTGCATACGGGACCACGGTTTAACGTCATATCCGACGGACTCTAACCCTTATTTGTGTTAAAAATATGTTCATATGCTAAAACAATTGAAGTATTGTGTTTTTATCTTGTTTTCAAAAAAAAAAGAGAAAATAGTTGCACTTTGTTGTCTGTTTATCTGTGTGTCTGTAGATATCAAACTTTTTTTGGTTTAGGAGAAAATTGCTCATTTTTGGAGATAATTTTTTTTTTAATTGAATATATATTCTGCATATACAGGGTGCCTCAAAAATATAGGTACAAACTTTTAGGGAGGTAGATAACATCTAAAGGAATGAGAATTGCATAGGAACCCATAACCGGAAATGTCATGGGAAAGCGGTAGCAGAAGTACAAGATCTCAAAGGACACAAGACAGTGATTAATGGGAAATCATTTATTGGACATAATTATTACAAATGGCGTACTAGATGATACATTTTATAATGTTACAGCAGATGCTCGAAGTTTCCACCATGAGATGCTATGCATGCGTGACACCGACGGAACATTGATTGCCGGACACGGTCGAACGCACCTGGAGTTTCTTTGATAGCAGCAGCAGCGCAGACGAGCCTTGCCACGAGATCCATGTCAGACTCCACAGGCGATTCATACACTGTAGCTCTGAGCCCCCCCCCCCCCCCACAGAAAGAAATCAACGCTCGTTAAATCAGGTGAGCGTGGGGGCCAGGCAACTGGTCCAGCACGCCCAATCCATCGTTGTCCAAAAGAAAAGTTCAAATGCGCACGAACACCTTCCACAATGGGGAGGCGCCCCATCATGTTGAAACCACATGTTGCATCTCACATTTGCTGGAACATGGGCAAGTAAGCCTGGTAGAACCTGTTCCAGAAAGATCAGATGCTTCGCGGAGGTCATGCGGGATGGTAAAAGGTATGGCCCGACTAAGCAGTCGCCGACCAAACCTGCCCACACATTTACTATGAAACGATGTTGTGCCGCATGGGTGCGCACACCGTGGGGGTTCTCGTGAGCCCATAAATGCGCATTGTGCTTATTGAATACGCCATCCCGAGTGAAACTGGTATAATCAGTAAACAAAACATAAGCTAGGAAATTCACATCTTGGGCACTTTCTTGGAGATACCACTGCGCAAAACGCACACGTGCAGGATGATCTGCGGGGAGAAGTAACTGAACCCTTTGGAGATGAAAGGGGTGTAAGGACTCGCCGTGCAAAACACGCTGTACAATTAGTCTCCACGGCATCCAACACACTTTCTTCCATGGCGGGAGAACGTGTCGATCGTGGAACGGCAAAAACTAAGTAAAAAAATTCCTAAGGAGACTTTCATAAAATATATCATTTTGCAAAATAAGTTTTTAAATAATTCTTGATTTCTAATTGATGTTTAGTTCATAAACATCCTTCTCTCAAATTCTCTGGTGTACGTCTACATCAAAGATGGGTAATTGTCGTGACAAAATAGAAAAGAAATTAAAAACAGTAAAACAGAAGTCATTTAATCGAAAAAAATATTTTTGCGGAGAAAATGAGTTTGTCGATTCGCGAGACTCAAGGCTCTCGTTTCATGCCAGAGTGTTCTAACGGTGCCTATGTAATTACGTAGGCACCGGTTCTAATCAATAAATTAGAATCATTTCCGTCAGGGAGAACTTTATGTCACATTTGTGGAAGGATGACCGAGCCGATTCTATTTAGTAGTTAGAACACTCTGGCATGAATCTGCAGAGGCTCGCGGAATCGACAAACTCATTTTTTCCACAAAAATTATTTATTGATTAATCTGAGTCTTTCTGCATTAGTGTAAATGAAATGCAAAATAATGTTACATTAAGGTTTTTGATTACTTCTGAACTGAAAATTGAGATAAATTTATTTATCTTAATTATTAATAAGGTTTTTTTGGAACCTAACCTTTTCCCCATATGCTGATAGTCTCAATTTGCATGGTTTTAATTTACACGGTTATTTTCCGGAAACTATCTTCCGTGTAAATGGAGCATTGGGTGTATACGTTTTTCCTCTCTGTTCTAGTAATGGAAAAAAAATAATCTGCAAAAAATAAACTTTTGAAAAAAATAATCTGCAAAATAAGTGAAATATATACACTGAGATGCCAGTTTATACTTCACGTGACGTCGGTGTGCGCTATAAATCAGGCAGACCAGCTCTTTGGGCATCAGTTAGGGTTGTATTGCGCGTCAGAATGGGCAAAACGCATGACCTCAGCGACTTTGAATGTAGCGTGATAGTTGGTGTTAGACGTTCCCGTTCTAGTATCTCGCAAATGGCTGTCCTCCTGGGATTTTCACGCACAACCGTTTCAAGGATTTACCTAGAATGGTGCGAACAGCAAAAAACTACCAGTGATCGACGATCCTGTGAAATAAAACAGTTTGAGGCTCAGATGGGTGAAAGAAGACTGGAGAGAATTGTGGAAACGAACAGATGGGTGAAAGAAGACTGGAGAGAATTGTGGAAACGAACAGATGGGTGAAAGAAGACTGGAGAGAATTGTGGAAACGAACAGATGGGTGAAAGAAGACTGGAGAGAATTGATGAAAAGAACAGATGGGCCACAACCAAGCAAATCACAGCAGATGGTGTGCAGAAAGTCATCTCCAAATGCACCACGTATCAGACCTCGTGAATGGACTACAACAGCCACCGAAAATATAGAGTGCAGATGTCTACGAAGAACACGAAAGCACGTCTCCAGCGGGTGCAGGAGCATTGGTATTGGACCGTTGAGGACTCGAAAAAGGTAGCCTGGTTGGATGAACCCAGGTTCCTTTTGCATCATGCTGATGGAAGGATTAGAATTTGATGCAAGCAATACGATTCCATGGAGCCATCTTATTTGATGTCAGCAGTACAGGTCGATGGTGGTATAATGGTGTGGGAAATGTTTTCCTGGCACACATTAAGCCCCTGATACCCATCAAAGGAATCTGAACGTCATTGCGTATTTCAACATTGTTGCTGACTAAATTCATCCCTTCATGACTATAGTTTATCTCGCTTGGATGGACATGTTCAGCATGATAATGCACATGCTCACAAGGCACGTGTCGCCACCGACTGCTTCCAGGAACATACCGACGAGTTTTCTTGCTTCATTGGCCTACACAATCCCCAGATCTAAACCCTATCAAGAATCTTTGGGATGAGATGGCAAGGGTTGTTCGCAGCGAGATTGGGCCGTCGTCCAATTTGCAGCAACTGTGCAACACAATCATTTCCGTGTGGTGCAACATTCCCGCTCAACGCATCCAACATCTTGTAAGTTTTGTGGCCCGACGAATTCGGGCTATTCTGAAAGCGAAAGGAAGCACAACATACTACTAGGTAATGTACCTAATAAATTGGCACCTCAGTGTATATTTTCCTCGCATTTCGCATACGTTCCGATTATTGAAATACCGCAGTGAAGTATATCTCCTTTCGCTTCAGTATCGGCGCTTTTGTCCATCACAAGAGAAAATATTTGTATTGTCCCATAAAACAGAAATATTCTAAACTGTCATTATGTAATGAATTCACTTAACTAGCCCATCTTATTCAGCAACGTTTAAAAGTCAATGCAGGGCTGCAAATAATTGAACTGCAAGTTAATCCATAATAGCATTGAATCTCAGTTATCTGGAATGAAACTGTCTTTTCGATTAAAAATATTTTTCGTGACAAAATAGCACAGATATTTATTATTAATTTTAAATAAATAAATTGTCTGTCGAGTCTAGATTGAATATATTTTGGAATCTGTTTTAAATTTCTTAGTGCTCCCTATTTCCTAACTTGAACTGCCGTTAGCGCAATGTAACGAAATTAACGGGACAGAATGAGATATGCACTTGTGTACGAATATAAATATCCTTGACAGAAGTTTAAGACAAGAGCAGAGATGGAATTCTTTAGTTTCAGAGAGCATGCGCGTTTTGTTTACTGATATTGTTTTTATGATTTGTTTCGACGGACTCATTCGACTGAACTCATTCGACCATTTCAATTATCCTCCTTTTTGGTCATATCTGAAAGTCCCTTCCTTCAACACTTGACCAAAGGATGAAATTCACTTCCTCCTTAAAGAAATCCAATGTGCGACTCTGATATTGGTGAAGCTGTGACTCGAACGAGATGAGAACGATGCATTGAGAGGGACCCCCTCTGAACTCATTAGGTGATTTCAATGATCCTCCTCTTTGTTCGTATCTGAATGTCCCTTCCTTCAACTACTTATCTGTGTGTCTGTAGATATCAAACGTTTTTTTTGTTTAGGAGAAAATTGCTCATTTTTGGAGATAATTTTTTTTTTAATTGAATATATATTCTACATATACAGGGTGCCTCAAAAATATAGGTACAAACTTTTAGGGGAGGTAGATAACATCTAAAGGAATGAGAATTGCATAGGAACCCATAATCGGAAATGTCATGGGAAAGCGGTAGCAGAAGTACAAGATCTCAAAGGACACAAGACAGTGATTAATGGGAAATCATTTATTGGACATAATTATTACAAATGGCGTACTAGATGATACATTTTATAATGTTACAGCAGATGCTCGAAGTTTCCACCATGAGATGCTATGCATGCGTGACACCGACGGAACATTGATTGCCGGACACGGTCGAACGCACCTGGAGGTTCTTTGATAGCAGCAGCAGCGCAGACCAGCCTTGCCACGAGATCCATGTCACTCAAACTGCACAACTCAAACTGTGTAACTCAAACTGCACAATCTGAAATTTCAGGACTGATGCTTTCTTCAACAAAATAGCAATATGTTGTTGTGTCCTATAAATACTTCGATGTTTTAAAGAAAGTTAGTTTTTCATTTTTAACATATTTCTTGATTTCGATATTTGTTAAATTCTTAAAATAAGGAGATTTCTTACGAGTCTGGATAGCGTATTTAACAGTTTTTTAGAGTAATATAATAATTCATACAGATGTAACAAACTCGTTTGTGTATTTAGCTTTAGCAAGATTTTTCTTTTGACTGAAAATGGAAGCCTGTTAATACCACTCACAGTCTCATCTTTGTAAAATATTCGAGCACTGCGACGGATTCATTCGACTGAACTCATTCGACCATTTCAATTATCCTCCTTTTTGGTCATATCTGAAAGTCCCTTCCTTCAACACTTGACCAAAGGATGAAATTCCCTTCCTCCTTAAAGAAATGCAATGTGCGACTCTGATATTGGTGAAGCTGTGACTCGAACGAGATGAGAACGATGCATTGAGAGGGACCCCCTCTGAACTCATTAGGTGATTTCAATGATCCTCCTCTTTGTTCGTATCTGAATGTCCCTTCCTTCAACTACTTGAGCAAAGGATGAAATTCCCTTCCTCCCTAAAGAAATTCTATGTGCGGCTCTGGTATTGTCGAAGCTGTGTCTCGAACCTAAGATCCCAAAGCCTAGCATATTAACGAAATGGATGTTATTATTTGACTTTTCTACACAGAGAAACCGTGTCTAGATATGTAAACTTTCTCATACAAGGATATCCTTTAAGGCATGTCAAGTCTCTGACCATTGCCACAGGGCCATCTTTTGGCATAGATAAAGTAGTAGGCAAATGCTAGGAGCCCACGACTTTTGGGGCCCATTTTCATTGTCACATAACCTGACGAGAGGGAAAATTTCTGCATAGTGGGGGTGGGGTCGATATTTTATTTTTGTCTAGGTGGCCCATGTAATGCTTAAGATGGCCCTGAGTTTATTCCTAGAACTGTAGTCTGTTAAGGTTAATTAAGCAAATTGCATGTATTTTGAACACCTTTTCAGGTTCCGTGGGTTTCGTCCACCGCAACTGCCTGGAGAAATTGTTGGGTTCAAGAGATTGTGAAACGTGCGAATTATGTCAGTTCCAGTTTGCCACAGTGAGAACACCTAAGGTAATTTTTTCATTTAGAGTATCTAAAAAAATATTTTGTTAAAACGAAAATTAAGGAAAGTGCATTTAAATCAAAGAACAGCATTGTGGAATAGTTGAAATACTTTTTAATGGAACCTCGATTAACCGACCTACATGGGGGGAAGGGTGGATGGTTGGAATTCGCCGAAAAGTCAAATATACAAGGGGAAACACGTAAGTTGAAAAACGTTGGAGAAGGATTTGAGAAATACAGTCTAATAACTTCAATAAACAATAAAGAAAGTGTAACAAAAGGCATATTAATAGAGATGATTTGAAATATTAAATTACACCCAAAGTGAACAGCTACCGTCCCGTGGCCGAGTGGTTAGCGCACTTGGCTACTGATATAAGGCACCTGGGTTCGAGCCCCGGGTAAGGCATGGATGTATGTGTCGTTTTTCTGCTGAGGTCCTGCCATCCTCTCAGACCTACTATGGCATATAAACTGACAGGCTGTCAGACCTCCTGTCAGACCTCTGTGGCAAGCAGCTGCTTGAGGTTTTTTTATTTTTTTAAAGTGAACAGCTGTCAAAGATATATCACCTTAACACCGTTAATAGTTGCTATGAGAAAATGTAATAAAATGCACTCTGCATTTCACATAATCTAATATTTTCATTTCATAAACATTTAATTTGACGCTGTAAAAATATACAATAATTTTCCCCTCCGTGATGAAAATTTAAAAGAAAAAAAATCTGGGTAGGATAACCGGAAAAAGGGATAAGGGAGAAATTACACGAGTAATTTAAACTTCGAACGAAAAATGCTGAAATGGGGGAAACTAAGTGGTTAATCTAGTGATTTTCTCCTAAGAGGTTTACTATCCTTCCTTGCACGATGCAGAAAAGAGTAGAGAACACCTTGTATTCACCAAAGTTCAACGTTCAACTAATGTTTGGTTGGTTAAACCGATTGGAGAATGATCGACGGTCAATTAATCGAGGTTTTCTGTATGATTTTTGTTTTTCTTAGAACTATACTGAGTAGAGCTAATTAGTTGATAGTGAAAAAGCTTTAAGCAGAATCCAGTCATAATGAAAAAACCAATCCTTCTTCCGTACGAACATTATTAACTCTTAACTATCGGTGATTTAAACTATTCAGCAAAACAACTGCTTGGCGTTTGCAAAATGTCACTAGAACTTCTACGCAGGGTGTTTGTAAAAGAACGGTCATTAAGTATCAACATTCCGGCATGTAAGTCAACTTTTGAAGATCTAAAAAGTACCTCTAAAATCCTCGGTCTATTTATACACGGTACAAAACTAAGCCCTTATGATATGCGGCATGAGTTTAGCAGAAGAATAGGAATTGCTGCTAGGACTTTTAATAATCTACGTAAAAAAAAAATAAATTCTCCTTCAAGCAGCAGCTTTCCCCAGAGGTCGAACAGGAATCTGTTACTTTCATCTCTAGTTGGGAAGAAAATGATGAAGGCGAGGCAGCAGAAAGAATACAAATATTCATGCCTTAATCCGGCACTCGACCCCAGGTCCTTTGAATCAGTAGCCAAGCACGCTAACCACTAGCCCATGGGTGTAAAAAAATAGATATCAACACCTAAAAAGTAAAATTAAACTATATGATAGTTTGGCCCTTTCTAAAATTCTATCTAGAGAATCCGATGGCAAAACCGCACAAGTGTGCAATGTAGCAGAAGAAATGGCGATTCATGCTGTCGTGCATCACTTACTTACAAGTAAGCGCTTATCTTAGCAGAATTGCCCGACATCATTCAGGCCTCGATGTAATGACTCGACTCCCTGTAATTTCGCAGGTACTCGACCAGTCGGCCCCGAGTTTGGCATGTGGCTCTACTTAGTTTTGCAACTTAGTGTTTTTAGTTTTTATTGTTTTTGTTTTTTTAGTTTTTTATTTTTTTTTTGTTTTTTTTTTTAGTTTAGAGATTGGGTTCCCAGCTCTAAAAAAAATATGTTAAAAATATGTTAAAAATATTAAAAATAAAAATATGTTAAAAATATGTTCATATGCTAAAACAATTGAAGTATTGTGTTTTTATCTTGTTTTCAAAAAAAAAGGAGAAAATAGTTGCACTTTGTTGTCTGTTTATCTGTGTGTCTGTAGATATCAAACCTTTTTTGGTTTAGGAGAAAATTGCTCATTTTTGGAGATAATTTTTTTTTTAATTGAATATATATTCTACATATACAGGGTGCCTCAAAAATATAGGTACAAACTTTTAGGGGAGGTAGATAACATCTAAAGGAATGAGAATTGCATAGGAACCCATAACCGGAAATGTCATGGGAAAGCGGTAGCAGAAGTACAAGATCTCAAAGGACACAAGACAGTGATTAATGGGAAATCATTTATTGGACATAATTATTACAAATGGCGTACTAGATGATACATTTCATAATGTTACAGCAGATGCTCGAAGTTTCCACCATGAGACGCGATGCATGCGTGACACCGACGGAGCATTGATTGCCGGACACGGTCGAACGCACCTGGAGTTTCTTTGATAGCAGCAGCGCAGACGAGCCTTGCCACGAGATCCATGTCAGACTCCACAGGCGATTCATACACTGTACCTCTGAGCCCCCCCGCCCCCACACAGAAAGAAATCAACGCTCGTTAAATCAGGTGAGCGTGGGGGCCAGGCAAGTGGTCCAGCACACCCAATCCATCGTTGTTCAAAAGAAAAGTTCAAATGCGCACGAACACCTTCCACAATGGGGAGGAGCCCCATCATGTTGAAACCACATGTTGCATCTCACATTTGCTGGAACATGGGCAAGTAAGCCTGGTAGAACCTGTTCCAGAAAGATCAGATACTTCGCGGAGGTCATGCGGGATGGTAAAAGGTATGGCCCGACTAAGCAGTCGCCGACCAAACCTGCCCACACATTTACTATGAAACGATGTTGTGCCGCATGGGTGCGCACACCGTGGGGGTTCTCGTGAGCCCATAAATGCGCATTGTGCTTATTGAATACGCCATCACGAGTGAAACTGGTATCATCAGTAAACAAAACATAAGCTAGGAAATTCACATCTTGGGCACTTTCTTGGAGATACCTCTGCGCAAAACGCACGTGCAGGATGATCTGCGGGGAGAAGTAACTGAACCCTTTGGAGATGAAAGGGGTGTAAGGACTCGCCGTGCAAAACACGCTGTACAATTAGTCTCCACGGCATCCAACACACTTTCTTCCATGGCGGGAGAACGTGTCGATCGTGGAACGGCAAAAACTAAGTAAAAAAATTCCTAAGGAGACTTTCATAAAATATATCATTTTGCAAAATAAGTTTTTAAATAATTCTTGATTTCTAATTGATGTTTAGTTCATAAACATCCTTCTTTCAAATTCTCTGGTGTACGTCTACATCAAAGATGGGTAATTGTCGTGACAAAATAGAAAAGAAATTAAAAACAGTAAAACAGAAGTCATTTAATCGAAAAAAATATTTTTGCGGAGAAAATGAGTTTGTCGATTCGCGAGACTCAAGGCTCTCGTTTCATGCCAGAGTGTTCTAACGGTGCCTATGTAATTACGTAGGCACCGGTTCTAATCAATAAATTAGAATCATTTCCGTCAGGGAGAACTTTATGTCACATTTGTGGAAGGATGACCGAGCCGATTCTATTTAGTAGTTAGAACACTCTGGCATGAATCTGCAGAGGCTCGCGGAATCGACAAACTCATTTTTTCCACAAAAATTATTTATTGATTAATCTGAGTCTTTCTGCATTAGTGTAAATGAAATGCAAAATAATGTTACATTAAGGTTTTTGATTACTTCTGAACTGAAAATTGAGATAAATTTATTTATCTTAATTATTAATAAGGTTTTTTTGGAACCTAACCTTTTCCCCATATGCTGATAGTCTCAATTTGCATGGTTTTAATTTACACGGTTATTTTCCGGAAACTATCTTCCGTGTAAATGGAGCATTGGGTGTATACGTTTTTCCTCTCTGTTCTAGTAATGGAAAAAAAATAATCTGCAAAAAATAAACTTTTGAAAAAAATAATCTGCAAAATAAGTGAAATATATACACTGAGATGCCAGTTTATACTTCACGTGACGTCGGTGTGCGCTATAAATCAGGCAGACCAGCTCTTTGGGCATCAGTTAGGGTTGTATTGCGCGTCAGAATGGGCAAAACGCATGACCTCAGCGACTTTGAATGTAGCGTGATAGTTGGTGTTAGACGTTCCCGTTCTAGTATCTCGCAAATGGCTGTCCTCCTGGGATTTTCACGCACAACCGTTTCAAGGATTTACCTAGAATGGTGCGAACAGCAAAAAACTACCAGTGATCGACGATCCTGTGAAATAAAACAGTTTGAGGCTCAGATGGGTGAAAGAAGACTGGAGAGAATTGTGGAAACGAACAGATGGGTGAAAGAAGACTGGAGAGAATTGTGGAAACGAACAGATGGGTGAAAGAAGACTGGAGAGAATTGTGGAAACGAACAGATGGGTGAAAGAAGACTGGAGAGAATTGTGGAAACGAACAGATGGGCCACAACCAAGCAAATCACAGCAGATGGTGTGCAGAAAGTCATCTCCAAATGCACCACGTATTAGACCTCGTGAATGGACTACAACAGCCACCGAAAATATCAAGTGCAGATGTCTACGAAGAACACGAAAGCACGTCTCCAGCGGGTGCAGGAGCATTGGTATTGGACCGTTGAGGACTCGAAAAAGGTAGCCTGGTTGGATGAACCCAGGTTCCTTTTGCATCATGCTGATGGAAGGATTAGAATTTGGTGCAAGCAATACGATTCCATGGAGCCATCTTATTTGGTGTCAGCAGTACAGGTCGATGGTGGTATAATGGTGTGGGAAATGTTTTCCTGGCACACATTAAGCCCCTGATACCCATCAAAGGAATCTGAACGTCATTGCGTATTTCAACATTGTTGCTGACTAAATTCATCCCTTCATGACTATAGTTTATCTCGCTTGGATGGACATGTTCAGCATGATAATGCACATGCTCACAAGGCACGTGTCGCCACCGACTGCTTCCAGGAACATATCGACGAGTTTTCTTGCTTCATTGGCCTACACAATCCCCAGATCTAAACCCTATCAAGAATCTTTGGGATGAGATGGCAAGGGTTGTTCGCAGCGAGATTGGGCCGTCGTCCAATTTGCAGCAACTGTGCAACACAATCATTTCCGTGTGGTGCAACATTCCCGCTCAACGCATCCAACATCTTGTAAGTTTTGTGGCCCGACGAATTCGGGCTATTCTGAAAGCGAAAGGAAGCACAACATACTACTAGGTAATGTACCTAATAAATTGGCACCTCAGTGTATATTTTCCTCGCATTTCGCATACGTTCCGATTATTGAAATACCGCAGTGAAGTATATCTCCTTTCGCTTCAGTATCGGCGCTTTTGTCCATCACAAGAGAAAATATTTGTATTGTCCCATAAAACAGAAATATTCTAAACTGTCATTATGTAATGAATTCACTTAACTAGCCCATCTTATTCAGCAACGTTTAAAAGTCAATGCAGGGCTGCAAATAATTGAACTGCAAGTTAATCCATAATAGCATTGAATCTCAGTTATCTGGAATGAAACTGTCTTTTCGATTAAAAATATTTTTCGTGACAAAATAGCACAGATATTTATTATTAATTTTAAATAAATAAATTGTCTGTCGAGTCTAGATTGAATATATTTTGGAATCTGTTTTAAATTTCTTAGTGCTCCCTATTTCCTAACTTGAACTGCCGTTAGCGCAATGTAACGAAATTAACGGGACAGAATGAGATATGCACTTGTGTACGAATATAAATATCCTTGACAGAAGTTTAAGACAAGAGCAGAGATGGAATTCTTTAGTTTCAGAGAGCATGCGCGTTTTGTTTACTGATATTGTTTTTATGATTTGTTTCGACGGACTCATTCGACTGAACTCATTCGACCATTTCAATTATCCTCCTTTTTGGTCATATCTGAAAGTCCCTTCCTTCAACACTTGACCAAAGGATGAAATTCACTTCCTCCTTAAAGAAATCCAATGTGCGACTCTGATATTGGTGAAGCTGTGACTCGAACGAGATGAGAACGATGCATTGAGAGGGACCCCCTCTGAACTCATTAGGTGATTTCAATGATCCTCCTCTTTGTTCGTATCTGAATGTCCCTTCCTTCAACTACTTATCTGTGTGTCTGTAGATATCAAACGTTTTTTTTGTTTAGGAGAAAATTGCTCATTTTTGGAGATAATTTTTTTTTTAATTGAATATATATTCTACATATACAGGGTGCCTCAAAAATATAGGTACAAACTTTTAGGGGAGGTAGATAACATCTAAAGGAATGAGAATTGCATAGGAACCCATAATCGGAAATGTCATGGGAAAGCGGTAGCAGAAGTACAAGATCTCAAAGGACACAAGACAGTGATTAATGGGAAATCATTTATTGGACATAATTATTACAAATGGCGTACTAGATGATACATTTTATAATGTTACAGCAGATGCTCGAAGTTTCCACCATGAGATGCTATGCATGCGTGACACCGACGGAACATTGATTGCCGGACACGGTCGAACGCACCTGGAGGTTCTTTGATAGCAGCAGCAACGCAGACGAGCCTTGCCACGAGATCCATGTCACTCAAACTGCACAACTCAAACTGTGTAACTCAAACTGCACAATCTGAAATTTCAGGACTGATGCTTTCTTCAACAAAATAGCAATATGTTGTTGTGTCCTATAAATACTTCGATGTTTTAAAGAAAGTTAGTTTTTCATTTTTAACATATTTCTTGATTTCGATATTTGTTAAATTCTTAAAATAAGGAGATTTCTTACGAGTCTGGATAGCGTATTTAACAGTTTTTTAGAGTAATATAATAATTCATACAGATGTAACAAACTCGTTTGTGTATTTAGCTTTAGCAAGATTTTTCTTTTGACTGAAAATGGAAGCCTGTTAATACCACTCACAGTCTCATCTTTGTAAAATATTCGAGCACTGCGACGGATTCATTCGACTGAACTCATTCGACCATTTCAATTATCCTCCTTTTTGGTCATATCTGAAAGTCCCTTCCTTCAACACTTGACCAAAGGATGAAATTCCCTTCCTCCTTAAAGAAATGCAATGTGCGACTCTGATATTGGTGAAGCTGTGACTCGAACGAGATGAGAACGATGCATTGAGAGGGACCCCCTCTGAACTCATTAGGTGATTTCAATGATCCTCCTCTTTGTTCGTATCTGAATGTCCCTTCCTTCAACTACTTGAGCAAAGGATGAAATTCCCTTCCTCCCTAAAGAAATTCTATGTGCGGCTCTGGTATTGTCGAAGCTGTGTCTCGAACCTAAGATCCCGAAGCCTAGCATATTAACGAAATGGATGTTATTATTTGACTTTTCTACACAGAGAAACCGTGTCTAGATATGTAAACTTTCTCATACAAGGATATCCTTTAAGGCATGTCAAGTCTCTGACCATTGCCACAGGGCCATCTTTTGGCATAGATAAAGTAGTAGGCAAATGCTAGGAGCCCACGACTTTTGGGGCCCATTTTCATTGTCACATAACCTGACGAGAGGGAAAATTTCTGCATAGTGGGGGTGGGGTCGATATTTTATTTTTGTCTAGGTGGCCCATGTAATGCTTAAGATGGCCCTGAGTTTATTCCTAGAACTGTAGTCTGTTAAGGTTAATTAAGCAAATTGCATGTATTTTGAACACCTTTTCAGGTTCCGTGGGTTTCGTCCACCGCAACTGCCTGGAGAAATTGTTGGGTTCAAGAGATTGTGAAACGTGCGAATTATGTCAGTTCCAGTTTGCCACAGTGAGAACACCTAAGGTAATTTTTTCATTTAGAGTATCTAAAAAAATATTTTGTTAAAACGAAAATTAAGGAAAGTGCATTTAAATCAAAGAACAGCATTGTGGAATAGTTGAAATACTTTTTAATGGAACCTCGATTAACCGACCTACATGGGGGGAAGGGTGGATGGTTGGAATTCGCCGAAAAGTCAAATATACAAGGGGAAACACGTAAGTTGAAAAACGTTGGAGAAGGATTTGAGAAATACAGTCTAATAACTTCAATAAACAATAAAGAAAGTGTAACAAAAGGCATATTAATAGAGATGATTTGAAATATTAAATTACACCCAAAGTGAACAGCTACCGTCCCGTGGCCGAGTGGTTAGCGCACTTGGCTACTGATATAAGGCACCTGGGTTCGAGCCCCGGGTAAGGCATGGATGTATGTGTCGTTTTTCTGCTGAGGTCCTGCCATCCTCTCAGACCTACTATGGCATATAAACTGACAGGCTGTCAGACCTCCTGTCAGACCTCTGTGGCAAGCAGCTGCTTGAGGTTTTTTTATTTTTTTAAAGTGAACAGCTGTCAAAGATATATCACCTTAACACCGTTAATAGTTGCTATGAGAAAATGTAATAAAATGCACTCTGCATTTCACATAATCTAATATTTTCATTTCATAAACATTTAATTTGACGCTGTAAAAATATACAATAATTTTCCCCTCCGTGATGAAAATTTAAAAGAAAAAAAATCTGGGTAGGATAACCGGAAAAAGGGATAAGGGAGAAATTACACGAGTAATTTAAACTTCGAACGAAAAATGCTGAAATGGGGGAAACTAAGTGGTTAATCTAGTGATTTTCTCCTAAGAGGTTTACTATCCTTCCTTGCACGATGCAGAAAAGAGTAGAGAACACCTTGTATTCACCAAAGTTCAACGTTCAACTAATGTTTGGTTGGTTAAACCGATTGGAGAATGATCGACGGTCAATTAATCGAGGTTTTCTGTATGATTTTTGTTTTTCTTAGAACTATACTGAGTAGAGCTAATTAGTTGATAGTGAAAAAGCTTTAAGCAGAATCCAGTCATAATGAAAAAACCAATCCTTCTTCCGTACGAACATTATTAACTCTTAACTATCGGTGATTTAAACTATTCAGCAAAACAACTGCTTGGCGTTTGCAAAATGTCACTAGAACTTCTACGCAGGGTGTTTGTAAAAGAACGGTCATTAAGTATCAACATTCCGGCATGTAAGTCAACTTTTGAAGATCTAAAAAGTACCTCTAAAATCCTCGGTCTATTTATACACGGTACAAAACTAAGCCCTTATGATATGCGGCATGAGTTTAGCAGAAGAATAGGAATTGCTGCTAGGACTTTTAATAATCTACGTAAAAAAAAAATAAATTCTCCTTCAAGCAGCAGCTTTCCCCAGAGGTCGAACAGGAATCTGTTACTTTCATCTCTAGTTGGGAAGAAAATGATGAAGGCGAGGCAGCAGAAAGAATACAAATATTCATGCCTTAATCCGGCACTCGACCCCAGGTCCTTTGAATCAGTAGCCAAGCACGCTAACCACTAGCCCATGGGTGTAAAAAAATAGATATCAACACCTAAAAAGTAAAATTAAACTATATGATAGTTTGGCCCTTTCTAAAATTCTATCTAGAGAATCCGATGGCAAAACCGCACAAGTGTGCAATGTAGCAGAAGAAATGGCGATTCATGCTGTCGTGCATCACTTACTTACAAGTAAGCGCTTATCTTAGCAGAATTGCCCGACATCATTCAGGCCTCGATGTAATGACTCGACTCCCTGTAATTTCGCAGGTACTCGACCAGTCGGCCCCGAGTTTGGCATGTGGCTCTACTTAGTTTTGCAACTTAGTGTTTTTAGTTTTTATTGTTTTTGTTTTTTTAGTTTTTTATTTTTTTTTGTTTTTTTTTTTAGTTTAGAGATTGGGTTCCCAGCTCTAAAAAAAATATGTTAAAAATATGTTAAAAATATTAAAAATAAAAATATGTTAAAAATATGTTCATATGCTAAAACAATTGAAGTATTGTGTTTTTATCTTGTTTTCAAAAAAAAAGGAGAAAATAGTTGCACTTTGTTGTCTGTTTATCTGTGTGTCTGTAGATATCAAACTTTTTTTGGTTTAGGAGAAAATTGCTCATTTTTGGAGATAATTTTTTTTTTAATTGAATATATATTCTACATATACAGGGTGCCTCAAAAATATAGGTACAAACTTTTAGGGGAGGTAGATAACATCTAAAGGAATGAGAATTGCATAGGAACCCATAACCGGAAATGTCATGGGAAAGCGGTAGCAGAAGTACAAGATCTCAAAGGACACAAGACAGTGATTAATGGGAAATCATTTATTGGACATAATTATTACAAATGGCGTACTAGATGATACATTTCATAATGTTACAGCAGATGCTCGAAGTTTCCACCATGAGACGCGATGCATGCGTGACACCGACGGAGCATTGATTGCCGGACACGGTCGAACGCACCTGGAGTTTCTTTGATAGCAGCAGCGCAGACGAGCCTTGCCACGAGATCCATGTCAGACTCCACAGGCGATTCATACACTGTACCTCTGAGCCCCCCCGCCCCCACACAGAAAGAAATCAACGCTCGTTAAATCAGGTGAGCGTGGGGGCCAGGCAAGTGGTCCAGCACACCCAATCCATCGTTGTTCAAAAGAAAAGTTCAAATGCGCACGAACACCTTCCACAATGGGGAGGAGCCCCATCATGTTGAAACCACATGTTGCATCTCACATTTGCTGGAACATGGGCAAGTAAGCCTGGTAGAACCTGTTCCAGAAAGATCAGATACTTCGCGGAGGTCATGCGGGATGGTAAAAGGTATGGCCCGACTAAGCAGTCGCCGACCAAACCTGCCCACACATTTACTATGAAACGATGTTGTGCCGCATGGGTGCGCACACCGTGGGGGTTCTCGTGAGCCCATAAATGCGCATTGTGCTTATTGAATACGCCATCACGAGTGAAACTGGTATCATCAGTAAACAAAACATAAGCTAGGAAATTCACATCTTGGGCACTTTCTTGGAGATACCTCTGCGCAAAACGCACGTGCAGGATGATCTGCGGGGAGAAGTAACTGAACCCTTTGGAGATGAAAGGGGTGTAAGGACTCGCCGTGCAAAACACGCTGTACAATTAGTCTCCACGGCATCCAACACACTTTCTTCCATGGCGGGAGAACGTGTCGATCGTGGAACGGCAAAAACTAAGTAAAAAAATTCCTAAGGAGACTTTCATAAAATATATCATTTTGCAAAATAAGTTTTTAAATAATTCTTGATTTCTAATTGATGTTTAGTTCATAAACATCCTTCTTTCAAATTCTCTGGTGTACGTCTACATCAAAGATGGGTAATTGTCGTGACAAAATAGAAAAGAAATTAAAAACAGTAAAACAGAAGTCATTTAATCGAAAAAAATATTTTTGCGGAGAAAATGAGTTTGTCGATTCGCGAGACTCAAGGCTCTCGTTTCATGCCAGAGTGTTCTAACGGTGCCTATGTAATTACGTAGGCACCGGTTCTAATCAATAAATTAGAATCATTTCCGTCAGGGAGAACTTTATGTCACATTTGTGGAAGGATGACCGAGCCGATTCTATTTAGTAGTTAGAACACTCTGGCATGAATCTGCAGAGGCTCGCGGAATCGACAAACTCATTTTTTCCACAAAAATTATTTATTGATTAATCTGAGTCTTTCTGCATTAGTGTAAATGAAATGCAAAATAATGTTACATTAAGGTTTTTGATTACTTCTGAACTGAAAATTGAGATAAATTTATTTATCTTAATTATTAATAAGGTTTTTTTGGAACCTAACCTTTTCCCCATATGCTGATAGTCTCAATTTGCATGGTTTTAATTTACACGGTTATTTTCCGGAAACTATCTTCCGTGTAAATGGAGCATTGGGTGTATACGTTTTTCCTCTCTGTTCTAGTAATGGAAAAAAATAATCTGCAAAAAATAAACTTTTGAAAAAAAATAATCTGCAAAATAAGTGATATATATACACTGAGATGCCAGTTTATACTTCACGTGACGTCGGTGTGCGCTATAAATCAGGCAGACCAGCTCTTTGGGCATCAGTTAGGGTTGTATTGCGCGTCAGAATGGGCAAAACGCATGACCTCAGCGACTTTGAACATAGCGTGATAGTTGGTGTTAGACGTTCCCGTTCTAGTATCTCGCAAATGGCTGTCCTCCTTGTATTTTCACGCACAACCGTTTCAAGGATTTACCTAGAATGGTGCGAACAGCAAAAAACTACCAGTGATCGACGATCCTGTGAAATAAAACAGTTTGAGGCTCAGATGGGTGAAAGAAGACTGGAGAGAATTGTGGAAACGAACAGATGGGTGAAAGAAGACTGGAGAGAATTGTGGAAACGAACAGATGGGTGAAAGAAGACTGGAGAGAATTGATGAAAAGAACAGATGGGCCACAACCAAGCAAATCACAGCAGATGGTGTGCAGAAAGTCATCTCCAAATGCACCACGTATCAGACCTCGTGAATGGACTACAACAGCCACCGAAAATATAGAGTGCAGATGTCTACGAAGAACACGAAAGCACGTCTCCAGCGGGTGCAGGAGCATTGGTATTGGACCGTTGAGGACTCGAAAAAGGTAGCCTGGTTGGATGAACCCAGGTTCCTTTTGCATCATGCTGATGGAAGGATTAGAATTTGATGCAAGCAATACGATTCCATGGAGCCATCTTATTTGATGTCAGCAGTACAGGTCGATGGTGGTATAATGGTGTGGGAAATGTTTTCCTGGCACACATTAAGCCCCTGATACCCATCAAAGGAATCTGAACGTCATTGCGTATTTCAACATTGTTGCTGACTAAATTCATCCCTTCATGACTATAGTTTATCTCGCTTGGATGGACATGTTCAGCATGATAATGCACATGCTCACAAGGCACGTGTCGCCACCGACTGCTTCCAGGAACATACCGACGAGTTTTCTTGCTTCATTGGCCTACACAATCCCCAGATCTAAACCCTATCAAGAATCTTTGGGATGAGATGGCAAGGGTTGTTCGCAGCGAGATTGGGCCGTCGTCCAATTTGCAGCAACTGTGCAACACAATCATTTCCGTGTGGTGCAACATTCCCGCTCAACGCATCCAACATCTTGTAAGTTTTGTGGCCCGACGAATTCGGGCTATTCTGAAAGCGAAAGGAAGCACAACATACTACTAGGTAATGTACCTAATAAATTGGCACCTCAGTGTATATTTTCCTCGCATTTCGCATACGTTCCGATTATTGAAATACCGCAGTGAAGTATATCTCCTTTCGCTTCAGTATCGGCGCTTTTGTCCATCACAAGAGAAAATATTTGTATTGTCCCATAAAACAGAAATATTCTAAACTGTCATTATGTAATGAATTCACTTAACTAGCCCATCTTATTCAGCAACGTTTAAAAGTCAATGCAGGGCTGCAAATAATTGAACTGCAAGTTAATCCATAATAGCATTGAATCTCAGTTATCTGGAATGAAACTGTCTTTTCGATTAAAAATATTTTTCGTGACAAAATAGCACAGATATTTATTATTAATTTTAAATAAATAAATTGTCTGTCGAGTCTAGATTGAATATATTTTGGAATCTGTTTTAAATTTCTTAGTGCTCCCTATTTCCTAACTTGAACTGCCGTTAGCGCAATGTAACGAAATTAACGGGACAGAATGAGATATGCACTTGTGTACGAATATAAATATCCTTGACAGAAGTTTAAGACAAGAGCAGAGATGGAATTCTTTAGTTTCAGAGAGCATGCGCGTTTTGTTTACTGATATTGTTTTTATGATTTGTTTCGACGGACTCATTCGACTGAACTCATTCGACCATTTCAATTATCCTCCTTTTTGGTCATATCTGAAAGTCCCTTCCTTCAACACTTGACCAAAGGATGAAATTCACTTCCTCCTTAAAGAAATCCAATGTGCGACTCTGATATTGGTGAAGCTGTGACTCGAACGAGATGAGAACGATGCATTGAGAGGGACCCCCTCTGAACTCATTAGGTGATTTCAATGATCCTCCTCTTTGTTCGTATCTGAATGTCCCTTCCTTCAACTACTTATCTGTGTGCCTGTAGATATCAAACGTTTTTTTTGTTTAGGAGAAAATTGCTCATTTTTGGAGATAATTTTTTTTTTAATTGAATATATATTCTACATATACAGGGTGCCTCAAAAATATAGGTACAAACTTTTAGGGGAGGTAGATAACATCTAAAGGAATGAGAATTGCATAGGAACCCATAATCGGAAATGTCATGGGAAAGCGGTAGCAGAAGTACAAGATCTCAAAGGACACAAGACAGTGATTAATGGGAAATCATTTATTGGACATAATTATTACAAATGGCGTACTAGATGATACATTTTATAATGTTACAGCAGATGCTCGAAGTTTCCACCATGAGATGCTATGCATGCGTGACACCGACGGAACATTGATTGCCGGACACGGTCGAACGCACCTGGAGGTTCTTTGATAGCAGCAGCAGCGCAGACCAGCCTTGCCACGAGATCCATGTCACTCAAACTGCACAACTCAAACTGTGTAACTCAAACTGCACAATCTGAAATTTCAGGACTGATGCTTTCTTCAACAAAATAGCAATATGTTGTTGTGTCCTATAAATACTTCGATGTTTTAAAGAAAGTTAGTTTTTCATTTTTAACATATTTCTTGATTTCGATATTTGTTAAATTCTTAAAATAAGGAGATTTCTTACGAGTCTGGATAGCGTATTTAACAGTTTTTTAGAGTAATATAATAATTCATACAGATGTAACAAACTCGTTTGTGTATTTAGCTTTAGCAAGATTTTTCTTTTGACTGAAAATGGAAGCCTGTTAATACCACTCACAGTCTCATCTTTGTAAAATATTCGAGCACTGCGACGGATTCATTCGACTGAACTCATTCGACCATTTCAATTATCCTCCTTTTTGGTCATATCTGAAAGTCCCTTCCTTCAACACTTGACCAAAGGATGAAATTCCCTTCCTCCTTAAAGAAATGCAATGTGCGACTCTGATATTGGTGAAGCTGTGACTCGAACGAGATGAGAACGATGCATTGAGAGGGACCCCCTCTGAACTCATTAGGTGATTTCAATGATCCTCCTCTTTGTTCGTATCTGAATGTCCCTTCCTTCAACTACTTGAGCAAAGGATGAAATTCCCTTCCTCCCTAAAGAAATTCTATGTGCGGCTCTGGTATTGTCGAAGCTGTGTCTCGAACCTAAGATCCCGAAGCCTAGCATATTAACGAAATGGATGTTATTATTTGACTTTTCTACACAGAGAAACCGTGTCTAGATATGTAAACTTTCTCATACAAGGATATCCTTTAAGGCATGTCAAGTCTCTGACCATTGCCACAGGGCCATCTTTTGGCATAGATAAAGTAGTAGGCAAATGCTAGGAGCCCACGACTTTTGGGGCCCATTTTCATTGTCACATAACCTGACGAGAGGGAAAATTTCTGCATAGTGGGGGTGGGGTCGATATTTTATTTTTGTCTAGGTGGCCCATGTAATGCTTAAGATGGCCCTGAGTTTATTCCTAGAACTGTAGTCTGTTAAGGTTAATTAAGCAAATTGCATGTATTTTGAACACCTTTTCAGGTTCCGTGGGTTTCGTCCACCGCAACTGCCTGGAGAAATTGTTGGGTTCAAGAGATTGTGAAACGTGCGAATTATGTCAGTTCCAGTTTGCCACAGTGAGAACACCTAAGGTAATTTTTTCATTTAGAGTATCTAAAAAAATATTTTGTTAAAACGAAAATTAAGGAAAGTGCATTTAAATCAAAGAACAGCATTGTGGAATAGTTGAAATACTTTTTAATGGAACCTCGATTAACCGACCTACATGGGGGGAAGGGTGGATGGTTGGAATTCGCCGAAAAGTCAAATATACAAGGGGAAACACGTAAGTTGAAAAACGTTGGAGAAGGATTTGAGAAATACAGTCTAATAACTTCAATAAACAATAAAGAAAGTGTAACAAAAGGCATATTAATAGAGATGATTTGAAATATTAAATTACACCCAAAGTGAACAGCTACCGTCCCGTGGCCGAGTGGTTAGCGCACTTGGCTACTGATATAAGGCACCTGGGTTCGAGCCCCGGGTAAGGCATGGATGTATGTGTCGTTTTTCTGCTGAGGTCCTGCCATCCTCTCAGACCTACTATGGCATATAAACTGACAGGCTGTCAGACCTCCTGTCAGACCTCTGTGGCAAGCAGCTGCTTGAGGTTTTTTTATTTTTTTAAAGTGAACAGCTGTCAAAGATATATCACCTTAACACCGTTAATAGTTGCTATGAGAAAATGTAATAAAATGCACTCTGCATTTCACATAATCTAATATTTTCATTTCATAAACATTTAATTTGACGCTGTAAAAATATACAATAATTTTCCCCTCCGTGATGAAAATTTAAAAGAAAAAAAATCTGGGTAGGATAACCGGAAAAAGGGATAAGGGAGAAATTACACGAGTAATTTAAACTTCGAACGAAAAATGCTGAAATGGGGGAAACTAAGTGGTTAATCTAGTGATTTTCTCCTAAGAGGTTTACTATCCTTCCTTGCACGATGCAGAAAAGAGTAGAGAACACCTTGTATTCACCAAAGTTCAACGTTCAACTAATGTTTGGTTGGTTAAACCGATTGGAGAATGATCGACGGTCAATTAATCGAGGTTTTCTGTATGATTTTTGTTTTTCTTAGAACTATACTGAGTAGAGCTAATTAGTTGATAGTGAAAAAGCTTTAAGCAGAATCCAGTCATAATGAAAAAACCAATCCTTCTTCCGTACGAACATTATTAACTCTTAACTATCGGTGATTTAAACTATTCAGCAAAACAACTGCTTGGCGTTTGCAAAATGTCACTAGAACTTCTACGCAGGGTGTTTGTAAAAGAACGGTCATTAAGTATCAACATTCCGGCATGTAAGTCAACTTTTGAAGATCTAAAAAGTACCTCTAAAATCCTCGGTCTATTTATACACGGTACAAAACTAAGCCCTTATGATATGCGGCATGAGTTTAGCAGAAGAATAGGAATTGCTGCTAGGACTTTTAATAATCTACGTAAAAAAAAATAAATTCTCCTTCAAGCAGCAGCTTTCCCCAGAGGTCGAACAGGAATCTGTTACTTTCATCTCTAGTTGGGAAGAAAATGATGAAGGCGAGGCAGCAGAAAGAATACAAATATTCATGCCTTAATCCGGCACTCGACCCCAGGTCCTTTGAATCAGTAGCCAAGCACGCTAACCACTAGCCCATGGGTGTAAAAAAATAGATATCAACACCTAAAAAGTAAAATTAAACTATATGATAGTTTGGCCCTTTCTAAAATTCTATCTAGAGAATCCGATGGCAAAACCGCACAAGTGTGCAATGTAGCAGAAGAAATGGCGATTCATGCTGTCGTGCATCACTTACTTACAAGTAAGCGCTTATCTTAGCAGAATTGCCCGACATCATTCAGGCCTCGATGTAATGACTCGACTCCCTGTAATTTCGCAGGTACTCGACCAGTCGGCCCCGAGTTTGGCATGTGGCTCTACTTAGTTTTGCAACTTAGTGTTTTTAGTTTTTATTGTTTTTGTTTTTTTAGTTTTTTATTTTTTTTTGTTTTTTTTTTTAGTTTAGAGATTGGGTTCCCAGCTCTAAAAAAAATATGTTAAAAATATGTTAAAAATATTAAAAATAAAAATATGTTAAAAATATGTTCATATGCTAAAACAATTGAAGTATTGTGTTTTTATCTTGTTTTCAAAAAAAAAGGAGAAAATAGTTGCACTTTGTTGTCTGTTTATCTGTGTGTCTGTAGATATCAAACTTTTTTTGGTTTAGGAGAAAATTGCTCATTTTTGGAGATAATTTTTTTTTTAATTGAATATATATTCTACATATACAGGGTGCCTCAAAAATATAGGTACAAACTTTTAGGGGAGGTAGATAACATCTAAAGGAATGAGAATTGCATAGGAACCCATAACCGGAAATGTCATGGGAAAGCGGTAGCAGAAGTACAAGATCTCAAAGGACACAAGACAGTGATTAATGGGAAATCATTTATTGGACATAATTATTACAAATGGCGTACTAGATGATACATTTCATAATGTTACAGCAGATGCTCGAAGTTTCCACCATGAGACGCGATGCATGCGTGACACCGACGGAGCATTGATTGCCGGACACGGTCGAACGCACCTGGAGTTTCTTTGATAGCAGCAGCGCAGACGAGCCTTGCCACGAGATCCATGTCAGACTCCACAGGCGATTCATACACTGTACCTCTGAGCCCCCCCGCCCCCACACAGAAAGAAATCAACGCTCGTTAAATCAGGTGAGCGTGGGGGCCAGGCAAGTGGTCCAGCACACCCAATCCATCGTTGTTCAAAAGAAAAGTTCAAATGCGCACGAACACCTTCCACAATGGGGAGGAGCCCCATCATGTTGAAACCACATGTTGCATCTCACATTTGCTGGAACATGGGCAAGTAAGCCTGGTAGAACCTGTTCCAGAAAGATCAGATACTTCGCGGAGGTCATGCGGGATGGTAAAAGGTATGGCCCGACTAAGCAGTCGCCGACCAAACCTGCCCACACATTTACTATGAAACGATGTTGTGCCGCATGGGTGCGCACACCGTGGGGGTTCTCGTGAGCCCATAAATGCGCATTGTGCTTATTGAATACGCCATCCCGAGTGAAACTGGTATAATCAGTAAACAAAACATAAGCTAGGAAATTCACATCTTGGGCACTTTCTTGGAGATACCACTGCGCAAAACGCACACGTGCAGGATGATCTGCGGGGAGAAGTAACTGAACCCTTTGGAGATGAAAGGGGTGTAAGGACTCGCCGTGCAAAACACGCTGTACAATTAGTCTCCACGGCATCCAACACACTTTCTTCCATGGCGGGAGAACGTGTCGATCGTGGAACGGCAAAAACTAAGTAAAAAAATTCCTAAGGAGACTTTCATAAAATATATCATTTTGCAAAATAAGTTTTTAAATAATTCTTGATTTCTAATTGATGTTTAGTTCATAAACATCCTTCTTTCAAATTCTCTGGTGTACGTCTACATCAAAGATGGGTAATTGTCGTGACAAAATAGAAAAGAAATTAAAAACAGTAAAACAGAAGTCATTTAATCGAAAAAAATATTTTTGCGGAGAAAATGAGTTTGTCGATTCGCGAGACTCAAGGCTCTCGTTTCATGCCAGAGTGTTCTAACGGTGCCTATGTAATTACGTAGGCACCGGTTCTAATCAATAAATTAGAATCATTTCCGTCAGGGAGAACTTTATGTCACATTTGTGGAAGGATGACCGAGCCGATTCTATTTAGTAGTTAGAACACTCTGGCATGAATCTGCAGAGGCTCGCGGAATCGACAAATTCATTTTTTCCACAAAAATTATTTATTGATTAATCTGAGTCTTTCTGCATTAGTGTAAATGAAATGCAAAATAATGTTACATTAAGGTTTTTGATTACTTCTGAACTGAAAATTGAGATAAATTTATTTATCTTAATTATTAATAAGGTTTTTTTGGAACCTAACCTTTTCCCCATATGCTGATAGTCTCAATTTGCATGGTTTTAATTTACACGGTTATTTTCCGGAAACTATCTTCCGTGTAAATGGAGCATTGGGTGTATACGTTTTTCCTCTCTGTTCTAGTAATGGAAAAAAAATAATCTGCAAAAAATAAACTTTTGAAAAAAATAATCTGCAAAATAAATGAAATATATACACTGAGATGCCAGTTTATACTTCACGTGACGTCGGTGTGCGCTATAAATCAGGCAGACCAGCTCTTTGGGCATCAGTTAGGGTTGTATTGCGCGTCAGAATGGGCAAAACGCATGACCTCAGCGACTTTGAATGTAGCGTGATAGTTGGTGTTAGACGTTCCCGTTCTAGTATCTCGCAAATGGCTGTCCTCCTGGGATTTTCACGCACAACCGTTTCAAGGATTTACCTAGAATGGTGCGAACAGCAAAAAACTACCAGTGATCGACGATCCTGTGAAATAAAACAGTTTGAGGCTCAGATGGGTGAAAGAAGACTGGAGAGAATTGTGGAAACGAACAGATGGGTGAAAGAAGACTGGAGAGAATTGTGGAAACGAACAGATGGGTGAAAGAAGACTGGAGAGAATTGTGGAAACGAACAGATGGGTGAAAGAAGACTGGAGAGAATTGTGGAAACGAACAGATGGGCCACAACCAAGCAAATCACAGCAGATGGTGTGCAGAAAGTCATCTCCAAATGCACCACGTATCAGACCTCGTGAATGGACTACAACAGCCACCGAAAATATCAAGTGCAGATGTCTACGAAGAACACGAAAGCACGTCTCCAGCGGGTGCAGGAGCATTGGTATTGGACCGTTGAGGACTCGAAAAAGGTAGCCTGGTTGGATGAACCCAGGTTCCTTTTGCATCATGCTGATGGAAGGATTAGAATTTGGTGCAAGCAATACGATTCCATGGAGCCATCTTATTTGGTGTCAGCAGTACAGGTCGATGGTGGTATAATGGTGTGGGAAATGTTTTCCTGGCACACATTAAGCCCCTGATACCCATCAAAGGAATCTGAACGTCATTGCGTATTTCAACATTGTTGCTGACTAAATTCATCCCTTCATGACTATAGTTTATCTCGCTTGGATGGACATGTTCAGCATGATAATGCACATGCTCACAAGGCACGTGTCGCCACCGACTGCTTCCAGGAACATATCGACGAGTTTTCTTGCTTCATTGGCCTACACAATCCCCAGATCTAAACCCTATCAAGAATCTTTGGGATGAGATGGCAAGGGTTGTTCGCAGCGAGATTGGGCCGTCGTCCAATTTGCAGCAACTGTGCAACACAATCATTTCCGTGTGGTGCAACATTCCCGCTCAACGCATCCAACATCTTGTAAGTTTTGTGGCCCGACGAATTCGGGCTATTCTGAAAGCGAAAGGAAGCACAACATACTACTAGGTAATGTACCTAATAAATTGGCACCTCAGTGTATATTTTCCTCGCATTTCGCATACGTTCCGATTATTGAAATACCGCAGTGAAGTATATCTCCTTTCGCTTCAGTATCGGCGCTTTTGTCCATCACAAGAGAAAATATTTGTATTGTCCCATAAAACAGAAATATTCTAAACTGTCATTATGTAATGAATTCACTTAACTAGCCCATCTTATTCAGCAACGTTTAAAAGTCAATGCAGGGCTGCAAATAATTGAACTGCAAGTTAATCCATAATAGCATTGAATCTCAGTTATCTGGAATGAAACTGTCTTTTCGATTAAAAATATTTTTCGTGACAAAATAGCACAGATATTTATTATTAATTTTAAATAAATAAATTGTCTGTCGAGTCTAGATTGAATATATTTTGGAATCTGTTTTAAATTTCTTAGTGCTCCCTATTTCCTAACTTGAACTGCCGTTAGCGCAATGTAACGAAATTAACGGGACAGAATGAGATATGCACTTGTGTACGAATATAAATATCCTTGACAGAAGTTTAAGACAAGAGCAGAGATGGAATTCTTTAGTTTCAGAGAGCATGCGCGTTTTGTTTACTGATATTGTTTTTATGATTTGTTTCGACGGACTCATTCGACTGAACTCATTCGACCATTTCAATTATCCTCCTTTTTGGTCATATCTGAAAGTCCCTTCCTTCAACACTTGACCAAAGGATGAAATTCACTTCCTCCTTAAAGAAATCCAATGTGCGACTCTGATATTGGTGAAGCTGTGACTCGAACGAGATGAGAACGATGCATTGAGAGGGACCCCCTCTGAACTCATTAGGTGATTTCAATGATCCTCCTCTTTGTTCGTATCTGAATGTCCCTTCCTTCAACTACTTATCTGTGTGTCTGTAGATATCAAACGTTTTTTTTGTTTAGGAGAAAATTGCTCATTTTTGGAGATAATTTTTTTTTTAATTGAATATATATTCTACATATACAGGGTGCCTCAAAAATATAGGTACAAACTTTTAGGGGAGGTAGATAACATCTAAAGGAATGAGAATTGCATAGGAACCCATAATCGGAAATGTCATGGGAAAGCGGTAGCAGAAGTACAAGATCTCAAAGGACACAAGACAGTGATTAATGGGAAATCATTTATTGGACATAATTATTACAAATGGCGTACTAGATGATACATTTTATAATGTTACAGCAGATGCTCGAAGTTTCCACCATGAGATGCTATGCATGCGTGACACCGACGGAACATTGATTGCCGGACACGGTCGAACGCACCTGGAGGTTCTTTGATAGCAGCAGCAACGCAGACGAGCCTTGCCACGAGATCCATGTCACTCAAACTGCACAACTCAAACTGTGTAACTCAAACTGCACAATCTGAAATTTCAGGACTGATGCTTTCTTCAACAAAATAGCAATATGTTGTTGTGTCCTATAAATACTTCGATGTTTTAAAGAAAGTTAGTTTTTCATTTTTAACATATTTCTTGATTTCGATATTTGTTAAATTCTTAAAATAAGGAGATTTCTTACGAGTCTGGATAGCGTATTTAACAGTTTTTTAGAGTAATATAATAATTCATACAGATGTAACAAACTCGTTTGTGTATTTAGCTTTAGCAAGATTTTTCTTTTGACTGAAAATGGAAGCCTGTTAATACCACTCACAGTCTCATCTTTGTAAAATATTCGAGCACTGCGACGGATTCATTCGACTGAACTCATTCGACCATTTCAATTATCCTCCTTTTTGGTCATATCTGAAAGTCCCTTCCTTCAACACTTGACCAAAGGATGAAATTCCCTTCCTCCTTAAAGAAATGCAATGTGCGACTCTGATATTGGTGAAGCTGTGACTCGAACGAGATGAGAACGATGCATTGAGAGGGACCCCCTCTGAACTCATTAGGTGATTTCAATGATCCTCCTCTTTGTTCGTATCTGAATGTCCCTTCCTTCAACTACTTGAGCAAAGGATGAAATTCCCTTCCTCCCTAAAGAAATTCTATGTGCGGCTCTGGTATTGTCGAAGCTGTGTCTCGAACCTAAGATCCCGAAGCCTAGCATATTAACGAAATGGATGTTATTATTTGACTTTTCTACACAGAGAAACCGTGTCTAGATATGTAAACTTTCTCATACAAGGATATCCTTTAAGGCATGTCAAGTCTCTGACCATTGCCACAGGGCCATCTTTTGGCATAGATAAAGTAGTAGGCAAATGCTAGGAGCCCACGACTTTTGGGGCCCATTTTCATTGTCACATAACCTGACGAGAGGGAAAATTTCTGCATAGTGGGGGTGGGGTCGATATTTTATTTTTGTCTAGGTGGCCCATGTAATGCTTAAGATGGCCCTGAGTTTATTCCTAGAACTGTAGTCTGTTAAGGTTAATTAAGCAAATTGCATGTATTTTGAACACCTTTTCAGGTTCCGTGGGTTTCGTCCACCGCAACTGCCTGGAGAAATTGTTGGGTTCAAGAGATTGTGAAACGTGCGAATTATGTCAGTTCCAGTTTGCCACAGTGAGAACACCTAAGGTAATTTTTTCATTTAGAGTATCTAAAAAAATATTTTGTTAAAACGAAAATTAAGGAAAGTGCATTTAAATCAAAGAACAGCATTGTGGAATAGTTGAAATACTTTTTAATGGAACCTCGATTAACCGACCTACATGGGGGGAAGGGTGGATGGTTGGAATTCGCCGAAAAGTCAAATATACAAGGGGAAACACGTAAGTTGAAAAACGTTGGAGAAGGATTTGAGAAATACAGTCTAATAACTTCAATAAACAATAAAGAAAGTGTAACAAAAGGCATATTAATAGAGATGATTTGAAATATTAAATTACACCCAAAGTGAACAGCTACCGTCCCGTGGCCGAGTGGTTAGCGCACTTGGCTACTGATATAAGGCACCTGGGTTCGAGCCCCGGGTAAGGCATGGATGTATGTGTCGTTTTTCTGCTGAGGTCCTGCCATCCTCTCAGACCTACTATGGCATATAAACTGACAGGCTGTCAGACCTCCTGTCAGACCTCTGTGGCAAGCAGCTGCTTGAGGTTTTTTTATTTTTTTAAAGTGAACAGCTGTCAAAGATATATCACCTTAACACCGTTAATAGTTGCTATGAGAAAATGTAATAAAATGCACTCTGCATTTCACATAATCTAATATTTTCATTTCATAAACATTTAATTTGACGCTGTAAAAATATACAATAATTTTCCCCTCCGTGATGAAAATTTAAAAGAAAAAAAATCTGGGTAGGATAACCGGAAAAAGGGATAAGGGAGAAATTACACGAGTAATTTAAACTTCGAACGAAAAATGCTGAAATGGGGGAAACTAAGTGGTTAATCTAGTGATTTTCTCCTAAGAGGTTTACTATCCTTCCTTGCACGATGCAGAAAAGAGTAGAGAACACCTTGTATTCACCAAAGTTCAACGTTCAACTAATGTTTGGTTGGTTAAACCGATTGGAGAATGATCGACGGTCAATTAATCGAGGTTTTCTGTATGATTTTTGTTTTTCTTAGAACTATACTGAGTAGAGCTAATTAGTTGATAGTGAAAAAGCTTTAAGCAGAATCCAGTCATAATGAAAAAACCAATCCTTCTTCCGTACGAACATTATTAACTCTTAACTATCGGTGATTTAAACTATTCAGCAAAACAACTGCTTGGCGTTTGCAAAATGTCACTAGAACTTCTACGCAGGGTGTTTGTAAAAGAACGGTCATTAAGTATCAACATTCCGGCATGTAAGTCAACTTTTGAAGATCTAAAAAGTACCTCTAAAATCCTCGGTCTATTTATACACGGTACAAAACTAAGCCCTTATGATATGCGGCATGAGTTTAGCAGAAGAATAGGAATTGCTGCTAGGACTTTTAATAATCTACGTAAAAAAAAATAAATTCTCCTTCAAGCAGCAGCTTTCCCCAGAGGTCGAACAGGAATCTGTTACTTTCATCTCTAGTTGGGAAGAAAATGATGAAGGCGAGGCAGCAGAAAGAATACAAATATTCATGCCTTAATCCGGCACTCGACCCCAGGTCCTTTGAATCAGTAGCCAAGCACGCTAACCACTAGCCCATGGGTGTAAAAAAATAGATATCAACACCTAAAAAGTAAAATTAAACTATATGATAGTTTGGCCCTTTCTAAAATTCTATCTAGAGAATCCGATGGCAAAACCGCACAAGTGTGCAATGTAGCAGAAGAAATGGCGATTCATGCTGTCGTGCATCACTTACTTACAAGTAAGCGCTTATCTTAGCAGAATTGCCCGACATCATTCAGGCCTCGATGTAATGACTCGACTCCCTGTAATTTCGCAGGTACTCGACCAGTCGGCCCCGAGTTTGGCATGTGGCTCTACTTAGTTTTGCAACTTAGTGTTTTTAGTTTTTATTGTTTTTGTTTTTTTAGTTTTTTATTTTTTTTTGTTTTTTTTTTTAGTTTAGAGATTGGGTTCCCAGCTCTAAAAAAAATATGTTAAAAATATGTTAAAAATATTAAAAATAAAAATATGTTAAAAATATGTTCATATGCTAAAACAATTGAAGTATTGTGTTTTTATCTTGTTTTCAAAAAAAAAGGAGAAAATAGTTGCACTTTGTTGTCTGTTTATCTGTGTGTCTGTAGATATCAAACTTTTTTTGGTTTAGGAGAAAATTGCTCATTTTTGGAGATAATTTTTTTTTTAATTGAATATATATTCTACATATACAGGGTGCCTCAAAAATATAGGTACAAACTTTTAGGGGAGGTAGATAACATCTAAAGGAATGAGAATTGCATAGGAACCCATAACCGGAAATGTCATGGGAAAGCGGTAGCAGAAGTACAAGATCTCAAAGGACACAAGACAGTGATTAATGGGAAATCATTTATTGGACATAATTATTACAAATGGCGTACTAGATGATACATTTTATAATGTTACAGCAGATGCTCGAAGTTTCCACCATGAGATGCTATGCATGCGTGACACCGACGGAACATTGATTGCCGGACACGGTCGAACGCACCTGGAGGTTCTTTGATAGCAGCAGCAACGCAGACGAGCCTTGCCACGAGATCCATGTCACTCAAACTGCACAACTCAAACTGTGTAACTCAAACTGCACAATCTGAAATTTCAGGACTGATGCTTTCTTCAACAAAATAGCAATATGTTGTTGTGTCCTATAAATACTTCGATGTTTTAAAGAAAGTTAGTTTTTCATTTTTAACATATTTCTTGATTTCGATATTTGTTAAATTCTTAAAATAAGGAGATTTCTTACGAGTCTGGATAGCGTATTTAACAGTTTTTTAGAGTAATATAATAATTCATACAGATGTAACAAACTCGTTTGTGTATTTAGCTTTAGCAAGATTTTTCTTTTGACTGAAAATGGAAGCCTGTTAATACCACTCACAGTCTCATCTTTGTAAAATATTCGAGCACTGCGACGGATTCATTCGACTGAACTCATTCGACCATTTCAATTATCCTCCTTTTTGGTCATATCTGAAAGTATATCATATCTTCCACTTAAATAAATGGTGATTTTTTTTAATTGTGTTGGTTATCCAATTTAGCCGGTTTTTTCGAATAACTGATGCTTTGCTAATCTAGTACTAAGATATCGTTACTTGTTCTTTCTGCTGCCCACAAATACCACCACCTAATCTATTCAATAGTATGATTTTTTTGTAGCGGTTTAACAATTTACATCATCTCGCTGGTATTACAAGTGGTATCACATCACATTGCCGCGTGGTGACAATGCAACCACTAGAGTCCGGGTTCGAATCCTGGTTGGTTGTTTGTCATGTGCTGTCATTGTAAGATAAGTCCTGTATAAGCTAGGAGTAGTTTCTGGAACTGTCATCGACAAATTTCGCTGTCCCAAAAAATAATAGCGTACCAACATGTCCGAGCTTTTGAAACTTTTGTAGGAAGATAAAATAAAAGAAACATGTATTAGATTCTGTATTATGCTACTCCAGTATATAATGCAAGATGATTAATCGGTAAAATTGTTTTTTTAAAAACATTTTTCAATAATTTACGTTAAAAAAAAATATGAAACTTTAATTCGCCCACCCCTCAACCTTCAAACTCATTACTTAAATTTTGGGAGGCGTATGCTCAATCGCCCCATTAAATTCCCTTCAGTGGTTCTCAGAAATGTTAGAATTTTCATTCAGTAAAATATAAAATTATTTTCAAAAATATAATAAGACGAAAGTAGAAAACATGAATATATACGCATCTTGAAACAGATAGAATAAGAGTTAAAATAAGAATTAGAAAATGCAAATCTGTTTTCCCAGTTCTACCGGTAATTAAGACCAAACACAACAGCTACGGGGGTGTGTGAACGTTTATTGTCCGTGAACACTTAACGACTCTCTTCCCGCCCTGCCCACGGTCAGTAGTGGACACCAATGGGCTTGGAAAAGCCGCCGTCCGTCGGATGGAACGTTAAGCCGTGGCCCCGTGTGCGGGAGATCCATACCCTGTGCACGTTAAAGAACACGCTGGATGACCTTGACTGGAGGCTACCATCTGTCTCCCAACAGCTGTTCCAGTGGGTCCCCTCCCCCAACCTTTTCTGAGCCTTTGGGCAACTTGTGATCTGGCCATTTAGCCCATTGTGTGCAAAAAAGTGCCGCTCAGAGGTAAAACAACCAACTTAACGACTCTCCGCGAGACGGCTTTGATCATAATCACCTTTATCTGTCTAGTTCTGCTCTCTTTATCCAGTATCCTTGTTAATCGTTCAGAGTGCAAGCACTACTTAAATGTTGCCACGGCACTCTCTGCAGGCAGAAATGGAACCTTAAATATGCGGGTTTCAAATAGCTTGGTATCTAAAGGGTTAAAATGCAGTGGTGTAACTAAAATTATTTTTTTTTCTTAAACTGAAGAATCCGCTTCTTTTCAATTAAATTCTCAATTGCAAGAACATTAAAATGTAAACGAAAAATGTTTTACCGGTACAATCAAATAATTTCCTGCCAGTACGGTGTACCAACGCTTATCAGCTTACTTTCACCATTGCCAATAACTATCAAACAACTCCTAAGGAAATTAAAGAAAGAACATTGCTCTAATCGGAACTATTCAAGAGAAAGAATCGAACAATCCCCTGCGTGACTAGTTTCATCATTTATTCCTTTGGGTACTGAACATTCAACCTATTATTCCTTATTTTTCTTTTCCCTCATCCTGCTTAAAGGTTTGGTTACATTGACTGGCCGTTTAGCGCATTGAATAGCCAAAAATATTCCGTTACCCCAAAGAGTGAAAATATATAATCGTACCAGATTAAATATACACCTATCCCTCGTTTTACACGGTACTCAGTTCACACAATTTTGGCTTTGCACGGTCAAAAAATGCAACCAGTTTCGATTTACACGGTACTGACTGAGATTTCCTTTCTATGTACGTCTCAGTCAGTACCGTGTAAATCGAAACTGGTTGCATTTTTTGACCGTGCAAAGCCAAAATTGTGTGAACTGAGTACCGTGTAAATCGAGGGATAGGTGTATACTGCTCACAAAAAATAGGGGATATTTTATCGCTTCATATTCATTTTGAAATATCCCCTAATTTTTTGAGCAATGTATAATAATTTTAGTTAAATATCATTTTGTTTTTCCAATATACATGGACTATCAACAACCGACTTTTCAATAATTGACAATATTCTTATTTATCTGTTCTGCAAAGTTTCCAGGAAGCTGTGCAAGCAGTCTAACAGTGTGTTTTGTGACTTTGACGTCCTTTGGAGGGCTTCTCTAGTAGACTCGACATATTTCTCGTATTTGAATACAAGGTGTGGATTGTTCTGTCCATGAGGAAATGATTACAAAACCCTTGTACTTCGATTTCATTATTTTGAAATTTGGGATAATGTTCTTAGAATGAAATTTGTGCAATATTTGTATACGCAGAATCTATGTTATTTAAAATTGTTACTTTTCGAATATTTTTATTTAATTATTTTGATAATTATGCACTGTGCAACACTGTTGGGTTCTTCTTGGTCCGACATCATGAATACAATTAACTGGTAATGTGGAGGGGGCACGACTAAAATTAACAAGCTTGAACAGGTCTTTATTTGCTAATGAATGTTTGTTCTCACAAGCTGATTTGTGCTCAAATGGTTACTGAATTCTCGTTTATATTTGAACACCCTACCATTTAGAATTATTATTATTGGGGGGGTCAGAAAAATTTAGTTTCGGGGGGGGTAAGCACTGAGTCCTGTGAATAAGACTTCAATGCCTATATAAAAAATCCGCATAGGACATTTGCACACAATAATGATATTTGCATAAAGCATAAAGAACTATTAACTCTATGATAAGTAGTATGAAGTATAAATAATGATAATAAGTATATAATAGTATGAAGTCACTATTAATACGAAGACACTGGTAATATTGACTTTTTTGTTTACTGTATTTTCCGAATTTCTATAGAATGGAATGGCCGGTAGTCGAGTTAAATGATGATGAGGAAGATGAGGCAGATGAAATGCTTCATCAGGGTGTACCTCCTGTACAAGAAGGTAAATACTAATTTTTAATTTAATTACAAAATAATCATTTGCTACGTGGGAGGCCCTCTGTCCCGGCATCTGGAAAGTTAATTGCAGTAGCAGTGTCCGGGGAACGGCTAGCGTCTGCTGACAAGTGATCCGGGTCCCTTAGGCCCGGATCACTTGTCAGCAGACGCCAGATGGCCAGGGCAGAGAGCGAAAGGAAAAAATTGTTTGGCAACGACGAGAAGACAGAGTCGGTCGAGTTTCGAAAGCGTGCAGACGAAAAATTGTAAAGCTGGGAAATGCCGACTGGTAATAACGGCATTGGGCTCTGTGGATGCAGTTGAACAGGCATAGTAAGCTGTTGTTGTATTCTATGTAACTGAGTATATGTCCTTGTCCATCAAGCATGTTTGGAAGGTTCAATAAATATTTGTTATTTAAAGTAAAGGCTGAAGTTTGAACCAATTTATTGGGGAGGAGCCTCAGTATTGAGTCCCTGCAGTTGCGATAAAATCTTTGATTTTTGTTCCGAAAGACTCTTTCACCCGTCGCGTATTGCGATCGAACCGGAGGGACATTCCTAAGTGATCCCAATAGACCGACAAACGAAGAAGTAACATCACAGAGACCTAGTTAGTATCGGCATTACTTAGTGTGATCTAGTCTCCGTGTCCAAATCTCCTTCCAGATATCCATTCGTAGTCCATCAATCTCCAGATCCTGACCCATTGGAATATCGTCTCCAACACCTAGGGAAACACAGAGCACATATATTAGAAACAGTCAGTCACACCTCCCAAGAACGGGTTAGATGACATCCAGCCATGTCAATGTCAGAGGGTTAAGGGGCACCGATGAATTCCAGAGATGGAGCCCAACGGTGTCCGCACCCAGAAATGCGGAGTACAAGTCCACTCTAAGCAACACCCAGAAATGGGAATTGAAACAAAAAAAAAAGGGTTGGGAAGGCACTTGCCCTCGGATTATCCAATTCGCTCAAATATCTCGGGTCCATGACCTTCCTTATTCCTATCCTCTCACATTATCATTTCCTTTACCATTGACCATTAGTACATATGGTATGTCTCTTGGGACTTCAGTTCCCTTCAGAGACCAAGGCGCTACACCATGCCTTCCCCGGCACAGGAGACATTTCTGCCAAATCACCCACTTGGAGTTGCTACTCATTGGGTCTAACGCAACCGGCGAGAGACAAGCCTGAAGCGTCACAGAACTCTGTTAAAAACTAAAGAGCCACTATCCCCCTTTAGGAGGTCGATTGTTCTCAATTGTCTCCCTCCCAGCGTGCGACTGGAGGTCCAGGTTTACCCACTCGAGGTCTCTACCTACTTGGGGCTATCCCGACTGTTCAGAAGTCAACAGAGAAAATCAATCACCACCAGGGGGCAGCGACTTTCCTTAGAGCCTCCGTGTTATCATAAGGAAATCACCGTCCACTTCAATCGTCAATTACTTTATCAAACTCATACAACATCCTCCAATATCCACAAGGCTTGGGTTGGGTTGTTTTACCTCTGAGCGGCACTTTTTTGCACACCATGGGCTAAATGGCCAGGTCACATGGACCCCGAAGGCTCAGAGAAGGTTGGGGGGGGGGACCCACTGGAACAGCTGTTGAGAGATAGATGATAGCCTCCCGTCAAGGCCATCCAGCGTGTTCTTTAACGTGCACAGGGTATGGCTCTCCCACACACGGGGCCACGGCTTAACGTCCCATCCGATGGACGGTGGCCTTTCCAAGCCCATCGGTCTCCCCTACTGACCGTGGGCAGGGCGGGAAATTTTGCGGAGATAAAGCTCAACGCTGACCCAGCTGGGACTCGAACCTGGGAACTACAGATTACGAGCCTGGCGCGCTACCGACTGAGCCACCCCCCGCCCCGCCACAAGGCAATTATTGAGCCATTTACATATATGGTCTCTTGACCATAGAATTGGATTGTTACCTTCCCTTTGGATATCGGACAAAGTACTCATTTAGTTATCGGACAAAGAGCTGTCATCATTGAATAGATGCAGCGTAAGGGATAGAATGGACAGAGCATGCGTCAGAGAGAAGGCCCATCCGCTTATGGACGGTTGGCTCGGAGTCCCTTACTACCCGCTTTCTCCTTGATACACGTTTACAATTTATGCGGGTGGGTCCATATTTCACGGACCTCTTGAAACCTAGCTCCGCCAAGGTCTTGGCGGCACCACTGGTGGCCATTTTTCACAGGCTGCCAGTACTAGGTACCAATCACATAAGCTGTAGTATCGTTCAATAAAGTAACTCATCAGAGCTACTTGCTTACTATCAACGATAGTAAGACTTTTACTCGTCCTCAGAGCCGACGAGATTTTACGTTCAGCGTTCCCATAAAAACGCTCAACTATCAGAGGTAGGAGACTTTACGTTCAAGGAGCCACCCTTTCGGGTCGCTCACTCGCTCCCAGTTGCGAGATTCCACGTTTAAAAGGTGACTCATATGAGCCCCTTATTAATTTTTATTAGTCATTAAACGTTATTAAAGCAATCAATAAGATTAGAAGCAATTCATTGAATCACCAAATAATCGGTCATTCAATGAATTGCTTCTAATCTTATTGATTGTTTTAATAACGTAATGGAGCGACGTTCATTCAAATATTTTGCAACCAAATGCTGACGATGAATAATACAATGTACAGCGAGTACATTTGGTACTGCTTGTTTCAAATGCGCTATGAAACCCTTATGACGCCCTGTCATTGCTGGAGCACCATCAGTAGCAGCAGACAAAATATTGCAAATAAGAATTTCTTTCTCTTGAAAAAACTTTTGCATGGTATTTAATACAGATTCTCCCTTTGTATCAGATTCCAAATTTTTAGCAAATAATAACTCTTCATGAATTTTTTCTTCTTTTATAAATCGTACGTATGATAAGAGTAGAGCTTCGTTATTTGGTAGAGTTGATTCATCGAGTTGAATGGAAAATTTGCAAGTCTTTAAGTAATCACATAATGATATTTCAACTTCTTTTGCCATTTCATCTATTCTTCTTTGCACTGAATTATTACTGAGAGGAATTTTTTTGATGATATCTGACGGTGTCTTATGATGAACAGTTTTTAATATCTCTTTGACTGCCGGCAAAATTAATTCCTCGCCAATTGTGTGGTTTTCATGCTTTTGCGATTAACAATGAAACGTTATATGAGGCTCGTAGTCCATCATCATCTTGTTTAGAAGACGACGCAAAAAGGTTTGACATAGTTGGCTGTTTTAAATATTGCTTTTCCAGTTCTTGAAAATAGGATAAATCTTTGTTCTTCTTATCAGCATGCATTTTATTTAAATGCTCTTGTAGCCTAGAAGGTTTCATAGCTTCATTTGAAAAAACTTTTCGGCAAATTAAACACATAGGTAATGATTGGTTTGTAGGAGAGTACGTAAATCCATATTTCAAATACTCAATACTGTACTGCCGGCATTTCTTTTTAGATGTAGATTCAGACATTTTCAAATACAAATTAACTTCTCAACAGATTTATTGATAGAAGTCATTATAAACATTATTTTTATAACTAACACTTATCACTCACGACTATTTATCACGGCGAAGCACATAAAAATAATAAAACATTCCTAGAGCTATCGCTTTTATAGATTTCATTTTGTGCACGCATTAACTTGTGTGTTTACGATGCCGGCGCACTTGCTCCGTAAACAAGTCATTTCAAGCTCCCATATACTTGTCGAAACATGTTAAATTGCAAGAACCGCGTGTTTGCCTACCAACTTGCAATTACTTGTCACCGTCAATCTATTCTAAACTAAAACAAATTAGGTATAGGTATACCTAATGCTAATTTAAAAATGCTTATTAACGCGATAACAATAAGGTAAATTACATAGCTAGATAAAATATTTATTCATGAAAAAGGTATTTTCAAAGTATTTTATTATATTAAAAAATAATTATAAAAAAATATTAAATATAATTAATTTATTATTATTATATTATTATTGCATCAAGGTTGATTTGCCTATCAGGACGGACACACATGTCCAACATAATAAGCCTGATATAGTAGTGCATGGTAAGGTATTGAATGAGATTACAATTATTGAAGTAGGAATAACATCTCAGGATAACCTGCAGACAGTAGAGGTTGAAAAGAAGAGGAAGTATGATCTGCTGGCTAATGAGTTGAGCCTAATTCAAAAGTGTAATGTTAATATTATGCCTTATGTTCTGACGTGGGATGGTATTGTAACTACGTACCATAAAGCATACTCAAAGCGACTTGGAGTGGGAAAACATATTGAAGCTTATATCCAATCTGTGATCTTGAAGAGAACTTTTGAGAGCATCTCAGTCGACTTCAGACGTACAAGTACGCTAGTAGGCGGTAGCAGGGAACTTATTGTCCAAGCTGCAGTTGAAAAGCTGTACATGACGGATGAGGTAGTGGATGACCAGAATCACAGGACGACACCACAGAATAGAAGAGATAAAAAGGTTGTCACAGAAAATTCCATTAGATTTATTTATTTATTTGACCGCCCCTCTTGACTGCTTCAACGCCCCCCATTTGTCTCTGGATCCGCCACCGCCCCCATAGAAGGCTCCAGCGCCCACTGGTGGGCGGTATCGCTCCCGTTGGGAATCTATGGACTAGAGGTTGTTCACCTTGGAGACCTGCTGCGGATATGGATACTGTCCGGCACGAAAATCACACTTTCTCCCTGGGATTTTCAAGGGCCGACAAGAGCGCTCCAGACACCGCAAGAACCGCGGTGCTTTACTTCTCACCCATTTAAAGTTTGAGAATAGGTTGAGGTCGTTTCGGCCCCAAGGCCTCTAATCATTCGCTTTACCAAATGAGACTGATTCCCTCGAGCGCCAGCTATCCTGAGGGAAACTTCGGAGGGAACCAGCTACTAGATGGTTCGATTAGTCTTTCCCCCCTGTACCCAGATCTTTCGCCCCTATATATCAGCAGACATGCTAGTGATGCTCATCTTGCAAGAGACCAGATGGACAGATAAAGGTCAGATTCTTAAAAATAATCTTAAATTTCTCTTTTCAGGGAGTGACGACAATAAGTATCACCAAGGCGTGGGTCTGCTTCTCAGCAGACACGCTAGTGATGCTCTTCTAGGATATGAGTGCATTAATGAAAGGTTTCTTACAGCAAAATTTCCGACAAGCATTAAAGACTTGAATGTTATCTGCTGTTATGCCCCCACTGAGGATGCCGATGAGGATGAGAAGGATAGGTTTTATGGACAACTTCAGGATATTTTGGATTCTGTCAAGAAAGGTGATATTACCCTTGTTCTGGGTGACTTCAATGCCAAAGTTGGTACTGACTCTAACCTTTGGGGAGGAGTAATAGGCCCTTTTGGTATTGGTAGCTGCAATGGCAATGGGCAACGTCTCCTACAGGTAAGTAAACTCAATGGTTTCAGAATAACTAACACTTATTATAAACACCACGATATACATAAATACAAATGGGTTTCACCTGATGGGCTGCATAAGAATATGATTGGTTAAATATCAATTAACAGCAAATGGGCTAGTTCTGTGAGGAATACCAGGGCATATAGGGGAGCTGAAATTGGATCTGACCATTACCTTGTTAAAAGTGTCTTGCAACTTAAACTTAAAAGGTGTTGTGCTAGGGTTAAAAAATTTACCTTTAATACTGAAGCTCTGAAAGACCCAGTTATAGCTAAAGCTTACCATGATAGGTTACTTAGTCATTATGACAGTCATGGTTTGCTTAATACTGAAGTTGAGGAAGAATGGGGCCATTTTAAACAGGTTTTTTTGGAAACTAACAGTACTCATTTAGAGAAAAAGGAGCAGAGGAGACAGAATTATTTAAGTGATAAGGCACTTGAGCTTATTTCAGAAAGAAGGAACTGCAGGAATGTCCTTAATCAGTACAGTACCCTACTAGTCCTAATAGAAAGCATTACAAAGAACTTAATAAACGTGTAAAGGATCAGTTAGCTGCTGATAAGAATCTTTGGCTTGATGGCCTGGCTGACAAAGCCGAGGAAGCAGTTAGACAGCACAACAGCAGAGAGCTGTACCAGATAGTTAATGTTTTGTGTGGTAGAAAACGAACAGGTATACAGGGATTGAAGGATAAACAAGGTAAGGTTACAATAGAAAGTGAGGATTCTGTCATGGCTAGGTGGGCTGAGCATTTCAGTGATGTTCTAAACAATGTAGTTAGTTCTACTCCCATTGTTTGCAATGATGATAGATGCATTAGTGGCTTTAATGTTGGCCCTATAACACAATCTGAAGTTATTTTGGCTATTTCTAAACTTAAACTTCATAAATCCCCAGGGGTAGATGAAAGTACTACGGAAATACTTAGAGCAGGGAATGTTTCGGTTACCATTTGGATGACTGAAATTCTGAATATCTTTTATGATAAAGGCATGATTCCTAAGGATTTTACCAGAGCTATTATTATCCCTAGTTTCAAAAAAGGTGATAGCAGTTCTTGGGATAACTATAGGGGTATCAGCCTACTTTCTGTTCCAGGTAAAGGTTTTTGCAAGAATGTGCTTAATAGAATTAAGAATCTGGTTGACAGTCAATTGCTTGATGAGCAATGTGGATTCAGAAGTGGTAGGGGATGTGTGATCAGATATTTTCACTTAGGCAGATTCTTGAGAAATGTTTAGAGTTTCAGAAACCTTTGGTTGCATACTCTCTATTAAAATGAATTATGAATGATGTTTAGTAAATTAAATAATTTTTAGGTAAATGAATTTAATTTTTCAAATAATGTTTTGAATTTAATTTATATTTTATTTGCAGAATTTGTAGAATATCGTGGTATAATCTTGGCGGCAATAAAAAATGGTGGTGTCCATGGTGCAAGCATTAGTTCTATAAGAAACCTTTTATACTTTGACAATGATGTGCCCAACTGTTTAATACAAAACATTGTAGTGAACGTTCTTGAGGAACTAAAAGAAGATAATGTAATATACGTGGAATGTGGTATGGCATATTATGTCCAGTTCTGGCACAGAAGATCAACATGGATCATTGGTGTATTAGTTATTTTAGTGGTAGCTTTGAGCTATAATAATGTTTATTTGCTGCAAACTGTAAAACAACAACAAAACATCATAGAGTCACTTAGTGTACAACAGTCTAAATCATCTATTTTCACAAAAGTTAAAATATTTTTAATAAATGTGTGGGATAATGCTAGTGTTAATGTAGCTGCGAACATCGTAATGAATGTTTTGACACAAGTGTGGTATTGTATATCGTCATATGTGTTTTACTAAGAAAAAATCGATAGATATATTTGAATGAATTTAAATCTTAAATGCTAGTTGCATGATTTTGTGAAATTTCTTTTTCTAATATTAACTACGGTATCGCTACTAATATTTGCAAATCAAGAATATATTTTTAAAATCTTGTTCACTTCAAATTTACATGAAACTTGAGCAAATCAGCCAGTGCTAACATGGTGTGTTTTAATTTGACGTAAATAAGTCTCCAAGTTATTATATCATATTGTTAAAGCAGATTCGCATTTGCGAGTGTAAAATTAGGCAGTATCTGTTACTTATAGTGTTGTTTTTAAACACATGTAGAAGCAATAGAAAGACTACTGAAAGTTGTTTTCAGGTCATTATGATCAAGAATAAATGCCCAGATCATTGGTAAAATATGGGCTTATAATAAGTGTAAATAAGAAATCACACATGCATAATGCATATTTTTTTAATCCTCTAGTTAAGTTATAGTTAAGTTTTGAGCAACGACCTATGCCCTTGACCCACATGATTCAGTGAATAAAAAATAAAAGAAATTCGTTGTTATGTTTCCTTACGTCGATCTGATTGGAATTACAGAATCACACACAAGTGACTGCTAAATGTAACTGAAAAATAAAATAATCTGTGAAGTGAAAAATCCTGAAGTGAAAGAGATGTGTGGAAAGCTAGTGGCATCAATGGTTGAGAGGGTGGAAGAAGTAATTAAAGCTAAGGGGGATCACATTCACAATTAACTACACTATTAAACAAACAAGTATTTTAGTTGTGTCTTTGTTACTGCATTTACATGTTGTCCCAACTAATTTGCACAGTACTGTATCAACGGCACTGGTTCCTCGATTGCATCTCGTGAATTTTTGTCGGTCATTGAGAGTCAGGAGCACTTCATGGATGGCCAGCGGGAGATGCGTTGAGTGGCTTTGTGAGTCACTTCTCTTTATTGTAGGTGGGAGTGAGACTGGAGACGTCTCCACACATCCAGTGCCAGTAGGAGGAAGAGGTGATAGCACCCAAGATTGGAGTCACTGCACCGTGGCGGCATTTTGGTGTGAGTCCTACGATGGTTGTAAAAACTCCACATGATTGATGACCTTCGTGTCTTTCGACTTTGTGTCACGACTTCGTGTCACGTGATGACGACTTCGTGTAACGTGACACGAAGGTTGCCAGATTACTAATTTCTAAAAAAAATCGTTGCCAGATATTTTTCCTGAATTCTGTAATCAATCGGATATTTTTTTGAGCGACTGTACCGTAAACGAAAAAAAGTTTGAATGACACTGTTTAAAGTTAAAACCAAATCCTGCAATTCGAAGCGAAGGGCGTATTTAATTTTTAATACGTTCCAAAAACAAAGCATTCTTTCTAGAAGTGAATATTAACTACATAACTTGTGCATTATAAGGCATTTCACTTACAGTTTGAAGTTGGTTTTACGATGTCCGTGTAGCATTACTCCTTGTGCTACTCAGGTAAGGCTCAGCTTTCAGTCTGCCAATTTTCATGCCAATTTTACCAATTGTCGTCTAGAAAAAACGAAGATTACTTCTCAAGAAATAAACAATACACCTTAGCAGAAATTAAAATATGTAAAACATACGTGATAGAAGTTCACTCTATATCAATAATAATAGCCATGTGTCATCAATAATAATATCCACGTGTGTAAAAAAATCGATGCCAGATATTTTGCTGAATTCTGTAACCAACCATAGTGTTCGGATACTTTTTTGAGCGACTGTACAAGCAAACAATTTTTTTAACTCTCTAACCCTGGTAAATAAAAATTTGACTGTCCAATCGCACGAAATGCTGAATTCCTCTCGGGGTGTGATCTCCGAGTGGAGTCTTCTAAATGATTTTGAAGAAGAAAAATTCCCCGAGACCTTAAAGAGTCATTGCATCGCAGTGGGTGATTTTGCATCTTGCCTGCTTACCGATATCTAGGTAGGTTACCTTCACTGCGAGCCACATATTCTAAACCCTCTGCGTTGATTTCAGCGACAGTATTAGGTTCAAGGCTCGCATGGCTTGCTGAGGAAAACCCAACTGTCTCCTGCAATGCAGATCACTCTGATCCGGACTGCCCAGCTGAGATGGCAAACTGCTTGAAATGTAGTGGAGACCACCTGGCATTTACCCGCGCCTTTCCGAAGTGGAAAGAGGTTCAGAACTGTATAAAACATCTCATAATCAGCAATGAGAAAGAATTCTGCACCACTCACCATAGTACTTGGTAATGTTTCCTACACCAATGCCTTAACTGGAAAATCTTCAGTTTCAGCGACACAGTATACTAGAAATAAATCGGTGCTTTGGGTGCCTCTTGATTTCTAACTGGTCCCTCTGACCTGGTATGGTAACACCGGATCTGAAAATGCCCCTTTTTTCTCAGTTGTGCTGCTGCGAAATATAGCCCTCTTCACCAATCCGTACTTCTCCAGCGCCAATACATGTAATCGGACCTTTGACCTCAAAGAACCCAGCACATTCAAACGTCCGCATAATTTCTGATATCTAGAACTCAGAACAACCCTAGGCACCGATTTTTAAGCCCTATAACACCAGTAGATCGATATTCGACCTTTGACCTCGAAACACCTATCGCATCCAAAATTTCGTAACATTTCCGAGATCAATGACTCAATACCCACAGGAACCAATTGTTTAGCTCTCTAGCACAAATAAATCTAAATTTAACCTTAAAGGACCCTCCGGATCGAAAATTTCGTAACATTTCCGAGACCTACAACCGAAACACTCCCGACCAATTTTCGCGTTTCTAGCACTCGTAGATCGTGGTTTGACCTCTATGTGACCTCTATTTGACCTCGAGCACCCAATGATCCTTTTCAAGCCCATTGGTGTATCCGTTCTGACCAAGGGGCTGGGCGGAGGTTTAGCGGAGATTAATCTGAACGCTGGCACGGATTGGACTCGAGCCTGGGAAATGAAGATTATGAGTCTGATACTCTACCGATTGAACTAACTCCCACCTCAGATGTTTAGATGTATCCACAAAAGCCTCGTGAGGCCTCCTGTAAACCTTTAATTTAGTTACTTCCTCTGTCACACTTTGAAAAGAAATAAAATCTTGGATCCCGTGATCTTTAACGTGATTTTCAGAAATGTCGCGAGCATTAGTTTGCGACACTTTGCCGTAATGACTGAGTAATATTTCGTAAATCACATTCAGACACAAAACGTTTACGAGTTTGTTGTCATCTCTACCTTTAGTAGGGCCGCAGCAAACTCCTGCGTTGCATTTCTCAAGTCTTGGCCGTTGACTTCCAGTATTTGGTCTCCTTGCATCAGTCTGCCGTCTGACTCTGCTACTCCGCCCCTCACCTGGAAGAAGATCAAAAATTAGAGCGAAAATATTGGCTAAAAATAACTGCAATCTCATCGCTCTAGTTTGCTATTCTAAAGCAGGCCCATCTAATCCATGGCTCATGAATTGCACGCGACTCATTGCAAAACAAATTGAGGCTCGCGAAACATTTAATCTGACTAACTTCTTTCGATATTTTGACTAAACATTTTTAGGTGCATAACGATTTTGATAATTCCTCGTACAGTCTCTGAAATAAATATCCTAACACTATGGTTGATTACAGAATTCAGAAAAAATATTTGGCAACGATGTTTTTTAGAACTTAGTGATCTGGCAACCTTCGTGTCACGTGACCCGAAGGTTGCCAGATGTGTCACTAGGGGACACCATGCCCATCGGTGTCCCTTACTGACCGTGGGCAGGGCGGGGAATTTTGCGGAGATAAATCTTAACGCTGACCCAGCTGGGACTCGAACCTGGGAACTACAGATTAGGAGCCTGGCGCGCTACCGACTGAGCCACCCCCGCCCCCACTGCAGTAGTTCTCCATCTGTTCCTAACTAAATGTATTCATATATAAACGACTTCTTGCTATTATGCAACAACTTAGTTTTTTTGGGGAGAGATTAATTTTTATAAGTTATTTTCTTAACTTTACCACGCATTAACCAGTCTTTTAATATTGAGAAATTTCTAAGTGTTGAAAAGTTAACTACTCCCGATTGCATATTTAACTTTTTATTTATTTACTAGTTTGTAGTCCAGGCCAAAAGTTTGGCGCCAAACGTTTGTCCCTTGATGAGCCCATCGATAATTCATTCACAGTTTTCTACCGTTAAGTACTACTCCGGTCAGAACTGTAATACAACTGATAACGTACAACTGCATTCATAAGGTAGTCCCCAAAAATTTCGGAGATTTTCAGAGGGATCACTCCCAAACAATTAACCCAATAGGACTTGAACTAAGTGGGACCAGCCCACCAAAATTGGTACCTACCAGTGAAATATCCGCGGAATAGGTGGCGAGGGTGGCTTAATCGGTGATGCACCAGGCTCCTAATTCGCAGTTCCTGGGTTTGATTAATAATTTTATTAAAAAGGGGTTAATGTTTAATTAATAAGGGGTGTGATTGAATATTAATAATTGGGTGTGGTCAGTTATGAATATTAATAACTGGGCATGGATATTCATAAATATTAATAAATGTGCATGGCCAGTTATGAATATTAATAACTGGGCATGGATATTTATAAATATTAATAAATGGGCATGGCCAGTTATGAATATTAATAAGGGGGTGTGACTGGAAGAGACATAGTTGGAAGGGGCGTGATCAGTGAGGTCATAGGGGAAGCACTCTGCATGGGGGAATGAAGTGGGATTACACTATTGGAAAATCTTCAGAAACGTTAATTTGATATATGGATTTTTCAGTCATGCACAGTTGTATCAGAATAATGTGCCCACCTACCTAATAATGGGAATAACCACCCTTGGCCTGGGATGACAGCGGCGAGACGGTGTGGCATGGATGCAATGAGGCCCTGGAAGGTTGTCAGAGGCACATGTGCCCGTTTGGACTTCAGCAGAGCATCGAGATTCTGGAGCTGATGTGGTTGTCGGACCGCAGACAGAACCTGTCGATCCAAATGGTCCCACAAGTGCTCTACGGGATTGAGGTCGGGCGATTTCGCCAGCCAAGGGAGAACGGAGACATTGCTGTCGTGTTCCTGAAATCAGTCACGCACCAGATTAGCGACATAGCAGGGCGCATTGTGCTGTTGGTAGACACCATCACCACCAGGGTAAACGTTCAACATGAAGGGATGCATGTAGTCGGCGAGGATGGACAATTGTAGTCACTATATGGCAAGACCCGAAGCTCCGCTATACAGGACAGCAATACATCTTGTGGGAAATGCCATTTACCAAAAAAATGTGACTCAAACAGAAAAGCCTTTAATGAATATCATTTTGCTGTGGGACAGCAGAGAGAGGACCTGTCATTGTGAGCTTGACCATTGCTGATAGATCAGTGTAAGTCTGGGTTTTTAATCATTGAGATGCGTGGGAAGTCTTGTAGATATTTGAGCGCATGTCTAAATGGAAGTGCCAAACAGTAATAATAGTCTAAATGGGAGGCAAAACAGTTACGAAAATTTTGAATTTAGAAATAGAAAATGATAGGAAGAAGTACACTGGGGACGGGAGACTAAGGGCCTGTGCAGAGGAGACCACACAGGACCTTGTCTGCTGAGGGAGGGGAGAAGGCCAAAAGGCACACTTGGTCCTTGGGAGGGACAGAAATAAACTTGGGAGGAGTGATGCTGGTCGGGGCTCTCACCCCCAACCCCCACCACTCACCAAGGCAGTGGAGCAGGCCAGCCGAAAGCAGAGCAGTGTGGACCCAGGCACCCCTAAGTCCTCACTGAAGCACGTGACACGGCTAGTAGTAGACAAGATCAGAATGAGGTAAAGAAAGGTGGGTTATGGGGTCAACTTATTACATATTATATTATATACATTATAGCCAAGACATACATAACGCTGGCCATGTTATTGCGTAAAAAGGAAGGGTCAGAGAAAGATTTGAGGTATGGAGGATAGGCAATCTCCAGGGGCGAGGACCAAGGTTCTGTGTAGGAGAGCGAGGATGGACAATGTAATAACGTGTCGCAATCCCGGTGTTCCGCAATACAGAGACTGCACTACACCTTGAGGGAGTTGCCACGAAACCACAATCCACTAACCAGGGTACTTTCTATCTTAGATCTCCCTTGCTGCGGGAGAAGACCTGTGAAGCATTGCTTGTCATAGGAAGCCTGTCTGTTGAAACAATCATTGAGGTGCAGTGAGTGGGATCTTTTTGAATTTTGAAATTGCCATGCCTAGAATACGAAAAATCAGTCACTGATTTTTGTATGAAATATGGCCAAAATAAGTCAGATGGTATCTTTTGAATTTTGATGCCAAACTTTGAAAAATTTCTATCTTTTTGAGTCCACCGCAGCAGAGAAACCCAGGCTTGTTACACATTGGCATTCAGGGAACCCATTCAGTGGTACCAGAGGTGTCAGGTCAAACCAGGAAAACCCCCAGATATTCACACTGTCGGTCTGTACTTGGCTGAGAAGCATGTCCTGGTGTTGGTTCCTCATGTGTCTCACACCGTATCCGCTACTGCCCATCACTGATGATTATACGAAGAATCATCCCTAAAGCCTTTCTGAGGATCCACACATTCAATTATACGTCATCACAGCATTATTACGAAAATGCCCTAAAAACGCAAAATATTCAAATAAACACTGTTGCCTGAAACAAAGTTGGAAATATAACAATGACCTGATTGTTGAAAAAAGGTGTATATAAATCACATTTCAATTCTTCCATTCAGTTTTTTTCAACATCAATCGTTGAACTAACTATTCACCAACTGGTGCCGATGGTGAGGTGTCTACATACAGGGCTTACCTACAGTGGAAAAGCTCGCATTTTGCAGCCATATTTGACCTAGTCCTAGACCACAGACTGATTATGTGAACCGCTTTTTGGCTCTCGAAAGGTGGAGAGTCACACTCACAAGACACGAGCTTGGCATCGACCCCCAAAGTGTGGAGAGTTCAGACACCAGCCCAGATTGAAATATTGAGATCAGCCGCTGTTGTGTTTCGGGCACGACCCCATGGTGAGGAGAGTCCGGACTGATGATTTGTGAGTTGAGATTCGACCCCCGGGATGCCGTTAAGCCGTAGGGACCTATTTCCAATCCTTGTAGATTGACGACAAACTTGATGTGTGGGACTGGAAGCTCGAATCGCTCGTGAATGGTGAAGCGTGGCCCTGTCATGGTATGGCTCAGGTATGGAGATGCTGCATGAAATTATTTGGAATAAAATACTACTTTTTTTTTTCAATAAAGGATCATCATGATATTTTTTTAATGAAAATCCGTCTAATTTCTGTTAATTTAGATTATGCGTTGTTGTCAAGCGGTAAATTTCAGGGTTTCGACAACTTCTGTACAAAGCTTTAACAACTGAAAACAAAGCAAAAAAATATTAGGAAACCTGTGTTACACATAACCTGCAAAAATAATTTCTAAAGGTGACTAAATTGGAGAGGGAATGTATATCTGTCTGAATGATGTTTTGGGCTGTTTCTGCACAATCATGTTATTTGTTCCCCTATTTCTCCCCCCCTACCCCAGATCTTTTTTTACCGAGAGCCATTTGCTCAAATTATGACCGTTATACAGGATTCTCTTTATAGCCTGGATTTGGAAATGAATTTACAAGGCTATATGTTCAAGAATGATATTGAACATTCTGCATTTTCTTCATAGTTTATGCTGATTCGCAGGGTCATTATAAATGAATATCTATATTTTAAAATTGCATATTTTATTAAATGAAATTTGGAAACAAAATAGTTAAATTGTGTACAAATACCAAGAAATAGTGTAAATTACGATTTTTTTTTAATTTCTTCTTTTTTGCATATACGATATTTTAAATATACCTCCCCCGAAAAAGGAATTAAAATGTGAAATCCGGACTTCTTGGAAGCCACGGGATTAGTCTAACTCCACCAATCCAGTGATTTCGAAATTAGCTATTTAATACCTTTATATATGATACCTAGCACTATCATGTGATACTCAACGCAGAGCTCTAGTTATAAGGCCCATTGTTATCAGAGTTCACTCTAATTGTATTTAAAAACAAAGTTGCGTTTTTATTTTTGATCCCACTCAATGTAGTACTTTAATGTTCTCATTTTATTATATAAATTTAATCATATTAAAAATTAATTAATAATGTTTATTACTGAAGAACTATCTGCTAGTGGGGGAAAAATTAACCTCCCTGTTCTATAGACAGAAATATAATGGGTTTAATAACACTAAAGCGTTTGAAGAGCTCTAAACATGAGGTAACATAATTAAATTGGAATATGGACACCAGCGAAAATTGAATGCTTGTTTTTAAAAAAGTTTGAATTTTTTTCATTTTACGCTTTTACCTCCCTCTAAGAGTGAACTAAATTTGAACTAAAGGATGAATCGAAAAGTGTACAGTCGCTCAAAAAAAATATCCGAACACTATTTCTGATTACAGAATTCAGAAAAAATATCTGGCAAAGAATTTTTTAGAATTTAGTGATCAAGGTTGCCAGATCACTAATTTCTAAAAAATTCTTTGCCAGATATTTTTTCTGAATTCTGTAATCAGCCATAGTGTTCGGATATTTTTTTTTGAGCGACGGTACCCAGGAGGTCAGGACCCCTTCCTCGAAAATAGGTCGTTTTGTACGAAATCTGAAACTTGCCTACCTGCTCTGAAATACAAAACAGTTTTCTTCGAAATATTTTATTTCAGCCCCATAGTATATGTTGGACATTAAAAGCTGATTAAAAAACAACTGCGAGGTTTTATTCCATAAAGTATGTTATTTTAATCTCTCCTGTACGGTGGAATATTTTAGTAATCATAAGCAAGTCTTATTCTCAGACCCCCCCCCAAAACTAAATTCTCGGACTTCCCCCCCCCCGGAACTAAATACTTCCATGCGTTAAACCATTGTCTCAGAGTTAACAGACAGACAAGTTTGTTGGATTGTTCTACCTCTGAGCGGCACTTTTTTTTGCACACCATGGGCTTAATGGCCAGGTCACAAGGACCTGAAGGCTCAGAGAAGGTTGAGGGAGGGGACCCATGGAACAGTTGTTGGGAGACGGTAGCCTCCCATTAAGGCCATCCAGCGTGTTCTTTAACGTGCACAAGGTATGGCTCTCCCGCACACGGGGCCACGGTTTAACGTCCCATCCGATCGATGTCCCCTACTGACCGTGGACAGGGCGGAGAGTTTTCCGGAGATAAGTCTCAACGCTCACCCAGCTGGGATTCGAACCTGGGAACTGCAGATTATGAGCCTATCGCGATATCGACTGAGCCACCTCTGCCCCTAATTTGTTGGAAGAGTGCTGTAGTTACCTAGCCGCTATGACAAATTTTTGAATTAACCTTTTTGAAGAGACTATTTAATCACAAAGTGAAAAACGTGCATAAAACATATTCAATTGGTCAACACTTAAAAGTTTGCCTTTAGTTGTGTAGGCTTGCATGCTTTTTTCGTTAGTCTACTCTCTGCACATTCATCACAGAGACCTTTGTGGTCTCTGTGGTCTCTGTGATCTCTACATTGCCTTTGTGGGAACGAATAACGAAATAGATGATGACAATTTTAAACTCCCTACTGTTGATATGGTGACACTGCTTAAAAAGACTTCCCCATTTCTTATTAAAAATCTTCTTCTTTCAATTGAGAGACTATATAACAGAACAGGCGCCAACATGAATAGAAATCTCAGCTTCTTATTCAAACACATCATTAGCATAGTTATAAAAACTCCAGCGGTTCATTGTTGATTTCTGATTTACTCGATATTACAATATTTAATACCGTGATAAAAATATTATAGCAAAAATATATTTTTGACAAATTTCCCAATTTTGAAAAAACAGACCTCTGGTCGCACTAGATATACCCTTAATCATAATTTGGTCGAGCTTTGAAATATTCCCGAAAAAATATCTGACAAGTTTTTATTGCATTGTTCTTGTTCTGTATAGCTTGATGGCATTTCAGTCTCTTCAGTACTACCTGTACTTCGTGTATAAGAATCAGTAATGCATCCACAAAGGGGTAAACTTTGAGTTTTCCCTTGTATACGAGGACGTTCAAATATCAACGAGAATTTCAGTAAAAATTTCCCAACGAAATAGAATAATCCTACGTACTATTTTTCAACGTAGTGCCCGTTAATTGCATTGTATTCAAAACACAAAAGTGCCGCTCAGAGGTAATGCAAGTCAACTAACTCCGTTAACTGCAATGCACTTGTTTCAACCTTCTAGAAACTTCTTAATTCCAGTTTAAAAGAAGAATTTGGTTGCTTCTCAATCCAACTTTGCCCAGCTGCAATGATCTCATCATTGTCTTGGAATTTCTTGCCCCCGTAGAATTCCTTCAGCGGTCTAATCATTTGGAATTCGGATGGAGTCAAGTCGGAACTATTCGGTGGAAGAGGCTGGAGATCCCACTTCAGTCTCCGTCGCTAGAGCGGCGATGTGAGGACGAGCGTTGTCCTTGTGCTCCGGTGACAGAAGTTGCCAGTGGAACCAACCTTCCGCTCATTTTATTGAATTTCAGCTCGTTGTTCTCAATTTCTTCAACACTCTTTACACTAATTGCAGTCTCCTGTAAGAATTCACAAACGGTTAGCCGACGATCGTCTAGGATAAGTTCCTCAATTCTGAAAACATTGTCGGAAGTGTCAGCAATTCTTGGTCTCCGAGCGTGAGGTTCATTTTCGACGTGGCCTCCTTCCCTCAATGATTTGTCCCGACTGTACACCCTTCTCCGTGACAAACAATCTTCCCCAAACTGGACTCGAAGCCTGGTAAAGATTTCAAGAGGAATGACACCTTCTTTCTTGAGAAATTTGATAATTATGCACTGTGCAACACTGTTGGGTTCTTCTTGGTCCGACATCATGAATACAATTAACTGGTAATGTGGAGGGGGCACGACTAAAATTAACAAGCTTGAACAGGTCTTTATTTGCTAATGAATGCCTGTTCTCACAAGCTGATTTGTTCTCGAATGGTTACTGAATTCTCGTTTATATTTGAACACCCTACGTATTTTTTTTATCTATAAGCAATATAAATAGAAACATATGAACATACTGAGGGGGGGAAAAAGACAGTGATTTGAGTGAATTTTAAATGAAATGTATTTTATTAAATCATTGGTAAAATATTTTACAGCAAGATATGAATTTTTCTGAAATTTTTTCTTTGTATTATGCGTTTCTTCAAAATGCTTTCGATGGTCCTTCTGCAGTCCGACTAATGACTAGTTCTTGACTAGCTTTATGACTAATGACGAAGAAATGTTCTAATCAGCAAATACGATTTCCGTGTTTAGAGAAAAAATTGTGAGCGAATTGTAATAAAAGAAATTCATTTATAAGAGGCTCTTTTTCAAATCTAACATCAACATCTAAAATCAACAAATGAAGAATGGATGAACGGTTCATCACTTTCTTATGGCTTTCTAATGGGCTTCCTTATTGTAAGGTACTTGGGAGCTGTACAGCTGAAAAGAGAAGAGAAGAGTCACAAGTTTCATTTGGTTTAGAGCATGTTGGAAAATTAATCTAAATATAATTTATTTGCTGTATTTTGTCATGATTAGATTCTCGAGCAGTGGTAGCATAGCACACTCAAAAGACTAAAAATAGGCATTCAACGAAATATAGTGGCATTTCTTTTCTACACGCAGTGTTCTACAACCGCCAAGTCTCATGAATCACAAGGACGTGTTTTTAACCGTGCACAAATTATGATTGGTCTACTGAGCATTAATTGAAAACAATCTAAACCAGCTGTTCCCAATGGAATATTTACCCACACAACCCCAGCACTGTTGTGGGGAATATAGACTTTGAGGGAGAAATAAAAACGCGTTGTGTACAGTCGCTCAAAAAATATTCAATATTAACTTTCAATAAAATAAACTTTCAATCTTCGTGTCTCGTGACACGAAGGTTGCCAGATCACTAATTTCTAAAAACATTGTTGCGAGATATTTTTTCTGAATTCTGTAATCAACCGTAGTGTTCGGATATTTTTTTTCAGCGACTGTACATAGGGGTGAGCAATCCACCATAACACTGTGACAAACTCCATAGCCACAATTCCAGGTGGCGATACCAAATCATCGCTAAGTCAACTTTAAACACTCAGTACCTTAGAAGCGCACACTTGATTGTTTGATACTTGATGTTTATTCATTAAAGCGTACCGGTATAGAAATGGTGTAGTGACAAGGCACGTGTCTGTGCGGCTAAGGTCTCTACGTCTAAAAAGCATTCTTTTCTTGAAAAAAGCTTCTGAGAAGACTAGAAGAAAGGTGACTTTACCTTCTGTTCCATCGACGAAGGGAAGAGAAGGAATTCAAATAGTCAACCATAAACTGCGCCGCCAGGTCCAGAAGTACGGTACTGTGCGAATTAGTTGGGACAAGCGAATGAACGCTAAGTCCCTTCCGTTGCAGAGTCTAAACTGCTGCAAGTCTAAACTTGTTCGTAACCACCAAGGGTCATGTTTTGGGGATGTTTCGCTTCTGGGCCACAGACGCTTCACCCCATTGAAGGAATGATGGACAGCAAAAAGTGCATAGGCGTTCTGGAGGCGAAAATGGTCCCAACAGTGCAGAAGCTGTTTCCTAACGGCGATGGGGTATTTCAACAGGATCTGGCTCCATGCCACAATTCTAAGCTTGCTAAGAACTTCTTTACCCAGTAACATTTGAAGGTATTGGAGTGGCCAGGAAATTCACCCGATCTAAACCACATTGAAAATTTGTGGGCCATTATTAAAGCGCGCATGTCTAAGATGGATTGCACGACGAAAACCAAAATGATAGAAAGTGTCATAAAAGTGTGATACCACGTCCCTGAAGTGAAGGAGATGTGTGGAAAGCTAGTGGCATCAATGGTTGAGAGGGTGGAAGAAGTAATTAAAGCTAAGGGGGATCACATTCACTATTAACTACACTATTAAACAAATAAATATTTTAGTTGTGTCTTTGTTACTGCATTTTCCTATTGTCCCAACTAATTTGCACAGTACTGTATCAACGGCACTGGTTCCTCGATTGCATCTCGTGAATTTTTGTCGGTCACTGAGAGTCAGGAGCACTTCATGGATGGCCAGCGGGAGATGCGTTGAGTGGCTTTGTGAGTCACTTCTCTTTATTGTAGGTGGGAGTGAGACTGGAGACGTCTCCACACGTCCAGTGCCAGTAGGAGGAAGAGGTGATAGCACCCAAGATTGGAGTCACTGCACCGTGGCGGCATTTTGGTGTGAGTCCTACGATGGTTGTAAAAAACTCCACATGATTGATGACCTTCGTGTCTTTCGACTTTGTGTCACGTGATGACGACTTCGTGTAACGTGACACGAAGGTTGCCAGATTACTAATTTCTAAAAAAAATCGTTGCCAGATATTTTTCCTGAATTCTGTAATCAATCGGATATTTTTTTGAGCGACTGTACCGTAAACGAAAAAAAGTTTGAATGACACTGTTTAAAGTTAAAACCAAATCCTGCAATTCGAAGCGAAGGGCGTATTTAATTTTTAATACGTTCCAAAAACAAAGCATTCTTTCTAGAAGTGAATATTAACTACATAACTTGTGCATTATAAGGCATTTCACTTACAGTTTGAAGTTGGTTTTACGATGTCCGTGTAGCATTACTCCTTGTGCTACTCAGGTAAGGCTCAGCTTTCAGTCTGCCAATTTTCATGCCAATTTTACCAATTGTCGTCTAGAAAAAACGAAGATTACTTCTCAAGAAATAAACAATACACCTTAGCAGAAATTAAAATATGTAAAACATACGTGATAGAAGTTCACTCTATATCAATAATAATAGCCATGTGTCATCAATAATAATATCCACGTGTGTAAAAAAATCGATGCCAGATATTTTGCTGAATTCTGTAACCAACCATAGTGTTCGGATACTTTTTTGAGCGACTGTACAAGCAAACAATTTTTTTAACTCTCTAACCCTGGTAAATAAAAATTTGACTGTCCAATCGCACGAAATGCTGAATTCCTCTCGGGGTGTGATCTCCGAGTGGAGTCTTCTAAATGATTTTGAAGAAGAAAAATTCCCCGAGACCTTAAAGAGTCATTGCATCGCAGTGGGTGATTTTGCATCTTGCCTGCTTACCGATATCTAGGTAGGTTACCTTCACTGCGAGCCACATATTCTAAACCCTCTGCGTTGATTTCAGCGACAGTATTAGGTTCAAGGCTCGCATGGCTTGCTGAGGAAAACCCAACTGTCTCCTGCAATGCAGATCACTCTGATCCGGACTGCCCAGCTGAGATGGCAAACTGCTTGAAATGTAGTGGAGACCACCTGGCATTTACCCGCGCCTTTCCGAAGTGGAAAGAGGTTCAGAACTGTATAAAACATCTCATAATCAGCAATGAGAAAGAATTCTGCACCACTCACCATAGTACTTGGTAATGTTTCCTACACCAATGCCTTAACTGGAAAATCTTCAGTTTCAGCGACACAGTATACTAGAAATAAATCGGTGCTTTGGGTGCCTCTTGATTTCTAACTGGTCCCTCTGACCTGGTATGGTAACACCGGATCTGAAAATGCCCCTTTTTTCTCAGTTGTGCTGCTGCGAAATATAGCCCTCTTCACCAATCCGTACTTCTCCAGCGCCAATACATGTAATCGGACCTTTGACCTCAAAGAACCCAGCACATTCAAACGTCCGCATAATTTCTGATATCTAGAACTCAGAACAACCCTAGGCACCGATTTTTAAGCCCTATAACACCAGTAGATCGATATTCGACCTTTGACCTCGAAACACCTATCGCATCCAAAATTTCGTAACATTTCCGAGATCAATGACTCAATACCCACAGGAACCAATTGTTTAGCTCTCTAGCACAAATAAATCTAAATTTAACCTTAAAGGACCCTCCGGATCGAAAATTTCGTAACATTTCCGAGACCTACAACCGAAACACTCCCGACCAATTTTCGCGTTTCTAGCACTCGTAGATCGTGGTTTGACCTCTATGTGACCTCTATTTGACCTCGAGCACCCAATGATCCTTTTCAAGCCCATTGGTGTATCCGTTCTGACCAAGGGGCTGGGCGGAGGTTTAGCGGAGATTAATCTGAACGCTGGCACGGATTGGACTCGAGCCTGGGAAATGAAGATTATGAGTCTGATACTCTACCGATTGAACTAACTCCCACCTCAGATGTTTAGATGTATCCACAAAAGCCTCGTGAGGCCTCCTGTAAACCTTTAATTTAGTTACTTCCTCTGTCACACTTTGAAAAGAAATAAAATCTTGGATCCCGTGATCTTTAACGTGATTTTCAGAAATGTCGCGAGCATTAGTTTGCGACACTTTGCCGTAATGACTGAGTAATATTTCGTAAATCACATTCAGACACAAAACGTTTACGAGTTTGTTGTCATCTCTACCTTTAGTAGGGCCGCAGCAAACTCCTGCGTTGCATTTCTCAAGTCTTGGCCGTTGACTTCCAGTATTTGGTCTCCTTGCATCAGTCTGCCGTCTGACTCTGCTACTCCGCCCCTCACCTGGAAGAAGATCAAAAATTAGAGCGAAAATATTGGCTAAAAATAATTGCAATCTCATCGCTCTAGTTTGCTATTCTAAAGCAGGCCCATCCAATCCATGGCTCATGAATTGCACGCGACTCATTGCAAAAGAAATTGAGGCTCGCGAAACATTTAATCTGACTAACTTCTTTCGATAATTTGACTAAACATTTTTAGGTGCATAACGATTTTGATAATTCCTCGTACAGTCTCTGAAATAAATATCCTAACACTATGGTTGATTACAGAATTCAGAAAAAATATTTGGCAACGATGTTTTTTAGAACTTAGTGATCTGGCAACCTTCGTGTCACGTGACCCGAAGGTTGCCAGATGTGTCACTAGGGGACACCATGCCCATCGGTGTCCCTTACTGACCGTGGGCAGGGCGTGGAATTTTGCGGAGATAAATCTTAACGCTGAACCAGCTGGGACTCGAACCTGGGAACTACAGATTAGGAGCCTGGCGCGCTACCGACTGAGCCACCCCTGCCCCCACTGCAGTAGTTCTCCATCTGCTGCGAAATATAGCCCTCTAAAACCTACTAACCTGTAAAACCTACTAACCTACTAACCTGTTCCTAACTAAATGTATTCATATATAAACGACTTCTTGCTATTATGCAACAACTTAGTTTTTTTGGGGAGAGATTAATTTTTATAAGTTATTTTCTTAACTTTACCACGCATTAACCAGTCTTTTAATATTGAGAAATTTCTAAGTGTTGAAAAGTTAACTACTCCCGATTGCATATTTAACTTTTTATTTATTTACTAGTTTGTAGTCCAGGCCAAAAGTTTGGCGCCAAACGTTTGTCCCTTGATGAGCCCATCGATAATTCATTCACAGTTTTCTACCGTTAAGTACTACTCCGGTCAGAACTGTAATACAACTGATAACGTACAACTGCATTCATAAGGTAGTCCCCAAAAATTTCGGAGATTTTCAGAGGGATCACTCCCAAACAATTAACCCAATAGGACTTGAACTAAGTGGGACCAGCCCACCAAAATTGGTACCTACCAGTGAAATATCCGCGGAATAGGTGGCGAGGGTGGCGAGGGTGGCTTAATCGGTGATGCACCAGGCTCCTAATTCGCAGTTCCTGGGTTTGATTAATAATTTTATTAAAAAGGGGTTAATGTTTAATTAATAAGGGGTGTGATTGAATATTAATAATTGGGTGTGGTCAGTTATAAATATTAATAACTGGGCATGGATATTTATAAATATTAATAAATGTGCATGGCCAGTTATGAATATTAATAACTGGGCATGGATATTTATAAATATTAATAAATGGGCATGGCCAGTTATGAATATTAATAAGGGGGTGTGACTGGAAGAGACATAGTTGGAAGGGGCGTGATCAGTGAGGTCATAGGGGAAGCACTCTGCATGGGGGAATGAAGTGGGATTACACTATTGGAAAATCTTCAGAAACGTTAATTTGATATATGGATTTTTCAGTCATGCACAGTTGTATCAGAATAATGTGCCCACCTACCTAATAATGGGAATAACCACCCTTGGCCTGGGATGACAGCGGCGAGACGGTGTGGCATGGATGCAATGAGGCCCTGGAAGGTTGTCAGAGGCACATGTGCCCGTTTGGACTTCAGCAGAGCATCGAGATTCTGGAGCTGATGTGGTTGTCGGACCGCAGACAGAACCTGTCGATCCAAATGGTCCCACAAGTGCTCTACGGGATTGAGGTCGGGCGATTTCGCCAGCCAAGGGAGAACGGAGACATTGCTGTCGTGTTCCTGAAATCAGTCACGCACCAGATTAGCGACATAGCAGGGCGCATTGTGCTGTTGGTAGACACCATCACCACCAGGGTAAACGTTCAACATGAAGGGATGCATGTAGTCGGCGAGGATGGACAATTGTAGTCACTATATGGCAAGACCCGAAGCTCCGCTATACAGGACAGCAATACATCTTGTGGGAAATGCCATTTACCAAAAAAATGTGACTCAAACAGAAAAGCCTTTAATGAATATCATTTTGCTGTGGGACAGCAGAGAGAGGACCTGTCATTGTGAGCTTGACCATTGCTGATAGATCAGTGTAAGTCTGGGTTTTTAATCATTGAGATGCGTGGGAAGTCTTGTAGATATTTGAGCGCATGTCTAAATGGAAGTGCCAAACAGTAATAATAGTCTAAATGGGAGGCCAAACAGTTACGAAAATTTTGAATTTAGAAATAGAAAATGATAGGAAGAAGTACACTGGGGACGGGAGACTAAGGGCCTGTGCAGAGGAGACCACACAGGACCTTGTCTGCTGAGGGAGGGGAGAAGGCCAAAAGGCACACTTGGTCCTTGGGAGGGACAGAAATAAACTTGGGAGGAGTGATGCTGGTCGGGGCTCTCACCCCCAACCCCCACCACTCACCAAGGCAGTGGAGCAGGCCAGCCGAAAGCAGAGCAGTGTGGACCCAGGCACCCCTAAGTCCTCACTGAAGCACGTGACACGGCTACTAGTAGTAGACAAGATCAGAATGAGGTAAAGAAAGGTGGGTTATGGGGTCAACTTATTACATATTATATTATATACATTATAGCCAAGACATACATAACGCTGGCCATGTTATTGTATAAAAAGGAAGGGTCAGAGAAAGGGTTGAGGTATGGAGGATAGGCAATCTTCAGGGGCGAGGACCAAGGTTCTGTGTAGGAGAGCGAGGATGGACAATGTAATAACGTGTCGCAATCCCGGTGTTCCGCAATACAGAGACTGCACTACACCTTGAGGGAGTTGCCACGAAACCACAATCCACTAACCAGGGTACTTTCTATCTTAGATCTCCCTTGCTGCGGGAGAAGACCTGTGAAGCATTGCTTATCATAGGAAGCCTGTCTGTTGAAACAATCATTGAGGTGCAGTGAGTGGGATCTTTTTGAATTTTGAAATTGCCATGCCTAGAATACGAAAAATCAGTCACTGATTTTTGTATGAAATATGGCCAAAATAAGTCAGATGGTATCTTTTGAATTTTGATGCCAAACTTTGAAAAATTTCTATCTTTTTGAGTCCACCGCAGCAGAGACACCCAGGCTTGTTACACATTGGCATTCAGGGAACCCATCCAGTGGTACCAGAGGTGTCAGGTCAACCCAGGAAAACCCCCAGATATTCACACTGCCGGTCTGTACTTGGATGAGAAGCATGTCCTGGTGTTGGTTCTTCATGTGTCTCACACCGTATCCGCTACTGCCCATCACTGATGATTATACGAAGAATCATCCCTAAAGCCTTTCTGAGGATCCACACATTCAATTATACGTCATCACAGCATTATTACGAAAATGCCCTAAAAACGCAAAATATTCAAATAAACATTGTTGCCTGAAACAAAGTTGGAAATATAACAATGACCTGATTGTTGAAAAAAGGTGTATATAAATCACATTTCAATTCTTCCATTCAGTTTTTTTCAACATCAATCGTTGAACTAACTATTCACCAACTGGTGCCGATGGTGAGGTGTCTACATACAGGGCTTACCTACAGTGGAAAAGCTCGCATTTTGCAGCCATATTTGACCTAGTCCTAGACCACAGACTGATTATGTGAACCGCTTTTTGGCTCTCGAAAGGTGGAGAGTCACACTCACAAGACACGAGCTTGGCATCGACCCCCAAAGTGTGGAGAGTTCAGACACCAGCCCAGATTGAAATATTGAGATCAGCCGCTGTTGTGTTTCGGGCACGACCCCATGGTGAGGAGAGTCCGGACTGATGATTTGTGAGTTGAGATTCGACCCCCGGGATGCCGTTAAGCCGTAGGGACCTATTTCCAATCCTTATAGATTGACGACAAACTTGATGTGTGGGACTGGAAGCTCGAATCGCTCGTGAATGGTGAAGCGTGGCCCTGTCATGGTATGGCTCAGGTATGGAGATGCTGCATGAAATTATTTGGAATAAAATACTACTTTTTTTTTCAATAAACGATCATCATGATATTTTTTTAATGAAAATCCGTCTATTTTCTGTTTAATTTAAATTATGCGTTGTTGTCAAGCGGTAAATTTCAGGGTTTCGACAACTTCTGTACAAAGCATTAACAACTGAAATCAAAGCAAAAAATATTAGGCAACCTGTGTTACACATAACCTGCAAAAATAATTTCTAAAGGTGACTAAATTGGAGAGGGAATGTATATCTGTCTGAATGATGTTTTGGGCTGTTTCTGCACAATCATGTTATTTGTTCCCCTATTTCTCCCCCCCTACCCCAGATCTTTTTTTACCGAGAGCCATTTGCTCAAATTATGACCGTTATACAGGATTCTCTTTATAGCCTGGATTTGGAAATGAATTTACAAGGCTATATGTTCAAGAATGCTATTGAACATTCTGCATTTTCTTCATAGTTTATGCTGATTCGCAGGGTCATTATAAATGAATATCTATATTTTTAAATTGCATATTTTATTAAATGAAATTTGGAAACAAAATAGTTAAATTGTGTACAAATACCAAGAAATAGTGTAAATTACGATTTTTTTTTAATTTCTTCTTTTTTGCATATACGATATTTTAAATATACCTCCCCCGAAAAAGGAATTAAAATGTGAAATCCGGACTTCTTGGAAGCCACGGGATTAGTCTAACTCCACCAATCCAGTGATTTCGAAATTAGCTATTTAATACCTTTATATATGATACCTAGCACTATCATGTGATACTCAACGCAGAGCTCTAGTTATAAGGCCCATTGTTATCAGAGTTCACTCTAATTGTATTTAAAAACAAAGTTGCGTTTTTATTTTTGATCCCACTCAATGTAGTACTTTAATGTTCTCATTTTATTATATAAATTTAATCATATTAAAAATTAATTAATAATGTTTATTACTGAAGAACTATCTGCTAGTGGGGGAAAAATTAACCTCCCTGTTCTATAGACAGAAATATAATGGGTTTAATAACACTAAAGCGTTTGAAGAGCTCTAAACATGAGGTAACATAATTAAATTGGAATATGGACACCAGCGAAAATTGAATGCTTGTTTTTAAAAAAGTTTGAATTTTTTTCATTTTACGCTTTTACCTCCCTCTAAGAGTGAACTAAATTTGAACTAAAGGATGAATCGAAAAGTGTACAGTCGCTCAAAAAAAATATCCGAACACTATTTCTGATTACAGAATTCAGAAAAAATATCTGGCAAAGAATTTTTTAGAATTTAGTGATCAAGGTTGCCAGATCACTAATTTCTAAAAAATTCTTTGCCAGATATTTTTTCTGAATTCTGTAATCAGCCATAGTGTTCGGATATTTTTTTTTGAGCGACGGTACCCAGGAGGTCAGGACCCCTTCCTCGAAAATAGGTCGTTTTGTACGAAATCTGAAACTTGCCTACCTGCTCTGAAATACAAAACAGTTTTCTTCGAAATATTTTATTTCAGCCCCATAGTATATGTTGGACATTAAAAGCTGATTAAAAAACAACTGCGAGGTTTTATTCCATAAAGTATGTTATTTTAATCTCTCCTGTACGGTGGAATATTTTAGTAATCATAAGCAAGTCTTATTCTCAGACCCCCCCCCAAACTAAATTCTCGGACTTCCCCCCCCCCCCCCGGAACTAAATACTTCCATGCGTTAAACCATTGTCTCAGAGTTAACAGACAGACAAGTTTGTTGGATTGTTCTACCTCTGAGCGGCACTTTTTTTTGCACACCATGGGCTTAATGGCCAGGTCACAAGGACCTGAAGGCTCAGAGAAGGTTGAGGGAGGGGACCCATGGAACAGTTGTTGGGAGACGGTAGCCTCCCATTAAGGCCATCCAGCGTGTTCTTTAACGTGCACAAGGTATGGCTCTCCCGCACACGGGGCCACGGTTTAACGTCCCATCCGATCGATGTCCCCTACTGACCGTGGACAGGGCGGAGAGTTTTCCGGAGATAAGTCTCAACGCTCACCCAGCTGGGATTCGAACCTGGGAACTGCAGATTATGAGCCTATCGCGATATCGACTGAGCCACCTCTGCCCCTAATTTGTTGGAAGAGTGCTGTAGTTACCTAGCCGCTATGACAAATTTTTGAATTAACCTTTTTGAAGAGACTATTTAATCACAAAGTGAAAAACGTGCATAAAACATATTCAATTGGTCAACACTTAAAAGTTTGCCTTTAGTTGTGTAGGCTTGCATGCTTTTTTCGTTAGTCTACTCTCTGCACATTCATCACAGAGAATATGATCTCTACATTGCCTTTGTGGGAACGAATAACGAAATAGATGATGACAATTTTAAACTCCCTACTGTTGATATGGTGACACTGCTTAAAAAGACTTCCCCATTTCTTATTAAAAATCTTCTTGTTTCAATTGAGAGACTATATAACAGAACAGGCGCCAACATGAATAGAAATCTCAGCTTCTTATTCAAACACATCATTAGCATAGTTATAAAAACTCCAGCGGTTCATTGTTGATTTCTGATTTACTCGATATTACGATATTTAATACCGTGATAAAAATATTATAGCAAAAATATATTTTTGACAAATTTCCCAATTTTGAAAAACCAGACCTCTGGTCGCACTAGATATACCCTTAATCATAATTTGGTCGAGCTTTGAAATATTCCCGAAAAAATATCTGACAAGTTTTTATTGCATTGCTCTTATTCTGTATAGCTTGATGGCATTTCAGTCTCTTCAGTACTACCTGTACTTCGTGTATAAGAATCAGTAATGCATCCACAAAGGGGTAAACTTTGAGTTTTCCCTTGTGTACGAGGACGTTCAAATATCAACGAGAATTTCAGTAAAAATTTCCCAACGAAATAGAATAATCCTACGTACTACTTTTCAACGTAGTGCCCGTTAATTGCATTGTATTCAAAACACAAAAGTGCCGCTCAGAGGTATTGCAACCCAACTAACTCCGTTAACTGCAATGCACTTGTTTCAACCTTCTAGAAACTTCTTAATTCCAGTTTAAAAGAAGAATTTGGTTGCTTCTCAATCCAACTTTGCCCAGCTGCAATGATCTCATCATTGTCTTGGAATTTCTTGCCCCCGTAGAATTCCTTCAGCGGTCTAATCATTTGGAATTCGGATGGAGTCAAGTCGGAACTATTCGGTGGAAGAGGCTGGAGATCCCACTTCAGTCTCCGTCGCTAGAGCGGCGATGTGAGGACGAGCGTTGTTCTTGTGCTCCGGTGACAGAAGTTGACAGTGGAACCAACCTTCCGCTCATTTTATTGAATTTCAGCTCGTTGTTCTCAATTTCTTCAACACTCTTTACACTAATTGCAGTCTCCTATAAGAATTCACAAACGGTTAGCCGACGATCGTCTAGGATAAGTTCCTCAATTCTGAAAACATTGTCGGAAGTGTCAGCAATTCTTGGTCTCCGAGCGTGAGGTTCATTTTCGACGTGGCCTCCTTCCCTCAATGATTTGTCCCGACTGTACACCCTTCTCCGTGACAAACAATCTTCCCCAAACTGGACTCGAAGCCTGGTAAAGATTTCAAGAGGAATGACACCTTCTTTCTTGAGAAATTTGATAATTATGCACTGTGCAACACTGTTGGGTTCTTCTTGGTCCGACATCATGAATACAATTAACTGGTAATGTGGAGGGGGCACGACTAAAATTAACAAGCTTGAACAGGTCTTTATTTGCTAATGAATGCCTGTTCTCACAAGCTGATTTGTTCTCGAATGGTTACTGAATTCTCGTTTATATTTGAACACCCTACGTATTTTTTTTTTATCTATAAGCAATATAAATATAAACATATGAACATACTGAGGGGGGAAAAAGACAGTGATTTGAGTTAATTTTCAATTAAATGTATTTTATTAAATCATTGGTAAAATATTTTACAGCAAGATATGAATTTTTCTGAAATTTTTTCTTTGTATTATGCGTTTCTTCAAAATGCTTTCGATGGTCCTTCTGCAGTCCGACTAATGACTAGTTCTTGACTAGCTTTATGACTAATGACGAAGAAATGTTCTAATCAGCAAATACGATTTCCGTGTTTAGAGAAAAAATTGTGAGCGAATTGTAATAAAAGAAATTCATTTATAAGAGGCTCTTTTTCAAATCTAACATCAACATCTAAAATCAACGAATGAAGAATGGATGAACGGTTCATCACTTTCTTATGGCTTTCTAATGGGCTTCCTTATTGTAAGGTACTTGGGTGCTGTACAGCTGAAAAGAGAAGAGAAGAGTCACAAGTTTCATTTGGTTTAGAGCATGTTGGAAAATTAATCTAAATATAATTTATTTGCTGTATTTTGTCATGATTAGATTCTCGAGCAGTAGTAGCATAGCACACTCATAAGACTAAAAATAGGCATTCAATGAAATATAGTGGCATTTCTTTTCTACACACAGTGTTCTAAAACCGCCAAGTCTCATGAATCACAAGGACGTGTTTTTAACCGTGCACAAATTATGATTGGTCTACTGAGCATTAATTGAAAACAATCTAAACCGGCTGTTCCCAATGGAATATTTACCCACACAACCCCAGCACTGTTGTGGGGAATATCGACTTTGAGGGAGAAATAAAAACGCGTTGTGTACAGTCGCTCAAAAAATATTCAATATTAACTTTCAATAAAATAAACTTTCAATCTTCGTGTCTCGTGACACGAAGGTTGCCAGATCACTAATTTCTAAAAACATTGTTGCGAGATATTTTTTCTGAATTCTGTAATCAACCGTAGTGTTCGGATATTTTTTTTCAGCGACTGTACATAGGGGTGAGCAATCCACCATAACACTGTGACAAACTCCATAGCCACAATTCCAGGTGGCGATACCAAATCATCGCTAAGTCAACTTTAAACACTCAGTACCTTAGAAGCGCACACTTGATTGTTTGAAACTTGATGTTTATTCATTAAAGCTTACCGGTATAGAAATGGTGTAGTGACACGGCACGTGTCTGTGCGGCTAAGGTCTCTACATCTAAAAAGCATTCTTTTCTTGAAAAAAGCTTCTGAGAAGACTAGAAGAAAGGTGACTTTACCTTCTGTTCCATTGACGAAGGGAAGAGAAGGAATTCAAATAGTCAACCATAAACTGCGCCGCCAGGTCCAGAAGTACGGTACTGTGCGAATTAGTTGGGACAAGCGAAGGAACGCTAATTCCCTTCCGCTGCAGAGTCTAAACTGCTGCAAGTCTAAACTTGTTCGTAACCACCAAGGGTCATGTTTTGGGGATGTTTCGCTTCTGGGCCACAGACGCTTCACCCCATTGAAGGAATGATGGACAGCAAAAAGTACATAGGCGTTCTGGAGGCGAAAATGGTCCCAACCCTGCAGAAGCTGTTTCCTAACGGCGATGGGGTATTTCAACAGGATCTGGCTCCATGCCACAATTCTAAGCTTGCTAAGAACTTCTTTACCCAGCAACATTTGAAGGTATTGGAGTGGCCAGGAAATTCACCCGATCTAAACCCCATTGAAAATTTGTGGCCATTATTAAAGCGCGCATGTCTAAGATGGATTGCACGACGAAAACCAAAATGATAGAAAGTGTCATGAAAGTGTGATACCACGACCCTGAAGTGAAGGAGATGTGTGGAAAGCTAGTGGCATCAATGGTTGAGAGGGTGGAAGAAGTAATTAAAGCTAAGGGGGGTCACATTCACTATTAACTACACTATTAAACAAATAAATATTTTAGTTGTGTCTTTGTTACTGCATTTTCCTATTGTCCCAACTAATTTGCACAGTACTGTATCAACGGCACTGGTTCCTCGATTGCATCTCGTGAATTTTTGTCGGTCACTGAGAGTCAGGAGCACTTCATGGATGGCCAGCGGGAGATGCGTTGAGTGGCTTTGTGAGTCACTTCTCTTTATTGTAGGTGGGAGTGAGACTGGAGACGTCTCCACACGTCCAGTGCCAGTAGGAGGAAGAGGTGATAGCACCCAAGATTGGAGTCACTGCACCGTGGCGGCATTTTGGTGTGAGTCCTACGATGGTTGTAAAAAACTCCACATGATTGATGACCTTCGTGTCTTTCGACTTTGTGTCACGTGATGACGACTTCGTGTAACGTGACACGAAGGTTGCCAGATTACTAATTTCTAAAAAAAATCGTTGCCAGATATTTTTCCTGAATTCTGTAATCAATCGGATATTTTTTTGAGCGACTGTACCGTAAACGAAAAAAAGTTTGAATGACACTGTTTAAAGTTAAAACCAAATCCTGCAATTCGAAGCGAAGGGCGTATTTAATTTTTAATACGTTCCAAAAACAAAGCATTCTTTCTAGAAGTGAATATTAACTACATAACTTGTGCATTATAAGGCATTTCACTTACAGTTTGAAGTTGGTTTTACGATGTCCGTGTAGCATTACTCCTTGTGCTACTCAGGTAAGGCTCAGCTTTCAGTCTGCCAATTTTCATGCCAATTTTACCAATTGTCGTCTAGAAAAAACGAAGATTACTTCTCAAGAAATAAACAATACACCTTAGCAGAAATTAAAATATGTAAAACATACGTGATAGAAGTTCACTCTATATGACTAATAATAGCTATGTGTCAACCTTCGTGGCACGTGACACGAAGGTTGTCAGATCACTAATTTCTAAAAAAATCGATGCCAGATATTTTTCTGAATTCTGTAACCAACCATAGTGTTCGGATACTTTTTTGAGCGACTGTACAAGCAAACAATTTTTTAACTCTCTAACCCTGGTAAATAAATATTTTACTGTCCAATCGCACGAAATGCTGAATTCCTCTCGGTGTGTGATCTCCGAGTGGAGTCTTCTAAGTGATTTTGAAGAAGAAAAATTCCCCGAGACCTTAAAGAGTCATTGCATCCCAGTGGGTGATTTTGCACCTTGCCTGCTTACCGATATCTAGGTAGGTTACCTTCACTGCGAGCCACATATTCTAAACCCTCTGCGTTGATTTCAGCGACAGTAATAGGTTCAAGGCTCGCATGGCTTGCTGAGGAAAACCCAACTGTGCCCTGCAATGCAGATCACTCTGATCCGGACTGCCCAGCTGAGATGGCAAACTGCTTGAACTGTAGTGGAGACCACCCGGCATTTACCCGCGCCTTTCCGAAGTGGAAAGAGGTTCAGAACTGCATAAAACATCTCATAATCAGCAACGAGAAAGAATTCTGCACCACTCACCATAGTACTTGGTAATGTTTCCTACACCAGTGCCTTAACTGGAAAATCTTCAGTTTCAGCGACACAGTATACTAGAAATAAATCGGTGCCTTGGGTGCCTCTTGATTTCTAACTGGTCACTCTGACCTGGTATGGTAACACCGGATCTGAAAATGCCCCTTTTTTCTCAGTTGTGCTGCTGCGAAATAGCCCTCTTCACCAATCCGTACTTCTCCAGCGCCAATACATGTAATCGGACCTTTGACCTCAAAGAACCCAGCACATTCAAACGTCCGCATAATTTCTGATATCTAGAACTCAGAACAACCCTAGGCACCGATTTTTAAGCCCTATAACACCAGTAGATCGATATTCGATCTTTGACCTCGAAGCACCTATCGCATCCAAAATTTCGCAACATTTCCGTGATCAATGACTCAATACCCACAGGAACCAATTGTTTAGCTCTCTAACACAAATAAATCTAAATTTGACCTTAAAGGACCCTCCGGATCGAAAACATTTCCGAGACCTACAACCGAAACACTCCCGACCAATTTTCGCGTTTCTAGCACTCGTAGATCGTGGTTTGACCTCTATGTGACCTCTATTTGACCTCGAGCACCCAATGATCCTTTTCAAGCCCATTGGTCTATCCGTTCTGACCAAGGGGCTGGGCGGAGGTTTAGCGGAGATTAATCTGAACGCTGGCACGGATTGGACTCGAGCCTGGGAAATGAAGATTATGAGTCTGATACTCTACCGATTGAACTAACTCCCACCTCAGATGTTTAGATGTATCCACAAAAGCCTCGTGAGGCCTCCTGTAAACCTTTAACTTAGTTACTTCCTCTGTCACTCTTTGAAAAGAAATAAAATCTTGGATCCCGTGATCTTTAACGTGATTTTCAGAAATGTCGCGAGCATTAGTTTGCGACACTTTGCCGTAATGACTGAGTAATATTTCGTAAATCACATTCAGACACAAAACGTTTACGAGTTTGTTGTCATCTCTACCTTTAGTAGGGCCGCAGCAAACTCCTGCGTTGCATTTCTCAAGTCTTGGCCGTTGACTTCCAGTATTTGGTCTCCTTGCATCAGTCTGCCGTCTGACTCTGCTACTCCGCCCCTCACCTGGAAGAAGATCAAAAATTAGAGCGAAAATATTGGCTAAAAATAATTGCAATCTCATCGCTCTAGTTTGCTATTCTAAAGCAGGCCCATCCAATCCATGGCTCATGAATTGCACGCGACTCATTGCAAAAGAAATTGAGGTTCGCGAAACACTTAATCTGATTCGTGTCACCTGATTACAGAATTCAGGAAAAATATCTGGAGCGTGTACAGCAACTGTACACGCTCCAGTTACCGTTCACGGCAAACTGGAGCGTGTGCAGTTACTGCACACGCTCCAGTTTGCTGTGAACGGTAACTGCACACGCTCAATATTTCTGTCAGTGAGCCCACACGATCTAGTATCAAAATAATATGACCACCCTACAGTCTCTGAAATAAATATCCGAACACCATGGTTGATTACACAATTCAGAAAAAATATCTGGGAACGATGTTTTTTAGAACTTAGTGATATGGCAACCTTCGTGTCACGTGACCCGAAGGTTGCCAGATCACTAAGTTCTAAAAAATCGTTGGCAGATATTTTTTTCTGAATTCTGTAATCAATCAAGTGTTCGGATATTTATTTGAGAGACTGTATGCATTAAAATCGTATATTCTTGCTTTCTAATAAAGATTTAATTTGATTCCTTAAAATATAGTTCTTCCACCAATTCATTACCCAATAGAGGGTATTTACCCAATAGAGGGAATTGTATGTTTTCGATTTCACGTATTCAATTTTCACGAGACTCTATAACATTATATTTCTTTTTTGCTAATGGCTCCTCACTAAGTTTTGGGTTGGAAGGGCCGGTTCTAAAGTTGACCAAGATTTTTATGATTTAGTTCCAATTGTTGCTACTTGAGCAGTAATTTCACTTTCCTGGGCAACAGATTAACTGGTCAGGTTCAGAGATGCACACAAATGGAAAAGCACAACTGAGATACTAACTTCACTTTCCTGGGCAACAGATTAACTGGTCAGGTTCAGAGATGCACACAAATGGAAAAGCACAACTGAGATACTAACTTCACTTTCCTGGGCAACAGATTAACTGGTCAGGTTCAGAGATGCACACAAATGGAAAAGCACAACTGAGATACTAACTTCACTTTCCTGGGCAACAGATTAACTGGTCAGGTTCAGAGATGCACACAAATGGAAAAGCACAACTGAGATACTAACTTCACTTTCCTGGGCAACAGATTAACTGGTCAGGTTCAGAGATGCACACAAATGGAAAAGCACAACTGAGATACTAACTTCACTTTCCTGGGCAACAGATTAACTGGTCAGGTTCAGAGATGCACACAAATGGAAAAGCACAACTGAGATACTAACTTCACTTAAAACAGAAGTGTGGTGCTGTCAGTGACATATTCTACTATTCTAAAACTGTAGTTAGATTGGGTTGTTTTACCTCTGAGCGGCACGTTTTTGCACACCATGGGCTAAATGACCAGGTCACAAGGCTCAGAGAAGGTTGGGGGAGAGGACCCACTGGAACAGCTAGTGGGAGACAGATGGTAGCCTCCCGTCAAAGCCATCCAGCGTGTTCTTTAACGTGCACAGGGTATGGCTCTCCCGCACACGGGGGCACGGCTTAACGTCACATCCGACGGACGGTGGCCTTTCCAAGCCCATCGGTGTCCTCTACTGACCGTGGGCAGGGTGGGGAATTTTGCGGAGATAAATCTTAACGCTGAACCAGCTGGGGACTCGAACCTGGGAACTACAGATTAGGAGCCTGGCGCGCTACCGACTGAGCCACCCCCGCCCCCACTGCAGTAGTTCTCCATCTGTTCCTAACTAAATGTATTCATATATAAACGACTTCTTGCTATTATGCAACAACTTAGTTTTTTTGGGGAGAGATTAATTTTTATAAGTTATTTTCTTAACTTTACCACGCATTAACCAGTCTTTTAATATTGAGAAATTTCTAAGTGTTGAAAAGTTAACTACTCCCGATTGCATATTTAACTTTTTATTTATTTACTAGTTTGTAGTCCAGGCCAAAAGTTTGGCGCCAAACGTTTGTCCCTTGATGAGCTCATCGATAATTCATTCACAGTTTTCTACCGTTAAGTACTACTCCGGTCAGAACTGTAATACAACTGATAACGTACAACTGCATTCATAAGGTAGTCCCCAAAAATTTCGGAGATTTTCAGAGGGATCACTCCAAAACAATTAACCCAATAGGACTTGAACTAAGTGGGACCAGCCCACCAAATTTGGTACCTACCAGTGAAATATCCGCGGAATAGGTGGCGAGGGTGGCTTAATCGGTGATGCACCAGGCTCCTAATTCGCAGCTCCTGGGTTTGAATCCCAGCTGGGCCAACATTGAGATTTATCTCCGCAAAAATCCAAGCCGTGCTTAGAGCCTGTGGTCTTGCAAAGGCCACAGTCTGTCAGATTGGACGTTAAGCCGTGTTCCCGTGTGCGGGAGAGCCATACCCTCTGCACGTTAAAGAACACGCTGGACGCTTTACAAGAGTCTATCATCTATCTCTCAACAGCTGTTCCAGTGGGTCTTCTCCCCCCGACCTTCTCTGAACGTTCGAGGTCCTTGTGACCTGTCCATGTAGCCCATTGTGTGCAAAAAAGAGCTGCTCAGAGGTAAAAAAACTCGACCCACGGAACCACAGAGAAATCGACAATTTCTGCCACTGATGACGTCCCACGTGGCTACACGTTCGTTCGTCCGGAATTATGGTTATTACATAATATGATTTTTTATCCTATTCTCTACAGCCAGCAATTCTTGTATACATGTTTGTATGTAACTTTTATCTTGAAAACTGGCCTAAGGATATTGATGAAATATTTTCGGGTTCGAGAAAGAGATTTAGCTAGGTCTCGACTTTAGGAAAACTCATCTAGGGTGTCACACGAGGTACCCCCTTTTCCCAGACCTCAACGAACACAACTGTACATGTGTCTTTTCTGCAATGACGTGATGTATGCAGTGGAACGACATATACAGGGGCGTCATATATAGAAAGCGATTTCGCTAGGTATCGACTTTGGGAAAACTCATTTAGGGGGTCATCCGGGGTACCCCCTTTTCCCAGGCTCAACGAAGACAACTGTACATGTGTCTTTTCTGCAATGACCTTATGTATGCAGTGGAACGACATATACAGGGGCGTCATATATAGAAAGCGATTTAGCTAGGTCTCGACTTTGGGAAAACTAATTTAGGGGGCCACCCTTTTCCCAGGCCTGGTGGATTTTTTTGCATTTGAAGAATAAAATAATAATAAAACGTGTGATGATGTTCCACCTGAGTCAATACGGACTTTACAAATCATGTGTTTAAAATAATATAATCCGTCTTCATGCATGGAATGCTGTACGTTACTTTTTCCCCGAGTCAGGAGACGAAGCAGCTTGAAAGTCCTGCTGCCACCAGAGAATACACATCACACTCGTAATGTTGTTTGGAAAGAAGTGTTGAACACCATGGAAGTTAACCCGAATGTAGTTTATCACTCGGCCCACCTTTACCGAGCAGAGCTCGGTCTTCCAAGTACTGAAATATAATTGGTGCAAAGGTATCCTGGTGGTTGGCCTGATTGGCTACGGATCATAGGGGCCTAGCTTCGAGTCCCGGATAATGTATGGATTGTGTGCATTTCTGATGAGGTCCTCCTTTCCACACTGATCTTATCTGTGACATATTAATACTAAGAGATTCTATCAGACCTCTGGTGGTAAGCAGCTGCTCGAAAGGTAAAACTACTGGACCTTGTTGATGCATTCAAAGATTATAAGATTCCACTTTTTTGCCGAAAATAGAAGACAAATATCGAAATAGTCCGTTCCTCAACTTCTCCCTTTAAAATATTCTGCTGCCAATAAGATCGACCTCTCCCTCAACCCTCCTTAAAGAAATATCTGGTCCCCGTCATGGCCATCCAGCTTGTTCTTTAACGTGCATAGGTCATGACTCTCATGCATACCGGGCCATGTCTTAACGATCCATTTGACGGAAGGCGACAATTCCAAGCTCATAAGTGCCTCCTTTCTGACTGCGAGCAGGATAGAGGTTTAGAGGAAATAAATATCACTGCTGGAAGAGTTGGGACTCGAACCTGGGAACTGAGGATTATGACCCTGTCGCGCTACCGACCGTGACACCCCTTCCCTGGGTAAAAAGTCGAAAATAAGTTTCTGACAAGTAACTGAAAAGCATTTCGAAATTTTGTATCTATTTGATACCTTAAATCGTTTTTTTTTTTCAGTTCCTTTATCAGTAAATGGTATTTTACATCCACACAAGGGACTAAACGTTCAGATCACAAGCGATAAAGCTGGGCAGGGAGTAAGCGCAAGGGTAAGGTCACATGCATGCAGTGGCACAGATAAGAATTACAATCCCAATGTTCCGAACTACATATATATTTTTGCGAACCTCCATAGTAATCCCTCGTCCAATATGAAGATAAACTAGTAAGAAAAAAGCTCTAGCACCATTAGCATGTAAAGATCGAATTATTTATCCGTAATTTACGTCTTGGGAGATATGAACTACATTTAAAAATGCTCAATTAAGGCAGTTTTATGTCCCATCAGACAGATGGCAGTTTACGGGTCCATCGGCGAAACCTTTCTCACTGAGAGCAGAGTGGAAGTTCAACTCGAAGGAAAAAACATCAGGCTATGTTGGGTTCGGTTGTTTTACCTCTGAGCAGCACTTTTCTTGCACATAATGGGATAAATTGCCATGACAAAAGGACCCCAAGGGCTCAGAAGGTTAGGGAAAAAGGGAGCCACTGAACAGCTATTAAGAGACAGATGGTAAGCCTCCGGTAAAAGCCATCCAACATGTTTTTTAACGTGCACAGGGTATGGCTCTCCCGCACACGGCGTCAAGGCTTAATGTCCCATCCTACGGACGGAGACCCTTCCAAGCTCATCGGTGTCCTCTACTGACTGTAGACAAGGCGGAGTTTTGCGGAGATAAATCTCAACGCTGGCCCATGCAGGAGACTCAAACTGGGGACCTGCAGATTATGAGCCTGACGCACTCCTGACTGAGCACCCCCTCCCCCCATCAGGTTATGAGTCTGGTGCATGCTGACTGAGCGTGGTGCAAGCTGACTGATTCTTCTGTGGCAGTGGAGCTGCCAGAAAAGAATCAAAATTACTGATTTTATTTAAAGAAATCAAGTGGACGTAGTCCGTGTCAAACTATCGGATGTTTATTTTTGATCAGTACAGAACAGTTCTCTACAGACTTTGATGAGCTACAGAAAATCCAGTGCGGAAAAAAAAATCCTAAAAAAATTAATTATTGAACCTTAGAAAGTGTAAGTCGAAAGATAATAAAGAACTTTCTTAGCTTGAATGGGACCATCAGCTTGCCCTCAATGACAAAGAGGACACAGATTGATCTGAAAAGGCGGCCGTCGGTAGCGCGCCAAGCTCGTAATCTGCAGTTCCCAGGTTCGAGTTCCGCCTACCCCTGCGTCGAGATTTATTTCCGCTGAACCATCATCCTGTTCTCCATCAGAAAGAGGAACCGATGTGCTTGGAATACCGCCGTCCGTCGGATGGGGCGTTAAGCCGTGATCCCATGTGCATCAGAGCCATACCCTGTGCGCTTTAAAGAACACGCTGAATGGCCTTGACGGGAGGCTACCATTTGTCTCCTAACAGCTGTCCAATGGGTCCCTTCCCCCCCCCCCCAAACCATCTCCGAGTCTTCGGAGTCCTTGTGACCTAGCCATTTATCCCATTGTGTGCAAAAAAAGTGCCGCTCAAAGGTAAAACAATCCAACCAATAAAACTATACATTTTACAACTGTCAGAGTGTGATGCGAGTCTTGGTGTTTAAACCTGTGCCAGTGCACCGACCATACATGCAGATAGAGATCCTTTGCATCTGTTTCCTATTGCTGACTAGAACAACCTGAAGTTCTTGACGCAGGGAATCGGCTGGCAAATGCTGACCCCTGAACATTCAGCCCATTGTATACAAAAGAAATGCCGCTGAGAAGGAAATCAACCCATTGTGCTAAATAAAGTGCCGGAAAATCTTAATTTTATTGAGCAGCACTTTCTTTGCTTTAAATTGAATCCAATATTCTCTGCATCCATATTTATTAAGAAAGAAGAGAACACATAGATGGACTTCAACTTACAACTTCAGAAATGAAGACTCCAGGTCCGTTCCTCCTTCCAACGATACTGAGGCCTAACCCTTTACCCGCCTTTTTATAAAGATCGACTTCTAATGTGCTGACATCATAGCATTCCTTGTTCTCGTTCGACGCTCTGTACACCAGAAGTTGAATCACAGGAACAGATTGCCTTAAGGTCTCCACAGCTTGCCCGTGGGACGCTTCTCGTAAATTCTTTCCATTCACCTTTAAGAATAAAAGTAAAGGTTTCATTTCAATAATAATATTTATGTATGCTTTATTATGCCCAGAGATCAATAACACGCTACTCTTAGAGTTTATCTGCAGCGGTAAAAGTTAATACAAATCGCTCATCTCAGAATTTAAACAGAAGGTCATTATAAAAGAATATATGTATTTTAAAGTTTATATTTTATTAAATAATTAAGTAACGACAGTAATTGTGCGTTCGAAATGATAAGGAACTCAAAGTTTCCTGTAATGATGGTGCTAAGTTAGTATCACATGGTGTCGCTAGTATCATATGTAATATCCTAAATGAAGAATTTCCAAATCGCTTCATTGGTAGAGGAAGACTTCCGTCTTTTGGTTTCCGAGAAGTCTCGATTTGACGTCATTGAACTGTTTAGGAAGCAATTAATTTCCCCAAGAAGTTAAATCGCTCCAAATTTAATTCATTATTTAAATTATTCTAAAAACATTGCAATTTATGTCATTTAAGGGATATAATCACTGCAGTGTTGGAGGTGTTTCTGAGCCGAGTATGGAGAAAGTTGAAGATCACGGTACCAAGGTCGAACACGAAACGAAACTTTGGGAATTTCTTGACATTTTTGTATACAGAATTACTTCTGTTACTTAATTAAATAAAATATAGGAGTTTAAAATATGGATATTCTTTTATAATGATAAGTCAAAACTAGCTTAGAAGTTTTATGCACTGTAAATTTTGAATGGCTCCTGGTATACATGTAGCGAGTAAAGAAAAATTAGCGTAAACATTCTTTAAATATGCTCTTCCACTGAGGATGAGAGCAATAGGATTGGGTACGTCACTTTCCCAGAGATGTGAGAGAATATCTGGACAATGTGTTCTTTAATGCTTGGATCGTCATTGGAGGTCTAATTAAATGGCCACCACTGTCACTTGATTTAATCTCACCCGATATCATCCCGTGAGGTTATCAACGGGATCAGAAGAACCCGCCATCATTACCAATGACACTAGCTGCTCTGAAGCGCAAGATTGTTGCTTCTGCAGCGAATTTCACCAGGACATCTCAGACCATGTGTGGGACAAACTTCTGTGTGCAAGCATAAAAGGTTGAGAACCACTGATATATATAAGTTTTATTTTATTCCCATTGTTATACTATAATTATAGTTTCATCTATCTATACAAGGGGTACGCCAGTTACATACACATTTCCAGGGGGTACGTGAAGCATAAAAGGTTGAGAACCACTGATATATATGTTTTATTTTATTCCCATTGTTATACTATAACTATAGATTCATCTATCTATACAAGGGGTACGCCAGTTACATACACATTTCCAGGGGGTACGTGAAGCATAAAAGGTTGAGAACCACTGATATATATGTTTTATTTTATTCCCATTGTTATACTATAACTATAGTTTTATCTATCTATACAAGGGGAACGCCAGTTACATACACATTTCCAGGGGGTACGTGAAGCATAAAAGGTTGAGAATCACTGATATATATGTTTTATTTTATTCCCATTGTTATACTATAACTATAGTTTTATCTATCTATACAAGGGGTACGCCATTACATACACATTTCCAGGGGGTACGTGAAGCATAAAAGGTTGAGAACCACTGATATATATGTTTTATTTTATTCCCATTGTTATACTACAACTATAGTTTTATCTATCTATACAAGGGGTACGCCAGTTACATACACATTTCCAGGGGGTACGTGAAGCATAAAAGGTTGAGAACTACTGATATATATATGTTTTATTTTATTCCCATTGTTATACTATAACTATAGTTTTATCTATCTATACAAGGGGTACGCCAGTTACATACACATTTCCAGGAGGTACGTGAAGCATAAAAGGTTGAGAACCACTGATATATATGTTTTATTTTATTCCCATTGTTATACTATAACTATAGTTTTATCTATCTATACAAGGGGTACGCCAGTTACATACACATTTCCAGGGGGTACGTGAAGCATAAAAGGTTGAGAACTACTGATATATATATATGTTTTATTTTATTCCCATTGTTATACTATAACTAGAGTTTTATCTATCTATACAAGGGGTACACCAGTTACATACACATTTCCAGGGGGTACGTGAAGCATAAAAGGTTGAGAATCACTGATATATATGTTTTATTTAATTCCCATTGTTATACTATAACTATAGTTTTATCTATCTATACAAGGGATACGCCATTACATACACATTTCCAGGGGGTACGTGAAGCATAAAAGGTTGAGAATCACTGATATATATGTTTTATGTTATTCCCATTGTTATACTATAACTATAGTTTTATCTATCTATACAAGGGGTACGCCAGTTACATACACATTTCCAGGGGGTACGTGAAGCATAAAAGGTTGAGAACCACTGATATATATGTTTTATTTTATTCCCATTGTTATACTATAACTATAGTTTTATCTATCTATACAAGGGGAACGCCAGTTACATACACATTTCCAGGGGGTACGTGAAGCATAAAAGGTTGAGAATCACTGATATATATGTTTTATTTTATTCCCATTGTTATACTATAACTATAGTTTTACTATCTATACAAGGGGAACGCCAGTTACATACACATTTCCAGGGGGTACGTGAAGCATAAAAGGTTGAGAACCACTGATATATATGTTTTATTTTATTCCCATTGTTATACTACAACTATAGTTTTATCTATCTATACAAGGGGTACGCCAGTTACATACACATTTCCAGGGGGTACGTGAAGCATAAAAGGTTGAGAACTACTGATATATATATATGTTTTATTTTATTCCCATTGTTATACTATAACTATAGTTTTATCTATCTATACAAGGGGTACGCCAGTTACATACACATTTCCAGGAGGTACGTGAAGCATAAAAGGTTGAGAACCACTGATATATATGTTTTATTTTATTCCCATTGTTATACTATAACTATAGTTTTATCTATCTATACAAGGGGTACGCCAGTTACATACACATTTCCAGGGGGTACGTGAAGCATAAAAGGTTGAGAACCACTGATATATATGTTTTATTTTATTCCCATTGTTATACTATAACTATAGTTTTATCTATCTATACAAGGGGTACGCCATTACATACACATTTCCAGGGGGTACGTGAAGCATAAAAGGTTGAGAACTACTGATATATATGTTTTATTTTATTCCCATTGTTATACTATAACTATAGTTTTATCTATCTATACAAGGGATACGCCAGTTACATACACATTTCCAGGAGGTACGTGAAGCATAAAAGGTTGAGAACCACTGATATATATGTTTTATTTTATTCCCATTGTTATACTATAACTATAATTTTATCTATCTATACAAGGGGTACGCCATTACATACACATTTCCAGGGGGTACGTGAAGCATAAAAGGTTGAGAACTACTGATATATATGTTTTATTTTATTCCCATTGTTATACTATAACTATAGTTTTATCTATCTATACAAGGGATACGCCAGTTACATACACATTTCCAGGGGGTACGTGAAGCATAAAAGGTTGAGAACCACTGATATATATGTTTTATTTTATTCCCATTGTTATACTATAACTATAGTTTTATCTATCTATACAAGGGGTACGCCATTACATACACATTTTCAGGGGGTACGTGAAGCACAAAAGGTTGAGAACCACTGTTATAAATGTTTTATTTAATTCCCATTGTTATACTATAACTATAGTTTTATCTATCTATACAAGGGGTACGCCAGTTACATACACATTTCCAGGGGGTACGTGAAGCATAAAAGGTTGAGAACCACTGATATATATGTTTTATTTTATTCCCATTGTTATACTATAACTATAGTTTTATCTATCTATACAAGGGGTACGCCAGTTACATACACATTTCCAAGGGGTACGTGAAGCACAAAAGGTTGAGAACCACTGTTATAAATGTTTTATTTAATTCCCATTGTTATACTATAACTATAGTTTTATCTATCTATACAAGGGATACGCCAGTTACATACACATTTCCAGGGGGTACGTGAAGCATAAAAGGTTGAGAACCACTGATATATATGTTTTATTTTATTCCCATTGTTATACTATAACTATAGTTTTATCTATCTATACAAGGGGTACGCCATTACATACACATTTCCAGGGGGTACGTGAAGCATAAAAGGTTGAGAACTACTGATATATATGTTTTATTTTATTCCCATTGTTATACTATAACTATAGTTTTATCTATCTATACAAGGGGTACGCCATTACATACACATTTTCAGGGGGTACGTGAAGCACAAAAGGTTGAGAACCACTGTTATAAATGTTTTATTTAATTCCCATTGTTATACTATAACTATAGTTTTATCTATCTATACAAGGGGTACGCCAGTTACATACACATTTCCAGGGGGTACGTGAAGCATAAAAGGTTGAGAACCACTGATATATATGTTTTATTTTATTCCCATTGTTATACTATAACTATAGTTTTATCTATCTATACAAGGGGTACGCCAGTTACATACACATTTCCAAGGGGTACGTGAAGCATAAAAGGTTGAGAACCACTGATATATATGTTTTATTTAATTCCCATTGTTATACTATAACTATAGTTTTATCTATCTATACAAGGGGTACGCCAGTTACATACACATTTTCAGGGGGTACGTGAAGCACAAAAGGTTGAGAACCACTGTTATAAATGTTTTATTTAATTCCCATTGTTATACTATAACTATAGTTTTATCTATCTATACAAGGGGTACGCCAGTTACATACACATTTCCAGGGGGTACGTGAAGCATAAAAGGTTGAGAACCACTGATATATATGTTTTATTTTATTCCCATTGTTATACTATAACTATAGTTTTATCTATCTATACAAGGGGTACGCCAGTTACATACACATTTCCAAGGGGTACGTGAAGCACAAAAGGTTGAGAACCACTGTTATAAATGTTTTATTTAATTCCCATTGTTATACTATAACTATAGTTTTATCTATCTATACAAGGGATACGCCAGTTACATACACATTTCCAGGGGGTACGTGAAGCATAAAAGGTTGAGAACCACTGATATATATGTTTTATTTTATTCCCATTGTTATACTATAACTATAGTTTTATCTATCTATACAAGGGGTACGCCATTACATACACATTTCCAGGGGGTACGTGAAGCATAAAAGGTTGAGAACTACTGATATATATGTTTTATTTTATTCCCATTGTTATACTATAACTATAGTTTTATCTATCTATACAAGGGATACGCCAGTTACATACACATTTCCAGGGGGTACGTGAAGCATAAAAGGTTGAGAACCACTGATATATATGTTTTATTTTATTCCCATTGTTATACTATAACTATAGTTTTATCTATCTATACAAGGGGTACGCCATTACATACACATTTTCAGGGGGTACGTGAAGCACAAAAGGTTGAGAACCACTGTTATAAATGTTTTATTTAATTCCCATTGTTATACTATAACTATAGTTTTATCTATCTATACAAGGGGTACGCCAGTTACATACACATTTCCAGGGGGTACGTGAAGCATAAAAGGTTGAGAACCACTGATATATATGTTTTATTTTATTCCCATTGTTATACTATAACTATAGTTTTATCTATCTATACAAGGGGTACGCCAGTTACATACACATTTCCAAGGGGTACGTGAAGCATAAAAGGTTGAGAACCACTGATATATATGTTTTATTTTATTCCCATTGTTATACTATAACTATAGTTTTATCTATCTATACAAGGGGTACGCCAGTTACATACACATTTCCAGGGGGTACGTGAAGCATAAAAGGTTGAGAACCACTGATATATATGTTTTATTTTATTCCCATTGTTATACTATAACTATAGTTTTATCTATCTATACAAGGGGTACGCCAGTTACATACACATTTCCAGGGGGTACGTGAAGCATAAAAGGTTGAGAACCACTGATATATATGTTTTATTTTATTCCCATTGTTATACTATAACTATAGTTTTATCTATCTATACAAGGGGTACGCCAGTTACATACACATTTCCAGGGGGTACGTGAAGCATAAAAGGTTGAGAACCACGGATATATATGTTTTATTTTATTCCCATTGTTATAATATAACTATAGTTTTATCTATCTATACAAGGGGTACGCCAGTTACATACACATTTCCAGGGGGTACGTGAAGCATAAAAGGTTGAGAACCACTGATATATATGTTTTATTTTATTCCCATTGTTATACCATAACTATAGTTTTATCTATCTATACAAGGGGTACGCCAGTTACATACACATTTCCAGGGGGTACGTGAAGCATAAAGGTTGAGAACCACTGATATATATGTTTTATTTTATTCCCATTGTTATAATATAACTATAGTTTTATCTATCTATACAAGGGGTACGCCAGTTACATACACATTTCCAGGGGGTACGTGAAGCATAAAAGGTTGAGAACCACTGATATATATGTTTTATTTTATTCCCATTGTTATACTATAACTATAGTTTTATCTATCTATACAAGGGGTACGCCAGTTACATACACATTTCCAGGGGGTACGTGAAGCATAAAAGGTTGAGAACCACTGATATATATGTTTTATTTTATTCCCATTGTTATACCATAACTATAGTTTTATCTATCTATACAAGGGGTACGCCAGTTACATACACATTTCCAGGGGGTACGTGAAGCATAAAGGTTGAGAACCACTGATATATATGTTTTATTTTATTCCCATTGTTATACTATAACTATAGTTTTATCTATCTATACAAGGGGTACGCCAGTTACATACACATTTCCAGGGAGTACGTGAAGCATAAATGTTGGGAACCACTGATATATATGTTTTATTTTATTCCCATTGTTATACTATAACTATAGTTTTATCTATCTATACAAGGGGTACGCCAGTTACATACACATTTCCAGGGGGTACGTGAAGCATAAAAGGTTGAGAACCACTGATATATATGTTTTATTTTATTCCCATTGTTATAATATAACTATAGTTTTATCTATCTATACAAGGGGTACGCCAGTTACATACACATTTCCAGGGGGTACGTGAAGCATAAAAGGTTGAGAACCACTGATATATATGTTTTATTTTATTCCCATTGTTATACCATAACTATAGTTTTATCTATCTATACAAGGGGTACGCCAGTTACATACACATTTCCAGGGGGTACGTGAAGCATAAAGGTTGAGAACCACTGATATATATGTTTTATTTTATTCCCATTGTTATAATATAACTATAGTTTTATCTATCTATACAAGGGGTACGCCAGTTACATACACATTTCCAGGGGGTACGTGAAGCATAAAAGGTTGAGAACCACTGATATATATGTTTTATTTTATTCCCATTGTTATACTATAACTATAGTTTTATCTATCTATACAAGGGGTACGCCAGTTACATACACATTTCCAGGGGGTACGTGAAGCATAAAAGGTTGAGAACCACTGATATATATGTTTTATTTTATTCCCATTGTTATACCATAACTATAGTTTTATCTATCTATACAAGGGGTACGCCAGTTACATACACATTTCCAGGGGGTACGTGAAGCATAAAGGTTGAGAACCACTGATATATATGTTTTATTTTATTCCCATTGTTATACTATAACTATAGTTTTATCTATCTATATAAGGGGTACGCCAGTTACATACACATTTCCAGGGGGTACGTGAAGCATAAAGGTTGAGAACCACTGATATATATGTTTTATTTTATTCCCATTGTTTTAATATAACTATAGTTTTATCTATCTATACAAGGGGTACGCCAGTTAAATACACATTTCCAAGGGGTACGTGAAGCACAAAAGGTTGAGAACCACTGTTATAAATGTTTTATTTAATTCCCATTTTTATACTATAACTATAGTTTTATCTATCTCTACAAGGGGTACGCCAGTTACATACACATTTCCAGAGGGTACGTGAAGCATACAAGGTTGAGAACCACTGGCTTAAACTATTAAAATTTGACCCCCATGCTTTCTTCACCCTTAAAAAACGGGAAATATTAAAATCTTTCTGCTATATCTTCCGAACGCGAGGGCCTACAGTTACGAGTTGGTGCCAAATGAAAGTGCACATAATGACCGTCGCAAACTATTTACAAATTTTGCCCCCGATATTCTCTTCCCCCTGATAAAAGCTGGTTGGGGGGCGGATTTTTCCCGGGTTAGACTTTAACGAGTACTATCTCAAAGTGAAGCTTGTGACGTCAAACACGACTCTAAAAGTTTATGAGTCATACATGAAAAGAAAGCTTTTAAAGGTAGGTGTTTTTAGTGACAAAAAAAACAAATTAATTAAAAAATTAAACATACCTATCTTCTTATATTGGTCCTAAAAAGTAGAAAATAAACCTAAAGCATATCGATGTTGCAGTCAACCACTGAGTTCGTATTCATTTCAAAGGAAGATAGGGCGCCGGAAATCTTGTCGTGCAGGTAAATCGACGCTGTTTTTTTTTGTGGGGGAGGGGAGGCAGCGTTGATATTTACCCTGCCCGTGGTCAGAAAAGGGACACCGATTTGCTTGTAAAAAGCCACCGTCCGTCGAATGGGATGTTAAATCGTGGCCCCTCCTAAAAGGTGGTTAAACCTAAAGAGAGCCATACTCTGTACAAGTTAAAAACAATCACGTTGGATGGCCGCCGTAACACAAGTGGTCCATCTATGTATTTCTCAACCGGTCACCTGTGGGTCCATTTTCCCCAACCTTATATGAACCCTTGGGGTCCTTGTGACCTGGCCATTTAACACATTGTGTGCCAAAAAGTGTCGCTCAGAGGTGAAACAAATCCATCTAAATCTCGGCTTCGAATGGGGCTGGGGTAGCCCAGCCGGTAGTGTTCCAGGCTCGTAATCTGCAGCTGCCAGGTTCGAGCCCCGCCTGTGCCAGCATTGAGATTGATCTCCGTAAAACTCCTCGCCCTATCCTCGGTGATTTGGGGACACCGATGAGAGTGGAAACGCCGCCGTCCGTCCGATAAGACGTTAAGCCGAAGCTTGTGTGCGGAGAGTCATACCCTGTACATGTTAAAGAACACGCTGGATGGTCTTGACGGGATGGTACCATCAGTATTTCAACAGCTGTCCAGCGGGTCCCCTTCCTCCAACCTTGTCCTCGGAGTCCTTGTGACTTGGCCATATCGCCCATTGCGGGCAAGAAAAGTGCCGCTCAGAGGTGGAACAATCCATCCTCGACTTTGAACAATGGAGATTCAGCGTTTAAGGAGTTTCGAATGATGGCACATTTCATAGCATTAATGCCAATTGAGATAATTAAAGTCGAAAGTTAATTCATTCAGGTTGAAACGAGAGCAATGACCATTATTTCAAACTTTACGAAATTTCATGAGCGCATTTTTAATAATTCGTGCAATGATTATTCCAATTTTCACTAATTTTGAACTATTTTTTGCAGAACGAGATAATTAGTAGTTAAATGTTTCAGCTTTCAAAACTCTTTAAATATCAAATATTATTGGGAAGCGATTTGTAGGGAGATTTAATTCAGATCTTTTTTCTATTATTTTTACCATGAAAGAATTCAGAAGTTATTGAGATCGGATACTATCATCTTTTGGCACCGCCGTCTTCAGGGACGTAAACAGAATTTTAGTTTCAAAAATTTAGTTTTGGGAGGAATAATAAGATTTTATAGTTTCACTAAATCTATTTTTAATGTCGGACTTAAAATATGAAGTACAGTCGCTCAAAAAACTATCGAACACTATGGCTGATTACAGAATTCAGAAAAAATATCTGGCAAAGTTTTTTTAGAAATTAGTGATCTGGCAACCTTCATGTCACGTGACACGAAGGTTGCCAGATCACTAATTTCTAAAAAATCGTTGCCAGATATTTTTTCTGAATTTTGTAATCAGCCATAGCGTTTGGATATTTTTTGAGCGACTGTAGAATAAAATTATACAAATACAACTGTTTCGGATTTCAAAGCAAGTTAACATGTTTGAGATTTTGTATAAGAGGACCGGAATTTTCGGGGGTTTCCTCCCCCTGGGTACGTCCCTGACTGTCCTGTGTTCTATTTAACATGGCTGTTCATAATCAAGTGGTCACTGAATTTATCATAATGCATCCGAGTTGTGAAATCCAACAACCTCTAACAATCCATTGATGAAGAATATCAACCTACCTCCAAAATCTGATCTCCAGGTCTGAGTCTGCCATCTGCCGATACGGCTCCTTCTGGGTACACCTCGTGAATCACAATAGAATTCTGAAAATTAACATAAACAATCAACTTTCTTCTAATTATTACCAAGAGGATGGAAATTAAGCATTCAAACATAACATAGTCAACATTATAATGTTCTTATAAGCTGCTTTTTTTTTGAAGTGCAAATGAGATTTTTTATTCATTTCTAAATTTGCCTTTTTGCCTACTCAATCCAATTTTGGTTTCCTGTTCCTTTTTATTATTGATATTTGAGAACAAATTACATAACTGTATTCAGATGAAAAGTATAAGAATTCAAAATGTCTATGGTTAAATTAGTAGATCAAAATTAAGACTGTTACCTAGCTATGGCCAGTATGACCCGGCCATAGACAACACTAGAGTTAGCGGTCAAATGACATTTTCACAAAAATATGTGTAATTTTCACATATTATCGTCATTATATATATATATACAGTCCCTGAACTAGAAAAATATAGGGGGGGGGGACGGAACAAGTGATGCAATGGAGTAGGGAAAAAAACTAAAATGGTTAAAGGGTTAAGTAATAGAGTGGATTTCCATTGCAGTGTAAACAAGTCTTTCTTTCGCTTCAGAGTTTTTTTATTTTGAAAAAATGCATGAAATAAGCACAAGTTTAATAATTTTTGACCTCCGTTTATCCTTACTGGAATTCTCAAGGGGGAGGCCGCTTTCTCCCCCTCTTAAATACGGCCCTGTATATACAGTCGTGTCAGAAAAATAAGACCACCTACCATACATATACTTTGGTAGGTGGTCATATTATTCTGATACGACTGTGTATATATATGAATGACTAAAAATCTTTCACGATTTCAAAAAAACAAATTTTGATGATGTCACTAACGAAAGGAAAGAAAATATAATCAAAAAAAATTATATATACACTTTTTTTAGTCCAATGATTTGTTATACAGATGTAAGAACAATAATTATAAATCTATACAAAGTTTTCTTGTTGCATATTATGCCATCATTTTTAAATATTTTCTCCTATAAAAACGTGCAGTTTTAATTTTAAAAATGAAATATTTTAACCAAAAAATGGGCATTTCTGATTTATTTTCCACAGATGCTATTAACCCTGGATCCAGCACTGTCACAATTTAACTAAAGGCTGCCAGCCTATCTATATTAATTACCTCCAATAGAGAGCAGGGAATTGAAAGAAAGAAGTAAATTTTTTGGGCAACTCCCAGTATAAAAAGTTGGTTGTTTTACCTCTGAGCGGCACTTTTTTGCACACCATGGGCTAAATGGCCAGGTCACATAGACCCCGAAGGCTCAGAGAAGGTTGGGGGAGGGGACCCACTGGAACAGCTGTTGGGAGACAGATGGTAGCCTCCCGTCAAGGCCATCCAGCGTGTTCTTTAACGTGCACAGGATAAGGCTCTCCCGCACACGGGCCACGGCTTAACGTCCCATCCGACGGACGACGGCCTTTCCAAGCCCATCGGTGTCCCCTACTGACCTTGGGCAGGGCGGGGAATTTTGCGGAGATAAATCTCAACTCTGACCCAGCTGGGACTCGAACCTGGGAACTACAGGTTACGAGTCTGGCGCGCTACCGACTGAGCCACCCCCGTCCCCAGTATAGAAAGTAACAGGTTATAGAGGAAGAGGTGGACGGAGATGTCACGTGGATCCCGAGGATATGAGAGCAGAAGGATCTACGAGTTCTGATCAAGAACAATCTTGATCTTCCTGATTAATTCCAGATTCCCTCTTTCGACTCTAATTTGCTATGAATTATAATTCACATAATTTTCCATTTTCATTAAATTCCTCATTTGATTGATATAAAGTCTTTTCAACTTTCTCTATCCTGTCTACTTCTAATTAATATCAACAGTGTAAAATAATAATGCATATAATTAACAATGCAATTTGACAACTTATAAGAGTAGAATACTCATTAGTTGTTCTTATATCGCTTTCATTTTGATGCGATCATTTTTTATTTTGTATTGGATGTTTTTACCTCTGAGCGGCACTTTTTTGCACACCGTAGGCTAAATGGCCAGGTCACAAGGACCCCGAAGGCTCAGAGAAGGTTGGGGAAGGGGACCCACTGGAACAGCTGTTGAGAGACAGATGGTAGCCTCCCGTCAAGGCCATCCAGTGTGTTCTTTAACATGCACAGAGTATGACTCTCCCGCATACGGGGTCACGGCTTAACGTCCAATCCGACGGACGGTGGTATTTTCATGTCCGTCTGCTCAGTGGTTTTCCCTTTCTGGCCGACGGCACGGCAGAGTTTAGCACACCTAAATCTCAATGCTGGCCCTGGTGGGATTCGAACCTGGGAACTGCAGATTACGAGCTTGACGCAGTACCTACTAATTTATTAAATTTCAAAGAATATGTTACTAAGATTTTTTGTTTAATTCACAGAGAAAAACAATATTATTTTTATAAAGAATTTTTTTGTCTTTTTCAATTTGTCAGCAGACCAGCAAAGCTATTAGCTTATCTATAGGTTATAACGGAACAAACGACTCTGGCATTCGTGGGACTCGAACCCGGACTTCGACAGTTGCAAAGTTACTGCGACTCAATGCAATACCACTGAGCCACCAAGAAGAGCAGAAAAAAAATTGTATTCCTCCCCAATACTTACATGGCTTTTTTACAAATGAATATTCTGCATCTGATTTCGTTTTGTGATTTCTGTTTCATTATAAAGGATTTTTTTTCTTATGTACAGTCGCTCAAAAAACTATCCGAACACTGTGGTTGATTACAGAATTCAGAAAAAAATATCTGGCAACGATTTTTTTCTGAATTCTGTAATCAACTACAGTGTTCGGATATTTTTTTTGAGCGACTGTAATTGTGTATGAGAGTATGAATGAATATAATATAATTGTGTATGAGAGTATGAGAACAACCGTATCCCAGGTTCGAGTCCCGCCTGGGTCAGCGTTGAGATTTATCTCCGCAAAACTCCCCGCCCTTCCCACGGTCAGTAGGGGAAACCGATGGGCTTGAAAAGACCACCGTCCATCGGGTTAGACATTAAGCCGTGGTTCCGTGTGCGGGAGAGCCATACCCGTGCACGTTAAAGAACACACTGGATGGCCTTGATGGGAGGCTACCATCTGTCTCCCAACAACAGCGGTCCCCTCCCCCAACCTTCTCTGAGTCTTCGGGGTCCTTGTGACCTGGCCATTTAGCTCATGGTGTGCAAAAAGTGCCGCTCAGAGGTAAAACAACCCAACCCAACCCTTTGTGTGTAATACGTGCCAATCAGAGGTAAAACAACGCAACCAAAACCATCGCATTAGTCCATTGTGGGTAGTAATTGCTCTCAACAGAACATAAAATTCCTCTGAGAGGTAAAACAACCGACCTCGATTAGAATCTGAATGAGGTTGACTTACCAAGGGAGTGTCGGATCCCCCGACGACACTGAGTCCGAGTCCCGAATGTCCTTTGTGTATCTCGATGAGCATCTCAGATCCTTGTTGCTCGTTGTTGGCTGCAGAGTCCGAGAATTCAGCAGGAGGAGGAAGAGGACACACTGGCAGAGGGACGACAGAGTTCATAGGCGATGGAGGTGGCAAACTGACCGGAGGGAAACCTGCAGAGGGAGAAGATCAGCTGAAAGGATCATACACAAGGAGACGGTTACTCGCTCCCTCGACGATTTATCTCTAAACATTCTTCGTTCCGAATAACAAGAAGATTTTATTTGTCATCAAATAACGGAAATTCTCTTTACCCCTTCAGACCCTATTTGCATTACTTTGTAGCATTAATTTTTGAATTCTTCTCTACACTGGAAGCGGTGTCTGTGATCTTGCAGTGCTTGCAAAGTGTAGACCAGTCTTTAGTATATAGCAGTAAGTTACAACGGGTTTTTTTATTTATTTTTCTGTGGTAATAGATTAAATTAAATATTGAATACTTTTTTGGTTAACATAGTCTTCCGTGAAAGGGGGGGGGGGAATTAAAAACCTAAAAGAGGGAGTTTGACCCAAAAACATTGGGAACCACTGGTATACAAGGAATGGAGTGAAATTTGTTGCACTCTATGGATGTAACAGAAACAAGGGACAATGTCGGGCCCGATACGGAACATTCGCTACGGGTACTGCACACGCTCCTGCACGCTTCGTGTCACGTGATTACAGAATTCAGGAAAAATATCTGGAGCGTGTACAGCAACTGTACACGCTCCAGTTACCGTTCACAGCAAACTGAAGCGTGTGCAGTTACTGCACACACTCCAGTTTGCTGTGAACAAATTACAGTATTATTTTGATACTAGATCGTGTGGGCTCACTCACGGAAATATTGAGCGTGTGCAGTTACCGCCACAGCAAACTGGAGCGTGTGCAGTAACTGCATGGTGGAACTGCACACGCTCCAGTTTGCTGTGACGGTAACTGCACACGCTCAATATTTCCGTGAGTGAGCCCACACGATCTAGTATCAAAATAATATGACCACCTACAGTCGTTCAAAAAAATATCCGAACACTATGGTTGATTTCACAGATGTCATTGATTTGATGTGTAGAACATGACAAAGTTTAATATAAATTATAATTCTTTTGTGCTCCTTCTCACCGATTTCTGAGATTTCAGAATTTTGCAAATTTTGGGTCGGTTTCTACATTATTATTGTACATAATGAATTTCCGAAGATGCTTAAAAAAATAATTTTTGCATATTCTTATTCCTTTGGTCATAAAAAATTTAAATGAAAACATTTTTTCATCCAAAAAAAATTCAGGTCTAAAGGGGTTAAAGTGTTCAACAACCTATGATGCGAATATTCAAAACATTGTTAAGCAGCATACATTTTTTATATATATGTTTCACGATATGTCAAAGAAATGTTTTCCCCCTAACCGGGATCGAGCTCATTAATTATCGAAATGGTTCGAATAGGACTCGGACGCCGACGTTTCAGCCCGACATCATCTGTTATTGATGCTGTGTCATGGACGATTTCGTGTCCGAGTCCGGGTCGAACCATTTCGATAATTGCTAAGCCTGGGCTCAACTTTTGATGCCCAGACTTAGGATAGATGTTGGCTGCTATTGCTACTGTTTGATTATTGCATTATTTAAAAGTCTATTCTCGGTGCAACAAATAGAATTTTTTAATTTCCATCTACTTACTTTCATCTTCCTTGCTCTCTGGATGCAGTTCGGGAGCCTTCTCTGAGCTCATCTCTTTTGATGCCTTCTCCTGAGGGATGCTATTAGCCACCGGACTCGCAGGAACCGATGGCTTCGTAGTGTTAATCACCAGAAATGTCACTGGACCGTCTGCGTGTTTCAAAACAGAGGCAGCCTGAAAATGAAACAATCATTAGATTAGCAGAGGACAGCTTTTTAAAACTGATTTCATTTCCACTAGAAACAAAAAGGAGAGAATTTTTTATAGAATAAAACCTGCGAGAAAGTGCCGGTTCAAGACATTTTACTGCCCCCAAGTAAATTTACTTTCTGCTGCTCCAAGAACTTTTTTTTGGGGGCCCTTCCTAAAATTTGTGGAGCGGGGGTGGCTCAGTCGGTATCGCGCCAGGCTCGTAATCTGCAGTTCCCAGGTTCGAGTCCCAGCTGGGTCAGCGTTCAGATTTATCTCCGAAAAACTCCCCGCCCTGTCCACGGTCAGTAGGGGACACCGATGTGCTTGGAAAGGCCGTCGTCCGTCGGATGGGACGTTAAGCCGTGGCCCCGTGTGCATGAGAGTCATACACTGTGCACGTTAAAGAACACGCTGGATGGCCTTGACGGGAGGCTACCATCTGTCTCCCAACAGCTGTTCCAGTGGGTCCCCTCCCCCAACCTTCTCTGAACCTTCGGAGTCTATGTGACCTGGCCATTTAGACTATAGTGTGCAAAAAAGTGCCACTCAGAGGTAAAACAACCCAAGCAACCTAAAATTTGTTTTGTCACCTCCAGTGAATTTAATTTTTTTTCCATTTCAAGAGATCGTGCAAATTTTGTCATCTGAAACGACCTTGACAGTTTGGTGGTTCATAATATATTTTTCTGCCTCCGCGTTTGAAATAAATCGAGATTCCGAGATTCCTCTGTAAGTCGAAATTAACTTCATTTCTCTGGACAGATTGCCAATTGTCAAAGGGACTGAACTGTCGGGGCTCAAAACCTACAGCCCATGGTTAAAAGAAGTTTCTAGTCAATAATTAAATAAACTTGTCCGAAAAACTTGGAATTATAACTTATTATATCACCGAATCCACCTGAAATGTTAGTACATGCTCTAGTGTTTAGCGCATCTGACACCGTTTTATGAGAAGCTAGCACAAGCCCAATTTAGCTTCTAGGATATCTCCGTCCTCCGGTGATATCCTAGAATCTTCGGGTTGGAGAGTATGTCGCTCAAAAAAATATCCGAACACCATGGTTGATTACAGAATTCAGAAAAAATATCTGGCAACGATTTTTTTTAGAAATTAGTGTTCCGGCAACCTTCGTGCCACGTGATTACAGAATTCAGGAAAAATATCTGGCAACGACTATTTTTAGAAATTAGTGTTCTGGCAACCTTCGTGTCACGTGATTACAGAATTCAGGAAAAATATCTGGAGCGTGTACAGCAACTGTACACGCTCCAGTTACCGTTCACAGCAAACTGGAGCGTGTGCAGTTACTGCACACGCTCCAGTTTGCTGTGAACGGTAACTGCACACGCTCAATATTTCCGTGAGTGAGCCCACACGATCTAGTATCAAAATAATATGACCACCTACAGTCGCTCAAAAAAGTATCCGAACACTATGGTTGATTACAGAATTCAGGAAAAATATCTGGCAACGACTATTTTTAGAAATTAGTGTTCTGGCAATCTTCGTGTCACGTGATTACAGAATTCAGGAAAAATATCTGGAGCGTGTACAGCAACTGTACACGCTCCAGTTACCGTTCACAGCAAACTGGAGCGTGTGCAGTAACTGCACACGCTCCAGTTTGCTGTGAACGGTAACTGCACACGCTCAATATTTCCGTGAGTGAGCCCACACGATCTAGTATCAAAATAATATGACCACCTACAGTCGCTCAAAAAAGTATCCGAACACCATGGTTGATTATAGAATTCAGAAAAAATACCTGCCAACGATTTTGTTAGAAATTTAAAAAATATAAACAATGAGACTGACCACAGCCAGTCTAGTCAGTGGACCAAGCGAAAGCCTGTAAGTACTGTACTTCCTCAAATTGAATTCAAGGTTTATTAAAAGAAATTACAGAATACATACATGTAAAATCTGATTCAAATTAGTTAATCGTCAGTAGCATATGCATCTACTTTATGCCATTACTGATTGTCAGCGAATGGATCAATAGGAAAATAAAACTAATTATAATTATGATGCAGGAACGAACTTAGCATAAATTAATTGAGCTGCTGCGTAGCGCTTCACAATATAAGGGCTTCAAAGAAATGATTCAAATTTTACTGGGCCACGCAAATTTTTTTGATATTTAAATTAATCTATTATGCATTGTTTATTTACAGGGGTTTATCAAAATAATGGAAACACGTACTGTGTGTGGAGAACATTTTATGAATAAGCTGTAGGACCACTTCGAGCGTTCAGAACGGATGCAATTCGACGTGGAATAGACTTATACAAGTCATGCACATATGATATGGAATGCGGGATCATTCTTCCTGTAAAATATGGTCCAATTGTGCCACTGATGCTGGAGGTGGAAAGTGTGATTTTACTTTATACTCAAGATAGTCCCACAAATATTCAATAATATTAAGGTCTGGAGATTGAGGTGGCCAGGATAGCTGCTGTGCCTCATCCTCTGCAAACCACAACTTGACATGTTTCGCACAATGCACAGGTGCATTATCCGCTTGAAACCAGGGATGGTCATTACGGAATGATGTGCATAACATTGGGTGCAGGTGGTCCCCGAGAATGGATTCTTACGTTGCAGATGTGATACGACCCTGCAGAATAACTAATGGTCCTAAGGAATGCCATGATATGGCACCCCACAGCATCAGGGATCCACCTCCATGCTTCACAGTCAAACCCAAACAGTCGGAGTGGTACGTTTCTGCAGGTTTTCGCCACACGTATACTCTACCAGTGGCGAACAATAATGTGTAGCACGGTTCATCAGATCAGATGATACGTTACCAGTCTGTAGTATCCCAGTTTTTATGTGCTTTGCACCACCTTACACGTTTTGTTGCATTGATGTTGGTAATCAGAGGTTTGTGGATTGCAGCAGAGTCATATATATCGGCACAATGAATTTCCCGACGAACTGTTATGACGAAAACGGGATCATTCCGACTGATGTTCAACTCTGCTGTTATTTGCGGTGCCGTGGTCTTCTGCTTCCGTTGTACAATTCGTGCCAACGTTCATCTATCCCTTCTGACAACTTCGCACGCCGTCCAAAATTTGCACGTTTGGAGGCAACGCCCTGTCCTTTTTGATAGATAGTCATAATCTCCGATACAGTTCCTCGTGTTACACCTACTATGTCCGCCGTTCTGGTTACTTAAAGCTCGTGCAAGAGGCGCACCAATGATCCTGCCTTTTTGGAGGTCACTGAGATCTGATATTGTCGACAATTACATCACAACAGCTGTTTCACCTTCCGCCTGTGGCACTGCTAAGTTATAGCCGACATCGTACTTCTCCCCTTTATATAACTCACATCGCGAGTGACGTCGTTCCTGTGATATCCATACGTCGCATTGCGTGCACTCCAGTCGCAGTCGGTGTTTCCATTATTTTGATAAATCCCCTGTAGCTTATTCATCATATACTAGTGTTAGGAAAATGTCTTCACCACATCAGTTTCATGTTTATTTTTTAATTCTCCCTTTCAATCAGAATATTATATTAATACATTAATATATTTCGACTTTCCAATTAACGGAGACTTAAATTTGCACAATTTTGGGCCTGAGAAGGTCCAAGTCCTGTCCTTGAAAGAGATCTGAATATCTGCATTCTTTCGAGTCATAAATCTAAAAACAATGTATGATATTTTAGATAAAAATAATTCGGCGTTTAAGGCCAAATTTCGGTCTAACCGTGACGTACGTGGACTACAAATGCGAAAATTAGTGACTGCGTATAATTCGGGTTGCAGGTGTTAGAAAATATGCAAAATTCCGTATCTGACATGGTCCTTAAGGCCAAATAGATGACAAATTTCGACCTAACTCTGACCGATATTTGTTAGAACTGTGGAAATCCGTGTCAAGCGATAATTTATAATGAGATCGCCGAAAAAGTGGCCTAGTGAGGTCGGCAGTCGAGAAATCAAGAGGAACCGTAGGCAGCGGTCATATGAAAAATGAACAAGTCAAAAATGAATCGTAAATTACTTATTGATCTATTCAAATTCGCCATGCCCAATGAAACATTCTTCTCAACATGGTGACCGGGTGGTTGCGGGCTGGGTTCGAGTCCCAGAAAAGGCATCGATGTTTTCTTTCTTGTGTTGTCTTTCTGCTGAGGTCTCGCTTTTCTCACAGATCTTCTCCAGGGCTTATTATTCTGACAGGTTCTTGTAGGAGCTCTGTGGAAAGTGACGACGATGAAGGAGAATGAATTAGCAACGTGGTATCCCTTTTGCTAGTGACTTTGGCTCATGCATTAGGAAATCCGTGACAATGCGCCTTCTTCTTTTCAAGACGTTCGATATAGTGTTCCAGAAATGGGAAAAATGGAATATCGGAGAGGCCAGAACTCCAGGGAGAGTGTTGCAAGCATTCCCAACCATACGTGTTGTTATTGTTATTTGGACGGTATGGAAGCGGACATTGTGATGTCATTAAATAATCATTTTACTGAAACTTACTGGGCGCTTTGATTTTATTGCCTGTCTTCCAATGCCAAAAGGTTTCGCAATGCCATCGTCAGTTGATGATGTTATCACGTCCTGATAATGAAATTAAAATGTCAACTTACAGCACATGGTTCAATTTCCATGCGAGGTTTGTCCGGAATTGCGAGATCTCTCGCAGGCATCACCAAACCAAGGCTTGCGAGATTTTCTTCCGACCCGAGTGATATCGGTTTTTTAGGAGCATTATTACGTATTTCCACAAAACAATTTTATCCGTATAATGAAAAATTAAAAACAATGTAAAACGATTACATTTATTAGAGTTTCATTAAAAAAACTTATAAATAATGCGAAACAGTTGCATGTACTGCATGTGGTGTTTTATCGATTGGCCTGAGGAATAAATTTTAACTTGAATTTGATTTTCAACAAAATAAATTTGTGTATGTCTATCACGTTCAAGCCGACACTTGCCACTGATTCTGGTGTTGATCAGGTCCTTCTATGCAGAGACATTTCTGTGTGGGAGGACAAAGTCAGCAAATATCGGGATTGTTCACTTTCAGTAGAACGACCTATATATAAATATTATCAAGATGATTATGATATTATATTATCATATATATATTAACAATATATATATATAAAGTAGACACCCTTATATCTAATATACACTGGTGGAAATTGGAAAAAGAACACCATTAGCAATTGAAGCTTAATCTATGAGATTTATTTAGTAGAAACAACTCGTTTGGAAAGGACAGTGATCACACTTGTGAATGATTCAATGTTTATTTTACCTTTTAATGAGTATTACATTTCACAGAAGGCACATTTTAATAAGGTGTTGAACCTCCTCGAGCAGCAATGCAAGCTTCCAATCTGGCATGCAATCGGAAGTACAGATGCTGGGGGGGATACCATTCCATGCTCTTTCAACATAGATGCGTAATTCAACGATGGTCGTTGCCTGTCGCGGTGCGTGGAAGAGTCTTTGTCTGATCCAGTCCCAGACATGCTCGATTGGAGACAAGTCCGGAGAGGGTGTTGACCAAGGGAGTTGGTGCACTGCCTCAAGAGCATGTTGAGTTGCCCAGGCGGAGTATGTGCAGGCGTTATCCTGCTGGAATATTGCATTTGGGATTACACTCAAATATGGCAGGACGATGTTGCTGACGTACGTATTGCTATTCAGTGTACCCTGTACAAACACCAGACACGTACGAGAGTGATAGCTAATCACTACCCCTACCACGATGCCCAGCGTGGGCCCTGGGTGTCGCTGGCGGATGCACGATGTGGAAGAAGCCACTCACCTTGTCGCCTTCGGATGCGAAAATAACCATCAGATGCTCCTACGCAGAATCGGCTTTCATCACTGAAGACCACAGACTTCCATTCTCCCCTCCAATAAACTCGTTCTTGACACCACTGCAAACGTGCTCGAGAGTGACGAGGTGACAGTGGTAACCATGCCAGTGGCACGTGTGCCCATAATCCTGCTTCCAAAAGACGATTGCATATTGTTCTTGTAGACACCCCTGGTACGAATTTGTGATGCAGTAGCCATCCGCTCTGCCATGACAATGCGCTCTGCCGTGACAATGCGCCTTCTTCTTTTCAAGACGTTCGATATAGTGTTCCAGAAATGGGAAAAATGGAATAGCGGAGAGGCCAGAACTCCAGGGAGAGTGTTGCAAGCATTCCCAACCATACGTGTTGTTATTGTTATTTGGACGGTATGGAAGCGGACATTGTGCGTCCGTAACTCTGTGTTTCCCAGAACCCCATCTGCGAATCTGCAAATGCTCTTCTGACCATCGATGCCGCCATCGTACCACTGCCGATACCTCTCGTCCAATGCGGTGTGCAATTTGATAAAAAGACCAATCTGCTTCCAGAAGACCCACTATACGACCTCGCTCCAAACTCCGCTAACTGAACAAAGGTTGCGCGCCTGCGTCGTCCAGTCATGGTAACTTCTTCAAAGAGCACTGAACAACACGACACAAGACGAATAACTTCTTTTTTCACACTCTAGTCCTTAACCCTTTAACGCCCAGAACGGCCCAAAACGGCCGAGATTTTGAAATGGACTAGTCCAAAAAGTGCTATTTCTTTGTCTTTACTACCCTCTACCTTTTTCTCAGATTTCTTGGGCGTTAAAGGGTTAAATACGCGATGCGTACAGTCGCTCAAAAAAATCCTTCAGTTGCCAGATCACTAATTTCTAAAAATATCTTTGCCAGATAACTTTTCTGAATTCTGTAATCAACCATAGTGTTCGGATATTTTTTTGAACGACTGTACATTTGCATGTTGTCGTCCTCAGTAATGTCATTATTTCATCCAATGACTTTCAATCTTGGATCCCGGTTTCTGCTGCCCTTAACAATTTACATATTATAATATGATGATCCCAAAGGAATTCTTTCTGGGTGTTCTTTTTTCAATTTCCGCCAGTGTACATATAGACGATTGAGAGAGTGATCCACTCACTGATTGATTTATAGGGAGGGGATCACCATAATTCTAACTGTGATGCACAAATGGTAGAACTCTAAACATTTGTACCTAGAGGTGATTCGGGTCGTACAGCTCAGAAAAAATCTGAAATCTGACCCATGAAATATTCTTCAAGGTCAAATGAAGGTCACTCAGAGGTCATACCTCGATTTACAAGTGTTAGAAACGTGGAAATTGGTGTCTGGGGATATTTCGGGATGAAGATCTCAGAAAGGTTACGAAATTTCGGATCCGGCGGGTCCTTCGAGTCCAAAGGTCAAATTTAGATGTCCCGATGCTAGAGGGAGCTACAAATTAGTGCCTGGGAATATTTGGGGTCGTTAATCTGAGGCATGTTCTGAAATTTAGGATACAATGGGTCCTTGTAAGTTAAAGTTGAAATTTCTACATAGCACACTAGAGAGCTGAAAAATAGTGAATAGGGCTATTTCGTGCAATAGAACTCAAAAATGTTTAAAATTTTGAGATCCGATATCGCGTACAGAGTAAAATAGGGGCCCAAGGCACCGAGTGACTTCTAGAATATAATATATACAATAATGTGGTTTGGAGGTAGTGGCAACCGTGGGGGATAGCAATAGACGTCTTTATAGTTTGCATTTAATGTTCTTGCAAACAACTCATTTTTCTAAGCTGCGAAAGCTTACACCACTTAAAGGAAGCAATACAGTCGCACAAAAAAAAAAGTATCCGGACACCATGGTTGATTACAGAATTGAGAAAAAATATCTGGCAACGATTTTTTTAGAAAGTAGTGATCTGGCAACCTTCGTGTCACGTGACACAAAGGTTGCCAGATTACTAATTCTAACTAATTTCTAAATAAAAATCTAACTAATTTCTAAAAAAAATCGTTGCCAGATATTTTTCCTCAATTCTGTAATCATTCGGATATTTTTTGGAGCGACTGTACAGCATTGCCACAAATACAATTTACAGTGCGATTTACTAATGTTCGTACACTGAATTATCTGCCTAGAAATATCACACTTGTATTTTTTAATCATTAATATGTCGATTCATGCATCCCCACTAAAAATAATCTTCTGATGTAAAATATGACGTACACAACACGAGGAAGAAGTATTCTGACTTGACTTACCGTTTCATAACTGGAACCGACAAGTTTTGTTTTATTTACAGCTAATATCATGTCTCCTACAGCCAGTCCTGCCTAAAGGAAAAAGAATTCTCAAAGTTTAAAATGCTCTTAGTTTCCTCTTTAAAATGAAATAAACAACAACATAATAATAATAATAAGATTTTTAAAACTACATATGAATGAGACAATCAATTCCAATGCGGAATGTTATCTATTACCAACTTTGCTTTAAATCAGTGGTTCTCATCCTTTTTATGCTTCACGTACCCCCTGGAAATGTGTATGTAACTGGCGTACCCCTTGTATAGATAGATAAAACTATAGTTATAGTATAACAATGGGAATAAAATAAAACATATATATCAGTGGTTCTCAACCTTTTATGCTTCACGTACCCCCTGGAAATGTGTATGTAACTGGCGTACCTCTTGTATAGATAGATAAAACTATAGTTATAGTATAACAATGGGAATAAAATAAAACATATATATCAGTGGTTCTCAACCTTTTATGCTTCACGTACCCCCTGGAAATGTGTATGTAACTGGCGTACCTCTTGTATAGATAGATAAAATTATAGTTATAGTATAACAATGGGAATAAAATAAAACATATATATCAGTGGTTCTCAACCTTTTATGCTTCACGTACCCCCTGGAAATGTGTATGTAACTGGCGTACCTCTTGTATAGATAGATAAAACTATAGTTATAGTATAACAATGGGAATAAAATAAAACATATATATCAGTGGTTCTCAACCTTTTATGCTTCACGTACCCCCTGGAAATGTGTATGTAACTGGCGTACCTCTTGTATAGATAGATAAAACTATAGTTATAGTATAACAATGGGAATAAAATAAAAGACATATATCAGTGGTTCTCAACCTTTTATGCTTCACGTACCCCCTGGAGATGTGTATGTAACTGGCGTACCCCTTGTATAGATAGATAAAACTATAGTTATAGTATAACAATGGGAATAAAATAAAACATATATAAATACATATTAAATTTCGTATTCATAAATTAAATATATATGGATAAACATAAAAAAATGACATAAACAATTTAACAGATCTTATAAAATTATAAACATTTTACTGGGTAATCGACTTTTGAACTCTCACGGCGTACCACCAAAACTTTTACCGCGTACCCCACGTTGAGAACTCCTTACTATAAATCATAAGCGAGAACATTGGCGTACCCAAAAAATTCCGAATTTGGGGATAGGGAGACCAATGTAGAAGTTTTTAGGTACGACGCGTTTTGAGGCCAATGGGAAGGAATTGAAATAATTGAGTCTCTGATATTCGGAGAGTAGCTTACAAAATATTTGATATTTAAACCGTCTAACAGAAGGTACTGGATATATCCACTTCCCCCCCCCCCGAAAAAGGGTATCACTTTTTAATTACATTCACGAAGTTCACTGTTGAATGTGTTGAATTTTTATACAGACGCTGTCTAGTTTAATACCTGCACTAGTTAAGGCCTGCTGTAGTCACCTCTCGACACTAGCCAATAGGACTAGCATTAGCAATTCACCCCGTGGAAGGAGTCAGGGAGAAAGGAAACAAGGTGATATCTCTCCCCCTCCATTTAAAATGGGTCTACCGACGTTCGTGACTGGCTCATCTTATTACTCATAAATTAAGCGCATACACTGAGATGCCATTTTATGGAGTACATTTACCTAGTAGCGAGTTGCGCCTCCTTTCGCCTTAAAAGATGCTGGATACGTTGTGCAGGAATGTTGTACCACGAGGAAATGATTGTGTTGCGCAGTTGCTGCAAACTGAACGGTGGTAGAGTCTCGCTGCGAACAGCCTTTACCACCTCATCCCAAAGATGCTCGATAGCTTTTCATGTTTCTGGGGGACTGATCTGGGATCTGGGGATTGTGCAGGCCAATGAAGCAAAGAAACCTTGTTGGCACGTTCCTGGAACCATTTGGCGACGCTACACGCCTTGTGAGCAGGTGCATTATCATGCTGAACGTGCCCATCCGAGTGAGGATAAACTGTCGCCATGAAGGGATGAACTTGGTCAGCAACGATGTTCAAATACGCAGTGGCATTCTGATTACCTTCGATGGGTATCAATGGCCTCGTGTGTGCCAGGAAAACATTCCCCACACCATTACACCGCCACAACTGGCCTGTATTGGTTGACACCAGACAAGATGGCTCCGTGGTCTCATGTTGCTTGCGCCAAATTTCCTGATCCTTCCATCAGCATGATGCAAAAGGAATCTTGATTCGTCTCACCAGGCTACCTTTTCCCAGTCCTCAACAGTCCATTGTCAATGCTACTGCACCCACTGGAGACGCGCTTTCATGTTGACTTACTTTTCTTGTTTCAGCTGCCTTCATGTTGAGTGCTGACAACATCAGCACTCAATGTGATCAGCGGCTGTTGTAGCCCATTCACGGTAAGGTCCGATACGTGGCGCATTCGGCGATGACCTTCTGAACACCAATGCTTCATTCTGCTGTGATTTGCCGCCCGTCTGTTTACTTGCGCGATTGTCGCCAGTCCCCTTTGACCGCTCTGCTCCACCAGCTGTTTTCGTCCACAGGATCGCCGATCACTGGTGGCTTTCTGCTTTTCACAACACTCTCGGGAAACCCTTGAAACGGTTGTGTGTGAAAAGCCCAGGAAGGGCCAAAGTGCCTCAAAAGTACAGTCGCTCAAAAAAGTATCCGAACACTATGGTTGATTCAGAGAATTCAGAAAAAATATCTGGCAACGACTTTTTTTTAGAAATTAGTAATCTGGCAACCTTCGTGTCACGTGATTACAAAATTCAGGAAAAATACCTGGAGCGTATACAGTTGCTGTACACGCTCCAGGTATTTTTCCTGAATTCTGTAATCACGTGACACGAAGGTTGCCAGATTACTAATTTCTAAAAAAAGTCGTTGCCAGATATTTTTTCTGAATTCTGTAATCAACCATAGTGTTCGAATACTTTTTTGAGCGACTGTACATCCTCTTAAAAGATCGCAACATCTTTCTGAAAGAGAGCCGACGAAAAGCAAATGTGAAGCTTTAGAACTGAACTTACTTGATCTGCGGGACTGTCCTTCTGAATATCGGAAACGAATATGCCTTGTCCCATGTCCACGTGTTTTCCTTCTAAGATCATGATGCCGAGGCCATGGTTGCCCTGAAACGGAAATATGTATACGTCACATGTGGGGAAAACGTCTGCGACCGAAATGCTATAGAGAAAAACGTGAATGAATTTAGATTATTTCTATTATCTAAATTTGATGCCTATTGTACAGTGTCCTACCAAAATATTATCAAAGTTATGTTAATGTGAATCTAATTTCGAAGCTCTATAACTACTGAAATATGCATTTAATGGTGAAATTTGACTGAAAATAAAAAATACCTTAAAATGTATTTAAATCTAGTTTTTCAAAATATACGTTCAGGATTTAAACAGTTATGGAAGCTGGAATATTAAACTATATTTTAAGGGGCGGGGTTGGCTCAGTCGGTAGCGCGCCAGGCTCGTAATCTGTAGTTCTCAGGTTCGAGTCCCAGCTGGGTCAGCGTTGAGATTTATCTCCGCAAAATTTCCCGCCCTGCCTATGGTCAGTAGGGGACACCGATGGGCTTGGAAAGGCCGCCGTCCGTCGGATGGGACTTTAAGCCGTGGCTCCGTGTGCGGGAGAGCCATACCCTGTGCATGTTAAAGAACACAATGGATGGCCTTGACGGGAGGCTGCCATCTGTCTCCCAACAGCTGTTCCAGTGGGTCCCCTCCCGAAATCTTCTCTAAGCCTTCGGGGTCCATGTGACCTGGCCATTTAACCCAAGGCGTGCAAAAAAGTGCCGCTCAGAGGTAAAACAACCCAACCCAAAAACTATATTTTTTTGCCTTATAAAAATCAATCGTAATTATCTAATACTAGAATACTCATTATGCAAATTTGTAAAATATACATTTATTTTAATAAGTATAACGTTTCGCCCTCCATTTTACGGGCTTTAAAAATTGCTTCAAAAATGCATGAAATAAAAATAAGTTGAATAATTTTTTGACTCTTTTTCCCTTACTAGCATTCTGAACGGTGGAGGAGCTGTGACCCTTTGCTTCCCCCTAGATCCCCCCCCCCCTGAGTAGAACAATCCTTCACATATTTTCATCTGCTTTATAACCTGAGAGCGGGAGAATGTCTATGTCTATATGTCTCTCTATGTCACGAGCTATAATTTGATGCATAACCCCTTTTTTACGGGGAAAGGAAACTGAGATTAATTTGTTTATAGCTTATGACACGTTCTAAGTCTCTAAAATATGATAATCTATTGCATATTATGTGAATGGGAGAGAAATTTTGAAAAGCTATTAGTCCTAAAATAAAATATTTATGAAAAAATGTGACTCAAAATAATTTACAGATCCAGTCAAATCTATGTATTTAAAACTTCGCATATTCAAATTAAGTATTTATAGAGTTACAGAACTTGGAATGTTTGACAGCAACAACATCAATTTAATTGATCTCAAAAATTATTTAAAAAAGTTAAAACAACTGTAATATCTGTTATACTAAATTTATTACGTTAATTTTTTTTTCTTGCGGAATGAGTAACTTGCAAAATTGTCAAACTTGTCAAATTGTTCCTGCTTCCGTTTATGCCAAATTTTATAGTTTTATTTCGCGGGAAACCAAATAAAAACTGATGATTATACGAAGAATCATCCCTAAGCCTTTCTGAGGATCCACATATTCAATTATATGTCATCAAAGCATTATTACGAAAATGCTCTAAAAACGCAAAATATTCAAATAAACACTGTTGCCTGAAACAAAGTTGGAAATATAACAATGACCTGATTGTTGAAAAAAGGTGTATATAAATCACATTTCAATTCTTCCATTCAGTTTGTTCAACATCAATCGTTGAACTAACTATTCACCAACTGGTGCCGATGGTGAGGTGTCTACATACAGAGCTTACCTACAGTGGAAAAGCTCGCATTTTCAGCCATATTTGACCTAGTCCTAGACCACAGACTGCCATATGTGAACCGCTTTTTGGCTCTCGAAAAGTGGAGAGTCACACTCACAAGACACGAGCTTGGCATCGACCCCCAAAGTGTGGAGAGTTCAGACACCAGCCCAGATTGAAATATTGAGATCAGCCGCTGTTGTGTTTCGGGCACGACCCCATGGTGAGGAGAGTCCGGACTGATGATTTGTGAGTTGAGATTCGACCCCGGGATGCCGTTAAGCCATGGGGACCTATTTCCAATCCTTGTAGATTGAAGACAAACTTGATGTGTGGGACTGGAAGCTCGAATCGCTCGTGAATGGTGAAGCGTGGCCCTGTCATGGTATGCCTCAGGTATGGAGATGCTGCATGAAATTATTTGGAATAAAATACTACTTTTTTTTCAATAAAGGATCATCATGATATTTGTTTAATGAAAATCCGTCTATTTTCTGTTTAATTTAAACTATGCGTTGTTGCCAAGCGGTAAATTTCAGGATTTCGACAACTTCTGTACAAAGATTTAACAAGAAAACAAAGCAAAAAATATTAGGCAACCTGTGTTACACATAACCTGCAAAAATAATTTCTAAAGGTGACTAAATTGGAGAGGGAATGTATATCTGTCTGAATGATGTTTTGGGCTGTTTCTGCACAATCATGTTATTTGTTCCCCTATTTCTCCCCCCCTACCCCAGATCTTTTTTTACCGAGAGCCATTTGCTCAAATTATGACCGTTATACAGGATTCTCTTTATAGCCTGGATTTGGAAATGAATTTACAAGGCTATATGTTCAAGAATGATATTGAACATTCTGCATTTTCTTCATAGTTTATGCTGATACACAGGATCACTAACACGTCACGTGACACGAAGGTTGCCAGATCACTAATTTCTAAAAAAAAATTCGTTTCCAGATATTTTTTCTGAATTCTGTAATCAACCATAGTGGCCGGATACTTTTTTGAGCGACTGTACAGATGCCGTGAAGTCGTCTGCCATTGATGTCCCACACGTTCTGTATTGGAGAAAAGTCGGGATCGCAACAGCCAAGGCAGCACCTGGACAACTTGTAGGCGCTGTCTGCCAATGTTGGCAATGCAGGAGCGGCGGGAGCTATCGTGTTGAAACTGGGCATACAGGGATACCACGGAGATACTGCAGCAAAACGGGCTGCATCACGTATCGTCGTTCTGTCACTGTATCCACTATGCATACGAGCAGTGAACGGTTGTTGAAACTGATAAAGCCTCAAACCATGACACCAGACCGAGGAGCCATATGACACTCGCGGATGGCAGCAACATCAGCCCCGTGACTACGTCGTCTCCAGATTCTCAATCGCAATCGTCAGCAGTGTGACAGAAGTGTAACTCATCACTGATGACGTGGTTCCATTCGTCCCACCACGCATGTCTGGTACTGCACCACTGCAACCTTGCGCGATGATGTGCTGTGGTGGGTGTCAGTCGTCGCAATGGCTAGCGAGAGTGCAAACCTGCCTCAGCCAATCTGCGATTCACCATCCGTGTCGACACGAGGATGTCTGTAACTGCCTGTACATCATGTCAAATGTTGTCTGCTGTGGATTGTAAAGCTACTACGGTTTGCTGTCGAATGCAGAGATGAAATTCGGACGTCCACCTACATGCACCAGTTCCACTACAGCAAAGAAGCGTGTTACCTTCCTCCAACCACTGTCGCCAAATCCCACCGACAGTTGTTGCATTCCGATGTGTTTCCACCGCGATGCAATGCATAGACCAACCAGCCATACGTAGCCCTATGACGAAGTCTCTGGTAAAATTATCCGTGTGATGGTAGGATTCCCGATGACGTCGCCCAGGCATTCTCACTCCTTACACATGCTTTCGCCACTGAGATCACTCCAATGCGTGATCCACACGCTCAGGTGAGGACGACTAAATTTAGCTACGCTGAACCGTTTTGCCCTGCTATCTCCCTTACCTATCACGTGATTGGTTGGCAACTGCGTTCATTTCCATAGCCCGACTGTCAACCTATTTGCATGGCGCTATGACAAATGTTTCCTGGTGTGACATTTTCTATGTCGATCAGTGTACCTTAATTCTTTTAAATACCTAATTCACTTGAAAATCTAGATTATGATCTTTAATTTCCATTTAGTCATTAAATGCATATTTTAGAATTATAGAACTTCGAAGTTTGATTCCTATTGACATAACATACAGAGGTTTTTTGATAAGGAAGTGTAGTGTTCAACATAAAACCAATGCAAAGGATCCGAGGTGGACGCGATTACGAAGCTGAAAGGGGCCAGTTCTGAAATCTGAAAATAGAGCTGTTCTGTTTTGATATTTTTACTTTTAGAAATGGTTAGTTGGCTTTTCTAGAGTCTCCATGATTAACAAGTCAACACTTGTACAGTCGCTCAAAAAATATCCGAACAATAAGGTTGATTACAGAATTGAGAAAAAAATACCTAGCAGCGTTTTTTTAGAAATTAGTGATCTGGCAACCTTCGTGTCACGTGGCACAAAGGTTGCCAGATCACTAATTTGTAAAAAAATCGTTACCAGAAATTTTTTCTCAATTCTGCAATCAAATCAGTGTTCGGGTATTTTTTGAACGACTGTCTAGCACCTAATGTCCGACCCCGCCTTCTCGTGGTGCAGGCCGTTAGTAGCTTTCAAAAGAGATATTCTCTTTTGGAAGGGAACGGAAGGGGAGGGCTGCCAGTTCAGTATGGCCTACTGATCTGGTCATCTATGGCCACTTTTTTCTTTTTTTTCAACCCTGCTGAGGAGTGGGTCAACTTCACAGGGTCCTGGTGCTGACCATTTATACCTACTAGACTGGACTTGTTTATGGATTTGAGCTTGATTACGGATCCTGGACTTGCTGCACTGGTGGGCCTCTGTTGAGGGAGAGTCTGCCGCTGTGTTTTCTGTTTGCTTCTGGGTTGCCAGCTCTAAGTGAACAGAGGCATGGGATACCTTATATCAGCTGGTGGATAATCCTAATCAGAGGCCATCGCAGGTACCTGAACCTTACTTAGCTAGTTGGGCATCGTCAAGCCTAAACTGGAGTAATGTGTCTCAGGCAGGCCATATGGTTCTTGAAAAAGTCCACTTGAAAAGGTGGTGCCTGAAGTTCCTACCAGCATCGGTGACTTCAGCCTTTAGCGGAGGAGGAACAGGTCTTTGCCCCATGCCTGCGATCAGGGGGCTGTTTGATATTGTTGGCCCTACCAATCTCAATAAACCTAATTTCTTTAAAAATCCTACTAATCATTTTCTCTCTGCAGGAACATGGAACGTGAGGACATTACATAGAGATTATTCTCTTGATGTCCTCATGCAGGAATTCCAGCGCTATAACCTAGATATTCTAGGCTTGCAAGAGACCAGATGGACAGGTAAAGGTGAGATACTTAAAAATAACTTTAAATTTCTCTTTACAGGGAGGGAGGATGGAAAGCATCACCAAGGCGTGGGTCTGCTGCTCAGCAGACATGCTAGTGATGTTCTTCTAGGATATGAGTGCATTAATGAAAGGTTTCTTACAGAAAAATTTCAGACAAGCATTAAAGACTTGAATGTTATCTGCTGTTATGCCCCCACTGAGGATTCTGATGAGGATGAGAAGGATAGGTTTTACAGACAACTTCAGGATATTTTGAATTCTGTCAAGAAAGGAGATATTACCCTTGTTCTTGGTGACTTCAATGCCAAAGTTGGTACCGACTCTGACCTTTGGGGAGGAGTAATAGGCCCTTTTGGTATTGGTAGCTGCAATGGCGATGGGCAACGTCTCCTACAGGTAAGTAAACTCAATGGTTTCAGAATAACTAACACATATTACAAACACCGCGACATACATAAATACACATGGGTTTCACCTGATGGGCTGCATAAGAATATGATTGATTATATATTAATTAACAGCAAATGGGCTAGTTCTGTTAGAAATACCAGGGCATATAGGGGAGCTGAAATGGGATCTGACCATTACCTTGTTAAAAGTGTCTTGCAACTTAAACTTAAAAAGTGTTGTGCTAGGGTTAAAAAATTTACCTTTAATACTGAAGCTCTGAAAGACCCAGTTATAGCTAAAGCTTACCATGATAGGTTACTTAGTCATTATGACAGTCATGGTTTGCTTAATACTGAAGTTGAGGAAGAATGGGGCCATTTTAAACAGGCTTTTTTGGAAACTAACAGTACTCTTTTAGGGAAAAAGGAGCAGAAGAGGCAAAATTATCTGAGTGATAAGGCACTTGAGCTTATTTCGGAAAGAAGGAACTGCAGGAATGTCCTTAATCAGTACCCTACTAGTCCTAATAGAAAGCATTACAAAGAACTTAATAAACGTGTAAAGGATCAGTTAGCTACTGATAAGAATCTTTGGCTTGATGGCCTTGCTGACAAAGCTGAGGAAGCAGTTAGACAGCACAACAGCAGAGAGCTGTACCAGATAGTTAATGTTTTGTGTGGTAGAAAACGAACAGGTATACAGGGATTGAAGGATAAACAAGGCAAGGTTATAGAAGGTGAGGATTCTGTCATGGCTAGATGGGCTGAGCATTTCAGTGATGTTCTAAACAATGTGGTTAGTTCTACTCCCATTGTTTGCAATAATGATAGATGCATTGTTGGCTTTAATGTTGGCCCTATAACACAATCTGAAGTTAGTTTGGCTATTTCTAAACTTAAACTTCATAAATCCCCAGGGGTGGATGAAATTACTACGGAAATGCTTAGAGCTGGGAATGTTTCAGTTACCATTTGGATGACTGAAATTTTGAATAACTTTTATGATAAAGGCATGGTTCCTAAAGATTTTACCAGAGCTATTATTATCCCTATTTTCAAAAAAGGTGATCGCAGTTCTTGTGATAACTATAGGGGTATCAGCCTACTCTCCGTTCCAGGTAAAGTTCTTTCCATGATTGTGCTTAATAGAATTAAGAATCTGGTTGACAGTCAATTGCGTGATGAGCAATGTGGATTCAGAAGTGGTAGGGGATGTGTGGATCAGATATTTTCACTTAGGCAGATTCTTGAGAAATGTTTAGAGTTTCAGAAACCTTTGGTTGCTAGCTTTGTTGATTTCAAAAAGGCTTTCGACTCTGTTGATCGTCATAATTTGTGGTTGATTGTGAGATCATATGGTATACCAGACAAGTTAGTTAACATAATGAAAGCTCTCTATAATAACACTGAGTCATGTGTGAGAGTTGGTAAGTCTTGTAGCAATTGGTTTAGCATTACTTCTGGTGTTCGACAAGGGTGCATTTTGTCTCCTTTTCTCTTTAGTTTGGTTGTTGATTATGTTATGCGAAATTCACTTCAAGGGAAAGCTTTTGGCCTTAAATGGGCTGGAGATACGAAAATTTCTGATTTAGATTATGCTGATGATGTAGCCCTTTTGGCAAATGATGTTGATGAGATGAACTCTTTCATTCGAACTGTTGCTGAGACTGGTAGTACAGTAGGTTTGGTTATAAACAGAGAGAAAACTAAAGTGATGAAAATTGGTCAGGCAGGTTGTGATTCAGTTAATCTGAATGGTTGCAGTCTTGAGCAGGTGTCACAGTTTAATTACCTTGGAAGCTGCGTAACTGATACTGGTGATGTGCGGCATGAGATTAACAGACGAACAGGTATTGCTGCCGGGACTTTTAAGAATCTATGGAGATTGTGGAGAAATAGGAGTATACACCTAAAGACTAAAATTAGACTGTATAATAGTTTGGTTCTTTCTAGGGTTAGTTATGGTAGTGAAACTTGGACGCTGTGTAAGCAAGATAACAGGAAACTAGATGCTTTTGATTCTAGATGCTTACGCAGTATCTTGGGTATTAGGTGGTTTAACTTTGTAACTAATGATGAGGTTAGGCAAAGGAGTCTGCAACCTCCTTTAAGTAGCATATTGTGCAGAGAGAGACTCCGCTGGTTTGGCCATGTTGCCCGTATGGATAATTATAGATTGGCGAATAGGGTTATGAACAGTGTGCCTAGAGGCCTCAGAAAGAAGGGGAGACCTAGGATGCGGTGGGCAGACAATGTCAAACAGGACCTTGTTAGAATTGGTGTACGGTGGCCGGATGCAGCAGATGTAGCTCAGGACAGATATGCTTGGAGAATTAAACTGCGCGGTCTGGTTGGACCTCCGTAGCCCATGGCTGCTTGAGGATGATGATGATGATGATGATGATGTACAGTGTATTCCTAAAGGATCAATCCAATTTAAAATTTACTGAAACGCATGCCATATGGAATTGACTTCGAGGTCATAAAGGCACAGCAAACATTTGTAAAGTTTAAGTGGAAATATTTTCAGCATGTGTTTTTGTTCAGTACCATACACACAGTCGTTGTTGAAAACGTTCTCTTCTTTCGGACAGATTTGAGTTCTTTTACCTCTGAGCGACAGTTTTTTGGTTTTTTTTGCATACAATGAGCTAAATGGCCAGGTCACGAAGACCCCAAGGGCTCAGAGAAGGTTGGGGGAGGGAACACACTGGAACAACTGTTGAGAGACAGATGGTAGCCTCCCGTCAAGGCCATCCAGCGTGTTCTCTAAAATGTACAGGGTTATGGCTCTCCAGCACACTGGGCCACGGCTTAACGTCCCATCCGACTAACGGCGGCCTTTCCAAGCCCGTCGGTGTCTCTTACTGACCGTGGGTAGGGCTCAGAGTTTTGCGGATATAAATCTCAACGCTGGCCCATCTAGGATTCGAACCTAGGACTACAGATCACGAGGTCTGGGCGCTAGCGACTGAACCCCCCCCCCCCCCTGTTTCAGAAACAATTTCTTAATTAATGTTAATCTCAACGGAGAAATTTCTTGCTCCAATTCGTCAACTGTACGAGAATTATTTGTGTAAACATTCTCCTTAAGAATCCTCGTAGGAATTAATTGCACTGGTTTTGAACTGTAGAATATGTGACAAGAAACATCCATAGTCAAAACTTCCAGGGAATCAGTTTCAGAAAGCACGATTATGAGGATATCAAAAACAGATAGGGAAACTACATCATTTAAACCTATTCGCTGATGCCAAAACCAATTCTGCCTCTCACAGGGACGGGAGTGGCTCAGTCGGTAGCGCGCCAGGCTCGAAATAGGAAGTTCCCACGTTCGAGTCCCAGCTGGGTCAGCGTTGAGATTTATCTCCGCAAAATTCCTCGCCCTGTCCACGGTCAGTAGAGGACACCGATGGGCTTGGAAAGACCACCGTCCTTCGGATGGGACGTTAAGCCGTGGCCCGTGTGCGGGAGAGCCATACCCTGTGCACGTTAAAGAACACGCTGGATAGCCTTGACGGGAGACTACCATCTGCCTCCCAACAGCTGTTCCAGTGGGTCTCCTCCCCCAACCTTCTCTGAGCCTTAAGGGTCCTTGTGATCTGGCCATTTAGCCCATGGTGAGCAAAAAAGTGCTGCTCAGAGGTAAAAAACCAACTGCCTGTCACATGTTTCGTATAATAAAAGCAATTTAAATGAGCATATTTTTGAACAGATCCAGTGGACCCCTTCCCTTGCTCCACATGTTTATTCTTTTTTAGAAGCGTTTGTTTATTATTTATTGCGGGTAGCCGGCAGATAAAAAAGAGAGAGCGAGGTTCGCGCTCTTTTCATTCTCTTAATTTTTTTTAAATTGTTTAAGGAGAGTGTGCCCGGTAGAGAAGTCTTGCATCAGGGTTCAGCATCACCTTGTTTGGTCAGTGAGAAGAGCCATGTATTTGATATAAAAACTCACATTAGAAAGTCCAAAATATCTTCGGGATTTTGATAAGATTTTACTTCGCTTTCAACCATTAAATTATTGAAGAAAGAATAGAATTAAACTGATATATCTGGAAACTACTTACCTTTTTGGTTGTGATGGTTCGAATTCCGGGATAAGACGTAAACAAACTATCGATATCCTGGAACAAAAAATATTCTCACTTAACGATATATCACTAATTTCGGGATAAATAAATAAAGATCAAAACTGAAACTTTCGGTGGCTCTAGATATTTTGAAATACTTTTTTTTCTTGAAAATTAGAAAGGACAAAGCTTAGATCTAAGGAAAATAATTCGGGGGTTGTGGGAAAAGAGTGAGTGGACTGAACCCTAAAACTCAGTTCTTTTCATTTTTCAAATATTAATCTCGCCAAATAGAATATTATATGTTTTTCCTTCCTTTGTTCAACTGTGCCTGCGTTGAGGATTTCTTCGCCCCCCCCCCCCTACTCTCGGTCAGAAAGGGGCCACCGATGGCCTTGATGAGGTAGCCGTCGGTCGGATGGGGCGTTAAGCTGTGGTGCCGTGTCCAGGAAACACATACCTTACCAGAACACACTGGATGGCTTGACGGGAGGCTTTCATCTGTCTCCTAACATCGTCCCTTTCCGCCATCTTTCTCCAAGCCTCTGGGATACTTGTGACCCTGCCATTTAGTCTATCCTGCGCAGAAAAGCCTCGCTCACAGGTATAACAACTGAACCTAAATCCTCCTCTGTCTCATTGGTCTATTAAAAATATATTTTTGCCAAAACGAGCAATTACTATTTTCTTCAGCTTCGTTCTAATTTTTAAAATTCTCGGGGGGTGGACATGGCTCTCTGGGAATTTGTAAAACATTTAAATATGTATTTTAAAACTAAAGCACTGGCTATGAATATCAGTCAAAAAAAATGTCTACACCCTACTTTATATTTAACCTTAAATAGGGAAAAAATATATGTTTTGTTTTACCTCGCCAGGTCAAAGTACCCTCTGAGGACTGAGAGAGGGAAGCAGACCCAATGGATAGCTGTTATCAAACTGTTGAAGTCTCCCTTTAAAGCCCTGTTTTTTAATGGGGGCGGGGGTGGCTCAGCCGGTTTCGCGCCAGGCTCGTAATCTTTAGTTCCCAGGTTCGAGTCCCAACTGGGTCAGCGTTGAGACTTATATCCGCAAAACTCCCCGCCCTGCCCACGGTCAGTAGGGGACACCGATGGGCTTGGAAAGGCCGCCGTCCATCGGATGGTACGTTAAGCCGTGGTCCCATGCGCTGGAGAGCCATACCCCGTGCACGTTAAAGAACAGGCTGGATGGCCTTGATGGGAGGCTACCATCTGTCTCCCAACAGCTGTTCCAGTGGGTCTCCTCCCCCAACCTTCTCTGAGCCTTCGGGATCCTTGTGACCTTACCATTTATCCCATGGTGTGCAAATAACATGCCGCTCAAAGGTAAAATAACCCAACCGATGTACTTTAATGCACAAGGTATGGTTCTCTCCTATACATAGGACAAGGCTAAACATCCTATCCGACGGACGGCGGCCTTTCCAAACCAATCGGTGTCCCCTACTGACCGAGGGCAGGGCGGAGAGTTATGCAGAGAAAAATCTCAATGCTGGCCTAGGTGCGACTCCATCCTGCCGATTACTAGAGGTCCTGTATAGTTAGAGGCTGGCCATCTCGGTGATTCACTGCCATTGGTTGATTGAGTCACGTGGTTTATGGGCACCATGTTTTGTCTTACCGTGAGACGAAAGCCTATGCGTTAGTGTATGTACCAAGTTAAAACTTCTCAATCGTTATAGTTTTATACATTTCTACCACTTTTTTTTTTCTATAAAAGCTGTCATATTTTATGAATGCCTCACTGCGCTGCATTTGGGTGTAAAAATTTCACTCAAAGAAATAATTTAATGAATATTTTTTCCCGAGAAACTCTATCAGAAGACGGCAAAAGGCTGCAAAATTGAAACGAGCTAACTGAAAACCAACAAATAATTTCTTTTATGGTTCGTTTGAAAAACGAGCTAATGTTTTCACTTTGTCGTCTGCCTATGCCAGCATTTGTTCGTCTGTCTGTCCGTCTCTCTGTTAACTGTTGTCTGTCAATAGACAATCAATTTTTTTTTTTACTTTTAGAGCTAAATGAGAAATTCTTTTTGGATTGGAAAGGTGTCAAACAAATATTGTGATTACAAAGTTTGAAAATTTTCAATAGCTTTAATAGCGCCCTCTAGCGGTGGGAAAAGATGGAAAAAGTTAAATTTTCAAACGAATATTACAAGCAAACTATTTACACTGGAAATCTGAAATTTTGGTAGTAGAGTGTTATGGTCAGAAGGTTTACAATGGCAACAAGGCTTTGACGTTTTAGCCAAAAGGGGGTGCGAAAATGAAACTTTTTCTTAAAGAGATAAACGAAACTACATATTTTTTTTTGTTTTACAGGCACTAACAAAATAGTAATGATTTAAACAATATTTGCTAATCTCAGCGTTACTTGTAGACATTTAAACATCTATTAATCAATAAATATTTTTTGTGAAAAAATCCAGTTTTAGTTCAACAGGTTAGAATGTTCTGGCATGTTTCTGGAGAGTTGCGGGTTCGAATCCCGTATGTCGGGGAATTTTTTTCCATAAAAATATTAATACTTACATTTTTCAAAACCCCATCAGCTGCAATTTCCAGTGTTAGAGATTGCTAAAGGCGGCAAATAAAAACTCGAAAGGCAACGTCTCGCGGCGGAAGAAGCTGGAAAATGCTAAATCTTTAAATAAATATTGCAAATGATCTGTTTTTGCTAGAAACTTACATTTTTGGTCGTAGAGTGTAATGGCCAAGTGGTTTTACACTAATAGTAATGATTTGTCCCATTGGTAAAATGCAACTTTTCTGCTTTAAGAGAGAAATGAAAAACTTTTTTTGCACATTACAGGTACTAATAAAATATTAATAGTTTATTTTCTTAATTATACAGTAGTTCAAATTTCCACTGTCAGAGGGTACTGAAAGTGTAAAATAACTAGAAGAAAGCATATCACCTCTGGCGCATATCGGAATCTCATTTTCAAAGAGAATGAATTTCTTCCTTTGCCTACTTTTTCACTCCTTAAAAGTTTTAATTATGAATGTTCGTGTTGTTTTTCTGTTGAGGTCCCGCCATCCTCATGGACCTTCTACTATGGCGTATAAATTGAGAGGCTCCTGTCAGACCTCTGTACAAGCAGTTGCTTGAGGGGTTATTTATTTATTTTTTAATGTATGATGGGGGAAATGCACATAGTAGTATTTTATTAGTAATTATAAAACATAAAAGGTATGTATTTTAGTTCTTGAATTTAAAAAGTTTCTTTTTTCTCACTCCTCTGAAAATAGTGGACAGATAATTGCTGTCAGTCGAATTTCTACCATAACAGTACTCTATACGCCGAAGTTTCTACCATAAAAAGATCACTTGAAACATTCGTTAAAAGTTTTGCAGTTTCGATATTTAATGATCTCTAATGATGTAAATTAAAACTACCTTTGAAAATGCAAATTACATTTCATTAGTAACCAACTAAAAAAGAGATTTCCAATTATCTCTTAAAACAAAACGGTTCCGTTTCTTACCTACCTTGAGCTTAGGGTCAACTCATTCTTGTCGATGGAATTTTCAAGACTGTCACATTCCACGACCAAAATTTTTGCAATATTCGTTATGAATTTTTGGTATTTTTGGATTTTTTCCACCGTTAGAGGGCGCAGTTATAGCTTTTGGCAAATTAGCTAAATGCAAAGTGTAATATTTCATCAATACCTGTCCAACCCAAAAAGAATTTTTAATTTATCTCTAAAAACATACACTTCTCTGTTAAAAGAAAAATAAGTTGCATTCACCTCCCCCCTGGGTCTAAAGGGTCAAGTGATTGTTGCCAATGGTAACTTCGTAACCTTCACATTTCAACACCAAAATTTTAAACTTCTTACATAACTACATCGTTTGGAATATTCGTTTGATATTTTGGAATTTTCATATTTTTCCACCGTTAGAGGGCGCAGTTATAACTTTTGGGAGATTCTAAAAATGCAAATCATAATATATCATTAATTCCTATCTAACACAAAAAGAATTTTTTATTTATCTGTATAAACAAAAAAGTTCGATGTTTACAGCCGGACTAGACAACAAAGTGAAATTATATCTTTTTTTTTTTAAAAAGTCCTAAAATTTACTTTTCCTTTTTTAGCCGTTTTCTAAAGTGCTTCCAAACATGAACACTAAAATCTGTATCAAATATTAGCTTACCCTTTTCCGGAATCCATAAGTACTGTTCAATACCATTCAGCTATGCACGCTAAACTATCCGAGCGACGACAAAACATGGCATCCAATTTTGAGATGGCCAACCTCTACCTACATAGGGCCTCTACCGATTACAAGCTTCGGTTGCTATCGAGTGAGCCACGCCCGTCCAAGGAATCAGTTGAGAATATAGTGCTGGAGAAACGTTTCATAAACATGAGGACATTAAATTACGAGCCTGAAGCGCTACGAACTGAGCAAACGCCGACTCTCAAATGGGGGGGGGGGAATACAGAAATTGAAACAAAATAAATCTAGCAAAACATTGAAAAAAAAAATTCCATCAAACAGCTGATTGCCACAGAGGTCATTTGTAGTCAGTTTAATACGCGATAGAGAAGATCTGTGAGGAAGTCGAGACCTCAGAATAGGACCTCAGAAAGTCGAGACCTCAGAAAAACAACACAACATCCATGCTTGAACGGAGACTCCTTTAATCAATAGCCAAGCGTGGTGGCCACTCGGACTGTTGGGAAAACATTACATTCGCTACTTCCGCTAACTCTACAAAATATAGCCCAATTAAGCAAATGAAAAATCGTAAGTTTATGTATATAAAATATTTTAAAAATTGCATTAAAATTTGAAGATCTTTTTCGAGTTTACTTACTTCGTCCTCCATGTCAAAAGGAAAATGCGAGATTGGTTTCACTGCCATTTCCTGAACGGCGTTTTCTTTCCTAAAAAATAGAAATTTTATTAGGGCAGATAAAAAGAACACATTGCTAAATAATATGTACACATATTAAGAAAATCATATGCTAATTTTCCACGCAAAACAAAAAGGAAATCTGCAAAAGCACGTATTTTTTAGTGTTTAATTGCGATATAATCATGTACAATTACAGTCGCTCAAAAAAGTATCCGAACATTATGGTTGATTACAGAATTCAGAAAAAATATCTGGCAACGATTTTTTTTAGAAATTATATTATCTGGCAACCTTCGTGTCACGTGATTACAGAATTCAGGAAAAATATCTGGAGCGTGTACAGAAACTGTACACGCTCCAGTTACCGTTCACAGCAAACTGGAGCGTGTGCAGTAACTGCACACGCTCCAGTTTGCTGTGAACGGTAACTGCACACGCTCAATATTTCCGTGAGTGAGCCCACACGATCTAATATCAAAATAATATGACCACCTACAGTCGCTCAAAAAAAAATCCGAACACCATGGTTGATTACACAATTCAGAAAAAATATCTGGCAACGATTTTTTTTAGATGTTATTTTTTCACTAATTTCTAAAAAAAATCATTGCCAGATATTTTTTCTGAATTCTGTAATCAACCATAGTGTTCGGATATTTTTTGAGAGACTGTACAGAGAGGTTAAAACATCAGAAAAAGTAATCAACACTATGGAGGGCCGCAACGTGTCTTACTAACGACTTCAATTCATCCTAGTGACAAAGCAGTTAGCGTGCTTCGCTGCAAAGAGACCCGGGTTCGATTCTAGGAAAATGCATGGATGTTTTGCTTCTGATGTTATTCTCGCATATCTCTACGGCGCTTATATATTAAAAAGATCTTATTATTCCTCCGTGGAAAGTAAATTGCATGGGAGAAATTTGCTTTTATTAGCGATTCTACAAATACTTTAAAGACAGGTGATGTTGCTTTATTCCATTCATGCCTTCTGCGAAAAGTAATTGTCATTCTTGCAGAGTGCAGATTGATGCTGATGGAGGTACCTGGGGAGATGGATTGCGACCGATGCGTCATACTAGAGCGTTCCAAACACGTTCTGTAGGATTTCATCCCAGATACCATCCCATTAATATCCGGGAAAGAGACACCTTTGGAGCTGGCAGGGTGATCAAGAATTCTGTAATCAACCATAGTGTTCGGATACTTTTTTGAGCGACTGTAGGTGGTCATATTATTTTGATACTAGATCGTGTGGGCTCACTCACGGAAATATTGAGCGTGTGCAGTTACCGTTCACAGAAAACTGGAGCGTGTGCAGTAACTGCACACGCTCCAGTTTGCTGTGAACGGTAACTGGAGCGAGTACAGTTGCTGTACACGCTCCAGATATTTTTCCTGAATTCTGTAATAACGTGACACGAAGGTTGCCAGATCACTAATCTCTAAAAAAAAGTCGTTGCCAGATATTTTTTCTGAATTCTGTAATCAATCATAGTGTTCGGACACTTTTATGAGCGACTGTAGGTGGTCATATTATTTTGATACTAGATCGTGTGGGCTCACTCACGGAAATATTGAGCGTGTGCAGTTACCGTTCACAGGCAAACTGGAGCGTGTGCAGTAACTGCACACGCTCCAGTTTGCTGTGAACGGTAACTGGAACGTGTACAGTTGCTGTACACTCTGCAGATATTTTTCCTGAATTCTGTAATCAAGTGACACGAAGGTTGCCAGATCACTAATCTCTAAAAAAAAGTCGTTGCCAAATATTTTTTCTGAATTCTGTAATCAACCATAATGTTCGGATACTTTTTTGAGCGACTGTACAAATTAAAAAAGTTCATTGGCAAGTTTCGGTTCTTCTTTAAAAGTCATACTAAATGCAAACTAAGATAATCGATTCAGGCGAAAATCGATTCTTTTCCACCGATCCATCGATACACAGAAGACTGATCAGGTGATCAAGAAGGCCAGTCCAAACACCTTATGATTTCACTCTGAAGGTATTGGTCCACCAAGCGAGCTCAGTGAGGGAGAACATTATCTTCCATTAACATAGAATCAGGACCCATTGCTTCGAGGAATGGACGAACATAAGGTTCGAGGATCCCATTGCGATACCTTACAGTTGTTACGATCTCTCCTGGGAACGTAAATGATTGTGTGGCCATTGAAAGCGATGCCTGCCCACAACAACACACTGCCAACTCAATAGGTGTCTCTTTCCCAGATATTAATGGGATGATATCTGGTTCCAGGCTGTCTCCAAACCAATAGTCGCTGGGAATCTCTTTGCAGACCGAAGCGAGATCTATTTGTGAACAGAACTTCGTCCCATTGATGTTAAGTCCAGTTGCGATACTGTCGAGGCCAATTCAATCGGGCCCTGTGCTGGCTGGACATCAAAGGAATACAAATCTGGTCGTCTTGCATAAAGATGACCAGTTGTTTTTTTTTTCATTTTGTTCTTCTGAACTCAGTTACCGGGAAAGTATTGTGTAAGTGTTTTGTGAAGAAAGTATAAGTTTAGTATTGTGTACTTCTGAACACAGTTTACCGGGAAATAGCCCATCCCGCGGATGCAGTAAAGTCAAAAGCAAGCTTGGATGCTGGATGGGTTCTATAGCGCCTTTCATTTAGAGGCAGGTAACGATCGTCCCCAGATGATGTGGCTCTTGAACGTCCGTCCAGCGATGATCTGGTTTATTTGAACTCGATTCCGGAGGCTGCCTACGACGCTCTGGTTCACATTTAGCCATCTGGTTACCTCAGACAGATTTTCTCCGGCCTCGAGCTTTCCAATTGTTCGCCGCTTCATTCCTCGTTTCAAAAACTTTCTTCCGTCCATTATCTAACGGTTGGCGAGACAGAGCTGGTGGTAACTTAGTGGTTGGAGCACTTGGCAAGAACCTGGGAGCGTGGGTTCCAATCCTAATCATCATCGAAATTCATTTTTTTTCACAAAATTATTTCTCGAATTATATGTCAAGAAGTAATCTGTGGATTTATTATTGATTGATTCTCAGATGTCGTACGTCAAGGCTAACACGAATCGACGCGCACGTACAAATGAGGTGCTTTTTATGTTGGCCTGTCTAGCATGCGCGACTGTTTTAATGCGAATAATTCTGTAATTTTAATTTTAATGCGATAATTCTGTAATCACGTGACACGAAAGATGCCAGATCACTAATTTCTAAAAAAATAGTTGCCAGATATTTTTTCTAAATTCTGTAATCCACCATAGTGTTCGGATTTTTTTGAGCGACTGTACACAAACTCTAACAAGGTCCTGTTTGACATTATTTGCTCACCACATCATAGATCTCCCCCTCTTTCTGAGGCCTTTAGGCACAATATTCATAACCCTATAATTCGTTAATCTAGAGCTGTGCATACAGGCAACATGGCCAAACCAACGGAGTCTCTCTCTGCACATTATGCTGCTCAAAGGAGTTACCGACTCCTTCTTCTAACCTCATTAGATCCGTTAAGTTCAAACCCCCTCATCCCATAATCAATTGACCCAATGCTCCAGATACCAGATTAGCATATAGAATCAAAGATTCGGGTTTCTTGTTATCTTGTTTACAAAAGTCCATGCTTCGTTACCATGGCAAACTTTAGAAAGGATCAAAGGATAAAAATAAATAATAATAAATAAATACCCCCCTCAAGCAACTGCTTGTCACAGAGGTCTGACAGTAGCCTGTCACTTTATATGCCAAAGTAGAAGGTCTGTGAGGATGGCAGGCCCTCAGCAGAAAAACAACACTTACATCCATGCAAAAGTGAAAAAAAATATTAAATCACTAATTCTCTTTCTCTCTCCTCATTCATATCCATCAACATTTTACAATTTCTAAACTTCCTAATGTCGACTTACATTTTTCAGCTATCAGTCAGCTGAAACGAAAAAAATCTACAAAAATACACTTTAAATCACGTTAATACAATATAACAACTAGAACTTCGATGAAACAGGAATACAAATAAAAAATTCTAATAACACAGTATAAACTCAAACTATAGTAAACTCACTTTCCGAAAATAAATATTGAAACTCCAAAGTTTTCCACAAGAAATTAAACATTGCTAACTATACAGGGTGAATCTGAAAAAGTGGGCAAAACTTTACGGGGTGGTAGAACGCAGCTATACGAGCAATATTCGTCATAGAAAGTATGGGCGGAACGCAAACGGCGAGCCTCTAGGTGGCGTTGGAAATGGTATAAAAGGGTCGGTCCTCGCACCCAACGGCATTTCTACCGTGGATTGCCGAGAGGATGGCTGGTTATACTAACCACGAAAGCTCTTTTGAGCAATTTCTTTGAGCATGAACCACTATTACATTCCTGTTAATAAAATGTTTTCTGAAGTATCTCCTCTCCTTCTTGTGTTCATTCTTTAAATGTGACAGTGGAAAACTACCTTTTAACTTCTCACCGCTTGCGTTCCGACCATACATTCTATGACGAATATTGTTCGTATAGCTGCATTCTACCACCCCGTAAAGTTTTGCCCACTTTTTCAGATTCACCCTGTATAAATCACAAACCCAATTTTAGTATAGTATATAAATATGACTTTAATTTTTACATTTTCTCCAGGTTCTTAAATAGCAGCAAAAACAATTATTTATTTTTTTACATAACAAAGCAAATTTCCAACCTTCTCTGAAATTATTAATTAACGATTTTTACAAATAAATTACCAGAGAAATATTCATATTAATACAAACACTGATGAAGTCATTATCATGAAGGAACATTCGTATCAGTAATGGATGAATTAATTTCCATAATTAATATTTTTTCAAAGATTTCATTCACCTTAAGAGAATAATCTTGCAAGATGAAGTGGCCATTCCTCTGATAACAGCGGAAGCATTCAGATGACATCTGCCATGCAAAACAACTCCATTCACCTGCAAAAGAAAATTCAAATCCTTAATGGCAAAGGAATTTCTAATGAGAAGAAGACAGAGACGGGAAACTCAATTGCTTATTTATATATTATACTGCAGAAATTATTATTTTTATGATTTAGTAGTTCTCTAAATCAGTGCTCTTCAAATTCGGTTCCGTGAATTTTTTCAGCTTATAGATTAAGTGGCTTAAGTTGGGTTGGGTTGTTTTACCTCTGAGCGGCACTTTTTTGCACACCATGGGCTAAATGGCCAGGTCACATGGACCCCGAAGGCTCAGAGAAGGTTGGGGGAGGGGACCCACTGGAACAGCTGTTAGGAAACAGATGGTAGCCTCCCGTCAAGGCCATCCAGCGTGTTCTTTAACGTGCACAGGGTATGGCTCTCCCGCACACGGGGCCACGGCTTAACGTCCCATCCGACGGACGGCGGCCTTTCCAAGCCCATCGGTGTCCCCTACTGACCGTGGGCCAGGCGGGGAGTTATGCGAAGATAAATCTCAACGCTGACCCAGCTGGGACTCGAACCTGGGAACTACAGATTACGAGCCTGGCGCGCTACCGAATGAGCCACCCCCGCCCCAAAGTGGCTTAAGTGAGGTTAGATTTGCAATAATGGTACACAACGCTTTTAATGTAAAGATTGAAATTTAAACCAAGTTCGACTCAGAAAAACCCAGATGGTAGCCTCTCGTCAAGGCCATCCAGCGTGTTCTTTAACGTGCACAGGTATGGCTCTCTCCCGCACACGGGGCCACGGCTTAACGTCCCATCCGACGGACGGCGTCCTTTCCAAGCCCATCGGTATCCCCTAATGACTGTGGGCAGGGCGGGAAATTCTTGCGGAGATAAATCTCAACGCTGACCCAGCTGGGACTCGAACCTGGGAACTACAGATTACGAGCCTGGCGCGCTACCGACTGTGCACCCCCGCCCCTTCACCAAAAGAAAAACGTTGGGGAGTGGAGACGGAGAGAAACGATTTAAGAGTCTAAACCTTTAAGACAAAAATTATGACAGAGAACAAGATTCCTGAGCATGCAACTAAAAGATCCAGAACCACCATGTAAAGAAAATCCTACTCACCTCTAGCAGTTCGTCTCCAACTTGGATCTGTCCAGTTTTAGTTGCATTCCCTCTGGGATGTAATCCACAGACAAAAACACTCATTTTGGATCGGTTCTTGTTTCCTGCTAAGCTAAGACCAAGTCCGTGGAGACCTTTCTCGATTTCCACCAGAATTGCAATTCCTTTCAGCTCACCATACTTCTTTTGGACTTTTCCTGAAAACAGAAACATTCACTCAGAGTTCTTGCATTTCATACTTCACGTGCGTCATAACCCTTCTAGCACGAAATTTGTAAATTCGGATCTCTAACGGTGTCAAAGATTTTGTTCTTTCGTTCTCGCTCTTTTCCCGGTGAACAAGGAGAGATCGATGGGATTAGAAACTTTTGCCGTCCATCGAACGGGATGTTATTCCTTCGTTCCGCATGTACAGTAGCTTAAAAAATATCCGAACTCTATGGTTGATTACAGAATTCAAAAAAAATATCTGGCAACGAATTTTTGTTAGAAATTAGCGATCTGGTAACCTTCGTGTCACGTGACACGAAGGTTGCCAGATCACTAATTCTAAAAAAATCGTTGCCAGATATTTTTTCTCAATTCTGTAATTAACCATGGTGTTCGGATATTTTTTTGAACGACTGTAATGAATGCAATTTACTTCCAAAGCTAATTTTTGAAACAAAGTGTTATGGACTGAATTGTTTTACCTCTGAACAGCACTTTTTTGCCCACAAAGGGCTAAAAAGCAGATCACAAGGACCCCGACGTTTCAGAGAAGGTTTGGGGGAGGGGACCTACTGGAACAGCTGTTGGGAGATAGATGGTAGCCTCCCGTCAGGGCTATCTAGTGTGTTCTTCAATGTGTACATGGTATTCTTCTTACAGAATCATACGGGACCATGGCTTAATATACCAATTGACGGACGGCAGCCTTTCCAGGTCCATTGGTGTCTCCCATCTCGCTGAGGATATGAAGCTGGTTAACGGAGATAAATATGAACGCTGACAGAGTTGGGACTGGGGCCTGGGAACTGCAGATTACGAGTATAGCTCACTACTGGCTAAGTCAGTCCCCGCCCCCCATGCTGAAGGTTTGGCTATCCTGCACGCGGTGCGATGGCTTAACGTCCCATTCGACGGATGGCGGTCTGTCGAAACCACAACCGTGTCTTTTCACACCAGGGCAGGATGGGGATTAGGAGAGATTAATCTCAAAGTTTACACAGTAGGGACTCGAACCTGGAAACTGCGTATTAGAGACCTGACGCACTACCAACTCAGCTAAACCCCAGCCCCAGAAATGTTACGAACACAACAGAAAGTTCAATAACAAAAGAAAACTAGTTTCAGAGAAACAATTCTTATGAAAAGTGGGGGACGTGGGTGACTCAGTCGGTAGCGCGCCAGGCTCGTAATCTGCAGTTCCCAGGTTCGAGCTGCAGCTGGATCAGCATTGAGATTTAGCTCCGCAAAACTCCCCGCCCTGCCCACGGTCAGTAGGGTACACCGATGGACTTGGATAGGCCGCCATCCGTCGGATGGGACGTTAAGCCGTGACCCTGTATGTAGGAGAGCCATACCCTGTGCACGTTAAAGAACACGCTGGATGGCCTTGACGGGAGGCTACCATCTCTCTCCCAACAGCTGTTCCCGTGGGTCCCCTCCCCCCAACCTTCTCTGAGCCTTCGGGTTCTTGTTGCCTGGCCATTTAGCCCATTGTGTGCAAAAGAGTGCAGTCCAGAGGTAAAACAACCAACCAACATCCGAAAAGTGCCTTACTATGTGTATAGCCGTATTCATCTTCTTCCGGTTCCAATTCCTTTTCTTCTGGAGTTAATTTTACAAATCCTGCACTTGAGCGATCAATCTGCAAAAGGTAAAAAAAAAAGCCTTTAACAAAAGTTTGTCACTTAATTTACAGATACATTTCTGTGACAGTATTTTACAAATATTGAAAACACACGAAAACTATTTTGTTACATACATAAATTCCACGTTATTAAAATTTAATTAAAAATATTAATATATTTCAAAAATAAAAAAGGGGCCATCCCTCTATTTTTGAGACTGTTAGTAATAAAGATGGAGGCCAAAAACTTTTTAATTTGGGCGTATTTCGTGCATTTTTCAAGATTGTTTAAAAACCTCTAAAAAGAAAGGGAAAAATGTTTTCCTGGAATGGAAATTCGGTCTCTTAGCCCCTCCCCCTTTCCCCTTTACCATTTTGCGGCCCGGTTTGTTTTCTTCCATCTCTCTCTCTACTGTTTTTTTATATCTGTGGGCCCGAACAAAATTTATGTGTTCAATGTTTCAACAAACGCTCAGATTTCAGTTTTGCATTCAACAGTACTCAGCTCCACCTGTACAGTCGCTCAAATAAATATCCGAACGCTATGGTGGATTACAGAATTCATAAAAAAATATCTTTCAACAATTTTTTTTAGAAATTAGTGATTTCTAAAATTTTTTATTTTAAATTTCTAATTTTAATTTTTTCAATTTCTAATTTTAGAAATTTGTGAACTGGCAACCTTCGTGTCACGTGACAGTTAGCGATCTGGCAACCTTCGTGTCACGTGACACGAAGGTTGCCAGATCACTAATTTCCAAAATTAGAAATTTAAAACAAAAATTTTTTAGAAATCACTAATTTTTAAAAAAAAATCGTTGCCAGATATTTTTTATGAATTCTGTAATCCACCATAGTGTTCGGACACTTTTTTGAGCGACTGTACGGTGTAACACTTACAACAGCTGCAGAGATTCCGCTGGTCAGCTGTTAGGAGACAGACGGACGCCTTCCGTCAACGCTATCCAGAGTGTTCTTTAGAGTGCACACGCGATCCACGGCTGAACGTCATGTCCGACGGATGGTCTCGGACAGAGGTCGACTCAGTCGATAGTGAGCGCAGGTACATCGGTTGTAATTTTTTCAGAGCGGGGGAAGAACTAATCCTTTTTTGAGATAGAAATATTTATGTCAAGCCGTTCATTAAAGATTGTGAATGTAGTAATCATAGATACATTTTCCAATAAATAATTTAAAGACTTGCAAAACTGATTGGGGCGGGTTGGGTTGTTTTACCTCTGAACGGCACTTTTTTGCACACCATGGGCTAAATGGCCAGATCACAAGGACCCCGAAGGCTCAGAGAATGTTGGAGGGGAGAGGATCCACTGGAACAGCTGTTGGGAGACAGATGGTAGCCTCCCGTCAAGGCCATCTAGCGTGTTCTTTAACGTGCACAGGGTATGGCTCTCTCCCGCACACGGGGTTACGGCTTAACGACGGACGGTGGCCTTTCCAAGCTCATCGGTGTCCCCTACTGACCGTGGGTAGGGCGTTTTGCGGATATAAAGCACAACGCTGACCCAGCTGAGACTCGAACCTGAGAACTACAGATTACGAGCCTGGTGTGCTACCGACTGAGTCCCCCCCCCTGCAAAACGGAAGGGAAAAACACTCCATTGGCCTCCTAACAGCCATTCAGTGAGTCTCCTCCATCTGCCTCCTGACAGCTATTCAGTGAGTCTCCTCCATCTGCCTCCTGACAACTATTCAGTGAGTCTCCTCCATCTGCCTCCTAACAGCTATTCAGTGAGTCTCCTCCATCTGCCTCCTGACAGCTATTCAGTGAGTCTCCTCCATCTGCCTCCTGACAGCCATTCAGTGAGTCTCCTCCATCTGCCTCCTAACAGCTATTCAGTGAGTCTCCTCCATCTGCCTCCTGACAGCTATTCAGTGGGTCTCCTCCATCTGCCTCCTGACAGCCATTCAGTGAGTCTCCTCCATCTGCCTCCTAACAGCTATTCAGTGAGTCTCCTCCATCTGCCTCCTGACAGCTATTCAGTGAGTCTCCTCCATCTGCCTCCTGACAGCCATTCAGTGAGTTTCCTCCATCTGCCTCCTAACAGCTATTCAGTGAGTCTCTTCCATCTGCCTCCTAACAGCTATTCAGTGAGTCTCTTCCATCTGCCTCCTAACAGCTATTCAGTGAGTCTCCTCCATCTGCCTCCTAACAGCTATTCAGTGAGTCTCTTCCATCTGCCTCCTAACAGTTATTCAGTGAGTCTCCTCCATCTGCCTCCTAACAGCTATTCAGTGAGTCTCCTCCATCTGCCTCCTAATAGCTGTTCAGTGAGTCTCCTCCATCTGCCATCTCGGAGCCCTTCAGGTCCTAATGATCTGACTATTAACCCCACTGTGTAAAGACGTATCGTCAGTGTTAAAACAACCCAGCCTATCTTTCCCAATATTCTATACAGGGTGATTCAGAATTCATCATCAATATTTGGTGGGGAGGTAGGTAATAAGAAACGAAGGAGATTTCACATAGGAAAGCATGGGCGCATATGCCATGTAGTAGGGCAAAATGACCCCAGTTCAATGATGGAAAGAACACATAAGAAGGAAGTGGTAAGGAAAAAACATTTATTATCTTACATGTAACATTTCTTTGCATTGGTTGTACAGACTTACAAGAGGTGCTCGAACTGCCGACCATGTGCTAGAATGCATGACTCACAACGGCGTTGCATGGACAGCCGGACCCTGTGGAAGATGCCTGGCATTTCCCGGATGTTTGAGGCAGCAACTGATATGCGTGCTACAAGATCCATAGCACTATCAACAGGGGTCTCGTACACCATGTTTTTCATAGCACCCCATACAAAGAAATCGATTGGAGATAAATCCGGAGAACGTGGTGGCCAAGAAACCGGTCCACATGGCCAATCCATTGACCACCAAACTGTCTGCGTAGGTAAGCACGCACAGCATTTGCGAAATGTGCAGGAGCGCCGTCATGCTGGAACGACATTCGCCGGAGACTACCATCAGGAACCTCGTTCAGAAGATCCGGTAACACAGTCTGAAGAAATGTTAGGTACTTGGCACCGTCCAAACGGGATGGTAGTAAATACGGGCCCAACAAACAGTCACTGACAATCCCAGTCCACACATTGACAGCAAAACGTTGTTGCGCAGCTCCAGGTCTTGTACCGTGTGGGTTCTGATGAGCCCACACATGTCAATTGTGAGTGTTGAAGACACCCTCTCGAGTGAACAACGATTCATCGGTGAAAAGAACATACGTTGGGAAATTGGGATCAACGGCTGTTCTCTGCATGAACCACTGACAAAAAATAACACGCTTGGGATGGTCGTCTGCTGCCAATAATTGCACTCTTTGCAGATGAAACGGATGTAACCCTTCATCGTGTAATATCCGCCACGCTGTTGCTTGCGAAATTCCAAACTGCCTAGCCATACCTCGTGTGCTAGCACCAGGTTGTTCCTCGATTTCCTGTAGGACAGCTTCCTCTACTGCTACTGGCCGTGCCGATCTGCGCCTCCCTCGATTAACCTTACTAGCAGCAAACGATCCTGTTTCACGCAGTTGGCGATGAATACGTGAAAACATTTGATGCTGTGGCACACGGCGGTTTGGGAAGCACACTGCATACAATTGCCTGGCTCGAAGACATCTTTCTCCTGCCGCACCGTAAGTTACATGCATATCTGCACATTCATTCCACGTATACCGGGTCATGTTACTTCTGCAAATTCACCTTGTCGAATGACAACTGACTGCACGCGTCAAACAGCTGTGCTTCTGTATGAGAGGTGTGTACACACAGCGCCCTCTACATCACCATGCGTTCGTCTGCCCCCATACTTTCCTATGTGAAATCTCTTTCTTTTGTTATTCCCTTCCTCCCCACTAAATATTGATGATGAATTCTGAATCACCCTGTATATATATTATAAAAAGTGCAAAAAAGTGCCCTAGGAGGTAAAACAATCCAACCCAGATCAAGCAAAAATGCTCTTTTATGATTGATTTTTTTTTTGCTGAGGTTTTACTTCCCTCACAGATCTTCTCTAGCCTTATTGCACTTATTTCCACCAGTCCTGAATGGAAAAGTGGGCGATATGGAAAACAATTTATTTCCTTTATTTGTAATAATATTTTCCAGCATGTAACTGTTTAGAGTAATTGAGATTGCCACATGACCTACCTCGACCCCTTTCGCAGAGTAGACTTTCCCCTGGAAATCTGTTTCAGCTTCAAAATCTTCATCGTCATCGGATAAGGAGGCTTGCTTCATCGCGATGGAAACTTCAGGACTGGCATCTGCTTCGGCCTTTGCCACTCCGTCATGAAGAAATTGTGGACTCAGGTTCTGTGTTGCATTTAAGTTGTCACTTGGGAGAACCTGTAAAAAGTTTAAAATATTTCGTTAAGACTGTTATCAATTGTTACATTAGGCATGTTGGTTCTTTCGACAAAGCTTTTTTCCCACATAGATTATGTTGGTTCTTTTCGCAAAGTCTTCCTTACCGTAGGTTTAGGATAAGAGTTTGCGTCGGGAATAGGTTCCTGAAAATCGCTAAGAAATCAATATATGTAACCAACAATTTTTTATTATTTACCACAAAAAATCAGCGAAAAGACCTGAGAGACACTGAGATAGCAGTTTATTAGATACAGTCGCTCAAAAAAGTATCCGAACATTACGGTTGATGACAGAATTCAGAAAAAATATCTGGCAACGATTTTTTTTAGAAATTAGTGATCTGGCAACCTTCGTGTCACGTGATTACAGAATTCAGGAAAAATATCTGGAGCGTGTACAGCAACTGTACACGCTCCAGTTACCGTTCACAGCAGACTGGAGCGTGTGCAGTTACTGCACACGCTCCAGTTTGCTGTGAACTGTAACTGCACACGCTCAATATTTCCGTGAGTGAGCCCACACGATCTAGTATCAAAATAATATGACCACCTACAGTCGCTCAAAAAAAGTGTCCAAATACTATGGTGGATTACAGAATTTAGAAAAAATATCTGGCAACGATTTTTTTTAGAACTTACAATTATATTATTATTTTTTTACTTTGACAACCTTCGTGTGTCACGTGACACGAAAGTTGCCAGATCACTAATTTCTAAAAATAATCGTTGCCAGATATTTTTTCTGAATTCTGTCGTCAACCATAGTGTTTGGATATATTTTTGAGCGACTGTACACCACCCCTCGTCACATAAATGTTTCACTCCATCACGTAATACGTTGCGAACTCTAAATCGGGCAGACAAGCTATTCGAGCATCAGTTAGGATTGGATTGATTGAGCTTCGGAATGAGCAAAGCGAGCTACCTGAGCGACTTTAAACGTGGCATGATAGTTGGTGCTAGGCGTGCCGGTTCTAGCATCTCCCAAACGGCTGTCCTACTGGGCGTTTCACACAGAACCATTTCAACGGTTTACCAATAACGATGCGAAAAGCAGAAACCTATCAGGGCTTGGTGATCCCTTGAGTAAAAACAGCTTGTGGATCAGAGGGGGGGGGGGGGGGGGGGGCTCAGTCGGTAGCGCGCCAGGCTCGTAATCTGTAGTTCCCAGGTTCGAGTCCCAGCTGGGTCAGCGTTGAGATTTATCTCCGCAAAATTCCCCGCCCTGCTCACGGTCAGTAGGGGACACCGATGGGCTTGGAAAGGCCGCCGTCAGTCGGATGGGACGTTAAGCCGTGGCCCCATGTGCGGGAGAGCCGTACCCTAGAACACGCTGGATGGCCTTGACGGGAGGCTACCATCTGTCTCCCAACAGCTGTTCCAGTGGGTCCTCTCCCCCAACCTTCTTTGAGCCTTCGGGGTCCATGTGACCTGGCCATTTAGCCCATGGTGTGCAAAAAAGTGCCACTCAGAGGTAAAACAACCCAACCAAAGGATCAGAGGGATTAAAGAAACTGGCGAGAATCGGGCAAGCGAACAGACGGGCCACAACCAGGCAAATCATAGCAGAATTAAACATTGGTGTGCAGAGGGTCATCTTCAAATGCACCCCATATCGGACCTTGTCTCGAATGGGCTACAACAGCCGTCGACCACGTCGAGTACCGATGTTGTCAGCGAAGAACCCGAAAGTGCATCTCCAGTGGGTGTAGGAGCATTGACATTGGACCATTGAAAACTGGAAGAAGGTACCTTGGTCGGAGAAATCAAGGTTCCTTTCGCATCATCCTGGTGGCAGGATCAGAATTTGGTGCAAGCAGCATGAGGACATGGAGCATCTTGTCTGGTGTCAATAATACAGGCTGGTGGTGGCGGTGTGATGGTGTGTGGACACCTGAATGCATTTGAACAATGAAATACGTTATTGGCCTGCACAGTGCCTAGATCTAAACTTTATCGAGCATCTTTGGGAGGAGGTGTTAAGGACTGTTCGCAGCGAGATTGTGCCACCATCCAATTTGCAGCAATTGTAAGATACAATTATTTCTGCATAGTATAATATTCCAGCCCAACGTATCCAGCATCTTGTAATTTCCATGACCCGAAGAATTCGGGCGATTATGAAGGCGAAAGGAGGTGCAACACGCTACTAGGTAGATGTACAGTCGCTCAAAAAAAAATCCGAACATTATGGTTGATTACATAATTCAGAAAAAATATCTGGTTCTTCGTGTCATGTGACACAAAGGTTGCAGATCACTAATTTCTAAAAAACCGTTGCCAGATATTTTTTCTGAATTCTGTAATCAACCATAGCGTTCGGATACTTTTTTGAGCGACTGTACCTAATAAAATGTTACATCAGTGTGTGTTCTGACACTATAATGTTCAAATTTAAACTCTTAACAAATCTGAATTATAAGCAGTATTAATCATCAGTACTAGAGAAAAATGACAAAGAATAGAACTGAAAATACTTTTTGTGCATACTATACATTTACAAAGTAAATTAGAAAACATTTCCAACTTATTCCACCGTTAGAGGGAGCAACTGAAGCTTTTATTTTCCCCCCTAGAGCACTTTTTAACAGTAGAAATCAGAACTAATGTAGGATTGGAAAGATGCAAATAGCAATATTTTATTAATACCTATAAAACACAAAAATAATTTTTCAGTTATCTCTTTAAAAAAATATTTTTCCATCCCTTCGACCCTCCCTGGGAGTAATGTGGAATTTATTGCTGCCAGTGAAAGCTCTTCACCGTGACACCAAACATAATAACACTGGCTTCGTTTTTAAGTGTCCCTTCTTAGGACAATGAAATGCAGTATGACTGGGTCAAGCCAATGCTTTGGGGTGTTCGGATTGTTGAAAAGGATCCATAATTCAATGCATGTAATAGTTCACTTGATGAAACGGTGGTCGCGTGGATTAGCGAGGAGTTTCCTGCAGTCTTCGATACGACGTTTTGCTTGTTCCGTAATCAGTTCATGTGGAACACTTCTGCAACTCCTGGCTACTTTACTGATGCGTCTGCAGGATTAGCTTCAACAGCGTGGCACAGAATGTTGCGATCTACCGATATTGGACATCTCTATCATGGCTTACTTCCGAGGCCCGTATCACCCTCTTTGAACTTCTTGAACAAGCTTCAGCAGCGCGAGGTTTACTTTCGAGGCCCGTATCACCATCTTTGAACTTCTTGAAAAGGTTTCAGCAGCGCGAGGCTTACTTCCGAGGCCCGTATCACCCTCTTTGAACTTCTTGAAAAGGTTTCAACAGCGCGAGGCTTACTTTCGAGGCCCGTATCACCCTCTTTGAACTTCTTGAAAAGGTTTCAGCAGCGCGAGGCTTACTTCCGAGGCTCGTATCACCCTCTTTGAACTTCTTGAAAAGGTTTCAGCAGCGCGAGGCTTACTTCCGAGGCCCGTATCACCATCTTTGAACTTCTTGAAAAGGTTTCAGCAGCGCGAGGCTTACTTCCGAGGCTCGTATCACCCTCTTTGAACTTCTTGAAAAGGTTTCAGCAGCGCGAGGCTTACTTCCGAGGCCCGTATCACCATCTTTGAACTTCTTGAAAAGGTTTCAGCAGCGCGAGGCTTACTTCCGAGGCCCGTATCACCCTCTTTGAACTTCTTGAAAAGGTTTCAACAGCGCGAGGCTTACTTTCGAGGCCCGTATCACCCTCTTTGAACTTCTTGAAAAGGTTTCAGCAGCGCGAGGCTTACTTCCGAGGCTCGTATCACCCTCTTTGAACTTCTTGAAAAGGTTTCAGCAGCGCGAGGCTTACTTCCGAGGCCCGTATCACCATCTTTGAACTTCTTGAAAAGGTTTCAGCAGCGCGAGGCTTACTTCCGAGGCCCGTATCACCTTCGTTGAACTTCTTGAAAAGGTTTCAGCAGCGCGAGGTTTACTTCCGAGGCCTGTATCACCCTCTTTGAACTTCTTGAAAAGGTTTCAACAGCGCGAGGCTTACTTTCGAGGCCCGTATCACCCTCTTTGAACTTCTTGAACAAGCTTCAGCAGCGCGAGGCTTACTTCCGAGGCCCGTATCACCCTCTTTGAACTTCTTGAAAAGGTTTCAGCAGTGCGAGGCTTACTTCCGAGGCCCGTATCACCCTCTTTGAACTTCTTGAAAAGGTTTCAGCAGTGCGAGGCTTACTTCCGAGGCCCGTATCACCCTCTTTGAACTTCTTGAAAAGGTTTCAACTTGAAAGGTCCTAACTTGGAACCTTTCAGTTATTTTATGTGGGAAAATTGTTCACGTTTTGCATGAATTTGATTCATGCGTAGTTTAAAGGAAAGTCTTAACCGCGTAAATCCAGAACTACCTGCTTACCGATCTTCCCCCCTCTCCCCCCCCCGCTTTGATACCGCCATTGGTAGAACTGTATTTGCATTTGCTCAATCATCTATTATTTCGCATTTTACTGCTAGAGTGAGCAATAGTCGGAAAAAGTAAAACTGGATTCTCTTTAAAAACGAGCATCTCATAATTGCCAGAAGTGATGTGTTACTGTTTTTCGTTTTATTTAGTTTTCAAGCCCAGAAAGCTAGCAACTTGTCTGTCCATTATGATAGCCACAAATACCAACAACCAGAGATTCGAACCTGGACACCGGCAGCAGTTGCAAAAACGATGTCACTGCAATGAAGCATTATTCAATTATCTCTGTTCCTAAGTACAGTCACTCAAAAAAGTATCCGAACGCTACTGTTGATTCTAAAATTCAGAAAAAAATATCTGGCAACGATTTTTTTAGAAGTTAGTGATCTGGCAACCTTCGTGTCACGTGACACGAAGGATGCCAGATCACTAATTTCTAAAAAAATCGTTGCCAGATATATTTTCTGAATTCTGTAATCCACCATAGTGTTCGGATACCTTTTTGAGCGACTGTACAACTTCGAAATAGCACAGACGTTGCATCCATCTCGAGAGATTTTGAGAGCGTTTCCATGTGACGCCTTCATGTGCAGAGAAGCAAATAAAATGGAACAATTCCAAAAAACACTGTGGATGAAGTTTTCCTCTTAACTTACCCAAGGCACCAAACTCTGAACAACGAACGTAATATCACATCCAGAATTTCTGATGACGTCAATGGCTTCCGCATAACTGGCAGCCTGAAGATCACTTCCGTTTACCTAGAGATATAAAAGCGCAGATTATTAGTGATTAAATTGAATTAAACCATTACTATAAAGAAGTGATTTCAGTTTAAAGCAATTTCTTAGCATACAAAAGTTTGAATTTCATTTAGGGTGATTCCACAGACATCGTGAATTAGGCCTTTGCTCCTTCCCCCAGACGGGGACGGACCAAAGTCATAATTCACGATGGAAAAATAATTCGCGAGGAAAAGGCTCTAGAGGGGGAGAAGTCAAGTCCTCTCCCCCTCTAGATCCGGCTCTGCATGGCAGTACAGTAGCTCAAAAAGGTATCCGAACACTATGGTTCACTACAGAATTCAGGAAAAATATCTGGAGCGTGTGTACAGTTCCTGTACACGCTCCAGTTACCGTTCACAGCAAACTGGAGCGTGTGCAGTTACTGCACACGCTCCAGTTTGCTGTGAACGGTAACTGCACACGCTCAATATTTCCGTGAGTGAGCCCACACGATCTAGTATCAAAATAATATGATCACCTACAGTCGCTCAAAAAGGTATCCGAACACTATGGTTGACTACAGAATTCAGGAAAAATGTCTGGCAACGATTTTTTTTAGAAATTAGTGATCTGGCAACCTTCGTGTCACGTGACACGAGGTTGCCAGATCACTAATTTCTAAAAAAATCGTTGCCAGATATTTTTTCTGAATTCTGTAATCAACCATGGTGTTCGGATATTTTTTTGAGCGACTGTACTTTAAAACGTTTAGATTTCGATTGCTGAGAGAGGGATATCTCTCTCTCTTTGTGTCATGGAAAACAGTTTTTTACTCTTTCTAAACATTTAAAGGGGCATACAAAAACATACTAAAAAAATGGAAACAGCAACTTAAGATTAGCTAATACGGTGTTCGACTGTCACCTGAGTCCAGTACAGCCTCTATGCGTCATGGCACAGAGTCTATCAGTATCTGAAAATCAGCAGGAGGGATACGACACCATTCCTGTTTGTGCGATGGAGTTCGAAAACTCTGCCTGAGACGTCGTTAAAGGTCTCACAGATTTTGCAGTATGTTGACATCTGGCGACTGCAGTGGCCATGGTATTGAAAAGGTTCAGTCATATGCTCCTCAAACCACTGGGGGATCACATGGGTTCTGTGGATGGAAGCATTGTCATCCTGAAGGACAGCTTCACGAAAGAAATGCTGTAACCTTGGATGACACATGATCACTTAGTAATGTTAAACAGTGATTGGCATTAATCTTGCCTTCTAACTGAATGAGTGCACCCAAACCATGCCACAAGATTTCACCCCTCACCATTATAGAACCACCAGAGCCCTTAACAGTAGGAAACAAACACTCAGAGTTGGAAACTTCTTCCATTTGGCGCCCACGTGCACTCGTCCATTTGTCGGAAACAAATTGTAGGCTAATTCATCAGGCCATATCATTCCTCCATTGCTTGTGTTCTCTGCATCACTGGACACGACGGCGACATGCATTGTCAGGTGTGATGAGTGACTTGTGTAGTGCAACTCGACCGTGATATACAGCTCTGTGGATTTGTCGATGTACTGCTTTTGATGAAACTGGCCTTTAGCATCCTATGTTGCAATCCGTGCACAAACTGATCAGTTGTAGTTCACCAGTTTTGCTCTGCACATCACACTAATGCTCGAACGTCCTGATTCTGGAGTATACGTTTTTGCCCACTATTGCCTTTTGCAGATGAATCATCCCTTCAGATTCCTATGCAGATATGACCTTGGAAAATGTTCCTCGTCAAGATAGTGAAAGCCTATTTTGTGAGTATTGCCATATGATATAAAATATCATTATCTTTTGCCTCCTCCCCCCCCCTCTCTCTATATATAGATAAACTACTATTTCATAATATGTATTATATCTATTTTAGTGTCGGACATATATAGTGTGGCTAAAATAAAATTATACAAAAATAACTGTTTTGAATTTCAAAGCAGATAGCAAAATTTGAGATTTTGTATATAACTACCACATACCAGGAAGACCAAACTTTGCTTGGTAAAGGTGGCCTGAGTGATAAACTACATTCGGGATAACTTCCATGGTGTTCAACACTTCTTTCCGTACAACATTACGGGTGTGACGTGGATTCTCTGGTGGTAGCAGGACTTTCAAACTGCTTCGTCTCTTGACTCGAGAAAACGCAACGTACAGCATTCCATGCATGAAGACGGATTATATTATTTTAAACACGATTTGTAAAGTCCATATTGGCTCAGGTGGAACATCATCACACCTTTTATTATTATTTTATTCTTCAAATACAAAAAAGATCCACCATGCCTGAGAAAAGGGGGTACCCACGGATGACCCCCTAAATGAGTTTTCCCAAAGTCGTGACCTAGCTAAATCGCTTTCTATTTCTAGCACCCGAATTTCGTGAGGGTAAAGAATAATAACGTTTTAACAGCTGTATTACAAGGATTAAATGGCCCTGTATATGTCGTTCCACTGCATACATAAAGTCACTGCAGAAAAGACACATGTACAGTTGTCTTCGTTCAGGCCTTGGAAAGGGGGTACTCCCGGATATCCCCCTAAATCAGTTTTCCCAAAGTCGAGACCTAGCTAAATTGGTTTCTAGCACCTGAACTTCCTGAAGGTAAAGAACAATAATGTTTTAACAGCTGTATCACAAGGATTAAACGCCCCTGTATATGTCGTTCTACTACATACATAAAGTCATTGCAGAAAAGACACATGTACAGTTGTCTCCGTTCAGGCCTGGGAAAAGGGGGTATCCCCGGATGGCCCCCTAAATCAGTCTCCCCAAAACTCCCCGCTCTGCCCATGGTCAGTAGGGGACACCGATGGGCTTGGAAAGGCAGCCGTCCATTGGATGGGACGTTAAGCCGTGGCACCATGTGCATGTTATAGAACATGCTAGATGGCTCTTAATGGGAGACAGTCTACCATCTGTCTCCCAACAGTCGTTCCAGTTGGCCCCCTCTCCCAACCTTCTCTGAGCCTTTAAGATCCTTGTGACCTGCCCATTGTGTGTAAAAAAAGTGCCACTCAGAGGTAAACCAAACAATTGACTACTTACTGATCTATGGCATCCAATGGAGCATCCGTAAGAGTTTGGCCTCTAGCATATAAAGAACTCTATGAATTTTAGTGAAAGAATATTAATACAACTTGTTACAGATTACAATTCCATTAATATAGAAATTTACTATTATCGATTTATTTTTGGAGATATATCAATTTCAACGATTTAGTTGACTTTTACTAAATAAATCTAATAATTTCTCTCTCTCTCTTCACGTTATACCAGTGTTACTTCATAATATATATTATATCTAGATAAATGCATAAAAATAAATCTCAATCGTGTAAAACAGACTACCACATTGTAAAGAAGCTAGTTGCATTTTTTTTATTGTGTAAACTGAGTACTGTGTAAATCATGGAATGGATGGATTTGATCACATTATTTACAACTAGAAAAATTTTGAACAAAGAGACCAATTAACACAAAAATCTACACATAAAAGGGATCACATTAAGTTCTAAGAGGATTAAGAGGAAAAGTACGCAATGTTTGAATAAATTAATTTAAAAAAATGTTAGGTATCTTCATTTATATATATATATTGTAGACCTATCCCTCGATTTACACGGTCCTCAGTTTACACCGGTTTTTTAACACAGTCAAAAATTGCAACCAATTTCGATTTACACGGTCAAGAAAATGCAACCAGTCTCACCTTCGGTTTTACACGCCACGTATTAAGATTTTAAAACATATATCGATATAATGCATATTGCGTTGTTAGAGTAGTAGCGTTGAGGGAGATTATTAGACTGTCGTCCCAAAAGTATAAATCAAATAAATGGTTTAAAATTATATATTTTATTTTCAACAATAACTAGATTATAATAAATTCCTATATTAGTAAAAAAGTCATCTGTAACAAGTTATACTTCTATTATTTCGCTAAAATTTTATTCTTGCTATTGTAATGCAATCTGACTGGCGACATCTTAATGATGTTAAGCCTGTTTTGAATCGGCAATGAGATCTGACTTTTCTAGGATGGATTCTCTCTCACTTTAGAAACAAGTTTAACTTTGTAGGCTATCATATAGGCTAAATACATCTGATTCGTAATTACACTGTTTCATAAAATAACACATAAATAATAATTTTGCAAAATAAAGCACTAAATGTTGGTACAAATACTTAATTTCTAATTTATATTCGGTTCATAAATATCCTACTTTCAAATTTCGTCTTCAAATTCAAAAGTGTAAGTCTACTTTAAACGATGGATATTTTTCAAGACCAAAAATAAGAGTATGAGAAATTAATCTAAATTTATTTGAATTAGTACAAATAAAATACAAAATAATCTTCTAAAAGGTTTATTATTACAGCTGAACTGAAATTTGAGATAAACATTATAAATGAGTGGCAAAGAATCACAGGATATGTCCTGTAGACATGGAACTCATGAAATAATAAGCTGAAAAAAATTGGTTTTTGCCATGAATGGGAATTTTTTTCAGCTTATTATTTCATAAGTTCCATGCGTACAGGACATATCCTGTGATTCTTTACTACTGATTTATTGATTTAATGCCATGAGATGAGTGACAAATATTAATTCCATCCATACCATATGAGGCAACAGAGTTGTCCACTTGCCGGATAGATGGCGCCACTACGCGAACCAAATACAAAAATCCGGAAAGTTTATAGGGTCACACAATCTGAGAAAAAGTTAGCCATTGGTGGTGTAGTGGAAGCATAACAAGGATGTTTCCTGGAGACGTGGGTTCGAATCCCACTCATGGCAAAAACCAATTTTTTTCAGCTAATTATTTCATGAATTCCATGTATAAATGAAACTTTCAATGTACGTATCATTCATAACTGAAAGGATTTTTTCGGAACCTATCTTCCCCCCACACACACACTTTTTTTGCCCATAAGTTGTTGATTCCGATTTACACGGTGATTACCCGGAGCCTCTGTACCATGCAATTCGAGGGATGGGTTATGTTTAAGTTGCGAGTAATGGCAGGATATTCGTATTGATGAATTAGTAAAAAAAAAAATTACTGAACTGTGAAATAGCTCTACAGCATTGTTTATGAAGCATTGGCGAATGGAGGATTGCCTGGTAGAGATGAGTTCTAACTCAGTTTTTCGAGCCCACACGCGCCCAAGCCCCAACTATTTTGATAAATGTTCAGCCGATTTTGGAAAAAATTTCTCTAACACATCATAAGGAACATATACAGTCGCCCAAAAAATATCCGAACACTATGGTTGATTACAGAATTCAGAAAAAATATCTGGCAACGATTATTTTTAGAAATTAGTGATCTGGCAACCTTCGTGTCACGTGATTACAGAATTCAGGAAAAATATCTGGATCGTGTACAGCAACTGCACACGCTCCAGTTTGCTGTGAACGGTAACTGCACACGCTCAATATTTCCGTGAGTGAGCCCACACGATCTAGTATCAAAATAATATGACCACTTACAGTCGCTCAAAAAAGTATCCGAAAACTACGGTTGATTACAGAATTCAGAAAAAATATCTGGCAACGATTTTTTTAGAAATTAGTGATCTGGCAACCTTCGTGTCACGTGACACGAAGGTTGCCAGATCACTAATTTTTAAAAAAATCACTACCAGATATTTTTTATGAATTCTGTAATCAGCCATAATGTTCGGATATTTTTTGAGAGACTGTACATAAATGCATGTCGCTAATCATTTTATTCTTATATTCTATTATTAATTACTAAAGGAATTGCCCGTCGTTGTTCGGACCTCAGTATAATCACTCAGAATAACAGACGTATTTTCATCGGGTGCGCGGACACTCCTTGGCATCACAGGTGGAGGAAATTCGGCTCCAGTAATTCTGCAAATACTAGACCGACCGGTCCCAAATTTGGCATGGTGGTACCACTTAGTTCTTGCCACTTATCGTTTAAAGATCTGGTTCCTAGCTGTAGTGGGTCGGGTTTGAACCGGCCTCAAAATAGCCAAAGTTTCTCGGGTTTGCTGCTGTTAACTGCCTTAAGAATGGAGAGGGAAAATTTTGAATGCAGGAGTACGTCATCGATGCGCCAAGTTATCAATGGATAAATATTTCGCGGTCAACTTTTGGAGGTGGACCTGATTTTCTGGGATCGAAACTCTGCTATATACAGTGCGATGAAGCTGTGGACAACACTTGGTGGTCCTAACTCTGACCGTCTAGGAGGAGATGTGGACCAAACAGAAACACACACGCAACAAACTCTATATTTTTATATACACAGGTAATGGACAGAAAAAGGGAATATTCCAATGTAAAATCAATGGAGAATTGAATTCGAATATCCGTAATTTTTGGGGGCGGGGATAGCTCAGTCGGTAGCGCGCCAGGCTCGTAATCTGTAGTTCCCAGGTTCGAGTCCCAGCTGGGTCAGCGTTGAGATTTATCTCCGCAAAATTCCCCGCCCTGCCCACGGTCAATAGGGGACACCGATGGGCTTGGAAAGGCCGCTGTCCGTCGGATGGGACGTTAAGATGTGGCCCCGTGTGCGGGAGAGCCATACCCTGTGCACGTTAAAGAACACGCTGGATGGTCTTGACGGGAGGCTACCATCTGTCTCCCAACAGCTGTTCCAGTGGGTCCCCTCCCCCAACCTTCTCTGAGCCTTCGGGGTCCATGTGACCTGACCATTTAGCCCATGGTGTGCAAAAAAGTGCCGCTCAGAGGTAAAACAACCCAACCCAAATCCGTAATTTTTACAATAAGCATTACACATGAAAACAGGACTAAATTAAATAAAATGTCATTCAAATCTCCCTAAATCTCGATTTTCAACAATATTCGTTGTGTATTTAAGCAGCTATGGAAGCATGAATTAAAGTCAGTCTTAAGAAACTTATGCAAAACTAACAATTATTGAAAGAATCATTTGTATAAAATTCCAAAACATACATATTGTTATTAAATAATTTAAAATAATACTTTTAAATTCGTTTCAATTAACTTCGGATGTAAATTCTTATCACTGATGACATCACTATTGTTCAATATTCAAACTTCTATAACTCTTTAAGTGCGGAACAAATATTGTTCAAAATCGAGATTTATAAAGATTTTAATAATATTTTAATTTATCTAGTCCTATTTTCCTGTAAAATGCTTATTATAGAAATTATAGATCTTCGAATTTGCCTCTTCTGTTTCCGTTTTTTCTGTCTAGGCCTAATTCAGACCATTTAAAGTCAAAACTTTCAACTTACCTCAATTATTCTATCTCCTCTATTCAAAGAGCCATTACGACCAGCAGGACTGTTCGGAACGATATTTTTGATAAAAATTCCAGAAACTGTTTCTAAAGGATCAGCATGAACGACATCGATGCATCCCATGACTATGCCAATGCCTATTTCTTGGCCTGGTTCTCGACAAAGATGAACAGTCCTTTGCATTCCCCATTGGCAACCAGGAGACGAAATCTTCGGACTGTTGACAGCAGATCGTGCAAGAGCGGGACTGGCCAGAAGTTGTACATCGGTTTCTCTTCCTGTCTGATATACAGTTGGATCTGTTGTTATCTGCTCTGTGATTGGTTCTGCTGGTATCTGTTTTGTAGTTGGATCTGTTATTATCTCCTGCGAAGTTTCGTCTGTTGTCATTTGCTCCACGATTGAATCAATCGTGATCTGTTGCACCGTTGCTTCGGTTGGAACTTCTTCTATCGTTGAATTGCTTGTTAGCTGCTGCATTGGTGCATCTGTTGTTGTCTGTTCTGTGGTTGTATCTGCTGGTGTCGCCGTAATGGGTTCGACCTGAGATATAACAGGGCTTGTAGGTTGCTGAGGTGATTCATCTAAAAGGGAAAGAAACAAATGAAAGATAAAATGATAAATTGCAAAAAATATATAGAGTTAAATTGAATTAGTCATTTTTGTTGCACATTGAGCCAGACCCGTAACCAGTTATAAACAGAAGGTTGGGGGGAGGCAATTTGTCATTTTTAGGAGTTGTCTTGAGTTGCTTTACCTCTAAGGTGCACTTTTGGGTACATCCTGGAGCTCAGAGGAGGCTGGTGGGCAGAACCACACCCACTGGACAGCTGTTAGGAAAAGTATGCATTAATTTCTAAATAAAGTCCATCTGCTACGAGACAGATGTAGCCTCCAGTCCAGTCAAGGCCATCCAGTGCGTTCTTTAACGTGCACAGGATATGGCTCTCCTACTTCTTGGAAAGGCCACTCTCCCATCCGACGGGCAGTGGCCTTTACAAGCCATTCGCAAGCTCTACTGAGCAAGAGCAGGGCGGGGAGTTTTGCACAGATACAGAGAAGGGGGGATATTTTTAGAACTGTCTAAACAAAGTATTTTTATAAAGAACTAAACTTGTGAACCTATGGCAAAATATGACCCATCGGAAATATTTGCGTCTGCATCCTTATGTAAAAGAATTTATGAATTTATACTAGCAAATGTTAAAAGTTTCAGAAATTCAATCAGACTACAGAGCTTTCTCGAAAGGGCTGAGTCCCCCTTTGGTTACTCCCTGAAATGAGCTAAATGGATGATATCATAAAGAACCAATAGCTTTTTGAAGGGATTCTCTATGAAGATCATTTAAAAACCTTACCTTCTAACGGAATGAGTACACCCAAACCATGCCACGAGAAAGCATCCCACTCCATTACAAAACCCTTAATAGTAGAAAACAAGCAATCAGAGTTGTAAGCTTCCTTCGGTCTGCGCCAGACAGAACACTCTGTTTTGAAACACTCTGTATAGAAAAGTAGATATCCATTCGTACCTGGAACTGGCGACACCGTGGGCGAAGCAGACATCTTTGTGAATTTGGAAGGCACTTGTTGTTTGACACAGTTTCCTTGGAAGAGCGAAATCCTCTCCTCTATCGATGGGAAAATCACATCCGTGGTTTCATTTTCTTTCATGCTACTCGTTTCTTCTAAGTTTGCGTCGTATATATCTAGCAAGACATCGTCCGAAGAAGAATCGAACCCTTCGTTGTCCGTGTAGAAGGAAGATGGCGTCGGAACAGTCGAAGCATCCTCACTCAGAAAACTGAAGGGAGAGATCTGACCGTCGTTGTCCTGATCGCCATCCGCGGGATTTTTCAGATTCTTATGAGGAAAGTAAGGAGACCTGAACAACAGAAATAAATAGCAATTAAAGAAAAGAAAAACTGTTCATGGCTATCATCTTTGCAAGTGCTCACACAGAAACAACTCTAAATGTTTAGTTATGATTACCGCTCAGATCACTTTAAACTCTGTTACGCATAAAGGAGAGACTAATCTCCTTCGAAGAATTTCTTCTCCAATCGTGGCTTATTACGCTTAACCGTGAAAGCCAATCAAAAGCAGGATGCGACGTATGAAAATGTATCAATCCGCAACTATTTGGGGAGCATCTAAGGCAAGTGTTTTACATCGCGATTATCATGGTGTAAAAGAAATTATGTTTCAACATGCATTTTGAAATATTCTGAAATTAAAAACAACATTTTCAACTGCTCACTTTTATAAACTATATACACTGAATGGACAAATTATTATATACACCCCGATAACAAAATGCAAAGCAGAATTATTGTGTCCAGTCACGTGGGATGCTGAAACTGGCAATTCCTATAAATAGAGCAGGTCTCTACACATTGGAAACAAGTCATAGGAAAGTAATCATGGGTAAAGGCAGAGACATAAGTGAGTTTGACCGTGGCCAGGTAATAGGTGCGAGGAAGGCCGGTTGTTCTATTACCGCAACTGCTGATCTGTTGGGATTTCCACACCTGACCATCGTACGTGTATAACAAGACAACGTGAAATAGGACAAAACTCCAACCAATGAGAGAAATGTGGATGTAAACGTGAAATTGACCTTTGAGGTGAAAGCAGACTGTCCCGCATCATTACAAGGAATCGCACAGTCACTGCGGAGCAGATAACATCGGAACTGAATTAAGTCATGTGCACAAGCTTATGCACAAAGTTATCCGTAATTACATGGAAAACATAGGCTATGGCAGTCGACGTCCACATTGTGTCCCCTTGTTGACTGCACGGCACTGAAAGGTTAGGCTGCAGTTTGCAGAGGCCTATCGCAACTGGAGTGTGGAAGACTGGAAAACGTCATCTGATCTGACAAATTAAAGGTTTCAACTCTATCACACCGATGGAAAGATGTGTGTGTGGCGTAAACCACACGAAGCAATGGACCCAGCTTGCCAAGTTGGGGTCATACAGACAGGTGGAAGCGGTATAACAGTTTGGGGTGCATTTGCATGGGTTTCCTTGGGGCCTCTCGTACCTGTCGAGACCTCCGTCACCGACACAGCATATGTGAACATCCTTGCCGACGATCTACACCCATTAGTAATGATTCTCTTTCAGCACCATGACACCATCTTTCAACAGGACAACGCCACACTGCATACTTCCCGACTGGCGACCAATTGGCTCCAGGAGCATTCAAGTGAGTTTACCATACTCAAATGGCCCCTCGATAGCCAGACTTCAGTCCAATTGAGAATTTGTGGGACGAATTGGAAAGATCTGTTCGAGCCCACCAACCCTCACAGACAACTATGGATGCTCTACGACAGGCGATCCTCGTTTCATGGGCGGCAATATCACCTCTGAGTTTTCAACACCTCATTGAGTTCTTACCAAGGGGTCTGGCTGCTGTTGTGAGGGCAAAAGGAGGAGCAACAGATTATTAGATAGGTGTATATAATAATTTGTCCATTCCGTTTATGATAATTATTTACGTTAGAAAATAATACTTATTTCTTGCACAAAGAGTGGAACTATTTGTTGTGACTGAGTATTATATCGGTGAGTTGGTTTTTGCTAGAACTCACGTGGGTGTAGCATCCTCTCAAAGGTTGTTGTCGTCTTTGATCTACAGACTTTACTAGTCCATTCTTTATGTGTAATAGAGTGTACATCAGTGGGATTCACACTTTAATTGGCTAAGAAACACTGTAATTATTTTAAAAATTGTTCAGAACTACAATCCTTAAATAAAAGCTAAATAAAAATATAACTCGATCTGTATATTAGTTGCAGATTCTCCATAAATTCCCAGATAACCATCCTGATCTTTCCCCATTGTGGGAAATTGTTGTTATATACCTCTTAGGTATTATGTGAGTTTCAACTTTATGAAGTATCCTATGGCAGGCAGGTACCCAGGATTTAGTTTCTAGGGGTGGGGGTTAAAATGATATTTGAGAAGAGTTTCTCAATCACTAAAATATTTCACTGAACAAAAAAGGTTAAAACGATATTCTATATGAAATGAGATTATATAGTTGTGTTGTTGTTTTTTTTTTCTTATCTATTTTTAGTATCGGACATAAAATATTGGGCTAAAATTTAATTATACAAAGACAACTGTTTTGTATTTCAAAGGAGGTTAACATGTTGAGATTTAGTATAAAACGACATGATTTTCGGGGGGTCCCGTACTCCTTCCCCCTCCCACCGTCTGTGTACGTCCCTGTCCTGCGGCATTGTCTTAAAGGAGGTGACCAATAAAGTAACTACTAAATTCTGCTTATATCCCTACACAATGTTTACACCTTTTTGATAACCAGATAAATAAATATACAGATAGAGGAATGAAGTATTGAGGAAAAATATTAAAGTATAGATACAATATATGAGGATGGTGTTTCCCTTATTATCCCAAGAATATAGGGAAGTTTCTCAATGCTCATTTACAAAAAGATGCTGTGTAAAAGAGCCAATGCTGGACCGAGGTTCATGGCACCAGGGGCTGGAATTCCTATAAGGCACGTTAGACACCTGCCTATTGGAAGCCAATATATCAGGGGTGATATTCACACACCATTCAAGTTCTGCATTTTGTTTCTTTATTCATTTGTATCAACAAAATTGGGTCCATTTGAATTTTTGGAAGGAATTAAAAAACCAGTTGGAAAATCCATGATCCAAGAGCGTTTCAAAGAAATGATCTTGCTAAATGAAAGGGAACTTTTAAAAGATATGGATTGGGAGAATCCACGGCATATTATCAAACGCATTGGGACATTTTCATGTTATGTGAATGGAAAACCGATTTAAGGCACCATAACATTAAAAGTAAGCTTTTCACAGAAAAATGCCACAGGAGATAATTTATACACTGCGATACCATAACACCACAAGACCATAATAAAATAAATACCCCCCCCCCCTCCAGCAGCTGCTTGCCACAGAGATCTGACAGGAGCCTGCCAGTTTATATGCCATAGTAGAAGGTCTGTGAGGATGGCAGGACCTCACCAGAAAAACGACACACACATCCAAGCCTTACCCAGGACTAGAACCCAGGTCCTGTAGATCAGTAGCCTAGTTTGCTAACCACTCGGCCACACCACCACATAAAGCACTGCATACCATACAGCAAAGGTATACCAAAAGTACACATAAACCAAAAGTACACACACCAAAATTACACATAAAGCACTGCATACCATACACCAAAATTTTATTCATACATATTCAAAAGAATTAAGGGACACGATATCGTACAAAATGTATTCGAACACTATGGTTGACTACAGAATTCTGAAAAAATATCTGGCAACGATTTTTTTAGAAATTAGTGATCTGGCAACCTTCGTGTCCTAGGTCTACCCACTTTTTCTGAAGCCCTTAGACACATTGTTCATAATCCTCTTTGCCAATCTGCAGCTATGAATAAGGGCAACATGGCCAAACCAACGGAGTCTTTCTCTGCACAATATGCGGCTCAAAAGAGGTTGGTTCATTACTTACAAAGTCAAACCACTTAATGTCCAAGATACTGCGCAAGCATCTAGAATCAAAGGCATCAAGTTTCTTGCTATCCTGCTGACAAAGGGTCAATGTTTCGCTACCATAACTAACTTTAGAAAGAACCAAACTACTACACAGCCTAAATTTAGTCTTTAGGTGCACACACCTATTTTTCCACGCTCTCCATTGATTCTTAAAAGTCCCAGTGGCAATCCCTATTCTTATATTTATCTCTGCCGCGCATCACCAGTATCTGTTACATAGCTCCCAAGATAATTGAACTGAGACACTTGCTCAATAGTACAGCCATTCAAAGCAACTGAAGCACTATACGCCTGACCAATTTTCATCACTTTAGTTTTTTCTCTGTTTATCACCAAACCTACTGTATTACCAGTCTCATCAACAGGTGCTAATGAAAGAATTCATATCATCAACATCAGTAGCCAACAGGGCCAAATCATCTGCATAATCAAAATCACAAATTTTGAAATATCTAGACCATTTAAGGCCAAAATCTCTCCCTTGAAAAGAATTTCGCATAACATAATCAATAACCAAACTAAAGAGAAAAGAAGATAAAATGCACCCTTGTCTAACTCCACTAGCAATGCTAAACCAATCCCTGCAAGACGTACCAATTCTCATACACGACTCAGTGTTATTACAGAAAGCTCTCATTACACTAAAAAACTCATCAGGAATTCCATATGATCTAATAATCAACCACAAATTATGTCGATCAACAGGGTCAAAAGTCTTTTTGAAATCTATAAAGCTAGTAACCACAGATTTCAGCAACTCTAAATATTTCTCAAGAATCTGCCTAAGTGAAAAAATTTGATCAATACATTCCCTACCACTTCTGATTCCACACTGGTCATCACGCACTTGTCCATCAACCAAATTATTAATTCTATTAAGTATAATCATGCAAAGAATTTAGCTGGAACATAAAGTAAACTAATTCCCCTATAAATATCATAAGAACTGCAATCAAATTTTTTTAAAAATTGGGACAACAATAGCTCTAGTAAAATCTTTAGGAACAACACCTTTATCATGAAAAATATTCAAAATTTCAGTCAGCCATGTGACAACACAAATGTTCTCAGTTCTAAGGATTTTAGTGGTGATTTCATCCACCCGTGGGGATTTATGCAGTTTTAATTTATAGATAGCGAAAGTGACTTCGGAATGTGATATAGGGCCATCATTAAAGGCAGTAATGCATATATCCTCATTACAAACAATGGGAGTAGAAATGATCACATTATTGAGAACATCTCTGAAATGCTCAGCTCACCTAGCCATCACAGAATCCTTACCTTCAACCACCTTGCCATGTTTATCCCTCAATCCCTGTGTACCTGCCTGTTTCTTCCCAAATAAAACATTAACAATCTGGTACAACCCCTACTGATGTGCTGTTTAACTTCTGCAGTATTAACAGTAAAAGATTACTCATTTAAGTCAAAGATTCTTATCAGCTGTTAACTGATCCTTTACACGATTATTAAGATCGTTGTAATGCCTTCTGTTAAGACTAGTATGGTGTTGATTCATATTAATCCTCACTTCCATCTTTCAGAAATAAGTTCCATAGTCTTATCACTCTAATAATTTTGTTTCTGTTCCCTTTTACCCAAAAGAATACTGTTGGTTTCAAGAAAAGCCTTTTTAAACTGATCCCATTCTTTCTACCGATTGCCATAATGACTAAATAACCTATCATGGTGTGTTTTGGCTATATCTGAATCTTTGAGGCATTCAGTGTCATAGCTAATTTTTTAACCTTAGTACAACATTTCTAAAGCTTCAGCTGCAAAACGCTTTTGATCAGGTAATGGTCAGCCCAATTTCGGCTCGCCTGTATGATATGGTATTCCTAACTAAACTTAACCCTTTTGCTGCTAATTAAAATATATCATATTTCTGTACAATCCATCAGGTGAAACACATGTATATTTATAAATCTCCCGGTGTTTGAAGTATGTGTTAGTTATTCGCAAACCATTAAGTTTACTTATCTGTACGAAACGTTCCCCATTGCCATTGAAATTACCAATGCTAAAGGGACCTAACATCCTTACCCAAAGGTCAGAGTGAGTACCAACTTGCATTGAAGCCACCTAGCACAAGATAAATATCTCATTACTTTACAGAATTCAAAATATCCTGAAGTTATCTGTAAAACGTATCCTTCTCGTTTTCATCAGAGTCTTCTGTGGGGGCATAACAACAGATGACATTCAAGTCTTTAATTTTTGTTTTAAATTTTACTGTAAGAAATCTTTCATTAATGCACTCATATCCTAGAAGAGCATCACTGGCGTGTCTGCTGAGAAGCAAACCTACATCTTGGAGATGTTTTTCATCATCCTTGCCTGAAAACAGAAATTTAAAGTTAGTTTTAAATATCTGACCTTTATCTGTCCATCTGGTCTATTGCAAGCCTAGAATATCTAGGTTATAATGCTGGAATCCGTGCATGAGGACATCAAGAGAATAATCTCTATGTAATGTCCTCACGTTCCACGTTCCTGCAGAGAGAAAATGATTAGTAGTATTTTTAAAGGAAGTAGGTTTATTGAGAGAGGTAAAGCCAACAATATCAAACAGCCCCCTGATCGCAAGTATGGGACAGACCTGTTCCTCCTCCGCTAAAGGCTGAAGTCCTCTCATCAGGATTATGGCCTCTCATCAGGATTATCCACCAGCTGATATAAGGTATCCCGTGCTTCTGTTCACTTAGGGCAGGCAACCCAGAAGCAAAAAGAAAACACAGTGCAGATTCTCTCCGAACAGAGGCCCACCAGTGCAGCAAGTCCAGGATCCATAATCAAGATCAAATCCATAAACCTAGTCCAGTCTAGTGGGTATAAATAATTAGCATCAGGACCCTGTGAAGTTGACCACTCCTCAGCAGGGTTGAAAAAAAGAAAAGATGGCCATAGATGACCAGATCTGTAGGCCTCACTGAGCTGGTAGCCCTCCCCTTCCTTTCCCTTCCAAAAGAGAATATCTCTCTTTAAAGGTACTAACCGCCTACACCACGAGAAAGCGGGGTCGGGCATTAAGTTCTAGACCTGGCCGGTTCTGTGCATCATCACTGGGAATTGGTAAACAGCTCTCCTTCCAGTTTATGCCTAGCTATCATTTACAGACCATATGTGTGAAACATAAGGTTAAATATGTGGGAAAATATTGCTTGCGGTTGGCTTACCTTTTATCAGCACATTTTTGCACCCAGTGGGCTAATGCCAGCTTATAAGGACTATAGGAGCTCAGAGACCGTTGGGGGGGGGGGGAGGTGATCGATTAGGATAGACGCAATTCAACTTTCAATAAAAACCTGCCATTTTCTTTCAACCCGTCCCAAATGAAGAAAAAAGCCCGTTCTCCCATTTTAAAAAGTTCTTCCATTATTTTCGCCCAAAAAAGTAGGTTTATATAAATTATAATAGCTTACAGAAGATGAAAAGTTTAAATAAAAAAAATTACCCTCCTCTTTAGTGGTCTTCAAAACTTCTTTGGAAGATATTTGCAATACATGAGAACAAGTCAAATGAAAACCTTAAAAGTGGAAAAAATAATCGGAACCTACAGTGCAGTTGTAGTTACATCAAGTCGTCAGCAAGAGCTAGAGGCATACTGTGTGCAGTAGATCTAACAAAGCAGGCTGCATGACGTCATAGAGCAAGACAAGATGGCTGATCCTTTAGAGACATGCACGGAGAAACAACGCTCTATCGTCCGATTCATAATTAACTAAGGTGTCAAACCCATCGAAATCCATCGCCGCATAAAGTTGCAGTACTGTAACCCTTGTTTATCGCTGCAACAGTTGTAAGAATGGAGTTGGAAGTTTAAGAATGACGGATCTAATCTGCCAGATGCTCCTCGACTGGGCAAAACCAACAGAGTCGTTCTTCCTATTACATTCTTACACCTGTTACCACGATAAACACGTGTTACAGTACTGGAACTTCATGCGGCAATGGAGTTCGATGAGTTTCACACCTTAGTTAATTATGAAACGGACGAGAGAACTTTATTTCTGCCTGCACATCTCCAAGGGAGCAGCCATCTTGCTCGGCTCTGTGACGTCATACAACCTGCGTTGTCAGATCTTCCATACACAATACGTGCCTCTAACACTTGCTGACGACTTACTTTAACAACAACTGCACTGTAGGTTCTAATTATTTTTTTCCACTTTTAAGGTTTTTATTTGACTTGTTCTTGTGTATTGCAGATATCTTCCAAAGAAGTGTTGAAGACCACTAAAAAGAAGGGGATAATTAATAATGAGTGGTTGGAAGAATGGTAATTTTTTTAACATATGACACACTTTTCATCTTATGTAAGCTGTTATAATTTATATAAACTTACTTTTTTAGGCTTAAATAATGGAAAAAAGAATTTAAAAAGGGGGGAAGAACAATCTTTTCCTTTCATTTGGAAAGGGGTTCAAAGAGAAACATTTTTCCCAACAAATGACACATTTGATGCATAAAAGCTTTCATCTTATGCATATTTTTTTATCGGCTTTCTTTCTGCGGAATTGTACTGTAAACATTATTTTAAAAGTTCGCCCCCATTTTCTCTGAAGAAGAGAGCGAAAGGTTTTTTTAGTTCATCAAACCTTTCCAGGAAAGGTCGAGCATATGCGGTCCCATATTCCCGGATGGCTTCTTTTGATCACTTCTTTTTATACAAAATATGAGTCTTCAAAAATTTTCATTTCAAACATACTTCTAGTCAATGAAACTGCTCGACCTTGAAAGAATGGGCGGACTGACCTGACAGTTGAATGCAAAGCTGTGACATACATGGACATAAATGATTTGCATGTCAAGCTGATTTGGCACAGTAGAATTTCAATAATGAGCCCGGAACTGACTGACTGAGGAATCTAATGGGATTATATGGAGGGCGTTCAAAAAGTGCTTGACACGTGTCTCTAGATTTTCACTCGTTGCTCCGAAGTTAACAAGTTAACAAACTTCTTTGAAAGCTTGTCTAAACTTGCCATTACGTGCTACAAATAAATGCTGTATCATCATTTCTATCTTCGCAGATGGCGCGTAAAACTCGGTATGTGAAATATGTGGGTTGTTGCTATGGAGGCTACTGAAGACGGGAAAAATTTTACATTTTCATAAGGATGCAGATTAGAAACGATACGAAAAACATTCGTGTCGATTAATAACAAATATATGGGGATCATGCCTATTCATATCGCACTGTTACGGGATGGATGCGTAAATTCGGAGAAGAGCGGCAAAGTTTCGAAGACCTCTCTCCTGCAAAAAGACAGATGGAGGCCGTAAATTAGAGAACCATCGTTGTTGTTCATGAATTCATTAAAGAAAACCCCCACATCACCGTTCAGGTAATACGTTTAGATATCAGTGTATCTATTAGCAGTGTGGAAACAATTATTCATCACCATTTAAAGATCCTAAATATCTATGCCAAATGGGTACAGAACACAAAAAAGGGGTATAGTGGACTCGTGCAAGGAGATGCTGGCAATGTTTGAACCCAGTGGCCTCAAACGGTTAACAGACATTGTCACAGGTGATGAGACGTGAGAAATAACTCCCAGAAAGATCGACCACTATATTTGGGTCGCGGAAGGTGAACCACATCCTCAAATCCTCAGACAATATTTTCGCTCAAGAAAGAGGATATTCACAATTTTTTTCAATTCCCCAGGAGTGGTAGCCGTGGGCAACTTACATGAAAAAATTACTATAAATGGCTAATATTACACCAACATTGTTTTGCCCAAAACGGTGAAAGAGATCAAGGAGCAGTGTCCAACAACAATTAAGAGTTCCTCTTCTGAAAATGCCCAGCGCTTACAGAACCCGGCAAGTTATGGCCAATCTGGAACACGAAAAATATCAAACATGTACCCCATCCTGCATATTCACCCGATCTTGCACCTTGCAATTTTTTGTTGTTTCTAAAAATTAAAAAGCAACTTTCTGGGATGATTTTTTCAAAAGTGCAAGGCCTTGCAAAATGCGTTCATTCAGTGTTGCGGAATATTCTTCAACAGGAATGCCACCAAGCGTTCCAGAATTGGTGTACACGTCAGCAACTTTGCATAGATGCTGGAGGGGACTACTTGAAGAGAAGTAAAAGGTTTGTTGAGATAAGTGCAATGGTCTTTGTTTTGCAGATGCATGTGAATAACTTTTTGAACGCCTCTCATAAGAACGGAGTGAACATCAGTGGGTAAACAAAATGTGTGCAATGCCTTTAACGAATGTAAGCCATTGTCATCTGAATGTGCAGTGGTGCACAGAAAGAACTGCTGGTAAAACACTAGTATAGTGTCATCTTTAGCGATCAATAACGTTTCTGTTTGGGATTCAATGATAGTCACATGCGCATCTGTAAACAAGCCAGGGACAGAAGAAATTCAGCCTGCATCAGAGAGAGTCAATTGTGGCGAACACCCAATCATGGTATGGGGCGCACTCAGTTGCAATAGCAATTCATCTCTGATAGCTATTGATGGCTCGTTGACTGCAAAGCATTATATTGCAACCATTTTCGGACCAGTGCTTCAGTCCTTTCTATGCTCCATCCTAAATATTATTTTTCAGCAGTAACAATGCCAGCTCACATAGGTTTCTCATATCCTGACTGTGCCTAGCTGATGTAGATATTCTTCCTTGGCCTGTACATTCCCCAGATCTGCCACCCATCGAACATGCTTTAAATGACGTGACTACCGCCTCTCAGCCTCTTACTACTGTTGCCCAGGTGCATGAAACATGGCTTAATGTTCACCACGATGACATTCGCCACCTTTTCGACTCGCTATCGCGACGTTTGGCCATACTTCCAATTGGCGTGCACAGCATTTTCTTAAATAAATACTGCTGATTTGATACACAATCTTAATCATCTATTTGTCACTTCACTGGCTTTGTGCTCAAAGCGAGCATTACTTGTAGGTGGGGAAATTTCAATGATGAGCAGGGGGCAATGTCCAATCATCAGTCGGTAGCTTGCCAGGATCGTAATCTGCAGTTCCCAGGTTCGAGTCCCAGCTGGGTCAGCGTTGAGATTTATCTCCGAAAAACTCCCCGCCCTGCCCACGGTCAGTAGGGGACACCGATGGACTTGGAAAGGGCGCCGTCCGTCGGATGGGATGTTAAGCCGTGTTCCCGTGTGCAGGAGAGTCATACCCTGTGCACGTCAAAGAACACGCTGAATGGCCTTGACGGGAGGCTACCATCTGTCTCCCAACAGCCGTTCCAATGGATCCCCTTCCCCAACCTTCTCTGAATCTTCGGAGTCCTTGTGACCTGGCTATTTAGCCCATTGTGTGCAAAAAAGTGCCGCTCAGAGGTAAAACAACCAACCAAATGATGAGCAGTATAACAATTATCGACTCTCATTTCGGGAAGTTGGAATGCAGCAACCAAGTTCAGCCCCCTCCCATTCCCTAATACAAAGGGGGAAGATTTGGTAAAATAAAGATTTGAAAGTAATATATTACTTGAAACAAATTTTTATTAAAAAAATATATATCACCGAATCTTCCCTCTTTATATTGGGGAAAAGGGAATTGAGAATAAGGATTCTCAACTGCGTTTTTGTGAGGATGTTGTAGCAGTAAAATCATTTAGAAAGCTTCCACCCACCGCCTTTTTGTAAATGAAAAAGAGAAGATGGGGTTATGGGGAAATTTTTTTAATTGTAGAATATTATGATCAATCCTTTTTGAGGAAATTCTGGGGGGAATCATTTTTGAAAATTTTACCAACTCTTATCTTTATTTTTTCGAGGAGGACGGATAGAAAAATCATGTTGATGAAAAAACAACAGAACATTTTTATACGACAATGCCCTTTTATTTCGAAGATTCAATTTCAAAGATATAAAAATGATTATCCATCTCTGTCAAGAATTATAGAAGAAATCTATAACACTTGGGAGGAGTTGGGGAAGGAATAGGAAATAATTTATTTATATAGGATTTCTCAATCTTATTGAAAGTTTTCGTTTGATATACAACTTTATCAGTTTTCTTGGGGGGAGGGGGGGGGGGAAGAATGAGGCAAAAGTGTTTTAAAAGCTTTTCCCCTATTTTAATTTGGAGGTAGAGGTGATTTCTTTTAGAGATAGAATATAAGCTTTCATCTGATACATAACTATGATCAGCGGGCTTTTTTGGTTGAATTATGCAAAAGGAAAAAAAATTTAAAATCTTTTTCCCTAGACTTTTACAATTTTCTTTGGGGGGTGGGGGGTGGGGGGTAAAGGATAATTTTTGGACGGGGTAGGAAAATATGACATTATATGCATTATACAATGTATAATTTGCTAAAACATTTGTTGTCTCAAACATCAATCATGTCTTAGCGACCAATAATATAATATAAACCAAATGAACGCTTACGATAAGAAGAGAGTACTATGCCAAGATAAATTATATAATAAAACTGAATTTCATTTTGTTCCTTTGATCATAATAATATTGCGATTATGATACCCTGTGCACCATACCCTGTGCACGTTAAAGAACCCACTAAACAGTCTTGACAAGAGGCTACCATCTACATTCTAGAATGCGGCCATAAGGAGGGTGCCGGAGGGGGGGCATGGCTCCCTCCAAGAGGTCTGCGAGGGGGATGTAATGTTTGGTCGCCATGTTCTTTTCCATGGTCAGAAAAGGAGCACGGATTGGAAAGGACGCCATCCGTCGGATAGGAGGTATAGCCGGACTCCGTTGCAAGGAGCCATACCCTGTGCACGTTAAAGAACCCACTAAACAGTCTTGACAAGAGGCTACCACCTACATTCTAGAATGGCGGCCATAAGGAGGGTGCCGGGGGGCGGGGCATGGCTCCCTCCAAGAGGTCTGCGAGGGGGATGTAATGTTTGGTCGCCATGTTCTTTTCCAGGAAGGAAAACCCGTAACACACTCACTCTCTTATAGATCAAACAAAAAGCTGTTAAGAAGGATTTCGATTAGTAAATAATTCATTAACAAAGTTAAGAGTGTCATTTCTGGACAACAAAATCTTCCGTAACCCCTTAAATGTAAACCCTCCATGATTAAGATTTATGACCATCCCTGGTCTCCTAACAGCTGTCCAGTGAGTCACCTTATCTGAGCCACTGAGGTCCTTATGATCTGGCCATTTAACTCATCGTGTGTTTAAAAGGTCTAAAGGTCAGAGGAAAGACAAGAGCCCCAATCCAACAGCTTTCAATTTTTTCCACAGCTGCAAAGGTTTTGGTAGATTTTTTTTTCCGAGCAAAATTTCCAGGTTGCTAACGATTGACGGAAACTATAAGAGGAGATCAATGAAGACAGTGATGACGAAGGTATTGAATGCAAGAAATATTTGCGTGCAACACTGTCAATTGGATCAGCCTGAATGAGAGCAAATTGAAGCACTGTATGAGACCTGCCAAATCACAGCATGTGTCGATTGCGATGCAAATGCAATTGGTTGTTTTTTGGCAATAATAGGTCTACTTCAACTCGCACTTTCATCACAAAATGTCAGGCACCATCAAAGAGGCATCACAGGTAAATCGCCTGATCCATTGGCAGGCGATAACAGTTATAAATTTTTTAGTAATTATTCGAAGGTAGGAATGGACACTATTAGATATATCACCATTGGAAGACAATTGCCAGGCAACTTTCAGGTGCAGGACTCGTTGTCATTCATTGCATCAGTTGTTTTAGATAGCACACTGTCACCCAGTATGACTGAGTTGGCGTCAGTATAAAAAAGGTCTTGTGCCACAAATGATAGCATGCCATTTTAAGCAATGCGTCCCAGTTCTATTGGGGTGATGGTGGCTCAGCCGGCAACATGCCAAGCTTGTAATCTGCAATTCCCAGGATCGTTTCACCCGGGCCAGAGTTGAGATTTATCTTCAAAGAAAGCACCGCCATGCCCTTAGTCATAGGGGACACAAATGGGTTTGGAAAGGCCACCATCTTTCGGATGGGACATAAAGCATTGCCTCCGTGTTTGGGAGAGCCATCCTCTATGCACGCTAAAGAACATCCTCGATGACCTTGAAGAGAGGCTACCTGTCTCCTAACAGCTTTCCAATGTGTCCCTTCCGCCCTTTCTCTGATCCTTCAGGTTCCTCGTGATATGATCATTTAGCCCATTGTGTGCTAAAAAGTGCCACTCCAAGATAAAACAACCGAACCCAGTTCTTAGGTGCAGACGACTGTTGCATCTACACAATATGCAATCTGTATAATTACAGAGTACAAGCGTAAATGGTCAGTTTTGCTGAGTATAATCTACACTGAAGTGCCATTGAATTAGGGATAGACGTTATCCAAATTCAGTACCGCAAGTCTTGCACTTGCGCGCATGCGTCGCTGAAATGCTGGTCATATATAGCTATTAGCTTTGGCTTCCCCAAGCATTCGTTGTGAGAAGTGTAATGAAAAAGGCATGGGATATAAATGCATTTGACAGAGGGCAGATCTTAGGTGCCCGACGGATTGGACGCTCGATCTCCAAAATTATCAATGAACTTGAATTTTCTCATATGACAATTTCAAGAGTGTTCTGGGAATATGAAAATTCCGGCAAAAACACAAGCACCCGGACAAACTGCAAATGACAACCAGCCTGAATGATTGTGGGCTTCGCCGTATGACCTGCATCGTACAGACCAATAGGGGCCAGACATTATCTGAAATCACCTCCCATCTGAACGTGGGTTCCAGCAGAGAACTCAGTGCATGGACTATGCAATGCTCATTTCATCGTCTCGGCTTCGGGAGTCACAGACCTACGAGAGTCCCACTTCTAATGGCGCGACACCATGCTCAACGTCTTGCCTGGGCTAAAGATCATCGAAACTGGACCATTGAAAATTGGCAACGGATAGCGTGGAGTGATGAATCCCGATTTAAACTTCATCATGCCAATGGAAGACTGAGGGTATGGCGCCAACCCCATGAAGCCATGGATCCTGCACATCAGGTCGGAAGTACAAGCTGGTGGTGGCTCAGTGATGGCCTGGGTGTCTTCAGTTGAACGTCTGTGGGACCTTTCATATGTGTACCGACGATTCTCAATGCATCCCGGTACGTAGAACTCATAGCTGACAATTTACATCCATTATGGCCATCATGCACCCCAACGGAGATGGGGTCTACCAGCAAGACAAGTGTTCATCTCACAGGTCCAGGTTGGCTACTGCATGATTGCAGGAACATTCTGCTGACTTTGAAATAATGATTTGGCCACCTAGAAGCCCAGATTTAAATCAAATCGAAAATCTTTGAGATACCATTGAGCAGAGTGTTTGGGCCCATGTCCCATCAGCGACGACCTTGAGAGAATTGTGGACAGCTCTGGAGGATGCATGGGTCGCCATACCTGTGGAACAGTTACGCAAGCTTGTGGAGTCCTTGCCCCGTCGTTGGCGACCGTTAACAGGACCAGAGGGAGTCCAACATGTTATTAGGTTACTATCCCTAATTCAATGGCACTTCAGTGTATATAAAGAATGGAGCATCAAAGTCTTAGAACAGGCAGAATGTTTCTCTTCAAGGACATCCAGAATGTTAATTTGAACAGGGTATGGCTATTCTACACATAGAGACAGAGCAGAATCTTCAGGAGACGAAGGGGTTTATGCCTCACCTCCTTGAGAATAATAACAACTGGAACGAAGGTGAACAAAAATATTAAACGTATGTACATCCTTTCACTTAAGTTGGTCCTCTCCAGTACTATCAGTAAGATTTGCATGTGCCATACATTTACATGAAAATCAGTATGTAGATGCAGGGCAGTGATATGTGCCAATGATTACGTTTCCACGAGAAACACAAAGTATCTGCGAGAGATCATAGTGCAAACGCTGAGCAGCAAAACTAAATGCTTCAGGCATCGAAGTTATCTGCAAGAAGCTACGAGTATTTATATAGATATTGAGGCCAAAAGATAAAAAATGCCAGAACCCTTTCACCAACAATGTCAATGGTTGGTGAAATGAATGTTTGAGTGTGGTCAGATTCTACGTTTGTGTGATGCCAGATGGTCTTTCGACCATACTGCTGCACTTGTGGATCACGATGCGAGGATGGTTGAATGATGTTGGAGACAAAAGTCTGAAGAAAGTATGGGGAAAGTAAAGAATATTTATAGATGTGTAATATTTCCTCAAAACAACTACAGTAAATATCATCCAGCTACCATTATTAGTTGCAATGAAGCTTCAAACACAACATTTCAAGCCGTTTCTCTGGTTCACAGTTTGGTCAGTGGGCTGCAAAGTCCAAAAATCTAGGGTGGGCAGAATGTATGTATATGCTGTGCCATGACGTCACCCAAGGTGGATACTATGATCGTACCAGAAATCAGCTACACCGTACCTATTTTCCAATCTTGACATCATGATAGCAGGTGAAAGCAATTGAAGAACTACGGATATCCGTTTTAACCTTTTAACCGTCTGCAGAGTTTTTTCCCATTTTCCTTTGCTTACCAGCTGTAGATGGAAAATCCCATGTAATAATAAGGGAATTGCGAATGAGCACCCCATATGTTATTTCAGGAGTCTAGCTCTGAATCTTTTTAGATCTTTAATTGAAGTTAAAATAGAAATCGTTTTCCTGTAGGTGTCATTTAGGAGGCTAAAATGAAATCAAAAATATCCTCTTTGTTCACTGTCCAAGTTCTTCAGATGAGCAGCTACCCATCACCATCAACACCACTGCAATTGGCTAAAACTTAAAGCTTCACATACAAAACCGTGAACCCCTGAACCCCCAGCTAAATTTCCGAGGTCTCCATTTCGCATAATCTCATGGTAGAATATACACTAGTTGATTAAAAGTATCCAGACACCCCTTCTGAGTAGTGGATTCGAAAACTCTTAAATGGGAGCGAGTAAAAACGAGTCTGTGTGTGGAGGATGCCAGGTGAATGCTACTTGCCTGAGTGTATTTTGCCAACTGTGAAGTTTGGTGGAGAATACGCTATAGCCATGGTCCAAACACGTATAAAAGGACGCACGTGATCTGGCAAACCTCATAGATACGCATGAACAGGAGAATGGATCATATGACAGAGCTCAGTGACTTTCAACATGGCACGGTCTTAGGATGCAACCTAAGCAAAAAGTCAGTTCATGACATTTCGGCCCTGCTGCAGCTGTCCCAATCAACTGTAAGCGATGTTATTGTGAAGTGGAAACGCCTAGGAACAACAGCGCAATCGCGACAGGTAGGCCACATAAAATGAGTGGGACCGCCAAGTGCTGAAGGGGGTGGTACGAAAAAATCGTCTGTCCACGGTTGCAACACTCATCACAGAGTTCCAAAATGCTTCTGGAAGCAACGTCAGCACCAAAACAGTTCGTCGCAAGCGGCAGGAAATGGGTTTCCATGGCTGAGCAGCCACACACAAGACTAACATCAACAAGATCAATGTCAAGTGTCAGTTGTAGTGGTGTAACGCATGGTGCCAGTGGACTCTTAAGCAGTGGAACTGCATTATCTGGAGTGATGAATCATGCTTCACCATCTGCAGTCTGACGAACGAGTCTGTGTGTGAAGGATGCCAGGTGAATGCTACCTAACTGAGTGTATTTTGCCAACTGTGAAGTTTGGTGGAGGAGGCATCACGCTCTGGGCTGTTTTTCATGGATCAGGCTGGGTCCCCTAGTTCCAGTAAACGCTGCGGCTATAATGCATTCTCGACAATTCTGTGCTCCCAACATTATGGCAACAGTTCGGTGAAGCCTCTTTCGTGTACTAACACGACAATTGCCTCATCCACAAAGCGAGGACCGTGCAGAAATGGTTTGATGAGATGGATGTGGAAGAACTCGACTGGCTTGCGCAGAGCCCTAATCTCAATCCTATGGAATACCTTTGGGTTGAATTCGAACTCCGACTGCGGGCCTCGCCTAACCACCCAATATCAGTAACCAGCTTCACTAATTCTCTTATGGCAGACAATTCCCACAGCACTGTACCAAAATCTAGTGGAAAGCTTTCGCTGCAGTGTAGAGGCTATGATAGCAGCAAGGGTGGACCAACGCGATATTAATTCCTTTCCTATTACTGGTAGATTGTAGATAAGCAAATTGTCCGGATGCTTTTGATAATATAGTGTACATGGAATAGACTTTTTTGCAGCATTAATGTTTTCCGAGAGGGAGCACATATCCTTCTTATGGAAGCTTGCAATAACACAACTAATGAGGAAATTTCCTTAAAATAGAGTTTTATGCAATTCCATCAAGACTATGAAACTCTTAAGTGGGAGCGAGCTGAAACTCGAAATGCGGCTTTCTTCTCCCCCTCCTTTTCCCCAGCAATTTTTTGTTAGGAAACTAAATTTTTCTTTCGTTGCAATCGTGAAGTGCAATGAAACACATTATATCGGGAGGGGGGAAACTGACACCAGACATACACCTCGGGCACCCCCTCAAAAAATTTCATAACTGAAACACTAATATTGACTTCTTAGCTTTTCAGGGCATCCATGCCAAGCTTAATTATCGGCGACGATCAGTCTAGGAGAGCAGTAAATACACTGCTCATCACTGAAATTGCCCCACTACAAGGAGTGCTTAGCTTCGAACACGAATATAGTGATAGCAACGTGGACAAGAAATGATTCAATATTTGTATCAAAATGGCAGTAATTTCTTAACTAAATGCAGTGTACAGCAATAAGAAGCGTCCTCCATGAACAGCGATAGAAACTGCCAAAAATTGGGGTAGCGAATCAAAAAGGAGGTGAATGTCCTCCTGATGAAAAGATGTGGGGAACGTGGACCAAGAAAATGTAGCCACTGTTAGGATTATCCCGCAGAAAAATAGCGCTTGGGTTGGTGAATAGAAAGGACAGAAATCTGAATGGTTTCGATGTCTTGCCGTCAGCGTGTTATCAATATAGACTGGGCATGAATAGCTGTTGTAACTGCTGACTCCATCATACATGATTCAGGGAATTGGCCAGCATTATGCAAGCTCAGTTTCTTTTCTCAGCATGTCTATGGACATGCATATGGTCATCACTGGATCCCAAACAGAAACAAGATTCGTCACTAAGCTCGCTACCTGCACCACTGCAGAGACGATGGGATGGTGTCAGTGGTACATGAGCCAACGGTGGCGCTAATGCAGTGCCGATTACTGTAGGCTTCTAATTATGACCCCGCCTCTCTCCCCCAACACAGACAATGATAACGTTAAGATTAGAAATCTGACAGATGTCTCCTGTCGCTAGATCCGTCAATCTTCCCTTTTGGATGTCCTTTTGTTGCTACCAGAGCCTCGGCGACATGTCCAGGTACCTTTCAGTACCCGTTGCTGCCATCAGCATCCAACTATTAGGGTATCATGAATGTTGATTTGGCGTCTTAACCAATCAGCTTCTGATAACACAATGATCCGACTCTTTCCAATTTCTGTCACCGGTAAATAATAGAATCGCTTTACATGTGTTAAAGTCATTGCACACACTTCGCAGGTCATTCGCTCACATTTTTCGCCTACTGACATTTACTCCTTTTTTATAGCCCCTTCAGCTCCTACGTTAGTACGGTATGGTACACTTATTGGAACCTTCTACTGCGCCTATCGGCTTGACAAAAAAAAATCAGAACAATCCATTCATTCTTTCTAGGTGAGACAATTTCAATGATGAGCAGTACAAAAGCAATAAAAGGAGCAGAGGACTCGAAATAATCCTACCGACAAAGAACTGACGCCAGAGCAGCGATTTGCTCCAAAAGACTGACGCTTTCATGTGATGCAAAGAACGTAAAGTTGATGAAATATCCGAATAGGCTAATGAAGATGGTGGTATCAGAAATAATTACTTGGGACGAATATAAAAAGAATAATCAATCACTGAATGTGCACCTGCTTTAGAAGGCTACCAATATCAGCGCCAAGATTTTGGTTGATTTATTTTACCTCTGAGCGGCACTTTTTTTTTTGCACATAACAGGCTAAATGGCCAGGTCACAACGACCCTGAGAGATCAGAGAAGGTTGGGGGAAAGGACTACTGGATAACTGTTAATAGATGGATGGTTGCCTCCCGTTAAGCACCAATTTCGAGCCCCCTTCACATATTATAGCAAATCTTGATGCCAAAGGCAGCAGCGAGATTTTGACTGGAGATAACAGCGAGAACTAGAATGCCAATTTTCCGGGCAATTATTCAATCCAGGGATATACTTCAATTTTTTTAAACATGAAAAATGCAGTAACACTATTAAAAAACTATACAAAATTTATTCGAAATAACTTTTATTAGAAAATGATGAAAATTTAAAAATTTCTAGTAAAATAGCTCTTCAAAAGACGAAGTATTCAAAAATAATACCTCTTAGTAGAAAAGGTCGAGGAACTGGAGCCAACTCGTTCAATTGAAGGAAGAAAGAATATCATTGCTGAGCTATTTGATAAATGGAGAATCAGATGTTACAGCTGCAGACCAATGTCATTCAGACCTAAAAATCTCTCAAGCAGTGGTTCAATGCTATTAAATCATCTCTTTCAATTCAAAAGCATAGTTAGCGTTTTTGTGTTCAATCCTAACATAACTTTGAAGCAGGCACACACCCAGGATTTAGTTTGGTGGCAGGGTCTGAGAATAAGACTTGGCTAGGGTTTCTCAATTACAAAATATTCTGCCGGAGAGGAAAGGTGAAAATGATATTCTATGTGGAATAAAATTTTGGAGTTGTTTGCAAATTATTATGATGAGATGAACACTTTCATTAGAGCTATTGATGAGACTGGTAGTGGAGTAGGTTTCGCGATACACAGAAAACTAGTGATGAAAATTGGTCAGGCAGGTTTAGTTATTCTGAATAGTTGCACCCTTGAGCAACGGTTGAGTTGTTTTACCTTTGAGCGGAAATTTTTTGCATACAATGGGGTAAATGGCCAGGTCACAAGGACCTTGGGGCCTCAAAGGTTGGGGATCCACTGGATAGCTGTTGGGAGACATATGGTAACCTTCCATAAAGTGTTCTTTAACGTGCACAGGGTATGGCCCTCCCACACTCAGGGCCACAGCTTTACGTCCCCTGCAATAGACGGTGGCCTTTCCAAGCCCATTGGTGTCCCTCTACTGACCAAGGATAGGGTGGGGAAGATTTACAGAGCTAAATCTCAATGCTGGCTCAAGCAGGACTCGAACCTGGGAACTGCAGATTACCATACTGGTACACTACCAACATCCTTCAACACGATGGAGACTAATTTTAATGAGAGGCGCAACTCTTGGAGGTTTAGGGGCGCGTAATTTCAAAATGGCTTGTCTTCTTCCGACGGGTACATTGAAACAAATAGCTGACCTATCATAAAGGGTAGATGCGATGTTTCGATAAGAGGATATTTCCAAAACCTTGTTTCCCTACCGTATCTCATGTGATGGGCCGAGACAATGGGGGGGTAGAATTGGGGGGTGACAATGCGGTTTAGTCAGAAGGGCTGGCAACCGTCTCTGTACTTAGAAAAATTTCGAGATGAGTCCTAAAACAGTGGTCAAGGCTACGAGTGGGTTTTCATGTTATAAGACATTGCATCTGATATGGAAGCAAAGGGGTATCGACAGCGCAGGGGGTGACGTGATCCAAGATTCATCCTTCAATAAAACGTGGTCCATAGTAAGGGTGAGGTCGCTTGTTGCGTGTTCTAAAGCGGGTCTTTTATGTCACCCATACAGGTCACAAGACCATATTACTCCTCAATATTTTTCATAACTACGAATAATTTGATTTTTTAAAGTTTTTTTTCTTGTTTTCCTTTTATTAATTTTTTTCACCCCATAGCATTTTTTCATTCATTTTCTGCAGGACAATCTTTTAAAACAGTTACTGCGGGATAGTCCTTATTCTAGTGAAGGTCGAATTCACAAAATATGGGACCTTGTAATTATTTTTGAGGATTGCATCAGCCATCCTGAGGGGATGCCACCGAAAGTTCAGTTGGACTTTGCAAATTTCAGATGAGAGTAGAAATCAAGGGACTTATTCGGGAGTTTGTGATCGGTGAAGTTTACTAGAGGGGGCGGAACTTTTAATGGGGGGATTAAAAAATACATGTCAACCAAGGGGCAGTTTTGATAGGGTTTTTAATAAAGGGGGGTGGAACTTTTGATAAGGGGGAGTCAAATTTTTTGATCAAAATCTTACTAAAGTATACACTAGATGGCGCCACAAAAAATCGAAGATTTTTTCAGATTAAGAAATTCAGGGGGGCTTAAAAATACAGGTAGGTTTTTAATAAAGGGAGGTGGAACTTTTGATAAGGGTTTTTTTTAATGAGGGGGGAGTAAAAATTGGAAAAATTACGACTAAAATTGAGGGCTTTTCTAAATATATTACTCATAATATACACTAGAGGGTGCCATGGTTTTTTAATAAAGGGGGGAGGAATTTTTAATAAAGGGGGTTTTTAATGGGGGGATTAATTATGAATTAATTATTATGACTATTAATAAAGGGTCATTGTCGGAAGTGGTGTGGCCGGTGACGTCATAGGGGGAAAGCACAGTGCGTGGGGGTTCCATAGTGCGACGTAACTATTTACGCCAAAAAGTCCCTTTCAATTTATACAAATCTTTCAAAGCAAATATTTGGTTTAGACAAGGGGTTCTCAATGTGGAGTACGCGGTAAACTTTTTTGGGATACGTTGTGAGAGCTCTAAAGGTCGCTAGATATATGTATGTTTTATTTTATTCCCATTGTTGTACTATAACTATAGTTTTATCTAACTATACAAGGAGTACGCCATTTACATACACATTTCCAGGGGGTACGTGAAGCATAAAAGGTTGAGAACCACTGGTTTAGACAAGGGAAGGTTTTTCTTATTTCCTTCCTCAATACTTCAAAACTTAATATTATGGTATTTGATAAAGAGTAAAATTCACTTGAATGCTCATTTTAAAAACGATTAGTACCATTTGGCCAGTATACAACTAGGACCAATACCATCTGTTCCATAGTATGACTTTACAGCTCTAATTTGGTTTATCATCGAATATTATTAAGGCGGAGAAACAAATAGAACATTCCAAAATTACAACTTGCATCAGGTACCAAAACATAAAAACCCTATTTAGTGTGTATCTCATAAAATTCTACAGGAAGGAAAAATGTGGATATATTTTTAAAATATTTAAAAGCATGAACAGTGTCTGAAAAAGCAATGATTTTTCCAAAAAACAAAGAATTTATGTGAAAATATTTTTTCAACTTCTTGTAAAAAAAGGAGGGGGGAACTCTAGGGGAAAACATTGGAAATTTACATGCTATAGCAGTGAAGAGCCAAATTGGTTGTTCTATAACTTCTGAAAAAAACTTTATATATTACTGAAGATAACGATCTATATTAAGCGTATCTAAATCCTGAATTTCGAAAGTATCAATCAGTATTTACAGTTATTGCAGATAGAATGTTTAACAGCAGCAGTGTCAGTCCTAAGATAAAATCATACAAAACTGATTAATATCAAAAGGATTATATAAATTTCTTCTGCTGTGGCATAAACTGACAGGCTCTTGTCAGACTTCTGTAGCAAGCAGTTGCTTGATGGGAAATAATTTAAAGTCTACACTTATTTTATTAAACGGTTTGAAACAGTACTTAATTAAATTTCAATTTCTGGGTAAATTCTTATGAATGGAATTGCTGGTATTATAATCAGCACTGCAAATGAGATTTTTGACTAAAGGTAATACACAACCCTCTAGAAAAAAAAAAAGTTTTATCCCAAGTAACAATCAAATTAGTGGGTGATGAGTCAGCACTTTTTCATCTTTAATTTTCAAAGCTTGTTTTTTTCATCATCTTCAGAACTAGGGGGGGGCACAGTCCTATCGCATCCTACATCATTACCACCACTGGATATAATTCAAACTTCCATAATATAGGGTTGATGCAAATGGGAAAACACGAGACATGCAAAAATAATTGTTCCCAAGATTAACCAATGTGTTATTTAATCAAGAACGTAATTACCATTAGTAAATACAGGGGTTTATCAAAATAATGGAAACACATATTATTTGTAGCGAACATTTTATTAATAAGCTGTAGGCCCATCTCGGGTATTCAGAACAGACGCATTTTGACATGGAATTAACTTATGCAAGTCATGCACATACGGTAATGAAATGTGGGATCATTCTTCCAGTAAAATATGGCCCAACTGTGCCAGTGATGCTGAAGGTGGAAAGTGAGATCTGACTTTGCGCTCAAGATATTCCCACAAATGTTCAATAATATTGAAGTCTGGAGATTGAGGTGGTCAGCGTAGCTGCTGTACCTTATCCTCTGCAAAACCACAACGTGAAACATTTCATATAATGCATGGGTGCGTTATCCGCTTGAAACCTAGGACATTATTTAGGAACAATGCCCACAACATTGGGTGCAGGTGGTTTCTGAGAATGGATTCATACGTTGCAGATGTGACACAACCCTACAGAATAAGTAATGGCCCTAAGGAATGCCATGATATGGCACCCTACATCATCAGGAATCCACCTCCATGCTTACAGTCAGAACCAAACAGTTGGGGTGGTAAGCTTCTGCAGGTTTTTGTCAGACGCACACTCTACCAGTGGTGGGAAACAATGTGTAGCACTATTCATTCATCATACTATTCATCAGACCAGTTGACACGTTGTCAATCTTTAGCATCCCAGTTTTTATGTGCTTTGCACGATCTTACACATTTTGTTGCATTGATGTTGGTAATCAGAGGTTTGCGGATTGCAGCATGGCCATAAATACCGGCGCGATGAAGTTCCTGACGAACTGTTATGATGGAAATGGGATCATTCCGACTGGAGTTCAACTCTGTTGCTATTTTCGGTGCTGTAGTCTTGTGCTTCCATTATACAATCCGTGCCAATGTTCATCTACCCTTATCTGACAACTTCGTATGGCCTCCACAATTTGCACGTTTGGAGGTAACGCCCTGTCCATTTTGATTGGTAGTCATAATCTTCGATGCAGTTCCTCGTGTTACACCTACTATTTCCGCTGTTCTGGTTACTGAAGCTCCTGCAAGACAAGCAACAATGATCATGCTTTTTGGCGGTCACCAACAGCAGACATTATCGACAATTACACCACAAAAGCGGTTTCACCTTCACCTGTGGCATTGCTACATAATAGCCGACATCGTACCAAAGAAGGTCTAAGGAGAAGGTTAGCTTCGCAGAAGCGTAAGTGGTGCCATTCTGCGGAATTTTTCCGAAGCTGAACGTGGCAAATTGATGTGCAGGCACAAAAACAACTGTAAGGGGTGATCTGCGCATGCGCAGTGTAATCATTTTAGCCCACTGCAGCTATGGTTTGTCTTACTATTGGTATATATATTGCGATTTAACTAGTGTTTCCAAATGTCTAACAGTCATGGCTGTTTGGCATAGTGGTAGCTGACCCTAAAGTTACTCAATGAGTGTTTTTTTCCCGTTCAGGATTACATTTTACGATACCTGGAAAAACCGTTTATGTTTATTTCGTGTAATTTTGCATAATTTTTTAAATTAATATGTAAATTAATACATTTAATCATCTTGCAAATATATATAAGTCAATGTATGTTGCAGGTTTGTGTTCCTTGGAGCATATCGATGTACATTGGCTTCTGCACTTTGCTCTAACAGTGTAATTCTTTCTTTATGGTTGATACGGGAAGTACCTGCTGCCATCTGTTGAACGTTTATACAAGTAAAAACTCGATATATTTATTGAAAATATCAGCAATTGTATAAAATATAATTATACAGATCATGTTATCGTGCATTGACACATAAATCTCAATTTATTATAATATACTAAATGCTGTAGGTTGTTCAAAATATTAAATTTTGTTCTTTAGCATAGCTACTTACCAGTTTTGCAAAATTGGATTTTATTAAAGAAAATGATTTCAATACTTTTTGATATTTTCTCACTAAACGAAAAGCAAATTATGAGTGTACCTCATGGAGAAAATGAACATTTTTCAGAGTTAAAGTGTATGTAAAATTAATCAGTTGGTGTAAGCAATTAAAAACTTTGCTCGGCGGTGGAAAAATAATGCAGGGAACTCGATCTTCTCCCTGGATAGGTGGCTTCACTGCAATGCACCAATTTGCCATGTTTAGAGGGCGCTGCAATCGAAAAGTTTACATTACGTCTATGGAAGCTAGCTCTCTTCTCCCTTAGACACTCCTTGATCGTACTTCTCCCCTATATACATCCCCATCGTAGGTGACGGGTCCCTGTGATATACATACAGCGCATTGCGTGTACTCCAGTCGGTGTTTCCATTATTTTGATAAACCCCTGTATGACTGTGTTCCAACGATCTACAAGTTTATAGATGCCATTCTTGTAAAAACGCTTGTCTTTCGTGGAAACGAAGTCAGCAATGCACCCTTTCACCTCGTCGTCGTCAGTCTGAAACTTTCTATCCTATCAGAAAGGATCCATACACATGTTTGCGGATCAAAACAGATGAAAGTCTAAGGGAGCCAGGTCCCGCGAATATGGGATACGGGTCATTTCCCAGCCCAATTGCCGCAGCTTCTGATGCGTCCTTAATGCACCATGGGGCCTTGCGTTGTCCTGGTAGAACACACACCTTTTCCGTTTCCCAATGCTGGGTGTCAAATCTTTACTGCTGCACTTAGTGGTCCAACTGCTCACAGTAGACATCCGAGATGATTTGGGTTCGGAAGCTCATAGTTGATGATACCACTGCAATCCTAATAACAAGAGAGAACCACCTTACGAGACAGTATTATCATAAACGATCCACTTTTCATCCACTGTAATCATTCTGTAAAGAAAATCATCGGTTTTGAACAATTGATGTGGAATCCAGGCAGGGCCGGATCTAGAGAAGGGAGGCAAGCCTCTTCCACTTTCAGAATGTTAGTAAGGGTAATAGAGGCAAAGTTGTTAAATTTTCTGCATTTTTCAATAAATTTTTAAAGACCTGTAAAACGAAGATGGAAAATGTTATACTGCATTGAAATCCAGTCTCTTGCCCTTTTCCCGAATGTTTTCTAGATCCTGGCCTGGATCATCCAGGTATTCAGTTTTGACATATAACCCAGTGTTTGCAGATGTTGAACGACAGACTGATTGGTGTTCAGCAGCTGTACCAATTCCCTGGATGTCAGAAGTGGATTTTCGTTCAGCAATGCCTTTAAATTGTCATAGTTCAGCTCCACCCACTTCGAGATTCGTTTCCGAGTTTAAAGTCACTTGACTGGAACTTATATCCCCGGTAACAGGTGCTTTTAGAGGCGACTTTGTCCCCATAATCTTTGCACAAGTTTACCTAATTACTCTTGGACACCGACACCATTTCTGAATTTACGCAGCATGATGGGACGAATGCACAGATCTTGCGTCACCATTGTGAAATGCCTATTGTCACTTGAACTGACTAAATATAGGTACAGAACATCATTAGATACCGGAACTACACATGCGGTCCGTTATGTTGTTTACAAAACCGCTGCACATTTCTGATAACGGCTAAGGCGTGGTTCACGGTTTTTCTCATTACTTTTGCATCAACCCAACAGTTAGAGAACGGACATTGTATAAAGTTTTAGATATGATTGAGATTTTTATCTTCAATACTATTTTATCATATAAAGTTTTAAAATTTCAGAAGTTACAGAGCATCATCAAATTTGGCTTCCCACACAAGTAAATACTCATTGTGCTAAGCAAAGGCTGCAGTTCACTACAAATCAGAAAAATGTAATGACATATTGAAAAAAAGTATATGAATAGCATTATCATGATTTTTATTAGTGTTACGATAGCCTTTTCTGTAGCTTCAAGCACACAAATTTCAACAGTTCTTTTTAATAGTACATAATTATTCACCACAGAGAGATTTAAGCTCTCTCTATTTTATTTTTGCATGCTATTTAGTTTGCTGATATGCTTTATCCAAAACAATTTATACACCTTTAAGCTATGCTAGTGGAGAGTCAGATTTGATGCTACATAACTTCTCATATATAGGGTGTCCGACATTGTTCTTAAATACACAAACGACATCAAACTGAATGTTGTACCCGTACATATTTTCCACTCAAACAGTTTCATGGGCGGCCACCAGACAAGACACATTTCTCAAGAGATGTTTCAGAAGTTCTTAGTACATTTCCTGACAGATGGATTAACAACGATGGTCCAATTCTACGACCACCAAGGAGCTATGATTTGACACCTTTTTCATAACGGGCTTTGTAAAGAATTATGTTTACAGGGCCAAAATTAGACACCTCCTTTTTCATAACGGGCTTTGTAAAGAATTATGTTTACAGGACCAAAATTAGACACCTCCTTTTTCATAACGGGCTTTGTAAAGAATTATGTTTACAGGGCCAAAATTAGACACCCGAATCATTTGAAAGCCAGAATGAAAGAAGCAGCTGAGCAAGTAATTCAATTTTTTTCAAATTCTCACTTTTCAACAATATTTATGCTATATTTAAAGAATTATGAAGCCTGAAAATTTTAAAGCAGCATCACTGATCATAACAATTTATTTTAAAAAACCACTAAAAGACAAATTATAATTGACACAAACTGCTTACTAAATGGAAATTTTGAACTTGGTGTAATGGTTCTTTCAATTGATTTTTAAAACGTTTAGTGATTTTAAACGTTAGAGTAGCATTTGCCGTTAAATGTTCCCATCTTAATTAACTCTATAAATATTAAAAGAATATTGCTGAAAATCGGGAATTAGGAAAATTTGGGCGAGATCTTGCGATTTATCTCCAGTGACATTTTTCTGTAAATAATTTATTTTCAAAGTTAGGGAGCTCTGAATGAGACTTTCCATTCACAAAACGTGAGAAGTGTCCAGAAACGTTTTGTAATATAGTGTATATATGACACTAAAGGTTTTGATTTCTCTACTTTCTAAGTAGTGGTACATAGAAAATGATGAGGTTATATGAGTGTTCAATTGTCTTTGTGCAGCATCATATATAGGAAAGAGGGAGAGCATTGATTTGGCCATTTCGCTTGCATGCAGAATTACAGCCCAGCAGAGTTATAGACAGTGTTAAAAAGCTTGAGGAAAAGAAGGAGACATAGAATGAAGTGGTGAAGACGATTAATGTCATAAGACCTTATTGTATTGAGCTGCAGTGGCTATATGCAGCAGATGATTACCAATGAAAAATCTTTGGAGAATTAAATTACACAGTCTGTTAGACTTCCATAGAATATGTGTGCTTGAGGATTACGCAAGTAAATATTCATGGTAAATTTTTAAATAACAGTTATTCAATTCATTCATTGCTTATCTAAGTTATAATAAAAAAAGAAATTGTCACATAAAAATAAAGAATTGTCATTGTCAATAATATCATTAATATTTAGTTTCATGCTCTGATTGACTGGTTGTTGCAGACAAACATCTATAATTTTATAACAAGAAATATTTGGCAATTTAAACAGAAAGGTGCATATGACTTGGCAAAAGCATTTAAAACTTTGAAATATAGTATTGCCAATCATAATCAACTGCAACCTTTTCTATGTATTTATAGCTGCAGATAAAAATATTAATTATCAATGAACTGCATCCATCACATTCTGAACTAGCCCTTGCTACAAATGATACATAAATACTGCTCCAAGTGTTTTATAATGTCAATAAAACTATAAAATATTTACAAACTAATTCACCAAAATGAAAAAAAAATTTTCAATAAATATACACAGAATGAAAGCAAAGCAAAAGACTTTTATTTAAAACTATTTTCACAATCATTAAAACTTTCAAACTGAAGAATTATAAATGCACTACAATAAAAGCAAAAATTATACAGCAAAGCAAATTACAAGACAGTGTTTCAGCCCTTAACAAAATGAAAAGAAATTGCAACATAAAAATTTGCTGAAAATTTACAGTAAAGTTTACATTTATTTAGCTACTCACTATATTTTTTAACATTAATTTACTCATTCTCACAAATTTTCATAAAAAAATTATCATACACCAATCAATATTCCAACTAAGAACTTTAAAACATAACTATTAACTTATAAACTGCATGCATAAAAAGAATTTGTGAAACATGCTCATAAATCAAGATGCAGCATTGTTTCCCCATCTCCAAATTATTACCACTGTAAAAACTTAAGTTGTTTCCAAAGGCATGACAGTTCACAATTTTATCATTTCAGTACAGTTTATTGCAGTGGATTCTGCACTTTAAAAAAGAAATTATATTAAAAGAGGTAAAATTTCACTCAACTTACTCTATTTTGGAAAGTCCAATTGACTTGTAACTGGATTACAAAATACCTTTACTTATAAAGTTATAGCTACTGTAGTTCTTTCTGACAAATTAAAAGAGAGCCTACACTTATCAGAGTAAAAGCCAAATATAACTAAAAATTAAAATGTCCAGTGAAAAAAAAATTAAAAAATATCACTTAGATAATTTGATATCTTTAGACAAAATTTAGTTTTTTGCTTTATGTATTCAATACCTTTCAAGTATAAATGCCTAATTTTGAATTGCACGTTTTGAATATATGAAAAGCAACAAGCACTACTAAAAAATATTTCTTTGAGCAATAAATCTATTATGCGAAGCAACAAAAATTCTCTTACCTGTAATATTTAGGAAAGATCCTGAAAGAAAATAAAATTGGCTATACTTAACTATAATATAAATGGCAGTGTGTGTCAAGTAAACGCCATTACCAACAATGTTTTAAACTGTTGGTCTGGTACACACAAAGGCTCACAATCTAATAAGATAATCTTATTAGCAGAATCAGAAAGTGCTGCTGAAATAAAAAAAAAAGCAAAGTGGATATATGGCTTCCTTACTCTCACTGTAGCACTTGTAACAGTATATGCACATCTCAAGCCAATACAATCATGAAAAGAAGGAAATATATAGTATTCTCATCCAATTATGCAATGAGCCATGCATAATCTACTGTAGTAAAAGAGAAATTAACATAATTATTATTTTACATAATATTTTTTAAATTCTTCCTGCAACATATATCTTAATGCCATTTCTGCATAAAGTCATATAACATATATATATAAATGGTGTGTATTCTGCATATTAAAGAAAAGTATTTTCTGTTCTTGTTTTATATGATCCTCTTGATGTAGTATGATTCACTTGATGTATAGTTAAAAGCTTGCAATTCTATTTTAAATAACTTGTTTAATTCCTTAAAATTCTGCTTCTGAAAAATTATACCCTACCATTATAACACTAGTATTAAATGTGTAGTATTAAATCAAATGTTAAAAAACTAAATGTGTTTTTCCATCTTTTGCCAAAATCTCAAAAAACTTCACAGGAAAAAAAACTGACAAATTTATATACCAAGTTCATTTAAATAAGAATAAGATTAAATAAGAATACTTTTCTGCCTTTTTAATCTGAAAACTCTACATGCATATAACATTTTATAAATAAATGCAAAATTACTTGAATTAAAAGTAAACAAATCTTCAATTAAAATAAAAAAATAACTGGATAACTTACTTATTTTATGATTTGTTTACCATACAATGTTTTCTTCAAGCAAAGAGCTTTGCAAATGTAATGGTGTGAAAAACATGGAACTGTAAGTTTCGTTTTGGGAATGTGCATAATATTAATAAGAAATTTTTCAGGAAATATATCTTTAATGTATTCCAAAAGAAAGCACTAATCATTAAGGTTAAGAATCATGTTGACAGATTAAGAAGTAAGCATCTCAAAGATTGTCATATGACTAAGCAATCAATCACAGTAAGCTTTCGGTATATCTGGGTCTTTCAGAGGTTGAGTGTTAAACATAATTCTTTTATTAAACACATCTGAAAAAAATTATCAGGAATCGAACCCGCAACTCTCTAGATACATGCTATAGTGCTATACCATTAAACCATGCATCAGACACTAAAATCTTCCAGAATAAGACCTATAAATCTTTCACTGAGATGTGGTGGACCTTGCGCCATCTATTCTTCAGGAGAGACAACTTTTCTATCTAGAGAGTTGCGGGGTTGATTCCCACCGCGTCACTGATGTGCCAGGAATCGAACCCGCAACTCTCTAGATACATGCTACAGTGCTATACCATTAAACCATGCATCAGATGCTAAAATCTTCCAGAATAAGACCTGTAAATCTTTCACTGAGATGTGGTGAACTTTGTGCCATCTATTCTTCAGGAGAGGCAACTTTTGTATCTAGAGAGTTGCGGGGTTGATTCCCACCGCGTCAGTGATAATATACTGCTCACAAAAATTAGGGGATATTTCAAAATGAATATGAAGCTATAATATATCCCCTAATTTTTGTGAGCAGTATATTTTCCCAATGTTTTTAATAATTGTCAAAGTCTATTTCTACAGGTAATCTGTGCATTTACTATGGATGGATTTTTAATAATAAACACTTAAGTGTGATTGACCTCTCATTAACATCTAAATCATTAGCAACAATTGGAAAAGTTGCTTCTCCTGAAGTATAGATGGCACAAGGTCCGCCAAATCTCAGTGAAAGATTTATAGGTCTTATTCTGGAAGATTTTAGTGTCTGATGCATGGTTTAATGGTGGAGCACTCTGGCATGTATCTAGAGAGTTGCGGGTTCAAATCCCACCATGTCAGAGATAATTTTTTTCAAATGTTTTTAATAATTGTTGAAGTCTGTTTCTACCAGTAATCAGAGTATTTACCATGGATGGATTTTTAATAATAAATGCTTAAGCATGATTGACCTCCTCATTACATCTAAATCATTAGCAACTATTGGAAAAGTTGCCTCTCCTGAAGTATAGATGGTGCAAGGTCATTCACATTGCAATCTTTCACATCTCAGTGAAAGATTTATAGGTCTTATTCTGGAAGATTAGTGTCTGATGTATGATTTAATGGTAGAGCACTCTGGCATGTATCTAGAGAGTTGTGGGTTTGATTCCCACTGAGTCAGCGATAATTTTATTCAGATGTTTTTAATAATTGTTGAAGTCTATTTCTACAAGTATTACTATGGATGGATTTTAATAATAAACACTTAATTATCTAGCGTGAGTGACCTCCTCATTAACATCTACACTGAAGTGCCAATGAATTAGGGATAAAAGACGTTATCCAAATTCAGTACCACAAGTCTTGCACTTGTGCACATGCATGGCTGAAACGATGGTCATATATAGCTATTAGTTTTGGCTTCCCCAAGCATTCATTGTGAGAAGTGTAATGGGAAAGGCATGGGATTTAGATGCATTTGACAGAGGGCAGATCATAGGTGCCTGGTGGATGGGACACTCGATCTCCAAAATTATCAATGAACTGGAATTTTCTCATACGACAATTTCAAGAGTGTTCTGGGAATATGAAAATTCTGGCAAAAACACAAGCACCTGGACAAACTGCAAAGGACAACCAGCCTTGAATGATTGTGGGCTTTGCCATCTGACCTGCATCGTACAGACTAATAGGGGCCAGACATTATCTGAAATCACCTCCCACCTGAACACGGGTTCCAGCCAACAAGTCAGTGCATGGACTGTGCAATGCTCACTTCGTCTCAGCTTCGGGAGCCGCTGACCTACGAGAGTCCCACTTCTAACGGCATGATACTGAGCTCAACGCCTTGCCTGGGCTAAAGAACATCAAAACTAAACCATCGAAAATTGGCAACAGATAACCTGGAGTGATGAATCTCGATTTAAACTTCATCATGCCAATGGGAGACTTGGGTATGGCACCAACCCCATGAAGCCATGGATCCTGCATGTAAGGTTGAAACAGTACAAGCTGGTGGTGGCTCAGTAATGGCCTGGGGTGTCTTCAGTTGAACGTCTGTGAGACCTTTGATATGTGTACCAATGACTCTCAATGCATCCCGATACGTAAAACTCATGGTTAGCCATTTACACCCATTTATGACTATCATGCACCCCAATGGAGATGGCGTCTACCAGCAAGACAACTGTTCATCTCATAGGTACAGGTTGGCTACTGCATGGTTGCAGGAGCATTCTACTGACTTTGAAATAATGAATTGGCCACCTAGAAGCCCAGATTTAAATCCCATCGAAAATCTTTGGGATACCATTGAGCAGAGAGTTTGGGCCCATGTCCCATCAGCAATGACCTTGAGATATTGTGGACAGCTCTGGAGGATACATGGTCGCCATACTTGAGGAACATTTATGCAAGCTTGTGGAGTCCTTGCCTCGTCGTGTGGCAGCCATTATCAAGGCCAGAGGGGGTCCAACACGTTACTAGGTTGATATCCCTAATTCAATGGCACTTTAGTGTAAAATCATTAGCAACAATTGGAAAAGTTGCCTCTCCTGAAGTACAGATGGCACAAGGTTCGCCACATCTCAGTGAAAGATTTATGGGTCTTATTCTGGAAGATTTTAGTGATTGATGCGTGGTTTAAGAAGAGTAGAGCACTCTGACATGCACCTAGAGAGTTGCAGGTTTGGTTCCCACAGTGTCAGCGATAATTTTTTTCAGATGTTTTTAATAAATGTTGAAGTCTATTTCTACAGGTATTACTATCGATGGATTTTTAATAATAAACACTTAAGTGTGATTGACCTCCTCATTAACATCTAAAATCATTAGCAACAATTAGAAAAGTTGCCTCTCCTGAAGTATAGATAGCACAAGGTCCATCAAATCTCAGTGAAAGATTTATAGGTCTTATTCTGGAAGATTTTAGTGTCTAATATGTGACTTAACAGTAGAGCATTCCAGCATGTATCTAGAGAGTTGTGAGTTTGATTCCCACTGTGTCAGTGATAATTTTTTTCAGATGCTTTTAATAATTGTTGAAGTCTATTTCTACACGTAATCTGTGTATTTACCATGGATAATTCTCGTCACCTTAGCAGAACATTTCTTAAGCTTCAGTTGTAAGATACTTTTGACCAGGTAATGGCCAGACCCAATTTTGGCTCCCCTATACTATGATCTGGGTTGGATTGTTTGACTCTGAGCAGCGCATTGTTGTACACAATGGGCAAAATGGTCAGGTTACAAGGATCCCAAGGGTTCAAAGAAGGTTGGGGGAGGGGATCCATTAGACAGCTCTTAGAAGACGAATGGTAGCCTCCAGTCGAGGCCATCTAGCATGTTCTTTAACAAGCACAGGATATGGCTCTCCTGCACACGGGGCAACAGCTTAATCTCCCTACAATGAATGGTGGCATTTCCAAGCCCATCAATGTCCCCTACTGACCAAGGCCCAGGTGGGATTCGAACCTGGGAACAGCAGATTACAAACCTAGCAAGCTACTGACTGAGTCACCCTTGCCCCTCTATATGTTGCAGCATTCAAAATCAAATTAGTCCATTTGCTGTTAATTAATATATAATCATGTTCTTATGCAAACATCTGGTGAAACCCATGTGTGTTTATATATGTCACAATGTTTGTATTAAGTGTTATTCTCAAACCATTGTTTGTTTACCTGTAGGAAATGTTTCCCATTGCCATTGCAGCTACCAATACTAAAGTGACTTATCACCCTTGTCCACAGGTCAGAGTCAGTACCAACTCAGCAATGAAGTCACCTAGCACAAGAATAATATCTCCTTTCTTAACAGAATTCAAAACATCTTGAAGCTATCTGTAAAACCTCTTTCTCATTCTCAACGGTCCTCTATAGAGACATAACAGAAAATATTTAAATGTTTAATTTTAGTTTTAAATTTAGAATTGGAAATATAGTTGCAAGAAACTTTTCATTAATTCAGTCATATCCTAGAAGAGCATCACTAGTGTGTCTGTTGATATATACCTTGAACAAGCTTTCTGGCCTCCCTCCCTAAAGAGAGAAATTTAAAAACTACTGAAGCCCAACAGTTGTCTAACAATTTGTCTGACTTAGCATGTCAATGCTTACATGGAATTTTTATTTCTGTGATCTGTACTTTTTATGATATTCATACTTTTTAACACTAATATTACTTATTATCCAGTGTTTAATCAATTTTTCTATTTTTAAAGAGCTTATGCAATGACCTTTCATTTCTTACTATTTTCTTTAAAATACTTTTACCATTATTTACCCATAGCTGATCTAGTGGTTAGCAAACCTTACTACTATACTAACGGGTATGTGTCTGCATATGTGTTTGAATATTTGAATGAGAAGCTAGGACAACCCAATAGAGCTTCTAGGTCATCTCCATCGTTTGTGAAGGGAAGCACCTTCTTCCCTTTAAAAAAAAATTTACTGCCAGGTCACAATACTTGGCACTCTGGTTTTCACTCTGGAAGAAAGTTCTGGCTAAAAATACATAAAAAAAACTGAACCAACAAAGAAGTAAGCAAAACTGAAATCATAAAGAAAAAAAATTAAACACTTGCATTACCACACATAATAATTACAGGTTACCGCATAATGAAATGAAACAATTATCGAATTTAGCAGACATTAATGTTTTAAAGTCTCTACAAGTTTTCTTATTAAATCTGGTTATCAGTATACTTAAATGGAAAATAAATAAATTAAAAAATTGCAAAAATATATACCTTCCCATATATGGGCCCTAAAAAGGTAGAAAATAAAGCTAAAGCATATCGATGGTGCAATCAGTCAATGAATTCGTATTCACTTCAAAGGAAGAAAGGGCATTGGAAATCTTGTTTTATTAATATTAATTAATATCTAGTTGAGTAAGTAAATCAGCACTCTATCTTCATTTGAAGAGAAACGAATCCAGTGGCTGACTGATAGGCTCGGTTTATTTCTACTTTTTAGGGTGTATATGAAAAAATAGGCATTTTTAAAAAAATTTAATTATTTAGATATATATAAATATATTTTATAACTAAAAACACTTACATTCAGAAACTTTCATTTGATATTATGACTCACAAACATCGACCATATTTTTCTTTCTCCTATTTTTGTAGTTGTGTTTAAAGTAAATTTGTTCATTAGGGCTGTTGATGAGATTGGTAATAGAGTAAGTTTGGTGATAAACAGAGAAAAAACTAAACTTATGAAAATTGGTCAGGCAGATGGTGCTTCAGTTGCTTTGAATGGCTGTGCTATTGAGCAAGTGTCTCAGTTTAATTCCATTGGGAGCTATGTAACAGATACTGGTGATGTGCAACATGAGAATAACAGTCAAATAGGGATTGCTGCTGGGACTTTTAAGAATCTATGGAGAGTGTGGAGAAATTGGCATATACACCTAAAGACTAGAATTATACCGTATAATAGTTTGGTTCTTTCTAGGATTAGTTATGGTAGTGAGACTTGGATGCCTCGTAAACAAGATAACAGGAAACTTGATGCTTTTGATTCTAGTTGCTTATGCAGTATCTTGAGCATTAGGTGGTTTGACTTTGTAAGTAATGATGAGGTTAGAAGGAGTCATCAACCTCCTTTTGAGCAGTATTTTATGCAGAGAAAGACTGCATTGGTTTGGCCATGCTGCCTGTATGCATTTCTGCAGATTGGCAAACAGGATTATGAACATTGTGCCTAAGGGTATCAGAAAAAGGGGGAGACGTAGGATGTGATGGGCAGACAATGTCAAACAGGATCTTGTTAGAATTGGCCTACAGTGACCAAATGCAGCAGCTGTAGCTCAAAAGATACATGTCTGGAGAGGAGAATTACACAGTCTGGTTGGACCTCCATAGCCCATGGCTGCATGAGGATTTTGTATGTATATGTATGTATGTTTAAAGTATCCCATGACATTGGAGACATCATAAGTTTTAATCTGAGATATAACTTGTCAAGATCCACCCCCGAAAAAATAATACCCCTTTTTGGAGGATTATTTTATTTGGATTGGATTGGTTAACACAGTCGCCATATGAACTTTCACCTGCCTCATAATTGTAGGATCTCGAGTTTGAAAGACATAATGGAAAAATAGTTTTTATATTTCCCTTTTTTTAGGGGGAAAAAAGAATAGGGGGTCAATTTTTTATAGACTTTGCTACTCCCCATATTACAAACTTTGACTTCAGCTGTTCCATTCAGAAGATATAGTGGAACAATCATTTTCATATTTCCCTTTTTTTTAAGATGGAAGAAAGCATGGGGGTTAATTTTTTTCTTAACTTATAACACTCCCCATGTAACAAGCTTTCATTTAATGCAAAAATGTTACTTTTGGCTGTCCCCTTCCAAAGATATAGCAGAACAATCATATTTCTTTCCCCCTTTTTAGGGGAAAAGAATGCATGGGAGGTAATTTTATTTACTGTCTATGACACTCTCTGCATTACAAGCTTTCATTTGATACATAACTCATTGTTCGACTGTTGTGTTCGAAAGATATGGTGGAATGATTGTTTTGATAAATTGACAAATCTACAAATGATAAGTGAAAAGCAATAGGGAGATAGGTAACAAATTAAATATAGTACTTTATACGCTAATATGATACACCACTATGAAGAAAAATAAAGTAGAACAAATGCAAATTATATTAAAGGGGTAAAATAAATCAAATTTAAGGTAAATTAACCTTCCAGGGCCAAGACTGAAAAACTGGCGTACATCCAGAGACCAAGCTATTTTTTCATATGCTCAACCAAAAAAAAAACTTTAGAAATTTTTTGCCAAATAACTAATGAATGAAATTATGGCCATACTGAATTAATCAGTACTTAATTTCGGCTTTTCTGAAAATAAAATACTTAACAAAAAAGATTGCATTCATCATTTATTACAATTAAATATGAAGCTTTATTTTAAAATGGCTTTTTTAGAGTCACGTAATAAAAAAAATGCATCTGGCAATGCAAAAAAATTATTAAAAAAAACATGAATAGATGGAAATAATTACAATGCATATAAATAAAAAATTATCCCCTCAAGCAGTTGCATATACACATAGGTCTGACAGGTGCCTGTCAGTTTATATTCATAGAAGGTCTATGAGGATGGTGGGACTTCAGCAGAAAGACAACACAAACATTCATGCCTTACTCGGAGCTCGAATCCAGGTCCCTCTGTTCAGTAACCAAGCATGCTAACCACTCAGCAATGGGATGGCTTTCATATGAATAAAAAGGCTATTTATTTCTGAATAACAAAAAAAAATTTACTTGAAAAAAGAGAATTACTCTCTTTTTGCATTTTTTTTTCGTTTTTTTTTGCCAACTGCGTTGAGTCATATCAACAAGTCAAATTTAGAAGTTCTTAAAAAAATAACAATCAACCTAAATATGTCATGTTATATATCAAATTAAACAGAATTTAATTCCCAATTTTATGGAGATAATTCGATGAAAATCAATATGCTTGTAATTTATTGACTTTTTCACTGTGATGTAGTGAAAAAATTGATTGGACTATGCAATTAAAGTTTAATTTTGGAAAATCTGATGAATAAAAAACTAAAATTACACACTGCTTGACACTGAAAGTGCCCCACCCAGAAGGACATATACAAACATGCAAATAGAGAGTAGGTATGCACAGTTCAGATAGCAAATGATGATAATCCAGAGCCAATGATGTGTGTGGCTCAAAAGATAAAAGGTGCAATTCGGTTGAGATTAGGTGATTCTGATTGGAAATTGTTCAACGAAGGCTGAAAATGCCTGGTACACGCCGTCGGCAGGTTTATTGCCATTTGAATACTTTTGAGAGAGGAAGCATTATAGGCCTATGTGAAGCTGGATGGACTACACATCGTGTTGCTGCCCATGTTCATCGGGATGCAGGAACTGTTGGACACTGTTGGCACAATGGCAAAATGAAGGTTCTAGCAAGCATTGCAGAGGGAGTGGTACCATCTGATAGACGTCAACATGGTTTGATCGGCAATGCGCCTGACAGTTTATATTCATAGAAAGTCTGTGTGGATATCCCTCCATTGTTCGACAACCCTCCATTGTTTGACATGCTTGTTCATCATCACAGAGCACTGTCGATGATATTCGACAGGCTGTGTCAGCAGCCATGGACATCCCCATAATGATCTGAATGGTAAACTGAAGGTTGCATGAGGCACACCTGCACTCTAGGCAACTGTTACGTCAACTGCCATTGACTGCAAACCATCGCAGCACTCATCTGGCTTAGTGCTGAAATTATGCGAACTGGGATCACAAATGGAACACTGTTGTGTTTAGTGAAGAATCCCATTTCTGTCTGGGTGCTGGCGATTGACAGGTCCGTGTATGGTGACAACCTAGCGAGAGGAAGGGTCCAGCTTTTGTTTGCAACTGGCACACCGCCCGTCAGCCAGGCAAAATGGTATGGGGTGCTATTGGATATGACAGCATTTCACCTCTTATCCGCATCACAGGAACACTGACAGCTGCACGATACGTTAGCACGATTCTGCAGCCCATTTTGTTATGTTTCTGGGAGACATGCAGCAGCCCATTTTCCAGCATGACAACTCCCATGTACATACTGCTAGGATGGGGGAGAGTTATAACACCCTTGACAAATTGCTCTTCCAACCATAGAACCAATTTCTGTACCAAGGCTTTTTTGCTTCCATATCCAAGACTCCATTCATTTTTAGGAAATAGTAAACATCAAACTTTTCAACTTCAAAATGAAGAAATAATAAAAGAAAAATTAATATATAACCGATATATAATGCGATGTTAAAAAAATTTACAAAGCAACAAGCTGTAAGACATCATTGTGAAAGTCAGCGATGTATCATGCTACAAAAGATTGATAATGACATATAAATATATGGGAATAGAAATCGATAAATTGATAGAAGTAAAATCAACAAGTTGTAAGGCCATTTTCATACCTAGCAATGTAGTATAACTCAGAAAGATCGATACAAATATACTAAACCTACAGAAATAAAATCATATTAGATCCATAGAAATAAAAATGAAGTTTTTAATTGTAAAGTAGAAATAAAATAACACTAAATCGTAAAGTTATTCATTTTTCATGACATTGTTATGAAGTGCACATTGCCAACACTTGTTACAAATAACTAACATTTGCTTAATGCTGGGCCATGATGTATTTACCACCAGTTTTGCACAAACAAGCTAGTTTCAGTTATGGTTTTGTTTCAGTAGCCAGAGAGCACTGTTGAATGCTGGGATGAATGATAAAAAAATTTAAGGCAGAAAAGAGCATAAAATAAAAAAAAGGAAAAAGAAAAAATAATTGAGGTATGTATTTCATAATTACTTCCAAAATTTTTTGTTTTTAAAAATAAGTAGAACAAATGGCAAATTTTCAGGTAAAAAAATAAGTAGAACAACAATGGTTAATTTTCAGGAGATTTTCAAAACTTTAAGGAAAAGTTTGTTGTTGATAGTTCAAATCAAACTTGTGAGCTTAAATCAGCAAATTGCTTCAGCATAGAGTAATGTAATAAACAAATCAGCAATACCCTATATCACTTCTAAGAAATGGCAAACAGATGGCTTTAACAAATTATTTATATCACAGTTTAATAAAATATGTATCAAATAAAAAAAAAATTTTTCAACCATTAATAATGCATTTTGATAAGATATATATAAGAAAATTTTCGAATGGCAATTTTTTTTTAATTGAAATTTCATGTAATAAAAACTGATATAGGTATTGTTGGTCTATCATTTTGGATTCTGTCAATTTGTATACAAGACATAGGCTTTGGAAGGATCAAATGTAAATGAAATTTACATAGGCCAAATAACTCTTCTCATGCCCAGGCTGGATAATTCAAATGAATCCACAAATATTTCTTCACTGTGCTCAGTCAGAAAAAATAACTTTAGGATTCTCTTGCCAAACAACTAACGAACAGAAATAAATCATGTTGCACATCAGATTAACAGGCATTTAATTCTGCATTCTATGAAAAAAAAGTTTCTAACCAAAATAGGAAACATATTAATTTAAATAAGACTCTTTTCAGAGTGATACAATGGATAAATGATATGGTAAGAATTACAGCTCAATTATGGGAAACCTAAAAAACAAAATTAATTCTATACCAATGTATAAAAAATTCCTTATTAAATAATAACAAAAATTACTTGAAACAATGCTGTTCTTTTTTTCATAATGTTTTTAAAACACGTCCCAGAATTACACACGGTGATTTTGCACCATTCACCCTCATGGGAGATTTCTGTCCTGTTTGTGGACAACACAACTACTGAGAGCTACATTTCTTTCTTGGAAATATTTGTTTTGTTTTTTTGCAATACATGCCACACTTTCTGTTTGGTTGTTACACTTTGGGGATCTTGGCAAAGTACCTATATGCTAGTTGCACTAAGGCTAAAAAATTTTAATAAACTGAGTGGCTTAGCCAAGACTTTTTAAGGAAGTGGGGATGGGGACGAGGATAAAAATTTTCATCTTTCAATATGAACTCATGAAGTAATAAATATCTTCAAAATAAAATTTTACTAGGAGATGGGGAATAAATTCCCTTTTAGTGTAGCAGCAGAGATGGTAGGGGTGGAGGATAAAATCTATTTAATGCAATTGCATCATCTCACCCACCCAAGCACATGGGGATCAATTTGAGTCAAAGAAATTATCCTTGCTTCTGTATCAGAGAAATATTCACTCTCAGGAAATCATAATTTTTTTTTATGGAACACTAAGAAATAATAGAAAAATTAAGAACGAACTTAAGTTGAGTTTAAAAAAATATATTCAAAGCAACAAGTTATAAGACTTCCTCACTCTCATCAACATCCACAGAGACAAATAATAAAATTAAAATAAATAAATCTATGGGGGGAAAAAAAAGCAAAAAAAATGTAAATACTAGCTGAGAAAACACAGGTGCTATCTGGTGTTTCTGACAGGAAGGCTGGCACTGCAAAGGAACATAAAAACTGTCACACTGCATTAGGTGCTTCATTCCAACTGAACATGGTATATTCCTGGAAACAAAAAAAAAATCAATGGTTTTTATTTTGCTTTTGAAAAATAATGTGATGAATGGTAAAAATAATTCTAGAAATATTGAAATAGGCTTAAACTTATTAGAGGTTGGGTTGTTTTACCTCTGAGCAACACTTTTTTGCACACCATAGGCTAAATGGCCAGGTCATATGGACCCCGAAGGCTCAGAGAAGGTTGGGGGAGGGGACCCACTGGAACAGCTGTTGGGAGACAGATGGTAGCCTCTTGTCAAGGCCATCCAGCGTGTTCTTAACATACACAGGGTATGGCTCTCCTGCACATGGGACCATGGCTTAATGTTCCATTCGACAGATGGCAGCTTTTCCAAGCCCATTGGTGCCCCCTACTGACCGTGGGCAGGGTGGGAAATTTTGCAGAGATAAATCTCAACGCTGACCCAGCTGGCACTTGAACCTGGGAACTATAAATTACGAGCCTCGCATGCTACTAACTGAGCCACCCCCATCCCACTTATTAAAGAGAGTAAAATGGAATGGAAAAAAATACAAGTACTTATGGTAATTGTTTCCAAAATCTCTGATTTAAAAAAAAATTGGTTAAGTTTCAGGAGCATATGAAAACTTTACAGAAAAATGCATTGGCAACAATTATCAAACTCATGAGCTGAAATCAGAGGACTAGTTGAAATTTTTAAAAGGAAACAGAATTTATGATGATACCAAATATGACTACTATGGAATGGCAATCTGAATGCTGGCAGAGATTATTTTATAGTGCTTCAAAATTCATACCAAATTGAAAAGATAAACCATACTAATTATCTTAAACAATGCAATTTTATAAGACATATGTAAACAAATTTCAGACAGGAATTTCTATTTTTTTTTTCTTCAAAATCGAAGCTTATTTAGTTCTACTGAAGACAGTCACCAGTGCCTATGCAACACCTTCAGAATTTTGAAATGCTTTTTACGGCCCCAGTGTTGTTCAAATATTTAAACAATAAAAAAAAATAAGCAATCAAATATAATCTTCTTTACTCTTTTGAGATTCGAATTCACATTTTGGGAAATATGGGTAACACTGGAGAAAGCCACGGTAATATCTGTTGGGAAATGTAGAGTAAAAAAAATTCCAGTGATGATTTTTGTAGAGAGGAAAACTCCTAAAAGGGATCCAAAATTTTAAGCTGATCAGATTTTTTATAATTCCAAAAAAAAACCAAGATTTCCATATCAAAAAATAAAAGATTATTATAATAAAAAAGAAGTATAGATAAAAAGGAATTTGTGAGAGTGAGAAGAATTATTGCTCACAAACTGTCTGTTAACTTATCAAGTGCAGTTAAAGTTGTCCACAACTGGCCACAACTGCAACTCTCAAAATATTAAAATGGGCGATGAAACAAGTATTGTGAGTTTCCTTAAATGTTTATAGAATTAAGTTCATTCCTATTTATTCATTAAAAGAATAAAATGAAAACTTATCCAGCTACTGCAGCTGAGCTCACATTTAATTAAAAGAAGGATTAGGAAGAAAGACTGTTGATCAACCAAAAGATATGCATTCTTTGCGGTTTAAAAAATATATACACCATGTGTCTTTTTGATCAAAATAATGACTGCAAACTCAATACTATGAAATTTCAGAAATGAATTTCTTACTTTCCTATGAAATTAAGAATGTAATATTTTTATGCAAAGATGCTTAAATTTTTAAAACTACAATTAAAGAAGTTTAGTGATATAATTTGTATATATAATTCATAAGTTGATAACTGACTATATAAATAATAATAAATAAATACCCCCTCAAGCAGCTGCTTGTCATAGAGGTCTGACAGGAGTCTGTCAGTTTATATGCCACAGTAGAAGGTCTGAGAGGATGGCAGGACCTCAGCAGAAAAACAACACATACATCCATGCCTTACCCAGGTCCTTGGGGCTCGAACCTAGGTCGAACCCAGGTCCCTTATATCTGTAGCCAAGGGCGCTACCACTCAGCCATGGGATGGCTAACTGGCTATATACAAAACAAATAAAACTGACAAACATTTTTAATGGAGGATGAAGTACTTTTTCTCTCTATTTCCCTTTTGGGGAAGATAGTAAGGTTTTCTTTCCTAAATCTGCCAGACCTATACACAGATTTCAGATATAAAGTTAGGAACCCTAACTATAAGGTGATAATAAATATATAGAGCTCTCTTGCATGAGTACTGACATGTTTTTTTTTTTATCTTCTTCTTTGTTAGATGCTCATAATTCACAAACCCCATATATTTTATAAATTTTGCTATTAACCTCTTCACCTCTAAGTGCAAGAAAAATGATTGAACCAAATAACTCAAATGGTAAAAAATGACAGTATCTAACTAGTAGTCATGAAATTCAACCAAAGCATATAACATGCCATAATCCCTTTCATTGGTTATTTGGAAAAAAAAGTTCTAAAGTTATTTTTTTTGGCTGAGCATAGGAAGAAAATAGCATGGCCTCTAGATGTAAACCAGTTTTTCAGGCCAGACACTGGAAGGGTTAAACACAATCATGCAAAGACACCTGGAACAGACAGTAGGCTGATATCACTATAGTTATCACAACTGTAATCACCTTTTTGACAAATAGGGATAATAATAGTCCTGGTAAAATCTTCAGGAACAACACTTTTATCATAAAAGATACTCAAAATTTCAGTCAGTCATGTTAATAGAAACAATTCTGGCTATAAGCATTTTAGTAGCAACTTCGTCCAACCCTGAAGCTCTGTGTAGTTTAAATTTTGAGGTAGCCAAAGTAACTGTATATTGTAATATAGGACCAACTTTAAGTAACACCTCTTATCCTCATTAAAAACAATGAGAACCAACCATATTGTTTGGAAAACTTCGGAAATGCTCAGAGAACTTTGCAAAGATAGAATCTTCACCTTAAATAACTTTTACATGCTTATCCCACAATCAAAACCTTCAATTAATTCAGATTGGCAAGCAGGGATATGCCAACCTGTTTTTCCCCACATGAAACATTTACTATTTGGTACAATTTTCTGTTATTGTGCTGTCTAGCTGCTTCATTTGCTTTGTCAGCCAAGCTATCAAGCCAAAGATTCCTATCAGCTGTTAACTGATCCTTTATATACTTGTTAAGCTCTTTGTGATACTGTCTGTTAGGAACTAGTAGAGTGTTGATTCGGTTTATCTATAAAATTCTTTAAGATATTTGCATTTATTGTTTTAAATGTCTAAATATTCATGTAGATTTCAGCACAATTTTGACTATGTCAGTTAACATTCTAGGGACCAGCCATTAAGAACTTATTTAGAATATCTGTAACTTTTGTGAATGATAATAATAGTGTGCCTTTTGAAATCTACTCAGAAGCAATAACACTGATTATGACTCAATGATTTTTTTATTGCTATATTTTTATTAAGAATATGATTAGAAGCTTTAGCACTTTGAATAAGAATAATCTTCAATGGATTCCCTACCCCATTTAAACTGCTTGCTCCAAGAATTTTTACTCGATGATATGAAGAGGTAAAGATTCCATAAAGAATCTTCATATTCTATGGATGAAGAGGTAAAGATTCTCATCATTAAAAATTCTTCAATATTTTACTCTTCTTCAGAAAGAAAGTTCATACATGAACAATACTCATGTTTCATCAAATCCACCATACAGACTTACAAGTAAATAAAAGCAATACTCCTTTTCACATTGTTTCTGCATGATTAGGCTGTAGGTTAATAATGAACAACTAAGACAAATAATGACTTATCCTGGCAACAGCATATATTGTGCTAGGCTCAAGTTTAGGCAGATAACTTTTTATTAGTATCAGCAGCATAAATGCAAGAACCATCTTAAAATCCAAATAAACCTACTAGCATGTATTAACATCTAAAATATTTTACCTTGGAGATGGTTGACGAGATATAATAGAAGGTGAGGGAGATACCCTTCCCTCATGGATCTTTGCTAAAACAGCTGATTGCTGATGGACAGCAGCATCACCAGCAGGAATGTACTTGATCCTATAATCAAAAACAATAATTTTGTTTGCACTAAAATTTGATACATAAGAATCATTATCAATTACATTATTATCTGGATAACTGATATACCTTATAAATCAAAATGATTATAGTTTCCCAAACTTAAAACTAAATTAATGGTTTTTAACCATAGAAAGTCGTGCTTGCATTTCGTTACAATTCATTTTCTCATAGGTTTATTGTCCACTAAACTTTATATGCTTTAAGAAAATAATTTAGAAAATGAATTTTTTTTTCTCATCACTGATATATGTAAGAAGATGAAATTAGTATTCTATTTTAAATGACGATGTTTATTTAGGCAGCTTGATATTAGGCAATTTATGCCATATGGTCTGAGAGCTTTCATGAAGCTTTATTGTAGCTACACATCTTCAGAGACTTAGCTATTAAACACATTAGCTAATATTTTTTTGGTTCTATAATAACAACAATAAATTTGGGATTTTATTACACATTGCATTTTGGTTTTAAAGCTTTTTCAATATGCATAACAAATGGTTTCTTTCAGGGTATTGTCCAGATATTTAATTTCACCTTGGCCTACTGCATGTAGGGATAATGCTTGGGGATCAGCAAGTCCATCTCGCAGCCATACATTGGCTATGGTTGCCACTTGTTGTCGAGTCAGCGGTCACGCTGCTGTCACTTTCTTCGGGCATCTGTTTCTTGTTAGCTCTGGTTGTCTCATGGTTTTCTGCACTTTATTTCACAATATAAAAAGATAAAAAGTTTTTGTGTGTTTTGGATTTTCCTTAGTTGGTCACAAAATTATAGGAATAGTTCTTATACGAAGAGATCATTGTTTACTAATTCTACTATTGTTGTGTATCTCAACAATAGTGGAATTAGTAAAGATTATGTATTCACAACAATAGTGGAATTGGTAAAAGTTATCTCTTCATATAAGGACTATTCCTATAATTTTGCAGCTGACTACGGAAAATTCAAAACACACAAATAAGAACTTTTTATATTATGAAATAAAGTGCAGATAACTATGAGGCAACCATAGCTAATAAGAAACAGATGCCCAAAGAAAGTGACAGCAGTGTGACTGCTGACTCAACAACAATGAGTGGAAGCCAATAGCTGCGATATGGACATGCTGATCTTCAAACATTATCCCTACATTCAACAGGCCAAGGTGAAATTAAATATCTGGACAATACCCTAAAAGAAACTCCATTTGTTATGCATATTGAAAAAGCTTTAAGACCAAGACATAAAACAGTTGCATATGCATGCTATAATGTGTAATAAGATCCCAAATTTATTGCTGCTATTATAAAACCAAAAAAAATTAGCTAACGTGTTTAATAGCCTAAGATAAGTCTCTGAAGATGTATAGCTACAATAAAGCTTCATGAAAGCGCTCAGACCATATGACATAAATTGCCTAATATCAAGCTGCCTAAATAAGCATCGTCATTTAAAATAGAATACTAATTTTATCTTCTTAAAATAATTTAGGTTTTGAGAGAGGAAACAAAATATCCCAGTTGTCATTATCTTCTACACATGTTTACATATGACAAATTAAAAATTATTATCATTTTATTGGAATGGAATAATTATAATCATCAGTAACTTTAAACAAAATATACTTTAAGTAACTTATACAAAAACAATCTCATCACTACAACTTCACTTTCATGTCTTCAGAAGTAGGCAAAGTTTACCAAGAAGAGTCTGTAAAACAGCAATTGTAATATATAAAGATTATGAAGATGACAAGGAAAAATCAAAGAGATGAAAGTCTGATAAGAATTCTGCATTGAATAGATTTAATGCTAAAGACAGTGTATTATAACATTTGAGGCATACATTCTTTGAACCATTTTTCTTAAGAAATGATTCTTACAGAAAATCACATAAAGAAATAAACTAGCCACAGTGAAAAGGGTTTAATATATACAAAATCAATAGTAACACTGTATAGAATATTTCAGTTAAGATCCTTGTATGATATTTAGTTTTAAAGCCCTTTTGTCTGTCGGTTTAAAAGTTTTTTTTTTTAACATCACAGCAATGAATAATACATTGTCATATATTTTCTTTAAGTCTCCCAAGTATAGAGGTTGATGACATCATTATCTACTATTGTTCCTTTTTTAATGTCAGATATTTAAATATACTGTGAAAATATACTGAAAGTGCAGCAAACTTCTACTCTATCTACATCAGGGGTCAGCAACTTTTCATTAATGTGAATCACATTAAAACTGTGGAATTTGTAAGTGGGCCATGCTAAAGGAATTACAAAGGGGTACAAAAATAAATTCTAGTTTTTTTATATGTCGATTTATTATTACAAAAATATTTATATACATATCTTTAGAATTATTTCTATCTCAAATAAAAATAATATTTGAATACAAATACCAAAAATTCTTACATAAACACCAATAAAAAGAAAATTTTATTTAAAAATATTAATGAGGCCTTATATTTTAAAATATTCTTTGCCAATTTAGTAAAATTAACTTCAAAGTCAGTATTATTAGTCCTTAGTGATGAATGCAAATGTTCATCTGTCATTTGTGATCAAGATTTGATTTCGATAAAATCAATTTGAGAAAATGTTGTTCACAAATATAAGTACCAGTGACTACAATTATCATTCCAACAAAGAATCATTTGAGTGAGAAAATGATAAATTTGAAAGTCCTACATAAACTTGCACTAGCCCATAGATTTAAACAACTATTCCAATATGTTGTTCATTTGTATATCAAATTTGTTGGAAAATTGAATTATTTTACATTGTTACTTAAAAATTTATTACCAATATTGCTGATGGGACAATTTTATGTTATAAAGCCCAGATGATCTGTGAGCCACTTCAAAAGGGTTATGCAGACCATTTGTTGCCAACCCCTGATCGTCACGAAAATTGAAATTCGGCAGACTTACATCATCTACGTGAAAACTGAATTCTTATCTCATCTGTGAGCATACTGAATTCTAGTAGACTTTCATTTATTGCTGGCTCGGCGTTATATCTTCAAAATGCACGTTTTGGTGACTGAGCTTTACGCTTCCCTGGCATTATCACAGTATATAATAGTTTGATACTGCTTCAGCTGTAATCCCTCACTGTCATGTGATGCTCGCCTGTGAAGCACTTTTGATCTTCTGCTATTACTTTGAGTTCCTGTGCTGCAAGAGTACCTGAAACGACATCGTCATGTCTTCATTCAGCATTAAGGACATTGGACTAACCTTCAACAACAAAAATATCTACTTTTATGCAGCTGCACAAATGATTTATAATTTATTGATAAGTATTAAGCTAAAAATGATTGTTACTGCTTTAGAATATAGCACTAATACTGTAGTATCCCATTGTTATAATATGCACATAACTGCTTGTTTCTTCATTGTCTTTCGATCCTATCTCCATATACGATTTTAACTGTTTTCTATACAGTGTTACTGTTGATTTTGTATATATTAAACACCACAGATATTAAGATAAGAGATTGAATTGAACCTTTTGAATCATAGGAAAACCATTCTAGAAAGGCTCCAGCAGCATGAAACTATCATAGCTAAATTCTAGAGATAATTCAACATGCATTTCATCATTATTTTTTCATATGCTACAGGTGGCTAGTTTTCCTACTTATTTACAATGTTTAATCAGTCAGTTATTATATCATGACATATATTCCAATAATAAATTTCCTGTCATACAACTTCTCTGAATTATTCTAATAACCCTCTGGTGATCTACTTATATATGCAGTAGTGTCAGTTTAGTCATTTTCACTCCATGTTTACCATGTTACCTTGTTAAAAACAGAATATCACCCTTTAAAACTAGAATGCTTTCTCTGATTACAATTCCTGTGGAAAATACTGCTGATGATCTTTTTAAGGATCTCTTCATTTGATCAAAGCCATCAAGCAAAAAGCATCTGAAGTGGTTAACACTAAATAGTGGATATGAATATTCAAGGCAATATTCCTGGTAAATAAACAAGATTTCATGGCAATGAAATTATTTTGTGACTCATGTAAGCAGTATAAACACTGGTTACCTAACAGTTACCTTACCTGGAAATATTAGCACTGGTACAATATCATATATTTTATATTGTCTGAGGCACACAAATTCTGACTATTGCAATGTCACAGGGGATAGAGTTCATTGTTTCCAATGATGTGTGGCGGCAATCTTTTTAAGTATATAATAATGGTTTTTCAAGGTCATGATATAATAAATGTCACATAATAAATGTCACAGGGGATAGAGTTCATTATTTCCAGTGATGTGTGGTGGCAATCTTTTTAAGGTAAGTAAGCTTCAGAAATCTAACATTCCAACTACTTTACTGACTACCAAATCTACTGTGAGAAGGCACTACCCATCAGATCAATCCAAGTACAGAGAAGAGTGGTACTTTAGTAATGAGAATGCTAATGGCCAAAAAACAGTGAACATCACAATCATGTTGAATAAATGGGAAACTCCCATCTATTCTGTGGTGGGGATGAGCTCAGTCAGTAGAGCACCAGGCTTGCAATCTGCAGCCCTCATGCTGTCCTGGGTCAGAAAGGGAAACTGGTGGCTTGGAAAGGCAACAAAATTGTTGTCCTGTATGTAAGAGAGCCATATTCTGTGCATATTAAAGAACATGCTGGATGGCTTTGATGAGAGACTACTATCTGTTTACTAACAGCTGTCCAATCCTTTCCCCCCAACCTTCTCTGAGCCCCTGGGATCCTTGCAACCTGGCCATTTATCCCATTGTGTGCAAAAAGTGCCACTCAGAGATAACACAATTCCAACTCATCCATCCTAAACAGCTGCCCAGTGAGTCACCTTCTCATATTATGTTCTGAATTTTGAAGTCATTGTGACCTTTTATTCCAGGAAAAGTAATCTATTGTATACTGAAAAATGCTGTTCATGATCCACAACCCAATCCTACCTTAACATGGAAAGTGTAGAATTACTCAGCTTGCAATGTTTTTAAATTTTGAATACCTAAAAAAGGTCCAGTCTGTAAATGGTAGCTAGGTAGTCACTGGAAGGAGAGCTATGCACCAATCCCCTGTGATGATGCAAAGAACTGGTCAGGTCTAGCACCTAATGTCCAATGTGCACCTAATGTCTTCTCGTGGTGCAGGCCGTTAGTACCTTTCAAAAGAGATACTCTCTTGTGAAAGGGAACAGAAGAAGAGGGCTGCCAGATCAGTGTGACCTATTGATCTATGGCTATAACAACTATGGCTATTTTTCGTTTTTTTTTTTCTACCCTGATCAGGAGTGGTCAACCACACAGGATCCTGGTGCTGATCATATATACCAACCTGAATGGAATTATGGCTCTGAGCTTGATTATGGATCCTGAATTTGCTGCACTGGTGGGCTTCTGTAGAGAGAGAATCTTCTGCTGTGTTTTCTGTTTGTTTTTAGGTTGACAGCCCCAAGTGAATAGATTCAAAGGATATGTTTTATCAGTTGGTGGATAATCCTGAGCAGAGGTCATCGCAGGCATCTGAACTCTTGCTTCTACTGGCATCATCAAATTCTACATTGGAGAAAGTCTTCCAGTGTAGATGGCTTCAGCCTTTAGTGGTGGGGGAACGGGTCTTTGCCCCATGCCGTGATTAGGGGGCTGTTTGATATTGTTGGCATTCCCTCTCTCAATAAACATAGTTTCTTTAAACATCCCATAACCATTTTTCCTTCATAGGTAGTTGGAATGTGAGGACTCTACACAGAGCTTATTCTCTTGATGTCCTCACACAAGAATTCCACATTACAATTTAGATATTCTCGGCCTGCAAGAGACCAGATGGACAGTAAAGGGCAGATTCTTAAAAATAATCTTAAATTTCTCTTATCAGGTAGGGAAGATAATAAGCATCACCAAGGTGTGGGTCTGCTTCTCAGCAGACATGCTAGTGATGCTCTTCTAGGATACGAGTGCATTAATGGAAGGTTTTTTTACACAAAATCTCAGACAAGCATTAGACTTGAATGTTATCTGCTGTTATCCTCCCATTGAGGATGCCAATGAGGATGAGAAGGATAAGTTTTATGGACAACTTCAGGATATTTTGAATTCTGTCAAAAAAGAAGATATTACCCCTGTTCTAGGTGACTTCAATGCCAAAGTTGATACTGACTCTCACCTTTGGGGAGGGGTGATAGGCCCTTTTGGTATTGGTTAGTGCAATGGCAATGTCTCCTACAGGTAAGTAAACTCAATGGATTCAGAATAACTAACACCTATTACAAATACCGTGACATACATAAGTACACATGGGTTTCACCTGATGGGCTGCATAAGAATATGATTGATTACATATTAATAAACAGCAAATGGGCAAGTTCTGTTAGGAATACCAGATCATATAGGGGAGCTGAAATTGGATCTGACCATTACTTTGCTAAAAGTGTCTTGCAACTTAAACTTAAGAAGTGTTGTGCTAAAAAATTTACCTTTAATTCTGAAGCTCTGAAAGACCCAGTTATAGCTAAATCTTACCATGACAGGTTACTTAGTCATTACAACAGTCATGGTTTGCTTACTACTGAAGTGGAGGAAGAATGGGGCCCGTTTTAAACAAGCTTTTCTTGAAACTAAAAGTACTCTTTTATGAAAAAAGGAGCAGAGGAGGCAGAATTATTTTAGTGATAAGGCACGAGCTTATTTCAGAAAGAAAGAACTGCAGGAAAGTCCTTAATCAATACCCTACTAGTTCTAATATAAAGCATTACAGAGAGCTTAATAAACATGTAAAGGATCAGTTAGCTGCTGATAAGAATCTTTGGCTTGATGGCTTGGCTGACAAAGCTGAGGAAGCAGTTAGGCAGCACAACAGCAGAGAGCTGTACCAGATAGTTAATGTTTTGTGTGGTAGAAAACGGACAGGTATACAGGGATTGAAGGATAAACAAGGTAAGGTTATAGAAGGTGAGGATTCTGTCATGGCTAGGTGGGTTGAGCATTTCAGTGATGTTCTAAACAATGTGGTTATTTCTACTCCCATTGTTTGTAATGAGGATAGATGCATTACTGGCTTTTATGATGGTCCTATATCACATTCCGAAGGCTATCTCTAAGTTCCGCATTTGGCTATCTTTAAGTTAAAACTGCATAAATCCCCAAGGGTAGATGAAATTACTACTGAAATGCTTAGAGCTGGGAATGTTTCTGTTACCACATGGATGACTGAAATTTTGAATATATTTTATGATAAAGACACTGTTCCTAAGGATTTTACCAGAGCTATTATTATCTGTATTTCTAAAAAAGGTGATTACAGTTCTTGTGAGAACTATAGGTGTATCAGCCCACGTTTTGTTGCTGGTAAAGTTCTTTGCATGATTATTGCTTAATAGAATTAAGAATCTGGTTGATGGACAATTTCATGATCAGCAGTGTGGATTCAGAAGTGGTAGGGGATGTATTAATCAGATTTTTTCACTTAGGCATATTCTTGAGAGATGTTTAGAGTTTCAGAAACCTTTGGTTACTAGTTTTGTAATTTCAAAAAGGCTTTTGACCCTGTTGACCATCTTAATTTGTGGTTGATTGTCAGACCATGGGGTGTACCAGACAAGTTAATTAACATAATGAAAGCTCTCTACAATAACACTGAGTCATGTGTGAGAGTTGGTAAACTTGTAACAGTTGTTTTAGCATTGCTTCTGCTGTTCAACAAGGGTGTGTTATGTCTTCTTTTCTCATTAATTTGGTTATTGCAGAATTCACTGCAAGGGAAAGATTTTGGGCTTAAATGGTCTAGAGATCTAAAAATTTCTGATTTAGATTATGCTGATGATTTGGCCCTTTTGACAAATGATGTTGATGAGATTAACTTTCATAAGATCTGTTGATGAGCTGTTACTAGAGTCAGTTGGGTGATAAATGGAAAGAAAACTAAAGTGATGAAAATTGCTCAGGCAGATTGTGGTTCAGTTAATTTGAATGGTTGCACCCTTGAACCAGTGTCTCAGTTTAATTATCTTGGGAGATATGTAGCATACTTGTAATGTGCAACATGAGATAAATGAAAGAATAGGGATTGCTGCTGCAATTTTTAAGAATCTATGGAGAGTGTGGAGAAATAGGCATATACACCTAAAGACTAAAAGTAGACTGTATAGTTCGGTTCTTTCTAGAGTTAGTTATGGAAGTGAAACTTAGACCCTTTTTAAACAAGATAACAGAAAACTTGATGCTTACGCAGTATCTTGGGTATTAGGTGGTTCAACTTTGTAAGCAATGAAGAGGTTAGGCAAAGGAGTCGGCAACCTCCTCTGGGCAGTATATTGTGCAGAGAGAGACTCCGTTGGTTCGGCCATGTTGCCCATATGGATAATTATAAATTAGAGAATAGGGTTATGAACAGTGTGCCTAAAGGCCTCAGAAAGAGGGGGAGACCTAGGATGCAGTGGGCAGACAATGTCAAACAGGACCTTATTAGAATTGGTATGCAGTGGAAAGATGCAGCAGATATAGCTCAGGACAGATATGCTTGGAGAACTAAATGGCTTGGTGTGGTAGGATGATGATGATGATAAAAAAAAGCCCCAAAAAACCGAACTCGAGATGAACCAGGTACATAAATCAACTGCTTTTTACTATCAGTTGTTTATTGCTTAAATTCATATTTCAAATGTTGGTTATATGTATAATGTTAGTTATAGAGTATCTCAAAATATTGTAGAAAGTAGTACAAATTCTGATAACAGCATATAAAAACATCTAAATTAAAAAAAGGGGAAAACAGTGAAATTTGCATCATCAAAATAAAAATTACTCATAGCACTAAAACCATAATGGCCAAAAGTAAAACAAGCTGTTGCATACTGATGGAAAAAAATTAACATACATTATGCAACTACTGATGATTTTCAGAACATGACTACGAAAAAAAATCTATTCTTAGAGCAAAAATAATTATATTACTTTTATTCCAGCCTCATTCTTGCATTTTAGTATTTATACAAATTAGTAAATGTTAATTATTTAATAGTTTGATAAAGGTATTCAATGCAGATCTTGTATATGCTCAAGCCATGCCTCTACTTGGTTATTATCAATATATGGAAAAACGAATTCTGAAACTTATTTATTAAAACGTCAGTTTTTGTTGAATATTTCCTAATTGCTGGATAAGTTATCAAGAGCCCCTAAAAGTGCCACCACTATCCCATTTTTTCATGATTTGTAATACTATTTTAAAGCAACAGTATACACTATGAAAATATGTGACAGGTAGTGATCATCCAGAACAGACCTGGTCAACTGCAGATCATTGCAAAAGGATTTGCAGCTAATAAAACAAATCAATATACTGAATCTGGCTCATTAATTCCATTTTTGTTTTTGACCAAACATTTTTAGGTGCACAACTAAATAATTTGCCAATTCATAGCATTCATTAAATTATTTTAATCAAAATATTTTCTTGATTCCTTAAAAATATAATTTATTTACAATTCCTTATTCCTGAGAAATGTATGTTTTTGCTTCTAAATAGAGAATTTTTCCTGTGACCATTTATGAATATAGTTTTCTTTTTCTTGTGGCTCTTCACTAATATTTAAAATCTATATAATTCATAACTGTTGCTTATAACCTATTAGGTATTCACTATTTAGCTGTTTTTTGCCTGCCCTTTTTTCCCAGTATAATACACTTGCAGCATACCTTCTGATGAGTTCCCCAATGGTTGCTTCTTCTCGGGTTCTGGGTAGTTATCCTGATCTCGTTTGGCTGGTGTTGTTAGATCTTCTTGCCTTTTCGGTGATAAACAGAGAGAAAACTAAAGTGATGAAAATAGGTCAGGCAGGCAGTGGTTCAGTTAACCTGAATGGTTGCGGTCTTTAATAAATGTCTCAGTTTAATTATCCTGGTAATTATATAACAGATACTGGTGATGTGAGACCCGAGATAAACAGATGAATAGGGATTGTTGCTGGGACATTTATGAATCTATGGAGAGTGTGGAGAAATTGGCATATACACCTAAAGACTAAAATTAGACTGTATAATAGTTTGGTTCTTTCTAGATTTAGTTAAGGTAGTGAAACATGGACCCTTTGCAAACAAGGTAGCAGGAAACTTGATGCCTTTGATTCTAGATGTTTATGCAGTATCTTGGGTATTAGATGATTTGACTTTGGTAATGATGTTAGGGAAAGGAGTCAGCAACCTACTTTAAGTAACATATTGTGCAGAAAGATGATTATGTTAGCTCATAGCTGCATAATCATCTTTCATAGATGATAGCTCATAGCTGCTTGAGGATGATGATAATGATGTAACTTGCTGCAGGAATTTTAACCTCATAGTCCTTTGTCTTCAAGAGACCACTCTGGCACACCATACACTAAGACTCTATGATTTTATCAGGTAATTAAAGTTTTACTAGCATTAAAATATATTTTAAAAAAATACAAAAAAAATATACAAATTAAAACTGCTAAAAAACTTCAAGCCATACTGGTCTCACCATTACTTCAAGCATCCGCAGTGGTTTTTGCCATATGGAGTTGTGTGTTGCTACATATATCTGCATGGTATCAGTATTACAGTAAATTTCTTCCACCTAGCCTGTTGCCAGTCTCTGATTGGTCTCTTGAGGTCTGCCTTGTATGTCCTACATCACATTGTTTCTTACATTCTACATCATATGGCTCCTCACATGGATATTTTTAATGCTAACAAAATTTTAGTTAGCCAGTAAAATCATAGTCTTAATGCATAATATGCTATGTGTTCTCTTAAAGACAAAAGACTATGATATTAAAATTCCCAAGCAAGTTACAAGGACAGATAACTGTCCTTGTAACTTGCTGCTAAAAGTTTGTCTAGAAAAGGCAAGAAGATCTAAGACCAGCCAAAGAGGATCATGATAACTACCCTGAACCCCAGAAAAAGAAACCAATGGAGAACTTGTCAGAAGGCATGCTGTAAGTCTATTTCATCAGGAGAAAAAGTTGGAAAAAAACAACTAGATAGTGAATACCTTAATAGCTCTTCACGAAGTTTGGGTGGACCACCCCTGATCTAGAAGAAATACCATTGTATGCAATGAGTTGAGTTGCTTCACCTCAAGTGCCACCTTTTGCATAAAACTGGCTAAATGGTCAAAAGGACCCCAAGGGTTCAGAGAAGATTAGTGGAAGGGAACTCACTGGACAGCTGTTTGAAGATATAGGGAAACCTTCTATCAAGGTCATCCATGTCCTTTAATATGCACATGGTGTGGTAGTCCTACACATGGGGCCATGGCTTAATATTCCATTCAAAGGAAGACAGGCTTCCCAAGCCCATAGTGTCCCTTTTCTGACTGAGGCAAAGTGAGAGTTTAGCAGAGATAAATTTCAATGCCTGCATAGTACATACTTGAACCTGAGAACTGCAGATTGCGATCCTGGAGTGCCACTGATTGAGCCAACCCTCTTGTGCAATAAAATATACTAGATGCCTTACATAAAACTTAAGATAGAAAACAACACACTGAATACAATTTTAAAACTTTAAGTTCCCTCAACAATTACAAGTACATTTAATACTTTGCCTTTTCTGTTATAAATCAACCTGAAACATTTATTTATATAAATAATTATAAAATTACTTTTAAGAATACTAATTTGTGCATATATTTTGAATTATTACCTAATTATTTGTGCTTACTGTCCATTCATTAAAAGTTCAAACTTCCTAATGCAGGAATTGGCAAAATCCAGTGGAAGTACTATATACCATTATTTTGCTGCTCAAACATTACCCCTGAACATTATAGCTGCAAAAAATGCTTATGGGTTCTGTGATGCAATGGTCAGAGTCAGATTTCTGTCTCACAAATATGCATTTCTATGAAGAAACCATGGACAAATTTAAGATGCTTCTTGATTTATGTCCTATGTGCTACTTTCAAATAATATATATACATTAAAAATATATAGCCTAAGAGCCAGAAAGAGGTATTGTCTAAATTATAAACATGGTCCAATTACATAACATTCAACAAAATCCATTCATCTTCAAATGCATTACTGATGCACGAGAATTAAATGCTTAGTCCACTTTATTGTTGGGTTGTTTCAGTCCTAAGTATGAATGTCCTTGGAGGGGACCTGATATTTAAAGAATTGCTGAAAATATTCACTTATCAGCAAAAACATAAGGTGTCAGCTTTTGCTTCCTCTTTACCCAAATCCTTATTTTCTCTTCTACATGGAGAAAATTCCCATATGGAAACTCCATCCCAGGACTTGAATCCATATGCCAACAATTCCAAGTGTCACTGAATGCAACTTATTACAAAAGTCACATTAAATGTCTTAATACTTCTGTACTCTAAATCATCATTACTAGCTACATGTGATGTGTCTGCACATCCTGCTGTCAATTTCTAAACTGATGCAGCAATTCTAACAGAGGGCACAGTTCAGTGTATTGTGTTTGCTACACTGAGTCACCTATATAACAACATTTTAAAACCCTGCTGTAAAAAATTGCCAACATAATTTTAAAAAAAGAAACCAAGAAATCTTTGCACTATGATCCGAATTCAACAAATTGCTTAGTTCCATCACAAAGATATCATCAACAGACATTGATTAATTTTGGTAAAATTTTTCCAAACTCTTAGTGTGAACAAAAATTGTACAAGTCTTTATTTTGTGTAGCACACAAATGTTTAAGAACATTTCAATGCAATTTAATTGCCACCAAAGTCAACAGACAGATATAAATATTAAACTGATTTATCAGCTAAAAGAGTTTCATTACAGCTTTTAGATTTCACTATGATTGCTAATATTATAGTATAATTCTTGCTTACACAATGTCAGTGCTGGTCAGTTCTGCTCTTCGGTTTATAGCTCTGGCTTGTGATCTTGTTATATTTCGCAAGTTTTCATAATTTAAACTAAGAATATAATCTCCTACTTGTATATTTCCATCCCTCTCTATTGCACTAGCAGGACGCACTGACTTAACTATCATTCCATTTTGCCCTTTGTCTGCCATATCTAAAATGAGACCTAAAGAAAACAATTATATTTACTACATATTGAAAACAGTTATAGCATTTACTATAACAACTGGCATCACATTGAAATAGCTGCATTGTACAGTATATATTATTCATTAAAACTAATTAAAGTTTTCAGTATAAATTTTAAATAAACTTTTCAGTAATAATTTTACCACTGGTGGTTAAGTATAGAGCACTTTGAGAAAGCATTGGTAAAAGAATAGTGCACTGGGCACTGTCCACTGTAATGCAGGATTTTAATTTTAAAATTTTAATTCTTTGAAATCTAATGTACTGCACAATTGAAAGCTCCCATAATAATTATGTTTCAAAGCTCACATATGAGGACTGAAGTGCCCAATGGTAATTCAGCACTGTTCCACTCCATACGTTCCTTTATCACCAGCACTAAAAATGCATTTTACCTATAATATTTTGTTAGAAGTATGTGTAAAAAATATTGATTTTAATTTAGACAAAACCTTACAAGATTCTCAAAACTTTTCTCTTTACCATATTCAATAACATATTAGATATTAGTGGTGTACCATTAAAAATTTTGTATTCTACACCAGTTGCATAATGCATAATTAGACATATCTTGAGCTCTATAAGTGGTGAAAATTATCAGTATTATGCAGTACATCACTGCCTTACCTAGTGCTCGAACTCAGGTCCCTCTGATCAGTAACCTGCATACTAACCACTTGGCCATGGGACAGCTTATTGATTAAAGACTGTAAACTAAAATAAGGTAATTTTTTTCCCACAAATTAATTTGAAAACAGTAAAAAAATGGATAATTTATTTCAGATTACTTCAGTATTATTAACAGATTAAAAATTAATAAAAAAATTGATAGTTATGAATCACAAATCTATTTAAAAGCATTTGAATTATAGATGAGAGTCAGATTCATCATATTATTTACAAACATAAGAAAGCTTCAGCTGATATGAGTAGTTGGGCACACTACATTTTCTTGTTCTCTACTCAAGCATGCATTTCTATGGAAATGGTTGAATGCCTGTTTACTTTGGTTCAGTTTTACTCTAAATAATTTAAATCAGTTGCATATAAAGAATTTTAAATAAAATTAAGTTTTTTAGCTTTAATTAAATATATGGAGAAGTGATATACATCTCTATCATAAAAATTCTTTATTTTATATGTATGTATTTATGTATTATTATATACAGGGGTTTATCAACATAATAGAAACATGTACTGTTTGCTGAGAACATTTTATTAATAAGCTGCAAGCCTACCTCGGGCATTCAGAACAGATGCAATTCGATGTGGAATAGACTTATACAAGCCATGCACATATGGTAATGGAATGTGGGACCATTCTTCCTGTAAAATATGGTAACTGTGCCAGTGATGCTGTAGGTGTAAAGTGTGATCTGACCTTGCACTCCAGATATTCCCACAAATGTCAATAATATTGAGGTCTGAAGATTGAGGTGGCCAGGATAGCTGCTGTACCTCATCTTCATGCTCTGCAAACCATAACTTGACAAGTTTTGCACAATGCACTGGTGCATTATCTGCTTGAAACCAGGGATGGTCATTAGGGAACAATGCCCGCAACATTGGGGGCATTATCATAGGTTGCGGATGTGACATGACCCTAAGGAATGCCATGATATGGCACCCCACAGCATCAGGGATCCACCTCTATGCTTACAGTCAAAACCGAACAGTCGGGGATATAACTTGTCGCCGATTTTAACTTCATATAACTGAATTATATGAAAAGTCTATTTAATTCAGGTGATTAAAATGCAGACAATAGATTTTTTGATAGCACCAATTTGTATCTGTTACTGTATGGGGAGTAAAATAAATGAACAATACTGAATTGGTGCAAAGGTCAAGGTTATTGTCATATTCATTGAATTTATACCTAGGCTTGTAAACCTATTGTTATTAAGTGTGGAAGTATTGCAGTATGTTAATAAAATTATAATTATTGGTTATATGTAATTTGTATAATAAACTATTGGTTAGATGTATAAGGGGCATTCATCTGAAAAGTGGATAACTCATTATACAACTACATAGAAGTTGCTCACTTTTCTTTTGAATACCCCTTATATGTTAGAGTTTGTCTTCTTTGCATTACTTTAAGCATTAGATATGATAATAAAAAATATAAATATTCCCTCAAACAGATGCTTGTCACAGAGATCTAACAGGAGCCTCTCAGTTTATACTCCATAGTAAAAGGTCTGCAAGGATGGTGGAACCTCAGGAGATAAAGAAAACAAACATCCATGCCTTACCTGGATCTTGAACCTGTGATGGTCCACCCATTCACTTTTATTTTTCCTTAAGCAGTTTTACTTTATTTACGCTATATTATCATTTTGGGGATTACTTTTTGTAGACCATCATTTTTCCTCATTCTGATCTGCTAAAGGAGTTGTGCATGTGCAACTTCGGCTTTTAATTGACAGCCGCTAATATGCATGTTTAGGACACACACCCTCTTGCGTCATAGCCAGCATATGATTGTAAGATTATGCAAATGTTTTTCCCAGTGTGCAACACACATGTGTCAGTTGTATGCGACATGCATACTCATCATCATCATCATCATCCTCAAGCAGCCATGGGCTACGGAGGTCCAACCAGACCACCAGTTTACTTCTCCAAGCATATCTGTCCTGAGCTACATCTGCTGCATCCGGCCACTGCACACCAATTCTAACAAGGTCCTGTTTGACATTGTCTGCCCACCGCATCCTAGGTCTCCCCCTCCTTCTGAAGCCTCTAGGCACACTGTTCATAATCCTATTCGCCAATCTATAATTATCCATACGGGCAACATGGCCAAACCAGCGGAGTCTCTCTCTGCACAATATGCTGCTTAAAGGAGGTTGCAGACTCCTTTGCCTAACCTCATCATTAGTTACAAAGTTAAACCACCTAATACCCAAGATACTGCATAAGCATCTAGAATCAAAAGCATCTAGTTTCCTGTTATCTTGTTTACACAGCGTCCAAGTTTCACTACCATAACTAACCCTATAAAGAACCAAACTATTATACAGTCTAATTTTAGTCTTTAGGTGTATACGCCTATTTCTCCACAATCTCCATAGATTCTTAAAAGTCCCGGCAGCAATACCTATTCGTCTGTTAATCTCATGCCGCACATCACCAGTATCAGTTACATAGCTCCCAAGATAATTAAACTGTGACACCTGCTCAAGACTGCAACCATTCAGATTAACTGAATCACAACCTGCCTGACCAATTTTCATCACTTTAGTTTTCTCTCTGTTTATAACCAAACCTACTGTACTCCCAGTCTCATCAACAGTTCGAATGAAAGAGTTCATCTCATCAACATCATTTGCCAACAGGGCTAAATCATCAGCATAATCTAAATCAGAAATTTTCGTATCTCCAGCCCATTTAAGGCCAAAAGCTTTCCCTAGAAGTGAATTTCGCATAACATAATCAACAACCAAACTAAGGAGACAAAATGCACCCTTGTCGAACACCAGAAGCAATGCTAAACCAATTGCTACAAGACTTACCAACTCTCACACATGACTCAGTGTTATTATAGAGAGCTTTCATTATGTTAACTAACTTGTCTGGTATACCATATGATCTCACAATCAACCACAAATTATGACGATCAACAGAGTCGAAAGCCTTTTTGAAATCAACAAAGCTAGCAACCAAAGGTTTCTGAAACTCTAAACATTTCTCAAGAATCTGCCTAAGTGAAAATATCTGATCTACACATCCCCTACCACTTCTGAATCCACATTGCTCATCACGCAATTGCCTGTCAACCAGATTCTTAATTCTATTAAGCACAATCATGGAAAGAACTTTACCTGGAACAGAGAGTAGGCTGATACCCCTATAGTTATCACAAGAACTGCGATCACCTTTTTTGAAAATAGGGATAATAATAGCTCTGGTAAAATCTTTAGGAACCATGCCTTTATCATAAAAGTTATTCAAAATTTCAGTCATCCAAGTGATAACCAAAATATTCCCAGCTCTGAGCATTTCTGTAGTAATTTCATCTACCCCTGGGGATTTATGAAGTTTCAGTTTAGAGATAGCCAAACTAACTTCAGATTGTGTTATAGGGCCAACATTAAAGCTGCCAATGCATCTATCATCATTACAAACAATGGGAGTAGAACTAACCACATTGTTTAGAACATCACTGAAATGCTCAGCCCACCTAGCCATGAGAGAATCCTCACCTTCTATAACCTTACCTTGTTTATCCTTCAATCCCTGTATGCCTGTCTGTTTTCTACCACATAAAACATTAACTATCTGGTACAGCTCTCTGCTGTTGTGCTGCCTAACTGCTTCCTCAGCTTTGTCAGCCAAGCTATCAAGCCAAAGATTTTTATCAGTAGCTAACTGAGCCTTTACACGTTTATTAAGCTCTCTGTAATCTTTTCTATTAGGACTAGTAGGGTACTGATTAAGGACATTCCTGCAATTCCTTCTTTCTGAAATAAGCTCAATTGCCTTCTCACTTAAATAATTCTGCCTCCTCTGCTCCTTTTTTCCTAAAAGAGTACTGTTAGTTTCCAAAAAAGCCTGTTTAAAATGGTCCCATTCTTCCTCAACTTCAGTATTAAGCAAACCATGACCGTCATAATGACTAAGTAACCTATCATGGTAAGCTTTAGCTATAACTGGGTCATTCAGAGCTTCAGTATTAAAGGTAAATTTTTTAACTCTAGCAACAACACTTTTTAAGTTTAAGTTGCAAGACACTTTTAACAAGGTAATGGTCAGATCCAATTTCAGCTCCCCTATATGCCCTGGTATTTCTAACAGAACTAGCCCATTTGCTGTTAATTAATATATAATCAATCATATTCCTATGCAGCCCATCAGGTGAAACCCATGTGTATTTATGTATGTCGCGGTGTTTGTAATATGTGTTAGTTATTCTGAAACCATTGAGTTTACTTACCTGTAGGAGACGTTGCCCATTGCCATTGCAGCTACCAATACCAAAAGGACCTATTACTCCTCCCCAAAGGTCAGAGTCGGTACCAACTTTGGCATTGAAGTCACCAAGAACAAGGGTAATATCTCCTTTCTTGACAGAATTCAAAATGTCTTGAAGTTGTCCGTAAAACCTATCCTTCTCATCCTCATCAGCATCCTCAGTGGTGGCATAACAGCAGATAACATTCAAGTTTTTAATGCTTGTCTGAAATTTTGCTGTAAGAAACCTTTCATTAATGCACTCATATCCTAGAAGAGCATCACTAGCATGTCTGCTGAGCAGCAGACCCACGCCTTGGTGATGCTTTCCATCCTCCCTCCCTGTAAAGAGAAATTTAAAGTTATTTTTAAGTATCTCACCTTTACCTGTCCATCTGGTCTCTTGCAAGCCTAGAATATCTAGGTTATAGCGCTGGAATTCCTGCATGAGGACATCAAGAGAATAATCTCTATGTAATGTCCTCACGTTCCACGTTCCTGCAGAAAGAAAATGATTAGTAGGATTTTTAAAGAAATTAGGTTTATTGAGATTGGTAGGGCCAACAATATCAAACAGCCCCCTGATCGCAGGCATGGGGCAAAGACCCGTTCCTCCTCCGCTAAAGGCTGAAGTCACCGATGCTGGTAGGAACTTCAGGCACCACCTTTTCAAGTGGACTTTTTCAAGAGCCACATGGCCTGCCTGAGACGCATTACTCCAGTTTAGGCTTGACGATGCCCAACTAGCTAAGTAAGGTTCAGGTACCTGCGATGGCCTCTGATTAGGATTATCCACCAACTGATATAAGGTATCCCATGCCTCTGTTCACTTAGAGCTGGCAACCCAGAAGCAAACAGAAAACACAGCGGCAGACTCTCCCTCAACAGAGGCCCACCAGTGCAGCAAGTCCAGGATCCATAATCAAGCTCAAATCCATAAACAAGTCCAGTCTAGTAGGTATAAATGGTCAGCACCAGGACCCTGTGAAGTTGACCACTCCTCAGCAGGGTTGAAAAAAAAGAAAAAAGTGGCCGTAGATGACCAGATCAGCAGGCCATACTGAACTGGCAGCCCTCCCCTTCTGTTCCCTTCCAAAAGAGAGTATCTCTTTTGAAAGCTACTAACGGCCTGCACCACGAGAAGGCGGGGTCGGACATAAGGTGCTAGACCTGGCAGGTTATGTGCATCATCACTAGGGATTGGTACACAGCTCTCCTTCCAGTTTACGCCTAGCTACCATTTACAGGCCGGATACTAAGTGCATACTAAGTGACGTTAAGTCATAGAGTCAGTAGGAAGTTAGTGATGATAGTAGAGTACTGATAGTAGAGAATGAGAACGATGTTAACTGAGAAGTTTGTCAATTTTGGAGACATTTAAGTGGGTTTTTATTTGCTCAGACTACTTTTGAATTATCAGTTTATATAGTGAGTCATTAATTTTTTGGAAATAAACTTTATTTGTCATATAAATATTTTGACTTTGCAATTTTTTCTCTTGAGCAACAACCATTGATTTTGATTAAGATACAATTTTAAAAATTTGACAATCTTTTGATTTCTTACTCAATAAATAATGCCAATATACCTAAAGAACCCGCATTTAACTTTATTCGGCAAGATTAATTGCCTGGTGCCCAATATGCTATCCGGAGTTTTAATTTAATTTGGATCAGTCAAAAGGTCCAAAGAGAAGTTTAGTATACTTTTGGAGCATTAAAAAAAATACCCCCTCAAGCAGCTGCTTGCCACAAAGGTCTGACAGGAGTCTGTCAGTTTATATGCCATAGTAGAAGATTTGAGGATGGCAGGATCTCAGCATAAAAACGACTCACACATCCATGCCTTACCTGGGTTTCTAACCCAGGCCCCTTAGATCACTAGCCAAGCACACTAACCATTCGGCACGGGACAGCTGTTACAAATCAAATAAAGAAAGTGGTGCACCGAACACAGGGACTATATATATATGTATAAATTGTATGTTATTTAACGTGATTGTCAAAGTTAACAAATTTTTGAACTCATTAGTTACATATACTAATCATAGATTTAAAGGCAGCTTAAGCCAAAAATTTTGTTGAGCAAGAAGCATAACTTTTGTATTAGTCAAAGGTATTGAAGTTTCAGTGCAGTTATTGCTGATAGTTAAGATCTTTATTGTATATATGTAAAGATTAGAAGTGTCCAGACACACGATAGATAAACTTTTTGATAAACAAGTTTTTTGCAAGCTTAGTATAGCTTTAGTATTGTATTGTTGTATAGCAGTATCTTTGAACACTGCTCAAAGTAAAAAAAAGTTTCAAAATTTTGGCAGATTGCTAAACATGTCTGCTAGTAATATGGCCGATTCTGCCATAATGACTCCCGACTTAGTAAAAGTAAAAGAGAGGTTACAGGATATGATGAAAAAAGCAGAAATGTTAATGAATCTGCTTGAAGATCCTTGGGAGAAAAGGGGAACAACAACAACCCCTAAATTTGCTGACAATGCTACATCAGATCATGAACATATAAACTTTGAACGTAAAAAGTTCCATCTTTTGTTCCATCAGAAGCAATAGAACCGAACATTTTCAACTGCCTCAACAATGAGTTGCCAACCCATTTATTAACTGTAGTCCTTATGTTAACTGGCCTTTACCTGAGATAAGGTTCGATGGTTCAAAATGTCCGCCATCGTGGACATTTGTCAAATGGAAGAGCATTTCTGTTTACATGAAGTGCCTGGAAACAAAAAGGTGGTTTTTGCAATATCTTGTTTAACTGGATGTGCTAAACAATGGTGGAATAACATAGGATGTCGTCATGGAATAGAACTTTGGGAAGAATTTAAAAATTAACTTTTGGAAATCTACCCACCTTATGATGAGTTTACACATCTAACTACAGAACTTTTTTAATGAAGACAAAGGGAAGGAGATGATATCAAAAAATTGATCTGGGGTAGAGTTATACCAGCTGCACGATGCTGATATACCACTGAAAATGAAATAATAAACTGCATTATGTCCCAGTTAATTTGGCCTTAAGAGAGTTTTTAGAAGTCAGAAACGCAACTTGTTTCAATTTTAGTCAAATTGGCTCAGCAATAAACTGCAAGAGAATCTGCAAAAACGGTATTAAGTCAACAATGGATGCAAACCTCGCCAAAGCAGATATCAGGTTGAGTCTCGCAAAATGACTACTGCATGACCGGAAATTACATGGTCCCAACAATTTACACTCAACGTGCCTACAACAATGCAGAACAAACAAAGCAGAGATTATATTCCGCTTCAAGCTTCCAACAATGAAATTAGACCAAAAATTTTTGCTACGAATAATAGAGAAACTTTCAGATGTAATTTTTGTGGTCAACTAGGGCTTCCTACAGAAAAAACGCCAATTTGGGAAACTTATATTAGGATCTTTGAAGCGAGAGGCCAAACTTCCTCAAGAAAAGCCCTCTCAGGAGAGAGTCTTGCTAATGTTGGTACACATAATATTTTAGATTTACCTTTTGTGAAGCTTTGTCGTGAAAAAACTGAATTAACAGATCGCAAAGATACAGAAGCCAATCTTTCATGTCCAATGAGAAAGATTTAGATGATATTAATGACAACTGTGAATTGAAATTGCAGCCATGGTCCAGTGGACTTTCTAATTTATCTTCTATTATCTAATAATAATTATCTATAATTATCTAAATTCTTGTAGTTCAAAGCAGAATGTTCAAGAAGAAACTAAAATGTCCTATCAGTTTAATTAATGTGAATTTAGTGAAACAAGTTGATGATGCAAAGCAAGTTGATAGTAAGGAAAGTGTTGAAACAGAAGTTTTAAAGGAAAATAGTGATGAATTAGTTGATGAAAAAAGTGTTGAAATAGAGGTTTCGAAGGAAAATATTGCTACTGAATTTATAGACAATAAGCCAAGCATCTCAGAAATTGTTTTGAGTGTAAATAATCATGATGAATCTAACAAATTAAAAAATTTTCAACTACTGAAGTGTCATTCAGAAGCAGGCATGTGATGACATGCAATAACCCTGGAAAGCAAAAAGCCAGGCTCTTCAAAAACAAGCACATAGCAATGATAGCCTGCAGAGCGACAACTAGTAACAAAGTAGTGAACATAGAATAGATGATGTCACCAACGAGATCTTCAGAAGCACCTACACCTAGCTTATCGATCAATGTCAGAATGAAGTCACCGGGAAATGACTGAATGATGATTTATCAAAACACAGTTCCTACAATGAAATTTTAAGTATATTATTATTCTTCCACTGTGGCATTAATTATTTATGATGTTTTATTTCTTTTCTGTGGAATAGATGAAGACAGAGATGATTGAAGATTATTTATTGTTTTTTATACTTAGAAATTTTGAAATGTTTAATTTAGTGTTGAAACTTTGGAGTTTTGGATATTTTTTTTGAAGTGAATTTATTATTCAAAGTTTATAATTTGAGTTTACAATGTGAAGTGATAACATTTTTTTGTGTACTCTGGCTCATCTGAAGTTCTAGTTGAACCATAAAGTTATATATTGTATTAACGTGATTTCAAGTGTATTTATGAACTATTGTTGATTTTTTCATTTCAGCTGACTGAAAGCTAAATTGAGTGTTGTAAGTTTAGAAATTTAGGAATTATAAAATGTTTATGAATCATGAGAATGAAAGAGAATTTAGTATACAGTGATTAAATATTTTGTATTTTGAGGCGTATTTTGTTATTTGAAAAACACTTTGGTATTTAAATTGATCCTTATTGCAAAAGGTGAATTGAATTGTATTGGATGAAATGTTAGCATCATATATGATAAATTACTGATACAGCTTTTCTTTATTCTTAGATACGATGTATATGTGTTTAAATCTGTTCAGTGTCATCAGTGATATTGATGTGTCAAAGATGAATAATTATCAGGATGGCATTGGCAGCATTTGTTTGCATATATATGAGCTGACCATGATGTAGAAAATTTGCCCATGGTGTTCCCAGGTGGTCACCCTCTCAAATACTGACTGCACCCAAAGCTGTTTAACTTTGGGATCAGACAAGAAATGATTATGGTGGAAACAAAACAACTTTTTATGTACTACTTCTGGTGGAAAATAAAATGACTGGTGGTAGTTTTTCAGGATGTTATTTTACATTTTAATATGTAAATGTTAGGAACTTACACCTTTCTTGTTGTAGTGATGTTTACATTAATCAGTGCTAGTCATTCCCATGAAAAATTCAAACTGCACTGTGCAGTCAAGTGTGACTAACATCAGCTATTATATTAAGACAGCCACATTTATCTGCAAACAGTAACATATTTTAAATGCCATCAGAGAAAGGATATCACAGAATGCTACTTTAAATGACATTAATCTTTTAACCCACATATATTTTACCAAATCCTAGATATGAATTTCCAAAAGATACAACTTTCAAATAAGAATTTACGTGTTTAAAGTAATTTTCCTAATTCATCTCTTTATTAGGAACCTTAAAAGCAATCACAAACAGCACACTTTATGAAGCTGATAATTGACAGCTATTATCTATGAGATAAAATCAAAATACTCAAGAGCATAATTGAAATTAATCTCCACTTTTCAAGAAAATTTCACATGCAAGATGTGGCAAAAAAAAATGAGACTATATATATATATCCCATACATAATAGCCTCCTCACCAATCAAATGGATTACACACTTGTTTAGTCCGTTTTGTTCCTTTCTGGTTCTAACAACCACTAGTATGTTCAAATCAAGGGAATAGTGTCTGTGCTACATCCTTCTGTGTAAGTGTGTGTTATCACATTTGATGGGAAAATTTGTATCAAGTGCAATATGTTCATCATAACAATGCTCTTGTTCAGCATTATCAGTAAAGCTATTTTTGGACCAAAACCAAATCATAATGATACAGCCACCCTATTTCCCAGACCATTTGAATGATATGGACCACAAAGAGGTGTATGAAAGAGCAGCTAAATAGCATTCCCAAAGAGGACTTCCAAAAATGTTTTGAAGCATGGAGGCCAAGAATGGAAAAGTGTGTTAGGGTCAATGGGGACTTCTTTGATTGCTGAAACTGTTTAATAATAAAAATTTTATTGACATAGTCCTGCTTCTTTTTTGCCACACACTGTACATGTAACATAACAGATAAGCTATTATTTATCAACTTCATAGTGTGTAACTAAATTATTAATGATTGTATATTTATATAAATATTACTGAAATACTCTAACAAATATGTAAATTAAAGACTACTACTTATTTACCTAATTTGTTTGTTCCTTTCTTAATTTTTACAATTCTTTCCAATGCAGTAGGTAATAATGGAATATCAAATCCCCAGTAATGAGCACTACGTGAATATGCTGGACTACTTAATGGTGTGGAAAGCTGTGAATCATTTCCAAAAGAAATTACAGATGATGGTGTTTGGGATCTTGTATACATGTGTGACTCTTCAAAAACATGCATCACCTCATTAGATTCCTAAAAATTAAAATGCATATATGAACTCTGAAAACTTTCTAAAAGGACATTCAAATAGTTTTAAGTTCTAAATTTTAATAACTATTTTAACTTAGTATTTTAACCTAATTTAACCTGATAAATTTAAAAATAAATTATAAAAAGTGTTATAAGCACTCATAAGAACATCTTCATATAAAGAACTAAGGTTCCCTTGTGTATCCCATCTTCTAGTAGTTTGTATTTCAGTAATCAGAAACTATAAAATATTTTCCTTAATGTTTCACTTAAATTATACCAGCCAGCACATATACATGAGCATTTGCATATTGGATATCTATAGCTCTGATTAAAACAACTTAAAATTCTCTGTTGTTGAGCAATAAAATTTTCAAGTCTATCCTTCAAACTATTTGCATTTTAAATGTTTTTAGAAAACTCAGAAGCTTTTCAGAGCAGGAAGAGCACTCTGTCTTCTGTGAAAGACATTATATGGTGATGTTAGAGTTGTTAAAGAGTTTCTTTCCACATGCTGTGAAGGGTGATTCCAGTGTCTCGGTTGCAGGTGGGGTGGGTGAGGTCATGATTTCAATAGCCTCATGGACTGGTTCTGTAGTAGATGGATGCATATGCTAGCAGTGTAGCAAGCTCCGAGTCTATGGCTGCTGCATGTTGTATTGTCAGCTTGGCAGCAGCAGTTGCTAACTTATTTCGGCTGACATTTGTTTGAAGCTCTGTGAACCTCTCTTGTAGAGAATGTATCGTCTTTTTAATTGTGTATAGCTCTGACTTCAAAAGTACTGAAGTGGCACAGAAGTTATAGCAAATGCTGCTCCCAAAGAAATTCTAAAATAAAAATAACTTGAATCACAAATCTAATATACTTTTTCCATCTTTTTTTTACATTTGGAAATACTGCATTTAGACCATTAAACTATGGTGAAGAGCATCACATGTCACTAGTAGTATATTTAAATAATGTCTAATCTTATAAGTTATTTTCTATTAAGCTTGTATGAGATGTTATTACATATGACCTTAAAAATTAATAAACAACCTACAGCATACTATTAGGTCTACTTTTATAATGTCAGCAGTTATTTCTGCAACTATTATATTTTCATAATTATGTTAATGTTTATTATTTTATTTATTTAAATCTTCCTTCAATATCTTATCTTATTGCATGCATATAACCTTACTGAATATAATTTTTCAAAAAACAAACTTTTAACATATGTTCTAAAAAGCAAAAAGAAAAATTCAACGTGCCAATGAAGAAATCACTTAATTCATATTCTCTTCAAAGGAAAACAGAGTGTGGGCAATTTATTTTATTTTATTTTTATTCTATATTTTTTAAATTGGTAAATGAAACCAGTTTTGGCACCCTATCTATCTTTGAAGTTTAATATGAACTGGGTAAGTAATTTCATCATTGGCATGTTTCACTTTTGCTTTTAACTTTTTAGAGCACAGGGAAGATATGACTTTTGAGATTTATATATATATTTTGAGGTAAGGAAACTTTTTCACTTAAACACCTGCATTTCCTCTGCTTTGGAGGAGAAAAGTATTGCATACCTTGTTATTCTTTGCATCATAAACTTTCATTGGACACATAACTCATTATGATTGACTCCTGTTAAATTTCTCTTCTCCTATTGGAGAGATGAAAGAAATGGGGCATAATTTGGGATAGCATATGACACTCCCCTAATTGCAAGCATTTGACATATAAGATTGGCACCTTGAAATTTTCTTTCCCCTTTTTGGAGGAAGGGTGAATAATTTTAGGTAGCCTAAAGCTTCCTCATGTCATAAACTTTTTGGACACTTGACTCATTACACTTGGTACTTGGGTTTGAAGGATATAAGAGACTAACCACTTTTCTGTTTTTTTAGGAGGGAGGATGGGGATATTTTTTGTAGCATAATAATAATCATTTTTCCATTAAATATTCTGAAAACCCAGCAAAAGTACTAAAAATTAAGTAATAGAAACAGTTCAGAGAGCATTCTTTGCCAATATTTTCAAAACATTTGAAGTAGGAATAAAACACAGCTACTAACGCAGCAAATAAATTCATAATTAAAAAAAACCTTAAATTATTAATGGGAAAAACACATTAAAAACTTCCTTTATCTATTATTTTCTTTGAATTTCTATTATTTTATTGCTCAGAATTTCTTCAAGCAATAAATTCCATTCTTTTTTTTTTGCTCTGCTAAAAACATCTCAAAATTAATTTCATCACAAGGCAGCAGTCACTGTTAGAAGCTTGACTTTAATTTACACATAACAGAAAAATCGCACACATTCAGAAAATTTTGGCCATTTTAGCTGCTGAACTCGGATACAATTGTAAATAAACTGCACATTTCAATTATTGTATATTTAAAGATCATACTTTCATCCCAACAAAAAACTCTCGACACTAAAAACAGCACGGAACCTATTTAAATATAGGATCAACTTGAATTATCAGATTTAATCAAACAAAAATAGTGACCAAATATTGGTTCTGGTTATTATTTTTTCAAAAAGTGTTTTACACTAAAACTCCAGAAATGTAAAAAAGATTAAAAGAACACTGGGGCTTTGAAAGACCTGGAAATATACAGCATTTCCCATGATAGGTTATAACAAATTGGCTTTCTTACTACTGATATAGATGAAGAATGGGATAACTAAGTAGACTACAAGCCAACAGTGCTGTTATGGATAAAAGGGAGTAGAGAAGAAAAGTCACTTCAATAGTAAGGCAATGACACAAATCATTTACCATAAAAGAGAGTACAGAAAAAAACTTAATGTTAGTCTTAACAGATAGCAATAAAAAGAACAATAAAAATTACTGGCTTCACAGTATGCAAGAGAAAGCTGTTAGGATAACACCTTATGATATGAGAATACTGAAACACTGCTTATTTTACAAGAACTTAATTGAGGATGAGGGATAATTTTCAAATTACACTTTATTAGAATTTAGAACCCTTTAGTGGCCTAATGTATCAACTGTTACTAAGGCTAGATGAATGTAGGCAACAAAATTTTGTAGATTGTACTATCTAGTTGGTCTCATAACCTTTGGTTTTTTAAGTATTTTGTAATATGCACATGCTACAAATTATCTAAATATTATATCTTTTTAAAAGTTAAGAATGACTAACTTGTATACAAACTGCATTTCCATTAGTAATGTAACTGGGTTTATTTTCCAATTTAACTTCTGAGGAAATCTGGAACAGAATAAAATATTATTGCAATAAATTGCAAAAAATATTGTCTACATTTTTGCATATCAAATTATTACAAAAAAAATAAGATAACAACTATTTTTTTAAACATCAAGGATACATTTTTAACAAATATCTTTTTTAATTAGAGTGCAAATGGTATTAAGGAATTATTCTTGAAGAATGAATAACTCGAATGAAGATGGTCAAAGAGATATTGTTTATTGGGTTGTTTTACCTCTGAACAGCACTTTTTTGCACACAATGGGCTAAACAGCCAGATCACAAGGACCCCAAGGGCTCAGAGAAGGTTTGAGGAAGGGGACAAACTAGACAGCTGTTAGAACACAGATAGTCTCCCATCAAGGCTATCCAGCTTGCTCTTTAACATGCAGAGGGTTTGGCTCTTCTGCACACAGGGACAGGGCTTTACATCCCATCCAATGGATGGCAGTCTTTCCATGCCCATCAGTAACTTCCTTTCTGACTGAGGGTGAAGTGATGGTTTAGCAGAGAAAAATCTCAACACTTGCTCAGATGTGATTCGAACCTGTGAACTGCAGATTATAAGCCTGGTGCACTACTGACTGAGTTAAACCCTTGCCCCTATTGCAGAAGGGAATCCACTGGGCAGCTGTTATTTCAGTCATCTGAGAAGAATTTGGGCTTGTTAGAAAAATTCTAAAAAGTTAATAATGAATCTGTAAGGGAGCACAATAAGGGCATGTTTTTCATAAGCAAAATATGCAGTTGTCTGAATCGAATTTGTGTATATATTTCAGAAATAAATAAACACCTGTTGTGTTAGGCTAAAAATTATCAACTAGTTACTTTTGTTATCATAATAAATTGAAAGGATGCCATCTCAATGCTAATTGGTTGATCAGCTAAGTGCTATAATAGCAAACAAAAACATTTATATCATGTCTTGCCTTCCCTTGCATTGTAAGAAATCAATGTTTTAATATGCATTTTCTAATACAAAAATTTTTACTGTTGCTCCAATCCACTTACTGCTTGACATTCTTTATAGTTATTACTTTTAAGTAGTGTAGCATAAATGAGTAAAAATGCAGCTAAAAAAACTATATTCTTTCATAGCAAATGAAACTTTTGGAATTGCATTAAAAATAAAAGAAATTGGGGAAAATGCTGTAAAACAAGAGTACTCTGTAGATAAGGAGCCTCAAACATAGAGCTCATGAAGAAGTCATTTTGTGCAGTCTATAAAATATGGCCAATTATAATCATGGAAGCAAACTGTAGTTTATGAGCTTGACAACAATGATTGCATGCAAGCATGGAGAATATGGCTGTGTTCAGCTGAAGATGAAACCACTAGAAATGAAACTTAGATTTGCATTTTGGTATTAAAAGTATGTAATATTTAAATACTAAACAATGTAATTATGTTTTGCTTATTACTGCTTAAAATAAAATGTAACCTGCCAGATATTGATAAAAACCTGATTTTGTTCCTATAGGCATTAAAGTTGAGACTTCTGATGCAGATGAATTGCATGCATGAATTGTGGAAAGAAGAAACTGAAGATGCTGCTAAGTAATATACGTATTTTTGAGGCCAGAGTACAAAATATCCTCATGCTGAAAAATGGCTGTGGTTTGTCTATGTTAAATGAGAGATTTGGTTGCATCAAGATACCAGATATCAGGTAAAGAAAATGATCCAGAAATGAGCCAAAAGCCAATAAATTTATTAAAGAAATTAGTCTACATTTCAAAACAAGTATGGTGTGATTAAAAAGTTTTATCACTATAATGATTTCTCCACAAGGTGAGCACACAGAGTAAATACACTGAACCTTTTATCGATCAGTCCTGTATGCATCATTCATTTTAAACAGTCCAGTAACAAATTTTATGTAAACAATATTAAATTTTCCCATGTTAATTGTTCCTCAAAGTATAGTTTTCCCCTATCACTTAGGATCAAAAATTCCAAATTCTCAAAATTTTTAAATGTTTTTTTAGAAATATTACCCAGTGGCTAATGCATAAAACAGAAATAAGTCAATAGTGCCAATGTGAGCTTTTGAACTCTTGGTGGGTTGTCAGTTGTGTGAGCACATTTAAGAACTGCATGTTAACAGAACATCTTCTATCCACTGAGTTTGATGCATACACATTCTGAACCTGTCTAATAAATTTTTCATAGTAGCATAATTAAAAAGTTTCTGAAATGAAAGTCATTATTAAGATGATTTTAAAACATACTTCCAATTCATCTACTTAAAATATCCAATAGTGCTACACTATATGATCAAAAGTATCCAAACACTAGCTCATCCACAATCTTCTCGTAATCAGAAAGGAATTAATATCACATTGGTCCACCCTTTGCTGCTATCACAGCCTCCACTTTGTGGGGAAGACTTTCTACTAGATTTTGGTACATTGCTGTGGGAATTGCCTGCCATTCTGTCACAAGAGCATCATTGAGGCAGGTCACTGTAGTTCAGCCTGGCTCGCAATCGCTGTCCCAACTCATCACAAAGGTGTTCCATGGGGTTGAGAACAGGGTTCTGTGCAGACCAGTCAAGTTTTTCCACACCCATCTGATCAAACCATTCCTGCACAGTCCTCCATAGCATTCAAAGGACTCACTGGAATTATGGGGCTCAGCCCAAACCATGAAAAACAGTCCCAGAGCACGATGCCTCCTCCACCAAACTTAACAGTTGGCACAACACAGTCAGGTACGTAGCGTTCACCTAGCATCCTCCATACCCAGACTCATGTTGGACTGCCAGATGGTAAAGTGTGATTCATCACTTCAGAGAACATGGTTCCACTGCTCAAGAGTCCACTGGTGCCATGCTTTACACTATTCCAACCAATGCTTGGCATTGATCTTATTGATGTTAGGCTTGTGTGTGGCTGCTCAGCAACAGGAGGAAACGTCATGCTATATGACATTTCCTGCAGCTCACTACGAATTGTTATAGTGCTAACTTTGCTTCCAGAGGCATTTTGAACTCAGTGGTGAGTGTTATAACCGAGGACAGGCAATTTTGTCACACCACCCGTTTCAGCACTCAGCGGTCCCACTCTGTCATTTTATGTGGCCTACTGGGTTACAATTGTGCTGTTGTTGCTTCCACTTCACAATAGCATCACTTGCAGTTCATCCAGGCAGCTGCAGCAGGGCCAAAATATCCTGAACTGACTTCTTGCTAAGGTGACATCCTATGTCTGTGCCATGTTGAAAATCACTGAGCTCTGCCGTATGGCCCATTCTCCTGTTCATGCATGTCTGTGAGGTTTCCCAGGTCATGTGCATCCTTTCATACTTGTTTGGGCCATGGCTGCAACATATATGGGCAAATCCACAACTCAAAAGGGGTGTCCAAATACTTTTGATCAGATAGTGCAGCTTATTATGGCTATCACAATAAGAAAGTAATGTTATAATAAGCTTAACATCAAATATGACCAATTCATCTATATAAAGTTTACACCAATCAAATAAATATTATGTATAATTTATCATTTCCTATGGGAAAAAATATCCAATAAAATTTTGCCAAATTCAAATATTTCTATTTATTATGCAAATTAAAATATTTTAGAGTTTAAATTATACACTGCCAATTATTAGAGAACTTTTAGCTCCATCAAAAGTCAAAATTAAAGATTGTAATTTTGAAAATAAGCTATGTTTTTAAACTATGACTTTTTAACGTCTATAAATCAAGAAATATTTTGTGGACAAAATTTCGTTGACATATGGTACTTGAACCCACATCTCTCCAGATATATGCCAGAATATTCTACCAGTTGAACTAATGCCGACTCTATCTTTCTTCCTTTATGTAAGATTTTAACCTCATCCTGAGATTTTGGCACCTACAAATGGTGCCATCTATGATTTCTGGTGGCAACTATTTTATTTATATTGGACTGAGTAAGATGGAAATAAATAATAAAGTCTCATCAAACTATTTAGCATTATTAATGATTTAAACACAAATGAGAATCACAGCCTTACCAGTTGACTTTTTAACATCTATAAATGAAGAAATATTTTGTGGGGAAAATTTCCTTGACATGTGGGACTTGAACCCGCATCTCTCCAGATATATGTAGTATATATATATGTAGTATTCTACCAGTTGAACTAATATTGACTCTGTCTTTTTTCCAGTATGTAAGACTTTAACCTTATCCTGAGATTTCAGCACCTACAATGGCACCATCTATGATCTCTGGTGGCAGTTATTTCATTTATATTGCACTTCACTCTGGCATGTATCTGGAGAGATGCGGGTTCAAGTCCCATATGTTGAAATTTTTTCCACAAAATATTTATCGATTTATAGATGTTAAAAAGTCAACAGGTAATGCTGTGATTCTGATTTGTGTTTAAATCATTAATAATACTAAATAGCATGATGAGACTTTATTATTTATTGCCATCTTACTCAGTGCAATACATATGAAATAGGTGCCACCAGAGATCATAGATGGCACCAATTGTAGGCACTGAAATCTCAGAACGAGGTTAAAGTCTTACACAGTGGGAAAAAGACAGAGTCAGCATTAGTTCAACTAGTAGAATACTCTGCCATGTATTTGGAGAGATGCGGGTTTGAGTCCCACATGTCGGCAAAATTTTTTCCACAAAATATTTCTTGAGTGTATGAATAATATTTTAATATCTAAAATGTGAAATTTTAAGTTTTAATGTGACATCTGTTACCCAATACGGTGTAGGAAATATTTAAGTACCTTTTTAGTTACATAAATATATCAATCAGAAATATCCATTAATTATAACCATACTGTGTGATTATATCCTTATTGGTAAATACTAAACATAGTTCAGAGAAATAAATTAGATATTTTGATGCTTACTTTTCTTAAAATGTGCTACATGCAATTTTTTTTTTTTTTTTTTTTTTTTTTTTGGCATTCTGACTAGATGCCAGCATTCTATATATCTATCAAATGCTAATGCAAAAAGTTTTACATTTTTTACACTTCACATCAATATCCAGGGCCATCCCTCAATAAAAAAAAAATATGATGCACTACACAATGGTATCTGATTTAGAATCAAATGTTAAATTTTGGGAATATTAAAAAAAATCACACAAGGGCAGTACTACCCAATTTAAAAGGGTGGAACACTGGGCACTGGAATGTGCCCAAATTCTTGAAACTTTGACATTGTATCCATAAGATTACTAAAGGTTAACAACCTCTCCCCCAAATTTGAATATGAAAAGGTTTCTTGAAATACAAGAATATGAAACAAAACAAATATTTTTTTAACAAACCTGTGCAGAGATACTTCTTGACACTGCTATAGGTTTTGCTATTCCCAACCGTACAACTCCTTTTGGAATATGTTTCAAGACTTGAACTGCTGTATCTAGACTAGTGTAGCGAAGATTTATGCTATTAACAGAAAGTAGACGATCACCAGGAAGTAGCCTACCATCCAGCTGAGCAGCAGCACCAGGCACTAAACTCCATACAACAATTACATTTTCCTCTAGTGCATCTGGCAATACAGAATCCTGTACAATATTTCAATTAAAAAGATATTAAATGCATCAGAAATGATACTCTAGCAATAAAAATGTTTGCAGAAAATCTGTAAAAATATGAGAATATACCAGAATTGGCAAATATTTTACAAAATATGCATTCATATATGTTATTTATAACAGAATGCATGAAATTAATCACATATTGCTTAATATGCAATTATAAATACCAATCACTCAATTTAAGCTTTGAAAATATTTTTCTATTTAACAGGTAACTAAATACACATTATAACAGTTCAAATATATTATAACAAGAGGAAAACGTGCAACAATAAAACCATGATTGTGCTGTCGTGTGATGCTTGTGATATGCCTCAGTGTGAGACTTGAATCACTAATCTGTTTGAATGTAAAATAGACTTTGGAAAACAACAATAGTTGAATGATAGTTTGGAAGTCTGCAAGAAGCAACAAAGGTGAACTGTTTTAGTGACTGGTGTGCTATTAAGAGTTGTGGTTTGTGTTGACAGATTTCAAGTTGAAGTGTGTGTATTCTTTGGAATGATGCCTTAAATTACTGTTGATATTAAGAAGCTGACTGGGAAAACAAAGAAAATTTGGTGATGGCAAAATAATGAATGCTAAGTGCAGAGTTAGTAAGATTAATCCAACTTATAGACAATAGATAGTTATATTGACAACGTTTCTATGTGGCTTATTAAATGTTTTAATAAAATTCTATTTATGCATTGAGTTGAGGTTGAGTTGATTTTCATTAAAATAAAATCAGAGAAGGTGTTACATGATACAAAGAATAAATTTATGCATAAAGTCCTTGGACTGGGGATATACTTTGCATTCTATGGTAAGACTTCTAGGTCTAAGCATTTCTCAAGAATCTGTCAAAGTGAAAAAATCTGATCTACACATCTCCTACCACTTCTGAATCCACACTGCTCATCATGCAATTGTCCGTCAAGCAAATTCTTAATTCTAATAAGCACAATAATGCAAAGAACTTTACCTGGAACAGAAAGTAGGCTTTATACATTTATGAGACAGATTATTCATATAAAAAATATCTGGCTTAGAATATTTATATACATTTTGGAACAATATGTTATATATATAGTTACTAACACTATAGTTATCAGAAGAACTGTGATCACCATTTTTAAAAATAGAGATAATAATAGCTCTGGTAAAATCCTTAGGAACAATGCCTTTATCATAAAATGATATTCAAAATTTCAGTCGTTCATGTGATAACCAAAACATTCCCAGCTCTAAGCATTTCCATGGTAATTTCATCTACCCCTGGGGATTTATGAAATTTAAGTTTAGAAATAGCCAAAATAACTTCAGACAATGCTATAGAGCCAACATTAAAGCCCATAATCCATCTGTCATCATTACAAACAATGGGAGTAGAACTAACCACATTGTTTAGAACATCACTGAAATGCTCAGCCCACCTAGCCATGACAGAATCCTCCCCTTCTATAACTTTACCTTGTTTATCCTTCAATCCTTGTATGTCTGTCCATTTTCTACCACATAAAATATTAACTATCTGGTACAGCTCTCTGCTGTTGTGCTGCCTAACTGCTTCCTCAGCTTTGTCAGCCAGGCCATCAAGCCAAAGATTCTTATCAGCAGCTAACTGATCCTTTACACATTTATTAAGCTCTCTGTAATCCTTTCTATTAGGACTAGTAGGGTATTGATTAAGGACTTTCCTGCAGTTCTTTCTTTCTGAAATAAGCTCGTGCCTCATCACTAAAATAATTCTGCCTCCTCTGCTCCTTTTTTCATAAAAGAGTACTTTTAGTTTCAAGAAAAGCTTGTTTAAAACGGCCCCATTCTTCCTCCACTTCAGTAGTAAGCAAACCATGACTGTTGTAATGACTAAGTAACCTGTCATGGTAAGATTCAGCTATAACTAGGTCTTTCAGAGCTTCAGAATTAAAGGTAACTTTTTTAACCCGAGCACAACACTTTTTAAGTTTAAGTTGCAAGACACTTTTAACCAGGTAATGGTCAGATCCAATTTCAGCTGCCTTATATGACCAGGTATTCCTAACAGAACTAGCCCATTTGCTGTTAATTAATATATAATCAATCATATTCTTATGCAGCCCATCAGGTGAAACCCATGTGTACTGATGTATGTCACAGTATTTGTAATAAGTGCTAGTTATTATGAATCCAATGAGTTTACTTACCTGTAGGAGACATTGCCCATTGCCATTGCAGCTACCAATATCAAAAGGGCCTATTACTCCTCCCCAAAGGTCAGAGTCAGTACCAACTTTGGCATTGAAGTCACCTAGAACAAGGGTAATATCTCCTTTCTTGACAGAATTAAAAATATTCTGAAGTTGTCCATAAAACATATCCTTCTCATCCTCATCGGCATCCTCAGTGGGGGCATAACAGCAGATAACATTCAAGTCTTTAATGCTTGTCTGAAATTCTGCTGTAAGAAACATTTTCATTAATGCACTGATATCCTAGAAGAGCATCACTAGCGTGTCTGCTGAGAAACAGACCCACGCCTTGGTGATGCTTATTATCTTCTCTCCCTGAAAAGAGAAACTTAAGATTAATTTTAAGAATCTGACCTTTATCTGTCCATCTGGTCTCTTGCAAGCCGAGAATATCTAAATTATAATTATGGAATTCTTGTGTGAGGACATCAAGAGAAAAATCCCTGTGCAAAGTCTTCACATTCCAACTACCTATGGAGAGAAAATGGTTAATGGGATGTTTAAAGAAACTACATTTATTGAGAGATGGAATGACGACAATATCAAACAGCCCCCTAATTGCAGATATGGGACAAAGACCTGTTCCCCCACGACTAAACCACTAAAGGTTGAAGCCATCTACACTGGAAGACTTCCTCCAATGTAGAATTTGATGATGCCAGTAGAAGACCAAGACACGGGTCTGCTTCTCAGCAGAGTTCAGGTACTGTAATGACCTCTGCTCAGAATTATCCACCAGCTGATAAGCATATCCTGTGAATCTATTCACTTGGGGCTGTCAACCCACAAACAAACAGAAAACACAGCAGAAGATTTTCCCTCCACAGAAGTCCACCAGTGCAGTAAATTCGGGATCCTTGATCAAGCTCAGAGCCTTATTTCAGTCCAGTCCATTAGGTTTATATGGTCAGCACCAGGACCCTGTGTGGTTGACCACTCCTCAGCAGGGCAGAAAAAAAGAAAAGTAGTCATAATTGTCCAGATCAGTAGGCCACACTAATCTGGCAGCCCTCCCCTTCTGTTCACTTCCACAAGAAAGTATCTCTTTCGAAAGGTACTAACAACCTGCACCACAAGAAGGCGGGGTCGGACATTAGGTGTTAGGCCTGGACGGATCTATGCATCATTACAAGGGATTGATACATAACTCTTCTTCCAGTAACAACCTAGCTACCATTTACAGACCAACAGAGTGTACCATTAGCTAAAAGGCTTAAAACTATCACTATTATTCTAAACTCTATACTTAATTTACATTGCATAGTTCAACATGAAAGTTAATCAGTGGTATTCACAAGAAGGTTAATAGCAATATAATCCTTCCCAATCAACAACCTTGAAGTCTGGATAGTGCATATTAGTGAGTCCCAATAATGTCCAACCCTCATCCATTGAGATTTTATTGGATACACCAGTAGAGGAAACAATCAGAAAATATTTTATTAAGGAAATGATACTGTCCAGCACAAAGGATGTATATAACTCAGAAGTTTTTCTGATTTCTCATTACTCACACAAACACTTGCACAAGAAATGGCATCTGCACAGTCCTCAAGTTCCTAATTCCTATACTTGCTGCAATGTAAAGGTTAATATATTATACACTAAAAGAATATTTTAGAAGTTATACAGCTTTAAATTCGGCTTTCCATTGATATATTATGGCCCTGTTCATATTTCAGTGACTTTTGAGTACATGAATAATTTATATTTGAACCTTCTGTATAAGAATAATTACTATATATCAAACATTTGGAACTGAAACTATTATCAGCATTATCAAATATATTCCCTTTAATTTTTAAAATGTAATATCTACTCAAGGATATAGATGTTAGAACACCTATGTATTAATGATCTGATCTACATATCAAGATAAAAAAAACTGTGATGTTAACTATTCTCTTCTGAATGTTTATATCACAAAGTAAATCAAGGTAAGTTTTTGCAGCTACTAATTTTCATATTAACAAGAATGTTTCAAACTCAGTTAACAAAAAACTGTGAAACTTCCCATATTAAACAGCAGTAGCCAACATCAGTTGTTGAATATTGCATATCAACTCCTACAATACTTAACAATTGCATAATATTTTTACATATTTAACACATCTAACTTATTTTAACTTTTAACTTTATTTGTTAAAAAAAAAAGACTCCAAGCAGCCCACTAATCACTGATGTCTGACTAGAAGTTATCAAGAATATCTTGCCAAAGGACTTGTGAAGCATGAAAAGACAACAAAAGCATAATTCTCTAAATTTAAACCTGGGTTCTTTTTTCTTGAAGTCACATATGCTAAATGCTTAGTCTCTGGGATGGCAAATTTCGATTTGCTGAGTTTTTAATTTACAAATTAGGTATATATGAATTTAAAAGAGCAAATATATAAATTAATAAATAAAAATTCACAAGGTATACTAATCAGTTTATTCAACTCTTCAAAGAGCCATTTTAGATATTTTAGTCAGTTCACTGGGTGAAGTATTTTTAATGTTTTAGAATCAGAAATAAGAGCTTTTACCTCAATTTGTTTGGTTCCAAGTTAAATGGATTTCACAGAACCTGAAAGAAGGTAAAAATTTTCATTTCTGATTCAACAACAATCAAGTTTATGTCGCTAGTAAATACTTGAAAACCAGAGAAAAATAATGTATTCAATGAATTTATTTTCCAGGAGTGTTTTTTTTTTTTTCTTTTTTGGCACTTAACAGTTTAGTTATTAGTACAATGTTTCCATAACTTCTAAAACATAATTCTCAATTATGTGATAAAATAATGACTGGATGGTTATAATTCCTGCTATTTTGTCCTTTTCTATTGCTTTTTAATCTTGACTCATCCTAATAAATTTTCAGATTTAACAAAACTTGCCAACACGTACTCATGCTTACATCATCATTACATGATTCTTAGTATGTAGTCAGCACGTCAGTTTGCAGAAATTGGAAGAATGAATTCTTATATCATTGTTGTAAAGGACTCCTAAGAATTGCTGCAACACTCTAAATTGGGCTGAACACAATACTTGTGGTTGTTCATATCTCTGTAATTTTAGTAAGCTTCTACAAGTTATGTGATACATTACAAACTCTCAAGTTGCAGCAGAAATAGGACAAATATAGATTTTTGCAGATTCTATAAAATTTATTTGACAATGAATATTTTTTAATAATAATAATAATCAGAAAATGGACGAGTATGAAAAATCTATCCACCTCCTGAATTCAAACACAAGCTTTCAATGGATGGCTATGTACCAACTGGCCTATCAGTTGAATTAAGTCAGTACAGCTTTACACTTTCATAATCAAGGTTATAAACTGTAAACTAAATATCAAGTTGTTACATTTTGCATTATTTAAGCAAACATGGGAACATAGTTACAATATTAAAGTGGGGTTATTTACATAATATTCTTAGCATCTGTGAATGATGTTAATCATAGCCTCAGCCAAACTTCTGGCCCTCATATAAAATAAAAAAGGATGAAAAAACTCACTGAAGTGAAGGACATATAACAACTATAATTTGGTATTATAAATATGTTCCTATGCAAGTTGTAAAGCAGCAATATGTAAGACTCATATAGATCCTATAGCTTATAATATTACCCAAATAAGTGTGAAACTCCCATAACCAAACAAGTAGAGAAAATGATATTTAATCAATGAGGTGATCCCATGTTCAAAGCCAGATGGTTGAATGGTTATTTATATATTCTTATTTCTTGATTGAGCATCAACGTTGTTTCACTGAATTTTGATATTCTATAATAAATATTTATTTTAGCAAACATGCAGGCTTGTTTACACTATGGATGGCTTTACTGTATGGTAAGCTATCTGACACTATTGGGATGTGCATTTTCATTAGTGGCAACTTGTGACTTTCTTGACTGGTGAGGAGAAAATAGATTTTTTTTTAAATTCATGTCATCAGCTAGATGTTGCAGACCCAATATAACAATATTCCTGATTTTAGGAACTCAAAATTTAAGGATGTTTCAGATTTTTATATTATTTTTATAAATTCATGGTATTTTTAAGAGAATCTCTTCAACCCCTGAGCAAAAATATAAATTTTAAATATAAAACCAGTTAGCTGTAATGCTGAAACACACACTCTGCATATTATGGTAATTTCCACTATAGAAATTTTAACTAACCAAGATCTTAATAAATTATCACAACTGGTTATTGCCTGCTAGTTATATCCCCCCCCCCAAAAAAAAATAATAATAATAAATAAACCACAGCAAAAATGCAGTGTCTTTTATTATTTCATACCATTAAAATACAAAATATTTACTTGAACACAAACCAGTTTTAATTGGAATTTGACTTTAAATATACATTTTAGTGCATGAATTATACTGTATTATTACAATGAAGGAGAAAGCAAAATGTATTTATTATTTGTAATACATTTTACAAATTCTTACCTTATATTCAACAATACTGAATCCTAATCCTTTGTCACCTTTAATTAGGTCAATAAAATGAGGTTCACTGTTCCATGTAGCCAAAGAAGAAAATGTTTCAAGGGACCCACCAACTTTCCTTGAAGGTGAATGTGCATTGTTTAAAAAATGTTGGCTGCAGATCAGATATCCATCAGATTTTGCTCTTATTAATCGCTCATTCCATGGGACTAAGGATATATTGCTATTCCTGTGATGAGATCGTGCACAAACAAGAATAATATCTTGTGAAAGTGACTTGAAAACTGCTAAAACTTCAGTACCTTTCAGTCCTCGAAGTTGCCTTCCATTTACCTTAAAAGGATCAATAATTACACAATGCTGGTGAACATTAAAAAATGGTGTATTAAATACATTGCTACTTAAAACAGAATTTATTTTGCAAAAGAAGTATTACGATATACAAGGTCTGACAATAAAGTAGCCTGATTAATCCTGTAAATTTTTTTTTATCTTTAAACATTTGTGGATGTAGTCACCTTTAAAGTATACTCCATCTGATTTTATACACACATATCGACATCTCTGCTATGCATGGAAATATTGCTGAAAATAATTTTCTGAACATCCTTTCAGTACTGCTATCACATTATTCTGAATATCTTCAAAGTTTCATACTGAGATCCTTCTAAGGAATTTTCAACTTTGGAAATATGAAAAAGTCACAAAAATTAGAAGACATGTTGCATGGTGAATGTTCCAACATGGATATTTTTGGTCAAAAATTACCTACTTTAGGAGTTAAGTGGGAAGACACACTATAAACTATCACCAGTGTGCAAACATCCATCATACTCACTTGATCTTGAAACAGTGACTATTCATATTCCCAAAACTGGAAAACTTTTTGAATCACATTTGAGTTCTGGAAAATTGATGAAATTCAGAGCAATGTTACAGCATAATGGAAAGAACTTACAGAAAATTAATTCCAGCAGTGCTTTCTCAGGTATGGAAGAGATATTGGAATGCATGTGTAAAGATCACAGTTTGAAAGTGACTACAACCATTAAAAGTTAGCAATTCAATTTTTTGGGGTGATCAGTCTGATTACCTTATTGTCCAAATATGCATATCATAGGAAACATTTTAAATAAGTTGCTCATTAACACTTTATGAAATTAATCTTGCTTGAAAATCAACAATCAAAAGCCCAAAATATTTATTTGTATCCAAAATCACTGGTAGGCTAGATACTTAACTTATTCACTCTTAACATACTGATGTTTAACCTAATAATCTAAAATTTTCATCATTAATAACTCAAGGTCATTACTTGAAAAATAATTTTCACTAAATATAAAAATTGATTTTAGATGATAGTTTTGTATCCCATTAGGCTAAATTAAATACATCTATTAACTTTAAAATTTCTTTTGGAAAATCAGTTAAATCAAAATAGGAAGTGCAAAAAATGAATATCCTCTCTCAAAAATGCACAAAAGGGGTAAAATTTATATACATAATTTAAAAATGAACATGTGTCCTACCAATAAATATAATTCAACAAATTAATCCACAGCACATCAATGATTCACTATGCATTTTAATCACAGTTAAGCTGCTTAAGCATCAATGGGTGCAAAGGAAAATTTGTCATGAACTGGGTGGATTCCGCTTGATAACACAAGTGCTTTGACTACTTAACATCCATAATAGAGGAGATCTTGATTAGCAGCTGGTAGCTAAGTGGTCAGAGCACATAACATTGTAATGCTCCAAAGATTAATTTTTCAAGTTCAACCTTTTGTCTGATCCAAATTTATTCAAAATTCCAGATAGCTGTATCAGGTGCCAGAAATAATAACTTGCCAAATAAAGTTGAAAAAGGTTCATTATGTATGTAGCATTACTTATCGAATAAGAATTCGAAAAAGGATTGTCAAGTTTAAAGTTTAAATCTAATCAAAAAATCAATTTATGTTGCTCAAAAGAAAAATAGCAAAAATTAAAAAGTTTCTAAAACAAACAGTTTATCTGCAAAAAATTCAAAGACTCACCCAATTCAATACAAAAGTGGGATTACTAACAACTTCTTCTACCTAAAGTAACATCATCTCAACTTCTACTAACAGCACTCTCAGTGGCCCAATGCCACCACTCTACTCACAACACCTCACTCCTCTAACTCTGTGACCTAACGTCACTTAGTTATAACATGCATACAAGTCCAGCATGTGTCTATTGCACGCCGGGAAAGACATTTGCATAATATGATGATCGCACTAGCTATGACACAAAAGGGGTCATGTCCTAAACACGCACTATAGCAGTTAGCAATCAAAAGGTTGGAGTTGCGCATAACGAGAATTGCGATCAATCCAAAAAAAATTAAATAATCCCCAAAATGATAAATATAACACAAATAAAGCAAAACTGGTTAAGGAAAAGGAAAAGTGAATGGGTGGACCATCACAATATGTCATCATGAGGTTGTGAGTTTGCATCCTATCTGCCTCATGACAATTTTTCCTCAATACACATTGTCATAATGATGCTTAAACAGCCTAACAGTGATTAAACACATAGTAAATCAATTATGTATGTGGTTTAATTTGTGTAACTACAAGATACTAGTGATTGTACTAAAAGCAGATTGAGATTTCTTCAAAAAAAAAAAGTCAGGACATGTTTGGAACAGGCTGGTCATTTGCACATGACTGGAATGGTTCTCATAGTTCGAGTCTCCAAATGCACTCAAAGACAGCAACTGATCTCATGGAGTTTAGCTTAACATCAACAATAGAGAAGATCTTGATCAGTGGCTGGTAGCTCAGCAGTTAGAACACCTGGTATGTCATCAGGAGGTCATGGATTCAGATTGCATATGGCTCACGACAATTTTTCCCTCTACACCCAATGTCATTATGATAGTGAAACAGCCAAAGAGTGATTAAATGCATAGTAAATCATATAATTCAAATTTGGAGTTTTACCTTCAGTATTCGAATCTGATTCTAGGCCCTAAGTCACATGGTCACCAAGTGACTGACACCATTAACTGCATTTCCTAGTTTTATTAAAATTTTTAAACATGTTACCTAATTTTTAGTTGAGTTTTATTTAAGTTTACTTTTAGTTTGTGTTTACAATTACTATATATTTGTAATATTTATTGCTGACATGTTAAAATATGCAATGGCTCTTTCATTTTTCAGTGTTTCAGAAAATTATTTATTGCAATCACTACTGCCTAATAACATTAGTAGTTGAACTACCTATTTTATTCTTTACTATGTTATGAAGTTAAACAAAAGAAAACTTGTCTAAAAGTTACTTTAGAATTCAAGAATATTATTCATATAATGCAAATTTTTATAAAATTCTTTTATTATCAATATATAATCTGAATATATTAGATTAAATTAAACATAATGCAATAATTATTTAATGCTCTAAAATCACTGAAGTTTAAATGCACAACTATATTACTATATTACACTAATTCATCCTAATGTCTGTAACTAATAACTATAGTTTTCATATATATATATACATAATATTTACCAAAAGCAGTAACATAATATTGGTGATGGTACTATTGAATGTTGAAAATATTCAACAAATTCCATTAAAAATGAGTAATAATCTTTATTGGCAAGTAGAGCAGATGGAGAAAGCTTAAAACAAGTTGTAGATATCAAAGACAAAGATTTTTCAGTTACTTAATATTATCACAACCTAGTCAATATAAGGAGTTAGGATCTTGATATCCAATGTATCTGTGGTGTTAATCTCTACAGCAGATGTCGGCAACCTTTTTTGGCTGCGGGTTAAAATCAACCAAAATGTGACTATTAAGAAGACAGTTCGGGTCAATGGGTATTTTCATTTTAGTGAATAATAGATAAATTTTATTGAGAAAACTATTACAATATGCTTTTAAACTCAAAATATAAAAACAAAAACAAAATCATAATTCTAATTATTATAAAAAAATATAATTGTCAAGTTTTAGTTCATTAATAATTTATGAGCTTTATTTATAAGCATTCTTTTTGTTATCAATGGCTCCCCTGATGCTGAATTTGTGACGTCAATTTAGTCAAGTCTGGTTCATACTTAGTCACCTTTAGACGAATACAAGCGTCTGAATTTTTGGTAGTTATCTGCTCCTGTTCTTACTTAAAATAAATTTCATGTGTGAAAATATTTGTTCACATTGATAAGTAGAACCGAACGCAGACAAAATGGCAAAGCCAATTTTTTTCAAAGATGAAAACTTTGTAGGAAGTTATGCCCAACACGATGATATCATGAGAAGATGATTATCTTCCGTGTTTTCTAAATCTTTCCACAATGTCTTGAATTTGTCCGTCCACAACGTTGAACTTTTAAAATCAATCATTTCTAAACTTAAATTGTCAATTTTAAGATATTCAAAATAATGCAAATCTAAAACATTTTCCTCTATTTCGTCGGGCTTTATTATAAATGTAAACATTTTGCCGTGCTTCTTAAAACTTTGAAATCTACTATCAAATTCGCTTTTAATCTTCAAAATACAACTTTCGAACATATTTAGATTGCTTTCATCGATATTTTCTTCCTCATGTTGGCTTTTTAGTAAGGAAAAGAAAATAAATATTTTAGTTTCTATGTCAGTTTCAAATAATATTAATTTCGAACAAAACTCTTCCATTCCACGTATATTTTCAAAATTGTGTGGTTATTTCCTTGGAGTCGTACGTTGAAATCATTATAATGGTTCATTATGTCTGTTAAGAACAAAAGTCTTAAAAACCATTGTTTATCATTGAGCTCGAGATCATTTTCACCTATTTCGTAAATAAATATTTGTATATCATCAAAGCACTCTACAAATCTATTAAGAACTTTGCCTCGACTTAACCATCGTACTTCAGCATGTAACAGTAAATCTCAATATTTCGATTCAATTTCCTACATAAAAAGCTTTGAAGCTCCTGTGTGTTAATACAGATCGTGCTACTATTATGTTTACGATCTTAACAACCATTTCCATTACATCCTTAAGTTGTTGCGTAGATGACTTTGCAAATAAATTTTCTTCATGTATGATACAATCGAACAGTAAAAGTGGGCGGCCAAGTTCATTTTCCATTAGTTTCACAAATCCAACATTTTTTCCTCTCATACCTGGAGCACCATCAGTTGTTATGGAAAACAATTTACTTTTTAAATCCAATATTTTCCCATTTTTGAAATTTGTAAACTCTTGTACTTGACGGAAAATATCAATGCCTTTGGTCATGTCATTCAAGGAAGCAAGAACGCATAGTTCTTCATTGACGTTCGAACTATTTATTGATGCAAATCTAATAATAATTGCCAGCCTAGCCATACTATTTACATCAGTACTTTCATCGAGTGCAATGCTAATTACGTCACTAGATAACAAACCATTTTTGACCTGTGCGTCAATATTTTTTGCCATATCTTCAATGCGATGCTGAACTGTTCTGGCCGACAATGGCATTTCTTTAATTCTCTCAATTATTTGTTTTTTATTTGTGAAGTCACTGAATAAGTGTTCGGAACAATTTATGAATGTGTTTTTCAAAAATTCACCGTCTGTAAATGGTTTTCCGTTGGTACCAATACTAAGAGCTGCAATAAAGCTGGCAGCTGCCTAACCACTAAGCCTTAACTGGCATAGTGGTTAGGCAGCTAGCGACTGTTCCAGCAAGGCAAACTTTGTGTGTTGTGTTAGCTCTAACTAAGGCAGTGGTCAGCAGTGACTTCGGTCTTAGTAGGGCATGTCCTTGTATGAGAAGGCCTGATTGGATTGTTTGGATTGTTTTACCTCTGAGCGGCACTTTTTTGCACACCATGGGCTAAATGGCCAGGCCACAAGGGCCCCGAAGGCTCAGAGAAGGTTGGGGGAGGGGACCCACTGGAACAGCTGTTGGGAGACAGATGGTAGCCTCCCGTCAAGGCCATCCAGCGTGTTCTTTAACGTGCACAGGGTATGGCTCTCCCGCACACGGGGCCACAGCTTAACATCCCATCCGACAGACGGCGGCCTTTTCAAGCCCAGCGGTGTCCCCCTACTGACCGTGGGCAAGGTGGGGAAATTTTGCGGAGATAAATCTCAACGCTGACCCAGCTGGGACTCGAACCTGGGAACTACAGATTACGAGCCTGGCGCGCTACCGACTGAGCCACCCCCACCCCTGAGAAGGCCTGTATTAAGCTAGGAGTAGCTTCTAGGATTCTTCTCTGTCCTATATGTCACAAATCAAAAAAAAAAGATGTAGCGTAATTGTGGCTGGTAACAAATCTCTTCAAAAATTTATTTTGTTTACCATAATTTAATACACGTTTAGCAATGTATTCATATTTTTATCATTTGGCATTTCACTCACATCTTTATGTTTTGAAGAAAAGTGTCACTTAATATTTATTGTAAGTCCTGGCAGTAATTATATCTGTACATAAAGTACATATCAATTTGTCACCATTTTCCATACATCCATACTTTTCAGTCCACACATCTTGAAATAATCTTTTTTTTGCTTTTTGTTTGTCCATGGTAATAAAAATAATAATTATTTCGCTAAGGTAACTGTTCTCGCGCTTCTGAACTACTGCTTATTCACGTTAAAGATGAAGTAAACATAGACAAGAGTAGATGCGTGATCAGCAGGTGGGCAGGGCTCCTATTGGTCAGCTGCAAGTGGCATGCAGTCAGAGAGCCCAGCCGACCAATAGGAGCCCTGATCACGTGCTGATCACACATCTACTCTTGTTTACATCTACTTCGTCTTTAACATGAATAAACGAACGACACGTTCGTCGAGAAATGATGAGATTCGTTTGGATAATGTCGCTGTATTCCACCTATGTTCATTTCTGCAACTTTGTAATCAAACCAAAATGTTAATCTTATTATTTATACTTTCTCAAAGTGTTTGTTTCATGTTTATGTTTTATAATTTATTTTTATATATTATACTTTATTTGCGGAACTCAAGTGGGTCACTTGAAATTATCAAATGGGTCACTTGGTGACCCACGGGTCATAGGTTGCCGACGCCTGCTCTACAGCATAGAGGTGGTCATAATGAGTGAAGACACTTTGAAAGAGTGTTTCTAGTTGATGTTTGATGTAAGTGCTCTAAAGCAAGCTATTATTCACCACTGATAAGCAATGTCCCATAGATACCTCATTGTGAGCATAGCAAGGATATTGAAACTTCCAGATTTATCACTATATCATAACTGCTTTAAAGCTATACAATCATATTTTAAATTCATGCTACCACAAACTGAAAAACATACATATATACTTTAATGAGTCATTAAAAATTTTTAAATATGTTTCATTTCCCACTCTCCCTGCACAATCATCATCTGAAGGCATCCAGATCTTACATATATGGCTTATTAGTTTTCATCTCAGTGGCATAAAGACTGTAATTAGCATATTGTTAGGTGGGTACATGCTAATCTGGGGAAGTAAATTTGCTACCTGGAGGGACTTGTACTCTGCTGAGGATATCATATTCTCAGGAGTAAAGGTGAGGAAAGAAAGCTTTTAAAGAGAGTTGAGTTGTTTTACCTCTGAGTGGCACTTTTTTGCACACAATGGGCTAAATGGCCAAGTCACAAGGATTACAAAAGCTCAGAGAAGGTTGGGGGGAAGGGGACCCAGTGGACAGCTGTTGAGAGACAGATGGTAGCCTCCTGTCAAGACTATCCAGCATGTTCTTTAACATGCACAGGGTAATGGCTCTCTTGCACATGGAGTTATGACTTAACATCCCATCTGAGAGAGGTGGCCTTTCCAAGCCCATCAGTATCTCCTACTGACCAAAAGCAGGGTGGGGAGGTTTGTGGAGATAAATGTAAACACTGGCCCAGGTGGGACTTGAACCTGGGAATTGCACATTACGAGCCTGACATGCCATATCAATTGAGCCATCCCCACCCTATTTTTATGAAGGAGAAAGGAGTGTTCCCTTAATAAGAGTATACTGAACTAAGTGTAATTACTTATTGACTAGCATTTGGGATGCAGATAAAGGATTATGCCTTCAGAGTGTCACAATGGGGCAAAATACATCATAATTAAAATTTAATTAATAAATTCAATTCCAATTAGTTAGCAAATTACATTTAAGATTTTACACTACTAATTATTTAGTGTTAATTAGGTGAAGGCCCCTCCCTAACAAGTCAAAGGTATCTGATAATCCCAAAGGATGAAGGATTAGGAAGAGGATTTAGTTGTAAATCTAAACCATGATACTAGTTAAATCTTGTCATTTGCTTCATGACAAATCTAATGTATGTTCTACTGATGTAATGTGGAATTGTCTTCAATCAAAAACTTTAAAGAACTGTCGTGTGAGTATGCTTTGCAGCACATAGAACAGCACAATATTTAGGATTTTGTAGTGCACAAAGTTCATAGAATATAACACCGAGTTATAATCCATCTTTACAGTTGTATTACAGTAAAATTTCTCTAATCTGGCATTCTCTGAACTAGTACGTGTGATAAACAGTCTTATGACAAAGTTGCAAAAATTTTCCCAATGTGTATTCATTACTATTATGTACATAAACTTGTAAATTTCTGTGTTTACGTTTCAGATTTCATGTGGATGAACTGTATTCTTGAAGATGTCGTTCAGCACAGCACAGTCCACATTCCAAATGTATTCTGCGATGGCCGTCTTCAAATCATCAATTGTGCAGGGATTGTCCGAATTCACAGAGTTTTTCATCGCACCCCAGAGATAAAAATCGGGTGGGGAGAGATCTGGGGATCTTGGGAGGCCAAATGTTTTTCAAAATGATTCTGTCCCCAAACATGTCGTGCAAGAGTGCCATAGACATATGCAATGTGTGGGCTGTGGCACCATCCTGCTGAAAGTACGCTCTATTAATTTCATCTTCTGACAATTGTGCAAAGAAAGGATAAAGAATATTGTCACAGTATCAATGACAGTCTCAGAGAAAAAAATGGGTCCAAATATGCATCTACACTAAATTTCAACCTAAACACCAATCTTCTGATCATGCAGTGGCAACTCATGAAACTCATGGGGATTGTGTGAGGACCAGAGGCACGAGTTTTGACTGTTTCACGTTCAAGAAAGTCTACAAACCACCTGCAGTACACACTCTGCTTACCACTGTTGGCAGGTTAGGATATGATTTTGTAAGGGTGTAGGTCTAGGCTTTATTTTACAGGCATATGGGTCGTGCCATATGAAACACCAACCTGCTGTGACAATCTCCTGATGGACTTTTTCGAGCTTTGGAGTGTGAGGTCTGCAATATCCAACACTTTCTCCTCTGTCCGCATTGATGGCTTACCAGATCTGGGCGTGTCACACATGTAACAGGTTTCTTGGAATTTCTGAATCAACTGCTACACTGCATTATGATGGGGCACCTTGGTTTGCAGAAACTGTGCCTGGAATCATTGTTGAATGTCTTGTGTGTATTCTCTGCCACACCAAAACACATGTTCCACAAGGAATGTACGCTCCTCAACAGATAACACCATTGCCACAATGCACGTCTACAATGCCTGACTGCTTGGCTCACTGTGGCTCACTGACTGCTTGGCAGGCAGGTGACTGTGACACTGTCTCTTCCACTAATATCACACTAATGCCATCACATGTCCGTAAATGTCTTGAGATGCATTAGACACACTTTCAACATTTATTGTAATGGTACAGGTATTCTTCATCAGGTGCACAGAGACATTTTGATCACCCTGTACTTTATTTCTGATAAAAAGGAGTACAGGAACAAACTGAATACCTGGTAGCCTTAAAAGCAAAAGTTGACATTACAGAGATTAAGATGTTTAAAGGATCAACTGTTTTTGATACCAATGTAAGCTACCACAATCTATGGCTTGAAAGCCTGGACAACAAAGCAAAGAAAGTGGCTAGACCAGAGATGCACAACTCAAATTTAGATGTGGGTCACAATCAACCATTTCTAACAAAGCAGGTCATATTCTCTCTTATTATACATGCATACATGCACAGCTGTTGTTCATCTAGGGCATAGCTAAACTTTAACCAGAGTGAGTATATATAGGGTGGTGCCAAAAGGCTATGCTTTACCAAGGTCATTTGCATATCGCTAAGGGGCATGCTCCATGACATCAAGAGGGAAAGCTTGGCTAAAGAATTTACATAATCATCAGTTTTTCCGTGTCTTTGTTCTTCCCTTTGTGAATTTCTTTCAGGTAATTTTTGTTTCTTTTTATCACACTGAACTGTGCAGTAGCAAACTACATGAGTAATCCTTCAAAGAATAAGAAAAGCAATGTTCAGTGGTGTACTGGAGCAGGCTTGCATGAGCCGATTGTTAAATTTTCAAGAATTTTGCGAGCTGGTTGTTAAATTGACAATAGCTGTAGACTGTAGAGCGGCACACACTTCAATCCACAATGGCTAGAGGCATTGGGGTGACAAGCTTGTGTATGAAAGCATGGAAAATTTCACAGGAGCCAAAAAATGTCAAAATGACAGAGTGAACTATTAACCTATAAATAACCACTTTGAAGTCGATTTAAATTTTAGAGGAAAAATTGTCTTGCGCCAGGTGGGATATGAACTCATGACCTCCTGATAACATGTCAGGTGCTCTGGACCACTGAGCTACCGGCCGCCGATCAAGATCTCCTCTAATTGATGATATGAACCATTTCAACCTACTTCCTACATAGGGAGTGTTCAGGCAATTTTCGCCACGTGCGGCAGACACAAGCCATATATAGATGGAAAGTATTTCCTTACAAATAATACAGTTGATAAATAATAAATAAACTCGACATATTTGGTATTAACTTATAAATAACCACTTTGAAGTCGATTTAAATTTTAGGGTGGGAAACACTCCCTACGTAGGAGGTAGGTTGAAATGGTTCAAATCATCAATTAGAGGAGATCTTGATCAGCAGCCGGTAGCTCAGTGGTCCAGAGCACCTGACATGTTATCAGGAGGTCGTGGGTTCATATCCCACCCGGCACAACACAATTTTTCCTCTAAAATTTAAATCGACTTCAAAGTGGTTATTTATGGGTTAATACTAAGTATGTCGAGTTTATTTATTATTTGTGAACTATTAAGTTTTTTAAATGTGAAGAAGGTGAAATCTGACGCCAAAAATAACGATAGTATCAAAAATCACTGGAGAGAATCAAAATCAACGGAACCAAATTTTGAATCTGTTGAACAACCAATCAGTGAAGAAACATCATGTTTGTCATTGAAAGAAATAGATAATAATCTACCCTTCCCAGATTGTTGGAATGAAAAACAAGCAAGTGTGTTTACAGAATAGTATGAATGGTTTGAAATTAAAGAAGGTAAATTAGAATGTGAGAACTTAGTTCAAAACTTGAGCATTTAGGAGAACAGCAGAAAAACATGTCCACGTGTCCAAGGAATAATGTGTGTGTATATTTAGTAACCATAAATGGCAGTAATAAAATTGCTAGGCTACTTATTACTTCTTTACGGAAAAAAAAAAATTAGGAAACACGAAGTTTCTAAAGCCCATCTTAAAATTCAAGATTTGTTAAAAGAATCGCTAATGACTCATTTTCAAATTTAGTACACATTAAATAATAAAAATGTTGATGCTACTGCAAAAGTTTTCAATAATTTACAGTTAATAATTACTTTACAGTTTACAGTTTGATAAAACGTAACAGGCCTTTATCCAATATTGAGGGCAGGTGTGGCTCAGTTGGTAGCATCCCAGGCTCGTAATCTGTAGTTCCCAGGTTCAAGTCCCAGCTGGGTCAGCGTTGAGATTTATCTCCGCAAAATTCCCCACCCTGCCCACAGTCAGTAGGGGACACCGATGGGCTTGGAAAGGCTGCCATCCGTCAGGTGGGACGTTAAACCATGACCCTGTGTGTGGGAGAGCCATACCCTGTGTACATTAAAGAACACGCTGGATGGCCTTGACAGGAGGCTACCACCTGTCTCCCAACAGCTATTCCAGTGGGTCCCCTCCCCCAACCTTCTCTGAGCCTTCGGGGTACTTGTGACCTGGCCATTTAGCCCATTGTGTGCAAAAAAAGTACCGCTCAGAGGTAAAACAACCCAATCCAACCCAAATCCAATATTGAATTGCAGCATTGGAATTGCAAGAAAAAAAGGTGTAGATATAGTGTTTGCATACACGATCACATGTCACAAAAGAAATTAAAAGGAAGATATTTAAGAATATTATAGAAGAAATGCGAAAATATGTATCATAATTGACAAATCTACAATTTCGAGGGGGAAAAAAGCATCCTAATGATTTATCTCTAGTGCACAATTTAGTCCACTCCCACACCAATAACGTTATTTGTCAATTTAAAAGAATTAGTGTCTATTACAGCAGAGGGTATTTTTAATACATTATTCTTTCTACTTACCACAAAATTGAACAGAAAGCATTTTTGAACTTCTCTAAGACTTCTAATGTACAAAATTTTACCAAAATTTAAACAGTTGAACAAATTTATTTGAACTCTGACAATTTAAAAAAAAATCATAAACAAGCTTAACACATTATAGATGGATTTTAAAACTTGTTACTCCTATATAAAACATATCAACATATATTTTAAATATGGTTTTAAACATGTGAACAAAAGACAATATTAAAATTTATTAAATATTTATATAACACATTATTTTACATGCTCTGCATAGCCATCTTTAGCATAGTCAAAAAAATTATTACTGTTGAGGAAATAAATTATTCTCAAAAGACATTATCATATCACTTAAACACAACCACAACCCTTTAACAGTTTTGGGCAATTTAATTTCAAATCACAAGATATCCTTAAAAACACCTGCCATTACAAATAAGGAAATGTTATTGCAACAATATTTAGAAAGTTTGCATTTGACAGCTATCACTATACACTCAGAAAATTCTTTGTACATTTCAAAAGGCACCAGAATTAACCTTTACACTGTATTAATGAGTGCACAAACAATAATCGTTTTTGAATAAAACCTGTATTAAATTTTGTAATATTTCTTTATTCAATAATAAGACATTTAAACCACATTCCCTTATGACAATTACAAAACATATTTTATATTTTACCTCTAAAAGCTCATCTCCAATAAACAAAGAGCTATTTCGTTCCATGCTATATCCCTTCCAAATATCTCTTATGAAATGTCGATACAAAATTAATCCTGAATCCTCCAGCTCACTTGTGCCTTCTATACCAAAACCAAAGGTGGTTTCATATTCCTTTTTCCTAAGTTCACTAATCTATGAATGAAAAATATATATATATGTATAGCAAGTTATATCAGTTTATCTTTTCCTTTTTACATTCCCTGCCTATAAAATACATAAGAAAAACACATGATGCATTGTCTTTTCACAATGAAAAAAAGTTTTAAATTAAAACACTGCATTAATTTTTATTTAAGAAATTGGATACAATTATCACCTAGAGTTATGAAGTGTAATTTAAGGCTTGAGGAAAAGGAGTAGACCTAGAATGAGATAGGGAATGTAACATACTAAAATCTTATCACTATTTTAAATTAAAAATTCCAATGGCTAATAAGATGTTTTAAATCATATAAATTCAATTTTATTATATGATTACAGCTGTCTTTACTGAAGAAAGACATGAATAAAAAACAATAATATCCTTAATATTCTGTAATTATTCTTGTTCAGTTTTTAGTTTATTATAGCTTGCATCATAATTTCACCCTCATTTCATCATGAACACCCTCCACATTGGTTGCAATCAATGTTGGAAAACATTATTGTAATGTAACAAAATAACGAAATGATTTTTGAATAACATCAACAGAATTTTAAAATATTTACAACGATAAAATGTAACAAATAACAGAAAAAATAATTTTGTTATTTTCACTTTTTTGTATTGATATATTTCAGTTTTTTTTTCCTTTATAAGATATACTTGGAAATTTATATGAAACAAACAAATTTAAAATTTACTTTTATGATCAATGAATAAAGCCTTTCAGTGACTCTGCTCAATGACACATCCCAAAAGAATTTGGGAAGCACCTGTCTTATACACCTTCCTCATAACTGGTGCTCAGAGAAAGGGATTTGTGATAGCCAGATAAGAGATGCAATGGGAAATAAAGGATGAGTCTCTATTCATGCAGAAGGAAAATGGGCAATTACAAAAGGGCAAAAAACACAGGTATATTAAATTCCCTGTGATTGGTTTAGACACTTAGAAAAGGAACTATGGAGGATAATTTGGGTATAGGATAGAGAATTGGAGGAAGGGGCCATTAACTTATTGCCTATAGTCGAAAGTTTCAGTTTTGATCTTCCCACCATTTTCATTGACTATGCATTATGATGTTAAGTATTCTGAATATAATTTCACTTTTCCTCAAAATTTCCTCAAGTCATTTGAGAAACTTGTTTTAAAAATATTAATTTGTGCACAAAAATCATTATAGTAATAAGAATTGTGATTGCATACTTATGCTCAGAAACTATTATTAATTGTACTCCATTTTATTCTGAACAATTCCTAGAAATTTGGTGTAAATTTTTCCAGTCAGGGCCATATCCAAGGGAGTGAATGGTCTCTGCCCCCCTCCCTGAAAATCCTATCATCTTATACTAAATCTCAAACTTGTCTACCTGCTTTAAAATCCAAAACAAGTGTCTTTGTGTAATTTTTATTTTATCCCATATTTTATGCCTGACACTAAAATAGATATAAAGAAAACAACTGTAAAATTTTATTCCATATAGAATATCATTTTAACCTTTCCTGTCGGATGAAATATTTTAGTAATTAGGAAACCCTTAAGTCTTATTCTCAGACTCACCCCCAAACTAAATTTTTGGACCTCCTCGAAATGAAATTCTCAAACCATCTCCAACACTAAATTTATGAACCCCCTTCCCCCCGAAACTAAATCCTGGTACATTCCACTCTTCAGTAGTTTTGATTGCATGGTTTGCATACATTATTAAAATACATACAGTGGCATCATCCTATTAATTCATAACTGGTTCTCCTAATTGAAATTTCTATTTCATTGTTATTCTTAATCTTTTAACACCCAGAATGACCCAAAACGGCAGAGATTTGAAATGGACTAATCCAAATAGTGCTATTTTCTCAGATCTATCTACCCTTTTCTCAGATTTCTTGGACATTAAGAGGTTTAACCACATTTTTCAGGAATCAATAGCATAAAAACTAACTGCAACAATTCCATTTATATATATATATATGCATTTATTTTGTTATTAATATTGATAATTTTCCTTTTCCTAATTTTTTTAATTTTTTAACAGGTGGATTGATTGAACTGGTGCAAATCACTGGACAAGGCTACTACATACATATATAATAAAAATAATAACATATATTTCATTATTTTGCATTTGTACTAAAAATATTTCGAAATAGCGTGGAAGAATGGAAAATGTAAAGCAGAAGAGAAATAGCATGGAGAATGGAAAATGTAAAAAAAAATCTGTTGCAAGATGTAAATCTTCCATCTTGCAACAATTTATATAAAAACGTACTTTTATTAATGGTACCATTCCTATTAAATCAGCTAATAAAAAAGTCATCAATTTTGAAAATGATTTTATTTCTAAGAGTATAAAAATATTACAGAAATGAATACTTTTGATAAAAAAAACTTCCTTTATTCATTTTTCAAAGAAGCTGGCTCTCCTAACTCCATCAATAAAGCTAACAGTAACATCAAAATGTTACTGTTACTGAAAAACTGAAAATATTCAAACTAAAGAAGGAAACATACATTCAGTGGCCGCTATATTATGACCACCCACTGTATGATGAATAATGACTGTGCAAACAAAAGCTGGTGTATAACAACAACAGTGACAGCATTCAAAGTGTGAAGTTTTGCAAGATGTGTGAATTGAAAAGTAACATAAATAATGGGCATATGACAGAATTTTTCAAAATATGAAAGAGGCAGAATTATTAGGGCTAGGTGTGTGTCAATCTCATAAAATGGATACCTTCTTGGTTGTTACTGAGCAGCTATCATAAAAGGTTATGGAGATGGAACACTGAAGTAAAAATAACCAGTATCCATATGATTTGAGGTGGGAAATAAGTTTGTGTTCAATGCTCTCTCTTCAGGCCAATAGGTCTTTTATCCTTATAATCCCACAATACAAAAACTTGTATGATGCTAAGAATATCATGCATGAATTGTGAACAGATAGAAATGGTATGGTAGTCTAATAAATTGCATTTCCTTTTGCACTATACATATGGACAACTATCCTCTCATACAGATGTGACAACATATAAAGGATGTGAATTATTTGAACAATGCTTTACATCAAGTACACTATGTTACCTTGTAATGGTTGTTTTCAATATTTATGGCATCTTTCAATGAAACAATGCATTATGTATTGAACTTGTACAGGAATAAACTGCAGAATACTTGGGAAACTTCTCTACTTACTGGGGAGTAGGTTGGTCTTCATATGACCAGCCTACTCCCCAGATCTGAACCTTATCAAACATCTGCAAGATGCTGTGGAATGGGAACCTGAATGGCCCAATACACCAGTTATCATTATAACTCAACTGTAGGGTGCTTCACTGACATCTGTCTGAACATATCTCCAAATGTGTATCATAATCTAGTAGCACCCATGTCATGCTATGTTCAGGCAATATTAGAGCCTGAGGAAACCCCACATGGTATTAGGAGGGTGGTAATAATTCAATGATCACTGAGTGTATATGAAATAGTTATATACAGTAATAAATTATTTCTTAATTAAAATATATAACATCTTGAAATACAGAGTTATTCATAAATACCTAAAAACTTTCAAAATTTTATTAAAACAACATTTATAAGAAATAGAAGCACATAGAGCATAGCATACAATCAATCGGGGAGTTCTCAAAATTTTGATTTCATATTACAAATTCTCAATATGAATACCATTAGTGATCTTACACGTCAACCCTGTATTCCATTTCGTCTTACACTTTGACCAAGTTGTCCTGTGTAATCCCTATGACTTTATCCCTAATCCTCTGTTTGAACTCTTCCAGAGTATGTGGCAAGGGTAGTACATAGATGTTATCCTTGATATACCCCCAGTGGATTTAGATTGGGTTGTTTTACCTCTGAGTGACACTTTTTTGCACACCATGGGATAAATGGCCAGGTCACAAGGACCCTTAAGGCTCAGAGAAGGTTGGGGGAGGGATCCCACTGGAACAGCTGTTGGGAGACAGATGGTAGCCTCCCGTCAAGGCCATCCAGCGTGTTCTTACATGCACAGGGTATGGCTCTCCCGCACACGGGGCCACGGCTTAACATCCCATCCGACAGACGGCAGCCTTTCCAAGCCCATCACTGTCCCCTACTGACCGTGGGCAGGGTGGGGAGTTTTGTGGAGATAAGTCTCAACACTGACCCAGCTGGGACTCGAACCTGAGAACTGCAGATTACGAGCCTGCTCCGACCCATATTAGGCACACTACCGACTGAGCCACCCCCCAGAGGAAAAAGTACACTGGCATCTGATCTGATTTTGGTGACTACTTTAAGAGAGTCAAGTCATTGGCAGCACCATGTCCTGTCTATAATCTGAGCAGACTTACTGAGAAAATGCCATGTTGACAATTTGTAATGTGAAATCAAAACAGTAAGAGATCCTCTATCGATCAGTATGCTTTATATGCCCCTCTCTTTATAAATGTTGTCAAAATATTTGTGAATAGCCCTGTATTACAAATACATAGTTCAACTAAATCTCCAAAATTCATACTGACAGGAAAAAATAAAGCTATAAACATCTTCAGTATCCTCAAAGAGACCTGTATTTGAGAACAATTTACTAGCTTATTTAGAAAAAACTGTCTTTCAGAAAGAATAAAAGAATGACAGATACATAGTAAATCCACAGCACTACCTGTTGACTTTGAAGTCAATATATCAATAAACAGATCTGTAGAAAAAATGAGTTTTGTCAATGTGCAGGATTCGAACCCAAGCTGTTAGTTTAGCGGTCTTAGGACACTGGCATGAATCTCAAGTGACATTTCGAATCCTGCATATCAGCAAAACTAATTTTTTCCAAAAATAAGACCAAAACAAGCTAATATAACAAGAGAGGAAGATTAATATTTGAGTCATAATCAATTCAACTACTGAATCTTGACTAAGATTTGTATCCAAAAACATTTATTACACAGCCATACCCATTTATAAGGAAGTTGGTAATAACAAAATTACAAATATAACAAAGCCCATTCCCCTTCAATATGAGTTTAAAACTATGTTATATGTGCTTTTTATTATGAACACTTTTTTCCATTCTTTATTGATATAACAAACTTTTCCCATTCTTAAGGGTTCTTTAGCCAAAGCACATGAATTAGTCAAAATCGAGAGAGTTCCTTGTCCCCCCCCCCCGCCCTCCCCTGAATGAAATGAAAAAATGAAAGTTAATCCTTTTACAGTAATGCACTTTTCAAAACTGTCTGACCTTGGTATTTTTTTTAAACAGAAGAACATGTTCTGTGACTTTTCCTAGGTGGGAGAAATGCTTACTGACCTATGAAAGGTCATTAAGATTTCAAACTGAATCAATGAAGCTCAACACCCCAGGAACTGGATTAACACAAACATTACCAGAATAGGAATAAAGTGGGGTCATCCCAGGTCAATTAAACAAAAATCTGTGAGTCTGATTATTGTCACACAGCTGGGTGGATCCCTAGAGGTTAGTGAATAGGCAGGGGGTAAAAGGACACACTTACTGAGGAATTTCATTGTGGAGATGGCAGGGCAAGAAAATAATGAATCACAAGACATTTCTTGTCCACTTTGTCACATGAATTTTGGAACCCATATTAGGCATTATTTTTTCTGTTCTTCATCAAGTGAATGTCTGATGGTGAACTGCTATGTAGTTTTGCATTAAAATGTCCCAAAAATGAAAAAAATCTATTTTGCACAGAAAAGAGAAATAAGAAAATGTGAGAAATGCCATAAGAAAGCTGATGTTGCCAAGAAATATGGAATTCTTCATCCAATTGCCAAGAATATGGAAGTATCTAGTTCTTTATCTTCAATTTTAAGAGAGAAAAAACAAAATTGGTGGAGTCTGAGAAATCAAGAAGTGCTGCTTCAAGAAAAAAGATTAGATCACAGCATCATACTCTGATATTGAAGAAGTTCTTTTCCAGTGATTTGTAGGAGCCAGAACTCAAAATATAATACTAAGCAGTTCACTGTTCCAGGTGAAAAGAAAAAACAATGTTCATTAGCTGCATGACTTATCGGAAAAATAAGTAAATAATCTTATCAGCTGTGCTTAAATAGTCTTATTACTTTTATATCTTAATCTTTATTATTTGTCTTAAATATGTACCATCCCATTTCCTTTTTTATATAACTTTTCGAATGGTATTTCTTATAACAAATTTGCAGATAAAATGAAGTTTTTTGGCTGCCCCTTCAAATTTGTTATAAGTGGTTCGACTGTATTCTGCTTTAGTACTCTTATTTATTTTAATTTAATAATTTAAAAATTGTGAACTTTAATCATAAATGTGCCTTTATAGGATAATGCACTTAATTTCCTTTCTTTTATATTATATAAAGGGCTCTCCTAGAAAAATTCAGCAAATGCAAGAAAAAAGTACTTAAATTCATTTCAACAGTTTAATACTTTGATAATGAATCACTGTAGACAGAGGACAGACAGAGACTAAAACACATATAATACTTTTGCTAAGATTTTTATAACAATTACAATTTATAAAAGTTCCACCTTATTATCAAAAATGCAATGGTTCTCACTTAAACTTTAGAATTCCTTTTTGACTTAAACTTTAGAATTCCTTTTACAATTTCCTAAATTATTATTATATTTAGCTGCAGAATTTGATTTTTAAATATTGTAAAGAATAAGCCCCAACTGCTAAAAATAGTGTCTTAATCTATGATAATTAGAGGATTTCTTAAAAACTTTCAATATTATATTTTTTATTCATATATCATATGTTTCACATTTTTGTCATTAATATTACATATGTTTTAAATTGATGCAGTATTTACTAAAACAACTTACAATTATTTCATATTGTGATCCAAGCATAGTTTCCCACTTTGCTTTTAGAGCACTCTTGTTTGTTGTATTTAATAAAGATGCTAAAAGTAAAAATAAGAAAAACTGTATTCATATCAAGTATAAATAATAAATTTATATATTGGAATAAATTTAATTAATTAAAAAATTACTTTAATCAATTTAAAACATTGGAATGTATAAAAAACAATATAAAAAACAATGAATAATTCATTTTTGACAAACTTCTAATAATGAATGACTAAATGAGTATTATCAGTAACACCTGGATACCATAATAGAAATAAAGTTTAATATGACTGCCAATTTGCTAATAAATAAATAAATAAAATAAATACCCCCTCAAGCAGCTGCTTGCCACAGAGGTCTGACAGGAGCCTGTCAGTTTATATGCCAGAGTAGAAGGTCTGAGAAGATGGCAGGATAGAAAAAAAAGCATCAAACTTTGTTTTCTGACTAAAATATGAAATATAGTTAAAACTTTAATACTAAAAGTTAAATGAAGTGCTAATTTAATATTGATATACATCATTACACACTAATTACTATTATTCACTGTTGCTACTTCGCAAAAAGAAATGATCTACTAGCAAAGGAAAATGTAAATATTTTTCCTCACTATCAAAAACATGCTTCTTATGTTGTTTCACAAATCCCAAAAAAGGATACAAATAGGTTAGGTTAATGATCAGGAGCATTAGTACATTCAAAATATTTCATAGATTCTACCCCATCTGACGGAAAGTGGCCTTTCTAAGCCCATTAGTGTCTCCTTTCCAACTTAAGGTGGGGGGGGGGAGGTAGCAGAGATAATCTCAAGGCTGGCACAATTAGGACTTGAACCTGAATGAACAATGAACACCCCCTCAAGCAGCTGCTTGCCACAGAGCTGGGAACTGCAAATTAATAGCCTGGTGAACTATCAACTGATAGTGTGATTTAGCTATAGGTAATTAAGTAGTACAATATTCTTTCTTTAAATTACAGTCAATGATACACAATAAATGACACAACTGTTGATGAAATGTAAAACATTAGGAACTCTTCACAGTCAAAACTAAACAAAAAATGGTGTCCAGGAGTACAAACAGTAAGAACAACTGGTATGTAATCTTGGTTGCAAAATTTGTATTCCACCAGGATTCAAAACTAAATTTTCCATTGCTCACTCATTCTCAAAATTATAAGTTTCTCTTCCATGCAAATATTTTGTGAAAAAAATTATCCAGAAACAAAAATTAAGTGGTTTACTAATGTGCTAAAAATTTATACTTAACTAATCTAGCTACAATTTTATAACAAAATATACATATAATACAAAAGCAAACATGTTAATACAAAAATAAATATGCTTAGAACAAAATTTTATGAAAAAAGAATCATTAAATGTATTAGGCAAAATTTGACAGTACATAACTTTGTTTTAAAATAACCTACTCACAGGTATTCCTGCCAAAATTAGTAGATTCAATATGTGAAATTTTTCCAGGTGATATAGAACGTTGGAAATCTGAGTGCAAAGGTCTTTCCGAGGTTGAAAGGCATAAATCACCATTTGCTGTTCATGAAAAATCAAATATTACTAGTTAGCACATTGAATATAACATGGTAACAGACAGCTAATTTCATTTGGAATAAATGATACTGAAAAGGTTTCAAAACTTAAACAATTTCCATTAAATACAGGTCATGTTAGGGTAGAGTTAACACTGTATGTTATATTAGTCAGACAAAAGAAAACTGTTAAAATTAATGGGCATGGGATTGTTATCTGTGTAATGAACATTTGCCAATAAAGAAAAAAAAATATTTTTGATAGTACTACTTGAAAATTAAAATATTCAGTTGCAATTTTCTAAAACTTTTTATAAGCACATAAATGTAAACAATTATTTTGTTATATTGTGCTAAATCTTACTTTATTCAATTTAATCAAACAAAAGGGTGACCAGTTTGCTAGATATGTGATTGCATATTTTTCATTTAATTTTATGTGAGGAACATATATTTATATAAAAAAAATCACTTTTAGCCTCAAGTAAAAGAATTTAAAATTGAAAATTTTTTTGCATAATTCATATTTTACACAAAATCTTCATGCATACAACTTCAAATTGTGTTTCTATTTGTATATTGTTGCTTTCTTTTCCAATTATTGATCATTTTCGTGACAGACAACTAATTTGTCAGTAATTTTCATTGACAGGGGAACTAATTTGATTTGTTTAAAATGCTGCATCTATTACTTTGGCAATGTTATTTGTTCTCTTTTAAATTTGCTTTTAAGTTAATTCTATTAGCTTTATACATAAATTCAATATGCTTTGACTTATAAACATTTCACCTCTTTTTTTGTTGTTTCTTGGCATCTGCTGTTAAAACCCCCTACTATAGAAAGAATGAAAAAATATATGCTCCTATTTCAATATGGCAAGTATAATAGCTGCTATTAACCGATAAACAGTAGAATCATGCCTTATTCAAATTGTCATTTAAAGAAAATTGGTTTGTAGTTCAAGCATGTAATTTCTAGGAGCTCTGAGATATTTCAATTAAAGATATATCTCTTCAATCTTTTGATTGAAAAAAATATTTCAATCAAAATTAAATTGTGACATTTCAATGGAAACGTCACATTATGAATGATTTTACTATTGTTCTCTACTTCTGTGCTTGTGAACAATATCATTGGGAATAACCAGCTATGACCTTAATGATGTCAACAGCTTCCATCTCTTTTTGCTACTACAGGAATTTGAAGCAACTGCAGTAAACTTGTGATGATTGCATTACAAATTATTATGTTTTCACCTTTTAAGTCAAAAACAACACAAGACACTAAACAACTATATTATGAACTTTTTATTAATGTGAACCTACTAATATCTTTATATTTTCACCCTTACCCATAGCTTCTTGAAGATGTTCAAATTTAGCTCCATGTTGATACCTAGCTAATCGGAGCTTCACATGCTTCCCTGTGTTTCTCAAAATTTCCACTGCTTCACAGTTAGAATAGCCTTTTAAAGGATGACCATCAACCTAAACGTTCCAAAGTATTATTACATATATACTACTAATAATTCTATCATAAATAAACTAAAAACTTTACATGAAAATCACAGCTCTTACTTTTTAATTTGAATATATATATATACCATATATAATATAATAAATGCCAGGGCCTAAATATTAGCATGTGCTTGCAGCCAGATAACACCACACAATTTGTGAATTGTGTCCAGGTCTCAGACAGGAATGTCAGATGACCTGTAATCTGTGGGCTTGTCCACATAGCATCATTTTGCCTAATGTCTCCCACCAACCTTCAAATATCTCACGAAATTCATTTCTATTGAGTCTGTATTATCTCTTATGCTTTTTTTAAAATAATATTTAAAGCACAGTGGCAGGTATCACATTTAGTTTTTACACATAATCACTGTAATCCTACTTCAGCCCTAGTTAAGTGAAGTAAACTTTTAAAAATCACTATCAACCTCAATTTCATTACACGAGATAGGTGACAGTCAATTATATCACAATTGAATACACTTTAACTTATTCTTAAAATGGTAAGAGAGAAAAGATGTTAAAGTTTCACTGTTTACATATAAAAAAGTTACAGCAAAAGTTAACCAGTAGTGTACACCATGATTCTCCAATGTGAGTTATACATAGTTAATAACTTCATTTTATTTTTGTAAAGGTAGGGGATTTTGCTCATTGTCATGTGTCACTAAATCTTGTACTTTTTCTTTTCCAACGTTTTCAAAACAAACTTAATGAAATATTTTATATCTGTGAGATCAGCTGATTTAGAGGTAAATATATGTGGTTTTTGGCCTGTAAATGGTAGCTAGGCGTAAACTGGAAGGAGAGCCGTGTACCAATCCCTAGTGATGATGCACAGAACCGGCCAGGTCTAGCACCTAATGTCCGACCCCGCCTTCTCGTGGTGCAGGCCGTTAGTACCTTTCAAAAGAGGTATTCTCTTTTGGAAGGGAACGGAAGGGGAGGGCTGCCAGTTCAGTATGGCCTGCTGATCTGGTCATCTACGCCCACTTTTTTCTTTTTTTTCAACCCTGCTGAGGAGTGGTCAACTTCACAGGGTCCTGGTGCTGACCATTTATACCTACTAGACTTGTTCATGGATTTGAGCTTGATTATGGATCCTGGACTTGCTGCACTGGTGGGCCTCTGTTGAGGGAGAGTCTGCCGCTGTGTTTTCTGTTTGCTTCTGGGTTGCCAGCTCTAAGTGAACAGAGGCATGGGATACCTTATATCAGCTGGTGGATAATCCTAATCAGAGGCCATCGCAGGTACCTGAACCTTACTTAGCTAGTTGGGCATCGTCAAGCCTAAACTGGAGTAATGCGTCTCAGGCAGGCCATGTGGCTCTTGAAAAAGTCCACTTGAAAAGGTGGTGCCTGAAGTTCCTACCAGCATCGGTGACTTCAGCCTTTAGCGGAGGAGGAATGGGTCTTTGCCCCATGCCTGCGATCAGGGGGCTGTTTGATATTGTTGGCCCTACCAATCTCAATAAACCTAATTTCTTTAAAAATCCTACTAATCATTTTCTTTCTGCAGGAACGTGGAACGTGAGGACATTACATAGAGATTATTCTCTTGATGTCCTCATGCAGGAATTCCAGCACTATAACCTAGATATTCTAGGCTTGCAAGAGACCAGATGGACAGGTAAAGGTGAGATACTTAAAAATAACTTTAAATTTCTCTTTACAGGGAGGGAGGATGGAAAGCATCACCAAGGCGTGGGTCTGCTGCTCAGCAGACATGCTAGTGATGCTCTTCTAGGATATGAGTGCATTAATGAAAGGTTTCTTACAGCAAAATTTCAGACAAGCATTAAAAACTTGAATGTTATCTGCTGTTATGCCCCCACTGAGGATGCTGATGAGGATGAGAAGGATAGGTTTTACGGACAACTTCAGGACATTTTGAATTCTGTCAAGAAAGGAGATATTTCCCTTGTTCTTGGTGACTTCAATGCCAAAGTTGATACCGACTCTGACCTTTGGGGAGGAGTAATAGGTCCTTTTGGTATTGGTAGCTGCAATGGCAATGGGCAACGTCTCCTACAGGTAAGTAAACTCAATGGTTTCAGAATAACTAACACATATTACAAACACCGCGACATACATAAATACACATGGGTTTCACCTGATGGGCTGCATAGGAATATGATTGATTATATATTAATTAACAGCAAATGGGCTAGTTCTGTTAGAAATACCAGGGCATATAGGGGAGCTGAAATTGGATCTGACCATTACCTTGTTAAAAGTGTCTTGCAACTTAAACTTAAAAAGTGTTGTGCTAGAGTTAAAAAATTTACCTTTAATACTGAAGCTCTGAATGACCCAGTTATAGCTAAAGCTTACCATGATAGGTTACTTAGTCATTATGACGGTCATGGTTTGCTTAATACTGAAGTTGAGGAAGAATGGGGACATTTTAAACAGGCTTTTTGGAAACTAACAGTACTCTTTTAGGAAAAAAGGAGCAGAGGAGGCAGAATTATTTAACTGACAAGGCAATTGAGCTTATTTCAGAAAGAAGGAATTGCAGGAATGTCCTTAATCAGTACCCTACTAGTCCTAATAGAAAAGATTACAGAGAGCTTAATAAACGTGTAAAGGATCAGTTAGCTACTGATAAAAATCTTTGGCTTGATAGCTTGGCTGACAAAGCTGAGGAAGCAGTTAGGCAGCACAACAGCAGAGAGCTGTACCAGATAGTTAATGTTTTATGTGGTAGAAAACGGACAGGCATACAGGGATTGAAGGATAAACAAGGTAAGGTTATAGAAGGTGAGGATTCTCTCATGGCTAGGTGGGCTGAGCATTTCAGCGATGTTCTAAACAATGTGGTTAGTTCTACTCCCATTGTTTGTAATAATGATAGATGCATTGGCAGCTTTAATGTTGGCCCTATAACACAATCTGAAGTTAGTTTGGCTATCTCTAAACTGAAACTTCATAAATCCCCAGGGGTAGATGAAATTACTACAGAAATGCTCAGAGCTGGGAATGTTTTGGTTATCAGTTGGATGACTGAAATTTTGAATAATTTTATGATAAAGGCATGGTTCCTAAAGATTTTACCAGAGCTATTATTATCCCTATTTTCAAAAAAGGTGATCGCAGTTCTTGTGATAACTATAGGGGTATCAGCCTACTCTCTGTTCCAGGTAAAGTTCTTTCCATGATTGTGCTTAATAGAATTAAGAATCTGGTTGACAGGCAATTGCGTGATGAGCAATATGGATTCAGAAGTGGTAGGGGATGTGTAGATCAGATATTTTCACTTAGGCAGATTCTTGAGAAATGTTTAGAGTTTCAGAAACCTTTGGTTGCTAGCTTTGTTGATTTCAAAAAGGCTTTCGACTCTGTTGATCGTCATAATTTGTGGTTGATTGTGAGATCATATGGTATACCAGACAAGTTAGTTAACATAATGAAGGCTCTCTATAATAACACTGAGTCATGTGTGAGAGTTGGTAAGTCTTGTAGTAATTGGTTTAGCATTGCTTCTGGTGTTCGACAACGGTGCATTTTGTCTCCTTTTCTCTTTAGTTTGGTTGTTGATTATGTTATGCGAAATTCACTTCGAGAGAAAGATTTTGGCCTTAAATGGGCTGGAGATACGAAAATTTCTGATTTAGATTATGCTGATGATTTAGCCCTTTTGGCAAATGATGTTGATGAGATGAACTCTTTCATTCGAGCTGTTGATGAGACTGGTAGTAGAGTAGGTTTGGTTATAAACAGAGAGAAAACTAAAGTGATGAAAATTGGTCAGGTAGGTTGTGATTCAGTTAATCTGAATGGTTGCAGTCTTGAGCAGGTGTCACAGTTTAATTATCTTGGGAGCTATGTAACTGATACTGGTGATGTGCGGCATGAGATTAACAGACGAATAGGTATTGCTGCCGGGACTTTTAAGAATCTATGGAGATTGTGGAGAAATAGGCGTATACACCTAAAGACTAAAATTAGACTGTATAATAGTTTGGTTCTTTCTAGGGTTAGTTATGGTAGTGAAACTTGGACGCTGTGTAAACAAGATAACAGGAAACTAGATGCTTTTGATTCTAGATGCTTACGCAGTATCTTGGGTATTAGGTGGTTTAACTTTGTAACTAATGATGAGGTTAGGCAAAGGAGTCTGCAACCTCCTTTAAGCAGAATATTGTGCAGAGAGAGACTCCGCTGGTTTGGCCATGTTGCCTGTATGGATAATTATAGATTGGCGAATAGGGTTATGAACAGTGTGCCTAGAGGCTTCAGACGGAGGGGGAGACCTAGGATGCGGTGGGCAGACAATGTCAAACAGGACCTTGTTAGAATTGGTGTGCAGTGGCCGGATGCAGCAGATGTAGCTCAGGACAGATATGCTTGGAGAATTAAACTGCGTGGTCTGATTGGACCTCCGTAGCCCATGTCTGCTTGAGGATGATGATGATGATGATGATATGTGGTTTAAGTATAAATTCTGGGCCTTCGTATATTTGGTTTAAGTATATAGTGTAGGCCTAAGTATACCTATTTCATCCTGGACAAATATTTTAGAACTTAAGTTTTTACTTTGGTTATTAGCTTTGTTGATTTCAAAAAGGCTTTTCACTCTATTGATCATCATAATTTGTACTTGATTGTGAGATCGTATGGCATACCAGACAAGTTAGTCAACATAATGAAAGCTCTCTATAATAACACTGAGTCGTGTGTGAAAGTTGTTAAGGCTTGTAGCAATTGGTTTAGCATTACTTCTGGTGTTCAACAAGGATGTATTTTGTCTCCTTTTCTCTTTAGTTTAGTTATTGATTATGTTATGAAAAATTCACTTCAAGAGAAAGATTTTGGCCTTAAACGATCTGGAGAAACAAAAATTTCTTATTTAGATATGCTGATGATTTAGCCCTTTTGGCAAATGTTGATGAGATGAACTCTTTCATTTGAGCTGTTGATAAGACTGGTAGTAGAGTAGGTTTCGTCATAAACAAAGAGAAAACTAAAGTGATTAAAATTGGACAGGCAGGCTATGATTCAGTTAATCGAATGGTTGCAGTCTTGAGCAGGTGTCACAGTTTAATTATCTTGGGAGCTATGTAACAGATACTGGTGATGTGCGGCATGAGTTAACAGATGAATAGGGATTGCTGCCGGGATTTTTAAGAATCTATGGAGATTGAGGAGAAATAGGCATATACACCTAAAGATTAGAATTATACCATATAATGGTTTGGTTCTTTCTAGGATTAGTTATAGCAGTAAAACTTGGATGCTTTGTAAACAAGATAACAGGAAACTTGATGCTTTTGATTCTAGATGTTATGCAGCATCTTGAGCATTAAGTGGTTCAACTTTGCAAGTAATGATAAGATTAGGCAAAGGAGTTGGCAACCTCCTTTGAACAGCATATTGTGCAGAGAGACTCCATTGGTTTGGCCATGTTGCCCGTATGGATAATTATAAAAAATAAAATAAATACCCCCTCAAGCAGCTGCTTGCCACAGAGGTCTGACAGGAGCCTGTCAGTTTATATGCCACAGTAGAAGATCTGAGAGGATGGCAGGACCTCAGCAGAAAAACAACACGAACATCCATGCCTTACCCGGGGTATAGATTAGCGAATAAGGTTATGAACAGTGTGCCTAAAGGCCTCAGAAAGAGGGGCAGACCTAGGATGTGGTAGGCAGACAATGCCAAACAGTACCAATTTAGAATTGGTCTACAGTGGCCAGGCGAAGATGTAGCTCAGGACAGCTATGCTTGGAGAACTAAATTGTATGGTCTAGTTGGAACTCCATAGCCCATGGCTTGGAGAGAGAGAGAGGAGGAGGAATTTACAAAATGGTTTGGTCCTGTAAGCCAGGATTATTCATCTCTCTAAAATTTACATATGTGAGCTTTCATAAGTATCATGATCAAGATATTAGTATAACCAGTTTGTAACGGGCCTAAGAATTGAAATACTTTTAAAGTTTGGACCCTTTGTCTGATACAATAATTATTCAAGCTCCGGATAGCTAAATCAGGCACCAGGCAATAATTAACAAATTGGCAAAAATAAAGTTCAATTAGGGTTCGAATACCAGCGAGCATTACTTAACGAGTAAGAATTCAAAAATTAAATGATTGTCAAACTTCTAATTCAAATTCTAATCAAAACAATTAACGTTGCTCAAGAGAAAAAAATAGTAAAGATTCAAAAAAGATTTATATAACAAACAAATTTATTTCCAAAAATATTTCAAACACTCACCAAACTTCAATGAAGAAGATACATTATTTTGATCTCACTACAAACTGACAACTAACAAACAACTCTATCAACTCTTCTTCAACTACTTCTGACTCAAAAACTCAACTAACTCTCTGTGACTAACATGTCACGGTTTTAACAAGCATACAGGCTTAGCAACACATATCTGTTGCACCAGAAAAAGACATTTGCATAAAACGACGAGCACGCAAGCTATGACGCAAGAGTGGGCGTGTCCTTGTACACGCACTTTATCGGGTGACAATCGAAAGTTCAGAGTTTCACATGTGCAACTCCTATGCTCTTGAAAAAGAGCGCTGTGATGCCAAAAATGAAATTAAATCCCCAAAATGATAAATATAACGTAAATTAAGCAAAACTGGTTAAAGTAAAGTAAAAGTGAATGAGGGGGCATCACAAGTTGAGAATATTAAATAACTGTGAAAGGAAAAACTTTGTGCAATTTCAGATGATATATGCATACCTTTGTTTGAAAAATATGCTCTTTCTTATCTTGATCAGTATAATATTCATTTAACTGTTTGGATCTGGCAGTTGTAAAAATTAGTAGCTGACAATGTTTTATAAACAGTTGTAAAAATTTTAATACTACTGACAATTATTTACAAATTGTTTAGAAACATTTAAGTGAAAATGCCAACACTAAACTAGAAATAATAATCACTGTATGTTGCTTTGAACAATTCAGAATACTGTAGCAGTTTACCTCAACTACTTGGTCATGAACCCTGATTTGTCCACAGATATCTGCAACACTCCCTTTAGAAATGCTTTTCACAAAAATTCCTGATATGTCCTCTAGAATTTCAAGCAAAATATTTATTTCAGTAGAGTAAAATAAAACTCAATGTTAAAAAGGTATTATGCAATAATATTCATATAATTATGCAATTGTATTTTATCAATATAACTGTATATTTCTAGTCCCTATCATTTATCAAATATCTTCCAAACCTTCATTATTCTTCCTCAATATTCATTATTCTTCCTCAATAACCAAAATGCTTTTTTTTTCTATTATTATTCATTCTCTATAGTGCTGAATTTTATGCATGGAGCATGAATAATTTATCTATAAGCAGATAACCTAAACAAACATAAAATCCTCAAAATGAATACATTCTCAATAGTGTTAAATTCTATGCATGTAGTGGATAATTCATCTACAACCAAATAATTCAAACAAGTATAAAATCTTAAGAAATGAAATTTATTTATATTGATCACACATAACTCAATACAAATTCAGAGTTATAACATTTTCAAGCATAACTTTCTATAATCTTCAATAGTATGATTTATGGATTGGTGACTGCCATAATATAGTATTCATTTTCAAGTAAGCATACAAAGCAAATTATTTCTCAATACGGCCAAAAGTTCCTTTGGACAATTAAAGACAAAACAATATTCCTTGATGTATCAATTGATGATGACAAATAAGTTTGTTCATTGATTTACTCATCCATTCATAACTGACTGATAAGTGTTTCGTGTACAGCAAAATAACACGTTCCATTTAATGATGAGTAACAAAGTTATTAATCTGCAATCAGTGGATTCTTCCACTTCAGTCTTTAACCCATTCTGGGATAGAGGAATTAGAAAAGCCACATATTTCCCAAAACTATAAAGAATTCATATTCATAAGATTTTTTGATGCATTACCTTGCCTGATTTATTTCTTTTCATTTATTCAATTCACCTACTCTGATATTTCATGAGTAACACATCCAGTCAATATAAAAGTTAATAATAGCTGAAAAGTTGGTACTCTTCAGATATTTGGAAAACATAATGTATAATGTCTTTCTAGATTGAAATCAGATTCATTGGAAGTGAAATGCTGCATACCACTTATTGTACATTTGCACCTTTTCTTATTCTTCCTTTAAGCATGAGAGACTTTCATTAACTTAAAAGTTAGTTCAAAGGAGAGCAAAATTGAGCATACTGAATATACAGTATAATAAATTAGTGCAGTTAGTAATCATGACACTATTATTTAATTCCCTAATTATGATTAAAAATACACTGAGGTGCCAGTTTATTAGGTACCTACTCAGTAGTACATTGTGCCTCCTTTGGCCTTCGGAACAGCCCAAATTCATGCAGGCATGGAAGTTACAAGATGCTGGATGCATAGTGCAGGAATGTTGTACCATACAGAAATGATTGTGTTATGCAGTTGCTACAAATTGAATGTCAGCACAGTCTCGCTACAAACAGCCATTACCACCTCATCCAAAAGATGCTCAATAGGGTTTAGATCTGGGGAACTGGGCAGGACACTGAAGCAAGGAAAACTTATCGGCATGTTCCAGGAACCTTTCGATGATAATACATGACTTGAGAGAAGGTGCATTATCATGCTGAATGTGTCCATCTGAGTGAGGATAAACTGTAACCATGAAGGGATGAACTTGCTCAACAATGATGTTTAACCCTTCCCATATCCAGCTATTTTCTCACTCTGATCAGGCAAAAAAAATTTAACTTTAGAACTCTTTTGACAAATAACTAATGAAAGGAATTATGGTATGTTAATGCCAAATTAATCACCATTTAATTCTGAATTTTCTGAAAATAAAATATTTAACAAAAAAAGTTAATTAGTTTTATTTTAATAGGACTTTTTTCAGAGTCATTTAGTAAAAAAAATGCATCAGGAAACACATAAAAATTTATTTAAAAAAACTAATAGACAGATATGATTACAATACACATGAATAGAAAGTTTATTTATTTCTGAATAACACAAAAATAAATTTTTACTTGAAATAAGAAAATTACTCCCTTTTCAGAATTTTTTTCCTGGTACTATACTTTGAGAAAAGTCCAGGCTCTTAGCCAATTGTTCTGAGTCAGATAAACAAATCAACTTTAGAATTTTTTTTAAAAAATAACCAATCAACAGAAATAGGTCATGTTATATACTTAATTAAATGGAATATAATTACAAATTTAATGAAAATAAATAATTTAAACAAATTTGATTTTAATAATTTGATTTTATAATAATTTGATTGAATAATTTGATTTTAATAAGCCTTTTCCAACGTGATAGGTGAAAAAATAAATCAGATTATACAATTAAGGCTTCATTTTGGAAAACTTGATGAATAAAAATAATTAAATTACATATTAATCAAAAGGAAATTTCCTCCAGAATAATGTGATATTTATAACCTGAAACACAATTTTTATTTCCTTTAATGATTCTTTTCAATATTGTATATATTTTAAACACAGCCAGTGTTATACAAAGTGACTTGGACTTCTCACAATCACGAGATTTTCTGAACTGGTTATGAAATGGGGAAAAAATTTCTTGGCAGCTTTTTTAGTAAACATTATGAATTTTTTTAGGTGGGGGGGGGGGGGGGTGTTGAAGTTTGGTGATCTTGACTAAATGCAGAAAGGTTTGTGCACCAAAGCAAAAAAAACGTTATATCATCAGAGTTGCAAGCCAAGATACTGAGGTGGTGGTGTGTGGGGGGGGTTAAAATCATTCAATATAAACATAAAAACTCGTAATTTTTTTAATGAAATTTTTCTAGGGTGGGTGAAATGTTCACAGTAAGCTTAGGGGGGAGGGGAACCCATCCTGAAATTGCCCTACCATATGAGGATTGATTTCAGTGCCAATGAAGTCCACTTTGTATCCGTATCCAAGCCTCATTCATTTCAGGAGAAAGTTCAAAGTATTTTTTATTAAAAACGAAGAAATAATAAAAGAAAAATTACATATAAGCTAATCAATGTTAAATATAATATCCGCAACCACTTTTAACCCGGCCATCTGATGTAGCATAACTCAGAAAGATCGATAAATCAGCCAACCAAAAAATAGCTAACTTACAGAAATGAATTTGCTTCATATCTAAGACCTCATTTATTTTCAGAAAATGATGCCAGATCAAAGTTTTGGAAAAGTAATAAATAACAAAATAAAAATTAACAATAACAATGTGATGTTAAAATATCCACAGCAACAAATTGTAGGTCGACCATTCAACGAGGCATAACTATGAAAAATTAATACTTATCAATCGGCAAAAAAGATCAATAATTTATGAAAATTTACTGAAATGAAAACTAAGGTTTAAATATAAAAAGTAAATATTAATTTACAAAGGGTATCCAATATGCTGGACCAAAACTGTAAACAATCCATTATGGAGCCACTTATAACACACGGAACAGAGATAGAATGTGTAAGTCACTGCCTCTTGTGCAATGAGCCATAACGTAATTATGAATTAAGTGCAGTTGCACATATGAAGGATGTTTCCACTTCCAGTTTCAATTTTAAGGGCAGGAAAGATGCATAGAATACTGGGAAAAATGATAAAAATAATTCTGGGAATACTGAAATAAGTTTATGCAGAAAAGAGTTTAAATCAGAAAAAAATGGCAGTATTTACACTTTGTAATTACTTCGAAAATTGCCATTTTTAAAAATAGAAGTTTTTTGTTAATTTTTATGAATTTTTGAAAATTTAAGGAAAAAATATATTGATAATAGTTCTTGTTAACTTAATGTGAGCTTAAATCAAGTGATTGCTTCAATACAGAGTAACATTAACAAACAAATTGGCAATACCATATAGCGCTTCTAAAATATGCTAATCAGATGGCTTTATCAAATTATTTATATTGTAGTTTAATCAAATGGAAAAATAAAATATTATTTTTCAAGCTTGAATTATGTATTTTTAAAAGATATATGTAAGAAATTTTTCAAACAACAATTTTAAAAAAATCGAAATTTTATGTGTTATACAAAAAAAGTCTACAGATGTCTTTGACACAGGAAGGGTTAAATAGGCCATGGCATTAAGATGCCCACCGATGGGTATCAGGGGACCTAATGTGTGACAGGAAAACATTCCTCACATCATCACACCACCACCACCAGCCTATATTGTTGACAACAGACAAGATGGCTCCATGGTCTCATGCTGCTTATGGCAAATTCTGATTCTTCCATCAGCATGATGCAAAAGGAACCTTGATTCATCCAAAAAGGCTACCTTTTTCAGTCCTCAACAGTTCAGTGTTCATGCTCCTGTACCCACTGAAGATGAACTTTTGTGTTCATCACTGACAACATCAGCACTCAACATGGTCAGCGACTGTTGTAGCCCATTCACAACAAGGTATGATACATGGTGCATTCAGAGATAACCTTCTGCACACCAATGTTTAATTCTGCTACACAATTCTTGCCCATCTCCTTTGACCCCTCTGATCCACAATTGTTTTTATCCACAGGATCACTCATCACTGATAGTCTTTTGCTTTTCGCACCATTCCGGTAAACCCTTGAAATGGTTGAGCATGAAAAGCCCAGGAAGATGGCCATTTAGGAGATGCTAGAACCGGCATGCCTAGCACCAACTATTACGCAATGTTCAAAATTGCTCAGGTCACTCATTTTGCCCATTGTGATACTCAATCCAACTAATGTTTGAAGAGCTATTCCGCCTGATATATACTGCACATTATGGTCATGTGATGTATTACGTGTTGGAATGAATCGTTAATGTGACAAGGGATGGTGTATCTAATGAACTGGCATCTCGATGTGTATCATTCAAATGATTTTCTTTGAAAAATTATAAATGAAATTTAAAACTAATTACCTCTTTCACAGACATAGCCAGCAACTATGATTCCCAAACCTTGATGATCTTTGATTAAATTAATTTCAAAGCTTTCCATGTCCATTTTATCATTTTTCCCTCTAAATATAGGTTGGTCCTTTTGTAGTTTAGGACCAAGATCTGGTGGTGAGCACTGCAAAACCACAAAGAAAATATATTATTTAAATCAGAAAAATAACAGTCTCTGACAAATATGAAATGCTCATTTTGAAAGAGAATGAAATTCATTTTTTTTATCATCCTCTATACTGAAAATTCCAAATAATAGATGATTCAGAAAATGCAAAGAGTAACCATCTATCCAACCCAAAAAGAATTTTCTATTTATCTCTTAAAACAAAAGTTTAATTTTTCCTGCCACCCTGGTAGTAAGAGAGCAAATCACTGCTATCAATGTAAAACTCCTTACTACTACCTTCTAAAATCAACATTTCAAATCTCTAAAAGAACTATTTACAATATTCATTTTTTTTTGCATTTTCCAACTTTACAGCCTTCTAATGTAGAGATATTCTAGCTATTGAAAGATTTGGAAAATATGAATTGTAGTATTTCATTAGTATCAGTCCAACTCTACAATAATTTTTCATTATCTATTAAAAAGGGGGTTGAATGTCTACAAAAGACAGATGACAAAGTAAACACAATATCTCTTAAAAATGAGCTCAAAATGCAAATAAATTCTAATGAATTATATCTCAGATGTCTTAATGACATTGCTTTGGGAATGCATTTTAGTGCAGTTAATTAAGGCACAAGGCCCAGTTAAGCCACTAGCTCAAGTAGGTCTATACAGTCAGAGAACTCATTACAACTGAGATCAGATAGATACTATTCAAAATAATTTAATATCTACAATTTCACTGCATAAATAAAATATTTCAACTAATGACTTTGAAATTAGAAAAAAATATTAAAAATATAAATTAGATTGATAAAAACTCAGATAGACATAAGCTTAAGATTAATGAGTTACAGCCCAGTGATAGTAGGGTTACAACTAGCCTAAATTTTAACATTGTTTAGTTTCTTTTAAGTTAAGGTTACTTGTTTTATCAATTTTAATCTCAGACTTACTGCACTTTACATACTACCCTGTGCTATTAGTGGCACTCAACCACCTAAGTCAAAAAGTATCATCTAACATACTTAACTGTTGCATTCTTAACATCCAAATTAAGGAGGTGCATCTGGGGATAACAGCTGCCTAGAGTGATATTACTCCATTGTGTTTCTCCAACTTTTATAGAGGGGAGGGTTGGCTCAGTCAGTGGCATATGAATATGTAATCTGAAGTTCCAAGTTTGAGTCTCAACTGAACTAGTGTTGAGATTATCTCCACAAGCCACCCCCCACCCCACCCCCACACACACACATCCTGCCCTCAGTCAGAAATGGGGACACAGTTGCGCTTGAAAGGGCCACTATCCATCAGATGAGACATAAAGCAGTAACCTCCCGTATAGGAGAGCCATACCCTGTGTACATTAAAGAACATGCTGGATGGCCTTGAGGGGATGTTTCGAACTGTCTCCTGCTGTGCTGCCCAGCTGTCCAGTAGGTCCCCTTTTCTGGTTTTCTCAGAGTCTTTGGGTCCTTGTGACCTGGCCATTTAGCTAGTTATGTGCACAAAAGTGCTACTTAGAGGTAAAACAACTCAACAACAACACAATCTTCTAACTTTTACACTGATTGGAAATACTTATTTTCCCTGCAGATAGTACTAACCAACATCCACCTCGATGGACCTTTGTAACATTGACTCTATCACAATGGACAGATAAAAATTGATTGTGATTCATCCTTCAGCTAGTCAGGGTTTTCACCATTAGTGAAACAATGGACTATGATACTGCTCAAAGTATACACCGAAAACCCAAACATTATGACCATCATGCCTTTATGCAAATCAAAGCAACTGCAGGTAAACAATGACATGTGTAAAGGTCATGAAACAGTATAAATAACACCTGATACTGAGCTATGTTAATCAGTGTTATTCTTATTCTTCAGATGGGAAAGGCAGTGGACTTAAGAGAATTTGACAAAGGCCAAATTGTAATGGCCAGACAACTGAGTTGGAGCATTTCCGAGATGGCAAGTCTTGTTGGGTGCTCACAGTCAGCCGTGGTTAGTACCTTTAAAGTGGTCCAAGGAGGGAAAAACCACAAACTGAACCACGACTCATTGATGCTAGAGGTGAGCGAAGGCTATCCCATATGGTATGAGTCAATAGAAGGGATACTGTGATGCAACTTGCCCATAATTTGAATGCTGGTGATGGGAGTAATGTGTCACAACACACAGTACATCGAACCCTGCTGAAAATGGGGCTGTGTAGCCACAGGCCGCTCCAAGTGCCCATGCTAATTTGGTTCACTGTTGAAAGTGCCTACAAATGGGCATGCGAACATCAAAACTGGATCTTGAATGATTGGAAGGTCATCTGGTGTGATGAATCTCATTTCCTATTGCACCAGGTGGACGGCTGGGTACGTGCACATCATTTTACCTGGGGAAGTGTTGGCACCAGGATGCACCGTGGGTTGAAAATAAGCTGGTGGAGAAAGTGTAATGCTTTCGGCATTATTCTGCTGGGAAACCCTGGGTCCAGTCATTTATGTGCAGGAAATTATGACATCTACTACCTACCTAAACATCATAGCAGACCAGGTACATCCTTTCATGGCAACATATTCCCCCCTAGTAGTGCCTTCTTCAGCAGGATAATGCACCATGCTACACTGCCCAGATTATTCGAGAATGATTTGCAGAACATGAGAAAGAGTTCCAGGTATTGCCCTAGCCTCCAAATTCCCCACAAATCAATCCAGTTGAGCATCTGTGGTTTGTGTTGGAACAGCATATGTGATCTGAGCCAGTTCAATCGCAAAGTGGTACACCACATTGCAGTTGTCAACCACATAACAAGAGCTAAAGGATCTGCTGGTAACATGTTGGTACCAGATATCCCAAGACACCTTTAGAAATCTGTAGCATCCATTTCTCACCAGGTACGAGCTGTTTTGTTGGCACGTGGCAGACCAACATCATATTAGGCAGGTGATCATAATGTTTTGGCTCTTCAGTGTATATACACAGTCGTATCAGAATAATATGACCACCTACCATAGTATATGTATGATAGGTGGCCATATTATTTTGATACGACTGTATATATATACACATCATTCCGTGTATAATAATATTTGTACATATATACATACATAAGAATCCTCAAGCAGCCATAGGCTATGGGGGGTCCAACTATAATGTGCAATTCAGTTCTCCAAACATGTTTGTCCTGAGCTACAGCTTCTGCATCTGGCCACTGTAGACCATTTTTAACAAGGTCCTATTTGACATTGTCTGACCATACAAGCATAAAGCTTTTATAGTAGATTCATTCACTTCTCATTTGTAACAAGTTTTCAAACATTCTTGACAGAAATATTGGAGGTTTATTCACCCTTAAATAGTGACACCAATGGCATGGGATACAGCAACACTAACAGCTGGGAAGCTGACTAAACTTTTCATTCTTAAATCAAGTTTATTTTTGGTAGCTTGCCAGATTGCAAGTCTGGCAAACTATCAACTGACCCACCCTGCCTCTTATTCCAAACATTATACATACACATTAATATACTTAAGAATAGAAGGTAGGGTTGTTTTACCTATGAGTGGCACTTTTGTGAACACAACTGGCTAAAAGGTCAGTTGACAAGGACTTCATGGCCTCAGAGCTGGGTAGGAGAAGGGAAGCCCACTGGATAGATATTGCAACAAATGAGTCTCTTGTTAAGGCCATCCAGTTGTTTTAACTTGCAAAAGTTATGCACATGGAGTCACAGCTTAACAGCTTAATGTCGTATGAGAAAGAAGATGGCCTTTCTCACTGAGGAAGATGGGGCTAGTGGAGAAAATCTCAATGCAGAAAGAATGAGAACTCAACCTAGAAATAGCTGTTTATGAGCCTGTCATGCACCTGATTGAAACAACTTCTGTCTCCTTGACAGAAGAGTTTCTCTAGCATTGAAAAGTAGATCTAGTGGCAATAACCTAGAAGGAATTCTTAACTTATGTTGTGTTAATAATCAAAAACATCAAACCTTACTTTAACCATGTAAAAATAATCCAGGGCTAATTTGGTAAAGCAAAAAAACACAAATTACTTACAAGCAGATGAAAATTTACAATCTTTTGTAAACTAATACAAAAGAAACTCTCTTATAAAATAAGGGGGGAAAGGATATCTGTAAACACTGGTTAGGTGTTTGTTTTAAGCAAAGTGCATAAACTGGCATCCCACATGAATATATGCTTAAGGTCTCTGAACAACCAACTCATAGATTTGTGCACATAACATCTGGAATAGATAGAAATCCATTTAATAGAGAATTTTTCTCTTTATATTCAGTCTTAGATGTCTGTGGCCGAGTGGTTCACGCACTTTGCTATTGATCTACAGCACTGGGTTTGAGCCTCGGGTAAAGCATGGATGTATGTGTTGTTTTTCTGAAAAGATCTCACTAATCTCACAGACCTCCCTACTATGGCATATAAACTGATGGGCTCCTGTCAGACCTCTGTGGCAAGCAGCTGCTTGAGGGGTATTCAGTCTTTATCTTTCAGTCTTTATATTCTCTGCAATTTTATGAAATAATAGAAAATATTATTTTTATCTTGAATAGGTGTGTGTGTCAGCTGTCACCATTTAGCTGTTGGCTTGAAAATTTCAAACCTGACATATTCCAAGTATCAATCACAAATATTGCAACTATTGCATTAAACTTCATAGTGTTTTATCAACTTTATTGCATGATTCTATTTTATGTGGCCTATGTTGAGATTTATCCCTGCTAAACCATACCCTATTCTCAGTGAGAAAGGCTGCCATCCACTGGATGGGATGTTAAACTGTGGCATGTGTGCAGGAGAGCCATACCTATGCATACTGAAGAACATACTATGGCCTTGCCAGGAAACTTCCATCTGTTTCCTAAGTTGTCCAATGGATCTCTTTGTTCAACCTTCCCTGAGTCTTTGGAATTCTTATGACCTGGCCATTTAGCCCTTTGTGTGTAGAAAAATGCCACTCAGAAGTAAAACAACCCAAACTATTTTATATGGGGGAAATTTTTAAAATATTAATTTTTGTGCACACAATTAATTAATGTACATGGTAAGGTTATTGATCAAAGGAACTGTTTGGGAATGATTTAATTTCATGCAACTTTCTTTTTATTCTCAAAAACAAAACTATGTAGAACAAACTGGCAGCTTTTTTTTATCATTATAAAAACAATTCCTTTTGTATTACATCAGGGAAGATGCACTCTTGATCTCAACTTGGTTTTTAGATTATAATTAATCAGTTATAATTAAAACACTGATTAAACTTTATTCAACCTAAATTTTATTTTTTCTTCTTCTTACATCACTAGCCAACAATGCTCCTGCATACAAGGTCAGTATTAATAATTAGAATAGTATATTAATGGCTGGTAATTAATAAGTGAACCAACTAATAACATCAACAACGTGGATTACCATTATTATATCGCAAATAATAACATCAAGCTTATTTTTTGGGGGAAATGCTTCAAGGAATAATAAAACTCACCAATGTTACATGTTCTCCATCATATAAGTTCTCCTGCTGGAAAATCTGCTCAGAAAATCCATTCTGACCTTGCTGATACAAATTCAACTGCTGTTCCAATTCTTCTGGTTCACTTAGGATGCGGGTTGGCACTATTGGAGCACCACTTTGTATTATATTATCATCAGGTGAAGTAGGTTCAACTGGCCGAGCAACAATAAGGTGCACTTGGGATCCAGACTGGCGTAAAACCATGGCAACCTGTTCAGAACCCATTCCACGAAGATTAATATCACCAATCTGAATAATGTGATCACCTATTTGAAGCCTGCCATCCTTGAAACAAATGTTTAAAAAAAGAGTGGTATAAAGAAATGAAGTTACAAAATAAATTAATTTGCATTACCAGTTAAACTACAAGCTTAATATTAATTCTATATACAGATTTAATATTATTACATTAAGTTGTGAATTTTAATAATTGTGAAGATTCATCTATGTCTGCAGATTCTGATTATATAATGGACAATAATATCAGAGATAATTATTCTTATGGAGAATAATTAATGAACACTTGAAAAAAAATCATTCCTTATAACAATGATATAAATTTGTAGTTTGTAAGCCTGAGATGAACTATTCTGCAGAATAACATTTGTTGCAAAAGTGTCTCAGTAAGATCTCAAAGAATGAAATAGTTGACACTGTAGTTAATTTTACAAGCCTTTATTATTAAAGTGGGTGAATACTAACATGAACGATATTTATGAAACAAGACTTTGTGGATGAGGCTGGCAAAATGATGATAGAGAGAAAACAAAAATTTTGAAAATTGATTGGATTGGGTTGTTTTGCCTCTGAGCAGCACTTTTTTGCACACAATGGGCTAAATGGCCAGGTTACAAGGACCCCAAAGGCTAAGAGAAGGTAGGGGGAGGGGACCCACTGGAACAGCTGTTGGGAGACAGATGGTAGACTCCAATTACGGCCATCCAGGTTTCTTTAACATGCACAGTATGGCTCTTCCGCACAAGGGTCCACGGCTTTACGTTCCATCTGATGGATGGTGGCCTTTCCAAGCCTGGTGTCCCCTACTGACTATGGGCAGAGCAGAGAGTTTTATGGAAAATCTTCTCAGTTTGGAGATAAATCTCAATGCTGACCCAGCTGGGACTTGAACCTGGGAACTATAGATTACGAGCCCATGAAAAGTGGTCAGGCAAGGTTGTGGTTCAGTTATTTTGAATGGTTGCATCCTTGAGAAAGTGTGTCAATTTAATTATCTCAGGAGCTCTGTTAATAGAAACTGGTGATATGTGTTATGATAAAAAAACAGAAGGATAGGGCTTCCTGTCTGTCCTTCTTTATACAACAAATAAACAAATAAAAGGCTAAAATAAATCCCACAAAACTACTTAATCATGAATTGGAATGCCTTGGAGGTTCCTCTTCAGTACATATGTAAGTCAGCCAGCCTCCCTGCCTGCCTGCCTGCCTACCCTTAAGTAGCCATGGGCTATGAAGGTCCAACCAAACTGTGTAATTTAGTTCTTCAGACACATCTGTCCTGAGCTACAGCTACTGCATTTGGCCAGTGTATGTCAATTTCAATTTTAAAAGGGCCTATTTGATATTGTCTGAACACCACATCTTAGGTCTTCCTCTTTTTTCTGTGGCTGTTAAGTACTATTCATAACCTTATTCACAAATCTACAGTTATGCATACAAGCAAAATGGTTACACTAACATAGTCTCTCTTTACACAATATGCTGCTCAAAGGAGGCTGATGACTACTTTGCCTAACCACATCATTACTTACAAAGTCAAACCACCTAATGTCCAAGATACTGTGTAAACCTGTAAAATCAAAGGCATCAATTTTCCTGTTATCTTGCTTATAAAGGGTCCACATTTCACTACCATAACTAACTCTAGAGAGCATTAAACTATTACATGGCCTAATTTTAGTCTTAAATGTATATGCATATTTTTAAATACTCTCCATAGAATCTTAAAAGTCCCAACAGCAAGCCCTATCCTTCTGTATATCCCATGACATGCATCACCAGTATCTATTAACAGAGATCCCAAGATAATTAAATTGATATACCTGCTCAAGGGTGCAACCATTCAAAATAACTGAACCACAACCTGCCTGATCAATTTTCAAAACTTTAATTTTCTCTCTATCTATCATCATACTATCAGTCTCATCCACAGCACTAATGAAAGAGTTCATCTCATTAGCCAAATCATCATCATAATCAAAATCAGAAATTTTCAAATCTCTTGACCGTTTAAGACCAAAAATTTTCTCCTTGAAGTAGGGTAGCCAGAATGCCCCCCCCCCCCCCTTTAAAGAAAACAAGCTCTTTCCTTTTGTTCAGATCTTTTTTACACTTTTTTAAGCACAAAATATTCTGATTTTTTTTACTACTACAAAACTATTATTTTAAAAATATAACAACATAAATATCTTAGAAAAAGTTAAAAAATGTAAGAATTAAAATTAATGAATCTTAATAATTAAACAAAATACTCAAAGACTAAACTTCTACCCAAATCATCAAATTCATATGACATTTATTCCTGCTTGCTCACGTGATTGCTTCATATTAAACATCAAACTTCCAACAAAAAGCTGTAAAAGACACTACTTCTACAAAAATAAATTCTCATTGACAATGATCAAATTCATGTAATGCTAATTTCTTTAAACAAAAGTTCCCTGGCAAGTTTTTGCATTTTCAGCAAAAAAAAATGAAAAATGTTCCCTTTTTTATCGTAAAAAAAAGAATGTATCCCTATTTTCTGCCTTTACCATATTGCCACCTTACTTTGAAGTGAATTCCGCATAACATAATCAATAACCAAAATGCATGTTTGCTGGACCCCAGTAGCTATATTAAAACAATTGCTAAACTGGAAGGAGAGCTATGCACCAATCCCCTGTGATGATGCATAGAACCGGCCAGGCCTAGCACCTAATGTCTGACCCTGCCTTCTCGTGGTGCAGACCGTTAGTACCTTTCAAAAGAGATACTCTCTTGTGGAAGTGAACGGAAGGGGAGGGCTACCAGATTAGTGTGGCCTACTGATCTGGACAACTATGGCTACTTTTCTTTTTTTTTTCTACCCTGCTGAGGAGTGGTCAACCACACAGGGTCCTGGTGCTGACCATATAAACCCACTGGACTGGACAGATATATGGCTCTGAGCTTGATTATGGATCCTGATTTTGCTGCACTGGTGGGCTTCTGTGGAGGGAAAATCTTCCGCTGTGTTTTCTGTTTGTTTGTGGGTTGACAGCCCCAAGTGAATAGATTCACAGGATATGTTTATCAGCTGGTGGATAATCCTGAGCAGAGGTCATCGCAGCACCTGAACTCTTTGCTTCTATTGGCATCGTCAAATTCTACATTGGAGGAAGTCTTCCAGTGTAGATGGCTTCAGCCTTTAGTGGTGGGGGAACGGGTCTTTGCCCCATGTCTGCGATTAGTGGGCTGTTTGATATTGTCGGCATTCCCTCTCTCAATAAACATAGTTTCTTTAAACATCCTACTAACCATTTTCTCTCCATAGGTAGTTGCAATGTGAGGACTCTGCACAGAGCTTTTTCTCTTGATGTCCTCACACAAGAATTCCACCATTATAATTTAGATATTCTCGGCTTGCAAGAGACCAGATGGACAGATAAAGGTCAGATTCTTAAAAATAATCTTAAATTTCTCTTTTCAGGGAGGGACGACAACAAGCATCACCAAGGCGTGGGTCTGCTTCTCAGCAGACACGCTAGCGATGCTCTTCTAGGATATGAGTGCATTAATGAAAGGTTTCTTACAGCAAAATTTCAGACAAGCGTTAAAGACCTGAATGTTATCTGCTGTTATGCCCCCACTGAGGATGCCGATGAGGATGAGAAGGATAAGTTTTATGAACAACTTCAGGATATTTTGAATTCTGTCAAGAAAGGAGATATTACCCTTGTTCTTGGTGACTTCAATGCCAAAGTTGGTACTGACTCTGACCTTTGGGGAGGGGTGATTGGCCCTTTTGGTATTGGTAGCTGCAATGGCAATGGGCAACGTCTCCTACAGGTAAGTAAACTCAATGGTTTCAGAATAACTAACACATATTACAAACACCGCGACATACATAAGTACACATGGGTTTCACCTGATGGGCTGCATAGGAATATGATTGATTATATATTAATTAACAGCAAATGGGCTAGTTCTATTAGAAATACCAGGGCATATAGGGGAGCTGAAATTGGATCTGACCATTACCTAGTTAAAAGTGTCTTGCAACTTAAACTTAAAAAGTGTTGTGCTAGGGTTAAAAAATTTGCTTTTAATACTGAAGCTCTGAAAGACCCAGTTATAGCCAAAGCTTACCATGATAGGTTACTTAGTCATTATGACAGTCATGGTATGCTTACCACTGAAGTTGAGGAAGAATGGGATCATTTTAAACAGGCTTTTTTGGACACTAACAGTACTCTTTTAGGAAAAAAGGAGCAGAAGAGGCAGAATTATCTGAGTGATAAGGCACTTGAGCTTATTTCAGAAAGAAAGAACTGCAGGAATGTCCTTAATCAATACCCTACTAGTCCTAATAGAAAGCATTACAGAGAACTTAATAAACGTGTAAAAGATCAGTTAGCTGCTGATAAGAATCTTTGGCTTGATGGTTTGGCTGACAAAGCCGAGGAAGCAGTTAGACAGCACAACAGCAGAGAGCTGTACCAGATAGTTAATGTTTTGTGTGGTAGAAGACGGACAGGTATACAGGGATTGAAGGATAAATAAGGTAAGGTTATAGAAGGTGAGGATTCTGTCATGGCTAAGTGGGCTGAGCATTTCAGTGATGTACTAAACAATGCGGTTAGTTCTATTCCCATTGTTTGCAATGATGATAGATGCATTGGTGGCTTTAATGTTGGCCCTATAACACAATCCGAAGTTATTTTGGCTGTTTCTAAACTTAAGCTTCATAAATCCCCAGGGGTAGATGAAATTACTACAGAAATGCTTAGAGCTGGAAATGTTTCGGTTACCACTTGGATGACTGAAATTCTGAATCTCTTTTATGATAAAGGCATGGTTCCTAAGGATTTTACCAGAGCTATTGTTATCCCTATTTTCAAAAAGGTGATCGCAGTTCTTGTGATAACTATAGGGGTATTAGCCTACTCTCTGTTCCAGGTAAAGTTCTTTCCATGATTGTGCTTAATAGAATTAAGAATCTAGTTGACAGTCAATTGCGTGATGAGCAATGTGGATTCAGAAGTGGTAGGGGATGTGTGGATCAGATATTTTCACTTAGGCAGATTCTTGAGAAATGTTTAGAGTTTCAGAAACCTTTGGTTGCTAGCTTTGTTGATTTCAAAAAGGCTTTCGACTCTGTTGATCGTCATAATTTGTGGTTGATTGTGAAATCATATGGTATACCAGACAAGTTAGTTAACATAATGAAAGCTCTCTATAATAACACCGAGTCGTGTGTGAGAGTTGGTAAGGCTTGTAGCAATTGGTTTAGCATTACTTCTGGTGTTCGACAAGGGTGCATTTTGTCTCCTTTTCTCTTTAGTTTGGTTATTGATTATGTTATGCGAAATTCACTTCAAGGGAAAGATTTTGGCCTTAAATGGGCTGGAGATACGAAAATTTCTGATTTAGATTATGCTGATGATTTAGCCCTTTTGGCAAATGATGTTGATGAGATGAACTCTTTCATTCGAGCTGTTGATGAGACTGGTAGTAGAGTAGGTTTGGTTATAAACAGAGAGAAAACTAAAGTGATGAAAATTGGTCAGGCAGGTTGTGATTCAGTTAATCTGAATGGTTGCCGTCTTGAGCAGGTGTCACAGTTTAATTATCTTGGGAGCTAGTAACAGATAATGGTGATGTGCGGCATGAGATTAACCGACGAATAGGGATTGCTGCCGGGACTTTTAAGAATCTATGGAGAGTGTGGAGAAATAGGCGTATACACCTAAAGACTAAAATTAGACTGTATAATAGTTTGGTTCTTTCTAGGGTTAGTTATGGTAGTGAAACTTGGACACTTTGTAAACAAGATAACAGGAAACTAGATGCTTTTGATTCCAGATGCTTATGCAGTATCTTGGGCATTAGGTGGTTCAACTTTGTAACTAATGATGAGGTTAGGCAAAGGAGTTTGCAACCTCCTTTAAGCAGCATATTGTGCAGAGAGAGACTCCGTTGGTTTGGCCATGTTGCCCGTATGAATAATTATAGATTGGCGAATAGGGTTATGAACAGTGTGCCTAAAGGCCTCAGAAAGAAGGGGAGACCTAGGATGCGGTGGGCAGACAATGTCAAACAGGACCTTTTTAAAATTTGGTGTGCAGTGGCCAGATGCAGTAGATGTAGCTCAGGATAGACTTGCTTGGAGAACTAAATTGCACGATCTGGATGGACCTCCGTAGCCCATGGCTGCTTGATGATGATGATGATGATGATGATGATGATGATGATGATGATGATGATGATGATGATGATGATGATGATGATGATGATGATGATGATGATGATGATGATGATGATGATGATGATGATGATGATGATGATGATGATGATGATGATGATGATGATGATGACAAGCCTTACCAAATCTCACACATGACTCAGTGCTTTATAGAAAGCTTTCATTGGCTACTAGTCACAGAGAGAGATTTTTATTGCTAACTAGTCACATATACCACATGAGCTGATGATTTAATCACAAATTATGATGATCAACAGAGTCAAAAGCCTTTCTGAAATCTACAATGCTACACTGGTGTCCATGAGTTAAGCACAGTTGACAAAATGTATAAAATGGAAAATATGAGACAATAAAATGACATGGGTACTATAATGCAGATGGAATATAGAAGGAAGAAACAAATGTGCGATATAACTGATGTAAAATACAAAATAAACTGGAGCAATGTACTACAATTCAATAGAGTGGCAATTGGAGAAGTTACCTGGAGAAACATTGGCTCATGCACAAGAGTTCAGTTAAGTGTCTGATGACCTGACTGCAATAAAAATGTCACTTGGACGTTGCATGCTGTTGATGAGGGCAGAAGGTCCTGTGGCATTAAGTTGCATGCTGTTGACGCAGGCAAAGGTCCTGTGTACAAAAGCAGATTGGAGTTCCATATTTCTGGGAGGAGTTTGATGAGCTGAAATCTGTCTCCCTCATGACTTCAGAACACCTTTTGTTTTTTCAGGGAATTTTGGCAGCTCAATGATACACCGACAAATTCTGGTGCACCACTGTCTACCTTTCCTGTGGAGCTCTCCTATTGCCATTTTTAAACAAGATAATGCATGTCCTCAAATGGCACACATTATCCAACTGTGTCTATGGGATGTTAACACCCTACATTGGCCAACTATATCCCCAGATTTTTTCTCTAATAGAGTACTTATGGGATGTGTTGGGTTGACATCTCTGACAGTATCCACAGCCAACATACTCATTGGACACCCGATGTCTCCATTTGGAAGAACAATGGCAGAAAGTGCCTCAGGACACTATTAGGGACCTGTATGCATTGGTGCCTTGACATTGCTGCATGCATCACCATCAATGGGAGTCATACCCCATACTGAGAGCCCATATTGGGGCCCCTAAATACACCCTTAATATGCACGCAGGTGATTGTGTGATTAATCATCACATGCGTGTAAATCATCACGAGTGTATGACCTTGTAACATGCTCTACCACTCTACTCAGTTTCACCAAGATTTGAGGTTTATTTCTTTTATTATGTGATTGGCAACGTCATATAAGCGTTATTTTGATCAGAAAATATCTGGTTTTGATTTCAAACTTGGTGATCATGTTAGGCTTAGTGTGTATACAAATTGGATATTTCAGAAGTGTGTTTGCATTTTCTTTTTCTGATGAAATATAGTTTAAATAGTGATTGATACTTTATATGAATATTAACAGGAAAATCATATCATAATGGATTTTAACAGGAAAATCATGAGTTTTTTTCTAATCCACAATATTTTATCAACTCTGAAAGTGATTCAGATGAATTCTGACTTCTCAGATTCTGAATAGGGAAACCAATTTCAGCTACTTCTATAGAATTATTTTATTTATATTGCTTCTCAAATATATACTGCAACTAGAAAGAATTATTATTTGAAGCTTGAGCAAAAATTATTATTCATACGTGACTTAAAACTGTAGCTACTTTAGCAGACATCCAATTAGAATATTATAAAAAAAAAATTTAACGATAGAACTTTTTGGTACTATTTCTAATCAAATTGAAGTACTTTCATAACTAGCATTGAGAATTTGTCATTTCTAAGTTTTTGGCATTTTTGTAAAGTTAAACTTTTTTGCAGTAGTCAGTATATAATGCAAATTGATCTGGAAGGGTTGGATTTCAAATTTCAGAGGCATTAAAATAAGCTATATTTGCTTTGAAATATTTTTAATTAATTTATTCACAACTCATTATTCCCTTTTTAGTTATTGATTTTTCAGTATTATTTAAATAATCTTGTTTCAAAGCAAAATAAATTTTTGTAACACTGCTACCTCAGTCTTAAGAGTTTGGCGATTAGGAAAACAAATTGTCATTTTGCATCGTTTGTATAAACAACCAAATAATTTTGAAAAAAAAATTAAAAAATGAAAGTTTTAAGTAATGAGAGAAATATTTTGAATTATATATATTAAGGTAGTGAAATACTTTAAAAAGTACAGTTAAAACCTTCATAATGGATCATAATGGATTTTAACAGGAAAATCATGAGTTTTTTTCTAATCCACAATATTTTATCAACTCTGAAAGTGATTCAGATGAATTCTGACTTCTCAGATTCTGAATAGGGAAACCAATTTCAGCTACTTCTATAGAATTATTTTATTTATATTGCTTCTCAAATATATACTGCAACTAGAAAGAATTATTATTTGAAGCTTGAGCAAAAATTATTATTCATACGTGACTTAAAACTGTAGCTACTTTAGCAGACATCCAATTAGAATATTATAAAAAAAAAATTTAACGATAGAACTTTTTGGTACTATTTCTAATCAAATTGAAGTACTTTCATAACTAGCATTGAGAATTTGTCATTTCTAAGTTTTTGGCATTTTTGTAAAGTTAAACTTTTTTGCAGTAGTCAGTATATAATGCAAATTGATCTGGAAGGGTTGGATTTCAAATTTCAGAGGCATTAAAATAAGCTATATTTGCTTTGAAATATTTTTAATTAATTTATTCACAACTCATTATTCCCTTTTTAGTTATTGATTTTTCAGTATTATTTAAATAATCTTGTTTCAAAGCAAAATAAATTTTTGTAACACTGCTACCTCAGTCTTAAGAGTTTGGCGATTAGGAAAACAAATTGTCATTTTGCATCGTTTGTATAAACAACCAAATAATTTTGAAAAAAAAATTAAAAAATGAAAGTTTTAAGTAATGAGAGAAATATTTTGAATTATATATATTAAGGTAGTGAAATACTTTAAAAAGTACAGTTAAAACCTTCCATTTTTTTTTTAAATGCTTATAAAACTTTACTTACCTGTCTTTTTAAAAAGTTTCTATCCTTTGCTTAATCCCAATTTAATGTTCTTTCTTTTGATATATAGCATGACCTATTTCTGTTCATTTACTATTTCTTTTAAAAAAATTCTATAGTTAACTTCAGCACAGTTGGCAAAAAGCCTGGACTTTTCTTAAAGTATGGTATAGAGAAAAAAAAATCACAAAAAGGGAGTAATTTTCTTACTTCACACGAGTATTTTTTTTAGCATCTTTTACTGATTGCCTTTACAAAACTAGTTATCTTTTTTGTTAAATATTTTATTTTCAGAAAATCCAGAATTAAATGCTGATTAATTTGGCATACAACATGCCATAATTCCTTCCAGCAATTATTTCACAACAAAATTTCTACAGTTCTTTTTTTGCCTGAACACCATTGAAAAAAAGCCTGGCCACAGAATACAATTTGGTTTTTCAGACCTGCTACGGTAAAGGTTAAACATATTCACCTTTTTCACCATTCCAATATTGGATGTTTTTCAAAGTTTATTTTAATTACAATTTATTATATTATTCCTTTAATTTCCTCATTATACACTGAAAGCACAATTTATTATAAATACAACATCGATTCACAAGACTGCCTTACTATGCCACAATAATGCAGCCAGCCAAAACCCCTTGAGGGCTATAAATAGGTCAGATATCTACCTGCAACTGTTATGATGGGTGAACATGGCAACCTGAGTGAGTTCAATAGTGGGCAGATAATTGGTACTAGAAAGATGGGGTGCTCCCTATCTGCAATTGCAGAACATTTGGGATTTCTGCATGTGACCATCACATGTGTGTATCAGGACTACATCAAAACCAGCAAAACTGCAACTACTGGGAAAATTGTGCCCATGTTTGAGGTGACATCAACAGCCCAGTTATGATGAGTGCTGCCTCTCTTACATTGTAATGTCAGAACAGAGGGACACAGTGCATAACATCAGCATTCAACGATGTGATAAATTGTTTTGAATATACACTTAAAGGACAATTTATTTTACACACCCATTTTTGCAAAGACCCTTCTTTTGGTATGTAACATGATCTATATCCGTTGATTGATTATTGGCAAAAAAATTCTGAAGTTCTCTTTTATTTGACTGGCCAAAGTTGACAGAAAGTCTTAACATTTTTCAAAGCATATCACTGAGAAAAAATTACAGATCAGAATAAATTTCTTGAATAGTAAAAAAAATTATGATGTTCAGAAATAAGTAGACTTTTTATTCATATGCTTTATAATTATTTTTGCTACAATTTGTTTTTAAATAAATTTTTATTTGCAATGCCAAATGGTTTTTTTTAACTGCATGACTCTAAAAAAGCCTTATATTAGAATTAAACTTGTCATTGTTGTTAAATATTTTATATAAAATCCAGAGTTAAATGCTAATTAATTTGGTATATAACATCCTATAATGACTTTCATTAGCTATTTTGCACTGCCCACGGTCAGTAGGGGACACCGATGGGCTTGGAAAGGCCGCCGTCTGTCGGATGGGACGTTAAGCCATGGCCCCATGTGCGGGAGAGCCATACCCTGTGCACGTTAAAGAACACACTGGATGGCCTTGACAGGATGGCTACCATCTGTCTCCCAACAGCTGTTCCAGTAGGTCCCCTCCCCCAACCTTCTCTGAGCCTTCAGGGTCCATGTGACCTGGCCATTTAGCCCATGGTGTGCAAAAAAGTGCCGCTCAGAGGCAAATCAACCCAACCCATTAGTTATTTTCATAAAAAATTCTAAAGTTCACTTTTTTTAATAACTGAGTAGAGTCAAAAAAAAAAAAGCCTGGCCACCTGGTAGACAATTCAGTTTTTCAGGTCTGGCAAAGTAAGGGTTAACCCTTCCAGGGCTCAAATCGATTATACATGTTGACAGAATCCAAAATGAGAGGCCAGAGATAGCTATTTTTCATTTGATGAATATTTTATTAACAGAAAAATTATAGTAAGAAAATAGTTTGGCTTCTGGATGTAAACTAATTTTTCAGGCTATAATCTGGAAGGTTAAAACAATGTTCATAAAATTAAACTATTATACAATACCTTGTCTGCTGCACTTCCAGGTACTACTGTTTTTACAACCACACCAGTGCTACGTCCACCAGTTATTCCGAACCCCCATCCTGTTCCATCATTTGTCAAATCTATTGCTTCAATTTGCACCCATTCGGTGTTAAGCTAGGTAAACATAATGAATAAATATCAAAATTTGCAATTTATATTATTTTAATTGGAAGTATTAAAACAAAAAATACAAGAGTATAAATTTCAGATAACAGAAATATGATAACTGGTTTCAGATAACTGGTATTCAAGAAAATCAGAACATATTCATATTTGGGGGGTTCAGTGTAGCTTTATTGTAATAATAAATGATTAACAGCATGGAGGAAATTGTGGAGCTACACATACCAAGTTGTTTAATAATGACTATGTCCATCCTTGCTTGTATGATCTGCTTTACAGAACAAAGCATGGAGCCAAGAAATGTTTGATGCTGGATTGTGGAAGAGTTATCCAAGCACTATGCACAAGTGCCCAAAATTCATCTACATTTGCAGGGATATGCTGGTATTGCCACAACCTCTATTTCACCATATCCTATACATTTTCGATGGGTGACAAATCAGGGGCTCTAGCAGGGCCATGGAAGGATTACAAACATTATTTTGCCTCAGATATTCAATAGTGGCAGCTAATGCATATGGGGTCTTGCACTGTCCTGCTGAAATATGGCATGTGGGACAGTCTATAAGTATGGAAGAGCTATTTGGCTGTAAAATGTCTGGTTGTAACGAGCACTAGTAATGGTGGTATGGATCTGTATTAGGGCAGATTTGCTCTCATAACTGATCACACCTCACACCATAATCCAAGCATTGGTGCCTCATCCAAATACACTCCTCTTGGTGCCTCTCACCAACCCATCAGTAGATGAGGATTTTGCCATCAGATTTGGACAGACAGAAGTGGAACTCATCAGTAAAGACAACATTGTACCATTTGTCATGCCATTGCCATCACTCAATGCACCACTGTAGTCTGGCTGTTTTGTATTGGGGTGTCAGAGGCAGTCTTAGCAATGGTCAGGGGGCATGCAGTCTGATTTGAAATAAATGGCATTGAACTGTTATTGCCAATAATGGAACATGTGTTACTGACCTCCTCTGTTGGGCCAAGGTCATAGACTGGGCAGAGTGATCTATTATAGCCAGCCTCCAAAGATGATGATCTTCCCACAGGGTTGTCTGTGGATGAGGTCTAGAACCTTCATGATGTGTTTGTTGCCATCTTCGAGGCATTCTCTGAATATTCGATACACACTACATTCCACAGGAACAGCAATTTCTCATTACGAAAGATTGCGTTCTCTCATGCCCTCTGTCAAACTTTGTTTGCCTGATGATATGGGCTTTGCACTGATATGGGTAACATACCTTAACATCTGCACAAGAACTGATAAGCTGAACAGGGCTACCCGCCTCTTTAAATACCTGTGGGAAGTGTCCAGTCACACACTTTCCAGAATGTTTTAACTAGCCTGTAGCCAACATGACTGCACTAGTGACCTTGAAACTCTAATCACTTCTTCAGTAAATAGGTATTAAACATTAGTCTGGCCCCATACAAGTCACAGACCCTACTCTATTCTTTCTCAGTATTCTGATTTTTATGAACAGCAATGTATCTATAAGTTAAAAAAATTAGCAATATCATCATACAGAGAAATAGTACACAAAGGTTTATGGGTTACACTAAGCTGGGAACTACTACTTAAAAATCTTGATTTTAAAAATGTCAAGTATTAACATTCTTAACATTTTTAAAATCAAGATTGTGATATAGGAAGAAAAGAAAGATCAGGTTCCACTACCTTGTCTTTTAGACAAGGTAGTGGAACCTGACTTTGCTTCTTCTTCCTATATCTATTAGTTGCAAACCTGTCAAACTACTAAGTTTATGGACAAACTATGGGCTTTCATTTTATTTCTGTGCTTCTGATATTACTATATCAAAATTTGCATCAAAAATCAAATACCTATATGTAACAGTATTCCTGTTGTGAAAATGAAAGAGATTCTATAATTACTTAATTGTACAGTTTTATTACCTTTCAGTATTCAGTAGACAACATATTTCATTTTTTGATACAATGACAGGCCTGAAGCCACTGATTTCAGTGCTCATTCTTATTAAATCAAAGCATCAAAACTTATTGCCTGTGGGTGCTAGAAAGTATAATAATGAATAGTGAATGCATTTTCGTAAAGAAAAGGTTCACCATTTTCTAATTTTAGTGACCTCTAACAGTGGAAATTCAAACTAATGGAAGATTTGAAAAATGTGAAGTAATATTTTATTAATACCTATCCAACCCAGAATCGTTCATTATCTCTTAAAATTAAAAAGCCACCTTCCATCCCAGACTCCACCATCCATCCCAGAGGGAGAATTCAAGTCATTGCTGTTTATGAAAGAACTTTGATTATCACACTCTATGATCTAAATTTCCAGCATGAACTGTTTACAATAATCATTTAAAGTTTTGCTCTTTTCCAAATTTAGTAATTCTAGCATTGAAAATTTAAATTACTGTAAGATTCAGAAAATGTGAATAGACTGGGCAGAGTGATCTGTTATAGCCAGCCTCCGAAGATGGCAAAATTCCCACAGGGTTGTCTGTAGATGAGGTCCAGAATCTTCATGATGTGTATGTTGCCAACTTCAAAGCATTCTCTGGATATTCGATGCACACCAGATACACTACATTCCACAGGAGCACCAATTTCTCAATATGAAAGATTGCCTTCTCTCATGTCCTCTGTCAAACTTGTTCACCTGAAAATATGGATCTCACACGAAAAGAGTTGACTTCAATTTAATGAAAGGACAGGCAAGCAAACGAAAGTGGAAACATAAGCTAAAGGAATTAGCTAAAAATAAAATTCTTACAAATGCATCTGTCCCTAGTGCAGAAAACTTTTATTGTAAAACAGAATGCCCAGTTTAAACTTTTGCATTATATATACATAGGTCATTGAAAAATTTGTAGCAAAACTGCAGAGAAGCATAGCTTGCTAAGATGCTAATTTGTTCTCTGTGACACTATTGTAGGAAACAGCTTGTAAGGTGAGCAACAAATTTTCCTCTGTCAGTTTCTGCATGTTCATTTTTATTGCAGAAATGGTGTTAAACATTAGGTGTTACATGAAACCACTTCAAGAGTGACAAAGTGAAAACAGTGGGTTGTTATTTTCAATTAGCTAAAACTGAAACACCAGCAGATACATGTCCATAGCAAGGTAAATAAATTACTTTTTTTTTAATAAAAAATGACTAGTTCAACTTTTAATTAATTTCTTTATTATATATATACAAAATAAGTTACCCTTCAAGAAGCTGCTTTCCATAGAAGTCTGAGGGAATCTGTCACTATAATATGCCATAGAGGTCTGTGAAGAAGGCAAAATCTCAGCAAAAATATACCAGGAGAGAAACACGTATGCTTCTGTTTGACAATGAAATTGCATCTGCTCTGTAGAATGATGTTGTTTAATGTAATCATTATGCACAGTTCTTTTTTATTCAACCAGCTGTTCTTAACACATTTTTAAATATGCAACTGGATTTTTAATTTGCTCTCCAGCCACAAGGCTTTGTGTTCAGGATGCAATGGCACTGCCTCCCTGAAATCTGCTTGAATTCACCAATTCTGGAGAGAGAGAGAAGCATCCTACCCATAAATTTAGACTTAGCCAAAATCCCTTGCATCAGGGCTGGAATATTTTTCAAAAAATTTGTCTCAAAATTAATGTGACAAAACCCAATCTTGCATACATTGAAATGAAGTCTTAAGCAAGGCCTAATCATACAACTTGTCTGTCATTGCTTAATCCTTCCAGTATCAAGGACATTTGTATACTTTCACAGAATTCGAAATTAGAGGCCAAGGACATATATATCTGTTTTTAGTACAACAAAAAAATCATTTTTTGAAAATTAAAATTACATTTTAAAAATTTTTACACATATAAAAATATATAATTAAGGCTTGATAAATAACATTTTCTTTTAATGCATATTTTATTAAACTACAATATAAATACACTGCACAACATTGAAATTGTCCCACCCAGAAGGAGTGAGGGAAAAAGAGTGAAATGTAGTAAACACATAGAAATACATATTGGCATACCATGATTTAATTTGCAGCCACTTACAATGGTTAAAAGATGAGATAATGCAGCACAATGTGATTGCCTCAGTAGGTGGTTGCACCGGCGTGAATGGCGATACAGGCAGCAATACGGCGTGGCCACAGGGTCTCCAGACAATGTTTGCAACATGTTAAAGTATTGCCATGGCAAGCACGATCTCCAGATTTATGACACAATGTGAATGTGTATGCAGGCATTGTCATGCTGGAAAATAGGCTGCTGCATGCCTCCCATGAACGGTAACAAAACAGGCTGCAGAACTGCGCTAACGTATTTGTTCCATCAGTGTTCCCATGATGCAGACAAGAGGTGACCTGCTGTCATATTCCATACCTTTATGCCTGGCTGATGGGCAATGTGCCAGTTGCAAACAAAAGCTGGATCCGTCCTCTTGCCAGGTTGTCACCATACATGGACCCATCAATTGTCAGCACCCAGACAGAAATGGGATTCATCACTAAACACAACAGTGTTCCATTTGTGACCCCAGTTCGCATGACTTCAGCACCAAGCCAGACGAGTGCTGCAATGGTTTGCAGTCAATGACAGTCAATGTAACAGTTGCCTAGAGCACAGGTGTGCTTCATGCAACCTTTGGTTTACCGTTCGGGTCGTTATGGGACAAACGATCCATGACAAATGATCATGTCAAACAATGCACCTATCAAGCCATGCTGATGTCCATTGGATGGCACCACTCCCTCTGCGACGCACGCTAGAAACTTCATTTCGCCACTGTTGCCAATAGCGCCCAATATTTCGTGCATCCCGGTGAACATGGGCAGCAATATGACAAGTAGTCCATCCAGCTTCACACAGGCCAATAAATTCTTCCTCTCTCAAAAGCATTCAAATGGCGATGAACCAGCCTACGGCATGCACCAGGCATTTTCGGCCTTCGCCAAACAATTTCCAAATGGAACCACACGTCATTCGCTCCAGATTATCATCATTTGCATATCTCAACTGCACACACCCATCCTCCTATTTGCATGTTTGTACGACATGCCCTTCTGGGTGGGGCACTTTATATGTCGAGCAGTGTAATTTGATAAAGCCACTAATTGCCAAATTTTAGAAATGCTATACAGTATTGCCAATTTGTTTGTTAATGTTACTCTGTATTGACACAATCACCTGATTTAAGCTCACAAGTTTGATTTGAACTATTATCAATATATTTTTCCTTAAATTTTCAAAAACCTCATAAAATTTAACAAAAAACTGCTATTTTTAAAAATGGATGATTCTGGAAGTAATTATGAAATATGTACTAGTTTTTCAGTATACCATTGTAAAAAGTGTTATTAAAATTAATATGTTACTACAATATTCATATTTTTTACTTCGATAAAATTCAGAATTAAATTCTCTTTAATTTGGTATATATATATAACATGCTGGCCAGGTCTAGCACCTAATGTCCAACCCTGCTTTCTCATGGTGCAGGCCATTAGTACCTTTCAAAAGAGAGATTCTCTTTTGGAAGGGAACGGAAGGGGAGGGCTGCCAGTTCAGTTTGGCCTACTGATCTGGTCATCTATGGCCACTTTTTTCTTTTTTTTTTTCAACCCTGCTGAGGAGGGGTCAATTTCACAGGGTTCTGGTGCTAACCATTTATACCCACTAGACTGGACTAGGTTTATGGATTTGAGCTTGATTATGGATCCTGGACTTGCTGCACTGGTGGGCCTCTGTTCGGGGAGAATCTGCACTGTGTTTTCTCTTTGCTTGTGGGTTGCCAACCCTAAGTGAACAGAAGCACGGGATACCTTATATCAGCTGGTGGATAATCCTGACAAAAGGCCATCGCAGGTACCTGAACCTTCACTTAGCTAGTTGGACATCGTCAATCCTAAACTGGAGTAATGTGTCTCAGGCAGGCCATATGGCTCTTGAAAAGGTCCACTTGAAAAGATGGTGCTTGAAGTTCGCACCAGCATCGGTGACTTCAGTCTTTAGTGGAGGAGGAACAGGTCGTTTTCCCATACTTGTGATCAGAGGGCTGTTTGATATTGTTGGCTTTACCTCTCTCAATAAACCTACTTCCTTTAAAAATACTGCTAATCATTTTCTCTCTGCAGGTACGTAGAACATAATAATGTTACATAGAGATTATTCTCTTGATGTCCTCATGCACAAATTCCAGCATTATAACCTAGATATTCTAGGCTTGCAATAGACCAGATGGACAGGTAAAGGTCAGATATTTAAAACTAACTTTAAATTTCTGTTTTCAGGCAGGGATGATGAAAAACATCTCCAAGATGTAGGTTTGCTTCTCAGCAGACATGCCAGTGATGCTCTTCCAGGATATGACTGCATTAATGAAATATTTCTTACAGCAAAATTTAAAACAAAAATTAAAGACTTGAATGTCATCTGTTGTTATGCCCCCACAGAGGACTCGGATGAGAACGAGAAGGATAAGTTTCACAGCCAGCTTCAGAATATTTTGAATTCTGTGAAAAAGGAGATATTTCTCTTGTGCTAGGTGACTTCAATCCTAAAGTTGGTACTGACTCTGATCTTTGGTCAGGAGTTTTAGGTCCCTTTGGCATTGGCTGTTCCAATGGCAATGGGGAACATTTCCAACAGGTAAGTCAACTTAATGGATTCCGAATAACTAACACATACTACAAACACCAGGACATTTATAAATATACATGGGTTTCACCTGATGGGTTGCACAGGAATATGATAGATTATATTTAATTAACAGCAAATTTTCAGTTAGGAATACCAGATACAGGGGAGCCAAAATTGGGTCTGACCATTATCTGGTCAAAAGTGTCTTGCAGCTGAAGCTTAAGAAATGTTGTGCTAAGGTTAAGAAAATTACCTTCAACACCTTTTGTGACCTTTTTCAGAACTTTGAAGGTCTGAAAGATCCAGATATAGCCAAAGCATACCATGGTAGGCTACTTGGACATTATAACAATTGTGATTTGCTTATTGCTGAAGTTGAGAAAGAATAATATCAGTTTAAACAGGCTTTTCTTGAAACCAACAGTACTCTTTTGGGTAAAAGGGAACAGAGAAAACAAAATTATTTGAGTCATAAGGCTATAGAACTTATTTCTGAAAGAAGGAAGTGCAGGATTAATAATAGGAATCAACACCCTACTAGTCCTAACAGAAGGCATTACGAGCTTAATAAATGTGTTAAGGATCAGTTAACGGATAAGAATCTTTGGTTTAATAGCTTGGCTGACAAAGCAGAGGAAGCAGTAAGATAGCACAAAAGGTGGAGGTTGTACCAGATTGTTAATGTTTTATGCGGGAAGAAACAGGCAGGTACACAGGGATTGAGGAATAAGCATGGCAAGGTGGTTGAAAGTGAGGATTCTGTGATGGCTATGTGGGCTGAGTATTTCAGAGATGTTCTAAATAATGTGATTATTTCTACTCCAATTGTCATAATGAGGATAGATGCATTACTGGCTTTAATGACGGCCTATATCACATTTAGAAGTCACTTTGGCTATCTCTAAATTAAAACTGCATAAATCCCCAGGGGCAGATGAAATCACCACTGAAATACTCAGAGCTGGGAACATCTGTGTTGTCACATGGCTGACTGAAATTTTGAATATTTTTTATGATAAAGGTATTGTTCCTAAGGATTTTACTAGAGCTATCATTGTCAAATTTTTTAAAAAAGGTGATAGCATTTCTTCTGATAATTATAGGGGAATTAGTTTGCTCTCTATTCCAGGTAAAGTTTTTTGCATGATTATTCTTAATAGAATTAAGAATATGGTTGATAAACAACTGTGTGATGAACAGTGTGGATTCAGGAGTGGTAAGGGATATATTGATCAAATATTTTCACTTAGGCAGATTCTTGAGAAACGTTTAGAGTTTCTGAAACCTGTGGTTACTAGCTTTATAGATTTCAAAAAGGCTTTTGACTCTGTTAATCGACATAATTTGTGGTTGATAATTAGATCACATGGAATACCTGATAAGTTAGTGTAATGAAAGCTCTTTATAATAACACTGAGTCATGTGTGAGAGTTGGTATGTCTTGCAGCAATTAGTTTAGCATTCCTAGTGGAGTTAGATAAGAATGCATTTTGTCTCCTTTTCTCTTTAGTTTGGTTATTGATTATGTTATGCAAAATTCTTTGCAAGGGAAAGAATTTAGCCTTAAATGGTCTAGAGATTTCGAAATTTCTGATTTAGATTATGTAGATGATTTGGCCTTGTTGGCTAATGTTGTTGATGAGATGAATTCGTTCATTAGGGCTGTTGATGAGACTGGTAATAGAGTAGGTTTGGTGATAAACAGAGAAAAAACTAAAGTGATGAATATTGATTGGTCAGGCAGATAGTGCTTCAGTTGCTTTGAAACGCTGCACTCTTGAGCAAGTGTCTCAGTTTAATTATCTTGGGAGCTATGTAAGCTGCTGATGTGCGGCGTGAGCTAAATAGAATAGGAATTGCCTCCGACTTTTAGAAATCTACGGAGAGTGTGGAAAAATAGGCATTACACCTGAAGACTAAAATTAGGATGTATAATAGTTTGGTTCTTTCTAAGGTTAGTTATGGTAGTGAAACACGGACCCTTTGTAAGCAAGATAACAATAAACTTGATGCCTTTGATTCTAGATGCTTACGCAGTATTTTGGGCATTGGATGGTTTGACTTTGTAAGTAATGATGAGGTTAGAAGGAGTCATCACCCTCCTTTGAGCAGCATATTGTGCAGAGAGAGATTGCATTGGTTTGCCCATGTTGCCCATATGCATAGCTGCAGATTAGCAAATAGAATTATGGACAGTGTGCTTAAGGGTTTCAGAAAAAGGGGGAGAACCAGGATGCGATGGGCAATGTCAAACAAGACATTGCTAGAATTGGCTTAGAGTGGCCAAATGCAACAGCTGTAGCTCAGAAGAGACACATCTGAAGAGGAAAATTACAGTCTGGTTGGACCTCCATAACCCGTGGCTGCATGAGGATTGATTGATTGATTGATTGATTGATTGATTGATTGAGTGTGTGCGTGCGTGCGTGCGTGCGTGCGTATGTATGTATGTATGTATGACCTGTTTCTGTTGATTAGTTATTTATTAAAAATATTTTAAATTGACTTGTTTATTGGACTCTGCAACAAGCCTGCACTTTTCTCAAAGTATAGTACAGAGAAAAAATTTACATAACATAAGAAATGTTTACTTTAAACAAGAATTTTTTTTTTTTTTTATTCAGAAATAAATAGCCTTTTTATTCATGTGCATTATAATCATTTTTGTCTTTTAGTGTTTTTTAAATAAATTTTTATTTGTGTTGCCAAATGCATTTTTTTACTACATGACTCTAACAAAATACTATTAAAATAAAACAAGTCATCTTTTTTTGTCAAATATTTATTTTCAGAAAATCAAGAATTAAATGCTGATTAATTTGGCATATAACATGCCATAATTCCTTTTAGTTATTTGTCAAAAAAGTTTCAGACTAACCATTTGGCTTACACAGATGTTTGATCAGTAGTAGTCATTTCTTCAAATATCCTCCTCTCAGGCAATAGATGGCATGAGGGTCAAATACCATTCCATAGATGAAAAATAAGCCATCACAGAGAATTTACAGGGATTGTTTTTATGAATCAGTTGCATTTCAAAAATCAGTAAAACCTTCAATAACTGCCAGCAAGACTACAGCTGCATAGTGAGCCCATTTTACAAGCCCACTCCCAAAAATGGAATCCTTCTTAAGACTGTATAGTGTGTAAACAAGAAAAAAAATGAGAATCAGTAGAAATGTAAGTTCTATGTTGCCTTCACTATCCTGAGTGTTTCAAGATGTTCCACACCAAAAAATTTTATATCCACATGAAACTCTTTATCACTTTAACATATTACAAGTAAAAATTCAATAGTTTTTATTGAACAAAACTGAACATTAATTTTAAAAAAGGTAAAATTTCAAATGGCATATTAATTTAAAAAAAGTAAAATTGCAAATTGTAAATAAAAAAAAGGGTAAAATTGCATATTATACATATTAAATGGAATTCTCCTCCATTAAATATTAATTGTGGGCATATTTAGTGCAAAAATATTCATAAGCTAATGGCTTATTTGTTAGCAGCTGCTTGAAAGGGTATTTATTTGTATAAATACCCTTTCAAGCAGCTGCTTGCCACAGAAGTCTGACAGAAGCCAGTAAGTTTATATGCTATAGTACAAGGTCTGTGAGGATGGTGGGACTATACTAAGCTATAACTACAACTCATAAAGATATCATCAAATTTTTACATTGTGGTATGTTAACTGAAAACTTTTATTTCTCACAATTAAATGTTCAAACAATGGGATAAGAAAAAAGTCAGTTTATCAGATGGCAGGTTATATTTTTTTTACATTCTTAATTACTTTAAAATGCATAAACTTACAACCATATCTACGCAGCAAACTAATACATCCAGAACAGAAGCTCTGACAGGTTCCACCTGAATGAACATAGAGACAGCCAAAAAATCATGAAGGGTGCCACAGGTTTTCTATAAAAAATAAAAATATCTATAAAATATGTGCACAACTCAAAAGCTGTTCACTGGAAAAATTTACAAAAATCATAAAATGCAACCATATTGTTTTATTGGTATATTTTTTTCACTTATGAAGTGTGCACAAACTTTTAGCCATAATTTATCACCAATTATTAACTGACAATCAAGATACTAATTATGTTTCAGGTTTACCATACATTCATTCCAGGGGTTTTACAAATATTTTTGTTAAGGATTTTTACAGAACAAAATTTCTATATAATTATAACTATGTTTTATTTCAATATATTACCTATATACATTTAAAAGTTGCAATTTCTCATTACACATTTTTTCTCTGCATATATTTGTGAAAGTCTTTTTTTTTTTATTTTAATAAATTTAACCCTTAAATTGTTGGAAGACACTATAGTTCCCAGAGCCAAATGCAGTCAGTGCCATTTTTATTTCGAACTATAGTTCCCAAGATAATACAGTAAGCCCTTTACTTAAGAGACCTCAATTTAGCACACTTTGGATTTAATGGACAAAATAATTTCAGCCAGAGCTGACTTCTGCGGAAACAATGGACAAAGTCTGTTATTTGTGAATCACGTTGAACAATATTTGGTCCTTCAATATCACGTATTTCCAGTCCATAACATTGCAGTACAGCAGTATCTTTGCTCTTTCTGTGCATAAGCATCATCTCACATCTGCAGTAATTTAATTGAATGAGTGTCTTTCTGTGTGTAAAGCACCATCTGGCATCCACATAATTTGAGTATTACAATTGTTAAGTGTTTGGGATATTTTATAATAAAACGTAAAAAATTTGAATCAATCATGGCTTCAAAGGTAGGCATAACATAAAAATAGTGCAAATAGCATAAAACTAGAAGAACACATATCACCTCTGGTGCACATGAGAATCTCATTTTCAAAAACAATGAAGTTTTTCCTTTATCTACTATTTCATTCCTTAAATGTTTTAATTTGAGCTAGCGGATGATGGGGAAAATGCAAATAGTATTTTATTAGTTATTATACAACATAAAAGTATTCATCTTTTAATTCTTAAACCTACAAAGTTCCATTTACCATGCCTCTTTCTGAAAAATGGGTAGATTATTGCTGTCAGTGGAATATTGCTTAAAAACTACCTCTAATTTTTCGAATTTCTATTCTATATATATCATTTGCAAAACTCGATAACAGCTCTGCTGTTTTATATTTCATCATCATCATCATCCTTAAGCAGCCATGGGCTACAGAGGTCCAACCAGACTGTGCAATTTAGTTCTCCAATCAAGTCTGTCCTGAGCTACATCTACTGCATCTGGCCATTGCACACCAATTCTAATAAGGTCCTATTTGACATTGTCTGCCCACCGCATCCTAGGTCTTCCCCTCTTTCTGAGGCCTTTAGGCCACTGTTCGTAACCCTATTCGCCAATCTATAATTATTCATACGGGCAACATGGCCAAACCAACGGAGTCTCTCTCTGCACAATATGCTGCTTAAAGGAGGTTGCAGACTCCTTTGCCTAACCTCATCATTACTTACAAAGTTGAACCACCTAATGCCCAAGATACTGTGTAAGCATCTGGAATCAAAAGCATCTAGTTTCCTGTTATCTTGTTTACAAAGTGTCCTAGTTTTACTACCATAACTAACCCTAGAAATAACCAAACTATTATAGTCTAATTTTAGTCTTTAGGTGTATATGCTTATTTCTCCACACTCTCCACAAATTCTTAAAAGTTCCGGCAGCAATCCCTATTCGTCGGTTAATCTCATGCCGCACATCACCAGCATTTCTTACGTAGCTCCCAAGATAATTAATTAAACTGTGACACCTGCTCAAGACTGCAACCATTCAGATTAACTGAATCACAACCTGCCTGACCAATTTTCATCACTTTAGTTTTCTCTCTGTTTATAACCAAACCTACTCTACTACCAGTCTCATCAACAGCTTGAATGAAAGAGTTCATCTCATCAACATCATTTGCAAAAAGGGCTAAATCATCAGCATAATCTAAATCAGAAATTTTCGTATCTCCAGCCCATTTCAGGCCAAAATCTTTCCCTTGAAATGAATTTTGCATAACATAATCAATAACCAAGCTAAAGAGAAAAGGAGACAAATTGCACCCTTGTCGAACACCAGAAGCAATGCTAAACCAATTGCTACAAGCCTTACCAACTCACACACATGACTCAGTGTTATTATAGAGAGCTATCATTATGTTAACTAACTTGTCTGGTATACCATATGATCTCACAATCAACCACAAATTATGACAATCAACAGAGTCTAAAGCCTTTTTGAAATCAACAAAGCTAGCAACCAAAGGTTTCTGAAACTCTAAACATTTCTCAAGAATTTGCCTGAGTGAAAATATCTGATCTACACATCCCCTACCACTTCTGAATTCACACTGCTCATCATGCATTTGCCTGTCAACCAGATTCTTAATTCTATTAAGCACAATCATGCAAAGAATTTTCCCTGGAATAGAGAGTAGGCTGATACCCCTATAGTTATCACAAGAACTGCAATTACCTTTTTTGAAAATAAGGATAATAATAGCTCTGTTAAAATCTTTAGGAACCATGCCTTTATCATAAAAGGTATTTAAAATTTCAGTCATCCAAGTGGTAACTGAAACATTCCCAGCTCTAAGCATTTCTATAGTAATTTCATCTACCCCTGGGGATTTATTAAGTTTAAGTTTAGAAACAGCCAAAATAACTTCAGATTGTGTTATAGGGCCAACATTAAAGCCATCAATGCATCTATCATCATTGCAAACAATAGGAGTAGAACTAACCACATTGTTTAGAACATCACTGAAATGCTCAGCCCACCTAGCCATGACAGAATCCTCACCTTCTATAACCTTACCTTGTTTATCCTTCAATCCCTGTTTACCTGTCCGTTTTCTACCACACAAAACATTAACTATCTGGTACAGCTCTCTGCTGTTGTGCTGTCTAACTGCTTCCTCGGCTTTGTCAGCCAAACCATCAAGCCAAAGATTCTTATCAGCAGCTAACTGATCTTTTACACATTTATTAAGCTCTCTGTAATGCTTTCTATTAGTACTAGTAGGGTATTGATTAAGGACATTCCTGCAGTTCTTTCTTTCTGAAATAAGCTCAAGTGCCTTATCACTCAGATAATTCTGTCTCTTCTGCTCCTTTTTTCCTAAAAGAGTACTGTTAGTGTCCAAAAAAGCCTGTTTAAAATGATCCCATTCTTCCTCAACTTCAGTGGTAAGCATACCATGACTGTCATAATGACTAAGTAACCTATCATGGTAAGCTTTGGCTATAACTGGGTCTTTCAGAGCTTCAGTATTAAAAGTAAAATTTTTAACCCGAGCACAACACTTTTTAAGTTTAAGTTGCAACACACTTTTATCAAGGTAATGGTCAGATCCAATTTCAGCTGCCTTATATGACCTGGTATTCCTAACAGAACTAGCCCATTTGCTGTTAATTAATATATAATCAATCATATTCTTATGCAGCACATCAGGTGAAACACATGTGTACTGATGTATATCGCAGTGTTTGTAATAAGTGTTAGTTATTATGAATCCAATGAGTTTACTTACCTGTAGGAGACATTGCCCATTGCCATTGCAGCTACCAATACCAAAAGGGCCTATTAGTCCTCCCCAAAGGTCAGAGTCAGTACCAACTTTGGCATTGAAGTCACCTAGAACAAGGGTAATATCTCCTTTCTTGACAGAATTAAAAATATCCTGAAGTTGTCCATAAAACCTATCCTTCTCATCCTCATCGGCATCCTCAGTTGGGGCATAATAGCAGATAACATTCAAGTCTTTAATGCTTGTCTGAAATTCTGCTGTAAGAAACATTTTCATTAATGCACTCATATCCTAGAAGAGTATCACTGGCGTGTCTGCTGAGAAACAGACCCACGCCTTGGTGATGCTTATTGTCGTCCCTCCCTGAAAAGAGAATTTTAAGATTATTTTTAAGAATCTGACCTTTATCTGTCCATCTGGTCTCTTGCAAGCCGAGAATATCTAAATTATAATGGTGGAATTCTTGTGTGAGGACATCAAGAGAAAAATCCCTGTGCAAAGTCCTCACATTCCAACTACCTACGGAGAGAAAATGGTTAATGGGATGTTTAAAGAAACTATGTTTATTGAGAGAGGGAATGCTGACAATATCAAACAGCCCCCTAATCGCAGACATGGGGCAAAGACCCATTCCCCCACCACTAAAGGCTGAAGCCATCTACACTGGAAGACTTCCTCCAATGTAGAATTTGACGATGCCAATAGAAGCAAAAAGTTCAGGTGCCTGCGATGACCTCTGCTCAGGATTATCCACCTCCTGATAAACATCCTGTGAATCTATTCACTTGGGGCTGTCAACCCACAAACAAACAGAAAACATAGCAGAAGATTTTCCCTCCACAGAAGCCCACCAGTGCAGCAAAATCAGGATCCATAATCTAGCTCAGAGCCATATATCTGTCCAGTCCAGTGGGTTTATATGGTCAGCACCAGGACCCTGTGTGGTTGACCACTCCTCAGCAGGGTAGAAAAAAAAGAAAAGTAGCCATAGTTGTCCAGATCAGTAGGCCACACTGATCTGGCAGCCCTCCCCTTCTGTTCACTTCCATAAGAGAGTATCTCTTTTGAAAGGTACTAACGGTTTGCACCACGAGAAGGTGGGGTCGGACATTAGGTGCTAGGCCTGGCCGGTTCTATGCATCATCACAGGGGATTGGTGCATAGCTCTCCTTCCAGTGACTACCTAGCTACCATTTACAGACCTTTCATATTTAGTGGTCTGTAAAGACATTCACATTCCACCACCAAAATTTTACATTTCTATCATTTAATACATTGGTGCAATATTCGTTTGAAATTTTGGTATTTTCAATCTTTTTCACCGTTAGAGGGCACAATTATAGTATTCGAAAGATTCCGAAAGTGTGAAACAATTTTATTCAATTCCTATCTAACCCTAAAAAAGATTTTATCATTTATTTCTAAAATACAAACAATTATCTGTTAAAACAAAAAATTGTGTGTGTGTGTGTCCCCCCCCCCCCAACCCAGCTGCATGAGCTCAATTCATTGTTGTCAATGAAACATCATGGCATTCACATTCCACTACAACATGCAGCAACCATAGATTGGCAATACAACATGCAGCAACCATAGACTGGGAGCACACCACACTATTAGCAAGTGTATCCATTTAATAAGGAACCATATTCACAAAGCTATTGAAACAATGACCTCACTCATCACCTGTAGCTGAGACACTGGAACTCTTCATGACATGTGGAAAGACACTCTTAACAGACCTAATGTCACTACTTACCAAACAGCTTCAGAGTTTTCTTCAAAAAATTTTAACATGCAAATAGTTTCAAAGATAAACTTAAAATTTTCATTGCTCAATGACAGAGAACTTTAAGTTATTTTAATTCATTTTTTAATAGAACCCAAAAATATCAAATCAAATTTTTTAAGAAGTTACTTGATTTATATATTTAATTAGTGACAAAATATATTAAATAATCCCAAAGTCTGTACAATCATATCAGGGGAACTAATGTAAGCTTTATAATAATAAGTCCTGTAATAATAAGCTCCTCAAATATCATAAAGAATCCTTGATTATCAAAGCAAAAAAAAAAGTTTTAAAACCAAAAATCTACTAAAATATTAATTAAATATGATGCATATGGTCTATAGTTGGAGGATGATATAATTTCCACTACTAATAAAAATTGATTTTTTTCTGTTGATAGCTTCGAAAACATTACAAGTTTGCTTGAACAAAGAAAACACTGATAGTTCTGAAAATAAAACCAATCAATATCCAATTACAGAACTAAGTCAAAATGAAAACAACTATGATGCCAGCTAATGCTACTCCAGTACAAGTGCTTTCAGGTAATCAACAGATGCCCCAAAGATTACATTTGTAGTTTAGCATCTAGAATCAATGGGTAGAAAAATCACATAACATTTTAAATGGTATATTTACATTTTTATTAAAACATTTAGAATTTTCTAAGTCATTAAAATCAGAAAAGTGAAAACAGTAAATGAAGCTTGGACACACAATGGGCTGTTATTCAAGGTGTCAGAAGATATTCATGATTTTCATCTTTTGAATTCTAAAGACCAAAAAAGATTGCATAGTGGTAAAAAAATATTATGAACAGAAATTGGCATTCTTTTAAATTTCTTTACTTAAATCTAAAAATACACATTTAAAACCTTAACTTTTTTTTCTCTGTTAATTCCACTAGAAAAAAAAAGTTACTCTAACTAATCAGGAATATTAATCTTTTTGTCCTTGTATCAATCAACCAAGACACATGCATCACCATAAGCTGGCCTATGCTTGTGTCCTACTGTTCTGTAATTAGAGTATCAGTGACTTTCAGAACTGTATGACCTTTAATTAAAAAACTTACAATCTTTCAAAACTTTTAACAAAAAAATCAATTTTTGCCAAATGCTGTAGCTCAGGACAGATGTTTGAAGGACTATATTACATAGTCATCTAGTTGGACCTCCCTAGCCCATTGTGTACAATATTGACATATATGTGTAGGTATTCAATGCTTTTCTTTTTGAAATTCAAAACGATATATCTCATTCACTATTTCAGAATACAATTTAAATCAAAGTAAAAGATTTTTTACTCATTGTTTTTAAACAAATAGTATTAAAATTAACATTATTTCCAGTTTCAGTTAAATATTTCATTGCTATTTGGGATTAAATGTTCTTCCATTTCATATGTATCATGACATACTTCTTTTTATTAACTACTTTCTGATAAGTTTGCATTCATTTTTGATGTTTTATGTTTTTCCTATTCAAACCACTTCAAAATTAATTCAGTCACTATGCAGAATTTATTATTAGAAATGAAGCTCTATAAGAGTTAAAGAACTGTTAACTATATTCAGATGTCTTCAATAGAAAGAATACTCTTTAGCTGGATAATTAATTATAATTTATATGATGGGGGGTCATTACATGAAGCAGTTCCTTTTCATTTTCAACACTGTAGCAGTGCATGACACACAAACTGCATTAGTCAATGCAGCGAACCTTTGGTGGTTGCTCACAACTTAGCAAACTGCAATATGAAATAGAAAGTCAAATATGAAGACTGTAACACCCATTTTTAAGGGAATATGGAACAAAGTTAAAGATTAAAAAAATTAAATTTGATTTTCAGCAATACTGAAAAGTTGTGGTGAGCTTCTCTAAAAGCAATGGTAGCTCTAAAATGTTATCTCGAATGTTTATTAAAATAAAAATAATTGTTATATTAATCACTTACTGAAATACAAATTTTTAACCTGACAGTAGTTGCATTATGATCTTTTTCCTTAAAACGTGTATTTTTGGACTGCCACAAATTAATTATTCCGCATTTATATGTATCTATTTGTCTGGCTGGTTTTCAGTGTTTTCACTCATAAAAATATAAAAAGATTTTGCTATTTCAACACATTTTACAGCAGTGGTGTGAAAAAATAACATGCAGGGAAAGGGCTATAGCATGAATCAATGTCAGTCATTTTTCACCATACTTTGCTATACTTTTATCCATTGCATCCTATTTTTGCATATGAATATTCAAAAGTTTTTTGTTACATTATAAAAAAGCCTCCACAACTAAATCCCATCAGAAATTACAAACCTAAAAAACACAAATATCATTCCGAATTGTAAAAGAAACAACAAAATAATCTTGTAGGGACCATACTAATTTCAACATTACAAGAGCAAAACCAAATAATTATGGTAATATACATCAATATCCCCCACCCCCCAAAAAAAATATCAAATTAAAGAACGCCAAAGCTGAAGCACAACATGAAAATTATAAATCCCACTGTCGCACTTTCCTGTTTAACACATAAACAATAAACATATTTCACTAAAAAAATCGTCTGCAATTTGCTGTTACCTAAAAGCCTAAATTTACACTCTGATGCTACACATTAAAAAAATCTAAATCGCATGAAAAACAAATTTTTCACCATTTATCCCCTAAAAACTTACCTTTAGACATAAATCTAAAACCATGCCACATAAAACAATCCAGTTAATGGTGGAAACACAAGATCGAGCTGATATATTTAACACTTTTCGCTTACGTAGTGGTTAGCACACTTGGCTACTGATCTAAGGGACATGGGTTCGAGCCCTGGGTAAGGAATGGATGTGTGTCATTTTTCTGCTGAGGTCCTGCCATCCTCTGACCTTCTATGGCATATAAACTGACAGGCTCCTGTCAGACCTCTGTGGCAAGCAGCTGCTTGAGGGGGGGTATTTATATTTTTACTTTATACATCTTACATACGTTCCGCTAAGCCACAAGTGAAAACTAGAGGCGCCATCTAGTGATCTGAGTAATTTAAACTGCAGAAATACCGACTTTTCGTTATATGATGCAAATGATTCGACGTACTAAAGTGTTAGAGCAGCTGGAAAGTAATTTTTGGATAGGCAACAGATGCGCTTTCCTCATAACAATTACTTTACCAATCTCTTACAACTTTTACATTATTTTCTATTAGATCATTATTTTTTACATAAAAACTGCTTAGAAACCTAAATATAAATTAAACATATTCAAATTTATCTTACCTTTACAAGCTTTCGATAGAAAGCGGCCTTAAAATTTTAGTTTCTATAATAAATTTTAAAGTTTCATTATACTTCAAAAATAAAATTATACCCTTCAGTTTATTTTCCACTTTAAAAATTTAATAAACCGTTTCTAACTACCTGAAGTTTTTAATATATTTGCTTGTTCGGGAAAACGCAATATTTTCCCATGTTTTGATATCCAAAAATCTGTGCGGTTACAGTTTAATGCGTAACATACAGTTTCCGCCAAACGGTTAGCTTTCGGCCACTAGTATTTTATTGCTAGTGCCAAAATATTTGCTATTATATTGTGCTTGAATATAGCAATATGTCTGATAGTTCGCGCTTCTTCTGAAACAAATAGAAACCACTTTGAAAGGAAAATGAATTTACTTATTAATTTCATTAATGATAGTCCAAGAAATGCCAAACAGCTAATTTTTATATCTTGATTTAAAAAAAGAAAAGAAATAATGCTTTTTATCTCATTCAAGTCCCTTTCAGATTTGTAAAGAAAAGATGAGAATTCATTTCATTATCATCATCAGCATCATCCTCAAGCAGCCATGGGCTACGGAGGTCCAACCAGACCTGCAATTTAGATTTCCAAACAAGTCAGTCTTGAGCTACATCTGCTGCATCAAGTCACTGCACACCAATTCTAATAAGGTCCTGTTTGACATTGTCTGCCCACCGCATCCGTGGTCTCTCTCTCTCTCTCTTTCAGAGGCCTTTAGGCACACTGTTCATAACCCTGTTCTCCAATCTATAATTATCCATACGGGCAACATGGCCAAACCAGCGGAGTCTCTCTCTGCACAATATGCTGCTTAAAGGAGGTTGCAGACTCCTTTGCCTAACCTCATCATTAGTTACAAAGTTAAACCACCTAATACCCAAGATACTGCTTAAGCATCTAGAATCAAAAGCATCTAGTTTCCTGTTATCTTGTATACAAGTGTCCAAGTTTCACTACCATAACTAACCCTAGAAAGAACCAAACTATTATACAGTCTAATTTTAGTCTTTAGGTGTATACGCCTATTTCTCCACAATCTCCATAGATTCTTAAAAGTCCCGGCAGCAATCCCTATTCGTCTGTTAATCTCATGCCGCACATCACCAACATTTTTTATGTAGCTCCCAAGATAATTAATTAAACTGTGACACCTGCTCAAGACTGCAACCATTCAGATTAACTGAATCACAACCTGCATGACCAATTTTCATCACTTTAGTTTATGCTCTACGCAATATTACTTCGAAAGTTACGAGAGTGGGAATGATGTGAGGAAATATGAAATGGGCAATTAGAAGTTTAGCTCTCTTTGTGATAGCCGGTATTGTACAATAACATTTCATGTAATCAATAATTCAAAATTAGGAAAGGGAGTGCTAGAATTAGAGATCGCTGGCATAATAAAGTTAAGCTCACAGATTTGTTACATCAATCACCAAGACTAACTCAAGGTATGTCTGCGCTCTGACGTGAAGTCCTTTTCGGGGCTCCATTTCAGGCATTCTATAAGTGCCGCATTGTCCAATGTAATGTTGTGCCAGCCATGTCAATGACAAAAAAAATATGACAGAAAGCTTTAATTGGAGCTTTGGTTTTTGTTCAAAAATTTTGTGGCTAGCAATTTTATGCATGAATATAGTTTGCATAAATTACATTCATGAAATGTATCATATGAGAAAAAAAAATGCATCAAACATAAAACTTAGTAGAACCTTATAAATGAAACAGAATATTACATTATAAAACATTAAATACTTAATTTAATGTTACAAATATCAATTTTAGTAATCGTGTTATAACTGTTAGACCACTGTAGGTTAATGTTGTACTGTTAGGCCATCAACTTATCTCACATTCAAATTTTCCTGTACCCAAAATTCAAATCTATAAAAATTTGGCAACGTCTCGTTACTCGTCAGCGACTCGTGTCGGTATAAAATGCGGCAAATATTTTCTTTTTGTGGGTTTTGTTGACGGTTGTTACACTTCATATTATTTAATTTTATACTAGAAATACGTAGAAGAAAGTTAGGCACTCAGAGGGCATTAGATTGATAAAAATCGTAGCTGAGGCACTCGTCTACAGTATACACAGCCGTTCAGAACAACCCGGAATTGATTTGAACTAACCCTTAAATGAATGATAATTTTCGTCTCTTCGGTGAATCATTCAGTTCCAATGTTGATAAATTTCGCATAATTTGTTTGCTACAAACAATTTTAGAATATATTTTATCCGGAAAGTAAAAAAGATAACTTTTTGTACCTTAAATTTTGTGTAACTGGTTTTTTGTTAACAAATGCAATGGATGGAGACGTGGGCTCTCTGAAGGTTGGACTTAATGTCAATATCCAGCGCACAGATGGTAAGTTATTATAACGCAAAGTAAATAAGAGCTTACTATATATTTTGTGTGTGTGGTGGAAAGTATACAGCATTAAAGAAAAAACTAAATAGATAATTGTAATCTTGGTCATATATTGCAAATTATAGTAGAATTGGGTAAACTACATATACTATGGGTTTTCAAATTCCTGTGATTAACGTTGCTTATATCGAAAAATTATACAATCTGATCATAATCATTTAGCAATTATTATTTGATCATATTAAAAATTAAAATTCTTCCCGTTTTGTTGATGTTAACATATAAAAACAAAAAATAGAAAAAAATGATAATTTAAAGTAAAATTTGATTAATGTAGCAAAATATCCAAATTTAAAAATATATAGCATTCATGTACATTTATGCTCTTGTGTGTACCATTGAACAATATTGAGTAGATGATAATAAAAATAATTCTGATGTAGTACTAATGAGGCTTAATAGTTTTTTGTGACTTTTGTTAATCATTGATTTTCAACAGTTGAAAATAAATAATAATAAATAAATACCCCCTCAAGCAACTGCTTGCCACAGAGGTCTGACAGGAGCCTGTCATTTTATATGCCATAGTAGAATAAATACTCCATAAAAATTTACCCTTTAAGATTTTAAATTATGCATATTTAAAATCGTACGAGTAGTTTTTTTTTTTTGCACTGTCCCTCAATACATTTTAGTTGCATTTTTGACATTATGCATATGTTCTTTTTACTCTTGTTTTTAGTTTGTGGTATTGATGTATAAAACATCACTGCACAATAATTGGGTAAAAATTAACCATGAAATTTTGGTGATTACTGTATTTATATTTATAGTAAATTATGCACAATATCAAGCAATCACGTGTAAACACTGTAGTGGTGTAGTCTTAACTATATATAGAAAAACTACCTTGAGCTGGATGAAATACAAACCCATAGCCTCCCTAACAGAATTTTAGAACTAGACAGCCATTTTTTGATGGCACTCCAAACTGGAACTACAAAAATAATTTTCCAGTATCTAATTTTTTTTTTTTTTTCGTTATTTCCCTTGTAGCTAAATGATCCAGCTGCAGAGAAATTTATTCACAACTGATGAGATAAGCATTTTGTGTATGCTATTTTATGATTAAGTTTGTTATTGTACCTGTAGCATTTTATAAACTCTACCTACACTAAGAGTTTATTTAACTCTATATACATAAAGATTGCAGTTTAATGCAATCTTTATTGTGTTTAGTAGTAGACACAAGATGCATTGACTTACTTGAAGACAATAACTTGTCTTATGAACTGTACTCTCTCACAATAGTTTACATTTTACCACAAGTGAAGTAATCAGCTTCAGCAACATTTGATTATACATTGACAGAGCTGATGATTAGCTGGATCATACCATATTAAATCAACCAAAATTTTCCAAAAGGTTCACCACCCATCACAGATTTTAATTATCTTTTAATGTTAGTACACATAAGATGTCTAATTATCTGAAATATTTTGAATGAAAAAAAATTTTTAAGGAGTTATAATCATTTAACCTAAGGAAACTGTGATTGTGACTAAAGGTTTTTCTTTTTTTTCTTTGCTTCTATGGTAGGTGAGAATACCAACTTGGTGTACTGATGTAGATTTCTCATATTAATTTAATAAAAATATTGCATTTGAAAAATTTAATACAGTTTTGAAAAAAAAACTGAAAATTTTAAAATGTGGAGAAAAGTGATGTGGCCCTATAGATAAAAAAATTAAAACTGACATATGTTGTACATTGTACTCCAGAAACATTGAACAAAATTTGGAATATGATAATTTCTTTGACGACGAGGAAAAAAAATATTGAATTTCTACCAATGCTATCGCTAATGATGCACTTTAGGGGACTGCACTGATGCTCTTGCACATGTGCAGTAGAGGAGATGCACAGAGAGGTTATTGATGTGTTTGCTGCTTTCACTCAAATGCGACTTTGTCCAAATAGCATTTGGCTGTTACAACTATAATACTGCTATTGATAAAAGTTCATATCCTTTTTTACAGATGAGCAAACAAAACCCATATTTAGAGGGAACAAATTTAGCAATATGAATGTTGAGTGATACATAGAGTGACCAGATTATGATCAGTGAAAACCAGGACAGGTTATTAAAGGTTCTGACTTCAGTTTGTATAACTTGAAAATGATAAATTATGCCCTTTTTTATCAATTGTTCTATAATAATTAAGGAAGTGCTTAATGGGCTAGTGTGGTCCAAATAAGCAAAGAACTAAGCAGTGCTATTTGTAGCTCTTTTGGTGCCCTGGGCAAAAAAGATGCTCCTTCAAATTTAATGAGTAGAAAAAATTGCACATAGCAAGTTTGAATTTAGTTCATTTTAAACAAAGTCATATTCATTGCTGATGAAATAAATGTTATCATAAAATAGCTTGATAATAAAGAATTTAGTCATAAATAATTAGAATATATAATTGTTTGAACTGAATAGGACTAAATTACCGACATGGTGATCAAGAGAATTTATTTTAATATATTTTAGAAGTACCAAGTATGAGTACTAAGCAACTTGAATTAATTTTGTGAAGTCTAGTAAATGAAAACAATTAGCTTCTGTTATTGGATTAAACTGTCTGGTTCCCCTCTGCCAACAGATACTTTGGTAGCCTATCCTTGCATCTCCTCTAGTGCGCATGTGCAAGAGCATCAGTGCAGTTCCCTGAAGTGCATCATTAGCAATAATATTGGTACAAATTCTGTATTTTTTTCCCTCATTATCAAAGAAATGGCCTTACTCCAAATTTTGTACAACTTACGTCCATTTCAATTTTTGTTTATCTATAGGACAAAGTCATTTTTTTACATTTTTAAATTTTTAGTTTTTTTTAATTATATTAAATTTTTCGAATTTGATTTATTATTATTATTAAGGGAAATCTACATCAGTACTTCAAGTTGGTCTCATCTACCACAGAAGCAAAGAAATAAAAAAAGAAAAACCTTTAGTCACAATCATAATATGTGTCTCATTTAATTCCTCACGAATAAATACTGTACATTAAATTTTTTCATGCATAACTATGCCACTTGAAACCAGTAGAGCACCTTGAGTATTACATAAGGAATATACCTTAACCTCGTGATTGCGACAATTACTTGTCTATCGCCCCTTTGGGGTTAAGACATCATTTAAACTATCACATGATTCAGAAGTCAATATACATTCTTAACAAGATATGAAACCTTTAACCTATCTTAAGAAAGGTTAAAGGTTTTCCTTAGTTAATAGTATTAATTGTTTAATATCTTGTTAAGAATGTGTATTGGCTTCTGAATCATGTGATAGTTTAAATGATGTTTTAACCCCAAAGGGGCGATAGACAAGTAATTGTCGCAATCACGAGGTTAAGGTATATTTCTTATGTAATACTCAATGTGCTCTACTGGTTTAAAGCGGCATAGTTATGCATGAAAGAATTTAATGTACAGTATTTATTCGTGAGGAATTAAATGAGTTTCATCCTACTGTGCTTTTTAATATTTAAATAATAGGTATACATTCCCCTTAGGTTAAATGATTATAACTCCATACAAAAAAATTTTTGACTCAAAATATTTCAAACAATTAGACATCTTATGTGTACTAACATTTATGCCAAAGATCATTGAAATATGTGATGTGTGGTGAACTAGCCTGGTTGAATTGACATGGAATGACCCAGCTGGTAGACATTCACACATAATCACTATGGCTCAATTTTTTGCAACTGTCATTTCATTTGGCATAATTTTGGCAGTTTTGTTTGCTTTACAAGCAGACCCAGATTAAGAAAAATATGGGGGGAGACAAGAAATGCGATCAAGCCAGAAAAATGTAAAAGACACTGGATTTGCAGTGCAGCAAGTCTTTATGTTTAAATAATTTTTTGCCTCTATTACCCTAACTAGCATTTTCAGGGCTGGACCCCCCCCCCCACACACACACACACACACACACTTCCTCCTATATACAGCCCTGACAAGTAACCACCAGTGAATCAGCCAAAAGTTATACCAGCAATGCTAAGGCTTATTATAACAGTAATTAGTCATTCTAGCTTGCAGTTTGAATATAGTATTCACTCTGAATTATTTCATAATAGAGTGGCTTCTTGCACAGGTTGCAATCTGTGCACCCATTTGTGGTGATATATTCATAATTAGTACTCTGCCAAAAAAATATAACCTGCAAATTGTGGTAATTATATATATAGTTTAGTGGGGAAAATGTACAATATAATGCTACTTTTAGATGTGAATTGTAATATATGTATCCAAACAGAAAATAATTTTTTTAGATATATTAGCTATGCATTATGATAGAATAATTGATCAGAGGGAAACTTACAAGACCTCCAGTCAATGTAAAAACTTAAGATATGAAAAAATGTTTCTGTTGGTAAAAAAAATTTACAGTACATTTTCTAACCTTTGTACAAAAGTTGAAGTATGACTATTTTCTGAAAAATGTCCAAAAAAATTGACTTTTTACTTTAGTTATTATATATTATTCTGGAAGTACTGAAATAGATTTAAAAAAATAAAAATAAATACAGCTTCAAGCAGCTGCTTGAGATAATAAAAACTAAAAAACCGGAAATGAAATACTTATTTGGTAACTGCTTAGCTTACATGAGCTTATTAGTAAGCATCTACTTCAGAGAACAAGTTTTTTAACCAGTCTTTTTCTTTCAGCTGTTATGCAGTTCTAGTTAAAAGTTGTAACTATTAATATTCCCATTATAAAATAAATTTTTACATTACATGAGCTCTCCTAAAAACATGAAATTTTGAAACCATGGTGCAAATGGAAGCAATTATTCAAAATGCCCTAAATTTTGTAGGTTTTCATTTTGATCCAAAATGCAAATTTTGTGCTCTATTACTTTAATGCTGTCCCGTGGCCGAGTGGTTAGCACGCTTGGCTACTGATCTACTGGATCTGGGTTTGATCCCCAGGTAAGGCATGGATGTGTCTTTTTTTGCTGAGGTCCTGCCATCCACTCAGACCTTCTACTCTGGCATATAGACTGACAGGCTGCTGTCAGACCTCTGTGGCAAGCAGCTGCTTGAGAGGGTATTATTATTTTATTATTACATTAATACTATTTATAATACTAAAATACTTTTTGTTGTTTCTCCCTACTGAACATTTCGCATCACTGTTCTGCTTCAGTTATTAATACTTCCAGGGCCCCCTATTGTCTGCAAAAGTTGACAGATTCTGAAGGATTTGTTAGGTATATGCAGCCATTTTTCAACAATCCATAGATTCTTAAAAATCCCAGCAGTAATCCTAATTCTTCTGTGTATCACCAGTGTTATATAGCTCCTGAGATAATTAAACTGAGACACTTGCTCAAGGACACCAACCATTGAATAAATTCATTCAATAAAGATAAATCTAAAGAAACAAAGGGTCTATTTTCATTAAAAATGTTACTGAGCCAAATGCACTATCAAATATCGGTTGGGTTGTTTACAAAAGACCAACCAACCTTGACATAGACATTTCAGACATTTGTTCTTAGTACAACACATAAAACTTTGATTAAGAAAAAAAAATACAAATTCTTATTTGAACTTTTATATGCATTTATCCTATAAATATACTATATAGTTCTACTCATGAGTTTGACCTGAATTGTTGCCATTACATTTTGTGTAAAATTTTGAAACTATTTCGAATATTAGCAAAAAAACTTTTTCTAAATCGGATAAAATCAAAGGATTTGAAAGCAGTTACCAAATAAATATTTCATTTTTGTTTTTTCATTTATTTAAATTTATTTCAGTACTTTCAGAATTATTTTTATCATTAATCATGTATGTTCCTAAAGGTGAACAAACCACTGTCTTAGTTTCTAATATTTTGCACCGCAATAAATTGAAATATCATATGGTTTTCACTACAGTACCTAACCTTTTAGAGCTTGTACTAAATAAAAAATGTGTCTCTATGTCAAGAGTTGGGTTGGGTTGTTTTACCTCTGAGCTGCACTTTTTTGCACACTGTGGGCTAAATGACCAGGTCACAAGGACCCCAAAGGCTCAGAGAAAGTTGGGGACCCACTGGAACAGCTGTTGGGATGGTTAGTACAGGGTGATCCAAAAGTAGCACTGTTTTACTTTTTGTTCTTTCATTAAATGGTAATCCATGTTCATTTACAAAATCTGAAATAAAATAAAATTTTAAATCTGAAATAGAAAATTGAAAAGTTATGCAATTTTTCTTACAAATTTTGGTTTTTAATAATTTTTTATAAATTATATATATACACGTGCCGTCCCGTGGCCGAGTGGTTAGCACGCTTGGCTACTGATCTAAGGGACCTGGGTTCGAGCCCCGGAATTAGGCATGGATGTGTGTGTCGTTTTTCTGCTGAGGTCCTGCCATCCTCTCAGATCTCCTACTATGGCATATAAACTGACAGGCTCCTGTCAGACCTCTGTGGCAAGCAGCTGCTTGAGGGGGTGTTTATTTTTTTTATATATACACAAATGTAAAAATAAAAACATACAAAAAGGGATTACTCTTGGCTACCCTATAGTGTGTGTTTTTGATAATTTTTTTTATGAACATCCCAACCCTGGTAGATAACATATTTACTCAATTAAATTTTAATGGTAAGTGTTGTGTGCAATCCTTTAGCAAGTATCTCAGTTTAATTATCTCAGGAGCTGTATAACAAATGCTGGTGATATATCGAAGAATTTGAATTACTACTGGGACTTTTAACACTTACGGTGTCTGGTTTCTGAAATCTGAACCCCCCCTGTTGTTATATGTCACATTGTTGAAGAAAACAGTTTCTGGGGATCTAGTGGTTATGCCTTTCATTCTTTGGGGAGACATGGGTTTGAATCCCATTCAAGCAACCAATTTTTGCAACTAATTATTTCAAGTGTTTCTTGTTTACAAAATGTTTTCCTGTGATACTTTATTACAGAAATGTCATGTTATATACCAAAAGAATGAGCATTTAAGTGTGATAAATAAAATGGCAAACATTCAATGAAAAAAAAGTTAAATTTTTGAAGTTTTTTTTTTTAATATTGCAAAACTTTACTGTATTAACTTAGTAAAAAAAATTAATTCCATTTTTTTCTAAATTATTTTATTTAACAAGTTTCTTGTTATCTTGTTTACTACAACAGTTCCAAGTTTCCTACCATAACTAACTCTAGAAACAACCAAACTATTAGAGACTAATTTTAGTCTTTAGGAGGTCTATACGCCTATTTCTCCACACTCTCTATTGATTCTTAAAAGTCCCTGAAGCAATCCCTATTCGTCTGTTAATCTCATGCCGCACATCATCAGTATTTGTTACATAGCTCCCAAGATAATTAAACTGAGACACCTGTTCAAGAGTGAAATTATTCAGATTAACTGAACCACGACCTACCTGACCAATTTTCATCACTTTAGTTTTTCTCTCTGTTTATCACCAAACCTACTCTACTACCAGTTTCATCAACAGCTCGAATAAAAGAGTTCATCTCATCAACATCATTTGCCAAAAGGGCTAAATCATGAGCATAATCTAAATCAGAAATTTTCAGATCTCCAGATCATTTAAAGCCAAAATCTTTCCCTTGCAGTTAATTTTGCATAACATAATCAATAACCAAAAAGAAAAGGAGATAAAATGCACCTTTTTCAAACACCAGAAGCCATGCTAAACCAATTGCTACAAGCCTTACCAACTCACGCACATGACTCTTATAGAGAGCTTTGATTGTTAACTAACTTTTCTGGTATGCCATGCAATCTCACGAACAACCACAAATTCTGATGATCAGCAGGGTCAAAAGCCTTTTTGAAATCAACAAAGCTAGTAGCCAAAGGTTTGTGAAACTCTAAACATTTCTCAGGAATCTGCCTAAATGAAAAACTCTGACCAATACCCTTCTAAATCCACACATCTCATCACACTATTGTCTATCAACCAGGTTCTTAATTCTATTAAGCACAATCATGCAAATAACTTTACCTGGAGTGTAAAGTAGGCTGATACCCCTATAGCCCTATAGTTGTCACAAGAATTGTGATTGCCTCTTTTAAAAATAGGGATGATAACTGGTAAAATCTTTAGGAACAATGCCTTTATCATAAAAGATAATCAAAATTTCAGTCAGTTGTATGGTAACAGAAACATTCCCAATGCTGAGCATTTCAGTAGTAATTTCATCTACCCCTTGGGGATTTATGCAGTTTAAATTTAGAAATAGCTAAAATAACTTCAGACTGTGATCTGAGACCAACATTAAAGCCAATAATACTTCTATCATCATTACAAACAATGGGAGTAGAATTAACCATATTGTTTAGAATATCCTGAAATGCTCAGCACACCTAGCCATGACAGAATCCTCAGTTTCAATATCCTTACTATGTTTATCCCTCAGTCTCTATACTTCTCTGTTTCTTTCCTCACAAAACATTAACTATCTGGTACAGCTCTATGCTGTACCAGGTAGTCTGTACCTTAAAACTATCTAGCTGATTCCTTTGCTTTGTCAGTCAATCTGTGAAGCCAAAGATACTTATGAGATTTTTCCTCATCATCAAAAGCTTTCAACATGCAATTTTTTTTCCTCATCATCAAAAGCTTAATCAACATGCAATCTGGTCATTTGCATGTTGATTAAGCTTTTTGTAATGCTTTCTATTAGGACTAGTATGATGTCAATTAAGGTTTTTCCTACAGTTTTTTCTTTCCAGAATAAGCTCCAGTACCTTATCACATATATCTTTGTTGCCTCTGCTCCTTTTTACCCCAAAGCAAAAAATCACAATGACTAAATAGCCTATCATGATAGGCTTTGACTATAACTAGGTCTTTCAGTGTTAAAGGTAACTATTTTAACATTGGCATACACTTTTTAAGTTGCAAGACACTTTTAACAAGATAATGGTCAAATCCAATTTCAGCTCCCATGTATGACCTGGTATTCCTAACAGAACCAGCCCATTTGCCCTTAACCCTTCCCAGGTCCAGCTATTTTTTCACTCTGATCAGTCAAAAAATAATTTAACTTTAGATATTTTTTTTGCCAAATAACTAATGAAAGGAATTATGGCATGTTATATGCCAAATTAATCAGCATTTAAATCTGGATTTTCTGAAAATAAAGTATTTAACAAAAAAAGGTAAGTTTTATTTTAATAAGACGTTTTTAATCATGTAGTAGAAAAAATGCATCTGGCAAAACAAATCAAAAGCTTTTTTGAAAAACACTAATAGAGAGAAATGTTTATAATGCACATAAATAGAAAGGCTATTTATTTCTGAATAGCAAAAAAATAATAATTTTCTTTTTTAAATTAAACATTTTTTTTTGTTTTATAATTTATTTCTTTGTACCATACTTTGAGAAAAGTCCAGGCTTGTTGCAGAGTCTAATAAACAAGTCAACTTTAGAATATTTTTAATAAATAACTAATCAACAGAAATAGGTCATGTTATATATCATATTAAAGATAATTCTGAATTTTATTGAAGTACTGGGTTTGAGCCCCGGGTAAGGCATGGATGTATGTGTCGTTTTTCTGCTGAGGTCCTGCCATCCTCACAGACGTTCTACTGTGGCATATAAACTGACAGGCTCCTGTCAGACCTCTGTGGCAAGCAGCTGCTTGAGGGGGTATTTATTTTTTATTTTTTTTTAAAAATGAGCATTGTAGTAACATATTAATTTCAGTAACACTTTTTACAGTGGTATACTGAAAAACTAGTCCATATTTCATAATTACTTTCAAAATCATTTTTAAAAATAAGTTTTTTTTATTAATTTTTGAGATTTTTGAAATTTTAAGGAAAAAATATGTTGATAGTTCAAATCAAACTTGTGAGTTGATAGTTCAAATCAAACTTGTGAGCTTAAATCAGGTGAATGCTTTAATACAGAGTAACGTTAACAAACAAATTGGCAATACCATATAGCACTTCTAAAATATGGCAATTAGATGGCTTTATCAAATTATTTATATTGTAGTTTAATAAAATATGCATCAAATGAAAAAAGAAAATATTATTTTTCAAGCTTGAATTGTGTATTTTTAAAAGATATATTTAAGAAAATTTTCAAAATGCAATTTTTAAAAAAATTGAAGTTTCATGTGTTGCACAAAAAAGTCTATAGACATCCGTGACCTGGGAAGGATTAATTATTATGTAATCAATTGTATTCTATGCAGCCCATCTGCTAAAAACCATATGTATTTATATATATATAATGGTGTTAGCAATAAGTGTTAGTTATTCTCAAACCATTAAGTTTATTCACCTGGAGAAGATGTTGCCATTGCAGCTGCCAATACCAAAGGGACCTTTCAACCCTCTCCAAAGGTCACAGTCAGTATCAACTTTAGCATTGAAATCATCTAGAACAAGGGTATTATCTCCTTTGTGGATGGAATTCAAAATATTTTGAAGTTGTCCATAAAACCTATTTTTCTCGTCCTCATCAAGAGCATAACAGCAGATAACATTCAAGTCTTTAACCTTTCTAGGATCCCCTGTGTAACAGTGATTTACATTCAGAAGCCTGGCTGTTTTTACACTATGATCAGCCAAAAAAAAAATAACTTCGGAAATGTTTTGCCAAATAACTAATGAAAGGAATTATGGCATGTTAATCAGCATTTAATTCTGGATTTTCTGAAAAATATTTATCAAATAAGTGACTAGGTTTATTTTAATAGAGCTTTTATAGAAGCATGTACTTAAAAATACATCTGGAAAATGCATCTAGCAATGCAAATAAAAATTTATTTAAAAAAACTAATAGACAGAAATTATTATAATGCCTATGAATAGAAAGGCTGTTTATTTCTGAATAACAAAAATATATAATTACTTGAAACAAGAAAATTACTCTTGTTTAGTAATTTTTTCTGGGAGAAAAGTCGAGGCTTTTTGCCAACTGTGTTGAATCATAAAAAGTCAACTTTGTAATTTAAAAAAAAATAACCATCAACTGAAATAGGCCATGTTATATATTAAATTAAACAATTTAATTACGAATTTTATGAAAATAAAAATTTTAAACAAATTTACAAGTATGTTAATTTTAATAGGACATTTTCACTTTGATATAGTGTAACTAGAAGGGTGCATATGAGAATCCCATTTTCAAAGAGAAAGAAGTTTTTCTTTTACCTACTGTTTCATTCTTTAAGAGTTTTAATTTGAGTTAATTTGAGATAGCAGATGATGGGAAAAATGCAAATAGTATTTTATTAACAACATAAGTCTTTTAATTCTTAACTCTAAAAAGTTGCATTTCCCACATCTCTCTCTCAGAAAAATTGGTAAATTATTGCTGTCAGTGGAATATCTGATAAAAACTGCCACTTTTTCAAATTTCTGTTCTATATATATTTTATTTGTAAATCTAGAAAACAGCTCTGCAGTTTCATCATTTCAGTGATCAGTAAAGATATATATATTAAAACTGCTAAGTATTTGAAAAATGCAAATTATTCTATTTCTTTAGTACCAATCAAACTAAAAAAGAGTTTTCCATTATCATTTTCATTTGTTTCCATTCGAAACTTCATGACATGTACATTCCACTATTCTATCATTAGTTATCATTGCAATATTTGTTTGAAATTTTGGAATTTTTAATCTTTTCACCATTAGAGGATGCAATTATAGTTTTCGAAACTGTGAATCATAATATTTTATCAATTTCTATCTAACCCTAAAAAAGAATTTTTCATTTATCTCTAAATACAAACGATTATCTGCTAAAACAAAAAAAATGTAACCCCACCCTCCCCAAGAGGTCAATTCGTTGTTGTCAATGGAAATATCATGACATTCATATTCCACCACCAAAATTTAAAATTTCTAGATTAAATATGTCATTTGCAATATTTGTTTTAAATTTGCGAGTTTGCAAAACTCGCAAGCATTGTTAGCATACACTGAGATGTACAATTGATTACATTATCAAAAAAAAAGTGGAAAATTACTACTGTACCTACCCAGTAAAGTGGTATAATTAGTATGATGTTGAATCGCCCCAGCAATACTTTCGTGAACAAGGCAGAGAAGGCTATCGTACAACTCTATAATGTCCTCCTGAGGGATAGAACACCAAAAGTGTGAAGTCTCTGTTCCATTTCAGAGACAGTGGTTAACTCACCTCTTGGGTGTTGTTTGAGCTGTAGGCCCATAAGTCCCAACATGTTCAATAGGAGAAAGGTCCGGCAAACGTGCTGGCCATGATAGTACCTGAACATTTTGCTTGTGTCGATACCGCAGACTAATGCGGGCTTTGTGGGGATGGGCATTATCTTGCTGGTAAAAGGTTCCGTGCAGCTGAACAAATGGGACAGCCACTGGCTGCAAAATGTTGGTAACATATCATTGGGCAGTTAGAGATCCCCTTATGGTGACCAGGTTTCACTGAAATATTCGACGAATGGCACCCCACACCAGGTGCTGGAGCTGTGTGACAAATTCGCATGCACTGGGTGGCATTCCTTTCCCCTGGATGAAGGCAAACATGTTGTCTAGTCTGCTGACCAAGACAAAAATGAGATTTGTCACTAAACACCATGGTACTCCATTCTTGTTCATTCCAGTTCTGTCTGAGGCGACACCACTGAAGACATGCTTGCGTATGGGCAAATGTGAGGGACAAATGCATTGCCAGATGATAGGCTCACAATGAAAACTGTAAAAGTCTGTTGTTTACTGTCTGCTTGGTAGGTATTTGATGCCTACCAAGCAGAGAGTAAATTGCATTGTGTCACAAATCTGTCACGCAATGCCATGTGTCGCAAATGGCAGTCCTGTCGCACCATGGTCATATGTCGTCTTCCTGATCCTTGTCAGTGTGTACTGGATTCTTCTTGACCCACTGACCCCATATGTGTACAATGGTGCTGGGATTGCAGCCAACAAGTTTGGCCACATGTCTGTATGACAAACCAGCTTCTCTAACGCCGATGATTCTTCCACACTCAGTCTGTTAACTGTTGACATCTGCGTAAGGGCATCTTTAGCGGTTTACACAATTTTCACGTTTTGTCAACCAGGGAGCTTTGGTTGCCATTATCTGTATTTGACTGCTCCACACCTATGATGTCAGCTTGGCCCTGTCCAATCGTTTCGATAGTCCTGCAAACCTAATCATTTCAATGCATTTCCATATACTACCACCTCCCTAAATTTCATCACATTTGCACAACTTCTTGCAAGTATTGAATTTTTTATTTCCTGTAATGTACCTAATTTAAAAATTTGCATTTTTAAGTCATTTCATATTTTAATAACAGCCAGAATTATAATGTTACTCTTGTTTACTATTTAGGTCGAATCCATTCCGCTGTGATCAGTGGCATCAATTCCATCAACAAAAGTGTAACTGTTGAGTGGTTTGAAAATGGTGAAACCAAAGGAAAAGAGGTAAATAAAATTTAAATTTTGTAAATAATCAGTTTTTTTTTTATACAATTACTATTCTGATTACTTACATTTACCAGGTTTTAATAAAAATTTGTCAATCTAAAGCATATATTGATTTAAGTTTTTAATGCAGGTTTCCAACACCTGCATTAAAACAACTGCAACTGGACAGCTGTTAGGAGACATGTAACATGTGCCTTAACAAGAGGTTAGAGTAACCTCTTGTTAAGGCCATCAAGTGTGTTTTTAATGTGCACAGGGTTATGGCTCTTCTGCACATGGGACCACTGCTTTACGTCCCATCTGATGGTCAGCAGCCTTTCCAAACCCATCGGTGCTCCTTACTGACAGTGGGCAGGGAGTTTTGTGGAGATAAATCTCAGTGCTAGCTCGGGTGGGACTCAAACCTGGGAACTGCAGATTACGAGCCTGATGTGCTAGACAGCCACACTGCCCCATTTTTCTTGGCTATTGCATTGTTATTCTTTAATCATTTTAATGAGTTAACTTGTCATATCTATTAAATGCTTACAGGGGCAATGATGAGATATCTCAACAGGCATTATTTGTGCTCTCTACTGAAGTGGCTTTTGTAGTTTTACATCTGAGGGGCACTTTTTTGCACATGTTGGACTAAATGGCCAGGTCACAAGGACCCTGAAGGCTCAGAGAAGGTTGGAGGAGAGGACCCACTTTAACAGCTGTTGGGAGACAGATGGTATCCTCCCATCAAGGCCATCCAGTATGTTCTTTAATGTGCACAGGGTATGGCTCTCCTGCATATGGGGCCATGGCTTAACGTTCCATCTGACAGACAACGGCCTTTCCAAGCCCATCAGTGTCCCCTACTGACCATGAGTAGGATGGGGAGTTTTGCGGAGATAAATCTGTGTTGTCCCAGCTGGGACTTGAACCTGAGAACTTTAGATTATGAGCTTGGCATGCTACTGACTGAGCCACTTCCACCCTTACTTAACAGGCTATAAAGAGATTTATTTTCATACACTTCTATGTAAAGGATATTCTACTTACAAAGTTCCTGTCCTGCTCTTCACTATGAGTTTTTTGCATACCTAATCAAGTGTAAATAGGCTGTGTCGGAAACAGTTGCAAAGAGAAATTGTCAATGGGATTTTCGCAATGGCAACATGAAAAAAAGTGCTGCAGGAGTAACATATGTTCTTTTAGATTCAGTTTAAGTGATCTATCTACAGTAAGTGTGACAAGTCCAAGTTTCATCTCATCACTTCATTACTCAATTCATCATCATCATATCCTACAAATTCACTATCCAGCTTAACATCCTACAAATCATATACCGTATTTCTTCGATTCTAAGACACACTTTTTTTCCCATATAAACGTCTCTAAAAACGGGGTGCGTCTTAGAATCGAAGAAATACAGTATATCATGAATAGTAGCACAAATAAAAATGCCTTCTTGCTCAGAAAATAATTAAAATAACTTGAAAATTTCTGTGCCTAACTTTAACTGCAGTATTGGTTTGAGTGTTTTAAGTCTGAAACAGACCTATAATTATGAAGTTAAAAAAGTTTATATATTTACACTGTAATTTTGCTATAAACAGATTAAATTCAAACCATTTAATTCAAAATTTGAATTTCCTTTGCCTTTACCTGTAGTAAATATTGGTTTCTGGTTCAGGCCTGTTTTAGAGCTACAAAACTTTGAAATTTAACTGTATTAATAAATCATAAGTACTTGTATACTTGAAGACTTTAACCTGAACTTTCAGCTCTGCTGGATTAGCATGGTTGCACTATTAAGGAAATTATCATTTTCCTAAGTGACACTGAATGTTTTCCAGAAATTAGATATGCTCAGATCAACATATGCTGCTTTTTCAAAATCTTGTTAGCAGAGATCTTGATCAGTAGCTGGCAAATTAGTGTTTATAACACCTATCATGAGGTCATATTTGACTAAAGTCAATTTTTTTCACTAACTTGAGAAATTCTAAACAAAACACATTTTCAGACCTTAGTTTCACTCAAAAAAGTGCTGCTCAGAGGTAAAACAAATCCAACTCTAATTTGACTAAAAAAAACTTAAATTTGAAAAAACAGGTTTCAATATTTTTTTTTGTTTATAAACTTTTGTAGTTTTCATGCTGTGTATTACTTTGTACACTGAATAGACAAATTATCATATACACCTACCTAATAACCTATTTTTCTCCACCTTTTGTCTTCACAGCAGCAGCCAAATGTCTTGGTAACATCTCAATGAGCTATTGAAAACATGAAGGTGGTATTGCCGCCCATGAAGCGAGGATCGCTTCTCATAGAGCATCCACAGTTGCAGATGGGGGTTGGCAGGCTCAAACAGATCTTTTGAATTCATGCCACAAATTCTCAATAGAGTTTTGAGGTCCAGTGATCAAGGGGCCATTCGAGTGTGGTAAACTCACTTGAATGCTCCTGGAGCCAATTGGTTGCCACTCTGGAAGTACGCAGTGTGGTGTTCTCCTTTTGAAAGATGGCATCATGGTGCAAGAAGAGAATCATTACAAACAGATGTAGATGATCAGTGAGGATGTTCACATACCTTGTGCTGGTGAATGAGGTCTCGATTGATACAAGGGACCCCAAGAAAGCTTGTGTGAACGCATCCCAAACTGTTAAATGACCCCAACATGGCAAGCTGGGTCCATCGCATCTTCTGGTGTACACCACACTCTCTCATTGGTGTGATGGAGTTGAAACTGCTGATTTGTCAGAAAGGGTAAATAAGAAATTAATAAAAATTGCAGAAAAATAATTAATTCTTCAACATTATACAAAAAAGTGGTAATTAGCTGCACCTAACTCACTAAAGGTATGAAATCAAACCTTTGCTGCTAGTATATGGCCAATCAAGTGCACATCGATAATTTTTTTTTCATATTCCCTTTATAAGAAATATTCAATAAATTATTAAAAAAAATTTAGAACAGTTGAAACAGTTTTAAATCAAAAATATACTGAAATGAAAACCAAAGAAAAACATACAGCTTCACTTTAATAATAGTGGCCCAAAACCTCCAATTTAAAAAAAATGTGAATTTGGCAAATTTCGCATCTATTAGAAAACATGCACAGGTGAAGAAGTCCATTGGACTTCTTTCCAAGTTCCAAGTTTGGAGAGAGAGCTAGCTATAAATAGGTAATGACTCTTTGGACTAAATAGCAAATGAGTCTTCAGAGTCCATTCCTTGCACTATGTTAATGGCAGTTTGAAAGATCATAAACATTTGTTATTTTCTGATGCATCTCAAGTTGAGGAATAAATTGATAAAGGAAGTATTATATGTTCTCTTAAATGTCTATTTTAATATATGTATGTAAATGTAAAGACTCAAAATTTTATATTTAAAAATATTTAATTACTTTTGTCATACTAATTGTCTTATTAATCATTTTCAGCCAAATATGCAGGTTTGTGAATTACATTCAGCAGCTTTTGAGTTGCCAAAGCGTAACACTTCAGAAGTTCTGAGCACTTGTCTTTAACAATGTGTCCAAATTGCAGATTTCACTATACTCAAACACTACTTTCAACAAGATAAAATCATAAGTATTAACATGGGTATAAAAATATATTCAGTAGATGCAGGAACTACTGACATTCAAAAGAACAAGGTACTTTTCTGGGTCAGATCTAGAACCTGTGCTTTAACTTACGTAAAACACAATTGGATATTTATGTTGTGTTACAAGGAAGGATCAATCTCTTGAATTTTATATTTAAGAGGATCAACCTAGATATTTAAAGCCATTAAGTTGAAGATGCTTCCTTTGAAAATTAATATCACACAATGTGTTTCATAGTGGTGCCAAATATGTGAAAGAAATTTTCATATTCTGAAAATAGTTGCATGTTGTGAAACACAATCTTAAGACTAGTCACTTCAGTTTTCTCCTTTGGTGTATAAACAGGAAATGAAATTATTCGATATATGGAGGCTGTTTTCCTAAACCACTACTTATTACCTAATATTTTTGAATATCATACCTAAAATGATTGTTTCCTCTGAACATCTGTGACACAATTTCAGTATATTATACACTATTTAAAAGGCACATTAAAATATTACTGTTTGGTTTGTTGAAGCAGAAAAGGATTAAATTGGCTTTGCTAATTTGTTTAGGGTAGTAGTTTTATATATGTATATAGTTGATTGCATAGACATTTTTATAATTGAAAAATACAGTGGAATCTTTTTAAGAAAGAAGTCCTGTGGAACAACAAATACTTCCATATTGGGCATATTAATATTAAGTTTTCTCATTCAAGCTTACTATTTTTAAAACATAATTCAAGTCTTCAAGAATAACTTCTTGTCAAAATGGACTGATACAGATCTAGAAGTTCCTTGATTATGACAAACTTTTCTGTAAATTCATTGTCCAAGCACATTAAGCTAAGCAGTATCTGTATAATCACAACTTGCATCAAGAGCTGATAAAAAAAAAAGTCTTTACAGAATAAATTTGTTATGTAACATTAATAGATGTATGCTCAATCTTCTTCATTATAGTATTTTGTGAAAATGCAATTACATCAAGTACATTTGTTTTACTGTAGGGTCTTATGTCATTAATGTCAGCAACATTAAAATAATGTATCACAATTTTTGACACTTCCTGTGTGTCTCCGGTTTCAGGTTAATCCCCTTCCCCCCCCCCCCCTTTCAAAGATTCTGCATTATGCAGAGTTCATATTTGTTAATGAATGAAAAATCTCAAAAAAAAAAATGATATCTGTGTAATAATAAACAATTTGTTGTTAATTGAAAATAAATCCCCAAGAAAATGGAAATAGAACTATAATATACTGTGACATAACATATTCCCTTGAAATGCCTTTTTGCAAACATATTGACTGTGTGCTTTAAAAATGGAAGTTAGTAACCGAGCTAGTACAAAATATAGTATTTAAAAAATAAGGAATCTAATTACATAGAAGTTATGTAGTAGGACAAAGATCACTCCACTTCATTGTCAGACATTCCACTTTATGCATGTATTAAAATGTGTGATGGACAGATTCCTTCCTTATATGGATTCTGTTAAAACAGATTTCAGTGCATAACAAAAATAGGTAAAAAATAATGTGTGACTGTACATATAAAAAAAAGTGTGTAAATTATATTTTTTATTTCTTAAATACTTTTAAAGCTCTCACTGTAAAAAGTACAATGGTAAAGTTTAACATTTAAAACAACAGCAGTTTTGTATAATAGATAAAAGTTCTACAGGGTGATTCAAAAATCATCCAACCCAAATGTTGGCAGTATGATATATTACTGTAGAACAATATGCTTATCCAGGATCACATCTAGGGAGGACCATCCCCTTCTCCTTAAAAATACTAGAAAAATAATGGAGGCTAAAAATCAAAACTTGTGCATATTTCATGCATTTTTCAAGAAATTTTTCAAGGGCCTCTGAAATGGGGGGAATGTTATACTGCAATGGAAACCCAGTCTCTTGCCACCCCTTACTTTTTTTTCAGCTTGAATGTGTCACTTGCCCCCCCCCCCCCCTCACCACCCACCCACCTTATTTTAACCTAGCTTGAGAATAGCATGTTGAAAGTGAACTCCATGCTCGTTAATACAAGCATAGGTTGGGTTAACATGGATAAATATCCACCTCTATTTTTTGTCACACGTCCATTTTCATAAAAACAATCGGTTGCAAAATCAATGTTGAGACAGGAATATAAGGGTGTCTCATGAAATGCTTCTTGTAATGACACAAAACTGAGTTATGAAATAATGTTCAAGTATGAACACCTGCTGCATCTGGACAAATTCTACTGGTGCTGAATGGTTGGAACATGTGATACTAAGTTATTGTAAGCTATTTTGGCACATAGGTGGTACCAACTGTTGTTAGCAGGAAATTTTCCAACACATGACATTACAGATATATGATTCTGCTAGCACTCATATGTTGTAATTATTGAGCAACAATATTTAGACTTCTGGTTTCAGGAGCTTTTCTCTTGCTCCCTTTTTCATGTATCACCTCAGTGCATCGGCAAAGAATATGTGAGTGATTCTGCCTCTTCAGAGCCATGTGGTTAGAGTGTCTTGCATGGGAACCAGGCTTAATTGCATTTTTTTGTGTGTGTGTGTGTGTGTGTTTTGGGAGTATAAGATTCTCTTTATAAAATTGCTTCATCAGTAGTTTTCAAGGGGTGAGGAAGTTACTACATCATCATTAAAATTTTTGCTTTGTCCATTGCAACTAATACATCACAAATTAGAATGTCAAGGGTAAAGGTGTTTAAAGGGAAAGAGATGAATTGTTTGCTTTATGGTAAACTATAGGCTTTTGGTATACTTCAGTTTGCATGGAGAAGTCTGCCTGCTGATTAAGATATTTAAAAATTGAATTCTTTTATTCATTTGTCATTTACACTGTGAATTATATTGTTGGAAGTTCTTGATTTAATTCCTATATAGCTGAATTATTTTCAAGATTTTGTTGTGCTAGACAAATGAGAGGCCATCTATTTACCTCAGGTAAAGTACAAGTTATACTTCTGTATTTACCAAAACTTGTTCTTCTCCGTGCTCTAAAATTATTTTTGCAACTAAGCTTGATCATTATCAAGCTTAGTTGCAAAAATAATTTTAGAGCACGGAAAAGAGAACAAGTTTTGGTAAATACAGAAGTATAACTTGTACTTTACCTGAGGTAAATGATCCTATGGATCTATGGGTGTTTTGTAAGTTTGCTTATAAATATATCCTTCTGCTTTTAAGTAGTTGGTTATTGTGGCCAGTTGGAAGTCTGGACCTCTGAAGAAATTAAGTGATAATTTGGATGAAATTGTAGCTATTTTAATTTTGGGAACAATGCTGTGAGTATGATGTTTTTTGTGGGTCAGACCATCAGTTCTGCTCTAGGAATTCATTTAGGACAATTTCCCGAAGATATGTGGCTGCTTTTTTTTTCCCTTTGAGACCAATGTTCATAGTAGTATACCTCCTTTATGCATTCTAGCTTTTTTAAATAATAGTAATCTTGGAAACTTGTACAATGTCCACACTTGCACGATATCCATAACTCACACAATATACACACTCACTTAAATCATGCTTCTCACCACCCTGTCCTTGATCAGTAGGGGACATCGATTAGCTTGGAAAGGCCACCGTCCATCAGATGGGATGTTAACCACTGACCCTGTGGGGATGTTAAGCACTGACCCTGTGAGTGGGAGAGCCATACTTGTGCACATTAAAGAACACGAGGATGTCCTAGACGGTAAGCTACCATCTGTCTCCTAACAGCTGTCCAGTGGGCCCCCTTCTCCCCAACCTTCTCTGAGCCCTTGGGGTCCTTGTGTCCTGTCCATTTAGCCCATTATTTGGAAAAAAGTGCCACTCACTGGCAAAGCAACCCAACCTCACCTGATGACATTAACAATGCTCATCTTAACAAAAATGCTTGTCCCAGAGTCCTTTTTTTTTAATTTATGATTTGTAAAGTAACCCTCATGAAGTTTTTAAACTGAGATCTTCACAAGTATAGTGCTACAATAGATATCCAGTGCCAAGGTTTATAGTGAAATATCGAACCACAGAAATCAGCTAAAATGATTTGTTTGGGGTGGCATTTCCTTAGGTGGATGCACAGACCTCTATGTGTTGAAGAGTGGGAATCTCAATGTTCAAAGGTATAGAGATGACTTCCTGGACCCTTGTGTATGTCCTTACAATGGTGCAATAGGTGAAACATTCATCTTGCAAGACAATAACACTTATCCACACAGAGCTCGACTAGTGGAACAATACCTTCGAGAGGAGACCATCATGCACATGGAGTGGCCAGCTCGATCTCCTGACTTAAATCCAATTGAGCATGTGTGGGATGCTCTAGGGAGACATGTTGCTGCCCTCAACCTGCCGCCTGTAACAAAGGGAGAGCTTATTACTGCTTTAAAGGAACAATGGTCATTACTCCCTACTGAGCTGATTCACAACATCATAAACAGTATCTAACATCGCTGTTGTGCCTGCATTGCTGTAAGGGGTGATCACACCCCTTTATTAAAGAACTTTGCTCATTGCATTCTGACACCTCATTTATAGTGTAAAATATTTTGTGCCATTCTGAAACTAGCATTGTAATTTATGTTTCCATCAAATTTCATTAAAATCATTCATATAGTTTTTTGTTTATAATATTTTTCTGAGTTTTCCTTAATTTATGGAAACCAGTGTATTTTAAATCAATGTCTATCTTTTTTATGGCTAGGGTGAGATCATTGATTTGTTCAATGTGTGTTAACAGTTCATGTAAGGTCATGGTGGGTAGAGGAAATATAAATTTAGGCCATTTGTTTAGAATTTGTTTTCTCTTTAGTCAATTGGATGTTGTCTAAGTTTAGGAACAGGATGGGTTGACTCTGTGACTGCTTCGTGTTTGTCTGGGAGGTAGCAGATTTTAACAAATTGTCAAGTATTAAAATTTATGGTCTTATGTGGGTCATTTTCTGTTATTGAATGTAGTTTAATCATCTGATGTATTTATCATCAATTTTCTTAGTACTTTTTCTCTGTCTTTGATCTCGATACATGTGTTCCAAAGTAATTTTCAGAGCAGTTTAATTATGTCATATGGATAATAACTTAAAGCTGGGGTCTACTTTAACTTTCCTTTTAAATTGGATACTCATAGGGATTGAATTATGTTTTTTACATAACTAGAAATGGTGATTGAGCACATGGCATAGCCAAAAAAACTCACTGCCAAAAACATTGGGATTGTTGTTAAGAACACCATTAAGTCTATAATTAACAATGGTAAAAACACAATGTGCAGAATTACCGTGATTACTAAATGTTTTGTGGAAAAAATTTTGCCGACATATGGGACTTCAACCCACATATCTCCAGATACATGCCAGAATATTCTACCAATCGAACTAATGCCAGCTCTGTCTTTTTCCCACTATGTATAACTTCTAACTCTTCCCAGGATTTTCGGTGCCTACAATTGGTGCCATTTATGACCTCTGGTGGCAACTATTTCTTTTGTAATTACTTTATAAACACTGTGGGTGCTATACTAGTCACATAGTATGGGGGGGGGGGGGGAAATTAAAAGATCTTGCTCAGAAATTAATTAAAGTAACTTAAAATTCTCTGCCATTGAGTGATAAAATTTTGACGTTTATCCTTCAAAATATTTACATGTTAAAAGTTTTTAGGATAAACTTTAAAATTTTATTGCTCAAAACAGAGAATTTTAAGGGGAAAAACAATCAGCTCATTTAAACTAATGGTCTTACTGATAAATCATTTATTAGCATGGTAAAGTTCCAGGTTGCACAACAGCATTTCCATACTTACCCCAATTATTGAACACCTTAATTCACCTAGTAGCATGAAACCGTACAAGTTTAAAATAACCATTTCAGTTAGAAATGCTTATCTCCAAAATAGTGAAGTAATATTGCAATCATAGAAAACCATCAGGCAGAATTTGATTCCAATAAATGACCCTAACAAAGTACTGCAGGATAAAGACAGTATATAGGCAAAACCTTCTGAAATTTTTGATTTCACCTGAAGGAGCACCAGCAGGACTACTGAAATAATTTGTAAGTTACTGAACTCACCCCTTACTAAATACCTGTTTAAAAATTTACTCATTTACATTAACAGATATTTTATGTGTAACATTGATATAATACCACTGCCTTCAGCTTGGAGATTATTACTTAGATGAGTTAATTTCTTATGTCCTTTCAACAAAATAACTGCACATAGCATCTTTGCCAAACTCCAGACCCTACTGCACCTTGCTGACACCTGCAACCATGGTCCATACCCCCAGTGCTGATACCAGGAAGCAAAATAGAGGGGGAAATGGGGGAAGGGCTGAGCTGTAAGGAGAACCAATTACCAAATGGAAACTAAACAGCATGGGAAGGTGAACAGGACTACCTAATGTATCACATCATACACTTCTGAATCTTCCCTCTCTTCACATCACCTCTGGGACTCACCCACTCTGTATCTTGCTGACCCCACAAATCCCACACAAGGGCAGGGGTCGCTTAGTTGGTAACATGCCAGGCTCATAATCAGCAGTTCCCAGGTTTGAGTCCCATCTGGACCAGCATTGAGATTTATCTCTGCAAAACTCCCCACCCTCAATCAGTAGGACACACTGATGGGTTTGGAAAGGCTGCCGCTCATTGGATGGGATGTTAAACTGTGGCCCTATGTGCAAGAGAGCCATACCCTGTGCACATTAAAGAACATGCTGGATCTTGACTGGAGGCTACCATGTCTCCCGACAGCTATCCAGTAGACCCCTACTTTCTCTGAGCCTTCAGAGACTTTGTGATCTGACTATTTAGCCCATTGTGTGCAAAAAAAACTGCTACTCAGAGGTGAAACAACCTAAAAAAATCCCACATGTGCAGTTACTGGTAGAGCACATCACGTTTCTAATGCACCTCACCTACTGACAGTGCTTGCCTGGCGATATGCCAAAGTGGACAGCACAAAATGCATAGCAATGCCTAGTCACAGGTGTCTGGTATAATTAACCAGCTCATTGCACTAATAGGAGCACAAAGTTCAAAATCCTTAGAGTGACTGATGCCACAGCAATAACCACCAATGCAGCAGAGTGCCTATTAATAACATTGCAACACGATAGAGACCTTGGTCACAGAGTGAAAAGCACCAACACCAGACCTGTGAAAGCACCAGCTCCTGGGAGAAACAGCACACACTCTAATTTTTTCCTTGCTCCAAAGCTCAAGAGGCTCTTTGAAGAAGAATGCATCAACCATGCCAATAAATGACTATTAGCCCATTATTGTCAATGAGGATTTTTTTCCCCTGATACCACAAGACTAGTATAGCACCTAGTTAGTTAATTTTTTAAGTTAGTTGTTTTAAATTCTTAACAAAATATAAATTTGAAAATACTTATTTCTTCTGTTGACTAAAATAGTATATTTTGTTTTCAGATTGAATTTAGTGTTGTATACTCCTTAAATCCAGACATTACTGGAGGGCATAAAAATGCTGCAAACACTATAAATTCTATAAAAAAGGTAGGCTTAATAAATTTTATATAACTAAAATATTTTGTGCACTGTTAAAAAATTTTCTCTAAAAGAGATGCTTTAGATTACTGGTAAAAATGTTTAAAAACAATTCAAAATAAAGGAATTAAACCAAATATGTTAAATTTTAAAATATCAGTAACAATAATAAATGAAATGTTTTAATAATTAACTTGCAATTTATGTACAAATTTAATGATAATATATTAAGCTGAAGGGGAAAAACAATAAATTGAAAAGTTTTAGTGTATAGTATGTGAAAGATGATTAAAATGTTTATCAGTAACTTAATTTGGGAGGGGGATCAGTAGCAAACACAAGATAGTCTTTCATGTAGAGCATATATAGAGATACGGCATGCTTGTGTAATAGAGGAATTTTTGTCTTCTATTTTTATCATGCAGATATTCTGCAAATTGAGAAAGAAATGCATTAAGCTGGACATGAAGGGTAGTAAAAAGATGGGGACACTTTTTGGGTAGGGTCAAGAATATTAGCTTTAAGTCTGTGATCAAAAGCATCTCTAATATCTGTAATAATATAAATAATAGTGTTAATTCATTTCAAGTTGATGGACACCAGCAGATTTTTTTACAACAGTGCATGTTGACATCATGCTTAGTAGTTTCATGGGAAACAGTGAGTACACTACTTGATTAATTGTTGAAAAACTGCTATTATTTTTAACAGATTTAGACCTGTGTAATTTATCAAATACTTGACTGTCCAGTTGCAAATTTCACATAAGGATTTCCTCTGTGCCACACTATATTTTGTTAAGGGTACCTACCTATAACAAAACCTCAAAGCACTTCCTCTCCCCCCCCCCCACCCCCCCCCCCCCCCCCCCCCCCCCCCCCTCTCCTTTTGCATAGTTTATCAGCTTAAATTTCCTTTCAATGTTTTTAGGACTCTTCCTCACACACACACACACACAATAACTTCCCAAAACCAAACTGCTTGGTTCACAATTTCTCCTACAGGTTTTCACTTAGTCACCCTCTGTGTTGCATTAACAATTCAAGTTTCTATCTATGATAGGACCAAAGTTAGATAGTTTTCATGTTAAGAAAATGAGTAAAAATTTAATTAAAATGACCTTAAAATGCCCACACTCAAAATTTTCATCTGTTACCTAACAGTTAATGAATTGCACAAAAATAAATCTAATAATTATTATGACACTATAAAAAAGATTAAAGTGTTGCTAATGAAACACTCTTTGTTATATATTCTTTCTAATAACACTGTATAGTCACAGACAGGTTGTTGCCCAGCATATGGATCTACTGTTTTTGTTGTTTTAATGTGATAACAGTGCTCCACTTACATGATTCTTCTTTCTTTCCAGAGCTAATACATTGTTCATTACACTGAACCATCACTTTCTCTCTGTTGGCAAGACTAATAATTCTTCCATATTTGTTACCAAAAATATTTAAGTATTTTCTTACCTCCAGTAGTTGCCAGAAAAAAAAAATTGTGTTTTCTTACCTGCAATAGCAGAAATGCAAGAATTCCGTTCTCCTAGTCTGACTTAAAATTTCGGCATGGTTTCTTAATTTTTGTGCTTAAACACAGCTGTTGAGTGTCTGCTTGGTTCTTAAAATTCTATTTTACCTTTGTTTTCCAAGTTTCTGAAAGCACAGAAAACCTGAGAAACTTTTTCAACAAAATGGGACTTCTTTGTATGGGCTAAAATGATACTTCTCAGTAAACCAAATCCACCTCCAATGACTATTTTAAAGATGTAGCATGATCTTTATATAAAGCTTCATAATATTTTTCATAATTAATTCTCAAGATGGTGTTAGAAATTAAAAAAAAATAAAAAGATTGTAAAGTGAGTGTTCTTTTTCTCTGTGTTTGTTTACTAAGCTATGTAGAAATTACAGTGATTGAATAATGATTTCACTTTTTATTCATGTAAAATGCACATCTTTTAACTCCAATCTGGTGACGAAACAGCGTGAAATTTCTCCTTGCAATTTAATCAGATAAGTGATGTGTTAAGAACAAAAGTTGCCCATTGTACTGAATTTGTAGTTATTACACATATTAAAATTTATGCAAATTTTTTTAATTTTTTTTTTAGTGGTCAAGGTAATAGAATGCAATTTCTATAATTTTGATATTTTTGGCTGAAGTCAGTTAAAACATAAGTTGTATCAAACTGCATTCTTTAAAATGAAAAAGCTTGTATATAGTCATATTAATTTTCAAAAAGATGGATACTAGCAAAATGTTTTCAGTTGGTAATAGAAACCAGATTTAGTGCCCTGCCTTTCTTTGAAGTTAATACAATTCAGGGATTATTTCATCATAAGCATTATCTTTTGGTATTTTTAAAATGAAAAAGCTTGTATATAGTCATATTAATTTTCAAAAAGATGGATACTAGCAAAATGTTTTCAGTTGGTAATAGAAACCAGATTTAGTGCCCTGCCTTTCTTCGAAGTTAATACAATTCAGGGATTATTTCATCATAAGCATTATCTTTTGGTATTTTTAGCCTTTTGGAACACATGCATGAAGATAGTTTTTTTTTACAAATTTACATATCTTGTTTTTTGCTCTGTAGTGGCAACTTTGTCACTAAAAGTACCTTTTTAAAAATATAATATTAAAGCACAGTGACAAATAATTATAATTGGTTTTACCACACAATCACTGTATATAATAATAATAATTTATTTCCATACTCATTTACAGAAACATTACACACAAAATTTGCCATCAAATTTGGATGGAAACTGCAAAAGGAAATAATATAAAATAAAATAAACGATTAAAAATACAAAAAATGCAAAATTGACAGAAACATACACTTAACAAGTATCTCGGTGTGATCTAGAAGTTACAAAACAACTCTTACAGATTACAGAAACAAAATTCTACTGTAAACGAAAATTTTTGCCAATGGGAAAAAAAACTAAGAAATTGCATTAAAAGTGTCTTCAATATCTTCAGTATTTACCAAATAAAATTTGTTTGTTTTTTTTTTTTCTTAAAATTCCGTTTGCTTTTTTTCTTTATACTTATTAGGTAAAGAATTACATAATTTTGGTGCAATAAAATTGAAATGCTTGTGTATGATTTATTTTTATGATTTCACAGCATGAAACATGTTTGTAGAACATCTGGTATCATATGGGATGATCTGTTTTTAGATCCAATTGTTGTTTTTATGTAGAAACAAAAGACTTCTATATAAATATAACTTTCTCAAGAGTAATATATCATTGCTTATGTAATGATAATTTACATTGCTAATATTGCTATTTGAAACTAGTTTTACAATTTTATTTTGCAATTTCACTAGAGAGAGTAGGTTTGACATATAATTTCCCTCCTCCCCCAACAAGTGAGTCCATAGCTTAAAATTGAATGAAACCAAGCAAAATAAACTAAAATTAACAACTTGTTATGAGAACATAACTTATACAAAATAAATCGTAATTTTTTTACACACTGTATCTACATGTTTCTTCCATTTTAGATTTTGTTCAACATAAATGCCTAGATATTTAACACATTCAACCTGTTCAATAGTTTTAAATACACATCCATTTACCAAATTACAACCAGAATTATATTTTATGACAACCTCTTTACTTATATTCAATAAGCCGAAATAGATAAAATTAGTTTTATCCACATTTATTTCCAATTTATTACTACTAAACCAGTTTCTTATACTTTTTAAGTTATTGTTAATCTTGAACAATAACTCATTATTAGTTTCAGTCGAGTACACTATTGCTGTGTCATCCGCATAAGCTGTGATTTTGCCAATCATTATTATTAAAAACAATACTGGCCCAAGAACAGAACCTTGTGGTACACCACCATTCAAAACAAGCATATTACTTTCCAGTTTGTTTATAGCCACATGTTGTTTCCTGTTTGGCAAATATGTTTTAAACCAACTGAATGCAAGTCCCCTTATTCCTATTATACTTAATTTCTGCATTAAAATTTCATGATTTGTTGTGTCGAAAGCTTTTTTCATGTCAATAAAGCTAAAGTTTTCCTGTATTCATTTACACTGTTATAGATGTTGCCGGTAAGTTGTAACATTGCATGTTCTGTACCCAATTTATCTCTAAATCCAAACTGTATATTTGATAAGAAATTATATTTAGATAGAAATTTAATTAATCTCTTTCATTAGTTTTTCAATTATTTTTGAAAAGATAGGGAGTATGGAAATTGGTCTATAATTATTAAAATCTATTTCACCGTTTTTGAAAATTGGCTTTTAGCAATTTTTAAAGCATCTATGAACATTTCAGAAGAAAAAGATAAATTTACAATTTTTACAAAAATATGAGATTTATATTTAAAAACAATTTTTAACATATGGGCATTTATTTCATCATAACCACAAGATTTATTATTATTATTATTCAATTGTGATATTATATTTTTTAGTTCTGTTTGAACTGCTTCAAACAGAACATTGAGTTGTCATTATGGTTTACATATTTATTAATTTCAGTATTAAAATTATTTGTAGTATATTGATACCCCTGGTTAACTTCTATGAAATGTGCATTAATTTTATTTGCTAGATCTTCATCAACATCTTTTGAAGAGTATACCTGAGATTTTTTGTTGTTGTTGTTTTTTTTTTAAATACTATTTATTGTTGCCCATTGCTTTTTCACATCATAATCAAAATAATGGCAACAGCAACTAGAGTACACACAATGCGCCATATGTATATCACACAGGGATGATATCACCCACGATGTGAGGTATATAATGGGGAGAAGTACGATGTCAGCTATCACGTAGGAATGCCACAGGCGAAACAGCTATTGTGGTATAAATGTCCACAATGTCAGATCTCAGTGACCTCCGAAAAGGCATGATCATTGGTGTGCGTCTTGCAGGAGCTTCAGTAACCAGAAAAGCAGAAATAGTAGGTGTAACATGGTGAACTATATCAAAGATTATGGCTACCTATCAAAAAGGACAGAGCATTGCCTCCAAACGTGCAATATATGGACACCATACCAAGTTGTCAGACAGGATAGGCGAATGTTGGCATGGATTGTACAACAGAAGCACAAGACCACGACACTACAAATAGCAGCAGAGTTGAACACCAGTCAGAATGATTCCGTTCATGTCAGTTCGTTGTGAACTTCATCATGCTGAAATCCACAAACCTCTAATTACCAACATCAATGGAACAAAACATGTAAGGTGGTGCAAAGCACCTGAAAACTGGGATGCTAAAGACGTAACGTGTCACCTGGTGCAAAGCACCTGAAAACTGGGATGCTAAAGACGTAACGTGTCACCTGGTCTGATAAATCGTGTTACATATTTTTTCCCACCACTGGTAGAGTGTACATCTGGTGAAAACTGCAGAAGTGTATCACCCCAACTGTTTGGTTCCAACTGTGAAGCATGGAAGTAGATCCCTGATGCTGTGGTGCCATATCATGGCATTTCTTAGTGCCATTAGTTATTCTGCAGGGTCATGTCACATTCACAATATATGAACCCATTCTCAGGGACCACTTGCACCCAATATTGCAGTCATTGTTCCCTAATGACTGTCCCTGGTTTCAAGCGGATAATACACCCATGCATTGTGCGAAATGTATCAAGTTGTGGTTTGCAGAGCATGAGGATGAGGTACAGCAGCTACCCTGACCACCTCAATATTATTGAACATTTATGGGAATATCTCAAACACAAGGTCAGATCACACTTTTCACCTCCAGCATCACTGGCACAGTTGGGCCGTATTTTACAGGAAGAGTGGTCCTACATTCCATTAACATATATGCATAACTTGTGTAAATCTATTCCACATCGAATTATGTCTTCTGAATGCCCGAAGTGGGCCTACAGCTTATTAATAAAATGTTCTCCACAAACAGTATGTGTTACCATTATTTTGATAAACCCTCTGTATGTACATCATGGCGGTCAAGTGGGCCACCTTAAACTGTTATCAACCACTTACTTGCTACTAGACAAGACAGGTGATAATCAGTATCTTTGCTGATACACTTTAAATTACTTTAAAGTGATAAGGGAGTAAAGTGGGTTTTTTTACTGCTATTTATTCAAGTTACTGTAAGTCCTTAGTATTTATTGACTGATGCACTCAATTTCAAGGGGTTGTAGACACACTGCTGTTGGTATCATCTTATGGTCTTTAATACATTCCTCTTATACCATTGAGATGCCAGTCCATTACAAATGAGATTATATGAAATTTTAGAATCTATAAAGCATTTTCATTTTGAAAGCTAAGTTTGAAAAATAAAATTTCATACAACAATCAAATTGTTTTAGGTGTATACATACTATAGACAAAAAAAAAATTTCAATGGCATGCTAGTACTCCTAAATTAGCATTTTTGCCAAAAAATATTTCATATTATTAAAGATCTAATCACATCACTCCACTCTAAATCATGGTTTCCAGCAATATTTAGTTAAATGTTTAAAAGTTATGAAAGCTAAATATTTAACATTAATTTCCCACTCACAAAATTACAACTGCTAGACAAACTGGCATGCAATCATAGTTTCTCTCTGTACAAGATGCAGCTTAAATCTTATGGGTACATCACTGCTGTAGGGTTTATCAAATTTCCACAGATCAATAGCATAGAGCTGGTAGTGATGCTAGCACAACAAATAAAACTGATTTTTTTTTATAGAAATTCCTGTTAGAATTTTTTACCTATATCTCATAAAAGTAGAAAAATCATACTTAGGTTTTTCATTTTGGACATATTTTATTATTACATATAAATAATTTCTTCCAGCCCTCTGATTGCCATTCCATAGATGCGATATATATGATTACCATTCCATTTGTTTTCATTTCTGCATTTTCAACCAATTCTCTGATTTCAGCTCACAATGTTAATTTGAACTATACTAAACATATTTTTTCTTAAAGTTTTTGAAATTCTCCCAAAATTAACTAAAAACCTTTCTTTTTTAAAGTGGAGGACTTGGTGATTATTATATAGTTCATTTTAGAAAACTGTTTTTCATTCCTTCAGAACTCTCCATATGACAGAATATATTTCATGACCTGTATACAGATATTTTAGCAGCCTTGATATTAACTATTTTACAATTAAGATAATATGCACTCACCATTCCCAATATCAGCGTTGAGATTTATCTCCACGAAACTCCCCACCCTGCGCAAGGTTAGTAGGGACACCGATGGACTTGGAAAAGTCACCATCCATCAGATGGGACGTTAAGTCGTGGCCCCATGTGTGGGAGAGCCATACCCTGTGCACATTAAAGAACACACTGGATGGCCTCGACAGGAGGCTGCCATCTGTCTCTCAACAGCTATTCCAGTGGGTCCCCTCCCCCAACCTTCTCTGAACCTTCCTTGTGACCTGGTCAGGCATGTTTGCCCCTATTAGAGTTAAATTTCGAATTTTAAGTAGAAGAAGATATATTGCCTCTATCAAATATAGGAATCTCGTTTTCAAAGATTATGAAACTTTTCATTTACCCACCTTTGCATTCTTTAAAAGATTTAGTTTAAACTAATGGATTATGGTAAATTGAAAATAGTAGTATTCTATTAGTACTTATACAATGAAAAAATGCATTTGTCCTTTATTCCGTAAATTTAAAAAGTTTCTTTTCTCGCACCCCTCTGACAAAAGGGCAGATCGTTGCTGTCAGCAGAATCTCTCTTGACACTCTACCACCAAAATTTCTACCATAAACAGATCACTTGCAACATTCGTTAAAAAAATCACCTTTTTCATATTTAGTTTCCTTGAAATGTAAATTAAAACTACCTAACGAATTTTAAAATGCGAATTAGTGCCAGTCCATCTAAAGTATAATTTTCCAACATCTCTTAGAACAGTTCAAAAACAATTTAAACATTCAAAAATTAAAATATATACTAAATATGAAAACCTGTGTATTATTTTATAAAACAATATGCAAATCAATTTTAAATTATGGAATAATTTTGAATTGTGTCTGGAACAACTAACTTAACTAACATAAATAAAATAGAAAAACTGCAGTCTATAATAGCTAAAAATATTATTCTGTTTCATTTGCAAAAAAATGATAAAACTTCCACAGATAGATTAAAATTTTTAGACCTTTTATCATACAGAAATTTATACAAATATAATTTAATAATTAAAATTTGTTTTGACAAAACGTACGAGCTAAAAATTTATCACAATAAAAATACAAGGCTTCAAAATCAAGGGTATTACAAAATGCCTACTTTTCGAAATAATTACAGAAAACATACCTCTGAATATCAAGTACCACTTATATTCAATGCTATCCCAAAAGAAATACTAAATATAGATTCTTTTAGAAGGCTGAAAATCGAATTGAAAAAATATTTGGGAACTTCTAATTAGCTGATTATTATATATTGTGTTTTGTGAATTTATTTGATGTACACTATTTTTGTGGCTGAATGACCATGCTTGTGACGAGGCCCAGGAGAGAGAGATCTGACTGAACTAGAACTGTGTCCTAGCTGGGGCCATGAGATTAGGCCAGCTAATATTGTTTAGAGAACTTTGTAACTGCTGAGCCAAGGGAGTATTGTGTCCCTGAGAGTGAATTATGTCAGAGCAGTAAATGTACATAGATGTATATAGAATAAACAGTGTAAATAGGAATGCTGCATATCTGAGTTATTCAGAAAAGTTGTGCATATTTCTCAACCATGCAAATGAATACTCGCACAAATGAATGTTTTGACAAGTACATTTTTTTTTTTTTTGAAACGAGAAACAGCTTTTTATCAGGACTCACTTTCTCATTAAACGATTGAATTTAAAAGCATTAAAAATTCACTGCTAAACCTTCACCTTGGAGCAAATAATGCTTTTCTTCCTAGTGCACTTCACTGACCGATGAAAAAAACCTTGCAACTGGATTGTTTTCAAATTAAAAAAAAATTACATCAAATATTCTGGTGCAAAATGTAGAAAATATTATTTTAGGCTTCAAGTTCCATAAAATGGGTTAAATTAAAAAAACAAACATGCATTTCCTTTGGCTGACTGATCAAAGGGACCTGAGTTCAAGCCCTGGGTTGAGCTGTTTTTCTGCTGAGGTCTCGCCTTTGTCACATACCTTCTTCTATGGTGTAAAAACTGTCGGCTACATTCAGACCTCTGGTAAGCAGCTACTTCAGGAAATATTTATTTATTATATTGCTTTGCTGTAGTTATAAATACAGTTTTGAGCTTATTTAAGCAATTAAGGCATTCTAGAAACTCGGATTTTGCTCTTGTTTTAATGTAATATAAAATCACATTTTTCAATCCTTTTCAGGAATTTTGGTTTTATACAGATGTACTTAGATTTTTTTTTGCAATTTAGAATTGTTTAACTCTAAAACTAGATGAACTTAAAAATGAAGACAAAATGAACTCGGAAGATGAGTTTTGATCTATTATATTTTAAAAATTTATGGCCAATGGATGTTTTTGGCTTTATGGATTTTCTGCCTATATAGTGAAAGAAATGTTCTTTATAAAAAATGTGTATATATTTCCAATGTTTTTGTACATAAGAGTGCTATGAGAAAAAAATTAAAACAGTATAAAAATGGTTTAGCATTTGCGAAAAATCTTGTGAAATCTTAGTAAATGAACAAATATAAAAAATCCAGTTATCTATACATTTTGGTTCTTCATATTGAATTTTTTTGCTTAGACATTGTTTATTGAAAAATATTTCATAAAATGATAGCATAAATTACGATCAGAGTTTCGAAAAAAACATTCATCTGCAAAAAGCACAAAATAGCATAAAAAAAAACTATTGAAATAAAACGGAAAAGTGCAAGTATTTATTTTTATGTTGCTTTGTAGTTCTAGTTGTCTGATTGCAGTATAATGTTGACTGACTCAATTCATTATGGGGGAATAAAAAATGCCCTAAACTAAAATCACCACCACCTCGGATTTATATCTAATTCTGCTGACAAATTTTTATCCTATTTCACATGTCTTAAGGGTTAATGACCCCCCACCATCACCCGCAACACTCCCAACTCCCCCAGTCTCTCATGCGCCATAAATAATAATTCACTGAAAGTTATCATCATTATGTGTGTCATCTGCTATCTGTTGACCAAATGTACCCCATCAAGGAAAGAATTTCTGGAAATTTGAAGTCTACCACCTTAGTGAAATCATCTTGCCATTCAAGATTAAAGGGAACTGCTATTCACAACCAAGTGAGAATGTTTTATGTACACCTTCTGGCAAAATGGTCCATTCTCCACATATCCAGCCCTTCTCTGCATATTTAAATGATTTCCGAGAGTTGGGTTGTTTTACCTCTGAGCGGCACTTTTTTGCACACAATGGGCTAAATGGCTGAAACAGCTGTTGGGAGACAGATGGTAGCCTCCCATCAAGGCCATCCAGCGTGTTTTTTAACGTACAGGGTATGGCTTTCCCGCACATGGGGTCATGACTTAATGTCTCATCTGACAGATGGCAGCCTTTCCAAGCCCATCGGTGTCCCCTACTGACCTTGGGCAGGGCTGGGAGTTTTGCGGAGATAAATCTCAATGCTGACTCAGTTGGGACTCTAACCTGGGAACTGCTGATTCCGAGCCTGGCACGGTACCGATAAAGCCACCCCCTCCCCTTTCCAAGGAGTAATTGTAAAATATCTGCGATAGTTGAAATCTCTGATAGCTTACTGTTCAGTTCCCTCATTTTCACCCAAATTGTGGCTACTGTGTTTGGTCTTTTGTAGTTCGCAGCTTTTTTATGGCCATCATGTCTCCATATCCCCACACTTTAATTGCTCAGTTTTTCTGAATGCTACTTGGAGGCTGCATTGTTTACTTGGACTGCATTGTTTGTTGTTGAAAGAAAATTTAAAATATGCATATGTTTTATCCAGATGAAAATAAAAGAAGGAAACAATGACATATTAATAAGCAAAAAACTTACAGGATGTTTTTATAAGCTGGAAGCTATATTATGCCAAGCAGCCCAAATTTGACCAGCCCACTTGGATATTACCCAATGTCCCGGCAACCCAAACCGCCCCTGGTACTGACTCTGACCTTTGTGGAGTGGTCATAGGTCCTCCTATATGTAAGTAAACTTAATGGTTTGAAAATAACTAACACTTATTACAAACACTGCAACATGCATAAGAGCACATGGGTTTCACCAGATGGGCTGCAAAAGAATATGATTGATTATATATTAATTAACAGTAAATGGGTTAATTCTGTTAGGAATACCAGGTCGTATAGGGGAGATGAAATTGGATCTGACCATTATTGTGTTAAAAGTGTCTTGCAACTTAAACTGTTGTGCTTAAGCTCGGAAAGACTCAGTTATAGCTAAAGCTTACCATGATAAGTAACTTGGTCATTATGACAGTCATGGTTTGCTTACTACTGAAGTTGGGGAAGAATGGGACCATTTTAAAAAACTTTTCTTGAAACTAACAGGACTCTTTTAGGAAAAAAAGGAGTAGAGGAGGCAAAATTATTTGAGTGATAAGGCACTTGAGCTTATTTCAGAAAGAAAGAACTACTTGAATGTCCTTAATCAGTACCCTACTAGTCCTAATAGAAAGCATTACAGAGAGCTTAATAAACGTGTAAAGGATCAGTTAGTAGCTGATAAGAATCTTTGGTTTTATGTCCTGGCTGACAAAGCCAAGGATGCAGTAGGACAGCATAACAGCAGAGACCTGTACCATATAGTTAATGTTTTGTGTGGTAAAAAACAGACAGATATACAGGGGTTGGGATTCTGTTATGGCTAGGTGAGTTGGACATTTCAGTATTGTTCTAAACAATGTGTTAGTTCTACTCCCATTGTTTGTAATGATGACAGATGCATTACTGGCTTTAATGTTGGCTCTATAACACAGTCTGAAGTTATTTTGGCTATTTCTAAACTTAAACTGCATAAATCCCCAGGGGTAGATGAAATTACCATGGAAATGCTTAGAGCTGGGAATGTTTTGGTTATCTGGATTTGGTTACATGGATGACTGAAATTTTGAATATCACTTATGATAAAGGCATTGTTCCTAAGGATTTTACCAGAGCTATTATTATCTGTATTTCAAAAAAGGTGATCACAGTTCTTGTGATAACTATAGGGGTATCAGCTTACTTTTTGTTCCAGGTAAAGTTCTATGCATGATTGTTGCATAATAAAATTAAGAATCTGGTTGATGGACAATTTCATGATCAGCAGTGTGGATTCAGAAGTGGTAGGGGATGTGTATCAGATGTTTTCACTTAGGCAGATTCTTGAGAGATGTTTAGAGTTTCAGAAACTTGTGGTTACTAGTTTTGTAGATTTCAAAAAGGCTTTTGACCATCTTAATTTGTGGTTGATTGTGAGACCATGGGTTGTACTAGACAAGTTAATTAACATAATGAAAGCTCTCTACAATAACACTGAGTCATGTGTGAGAGTTGGTAAACTTGTAACAATTGGTTTAGCATTGCTTCTGGTGTTCAACAATGGTGCATTGTGTGTTATTTTCCCATTAATTTGGTTATTGATTATGTTATGTGGAATTCACTGCAAGGAAAAGATTTTGGGCTTAAATGGTCTAGAGATCTAAAAATTTCTGAGTTAGATTATGCTGATGAGTTGGCCCTTTTTGACAAATGATATTGATGAGATTAACTCTTTCATAAGATCTGTTGATGAGCTGCTACTAGAGTCGGTTTGGTGATTAAATGGAAAGAAAACTAAAGTGATGAAAATTGCTCAGGCAGATTGTGGTTCAGTTAATCTGAATGGTTGCACCCTTGAACCATTATCTCAGTTTAATTATCTTGGGAGATATGTAGCATACTGGTGATGTGCAACATGAGATAAATGAAGGAATAGGGATTGCTGTTGGGACTTTTAAGAATCTATGGAGAGTGTGGAGAAATAGGCATATACACGTAAAAACTAAAAGTAGACTGTATAGTTTGGTTCTTTCTAGAGTTAGTTAAGGTAGTAAAAGTTGGACCCTTTTTAAACAAGATAACAGGAAACTTGGCTCTCAAAACAATTTTTAGATCTCTAGACCATTTAAGCCCAAAATCTTTCCCTTGCAGTGAATTCTGCATAATTCCAGATGCTTACTCATTGTCTTGAGCATTAAGTGGTTCAACTCTGTAAGTAATGATGAGGTTAGGCAAAAGAGTAGACAACCTCTTTCGGGCAAGAGAGACTCCGTTAGTTTGGCCACGTTGCCCATATGCAGAACTATTGATTAGTGAATAGGGTTATGAACAATGTACCTTAGAAAGCGGAGGAGACCTAGGATCTGATGGGCAGATAATGTCAAACAGGACCTCATTAGAATTGGTCTCCCGTGCTCAGATGAAGCAAATGTAGCTCAGGACAGATGTGTTTGGAGAACTGAATTGCACATTCTGGTTGGACCTCTGTAGCTCTTGGTTGCTTGAAGAGAAGGATGATGATTATGAAGAAGAAGAATGACTGTTGAAAATTCAGTAGGAAATCTTAATAAAAATGTGTAATTTCAATAAACTGTTTTGGAAACATGGAATTTGTCATAAGAATTGTAAAATTATTGCATAATATTGTCTTGCTTCAATCATCTACTTGTTCAATATTTTGATCCTATATTTTTCAGTTTATATTGTAGTTTAACTAGTTTCAAGTTTGAACCTAGGTTCTTATTATGTTACAGAAGTGAATGTTTAATACAAGGATTCGGGATTTTTTCCCTCTAAGCGACAATTTTTTACACACAGTGGGCTACATGATGGTAGCCTCCCATCAAGGCCATTAAGCATATTCTTTAAAACCATTACAATGCCAAAAGGTGATTAAATAATTTTCAAAAATCACTACAAAATGACCTTGCATTGTGTTTTTTAAGCTTACCTACATTTTTTTCCTTCCAATTTTTATGTTTTTGTTTAGAATTAAATGCTCTTTTTCTTAGTATATAATGTAAACTATTTCATAATATGGCTTAGAAATTGAGTTGCATTTTTAGAGAAAACCCTGACACTGTAAGGTTTAATGTGCATGGAGTAAGGCTCTCCCACATATGGGGCCACTACTTAATGTTCCATCCGATGGACGGCAGCCATTCCAAGCCCATTGGAGAGACATGATTGTTAATAAATTTAAATAATACCGCTGCTTCTGGTTCATTTTCGAATATTTGAATACATATATATAACTATAATTAGAATCTTAATATCAATTTTTTTTCTTTGTAATAGCCAGTGTTAAGAAAAATATTTAATGAAGCATAATTTGTCACAGGAAACAACGACAATCATTTCCTAAATCTTTGGTGCAAAACTTCAAAATAGCTGTTTTAACTATTTAAGGTTGTATCCCAATGGTGTAATTCATATTTGAGCTTAAATATGCAATTTGAAATGTAAAATATATATATAAAAAAAATTACAGTAGAGTTTCACAGTACAGTAATTATGTCACAGAGTATTAAATATATTAATTTAATTTTAAAGTATGTATATTTTACCAATAGTAATACAAAATGCATAAGAAGTTAGTATTTGTATTAGAAATCTATTAGTACATTAATTTTGAAGTAAAAATGAAGGGCACAAAAGTGTAAATTTATTTTAGTTCAATTTAGCAAAATATAATTGGAAATCGAGAAAATTTTACTTTGTAAAATTTTTTTAATACATTAAAAACTGATTGTATGCAGGTCTGAATCTAGAATTAAAAAAAAACGAAGGGGTGGGCCAATAAACACAATCAAGTCTGAAAAATATAAGTGGGTCAAGCGATTGAATTTCTAATGCAGTATAACATTTCTACCTCAATTTTACAGGTCTTTAAAAAATTTCTTGAAAAGTGCATGAAATAATATTAGGTTTAATAAATATTTGCCTCGAGTATCCTATTAGCATTCTGAAAGGGGAGTGCTATGGCCTTCACCATATCATCAAACAAGTTATTGCTTAAAAAAAGAATTTAATGCAGAGTCCTTGTAGAAAAACTAATCAATAGATATAGAAACGACCAGAACAAATTCATCTCCCCTCCCAATTAATGACATGGAGCAAGCAACCTTTGCTGGATTCATATCTTACAGTCCTGTGCAAATCAGTCCACAAATTGCTCAGAGCCCAACAAATCAATATTATTCTCAGTTCAACTCCAAATCTGAAAAAAAAAAACTTAGAAAGGACCGACAAATTTAGCATCCCTCAAAAATTGGGCATATACAGATTTCTCCTGTGTTTGTTAGATATCTATCTTGTTTCATTATTTATTATATCGGAAAAACCATGTGTTCTCTACAGGAGAGATTCACAGAGCATCAAACAGATGTCAGTCAGAACAAACCAATGATTGCCAAGCTAATAATTCAGCACACAGCTACCAAAGGCTGGGAGCATGGCACACTACTAGCACTTGCATCCACTTACTACAGAATCATTGTCTGCAAGGCTATTGAAATAATGACCTCAACTGTCTCCACCTGCAACTTCTCCCATTTATGAGAATGTTGATAACAAAAACGTAAGCGGGGAAAAAATTGATATATAGGTATATATCACATATTTTGCTAGAAAATTTTTAAAGACCATTAAAATATAGGGAAAATTTATTATTGGAACTCCTGGCCGTTCAATCTCATCTCTAGTCACTTAGCTATCCTTTCCCACCAAAGTGTTTTCTACTTCCAGGCTCGCTTGTTACAGAGCGATTTTGACAAAAAAGACCTTAAAATTAAATATGCCACGTGGTTCAAAAAAAAAATAACTAGACACCCATATAAAAAAATGTATCTTTATGGGAAACTTGCATTTCAATGCACCGCACACTATGGTTAACCAATAAATAGAGATCCCTCGATGTCAAACCTTAGTATGAAATTGGAGACTGCTTTCTGTATTAACGATCTACGTTTATGAGAAAGTTTGTGCAATGTGTGTAGTACTTTAATTTCCCTTAAGAGAATAGAATAACCCTTATTACTCAATGGAATATACAAATTTATGAGGTTTTATGTGTGTATTGCTGAATGAAACACACGAAAAGCGTTGTTGCAAATCTTAACGGTCTATGAGCAAAAGGAAGTTAGAACTGCATGACAAATTAACTGGAATGATAATCTAGAGCAAGGGTTAACAACCTATGGGTTAACTGTGCTCACTGAAACGTTTTCAGTCAGGCACTCTGATAAACATCTTCAGTTTTTTGGCCACCAGTAAAGTGCACGTAAGAAAAAAACTGGCAGCGCATCTTTATAAACTTTGGGTATGTAATTGTACATTTAGAATATTTGTAACCAAGGAGTTAAAATTTGCGCTTTAAGCCCCTCAAAGCTATCTCAGAATTAGAATTTCAGTATATAGATTAAAATTTTTATTTAACCCTTAAAAGAACAAGTAAAGGAATTCATGATTTAAACAACAAAAGTCTGAATTAATATATGGAACTAGGAAACTGTTACCTAATAATGAGACTAAGCTTTCCGTGGGAAATATCGATGAAATCTACATCTGAAATTGGAAATGACAATAGTAACAAGCCTTAGAAAAACTAGACTTAGGGTTAAGCGTAGTATTACCTACAGAGTATGGGAATATTCTTGGAGTTGAGTAATTACAAATCATGCTTTTGCCTAAACGCAGAAAAAAAAAATCGTTGAACTTGAAAGGATCGTGCGGGTTGAAAATTTTGCTTATGTTTTTTTTTTTAATGTAAGTTGATAAACTCTTTAATAAAACTTTTATGTGCAGGAAGGTTAAGTTGCACGTAAGAAAAAAACAATACAATTACTACAACTTAAATGCAGTTTACAAGCCTTAACTGACATACTGGTTTGGGAGCTGGCGACTGTTCCAGCAAGGCAAACTTAGTGTGTTGTATTTGCTCTAACTGAGGCAGTGGTCAGCAGTGATTTCGGTCTTAGTATGGTATGTTCTTGTATGAGAAGGCCTGTGAAAGCTAGGAGTAGCTTCTAGGATTCTTCTCTGTCCTAAACGTTGCAAATTTAAAAATAATAATATTCGACTAATTACAATACAATTTACCACGTGTCCAAAGTCCCTCTCCTTGGCTATTCCACTGGAATTAGGTTGGGTTGTTTTACCTCTGAGCGGCACTTTTTTTGCACACAGTGTGCTAAATATCCAGGTCATAAGGACCCCGAGGGCTCAGAGAAGGTTGGGGGAAGGGTACCCACTGTAAAGATGGTAATCTCCCTTCAAGGGTCAAGGCCATCCAGCGTGTTCTTTAGCGTGCACAGGGTATGGCTCTCTCCCGTACACGGGACCCACTGCTTAATACCTCATCAGACAGACGGCGACCATTCCAAGCCCTTCGGTGTCCCCGACTGACCGAGAGCAGGTGGACTAACTAAACCAACTATGCTGAATACGTTGGGTTGGGTTGTTTTACCTCTGAGCGGCACTTTTTTGCACACCATGGGCTAAATGGCCAGGTCACATGGACCCCGAAGGCTCAGAGAAGGTTGGGGGAGGGGACCCACTGGAACAGCTGTTGGGAGACAGATGGTAGCCTCCCATCAAGGCCATCCAGCGTGTTCTTTAACGTGCACAGGGTATGGCTCTCCCACACACGGGGCCACGGCTTAACGTCCCATCCGACGGACGGCGACCTTTCCAAGCCCATCTGGCTTGGAAAGGTCGCCGTCCCCCGGATGGGACTCGAACCTGGGAACTACAGATTACGAGCCTGGCGCGCTACCGACTGAGCCACCCCCGCCCCATTCTGAATACGAGTACATGAACTGGTTTATTATGTTCCAATCTCCTCCGCCGAAAAAAAACTGGGGGAGGAAGTAAAGCTCCCCCCCCACACACACACACACACCTTCCATATACTCGCAATACGCATTATATAGATTTAATAACAACCTTTACAAGGTCACGGTTCGCGAAAAAAGCGGGGGGGATGAAGACATTCAAGGGGGTGCAACGATGGGAATATTTTTAATTGTGAATTGAAATTATCTAAAGAGAGGTTGGCTGATGATAAATTAGACATGGGAAGGCGTGAGAGTTTTTCAACAATCGAAAGGGAGCTCTGATGCCGAATAGTTTGGAAGCACCTTAGAGATATTTTTTTAGTTCTCGGAGCTTTTTAACCGAGAAAATATATATACCATGTCAGTAATAAACATTTTTATTAATTAAACTATTCATAATCTCACGCCGATAATTATATTTTAAAAGACTCTATTTTCAGGGAATTAGAATTATTACTACGATTTCAGTTTAAAAGGTGCTAGTTATGTTTTTCTATGCTTAATTTTTTTTCCGTGTATTTCTCCGGATGGAACATTAAGCAGTAGCCCCGTATGCGGGAAAGCCATACCCTGTGCACGTTACAAAACCCGCTGGATGGCCTTCTCTGAGCCCTTGGGTCCTTGTGACTTAGCCATTTAGCTCATTGTGTGCAAAAAAAAAGTCATTGCTGCATGTTTCTAGTTGTTATTGGTCTCATAACAGCTGTTCCCTCCTGGGCGCATTATACCCATAGTAACTAATGCGCCATAAAACCCCAAACAACCTTTCCCTCCTGACAGCCATTCAGCCCATTTGTGCAAAGTGCTGCTCACAAGAAATATGTATCCTAGTTCTTGACCCTTAGTAGGCATGTAATCGCCCATTGTAATATTAGCCGATAATTGTTATCAAATGTGTCGCAAATCTTGTTATAATCTTGGATAATATGATTAAAATTTATGTGCATATAATATCGATGCAAACTTCTAAAAATCGAGCAAGTCGCATCTTTATGTAGTTTAAGGTAAAACAATTCGTAGTCTCGATAATTCTGAAAAATTACGAGGCAAGTCACTAGCTGTATACTGCGTGAAAATAGTGTGCTCTTGAATAGTTAATTGCAGTACGGGGTTTTGCGTGCAGTACTACCATTTCAAACCTAACGGTAATGTAATCTTAGAGAAGCAATTATTGTTCGTACATTTAAAAATGGTGGTTTCCTGTAATTTTGTTAGTAACCATATAATTGCATACGATAGCAGTGGCCCCAACTAGTTTTGATTTTGTTGTTTGACATTAATAATAGGTATTTCTTCATGAGAGTTACTAATACTCTGCGATTGTGTGGCATTTTGTACATATAATGTAAAAAGAGTAGTGTAAACGCAATTGCGGTAACTTCACGACATTTGTTAAAAGGAAAGAATATGTATTAACAACGTTGAACCCAACTTGCGTGCTATTACAAAAGATAAAACACGCATTTTTACAAATCATTTTTGTGTTTTTCTTTAACTTGAGACATTTCTCTTTGGCATCCAAGTACTGCAAAAAAACATATGAGGAAGGCGAGATCAAGCAGAAAGCTATGTACTAAAAGTCAAATATTGTGTGTGATTTTCCGCAGCCAAATACGCTATGTTCGTACTCACTTCAACTTATAGTTAAAGCCGGTATTTCGCGATTTAATCCGAAATTTGTCATAATTATCAACTAAAGCTTAAATTTTGTATATTAGATTTTTTATTAAATGTAATAACGTACTGTAAAAAGACTGGGGGAGGGGGTATTTCACCTCCCCAGTTTTTTTTTTCTTTTAGTTTTGCAAGTGGTTTGTGTATGGAGGAATTTATATGAAGGGTATAGTCGAGAGAACAAAGCGCAATCATTAAGAGCTCGAGATCTGAGTTCCTGTTTTTTTGTTTAGTTTTCACTTCTGTACTTGATGCTGCGTATGATTTTATTTTGATTCATGTACAGTTTCAGTATTTGATTCGTGTGTAATCATTTCTTCAAATTAATTAAGGCTTTGAGGTTAACGATGAAAAATGATAACAATTTTCCTACCGTTTCTAAGCTTCAAATTCTGGACTCTCCATATCCCCTACATTTATTTTTAGATATTAATTTTAATGGCCATATATAAGGTTTATCATTGCCTGATATTAAAATTCAGAAATATTTTCATTTCGTTTAAAAAAATTATGGTTTTTAAAGAAAGGGGAAAAAATCTTTTTGTATAATAAAATATTAGGATTCCTAATCTCTGAATCCCCCACTGGTTTTGATTTCCACCAGCAGGGGGCAGTAAAGTTTGAAAATGGCAAAACTTTAAATGACTGTTGAAAATGATATATTTATAATAAAAAAATAAAATAAATAAATACCCCCTCAAGCAGCTGCTTGCCACAGAGGCCTGAATAGAAATTTTGCTGATATAGCTGTGATTTGCCCCCTTCCCCTGAGGTGGGAGGGGAGATGCAAATTTTAAAATGAAAGTTATGCAGACCCTTTATTTTTAATTGATCAATTATTATATTTTTTATTTTAAAGGTAAAAAAAATTGATTTTTGAAATAGCATATAAAAATATTTCTATGCAATTTTATTTTAACACAATTTCCCAATAACCATAATTGCGCCCTCTAATGGTGTAAAAAGTGTGAAATGTCAAATTTTTGAACGAATGTTGCAAGCAATGTAATTATGCTAGAAATTTGAAATTTTGGTGATAAAATGTGAAAGTCACGAAGTTTGCATTGAGAACAATGATTTTTTACCACCACCTCTGGGGGGGGGGGGCAATTTTTTAAAAGAGATAATCGTTTATTCTAGAGATAAACTGAAAAATTTTTTTGGGGGGATAGGTGTAGATAAACCATTACGATTCACACTTTTTGAATCTCTCAAAAACCCTCTGACAGCGAAAAAAGTTGAAAATTTCAAAAGTTTAAACAAATTTGCAAAGATTCATTTGGACTAGAAATCTGATATTTTAGTGATGGAGTGTGATAATCAAGTACTTTATACTGACAGCAGCAATTTGTCTCTTCACACCAGGGGGTGGGAAAACACATTTTTTTGTTTTAAAAATTAATGACAAATTCTTTTTGAGTTGAATATGTACTAATGAAATATGATGATTCATAGTTTCCAAATCCTTCGATATTAGAGGCCATTAGCTGTAAAAAATATAAAACTTTAAATAATATTGCAAATGATATATTTGTGCTAGAAATTAGAAATTCTGGTGATGGAATGTGTTGATCAAGAGCAAATACCCAGATAGCTTACTAACAGGAGTATAGTTTATATTCATATGTGTTTTAGTTAAATTATTGTTGTTAAAAATCCACCATTTGCTTTTTATTTTTTTAAAAGTTAGTACTTAATTTTAAAAATTTTCAATAATATTTTAATATAGTAGTAGTATATTATTTTATGGACACTGATTAATTTGCACCTTATTAACCCTAGGGTTCTAGGGAATGAGAATACAACTTTTTTCATTTTAATGCTAAATGAGAAATTCTTTTTTGTGTTTCATAGGGCTAATAATATATTACTATTTGCATTTTCCAATTACCCATTAGTACAAATTACTACTGTTAAAAGTTGTAAAATTCAGAAAATGGAAATCTTCAAGAAATAATTTGAGGAAAAATGTCTCCCAGTTGCATGCCAAAGTGTTCTAGATCACTAAACTATCACTGGCTAGTTCATTTCTCCTCTAATTGTGACTTAATTTTCCCACCTTGTTGCTAGTTATTGGGAATATGATCAGGAACAGTAGCTTTTCAGTATTGTTCATAATAGGTATTAATAGGAATGTCACACACACTTAAGTGTTACTAATGCAAACAATCAATAATAAATACATAGAATTACCAGCTGACATTAAAAAATATTAAATACTCAAGGAGCAGCTTGCCACAGGTCTGACTGGAGCCTGTCAGCTTATATGCCATAGGTCTGTGAGGAAGGCAAGACCTCAGCAGAAAGACAACACAATTATTCATGCTTTATCCAGGTCCCGTTGATCAGTAATATAGCAGTCTCTTCACTCGGCCACTGGAGAAGCTCCTATTAACATAGAATCCAAGAAATTCTTTGTGGAAAAGGAGTTTTACCAATGAATGGGACTGAACCCCCATCTTCCAGTTGCATGAGATGCATCATTGATAACAAGGTCGGAGAATTGGGGAAATTTAAAAGTAAAAATTAGTGGAGAAGGAACTAATCCATGACATGTTCAAATCCCATTCATCGGCAAAACTCATTTTTTCATGAAGTATTTCTTGGATTCCATTTACTATTGATGAAAAACTTCATTTTCTCTGAAAACAAGCATCCCATATTCACCAGAGGTATGCTATTTTTATATTTTTAGCACTTGCTGCATTAATAATTAAAAAAATTCATGTAAACAAAAGCTTTATTTTGGAAAATTATTTGTAAAAAGAATCATAAAATATGATATGCAAAATATATTAGCTAAAAATAACTGTTACATTAGATATTATCATTCATATTCCTCCATTGAGAATTTTCTTTACTAATCCCTGTACCTCGATGAGAAAGGGGATGGGCTTAGAAAAACTGTTACCTATTGAATACATGTTAGCCATATGCAAGAGAGCCTTATTTGTGCACATTAACACATTGGTGTCCTTAACAGGAGATTTCCTTCTGTCTCCTTAGCTGTGTAGTGAATCAGGAATATGATCAGGAACAGTAGCTTTCCAATACTGTTCATAATAAGTGTTAATAGGAACGTCACACACTCTTAAGTGTTAGTAATGCAAGCGATCAATAGTAAATGCACAGAATTACCAGCTGACATTACCCTTCCCAGCTTTCTGTGATCCTTTTGGTCTTTGTGGCAATTTAGTCTATTGTGTGTGAAAAGGGCTTCTCAGAGATAAAACAGTTCATCTCATATTCTTCATATTCATTTAGTGCATTGTTATTTTATTCTAATGCTGTTCTAAGTATTGTTGATTAAAAAGATAAGTAAATAATCATTAAAATAAAAGTTTCTATGTTTGAAGGCTAAAAGTAAGAGAATAAATGAGAATCTTTTCATTTTTAAGTAAATGTAAGGGAAAAATATGAATATATATTGCCCTACCAAAACATTAGAGAATTTTCATGTTATGTCAATGGAAATCAGCTTCAAAGCTCATGACTTCTAAAATATGCATCATTTCATGAAAAAAATGTGACTGACAGTAAAGATCAGAATCAAATCTCAATTTTTCAACAATATTCAGTATTTAAAATAGTTATGGAAGTTAGAATATTTCACAACAGTAATGTGTCGGTAGTTCCTTTAGAAATTAATTATTATAACTTAAGTAATAAGAAATTAAATTGAAATGTTTAATTCTCTATGACACAGTTTTTTTAGCACTTCAACAAATGTTCTATGCTATCAAGTATGAAAAGTTATTAAAGAGATTTTATGTACTGTAGAGGATGGGTAGTAAGAGGAGCTTCTGGGATACTAGCGAGTGACAAGTTTATTCTTCAGCGTTCTTAATGGTAAGTAACGACTCTTGATAGCATAGAACATTTGTTGAAGTGCTTAAAACCATTTAACAGTATCATAGAGAATTAAAGATTTCAATTTAATTTTAATTACTGCATTGTTAATCTCTACTCTAATTTTTGTTAAATAATAAGTGCCTTAGGTAAGACATGGCTGTTTGTGTTGTCTTTCTGCTGCGGTCTCATCTTCCTCACAGATCTCTGGTGTATTAAACTGACAGGCTCCTGTCAGACCTCTGTGGCAAGCAGCTGCTTAAGGGGGGTTTTATTTATCATTTTAGAAGTTTGCATAATGATTATAGCAATTGTAAATGATTTTTATTAAACAAGATAATGTCAAATATTCTAGCTTTCATAATTCTTTAAATAGTGAACAGATATTTTGAAAATTGATATTTAAATAGATTTGATCATGATCTTTAATTTGTCTTCAGTCATATTTTTCCATCGAATGCATATTTTAGAAGTTATAGATCTTTGAAGTTATATTCCCATTGACATGAAATATCTCTTAATATTTTGGTTGGGCAGTCTATATGTGGTGTTAAAATTATTTTGGTTTGGTAATTAAATGGAACAGATTTAAGTTCAATGAAAATGAGCACCGTGCAACAGCCATAATAAAATTTGTTAAATTCTAGATCAGACATGGGCAACCTGCAGCCTGTGAATATTGCTGCGCAAATTATTAAATATTTTTATCTCTTATTCTTAAAGTACTTTGCGGAATACCAATTTTTCTTTCTTTCCCAATTTTCCTTTATACTGTTTTTGAAAGTGTCCTTTAGTAGCCTAAATTTAATTTACAATGACATTAACCTGCACGACAGACTTTGCACATGGGGGTAGTTTTCTGAATGTACTATTCAGATCCCAATTAAAGAGCTCAGCTGTTACTCAAAAAGACACCAAATCAGTCAATATTTTAATTACAAAAGTTATCAAAACCAGCATAGAAAAGAAACATTTCAGAAACTTATGGTGCATTAAACACACAAAAAAAAATTATTTTCCCAATGGTCTCAAGACTTCAATGCTGTTATGTGATCAAGTTTTGTTATTAGTGGGAAAATTGTAAAACATATTTGTTTTGCGATATATTTTTATATAATACGAATTTGTAAAGTAGTGCCTGCAAACAGTTTTGGGTATGTATTGTCCAGAGAGAAAAAATTGTAGCGTATATTTATCCTACAGAATTGTGATTGGATATATTGATGAACCAGCTGCCAATATAGAAAATACCTTTATAGAGCTTGCATCAAAATTTGAATATTTTTCTATGGTTCTTGATGAAAGTACCGATGATTCTAACACATCTGAATTAGTGGTATTTATATGTGGAGTCAATATTAATTTCCATTAAAATGTTTAATTTTTTATCTAATTATGCTGTTTACTTTCACTTGTATGTTTAATCATAATTTCAATTAAAAATAATAGTTTTTCATTAAAATTATGAAAACCACGTGTTTCTTTTTGAAATAAATAGGTATATGTGTAAATTTGATTGTTTACACATATTGTCTACTCAGGCAATTGATGTGGAGGTGTGTATGCTTTGAGGGGGGGAGTAAATTAGAGTGTTAAATGCAATAAGTAAGGAACTGGCCCGTGGCAATCGCAAAAATTCTCACCTGGCCCACTAATGAGAAAAGGTTGCCCATCCCTGTTCCAGATCATGAAACAGTTGATGTATTTGAAAATAGTTTTAAGTACCATAGACTTGTTCTTTTGTGATAATTTCATCCTTTTACCAACAGTGGTCCTTAAACGTTTTGCTTCAGTGGGCTGCGTTAAAGTATCAGAAGTGGGAAAAAGTCTGCACCTTGGAACTGAAAAGTGTAAAAATCTATTAAGCAATCAGCAGTCTAATAAAATTAGATATGACAAATATTACTTTAAAATTCAGTAACCAAAATCAGTACATCCCTTATACAAAATTTATTGTGGAATGCTCAGAGAGTTTAATGTTTGGAAGCTTTTATAAAGTGGAAAGAGATATTAGAGTTAAATTTAGTATGGCATTGCAAAATCTCTAATATCTTATCATGTGAGCTAAGAAAAGGATTGTTAAAATAGTATATGAGAAAGGAGAGTAAGCCCCCCCCCCCTCTTTTTTTTGAGGGCTGCACAGAATTAGCTTAAAGGCATTATGTCATTGGAAGATACTCCCCCCTCTTCCCAACTATTTAACTATCTTGTTAAAATACAGAGACTTAGCAGAAGGCAGAAAATTGTATCATCAGTAGAAATTAATTTATATGTACATTTAGATATTTTGGGGTATTATCTTTTTCTAACAATTCTATTGATTACTGCCATTTGGCAATAATGCACTTCAAGAGTTTCAAAAGTAGGGTTTTACATAAATTAATCAAATTGTCATTGCAAATGGTTCATAAATTTAAGTTTCAGTAGTTTAGAATACAACACATCTAAATTTCTCAGTAACAGACATGGCCATTTTAGCCACAGTAAAAATTAATTCTTGTTACAAAATATGGGTATGGTGCTCTTTTAAGCTTTAATATTGGAAAAGTTCAGTTATTGGACCTAGATTTTGAATTTTGTGGTAATTGAAAAATACTGCTTTGCTTTAAGTCTAGAATCTTATGTTATAGGTGTATAGATAGCAAACACAGTGAATAGGTACTGAAATATGCCAACACAATCTACAGTTTTAACTTTCTATGTATATTTTTAGATATAATGAGTGTTATTTTATTGTATTTGTTATTTTTTTGCAGAGTTTTTCTATCTATGTTATGACAAATAATTTTATGCAATTTATTTTTTCCCTAGATTGCTAACCGGCAAACTGTGTTTACCCCAAATAAAGGTAATTTCCTGCATTCTTCTTTTTAACCTTTTGGTTACTTCAAAGTACAAGTAGTAAAGTTTTTTTAAGTTTTTAATATTAATATACTTTTTAACATTTATCTGGAAATTATCTCTACAAACCAAAATGCTATTTAATATTCATTAAGGTAATTTTTAAAGAAAATTCCATTCATATGTTTATAGTGAGAAAATATCTTTTGCTTGAAGTTTCCAGTGTTGTATAAATGTTATCAGAATTTTATGAATTTTGCAACATAATAAAATGTTAGAAATTACAGCTATCTTGTTTTTAATATTAAGCCACTTCACTTTTTTTTAATTAAGAATGTGCAATAATCTTTACAGTAATATATAGACTGTGTGCTGTTATCATTTTTTTTTAATTCATAGGGATCAGGTTTTAGTAATAAAAACTTACATATTTTTTCATTCATAGAAAATGCTCATAAGAAGAATTACAAAATGTATGTTTCAAAACTTTAATGAATGTTAATAAGAATTTACCTATGAACAGCATTTTTTGCACACAATGGGTTAAATGGCCAGTTCATAAGGACCCCAAGGGCTCAGAGAAGGTTGTGGGGAGGGAGCCCACTGCACAGCTGTTAGGAGACAGATGATAGCTTCCTGTCAAGGCTATCTTGTGTTCTTTAACATGCACAGGGTATGGCTCTCCTGTACACAGGACCACAGCTTAATGTTCCAGATGGCAGCCTTTCCAAGCCCATCATTGTCCCCTGCTGACAGAGGGTAGGGAGTTTTCAGAGATAAGTCGCAATGCTGACCAGATGGGACTCAAACCTGGGAAGTACAGATTACAAGCCTGGCATGCTGCTGACTGAGCCACTTCTGCCCCACTGGTTATAGCTCTCGAGCCATTGTAAGTTCTCAAAATTTAATTTTAAACATAAAAAAACTAGATTCTAATTTTAAAAAAAACAACAGATAAATCTCAGTGGCCAGTTTTGGGAATATTGAACAATACTTGTATTTGTTAGAGAAATTTTGTTTCTAAGAAATCATAGTTAATTTGCATTTACAAAAATTTATAACCTATTTCTCCCTTTTCAAAAATTATTGCATCATCATCACTACTTGGAAGTATCATTAATTGCTGAGTAACATTTCTGGAAGTGTATGACTTTATTCTCATATTTACTGTTATCTAACTGCCATATCACAAAAATATTTGCCCAGAACAAATCATAGATATTTTCACATACATATATAAATGTAAAATGGCTCTTTTTGTATTTTACCAGATAAAGTCAGCATTAGACACTGATCATTCAGTATGCATTTCAGTTTGTAATAAATTACTCTTGTCCATTTTATACTAAGTGTTATGTAGCATACAAAGTATCTCAAAAGTCCAGACTTCGTGAAATTTCATTTTTCTAGCTTGTTTTTGGAAGAAATATTAGATGCTAAAAATGTATGCAGAGGAACAGCTATTGCAAAGTCTGTCAGCTATTATTTCTCTCCAGTCATTGCAGCACTTTAATACCCTAGGACTAACATATTTTGATATATCTGTGTCTTGGTTACTTCCAGTGACATGCAGCAAAAGTTTTTACCAATACTGTTTTATTCATTGTATTGAATTATCTTAAAATTTAGGTTATAATCAAAATACCTTGGAGTATGGACTTTCGAGATCACTTGCATTATTGGAAGAACATTAAATGCTAAACTGCTTATCTCTTTTTGTTTTAAAGGTTTTGCAAAAGATGACATTTTGCCATCAGAAAATGAAATTCCTATTGTTTTTTTTTTACTTTTGCTATATGAAGTATTGTGGGGATGCATCTTAATTTTTTTTTATTTTTTCTGAAAATTTCAAAAATTTGTCGGACAAATGCATAACATTGTAAGCTTTTTTTCTTACCAGTTCTTCCAGACAGTTATGAGAATTTAATAAGAGCATAATTAATTGCTTATATACAGTATTATGAAACATTGAAACAGAAAACAATATTTTGTAAGTAGAATGCATAACTCTGCATGCAGGATTAATACGTAATGCTAAAAAGTGAATTGTGGAAGCAATAGCAAAATCATTTTTTTTTAAACAAAATACAAGGGCAATTGCCACACAAACATTTCTTGTAATAAGATATTTAATTACCATTTCAAATTTTTACATACTTTTACATTCACCCTTGCCTCTTTTTACTGCATTGGGAGGGTAGGATTAAGCAAACAACACAGTTTAGCTCTTGTTTCTTGTCATCAAATCATGATGTGAAATGTCTTTTGGCTTATTACTTAACCCAGTTGTTGGTGCTTAGTCCAGTGACTCCATCTCTGGGTGTTCCTCCTACTATAATCTTGTAAAAGTTTTCTGATTGCCTGCTTTCTGAATTGTCTCAGATTCACAGGCAATGACATTTTGAATATTTATAATAAATCCTGGAATTTACAAGGGTAGCTACAATCAGAAAATGACAAATAGGTTTAAGCCCTTTTTTAGATTTCCTGTTGAATGGATAGGCAGAACACAGTTCATCAAACTTATCTACAGCACATCCCTATATGTGTGTGTTATAATACTTGGATATTTGGTTGCCAACAAGTCTGTAACCTTCTTTTGATTTTATTTTGACTTTTGAAATACCATCCCCAATGGTCAACAATATATTTACCTTCCCAATGTTTTAATTAGGTACATGCAATCATAATATTATCTTAGTTTTTCTGAATTGTTAAAAGTTTAGTTTTGTTCTGCAGTTTTCAGCCCTACAGTACTAGTTGTAATCCACCAATAGTTCTCATCCTTCATTCTAACACTTATAGAAAGAGATTTTTTGAAGGAATGGAGTAAAGTGATTATTACACTGTAGGTAAAAAATTTGTTAATCAACTTTTGTTGACTATCATAGAGAAAGGATTAAAAGAGTATTTTCCTTTTAAACTATGCATATTGGGAAAAGTATAAATTTTGTTCAGTTCAAAAATGAACTTTTTTAACACTCCTTTGAGGGATTTAAATTTATACATAATTGAAAAAGTAATTTAATAAATTATTTGCAAACAATTGTTGCTTCTATAACATCGATATAAGTAGCTGGATATATTTTTTATTGCAACTAATAAATTTACTTATCTTATTTAAAAATATTAAAATCTCTTTTTCCTTCCAGCAACTAATGAATGTTTTAAAAATTGCCTTAAGAATTAATATTTAAGAAATTTAGAAAGGGAAAATAAGTAGTAAAAGAAAGTTAAAACTTGTTAATTGCATCTCAAAAAATATATTTAATGAAATGTTGAATGTTATTTTATATTATTAGTATTTGCATTAGTTTTGTCTCATATTTTGTCATGTCTGCAGATGAGCGGCTTCGCAGTCATCATCGGAGGTCGAGTAAGTCCCATAATCAAAGCAGTTCACAGTGATATATAATAGTTTAATATTTTTTAATTATTTTATCAGCACTCTGTCATTATTTTTTGTTGCATTTTATATACACTACCTTGTAATATGTACACCCAGTCCCTGACTAATGTGATTGTGGTTAACATGATTTTTAAAATAGGGCTAGTTTTCGACTAACACAACTGGGCCTCGTTTTAACACTATTTCTATGATAATTTATATTATTGCATTTACCGTGTAAGAGGACACCTCAGATGCTTTCCTTGTCTTAAATATTGGACCTATTTCATAATTTCAGCATTTCCAAAATAAAAATAATTCCTATTTTCGTACACAAATTAGTGTTTAAAACAGTTATAACGTGTAATATATTTGTAAACAATAGAGAGCATTCTAATTGGCACTGATCATTGACAATGTAGGAATATATAAATTCTCCCTCATTGGTTAAAAATTTTAACTTGTCACGTATGGAGTAGAAACTTTTGTAAATGTACATTTAGTAACCTTCATTGTTCAAGAATCATCTATACATATCACATACAACAACATCTATATCAAAAAATATCTATACATGTATTGAAACTGCATTTAGCCTTTTTTTTTCTACCTCTATCATTGTTCGTTTTCTGTAAAAATGAGTTGAATATATGATATAGACAAAAAACAAAGTATTAACCAAAGCGTAGTCATAATAAAGGAATTAAATTAAAAATATGTTGATCAGTTAGATTCTGGAATACATCCATCCCCCCCCCCCCATTCCCCATTTACATTATCTCTTATGAGAAACTTTACATGGACTTTTTTGAAAAGCACATCTATTGTCAAGGACTGGATGTATTGGGACAATTCATGTTATATAAATAGAATGTCACATTCAGAGCTCCTTTACTTTTAAAATAGGCCTTTTATGATAAAATGTCACTTGTTATAAATTTTAGATCTTGCTCAAATTTTTGTAAATCTCGATTTCCAATAATTTTTTTGCTGAGGGCTCTCCTTCCTCACAGACTTTTTACTATGGCATAGAAACTGACAAGCTCCTGTTAGACCTTTGTGGCAAGCAGCTGCTTGAAGGTAGGGAGAGATGTTATTTTATTTATAATGTGAAAAGAATTATTGAAGCTGGAACATTTAACAGCAGACACTTCTATTTGCTGAAAAAAAATTGGTTTTGTTTTGAGTGGGACCCACTGTCCAATTTTTTTTTCCAGCAAATTATTTCAAATGTTTCTTTGTCAATAGGACATTTCTTGTGATACTTTATTACTGAATTATATATATATAACACTGAGTGTGAATGACAAGTATTACTTCCATCATAAATGGTAGCTTGGTTGCCCAATTCCAGGCATAGATGGCACCAGTGACAAATCAGCAAGATATGTGGCATGCTTATGTGTCACATTGCTGAAGAAATTGATCAGTCTCTAGTGGTTATGACGCTTCGCATGCTTCTGGGAGATGTGGGTTCGTATCCCACTCAGGATGAAACTGCAAGAAGAAGAGGGAAGCCCTTGATTCTGTCCGGCACCAAGTTTGGGAAGATCCCTCTTCAGAGCTCCGTGGTAACATCTTCTCCTCTCCCTGCGGCTAAGAAGACCATGTGCAGCAGGCGCCTCTTTGACCCCTCAGCTATGCCGCTATCACGAGGGGTCAAGTGACTCCTGCTGCTGCCATGGAGGTAGTGCCAGTGGAGATGCCTGTGCTAGAAGCACAGGCACCTTTCACTGCCCCTGCTCCTCTAGCCTCTGTTGTCCTCCCTGAGGTGATGCCCCCTTGTGCTGCAGGTACCTCCTTGGTACAGGATCCCACTGCAACCTCCACAGCGGACTCCTGTCCCATTCAGGCCAAGCAGTTGGCTGGGAAGGTAAAGAGGACAAGGAGCTTGATTCGAAGAAGCCCTCCTCCTCCTTGACGCATCAGGACTTCAGGAAGGAATCCTGCTCCTGCCCACCATTCTCTCTCTACTTGTGGATGTCATCAAAGTCATTATTGATGCCCTTCCTGAGGAGTCTCAACCTGGCCTGACTCATTTTGCACTTTGTGGACTGCTAGCAACTCTGTGTTGATCTGCCTCTCCTTTGTTTCTATTTTCCATCCTGACTATGAACATGACCACCAAAGTGTCTAGCACCCCTTCGATCCTACAGTGGAACTGCAGGGTTTTCAGGAGCAAGGCTGCTGACGTCTGGAACTACATCAATATCATGCCAGTTCCCATCCTTGCTCTCTGTGAGGCCAACCTCCCTGATCACTGTCTTCAAGGCCTATGTTGTGCACACGAGCAAAAGTCATCCTCTCTCCTGTAATGCAGCGATTCTTGTGCACAAGAATATCACGTATCATGCTATTGATCTCACTTTCACTGATACAAACAGTGATTTCATAGCATACTGCGTCCGACTGAATAGCCATGATATCCTGTTACATCCGGCCTTCCACTGCCTTTCCTGTATCCTCCTTATCACAGTGCCCTCAGCCCTGGATTTTCTGTGGGGACCTTAATGCCCACAGTCCATCCAGGGGCGGAGGTATCAGTGAGGGGAGGATATCGAGAATGTCATCATACAGCACAATCTCTTTATCACCAACAATGGCTCGCCTGTGTTCTTCAGACCTCCGAGTACCTACAGCTCCATTGACCTAACCCTCTGTTCTTCCAGCATTGGTTAAAGCCTCAGCTGGTCAATTGACCCTGACACCTGGGGCAGTGACCACTTCCTGCTGCACATCTCCTTTGCTTCCTAAGGGACGTGCAGCTCCAAGAAGAACCTTGAAGCTTACTAACTAGCAGCTCTTTTAGCAGATCTCATCTTAAGGACTCTCTGCCATCGAAACTACAGATCTCAGTGCAGTGTCTGAGTCCATCACTGTTTCCTGTAATGCCTGCACTGTTTCGATCTTGACACCCGGGCATCTTCCGCCTCCACATATCCACTATAAGCTGCTTTGCACCATTACACTGTTTTACACTGAGCCAAAAGCCACGCCCGCTGCTCTGGTAGATTTCCAGACATCTTCATGCTAGAAGGCTACATGCTGTGATCAGAAGGTACCTGAATCGCCATGAAAGGTACAGTGATCTTTCTGCTCCAGCATCAATGTCTTCATCCCTCCTGGGAAAGTCTGGAAGTACAACAGGAACCTGACAGGGAAGCCACAGCCTGCCCTCCCTTTCCATAACCTTGCCCTGTCCCATGGGGAGGATTTAGCCACCACTGCTAATGCCTTCTTGCAGCATCTCACCTCTTTCCTTCCTGCCCCACTGGTGACTGATCAGGATATGACTCAGCAGCCCTGCTCTGGGACTGAGCCTTGCTATAATGATCCTTTCACTTTGCAGGAACTCATCTCTGCAATTGGGGCTTTGAAGCGTTTGTAGGCTCCAGGCCCTGATAGCATTAGCTATACTCAGTTAGCTAACCTGTTACTTGAGGCTCTTCTTGTGCTTCTTAAAGCCTTCAATCACTCCTGGACCACCTGCACAGTACCTGATTCATGGAAGGCAACACACAATGTGCCTATCTTGAAGCAGGGAAAACCCTCCACTGAGCTGTCGTCTTACAGGCCCATTGCTCTATCATCTTACTTCTGCAATCTTAATCTTAGAGAGACTGATTCTTGGATGCCTAGAATGGTATCTAGAATCCAAGGGCCTCCTCCCTGACAGCCTCTCAGGTTTCCGCAAAGGGAGTTGCATGTCTGATAATTTAATCGACTTCACCACTGCTAATCAGGCGCTGCCTGAGGGACAGACTACAGTCGCTGTCTTCTTCGACATTCAGAAGGCATTCGATCTCAGCCTCAGAGGCAATATCATCCACTGGATCTCAGCATACCTTTCCAGCAGGATGGTTTGTGTGAAGCTGGGCAACACATTCTGTTCTTCCCACGCTATCAATCATGGAGTAGCTCAAGGGGGTGTCCTCAGCCCAATGTTACTGAACATCTTGCTGTCAGGCCTACCCTCTCGACTTGAGAATAAAGTGGGTATTTCCATCTATGCAGATGACATCTGTGTCTGGTTCCCTAGCATGGACCCCTCCTATGCTCAACTCAAGATGAAACGAGCTGTGGCCACAGTCGTCAAGTTCTTCAACAACCTAAGCCTCACTCTTTCCTCCATTAAGGCTGTGGCCATGGTTCTCATGAAGAGATGCCTTCTGCCCACCTTCCCTGGCCTCATGCTTGGACCAGACCACATCAAAGTCGTCAAACAGCATAAGTTCCTTGGTGTGGTCCTGGACAACAGGCTGACCTGGGGATCTCACATCCAGCATCTTAAGACAGTTGCCACAGCACAGAAAAATATTCTGTCTTTCCTTGCTGGTACACACTGGGGAAGTTCTTGCAAGACCATCCTGGTCTTGTACTGGCACTTTATCCTCTGCCATGTCAACTACAGTGGTCACCTTCTGAGCAATGCCTCTGCTTCACTGCTGAGCAAGTTGGCCACTATACACACTATATCTCTGCGCCTCTGTCTCGGACTCTGCCTTAACACACCAAATGCATCTGACATTGCACAGGCTGATGACATGTCTTTCCGCCTGCACCGGAAGAAGGATATACTGTGTCATCTCTCGAGGCTCCATTCCCTCCGCTTTAACCATGAACTTCTCAGGAAGTTGCAAGACAGGCCAGACTGTCATTGCCATGTCTGCCTCTGACTTCTACAACCGAGTCATCCCTGCCAGCTCTACTGCTGGCAATATGCTCTTCCCTGACCTTCCACCCTGGAGGAACAGTGATCTTATGATCAATGTCACTGTCCCTTCTCTAGGTCGAAAGAGCAACTCAGATCCAGTGGCCATCAGACTTCTCTCCACCTCCTATATCACTGCATGATATGAGAGATGTACTGAGGTCTACACTGATGGATCTGTGGACCGCAAGAGGCTGCCTCTGGCTTTGCCATCCCCGATATGGGCATCACCAGAGGTTTCAGTCTCCCGCATGTCGCTTCCTCCACCTGTGCTGAGCTTCATGCTATCCTTGAAGCTGTACTTTTCATTCTCAGCCTCAAGAGTGACAAATTTGTCATCCTCTGTGACTTGAAGTCAGCCTTGGAAGCTTTCCAGAAGCGAGACAGGAAGAGCAACAACCCCTTTCTCATCCAGAATATTGTGAAGACATGCTCCAAGGTCACTTCTGCTGGAATCACATTTCATTTCCAGTGGATCCCCTCCTGTGTAGGGATACCTGGCAATGAGCTCGCTGATCACACCATGAAAGAGGCACTGGAGAGTCAGAGGTGTGTAACTAATTACCCTCTCTCTCTCAGCAACTGCAAGAGTTCTGTCTCACAACTGATGAGCCAGTATTGTCTTGCCCAGTGGCAGAAGGACAGCAGCTGTTCCTCATTCAGGTACCTGGTTGACCCTTCTCTCACTGTTTCTAACCTCAGTAATTTCCACAGATCTGAGGTGACCCTCTTTCATCATCTCCGAGTTGGTGTCATCTACAGCAACTCTACGCTTACAGTCCTAACTGTGTCACTTGCAGCACACCTGAGACTGTATCCCATGTTCTGCTCAACTGCTCCCGCTACAATGCCAAAAGAGAAGCTTTGTTCTGGGAGCTTCATTCTATCAGAACCACCGACTACTCCATCACCTCTCTTCTTGGTAATCATCACAATGTGAAGCTACAGTGAACACACTTCCAACTGGTCACTGATTTTTTTTTCCAGAACATTGGACTCTTCTGCAAGGTCTAATGTTTTCTTTATTTCTTTCTCAAGATTAGTACTCTTATTTGCTTCGAGAGATAGCTAAGAGGCAGTTTCTTCTGCCTCTGCTATCTCGCCCTACTGTTGTGACTGGTTAAGTAGCCCCTTATTGGAGGCTACTTTCACTAAGAACTTACACCACCTTGAACCTTGAATGAAGCCAATTTTTTTCCCCACAAATTTTTTCAAGTGATTCTTGTCAACAAGACATTTTCTCTAATACTTTATTAGTGAACTGCTATTTACTTTTGTTTTAAACACTTTTTCTTTCAAAATTAATGGAAGCTGAAAGAGCCATTACACAAACTTCTAAACTTGCATTTATTTTTGGTGACTGTTTTGTTACATCTTATTTATGTTTTAATTAACTTTTGAAGTAAATTTTTGTGACTAACAACACAGTTGTTAACAGTGGCATAATTAGGAGCAGAAAAGAACTCACCAACTGTTTTTGCATTTTTCACTTTTGTGTATAATATGAAGACCTAAAACTCTTTTATCAAATCAAATATACATTTTTTTCATTGAAAAAAAATTAACTTTAGAGGGAGTATTGTAATATATTAAAATATTCATGTAAAATCAGTATTACTAAATAATTGTAATAATTTCTATCTTTTTAATTTGGGGAGGAGTTTGATTTTTAGTGGACATACAGAAACCCTAAGCCTGTGGCATTTTGCCACCTATGCCTCCCTATTGTTACATCATTGGCTGTTAAATATTTGATCGTCTGCAATTCTTTAAGTATTAATAAAATTTGAGGTTTATAGTGATTAGATAAATTGAAAATTCAAGTGACATTTTTCTATAAAAAACTATTTGCAAAGTGGCTATGAATATGGCTTTCCATTCACAAAATATGACAGTGTCTCAATAATGTTGGACGGTAGTGTATTGCATTGGCAAGTTTTAACTTCAGTCACGGAAAGTAGAAAAGTTTAATAGAAATAAATGCTTTATTGTTTTCTTGCACTTATATTTTTAATATTACTTTAGTATAGTGCTTGTGTTCAGTTAAAATAATTTTTAAATGATGTTTAGTGACAGAATTTTTCATGACTTATCCTTTCTCATGCATAACCTGAAAAATTAGAATGAAACCACACTTCCAGCTCTTTTTTTCATTGTGCTCAATCAAAGTAAAATAGGACTTTTTTTGGCAAACAACTAATGAACAGAAATAAGTCATATACCAAATGAAACAGTATTTAATTCAGAATTTTATGAAAATAAAATTTCTAATCAAAATAAAAAGTATTATTAAATAAGACATTTTTAAAGTGATAAAGTGAAATAAAAGATCTTTCATTTCTGGAAACCTGATACAATATATCAATGGACAGAAATTTTTGTTCTGAATACTTATAATAAAATATTACCTGAAACAGGACTGTTCTATTTTCATAATTGTTTTAACTGTGACATGATATAAAACATGGGACAGAACATAAGATGATTTTACACCATTCACACTCATGGAAGTTTTCTATCTGTGGCAGTGGAGCAATGCTTTCTTCTTGGTGGTTTTTTTTTTTAATATGATTGGTGATTTTTTCACATTTGCCTAATCTGCCTCCTCAATTCAAATATGGGATCCCTTGGTTATGTTCCAGTTGCTCTACCAGTTGAGCTAAGGTGGTTGTGATTTACAAAACCTTGAAGTTAATCGAAGCTGAAATAAGAAGTATTGTTTCAAAATATTTCATAAATAACTGCATATTTTAAAAGTGTGTAAATAATTCCTTCAATATTCATTTAATATTTTGATAAATTTCATAGAAAATATTGCTACTTTGAAAATTTTTAAATCTCTATACCTGTTTTTAAATACTGAAATAATAATATTTAAAAATTGAGATTTCGATAGATTTGATTGAGATCTTTAAAGTATCTTCAGCCATATTTTCTCATGAAACTCTTATATTAGAAAGTTATAGATTTTTCAAAATTAAATTTCCACTGCAAAACATTAGATTGGATCGGTTTAGTAACTTTAGTGATTTTAGATCTTTAGTGAACTTTAGATTGATTCAGTAACTTAAGTGTATATTCTAGAAAATTTATCTGGTGTTTGTCTGGTCTGAAAATCTTTAAAGAATATAGTAACTGGCACTCTCATATTGCAAGCTTTCATTTGGCATAAAACATTATAATAACCCCCTCCCCCATGAAACCTTTCTACCCCTCTTCTAGGGGAGGTTGGGTTGTTTTACCTCTGAGCGGCACTTTTTTGCACACCTTAGCTAAATGGCCAGGTCACATGCACCCCGAAGGCTCAAGAGAAAGTTGGGAGAGGGGACCCACTGGAACAGCTGTTGGGAGGCAGATGGTAGCCTCCTGTAAAGGCCATCCAGCGTGTTCTTTATCGTGCACAGGGTATGGCTCTACCACACATGGGGCCACTGCTTAATGTCCCATCCAACGGACGGCAGCCTTTCTGAGACCATCGGTGACCCCTACTGACTGTGGGCAGAGCTGTGAATTTTGCGGAGAAAAATCTCAATGTTGACCCTGGGACTCGAACCTGGTAACTACAGATTACCAGCTTTCTAGGGGAGGAAAGGAGTGTGGATAATTTATGATACTTCCCATATCAGAAGCTTCTAAACTAAAATCAATATTACCTCGATACGAAAAATTGAATGTTTGAAATAATTTTGCACACAGCAGAACTGCTTGGATGGTAACTTGATAGCAAAAGAAAATTAAATGTGGTCAAATTGTGTTGTACAAAAAATGTCTACACACTAAGAATGTAATATATATTGAAAGAAGAAAAGTAGCAATTTTTGTTTAACATATTATTTAATATATTTGTTAATTGTTTTATAAGAGATACATTTATAAATTTAAAATTTTGATAAAATTACAGTCTTACATCTTAGTTTTTACACCTTTCAACAAAGAAGTTCATCTCCTCCCACCCATGCATTTTCAAACAGTTTTAATATCCCAGAAAAACTCTTCTCCCCCTTATGCTATTTACCCATTTTTGAAACAATAGGTTTATCACATGAAAGTAGAAATAAACTAATTGAAGTGTTCCTTCTTTAAATTTATTAGTAGCAACGTTTATTTTTAATAATCACTAATATTAATTCTATGGGGTGCATCAGTTTTTATCAATCAATATGGAATATGGGAAGTCTGAGGAAATCAACTTGTTCCAAACCAGTTTTGGTTGATCTCAGTGGGTTGACACATAGCCTATAATCTCCTGGGTGAAGGGAAAAAAAAGTTACTCAATGTTTAGTGCCTCTAGGCCTTTAGAGGACTGAGTGCATAAGCAGATAGACAGACACAGAAACTATTGAACAAATTAAAGGAATTTTTAAAAAATGAAACTAAATTCATGATTGTCACAGATTAGTTTCGAAGTTATTGTTATGTGGCACATTTCATAAGAAACAAAATGGTCCAAGTAATTTTATATCTGTTCCTTATTGCTTCCAAGATATCGTACTGAACAACCTTATGAACCACATATGGGTTAGATAAGTGGATGCAAAGCATATAAATCAAATATTGTAATGTTACAATTTATTGGTAAAAATGTTTAATTGTACATTGTTTACTATAATTTGTCTTTAATATACATATATACTTATATGCAAAATATGTTAAATCCCCATTGATCTACAAACAGTGGATATTAAATCTTTTCACTTTAACCTTTTTACTTAATTAAACAAAGTATTTGTTGAATCTTAGTTTTATATTCAGTGGTACACATCACAAAATTTTAAATAATATTTCCATGGCCGAGTGGTTAGCACGCTTGGCTACTGATCTAAGGGACCTGGGTTCGAGCCCCGGAATTAGGCATGGATGTGTGTGTCATTTTTCTCTGAGGTCCTGCCATCCTCTCAGATCTCCTACTGTGGCATATAAACTGACAGGCTCCTGTCAGACCTCTGTGGCAAGCAGCTGCTTGAGGGGGTATTTATTTATTTTTTTTTTATATTTGTATATGTTAATATAAATTTAATTTGTGGATTGTTTTCATGATGTAAACTGGTTTTATAATATTTTTAATAGTTTCAAAATGCTAATTAATGTGTAAATCGTGAGTTTTATTATTTTTTTTTTTTAAGGATGCTCATTGCCTTTGAGACAGAACCATAAGAAATCACAGCTGGAGAATAATAATTTGGAAATTAAATATCCTCCAGTTTCTTCTGCACCTTTAGCTCCTGCATCACCTGTAGGCCCTTTGCAACCCATTCAGAAATTATCACAAATGCCAGCCTGTAAGTATTAAGATATTTATAATATTCTTTGTAACTTAGTTGCTAATGTTAAAAAACAAGGATTTGAACAAAGAATTTTATTTTTATTACAATTAATCAGTGAGTTAAAAATTTATCCAAACAAAATTAAATATATATGATTTCTAAGTCTGCAGTGTATAACATGGGAGTATCTTGTGAATATTAATGGGATAATAATAATGGGTACATATAGAAAATAAGTTATGGACAATAAGTCTAGTGCAATTGAGGGCCTGTGGTGTCATATATATATGGCAGTTGGAAAATAAAATGTCCATAACAGAGTTGTAGAGCATAATCAATTAGCAAAAAACAAAACTCTCCAGATGTGAATAAAGTTGGAAAAAAAACTTAGAAGCAGTAATAAAAAGAAGCATTTTATTAATTTGGAGATCCCAAGTATTTTCACATTCTGCTAAAAATAATAAACTTTATAATTTTTTGACAGATAACTACATTTACAAACAGATAACTACATGCAAAATTAAGCAGCATTTAGTTCTGAATTTTGCTAATATATTAATTATAAATATATTAATTATTAATAATAATATTAATAATAAATATATTAATTAATAATAATAATATTAATAATAAATATATTAATTATTAATAATAATAATAATATTAATAATAAATATATTAATTATTAATAATAATAATATTACTAATGAATATATTAATTTTAACAAGACTGAGATAAAATAAAAAAATTAGCAATGCAATTAGGGCTTATTTCTGGAAAACTGTTGAATAAAAATAATCATACATTAATGGACAGAAAATTTCCTTTCGAATAAAATTAAAAAAATGCTAAAAATGGAACTTTTTTTATAATATAATTTTCTTTACTGTAATACATCTTAGCTGTCCCATGGCCAAGTGGTTAGTGAGCTTGACTACTGATCAATGGGACCTGGGTTCGAGCCCCAGGTAAGGCATGGATGTATGTGTTGTCTTTCTACTGAGATCCTGCCATCCTCTCAGACCTTCTACTATGGCATATTAAACTGACAGGCTCTTGTCAGACCTCTGTGGCAAGCAGCTAAGGGGTATTTATTATTAATACATCTTAAACCATTAACCAAAATTGCATAAGTGACTTTGCACTCTTTAGACTCATGGGAGCTTTCTGTCCTGTTTGTGTCAATGGAACAACACTTTCTTCTTAGCTGTCTTTTATTTGCATCGCATGCTAAACATTTTGTGTTATGGCTGTTGCACTCTGGGGATTTTCTTGTCAAAGTGGCTCTAAGTTAGGTGCACTGCTCATTTCCAATCCAAGAAAATCGTCTTTGTTTATGTATCTAAGACCTCATTCACTCTCATGAAATGACAAAAGAAACCTTTTTTTTTTAATTGGAAGACCAAGAAATAAAACAGATTCAAGAAATGGCCAAAATAAAGTTTAAAAAAAAAATCCAGCAAACAAGTTGTAAGCCTTCCTCATCAAAAAAAAAAGGAAGAACAATGATATGGTCATAACTAAAAGATTGACAATGGCAAATAAAATTAAGGAAATAAAAACAAAAGTTTACTGAAAATATAAAGTTGTACTAACTGACCAAATGCAAGTGTTGCTCATAATTTATCACATGCAGGCTGGATCTACAGATGCACACATGCAGCAACATTTTCTCTAATTGGTCACAGCTGCAGCTTGTGCATTGCTCCAGTTGAACACTGCATTCCTGGATGCAAAGTGGGTTGGGTTGTTTTATCTTTCTGAGTGGTACTTTTTTGCACATAATGGACTAAATTGATAGGTCACAAGGACTCTGAGGGCTCAGAAAAGGTTCGGGGAGGGGACACACTTGACAGCTGTTCATAGACAGGTGGTAGCCTCCCATCAAGGTCATCCATGTTTTTTAATAAGAATGGTATAGCTCACCTGCACACAGGGCCATGGCTTAACATCCCATCCATTGGACAGCAGCCTTTCCTAGCCCATCAGTATCCCCCTACTATCAAGGGCAGGGTGTGGATTTTTGCAAAGATAAATCTTAGTGCTGGCCCAGGTAGGACATGAACCTGGGAACTGCAGATTAGGAGTCTATCTACCAACTACCCTGTTCCACAAAACAGGAGTTGGCTGAGTAGTATGCTGTGCTCATAATCTGCAATTCCCAGGCTTGAATCTCAACTGTGCCTGTGTCAAGATTTATCTCTGCTAAACCCTACCCTAAATCAGAAAGGTGACACTGCTGGACTTAGAAAAGCTGACATACATCAGATGGAATATTAAGCCATTTATCCATGTGCTGGAGAGCCATACCCTGTGCATGTTAAAGAGTGCCTGATGGCCTTAACAGGAGATTTCCATCTGTCTCCTAACAACTATACAGTGGGCCCCCTTCCACCTACCTTTTCTGAGCCCTTGGGACTTAACTATTTAGCCCATTGTGGCAAAAAAAGTGCTGCTCAGAGGTAAAACAACCTATAACTCTGGAAACAAATAACTATTTACAGTTTCACTTTTGGGAAATTATGTGATGATTGATGAAAAAAAATTCCAGAATATTTTTAGAAATATATGAAATTAAAAGCAAAGAATTCAGTTACATGATATGTGATTAAATCATGATAAATGTTAAATTTGTGGTAAAATTGCTTAAAGACTTCAAACATGCAAATGAAGTATCAGTACAAGAAGTGCTCTCAATATAACAATATGTGCATTTTTTATTATTTGCCCACCAGTTTCATGTATTCTTTGTTGTTTGTCCAAAATTGTAAATTCAAGATTGCCATTTCATTAAAAATGTCTGAAAGATGCAGTTTTGATCAATATTTCTCAACATGGCCATATGGCCTTCCATGGAGTCATCCAAACTTAACTGTCAGAATAAAATATTATGAATGAGATGTAAAAATCCTGTATATTTTCATGACAAACTTATTTTGTAATGTTTGGCAAGGCTCCCTGGAACACTGTACATTTTTTCATTTTTAGTACACATAACAATAAACTGATACTAAAAGATAAACTTATTAAAAAGTCCCATAACCTCCTTGATATTTTGATGAGAGGTGATCTTTGTCACTAGCAAAGCTGCAGCCAGATAGTGAAGTTTGAGTCAGCCACTAGGATCACACTGAATAAAGTGCCATTATCAGAATATTTTTTGTTAACAGGTTTATGCTGCTGCTATACATTTTATGGCTTTAAGAATTTTCTTTGCTACTTCTGGTTATTAGAATATATATGATATGAAATTTAGAAATAAACAGTGCAGATGGTGCATTTTTTCCAACCAATAGTATCTAAGAGGGGGACCACATAAGTAAATGAAGATCAGGAGGCCATGAGCAAAAAAAAAAGGAGAAGCACCTTGTTGACTTGTTAAGGGAGCATGTCATTGGAAGAATGGAAGTTGGCCAGTGTAACCAGGTGGCTGAAAATGTGTCTAAATTGTGGTTTCCAGTCTCTGGAGATAATTTCAGTATACAGGTGATTTTGCTAGAAGACAAATTTCAGGTCATGTAAAAAGTTCCAATGCTTTGTGCAGTCCAATCAGAATGCAGTCCTATGTGCCATGAAAGGGCAGATCATATAAGAGATTGATGCTGAACCGAGGTTAGCATGGGCACTCAAGGCGTCCTGTGGCTACAGAGCCCCATTTTCAGCACGGTTTGATGTACTGTGTGTTGTGACACATTACTCCCATCACCAGCATTCAAATTATGGGCAAGTTGCACCACAGTATCCCTTCTGTTGGCTTGTACCATACAGGATAGCCTTCACTGATCTCTAGCATCGATGAGCGTGGTTGACCCACACCTTGCCAGGGGTTCATGGTTTTTCCCTCCTCGGACCACTTTTTGAAGGACTAATCATACTAGTCCTTCTGTTGGCTCATGCCATATGGGATAGCCTTTGCTCACCTCTAGCATCAGTGAGCGTGGTCAACCCACACCTTGCCAGCAGTTCATGTTTTTCCCTCCTCGGACCACTTTTTGAAGATAGTAACCACAACTGACTGTGAGTACCCTACAAGCCTTGCATCTTGGAAATGCTCTGACCCAGTCGTCTGGCCATTAAAATTTGGCCTTTGTCAAACTGTCAAACTCACTTAAATTCTCTGCCTTTCCCATCTGAAGAACAAGAATAACACTGATTAACAGAGCTCAGTATCAGATGTTATTTATACTGTTTCATGACTTTCACACGTACCATCGTTTACCTGTAGTTGCTTCGATTTGCATAAAGATGCGCTGGTCATAATGTTTTGGATCTTCAGTGTATGATATATAATATCAGTGGGAAACTCTTCACAGAGGAATTGAGATTCAGCTTATAGACACAGATTTCCAATGATCTGGGGAGAATGTGAGATATATTATCCCTGTAACATCAGGGAGGTGGTAGATTGATGGCTTGGTCAACATAACATCAATGGCTGCCCTGACCTCCATGTGTTTGAAAGAGGATCCTTTACTACAGTGGATATTAGGATGAGATTCTCAAACTTTATGTTCACTCATTTGAAGGTGTGTGCTCAGGGTTCAATTAATGGATGAAGCACCTGCACAGTGCTTGCTTGATGTACCAATGTCTTGAAGGGTTTTAACATGTGGAGAGAATTGTAAGATTTTAGAGCATGTTTGTGATGCCTTGGGGAGACAGGTTGTCTTTCTCCCTCCCCCCCCCCCCTTCCCAGAAGCCTCTGTGATCTTAGGACAGCCTTTTTGTGCCAGTTGACTTTACTCCCTTCAGAATTGATTTGGGATTTGATTGGCAGTATGAGTAGGCATTTAGTCCTTACCTCTTATTAAATAGAGTTTTCCTTCACCTTACACTTACTTTCATAATTTCATGTAAACATGGTGATTAAGCTTACAACTATTAATCTTTCAATGTTTTCATTCTTAGGAAAAATTGTAATCATACTATAACTTATCTATAAATAAGTTGATGTATTTGAACAATCATTTTCATGTTTGGAACCTTGCATTTCAGTTAATAGTGCAAATGGTCTACTGATTTATAAAAAGTGTGAAAAGTAATGCAATGGAGTTATATATATCATCATATGGATTTCCTTAATATTACACAGTAAGCATATAGATTTATCCGTACTAGTTCTTTATTATTAACAATCTACTCAGTTGAGTATTAAAATGATGCCATTTGACTAGATTTAAATGGATTAACCATGGTGAGATATTTTAAATCTGCATTGAAAATATGATGTAGAATGGTCTGGAATTTCCAACTTTTTACAGTGTGATAAGTGAAGGGTGACATACTAAGATTGTGATATGCCAACCTAGAGGTTTAATGCATGCTTCCAATTGCTTATTTTTTTAAAACCTATTTCATTAGGAAAAGATGTAATCAATTCCAACAGAAATATTAAAATTTGATCATTTTTGCCAACTTTTACAAATTAAATGTAAATAAAGAAATTTAATGTTTTCATTAACAATTTCCCCAATAGTTGCAGAGTTGCCAACCATACAGAACAAAAATTACAATTTGAAAGAATGAAAATTTGGAGGAATTATGACCACTTGAATGATTAGTACCAAATTTGAAGTGGTGGTTCCATTTAGTTCTAGCTCTATTCAGTTAATGGATTGTGTTCCTAGCTGCCATGGGTCAGGAGTAATCACTCAGAAAGTGTCTGAAATTCTGGAGTCACTGCTATCACCTACCTCGTGAATGGAGTAGTTCGGTGGGAAGCTCTGAATGATGCAAGAGCTATCAGTGGACATATGTTTCGCATCAAACATTTGGCATGGGTCTAACTAGTAAAATATTGCTATATGCATTCTCCCAACCTCCACTAATTTGAATTTCCACTGTTAGAGAGTGCTGAAGATAAAAAAAAAAAACCTTATTCTGTTTGAAAATAAGTATTCCATATTTACCAGAGATGAGACGTTATTCTTCTCATGATTAGCTGAAAAAAATGAGTTTCACCATTATTGGAGTTCAAACCCACACTTCTCAGAGACTTGCTAGGTGTGTTGCCTAGCATGCCTTGATAATTGCACTACACTATACCTTGGCTGAATGGTTAGTGCACTTGGCTAATGATCTAAGGGAACTGGAACTCATGAAATGATGAGCTGAAAAAAATTTGGTTTTGCCATGAGTGGGATTCAAACCCACGTCTCCAGGAAACATGCCTGTTATGCTAACCACTGCACCATCAATGGCTAAACTTTTCTCAGCTTATGTGTTAGCCATTGATGGTGTAGTGGTTAGCATAACGGGCATGTTTCCTGGAGACGTGGGTTCGAATCCCACTCATGGCGAAACCAAATTTTTTTCAGCTCATCATTTCATGAGTTCCATGTCTACAGGACTTATCCTGATTTACTATTGATTTAAGGGAACTGGGTTCGAGCCCCGGGTAAGATATGAATGTTCGTGTTTTTTTCTGCTGAGGTCCTGCCATCCTCACAGACCTACTATGGCATATAAACAGGCTCCTGTCAGACCTCTGTGGCAAGCAACTCCTTGAGGGGATATTTATTTTTTATTATATTATCCGCTGCGAACTTTTTCTTCAGCTTATGCGACTTATAAACTTTTCTCAAATATTGCTTGATTCACCCATTTGGTGCCATCTGTGTTGGGAAATAGACAACCAATTTGCCTCTGTGATGAATTGTAATATTTAGTTACTCACTCTCATGGTGGTAAATCAATAATTCAGTAATGGAATAATAGATTGCTACTAAGTTATTATTTTAGATGCATATTAGTTTGAATATAATCAGATGTCCATGATTTGTACCAGTTTTTTCACACTTCTCAGTACTTAGTACATATATAAAGTTGATACAATGGCAACAAGTATTTTGGTTACTAGAATTAAAATTTAAGGTTACCTCTGATGGTCACAACTGTGTTTGGGAAACCTTGTTTATAACTATTCAATAGCATGTATTGTGCTTCCTCAAACATGATTCATACCAATGTCTGTGTTAAAAAAACTTGTGTCTCCTAACTTTTTTTTAATATGCATTTAATAATAGATAATTTTTTTTCATTCATATGTTTATTTTTAGCACGCCGATGTTCAAATGTTGTGAAAGAAGTAGACAAAATAAAGAAACAAAGGGAAGAAAGGAGAGCATTGCAAGCTGAGAAGAAAGCTGAAAAGCAAGGCCTGATGAATATGGATCCTGGAAATCCTAACTGGGAATTTATCGGAATGATAAGGTTAGAATATCTCTATATTAAATTTAAGAAATTATTTTAATTGTTATTGAAAAGCATATACTTTACAGGCGTAAAGACATCCAAATACTGAATGGAGTTGATTTTAATGTTTTCTTATTACCATAATATGGCATTTTTCCACGGTGTTTTTTCCCCCTTTGCTTTCTTTGATAATTGTAATACATTATGTTTTCATTTTCTTCAAGTTCCCCCTTTCCCAATCTTCTTAATACATTAAAATATAAAACCCCTTGTGGAACATTCAGTCAGACATCTGCAGAGCATTTCTGTAAGCTTATACTGAATATACTATATGCCTTTTATACTGAAAAACGTACTTGACTATGAATCTTTTTGAGAGATTATGGCCATGCCCCTTACTCCATATTGACCTTGTAATGGTGGTTGTTGGTTCTTTTAATCTGACTCTTCATAACCTCTTGTTTGGCGATTGGTTCAGACACAAAAAACTTGATCAGATCCTGATAATAGCTCGTATCATCATGAACTTACAAAGAGGTCCAGAGAAGAAGATACGATGTTAATATTCCCTGATATAATCAGTAGGACATGAGTTCATATCCCAATAGGCTGAAATGCAGATATTAAGCTAATTTTTTGCCATTTTCGTTTATACAAAAGTGATATAAAAATTAGAAATAATTATTCTTGTGTCACTTTTGCATGATAAATAAAAAAAAATAATAAATACTTCCTCAAGCAGCTGCTTGCCACAGAGGTCTGACAGGAGCCTGTCAGTTTATATGCCATAGTAGAAGGTCTGGGCAGGACCTCAGCAGAAAAACGACACATACATCCATGCCTTACCCAGGGCTCGAATCCAGGTCCCTTAGATCAGTAGCCAAGCGCGCTAACTCGGCCATGGGACGGCTTTTTGCATGATATGGGTTTCAATTTATTTAACCCTTCCTAAGCTGCTGGTTGGTGCCTGTGAGCATTTTCACCAAACCTCTCTCTACTTTAGAATTTCTGCCGTGCAGAATAAATTGCTCCATAATTTGGTATGTAATGTAACATACCTGTGTTTGTTAGTAACCTCCAGATAAGGTTCTAAAGTCCTTTTTTTTCTGAAGAAGTAAAAAATAAGAGTTGGGCCTTGCACAATTCAAATTTTTTACCGTGAATAGAAAGAGTTAATTTCATTACTATTGAACAGTTCTTTAAACCTCCAAGCATTATACTTCTTTTCCTCTGTTGGACTTCTAACTGCCACATTAAGTCATAAGCAATGGCTGTGTGGCAGGGCTATCACGTCAGTAATGTTACCGGACCACATAACTGTGGCAGGGAGAACCCATTCCAGCCATGTGGAGGGTTAATAAGCGATTCCATAAAGTAAATTTCCACAAAAAAAAAAAGAGTTGGGCTTTGCACAATTCACATTTTTCTCCAGTTCAAATTTCAAATTTTATTGGAAGTGGTTTCGGATTTCATTTTAAAGATTTCTTCATAGATGCCAAGGGCAAGGCACTTTACTCTGACTGTGCAAAATAAAGGAGAATTAGTGATATTTTAGTATTCTTGAAAAAATCATCCTTTTCTTGCACGATAATTTGATACACTCTTGTTAACATGGATACTTACGTTAACATAATGTTGACTTTCTAAGTTTAAACACATCTGAATAAAGTTTTCATTAAAATTTATCAAAATTACTATATCATGCACTGGACCTAATTTACACCTCATGCTCCCCTAAGCACATGAAGTGCTAGTACAGCCTAATGTGTGGTTGTTTTTTCAATTTTGTATAAAATAACAGAATTTTTTTCCTCAATGATGAAGAAAGAAAATAATGTAATTGAAATAGTAATTTTAGTGATTAGTAATACAGGCTCACTACCAAATACTGTAAAAATAATGTAATAAATTAATGTATAATGCCTAGGATATAATTTGTAATATTCAGTATGCAGTAGCAGTTTGAAAAATGAATTATTTCAAATTTGCACATTTTCCTTCTATTTTTGCTTTGGAAATGTAAAAATTTCACTAAAGTTTTAATGTATAGGACACTTTCATGTTGCGAATGGAAATCTGTATTCAAAGCTCCTAACTTTAAACATTTTGTAGCAGAATGTCTCAAGAAATTAAATAACTTAAATACCCCAATCTCATTTTGAAAAAATATATGTTTACTCTTTATAGAATTCTGGATGCTAAATATTTAACAGTAGTGTGTTATAAGAATTTACATCAAAAGTAACAAGTTGTTTGCTGAAATAGTTTTAGATGTTTGTGTAATGGTTTTTGTTTCCATCAATTTTAAGTCCATTTGAAATCACTTTAAAAAAAAATGGATAAATTTGATTGAAATCTATAATTTATCTCCTGCAACATTTTTTTGTGTGTGGATGAAAAACTTGTTTAAAAAGTTAGGGAGCTTTGAATGTGTCTTTCCATTCATGTAAAAAGGTATCCCAATACATTTGGTGATATAGTACAGTGGTGTACCTAAGCGGGGGCAGGGCTATCACGTCATATAACCCCAACACCCATGACTTCAATAACATTATTTTCTAAGGAAATCCATAAAAAAACTAGAGCTTTAAGACATTAAAAAAAGAACGAAAACTATTATACTCAAATATGTCAAAAACTTCTCCATTTGGAAATTTCCGATTACATCATTGATATAGTGTATGTCCTGACAATCCATATTCTTTTAAAAATTCACTTTCAATTCTCAGGAGAAAAAGTAATTAGCCTTTTTACCATGGATACTTTCAATTAGTTTTTTTTACTCCTAAGAACTGAAATGAACAAATTTTTTTGCTACTTAAAGTTGTAACAGTTAAATACTGGCACCCTAGGTGAGTACCTAATGTGCCTTATGGGATATCTGGCCCTGACCTTACACAGCATAACCTGCTGAGAATAATATGTGCTGATGTCAGAAAGGTTTATTTGTGTTTCATAAATTTTTTCATTATTAACAGATGACTAACCGTTATTGTAGGTAGATGGCAGAAGTTGGTATGTCCATTTTCTTGCTTTCCAGTAATGATAAAAGTTGTGCTTTTTCTAAATCAGGCATCACATGCTATCCCAACATTAAGCCCCAATGTATGTGTGCTGCCTAGGACAGCTAAATTTTGATATATAAAAAAAAAGACTAATCAACTTCTGGCTTCTCACCACAGAATTAACCTTTAAAACGTCAGAAGTCAGAAAACTGTTTTTCAAAATTTGGCCTTTGTTGACAACTCATGGCTGCACACCACCATAGCAACCCAACAACCTTTGCAGCATTTTCAGTGGAAGATATTGCAGCATTCTGCATATAGCCCCTGATGTTACATCTAGCAATTACTATCTTCTTTCAGCTCTGAAAGAACATCTTGGAGGTCATAGATTTCAAAGTGATGATGTAAAAACAGCAACGAAAAAAGGACATATCTTTTATCGACTTGAAATAGAAAAACTTACCCCATGATATATGTCTCAAACTTTCTAAACAGTGTGTCAAAAATTAGCATGATGACAGTAAAATTACCTGGCATTGTTCATATTAATGACTGTAATTAAAAAAGACCTTGAACAAAAAATGCCTCAAACTCACTTTCTGACTCTTATAGATTCTTGGCACTTTAAGGTTAATAATATGTAAATAATTCTCAGTGGAATCTCTGTACTTCAGTATATGACAACAACTGTGCTTTAACGTAAAACTCGTTTGCTTTTTTATTACTATTATTATTAATTTGCTTAGATTTCATTACCATTAAAAATAATTAAGAACAGAATAAAAAACATGAAATTAAAAATAAAATGGACACATGTAAATTCTCTATATGTGTAGATTTCTTATTAGGTTTCTCAAACTTTTTTCCGTGAAGCACACTGCAGTAATACTATTGTTAGTTTTGAGTTTTTCTTTTTTGCCATTGATCTTTAAATTAACAATGCTGTAAAACTTAAAATAAATATTTGTGCTCATTTTTGTTTTCTGCCAGAGATTACTGTTCCCAGCTAGAATATCGGCCAATTTCCATCAGTGACCCTGTTCAGCCTCTTCAGATCTGTGTTGCTGTGAGAAAAAGACCTATGAACAAGAAAGGTAAGTGTAATTCTATATTTTTTAATGTTTATACTTCTCAAACAAATGTTTATTTTACAGATTATTTCACAGAACATTATCTTTCAATTTAAGTCAAAATTAGCTGTTTGAAAATATGTGATGCAATTAAAATGAGAAGTAATGTGTGCAAATGGAGAGGAGGGATTGTGCTAGGTAATCATTTACTACATGTTCTAAGTGTAGTATTTAAAACAAGTTAAGTAACATGTTCTAAAACTTGAACTACATGTTCCAAACAAACAACATCTTTTATGAAGTAGGTGTTTGTTTGGGGTATAATATTTTATTGTGATCCAATTTTTTTTTAATTATAAAATGCTAGGTTTTTTTGGTCAACTACATTCACAAGCATGTTCTAATTTTTCAATCAACAATTCTTAAACTATATCACAAAATCTTTAAGATTGTTTTAATAATGTCATCTTAGCAGTTCAATTCCTAAATGGGTCTGAAAAAAATGTTGAATTTATAACAATTGTCAAGTTATAGATTGTGCATGCAATTATGGTAAGTACATATGTAGAATACATATTATATTAGTAATTTTGCAGTGATAAGCTTGTTTTTAAGCAATCTAAATAATTATGTTTCGATAGCTCTATTCTATTTGAGAAAAATATACCTCACTAGAGCTTCCAACTGCTCGGATTTTTTTTTTTTTTTTTTATGAATTTTGATTTAAAATCTGAAATCTTGAGTTAGTCATTAAAAAAGCAAATTTTGCATTTTTCAGTTTTGCTCTATCTAAAGGAAATCTGCTACCAAATTTACAGTATTTTCTTTATTTTCCAAAAGGAAATGGTAATAAAAGGGGGAAAAAATTATTTTCTAGTGTCCTAATGGTGCAGTAGAAAGCTTGCATCTTTTAATAGGAAACACATTGCACATGTTTTGCAAGAATGTTTTTAAAGCAACTAAAATGAGGGGAGGATATATGCCAGAGTAACATTCTGCTCCTCTTCCCCTTAAATTTTTTTTCTAGATCTGTGTCTATTCACTTACATATTAGAATTTTTATATTAGATATTTGTGAATAAAAATCAGTTTAACAAAAAATCCAAGTTGAAATTTTATGAAATAATGGCAATACATTGACTAGGCATAATTATTCAGAGGTAAGTTGTTTATAGTAAATATTCTAAAAATGTTTACAACCAAGTTAGCATCTGTTACCAACTGATTTTACTTTTGCAAACTTGTAAAATAGTTTTCTCATACCCCAACAATACTCATTTATTCTTTATAATTTAAAACTTATTCTTTTATACACTTATAAAACAAAGCCTGCTAAAAAAAAATTAAGCTGAAATTTTGAAGTGTTCATTATTCTGAAAATTTTCAGATTGTAAATATAGAAATTAGTTGTTGTTTTTTTATAAATTTGTATTTGAAACATTTGTTATAATTAAGTTTTGCTGTATTAAATAAAACTTAGGTTTTTATTATTTGGTCATCTGCATTGGCCTGATCATTTCATGGGTATATTTTTTTGCTTAATACTCTGCTATATACATAAGCAAATTGTTAATATCATTAATTTGTATTTAGGTATTTGTACTTTACAAAAGAATGAACTGATTATTACTATTTCAGAGAATACAAGGAAAGAAATTGATGTTATAACTGTCCCAAATAAGGAGCATATCATTGTTCATGAACCTAAGCACAAAGTAGACTTAACAAAATACTTAGAAAATCAGTTATTCCGATTTGATTATGCATTTGATGAAAATGCAGATAATGAAATTGTCTACAGGTAAGTTTACACTCTTTATACAATACTATCCGTAATAATGAAGTCCCAGCTGGGTCAGCGTTGAGATTTATCTCCACAAAATTCCCCGCCCTGCCCACGGTCAGTAGGGAACACCGATGGGCTTGTAAAGGCCGCCGTCCGTCGGATGGGACGTTAAGTTGTGGCCCGTGTGCGGGAGAGCCATACCCTGTGCACGTTAAAGAACACGGTGGATGGCCTTGACGGGAGGCTACCATCTGTCTCCCAACAGCTGTTCCAGTGGGTCCCCTCCCCCAACCTTCTCTGAGCCTTCGGGGCCCATGTGATCTGGCCATTTAGCCCATGGTGTGCAAAAAAGTGCCGCTCAGAGGTAAAACAACCCAACCCGTAATAATGAATAACTATAGTTGTGTTTAAAAATAGAATAATTTGGATTACACTATGGAAATTTTTGAACATATATTAAATTTTTAATTTCATGAAATGTTTGCATAGTAGCCACTGGTTTAAATCAGTTCACTTTTTATTATTAAGATGAAGATGTGTCTTATTCATATACATAAGAAATAATTTTAGGCTTCACAATTGTGGGCACTTTTGATCTAGATTAGGGGTTCTCAACGTGGGGTACACCGTAAAATTTTTTTGCATACGCCGTGAGAGCTCAAAAGTCGCTGGATCTAGTAACAAAGTCAGTGTTTTATTTTATTCCCATTGTTATACTATTACTATAGTTTTATCTATATATACAAGAGGTATGTGAAGCATAAAAGGTTGAGAACCACTGATCTAGATGATAAAAACAACTCGACATGTTTATGGATCAAATTCAACTTGAACTACACTAATCAAACTGCAGTTATTACATCCAAATGAATTGTTAGTTTTCACTAACAATTCATTTGGATGTACACAGGGTCTGCCTTTCATATGCATGACTACGATAAATTGCGAACAAAATTGAAATGCTTTTTAATATTTAAAACTAAGCTTGCTAAAGGCAATTCATTAGTTTACCTGTGAATTCTTAGCCTGATGAGCTGTGTTTGCACACACAAGTTTGGTCATACCCATAATATGATTACTTTTTGTTAATTCTATGTGTTAAATATATCTAGGCACTTACTTTCCAAACATTTAAATCCATTTTTATGATGTTTGAGTGCCATTTAAAGAATAAGGATTAAGTGCCCTTCCTGCCAAGCACCTTAATTGCTGTTTTCTAAAACTTAGACCAATGGTATAGTGGTCTTTTCATGTTTTACCATCCATAACTCTGAGAAAAATCTTTTAAAATTTATCTACTCTGCAAACACTATAGGCTGTATATTGTGCATATCCAATGTAAAAAAAAAATCATCACTATGACCAGTCATTCATTGAAAATTATGAATTAATAACTGGTTGTATATACCAATTAAAAAATTATCTGAGTTGAAAAGTACATGGAAATAATAAGATGAGGTGTCTTAAGCACTTATGTATAATGCCACAGTGGCTGCATGACATTCCCATCCTCTTTCAGTTATCTAAGACATTTGTTGTGTGTATTTGTGTAAAAGGTTGCAGATATCATACTTTTGAAACATGTTTAACAGTAGAATGATGCATCTATTTTAGCTCTCATTTCCCACTGAGTCCTTATACTCAGCCATCTTTTATCTGATCATTTATTTTCCTGTTTTTGAATTTTTAATTGGTTGCTGGTTATTTAACAGAATTAATTTACTGTTTTTTAATTTAAATTTTTACTAGGATAGTTTACACCTATATTGACTTTTATTACCTTGTTTTATATATTTTTGATTCTTGTCTTATATACTTCATGCTTGTTGATTTTAGCTTTACTTTTTGTTATTTTGCTGTTTATAAAATGTTTGGTTAGGGTTCTGTATCTTATACATTTTCCTTTTACATTATAGCCTTAGTTGCTTATGCACCATAAAAAACCAACCAGCAAAATAGTTTTAAAATTAAAATAATTAAAATTTTTAAAAGTCATCTTCATCAAATGTTGTACAATTAGACCTACAGAGATGTCAAGAATTACTTCAGCTATCCATATAAAATTTTTCTAAAACTGAAGACATATTGTCATGATTAAAATTTTAAACTTCTTTCTGTTGTGTTTCAGTTTTGCATTTGTAATTAAGTATTAAAAATACAAACTAAAGTATGCATATGTAATGTAATTGTAATGAATAAGCTGATATTCAATTAAACTTGCTGTATCATTGTCCCATTGCAAAAATATTTTTTTTAATACTTTTTAACCTTTAAAGTTACAAATTCTAGAATTTTTAGCAGATTCCTATTTTGAATGTCTCAGCAAATGCAATTTGGATTGTGAACTTGATGATGGGCTTTTTGTGCTAGAATTCTGTTATTCTTCCTGAAATAAAATTAACGTCAAGTAATGTTGAGTTGCATGGTATTTATATTTTGTAAGAGTGCTAAATTTTTATTTTTGTTGTACAAATAATTTATACCAGTAATGAACATTGATTATATGCTATAACCTTCAGTTGTTCTTGCTGTTACCTATCATTTCCCTTGCCACAAACATGATTGTACAATGGCATTAATGGTAAAAACTTATACACACTCAATCGTGCTTTGCCTCTTGGCTAGTAAGATGTGGTATGGAATCCCCAAAATTTGTCTTCCTGCTGCCATTAGCACTAATCATATTGAAATCTTAAATTGTTTAAAATGCAAAAACAAAATCTAATAGCTTTGATCAAAGTTCTTCATTCTGAAGAAACTGTCATAGAAACAAAAAGCACTGTTTGGTTTTTATACTTTGGGACATACATCTGATAGTCTAGAATTTGATACATAAATTGTATATCAGTTATGCACTTTGTTATTCATATAGTTTTATATATATGTGCAGGTCACAATATATTTTGGAGATGGTTGAAAAAAATATCCATTATTATTCTGTTTGTTTTAACAGCTAAATTTACAGCAATCAAAAATATTGATATTTATGCAACAACAAGTGATATAACTAATATATATTGGTGTATAATGAAACAGTAATTCACTGCATGAAATTAGAAAACTTCTGAGAATATTAATAATTTGACAAACTTCTCTTATACAAATATTAAAAAAAATTATTAAAGACATGAGAAAGACACAAAGCATAATTGAAACTAGGTTTGCTTTTAGGTATAATTTGTTTACTTGGGTGCTACAACATGGCCACTGTACTTTTTCAGCAGTGTCACAGACACATTGGGAAAGCATGCTAGGGAACCTCGTATTCTTTCTTCCATAGAAATACATTGTATTGATAATCAATCCATAACTGTTAATATAAGAAGTTAATAACCTTTTACAACTCAAATCATTTGTGTTTAGCCATAACTTAAGAAAACAGACGTCTTTTTGATAACATACTGACATTGTGTATTTCCAAAGCCATTGTTTCAAGGGCTGTATTTATCATTTACAATATAGATAATTAAGGCCATGATATTATATTTAAACTAATACTTTTATTTTATCACTTATACATGACATTTCCAACATATTGTGTGCATATCAACAGTTCTCCACTAACTTCAGGATGAGGCAGATTATGTTGATTTTGAAGCAGAGATTAACAGCTTTAATCCTTTCAATCATGTTCATTTTATTTCATATATTTAGGTTTACAGCAAAACCTTTAGTACAAACTTTATTTGAAGGGGGCATGGCTACTTGCTTTGCATATGGGCAGACAGGAAGTGGAAAAACACATGTAAGTTTCCAGCACTTCATATTTTATTAATTAAACCATTGTTTTAATTTATTAAGTTAATAAGTTTAAATAAGAACATTGTGCAGTTTAATTAATTGTACAATATCGTCATGTTTGAATATTTATTATTTGAAGTGATACTTATAAAACAAGCAAGCTGAGATTTTGCAAGCATTTTTATTCATTTCAACTTTTATTTCTTGATAGATTAATTAGTAACAGTAAGAGGTTGCTAGTAGGAAACTAATTAAAATTTCTATATTTATTATTTTTCTAATGCCTAATACAAGTACCCTTGCATTCATTTGTGATTTTATGCATCCCTGTGTGTGTGTGTGTTTACCTTTCCATAGAATTACTTAACTTTCTATTCTCTTAGTCATTATGCACTGCTCCTTTAGACTTCTAATAGTACTATTGGTTTGAAGTATACTTTGTTTTAAATGGTTCCATTCTGCCTTAGTGTTACCAATTAGCAAACCATGTTTTGCATATAATGACCAAGTAGCTCATTGTGATAAACTTGGGCTGTTGCTGAATGCCTATTGAAATATGATGTTAGTACAACATTTTTTAAACTTCCAACTTCAAAACACTTTTAATATAGTAATGACAAAACCAGTTTATGCTCTTCTATTAGATTATATTTTCCTAACAGTACTGTTCTATTTACTAGTACATAGTACAGAATGTTTTGCATTCATATGTAACCCATCTGATCAAACCTAAATGTATATATGTAAATTGTTTTGTTTAAAACTAGTACAAGATTTATTGATATGTTCGAACCTAATTAATTTGTTATTAATGAAATTGAATGACTATCAAGGTCACCTGATTCTAGCGACCAAACAACTTCTAGGAACAAGTTTTTGCTCTTGTTTCGTAAGTCTATCAGTTGTCATCTAAACAATAGGTTAGGTTGCTTCCTATCCTGTAGTCTGATGCAACAGTCATTTAGTGAGGACATAATCCTGGGACACCCTTACCAGGGTCTCTTGAAAAGTGTTTAACTTATCAGAAATTGCTTCCATAGCCTTAAAATGATAGTGATTGACACCAAAGAATTTCTCCATCTCAATAATAGATTGCCCTGCCTCCATTAGTCTAGAGTACTCTGACATTTCAATTCTGACAAGCAATCTGTTATTACCCCCACCCTCCAAAAAAGGTTCCTGGGACTGCCCATACTTTCACTTTAAAATGAGCCACCTCATAACTCTTATTGGCTGACTCATTTACACAGTTATACAATGTTATAGATGTTTTTATGATCCATGCTTTAATTCTGATGACTAATGTACACATACAGTAGCATAAAGGGGGTGGGGAGATTCAACTCTGTGAAAAATATTATTCTCAAGAAATCTCATTAATTTAAGATTAACTACATTAACATAAATGTTAAGAAATTTTCAATCCTACCCCTTTTCAAAAATCCTGACTATACCACTTTATATACAGGGTGTTTCAAAACTCTGTACAAATTTCAATGGGAGATAGGGAATACTGAGATAAACCTTTTTCGTCTATGAATGTATATCCGCTGACATGTGCCCTTCAGTGCCCTTCAGTGCTTCAGTTTGGCACATTCATGGACAAAAAAGGATTGTCTTGGTGTTCCCTATATCCCATTGAAATTTGTACAGAGTTTTGAAACACCCTGTGTATTATAATGCAAAATAAGTATTTTAAATTTAGTATTATGATGACTAAATATTAATATTACAAAATTTCTAGACTATGGCTGGAGATTTCATTACAAAATCATCACAAGACTGTAGTAAAGGAATTTATGCCTTATCCAGTAAGTAATATTGTAAATATCTATTTCATGTAATTTTTAATCCTATATTTTTAATAGACTTGTCTAGCAAAGTGGAATACTTTTATTTTGTACTGTATTTGTTAGTTATGGATTTAGAAATAAAAATAATGAAATGAAGAATAGATGCAATTTTTATCTCATTTAATTAAACAAGAGGTTTTGAAGTGTTTAGTTTGTTTGATTTTTATTACAAGTTTTTGAAGGAAAAAGCTGACTTAAAAAAATAATGGAGATCTAATCAAGTAATTACAGTTTTTTCAATGCAAAAGTTTCCTGTAGTAGTTTAATTTGGTTTTTTAAAGTTTTGGTATACATTGTATACTCCAGATTCCTAGTAAATCAAATACCAGACTGGTGGTAAAGAATCATATAAGCTCAGTATTTTTGGACAGTATAATACTTTACAGTGTATATTTATTGGCATGGGCACTTTCAGTTAGGACAAGAGGGAGCATTTGCTAGTCCTTTCATTTTATGGGGGGAAACTCTGCACATAGAATTATCATGTTACTGTTTCTTGGATATAGTTTTTTTAACTGACAAGGATAGTCAAGAATAAAATCATTTAAATTTTTTTCATAAAATGTATAAAATTTTGGTGACAATTATGCTAAATAATTTTGTTTGTTGAGAATATTAAAAAATTTTCTCTTATTATTACCCTTTTGTTGTTGCATATTAAAATATTTAGCATTTAAAATTTTACATTTTCAACTAAAAAAAAAGTTAAACCTAGCTTATAAGTTGGAGCTAGACAAGTGTCTGTTTGAGACAGATTTAAATTACTTTTAATCATTTTGCACTGCAATATAATTTACTGAAATGATTCTTATTTGAAGATTTTCAGTGATAACTGACATTGATAAAAAAGTGATATACCTTAACTGGCATAGTGGTTCGACAGCTAGCGACTATTCCAGCAAGGCAAACTTTGTGTGCTGTGTTAACTCTAACTGAGACTGTGGTCAGCAGTGACTTCGGTCTTAGTAGGGTATGTCCTTGTATGAGAAGGCCTAGCTTCTACCATTCTTCTCTGTCCTCTGTTGCAAATTAAAAAAAATGCATATTCAAAAAAAAATGATATTATATGTGTATATGTTTTTTGCTTCTTCTTATTTACAAGTTTCGTCTTGATTTATTTGAATTGAAATAATTTGATATTATCAGTGTATGTAATAAATTATTGCATTTTTCATTTTAAAACACATATTTAACTTAACTACATTAAAGATTCTTTAAGGTGTATTTTTCATATGAAAGTTATATTAGTAATGCCTACATAAATGGGGCGGTGGTGGCTCAGTCGGTAGTGCGCCAGGCTCGTAATCTGTAGTTCCCAGGTTCGAGTCCCAGCTGGGTCAGCGTTGAGATTTATCTCCGCAAAATTCCCCCCCCCCCCCTACCGATGGGCTTGGAAAGGCCGCCGTCCGTCGGATGGGACGTTAAGCCGTGGCCCCGTGTACGGGAGAGCCATACCCTGTGCACGTTAAAGAACACGCTGGATGGCCTTGACGGGAGGCTACCATCTGTCTCCCAACAGCTGTTCCAGTGGGTCTCCTCCCCCAACCTTCTCTGAGCCTTTGGGGTCCATGTGACCTGGCAATTTAGCCCATGGTGTGCAAAAAAGTGCCGCTCAGAGGTAAAACAACCCAACCCTACATAAATAATAGACATTTTGCTCATGGATATTGGCAGGAATTATTCCAGGGGAGATACTTTTTCTTCAGTATAAAAGTGCTGAAATTGAATAGCTAAATTTATGTAACTAATGTAACATTATAAATTATTGTTTACAAGTTCAAAGAATTTGTAGGACTCTGACATAGTTTTAATCCCCTAATCAAATATAGACTTTATTGACTAAATATAAAATTTGTGGATTTGTATAAATCCATGGATGACACAAGATTTGTTCCACTTAAAAAATAACATTTTTTTTTTGGTGCCCATGTTTAATGGTATATTTACTAAATGTAGTAGTAATAATTATATAGGTCCATTTATAGCATCCAGTGTGTAGTATTTGATGTTATATTTCACAGCTTACAGTGTCAAAATTTATTAACCTCTGAAACATTTTAATGGATGAAAACTGCATTTACCAAAAATCTGATACCAGAATTTAATGTTTCTTCAAACATTAAAAGTGAAAAAAAAGATACACATCAGATACATATTTAGGTGTATTGTGTGTATATGCAGTTTGCAAATATTTACTAACTTTGCATTACTGATAGCTTAAGATTTGTATTTCCTTAATTTTAATTATTTGCCTTTGATGTTATATAAGAATTCTCAGTTATAAAAAATATATTGCAAATCCCATTCCAACCTCTTTGCTAATCATCACCTTGCCCTCAGAAAAGAAATGGGACACCAATGGGCTTTGAAAGGCTACAGTCTTCTGTTGGATGGGACATTAAGCTACATGTGCATATTAAAGAACATGCTGGATAGCCTTGACACAAGGCTTCCATTTGTCTTCTAATAGCTGTTCGTTCAGTTGGTCCTCTTCCCCAACCTCTGAGTCCTTGGTGTCCTTGTGATGTGATCATTTACCCATCGTGTGCAAAAAAAAGGGCTGCTCAGAGGTAAAACAACCCAACCCATTTCAGCCATTTTATAGAAGCATGTAGTTTTCTAATAGAAATTTATACATCGATTTTTCTTGCATTATTAACTAGTAAAAATGTAGAACATTTGTTAATAATAAAAGCATTAAATCTCATTTGATCAAAAATAGAAGTAAATCAGAAACAATCAAGTATTTTTTATATCTATTAACTTAAAAACTATAAATCATTGACTTTTTAATTGAATGTAATAATGATACTGTTTTTGCAAAAAACAAAAAATGGAAAGTAATAACTCATTTTAATTGCTTTCCAGAAGTTAATGATTATTATTACTAAAATATAATTTGTGACTACCCTAACTGAATAATCTAAGAGGAACAAAATTTGTTCATATATAGGGAATATTGCATGTTTTCATTGTTTTAGTTTTATTATATCATTGCACATCTATCAGATATAAGCTATGCATTCATTGTGAGTAAAATTTAGGTACACATGTTATTAAATGTGTATATATATATATCTTTTTAATTTTATTTTTCTTTTACACTAATTTTATATCTCCAAAATATGATTTTTCATTTGAGACAGCTGTTTATTTGATTGCATATTTCAGCCCGAGAAGTGTTTAGCCTTCTAAATTGTTCACCTTATAGAAATGAAGGTCTGGTAGTCACAGCCAGTTTTTTTGAAATTTATAGTGGAAAGGTAAGTATATCTGCTATTAAAAAATAAGTAATGATTTTGTTTTAATTGATGAAAATTTAATAAAATTAACTCCTTTTAAGTAAGTGTTCCACACTGCAATATATTAACATAAATTGTATAAATAAAAACTTTGTGTCTGTAAAAGGAGACAATGCAACTTTTTACTTATAACTGAATGTGTTTGTTCTGCATCTTGAATGTGCAGTGAAAAAAAAATATTGATGCATCAATAGTTAGACTTTTGGTTAGACCATGCTTAAAGTTTTATGAAATCTCAAATAGGAATTATTGGTACAAAGACTTTGATGTAAATCTGTGGGTTCTTTTAACAAGCAAGGTTAGGTTTTATGTGGCTTACAGTAGTTGTTTCATTTGCAATTGAAGTGTCCAACTGCCAGAGTAAATGCCACTTGTACGACACAACAAACAATATTCTCATTTGTTTCATTCTTTTTAAAATAAAACAATTGAGAATATAATAGTTCTAAATGTTTGTGCCTAAGTGGTTTTGGATTGCATAATTAAACTTTAACCTATTTTGCCTTGAAATATTTTTTGAATCTGATCACTTTGTGACAGTTATCTTCAGTCAGCCATCGCTGCAATTCATTAATTTCTAATAGATTTTTATTTCTGATTTACTTCTAAAGAATGCATTTTGTAATTTGTAAAGCATTTTGTAAAGAATTCATTTTAAAGAAAATTTTAAAAAACATACACTGAGTATATGCATAATATTTCTGATAAAAATCATATTTTTACTAATTTCTTAGTGTTTTTTTTTTTCAAGATGCATTTTTGGCTTTGTAAAAAGGAAATTGGAGAAATTGTGAAATATATAGTTATGGTTACTGAAAAGGTTATTTCTTTTATATGTGTTAAGTAGTTAGTAACATTTTTAGAGCATCAAACTATTTTTTGCTGTTGAAGTCTAAATCTGTTTTACCGTTATTATTTTTCAAATTATGTAGTTTTTAAACATATATTTAATAATGGTTGGATAAGTTTAACCTTTTGAGCTAAACAAATTGTTCAGCCTAAAGTAAAAAGCAAGATATAAGCTATAAGTCGTGAACTATGATCTCAATTTCTTAGGCTTTTTCCATACAGTTGTAATATACAAATACAAAATTAAATTCTGCATGCTTCTGTAAAATTAAACATTATTGTTATGACTTTCAAACAGGAGACTGAATTAAAGTGTTCACAAATTTATTTATGAATTGATAAGGGGCAGTAACAAATAGATTGTGCAAATACAATATGCTAGAAGTAAGTGCTAAAGGTGCTTTTGGGTTTAAATTTTGAAGGTCAAGCCCAAAATTGTTGAGCCCAGACCTAAATGACTTCAATAATTACCTAACCAAGGCCAAATAAGAAGAAAAAAAAATTCTCTGATACATCGTAAAATACATAATATATATATAGAAATACATCTGCTAAGCCATTTTTTAGTTCTTCATATTGCAAGCTATTACAATCTTTAAATGATGTTATGAATTAAATGGATGGAAACTGAGCATGAGTTCAAAAATAATATTTAACAATTATAATCCTAAAATAATGCAATTTATTGCAAAAGTATGAATGAAACATTTATATAAACTAAATTTAATCAATGCAAATCTTCATCAGTATTAAAAAAAAAACCTTCAGAAGAATATAGCACCTTTTTACTATTCCTACAAAGAAATGTTTCCTCTATAATTCTTACTATCTTACTCAAAGCATAAAATAAGGCTTTTTACAACACTTGATAAGTGGCACAATCATATTTGTTAACAAACCTGCAATCTATAAAGAATAACTTTACCAATTCCTAAACAAACTAAATAACTATACACTAAATGACTTCCTTCTAAGGTTTTAGTCATCGAAAAAAATTGTGGCTGAGTATACTGCTTTCTCAGAACCAATTCTTTTCATACATTGATCACTACACGTAAGACAATTAATTCTTTTTTTTTTTCTTACTCGTTCACTAACAAAATTCACCAATAAACTTATTTCACCTCCCATGCACACACCAAATAAAAAAAAAAATTCTTTATAATATAAATAAAACATTTCTTTATATAGAGCCGTCCCATGGCCGAGTGGTTAGCACGCTTGGCTACTGACCTAAGGGACCTGGGTTCGAGCTCCGGGTAAGGCATGGATGTATGTGTCGTTTTTCTGCTGAGGTCCTGCCATCCTCTCAGATCTTCTACTGTGGCATATAAACTGACAGGCTCCTGTCAAACCTCTGTGGCAAGCAGCTGCTTGAGGGGGTATTTATTTATTTTATTTATAGTGCACAGACTAAGACAAACTACATTTTCCTTCACACAAAATCTTCTTAATTAAAACTCTCTTATTCTTTATTTCTAAGTTAAGTTCATTCGAGGTGGTTGGTGACTTAATTCTCACGCTGTAGTTTACATGAGCATCAAGACGATGCAGGACATCACAGTTTAATTATTGCTCATTCATCTGTCATAACAATAATTATAATTATTGATAACAGAATTAAAATCTTAATGTTGTGTGGAATGAAAAATACTAGAAATAATTCATAGAAGCTGAAGGTATTTGAGTAACATCATTCTAAATGCTAAGAGAGAGAATGCCTAAAAAATAATCAAGGCTGAATACTCAGTTTTAATCACTAAAGATTGATAAAAGGCTGAAATTATAATCAAAAGAATTTTTATAATTAGTTTCATGATTACAAAAAATTTAAAAATGTAAATAATGACAACCTGAGCCCAAAGTCATCTGTGCTATTTTGAGCCCAGGTCAAACTCAGTTCTAGTAACATTCATTTAAGTAGTACAGGATCATATAAATTATGGATATGCAGATATGGTACCAGCAAATCAAACTCTGCATTTAACTTATAATGGAAATTTTACCACTAATTATAACTTTACTAACTTCTTTCCACAAATTCTTAAACAATGGGCTGATCCATTAAAATTAGCAGTGTACCTGTTTTGCTGATTCGGTTACTTGTTTCTCACACTAAACCAAAGACAAAACCAATGAAAAATAATGCAGTTTTTTTGCTACTTTAAATAATTCCATTCCAAGAAAATTATTCCAAATTCCCAATCTGCTGTCCCAACAAAGTACAATCACTGTTCAAATCACAACCCTGGAAATAAGGTTTTTGATAATTATTGCTAGGAATCACAAGGTTATAGCAATATATATATATGTATACACTCTGTGATAATGAAGTGTCTCACCAAGAAAGCAGATGGATTTGTATGTTGCTCAGCATGTCAGTATATGCAAATAATCACAGGACCTTGGATTTGAACTCCGGATAAGGCATGGAAGTTATTTAAATGTTTTTCTGTACAGGTTTTGCATTCCCTGCAAAATTTCTCCATTGCATATTAAACTGACATACTATTGTCAGACCTCTGTGGGAAGTAGATACTTTAGATGTTGTTAGTTTCACATTACCAGGACAGGCAGGTGGAAGATAAAAGGATAAATGCCCATCAACAGAATGAAACATTCTAAGTGCTGTGGTCAATGCCAGCAGTTATGACAAAGGTACCACATGCCAGAATGACATGTTCACATGTTGTGTCAGCAGCTGATCCAATATGAGCAAGGTTCAGATGATTGATTCACCAAATCATTGCACTTGTGGGGTGCAATGCAGGGATAATCAATCACTATTGGCAACAGTGGCATACACTTATGGTTGCCATCAGAGTGACATCAAGGAAGATTGATCCATTGCTTGGAGATAGCTCCAATAACAATGCCATCAACCATTCACTTTGCTATAATGAATACCGTGAAATGCTCCAGCAGCCAGAGAATTATTGACATCCAACTTGCAGAGACTGGACATCAGAAGTAACTTATGCAATGGATGACCTTGCACAAGTTACTTCAGATGGTATAACCATCATCTGCCATGACTTTGGTGTAGAAATCCTGGCAACATATCTTCAACAAGTCTTGGTTCCGTCTGGGTGCAGATGACTACCATATTAATGTATGGAGACGGTGTGGATACCTCTACCATATGCAAATGCCACACCACACTTGTGGCATGTTTACTTGTTTGAGGAGTCATTAGTTACAGCAATCAGTTCTCTGGTATGTGTTACTGTCAGTATGGAATACCTGGCAATACATATAACACATCCTGGTAGGTGTGCCAGGTGCCAATTTCTAGCAAACTTACACCTGACCACATACCACTACCATCCAGGGTATACTCCAGGGAGTGCTTAAAACATAGTCACACTACACCATGCCATCCAGGTACACAGGTATATCACTAATCAAACATGTTTGGAACATGATAATATGTCTACCAGCCAATCGGAACATAATTTAACCTCCCTGTGATCAAGTGTGTGAGGATGATGAACATTTGCACGAGTCTTTGCTGTGGCATAGTGCTATATTTATGATTGCCTTGTCAGTTACATGATTTACTAATGGTGCATACATTGTACTGTAACTGGCATTACTTCTTAACTTTTTGACCACCTTCCTTCACATGGTTCGCATGTGTATCCCATCCACTGCTTTTAAATGGATCAATTTCATTGTCACTGAGAGTGATGACTATGTAATGTGTACTGGAAGTGAGATTTTAAATCGGGCAGAATTATACATTATGCTTAAGGTTTTAAAAATAGTTAAAAGTTTCAGGTTTCTGAGACTTGTTGCAAGTCAGTAGTTGATGAAAATTTTTGTTTTTGAACTACATATAAATGTATGAAAAATTGGTAATACTCATATTGGAAATTATGTGGACTAAAAAGTTTTTTTTCCCTCTATTCTGAAAAAATTATTGCTCTGTGCAATAAACTTGGCATAAAAATATATGTACAGTGTGTGTGTGTGTGTGTGTATACTATTAATATATATTATAAACATTTTTTATTGTTTTTGATTTTAAAATTGCAAGCTATTTTATAAGTGTAAATGAAATTAATCTTAACATCATAGCATTCTTTTTAATTGATAATTGTGTATAATGACCATGGTAATTGTAGAAAGTAATCATTTCTACCTTGGTTAAGAGTTTTCCACCTTTGTTTTAAACATATTACATAAACGGTCTATTCACAATACACTGCTGTTCATAATTTAAGGAAATTGAACAAAAATTCCAATATCTCAATAATTTTTTTTTTTAGAATTTATCAAAAGTTTCAGAGGATATTTAATAACATATATATTAATATTTGCATTTGAAATATAGAATATATTGGAATGCTTTTCCAGTTGTTAAAGAAAAATTCCAATCAAAGAATATATCTAAAAAATATTTGCAATTATGAACATTTATAGATCACTGCAGATATTGAAGTTAATGATAATTAGTAAGAAGTATGATTACCCCCTTTATAGCATTTTGCAGCTACAAAGGGTTCTTGGGAGGGGCTCATTCAGTAGCGCATCAGGCTCATAATCTGCAAGTTCCTAGATCGAGTCCCAATTGGTTCAGCTTTGAGATTTATCTCTGAAAAACTCTCCATTCTACCCACAGTCAGTAGAGGAGACCGATGGCTGTGGCCCCGTATGTGGGAGAGCCATATCCTATGCATGTTAAACAACACACTGGATGGCCTTGGCAGGAGGCTACCATCTGCCTTTCAACAGCTGTCCCAGTGGGTTCCCCTTAACCTGTCTGAGTCTTTGGGGTCCTTGTGACCTGACCATTTATCCCACTGTATGCAAAGAAATGTTGCTCAGGGATAAAACAATCCAGCCTTGGAGGGGGTTGATGACTTGCAACTCGCCTTCCCAAAGCATCCCATGCATGTTCAATGGGATTTAGGTCTGGGAGACCTCACTGGCCAATCCATTCTATAGATATTTTCACCCTCAAGGTATTTATTCACTATCTGAGCTCTATATGAACAACATTATCATCCATAAATATGAATTCTGACCCAGTGGCACTTCTAAAAAGTCTCACATAAGGATCTAGGATCTTGTCTCTATTTTAGGGCAATTTGAGTCCCTCCCGATAGTGATATCTCCCCAGACCAACAAACCACTCCCATCAAAACAGTCCCTTTCCACAATATTCAGGAGAGGATAACTTGTCCCACACTCTCTCCATATACATTGGCTCTAAGAATTGCTACTTACTATATATTGTGATTCATCTGAAAAGAGAACCTATCCTCATTGATCATTGGTCCACTTGAGGTGCTGCCAGCTCCATTCAATTCTTGCCCTCAAATGAACTTGGGTTAGTTGTATGCACACTACAGGTCTTCTATCACATACCCTTCTTTCATGAATTTATTGGGCACAGTTATTCTGGGCAGTGTCCTTCCTGTGGCAGCTGACAGTTTCAGTGCAAGTTGGCACACTGAGATCATTTTATTGTGCCTTAATGTTAGAGACAGGAAATGGTCATCTTGAACATTGTTGCTCTGTGCCTACCCTGGCTTGTTCTTCTAGAGCATGTTCCAGTGTCTTGAAAACATCTCCATAGTCTAGAAATTATACTATTTAACACATTCATGAATTTGGCAACCTCTGTCACTTCCTCTTTCCATCCATCCAATGACTCCCCACCTGTGACTGTCATCCAAATGGTTCCTCCTTTGCATTTTAATAAAAATGTAATCCGAAACTCTTGATAAAGCCTCTCTAAATCCAAAATGAGAAGCACCCATTCCTTAAGCTGCTTTTATCATCAGCTTAATTTGCATATTGCAGAGTATTTTGCATTAAGAAGTGCAAATGTAATAGCCAATAAATGTGAGTTATTTTATATTAAATATCGTCTGAAAATTTCATTAAATTCCAAAAAGGATTTATTGATATATTTGCAATTTTGTTGAACTTCCTTAAATTAAGAACAGCGGTGTATTATTTATTGCAAGAAGTGATTAGTGCTCATTTTTAAAAGCTTGTAATTTTTTTTATTCTAAAGGGAAGATAGTGCAAAATCTCAGCAGTGTTATAAAAGGTTTGGTGGTTTGTTTTCTTTTTATAATTTGCTATTAAGAAACACTGATCTGTCAATATTGAAGGTACATTATCATCTACTGTTAGATAATGACAGGAAAGTAATTCTAGTCGCTGAATTCTATGATTACCATAAGGAAAAACTTGTGAGTCATGAGTTATTGCACACAAGTGCTTTGAGTTTGCTTTCCATCTAAACAAAAGTGCTATTTACTTGCTTGTTATCCAACCAATTATGAACACAGATTTTTGGGCATCTAAAATTTTGCCTTTGCAACCATCAGTTAGAAATTTTTCACATCAGAGTAAAAGTGTGCGATTTTGATTTTTTTTTTTTACTTTCACTGAAATCTTTGATAACTGAACACAATTTAGCTTAATATTATGACAAACTTTTGAAAGACTGAAAGAATTTTATCGCTGTTTCAACAGATTTCAGTTTCCTGTAATTTTCCAGATACTTGACCAAATGGCAGGTTCCTCCTGCCACCTTGTTAAAAAAAAATCGGTTCTTGCATCTCATGGGATGCAATTTAGAAATTCAAATGGTTTGCTGATCTGGTAAATCTGAAATCGTTCTGAACAAAGAAGTCAGAGGAGAAATCCATTTTCATTCTGCCAACTTTTGATGGGCAATGTGCTAGTATAAAACATTTCCAGCAGTGTTATATAAAGCATGCTATTAAGAGCTGAGTTAAAGATACAAAAGAATCCAGATGGCAGTCGTATTTTCATCTTTTAACCTGAGATTTAAACTCTTAAGTATTTGTTTAGATAGGCATTGTTTTTTTACTGAAGAATAGTTGCTGATAACAAAAATTATAATTTTAAGAGTGATTGCTGATAATATGAAATTTATAATTTAATTTTAGGTATTTGACCTACTTAACAATAAAGCTAAATTAAGGGTGCTTGAGGATGGGAAGCAACAGGTACAAGTAGTAGGGCTGCAAGAGAGGGTTGTAGAATCTGTAGATGATGTTCTTAGATTGATACAACATGGAAATAGTGTAAGGTATGTAAAAACTTTATTTCTCTAATGTTTTTATATGATAATCATCTAATGGTGTTTTATTCCATTTATTTTTCTACACTGTCAAAAAAAAAAATGGAAACCTGCACATAAAAACTTAAAAATTAAAATATATTAAAAAGAGCAAATTCATGAAGAAACTTAAAACTTGAAATGGATTAGAAGTTTGTAAAATTAACGAATGACTTTCCACTTTCAGTAATGTTATTTTCCAAAGAATGAAAATCATTATCAAAAATTCACAACTAGTTTAAAATTGGATGACCCAAAGTCTGCTCCTTTTTTTGTTTATGTTGTATGATAAAAAAAAATTAAAAAAATTTTAATTTAAAATACTGGTGGAAAGTGTTATCTTCTATGTGCTGCTCACACACATAAAAAAATTATATATATATATAGTTATGAATAAAGTGAAATATGTGAGAGAACAAATGTGATTGAAAAATACAATTATGTATAAAATTTTAGAACCATCGTTCATCAGTGCTTACAAAATTCGAATTCCTTTTAATTAAATTCGAATAACTTGGATAACAATAAGACGTCTTATATTCTTCTTGCTTATTTTTATATTCATTGTTTATTCATTTTTCTTTATAATAAATGCTTATTATATGGATACACATTGTTATTACATAGAGGTTCAACCAGACCATTATTTTGGTTTTAGCCATAACGGCTGCATTTGTCCTCTGTAGGACAATCCTAACATGGTCCTGTTTGACATTAGCAGCTTATTGCATTCTAGGTTCCCCACCACCACCGCCTTTTTTTTTCTTAAGCCTTTACCCACACTGTTCATAACTCTATTAACTAATTGTAGTCATGCATGCAGGCAACATGGCCAAACCAATGCACTCTTTCTGACAATATGGTGCCCAAAGGTGGTTGTTGACTCCTTTGACTGATCTCATCATTGCTTACAAAATCAAATCGCCTAATGCCCAAAATACTTCGTAAGCATCTAGAATCCAAGGCATCGAGTTTCCTGTTACCTTGTTTACAAAGAGTCCAAGTTTCACTACCATAAATAATTTTGGAAAGGGCCAAATTATTGTTTAGCTTAATTTAGTCTTTAGGTGTATACTCTTATTCTTCCACACTTTCCATAGATGATTAAAAGCACCAGCAGAAATCCTTATTCTTCTGTTAACATTGCCAGTATCTGCTACCATAGCTCCTGGAATAATTAAATGGAGACACATTTGCTCAAGGTTTCAACTGTTCAAAGCAAGAATCATAATCATTCACGCATCTGCAAAACTCATTAGAAGTAGACATTACTTCTAATAACTATTTTTAACATATACTGTACTAACTATTTTTGTTCACAAATTTCTGTGTTTTGTTTTTTCTCTTATGTTTTATATTTGTTGCCATGGTTAGCTACAGTATGCGTCCCTGTGACATATAATGTAAAAAGAATAAAAAAATGCAAACCAAAAAAAAAAAACTTAAGAATGAGATTAAAATTCTTTTTAGCGAATGATTTGATATTTAAAATCAGAAGAAAATATTCTTTGGAATAGAAATTGCCAGTTTTTTTTATATATATACTTTGTCTGGTAGAATTAATATATTTTTACCATTCATTTTCTACATATTAAACAATGTATTTGTGTTTTTTGTTATTTTTTAGAACTTCAGGCCAAACTTCAGCAAATCAGCATTCCTCACGTTCACATGCAGTGTTTCAGATTAGTCTCAAGAAAAGGTAAAAATTTTTCTTAATATTCTTAGTATTGGCTGCTTTATTAATGTTTTAAAGGTACTTATCAAAAGATTAAAATAACAGCATGAATACACATATTTTTTATTAATAAAATTCATATCATCCAAGGGTTTAATATAAAATGATATGTATTCCTCATTCTGATTGCATTGGCTTATATTGTATTCCATATAGCAACATAAGTTCCTGATTCACCTGCTTTGTGTATTCTGAGTGATTTTATGGAGTACCTTTGAAAAATGTATGACTGTTTGTCTCTATGCATACCCTCATCATTTGAGAAATAATTTCAAGTAGAGATTTAACCTTCCAGGTATTTCATAGGTTTCCTTGGTATACCAATTTCATGATGGATATCACTAGCTGCAGCACTGTTTGCACTATAGAAGGGGCAACTAGTTGGTGTAAGCAAGTGAAGCTGAGTTTGCCTGACTGCCATAATTAATTTCAGTAATAAAGCTCATGTTGGCTCTTTTGTAATGTGCAATCCATTATTCTTCTTTAGTTTCATGAATAATGAATAGTGTCCTGTAAGTTTGTGTAAAAATTTGTTTTAAAAAAAACCTTTTATGTGCTGTTTAGTATCTATATGGCCACATAACTGTGTGTGAAGCTTCAAATGTCTATTTTTTCGAAATTATTCTAAAGATCATGCTGTGTGCATACAGTTGATTGGCTCTCAATGAATGGCACTGAAAGAATGCAACTGATATGTTGAAGTGCATTGAGAAAAATATTTCTGTAAAGCTAATGTATATTTGTTTTCAATAGAAGGCACACAAAGAATTTTTCCTGTGGCTCTTTGTTTGCTTGAGCAGTAATGCTTAGTAGAGTACATAGTACTATGTATTAAAATCACAGTGTACATATCAGAAATTAATAAAACTCTATAATGCTTATATATAAATAAAACATAGCAGAAGTACAGCAGCATAATTTAACTGTAATGGTAACAATGACATATCAGGATATATGGTAACAAGAATTTACAAGATGGATGTCAAAATGGCATGTAAGACATAGTTATCTATATTTCAGATACAGAGGTATCATTTTAATGTAGAAAACAATTTCTGTATCTCTATAGAACGAAATTCTTTAAGTGAGATGATAATGCAATTTCTGATTTGTTGTAGGTAATGGTAAACACCATGCCACGTAAATTCTTGTTACCATATATCCTTTTATGTCATTATTTGTTTTACTCTTAGATTATGCTGCTGCTCTTCTGCTATGTTTTATTTACAGTGTTAGAGTTTTAATAAATTTATGAGTACATAGTACACTTATACTGATACAATTAATTAAATAAAAAAAATGTAATTTTTTCCTTGATCTACTTTTTGGGCTCCTTTAGATTGGATGTAATTGTGTCAATATAAGTCTGAATGAAGTTAGATTTTCAGAACATATACGGAGACTCATGAGAAAATTTTGCAGTTAGTGATACAGTAGATCAGCAGTGTTATTTCGATTTCTTTCAGGGGTTTGGTTGCTAGAAATATGCCTTCAAGTTATAGTTTTAAACCAGACCTGTTCAACCCAATTTGGTGAAGAGCCATTAAAAGAAAACAAATTCTCTACTTAAAAATGAAAATATACATTTCTAATGAGTAATGAATTGGAAAAAAAATTATATTTTTAAGAAATCAGAAAAAAGATTAAAGAACAAAAATAAAAGTTTTTAATGAGTAGTATGAATTGGCAAAATCGTTTAGTAATGCACCTAAAAATGTTTGATCAAACAATTGGAGGAAATGAGCCAGATTCAGTTATTTGTTTTATGCACTACAGTTGTTTTGCAATGAGCCACGAATTAGGACAGGCCTGTTTTAAACTATTCCATAAACAATGTATCCTAAAAGCTACTCTTTACAGGATACATTCTTACCATATATCCAGTAAAAAAGGCAAATGTTATGCATCTTATATAGTTATCCAACAGACGACTAATTTTTCAGAACATATTTCTTTACGTGAAGACTCTATTAAAATAAATGTGCTATTGGCCAACAATATGTTAAATGCAATAATATTTCATCCACTTCAGTTTTTTATTTAATATATGTGGTTGAGTGGTTAGCGCTCTTGGCTACTAATCAAAGGGACCTGGGTCCGAGCCCCCGGTAAGGTATAGGTGTTTGTCTTGTCTTCCTGCTGAGGTCCCACCATCCTCACAGACCTTCTACTATGGCATATAAGCTGTCAGCCCCTGCCAGACCTCTGTGGCAAACAGCTGCTGTAGGGTTGTTGTTTTTTTAATGCCTTTACTGTAGCGTTTAGTGGTTATTTATAATTTAGTATAACATTTTGTAATTATGGTATGATTCTTATGTTATAAATATTAAAACGATTCTTATAATAGTATTAATCTTGAACTTTGAGGTAAATTTTATTTTCAGTGCCAGGAATTAACACACTAGGGAAAACAAAAGATACTGCTAGTGTGGATCCAAAAAATTCAAGATAAAAGAAAAAGGATAAAATTATGCTTTGGGCAGTCAGTAAGGTACCAGGAAATCAATACAACAGTTGTCAAAAAACATTATCTTATTTCCAAAACTTTCAAGTGGGCAATTAATAATTATTTCTCTTTACAATCAACATTTTACCAGAATTCTGCAAAAACCAGATTCCAAACTTATTGGAACTTTAGCTTTATACACACCATAAAAAATATAAAGTTCAAGAATTAATGCCACAGTTCTAAAAATAAGATTAATTCATTGCTACACACTATATCAGTATAAATGTACTATGTACTCTACTAAGCATTACTGCTTAAGTAAACAATAGTTTTATTGGTAAGCCTAGCATACTTTGTTGATTTTACAGAATCTTGTGACAGCTAATAACAGTTCAGTCGAGAAAGATTCACTTGCAATAGTTATGTATATTATTCTGAATCTAGGATTGTCATCAGAGTGATATAGGCAGAATGTCTGCAATTGAAATTAATAGTCATGATTGCAATGTGAGGATGAATGTCACATTCACATCAGAGTGATATAGACGATTGGCTACAATTCTTTTTTTCGTCTCATACTAGTATGCATATTTTGCATACTAGTGATAACTGCAATAAATTTTTATGTACTACTTTAATCTGTCGTATTTACTATAAACTACCTATGAAATAATAACTTAGAATTATATAAAACTGTGTATGCTGAACATGACAATTAATAAATTAATAATAAATTTTGAAGTACTTCCCAACACAAAGGATGGAGATAACCTAGAAGCTATAATAAAATAGGGCTTGTCCTGGTTTCTGTGGAAGAATAAAGAAGTTTTCTAGAAGCTATAATTAAATAGGGCAAATAAAATTAGGCTTGTCCTGGTTTCTCATACAACATATAAACACTTACACAAAGACATGCCTTGCTGGTCTTAGTAGTCAGGTATGCTAACCACTAGACCAGGTAAGTTCTTTTTGTATATAATTCATTGATATTTTATTGTGGCCTGAGAAATGGATGTTATTGCATTTTGAATACTAGATAGGTATAAGACATACTGAATTACATTTAATTATGCATGTTTTTTTGTTGTTGTTGTTTTTTTTTTTTTTCAGATCAACTGGTCGTCTTCATGGAAAGTTTTCCCTTATAGATTTAGCTGGCAATGAAAGAGGTGCAGATACATCTAGTGCTAATCGGCAGACTAGAATGGAAGGAGCTGAAATCAACAAAAGCTTATTAGCTTTGAAGGTATATACCTTACTGATTGCGATATAATGAAAATAACTATCCCTCTATTCTACCAATAATAAACATATTACTTACTAATATTTTATTGTTTCTTGATTTTTTTTCTACCTTATTTTAGAATTAATAAGGAATAGATGGCATTTAAAATACAAAAAAATTATAGTTCTTCTGTACCTAAATAATTTAATTTTTTTAAGTATCTTCATTATAGCAATATAAAATAATCAAAGATATGAAAAGGATTCCATTTCTGCAATTGCTGTCTTTTTAACATGCCCTCCTCCTGTTCTTGTATGTATTAAGTGGATTTGATAATATATGAATATTTTATAGACATATTTGAAAACAGAGTGAGATTACTCCTTTGGCATATTTCCACAAAATGCAGGTTAATTATCAAATGTGGCATATAAAAGTTTTCCTTTAATTGATCGTAGATGTCACAAGTATGCTTTGAAAGCCCATTGGGCTTTTATTTTTATACAGACTACATTAGGAGGGCAAATGGTTAATGCTAGTAAGATATACATTATTTACTAGATTCATGATTATCATTAATAATAATGTACTTAATGTGTTTTATTATGTTTGAATATCTTGAATGTATATTAAAAAATCTTTTTAAAACATATGTTTAATGAAATTTTTATTTTGTATCCTACCTAAAGACTGAAAATTTACAAAGTACATACAGTAAAATGTGTTAACAGGCAAATAAAATTTTGTAAGCAAATGGAAAAAATTAAAACTAATAATTTAATCAAATAACCAAGAAATTTTAAAGGAAACTGCTTAAAAAAGCATTGTTAACACTCCTTTATTTTATAAAATAAAAAATGCTATTGAAATCGAAGACAAACCATTTGAAAAGCATTGTCAACACTCCATTATTTTATAACATAAAAACTAAAAATATTATGCAAAAAAAATGATAAATCCCTGTTATGGGGGAAAATAATCATCCAGTTAATATTTCAAATTTATATATGTTATTCTGCTGAGGTCCCATCATCCTCACAGACCTTCTACTATGGCATATTATACTGACAGGCTACTGTCAGACCTCTGTGGAAAGCAGCTGCTTGAGGGAATATTTATTTTATTTTATTTTTTTATTTTTCATTTTAGCAGTAGTAGTCAATGTTTGACTATGTACTGATAGTTTTCATGGTTACATGTGTGTTTATAACTAGACTGTACATATATTTTATAATTATAGTTTTTTTTTTTATTATTTCATAAAAAATACACACAACTTAAAGAAATTTCACTTATATGTATAAAAAAATTTCCATCAATATAGTTTCACTGAATAAAGTCTCTTTACAATTTAAAAAATTTATTACAAAGGCAATTGATGAGATATCTTAATCAAATTTGTTCTATGTACTAAGTGGTTATCAAAGTTTTTAATCACATTGCATTTGTATATTTCAGGTACCACGTTGATGAAAGAAGTATTTTTTAAAGAAACTAAAAAATGGCTACTTCTCAAGAGAAGGCACAATGTGTATCATGGTTTATTGAAATGAAATCTAATACGCAGACTCAGCAAAACTACAGAACTAAGTATGGAAGAGATCCACCATCACGTCCGTCAATTCGTGCATGGCACAAGAAATTTATGGAGACAGGGACAGTGTTGGATTAAAATCACAGTGTACATATCAGAAATTAATAAAATAAATATCGTGTATCTGAGTGGATGACCAAGAACATCTGAGGAAAACATCGATCGTGTAAGACAAGCCTTTAGTCAATCTCCCACAACGTCCATCCGTACTGTTGCCAGACAGTTAGAGCTACCATGTTCAACAGTGCACAAAGTCCTACACAAGAACTTGCGATTGTACGCTTACAAAGTGCAACTCTTACAGGCACTCAAGCCAAATGATAAACCAAGACGAAAAGAGTTTGCAGTTAACATGCTGGAACGAATTTCTGAGGATAAAACGTTCCTCACCCGAGTTTGTTTTAGTGATGAGGCAACCTTTCATATCTCAGGCAAACTGAACACACATAATGTGAGAATCTGGAGATCAGAACACCCCCATGTGACTTTATAGAACTTCATCGAGATAATCCAAAGGCTAATGTGTGGTGTGGGATCATGTGCAATTGAATCCTTGGTCCATTTTTCTTCAATGAGGCATCAATTACTGCAAATGTTTACTTTGACCTTTTGACTGAATATGTGGCACCACAACTAGATGACCTTCAACCAACCATCATTTTCCAGCAAGATGGTGCACCACCACATTGGGGACTGCAAATCCATGGGTTCCTAAATCAAACATTTCCAGACCAGTGGATTGGAAGGGATGGCCCAATTCCCTTGCCACCTCGTTCACCAGATATCACTCACCTGGACTTCTTTCTATGGGGTTATGTTAAAGATATCGTGTATCGAACAAAGATATGGGACATCACTGATCTAAAGCAAAAGATCACTGATGCCATTGCCACCATCGATGAGGCTATGCTACAGCGAACATGTCAAGAAATAGAGTACCGTCTTGATGTGCTTCGTGCAACTAATGGTGCCCATATAGAGGTGTATTAAATGATGGAAAAAAACTTCAATGTCTCAAAAAAACTTCAATGTCTTCAATGTTCTCATTTTGTAATAATTTACAAATATTTATCTTTTCATTTGATTTTTTAATAAATTTTTTAAATTATAAAGAGACTTTATGGACACCCTGTATAATATGCATTTTTTTCTTACCAATGTGAAAGTTTCAACGAAAGAAATTATTTTTTTTGAAAAATTGTAACTATTCTGTAGTAAAAACATTAAAGCAGTTTCAACAGTTTTTATTTTTCATGTTATGAAAACAACTAAAATTGATCCAACTAAATGATCTGACCCACACTCTGTGTTCTTGATGAGTTTGCACAATTGTGGAAATTTTTATTTATTTTTTACTGTTAGATTAGTTTTAGGCTATAACTGCATGGAACATTTTGTGTAGGCTCAATTAAATCCCTCTGAATTCTGTAGTTTGTGGATTCCCATTATAAATTGGTAAAGTTATTTTCTGTATCTTAAATGGACCCATTTGGGTTTAAGGCTTTTCTTCAAACATAAGGGAAAAAAATTGAAGGTACCTTTATGCTAGTGGATGATGATATGAAGTGTAAAAGGTTAACTGAGAGCAGATCCCATTTCATACTGCTAGTGTAAAATCTATTGTATGTGCCTCAAATAACCATGAGATGAATGTTTATATTATAAGAAAAAAAAATAGTATTTGCAGATCTGATTTAATTCATCTTTCTCCTTCAATCTATGCAGCTTATGCTACATGAATCTAATAGAGCATTAATCCCAGTGAGTTTAATTTTTACTCTTATTGTTAATTTTTACCATGAATATAAAATATTAATACTTTATTGCAGGAGTGTATCAGAGCTCTAGGAAGGAAAGGTGCGCATCTTCCATTCCGAGCAAGTAAATTAACTCAAGTTCTGAAAGACTCTTTTATTGGTGAAAATTCACGCACATGTATGGTAAGATTTCACAGTAAAACTTTACCATTTGAAGGTTTTATATTTATTTATACTTGTCATTCTTTTAATTCAGAACTCTGTGTAGTTACGTGTGTGCATGCGTGCAATCTTTGCTCATTTTCTCAGAATTAAAATGCAAGGTATCAATGTACAATTTGAACAAATGTAATAATTTTTTTAAAGGAAGAAGATGGTTCCCTACACAAAGGACAGAGATAACCTAGAAGCTCTGTTATGCTTGTCCTTGTTTCACATACAACATCAAAACACATGCACACGGTTGTGGGTTGTTTTACCTCTGAGTGGCACTTGTTTTGCACACAATGGGCTAAATGGCCAGGTCACAGCGACCCTGAAGGCTCAGAGAAGGTTGTGGGGAGGGGACCCACTGGAACAGCTGTTAGGAGATGGTAGCCTCCCATCAAGGCCATCCAGCATGTTTTTTAATTTCAGGGTATGGCTCTCCTGCACACGGGGCCACGGTTTAACATCCCATCCGATGGACGGCAGCCTTTCCAAGCCCATCTGTGTCCAATGCTGACCCTGCCTGAGAACTACAGATTACAAACCTGGCACACTACCGACTGAGCCACCCCCGCCCCCATGCACAGATTGGGTTGTTTTACCTCTGAGCAGCACTTTTTTTGCACACCATGGGCTAAATGGCCAGGTAACAAGGACCCTGAAGGCTCAGAGAAGGTTGGGGGTGGGACCCACTGGAACAGCTGTTGGGAGGCAGATGGTAGCCTCCAGTCAAGGCCATCCAGCGTGTTCTTTAACGTTTAGCTCTCACACACACGGGGCCACAGCTTAACGTCCCATCCGACGGATTGTTGCCTTTCCAAGCCCATTGGTGTCCCCTACTGACCGTGGGCAGGGAATTTTGCAAAAATCTCAATGTTGACCCAGCTGGGACTCAAACCTGGGAACTGCAGATTACGAGACTGGCACGCTACCAACTGAGCGCCCCCCCATGTACAGGATCATGGCTGCTAGTTTAGTAGTCAGGTACATTAACTACTAAAGGTAATTATTTAATTTTTTTCTGAACTTTAGTCATTAAACCATGTTGCTGCAATTCAGCAGGTGAAGAATTGCTAGCATGTCTCTCTTGTGTAAAGGATTTACTTCATAAGAAATTTTATTTTGAATTTAAAATTTTTTTTCTGTATTCAAAGCTGTAACATCTGCATAATTTATCATCCTTCAAAACAAATTTTTAGTGTTTAAAAGTAAAATAATCGGAAGCAACTAAATTTGAGCTATCTCAACAATGCTTTTCTGTTGATTCTTTAACCCTGCGAGCATTACATTTAATTACATTTCACACCAAAAAAGCCACATTTTCCAAATATTTGTACTAAAATAATATATATATATATTATTTTTTATTATTGGAATTATTAAACATATAAAAACAAAATATATATTGAAAAACTGCATTTGCTAAATGAGATTATGGTTATTGTAATATATTTACTCCGGCACAATAGTATTTTGCACTGTGATAAATTTTGAAACAGTGCGCAACACCTAATGCAGCTTTAGTCTTTGCACCAAAATGAATCAATATTTTTGTGGGCCAGTACCACTTCTCTACAGGTTTATGATTGATTCCTTGAATAATCAGCATGCCAAAGAAAATCAGTTCTTCTGGAATTGTATCCATGATTTAGCTTGTGAGTTTACCAAGGTTTAACTTGAGCTACGAGATATTTTTGCCAAGGTACAATGCATTTTTACAAGTTAAAACATGAGATGGAAAACAAACAACTTTAGATTCATTCTTTGCAAAACACAAATTAACATTTTAATACTAACGTGTATCCTATCACTACCCTGGATGCTATAGTCAGCAAATTTTCCCTCCCTTTAGATAAGTAAAAGTAACATCAAAACATTGTAAGGCTAATGACCATCTTGCCAGTTTTGAATTTTGCAGTTAAAATTTAGTCATGATGTAACGCTCCAAACAAATGCAAAATACTTGAAGTTTTTATGCTCCAGATAGCTTAGACGGGTGCCAGGCAATAATTAACAAATTGCCAAAAGTAGAATAAGTTAATAATAAGTTGATTTAGGGTTCAAATACCAGCGAGCATTTATGAGTAAGAATCAAAATGATTGTCAACTAATAAGAATAAATGTAAAAAAGATCCTTAATTCACGTTGCTCAAGATAAAAAAACTGTACAGACTCAAAAGTTTTATAACAAAACAAAATAGATTTATTTCCAAAATAATTAACTCACCAAGACATCAATGAAGAAACATAACTCTTGTGCTACACACACGGTGCTTGGTGCTACGCACCTTGTGCTCATGCACACACTTGTGCTACTCCACTACTCCTTCTCTCTAAGTGACTCGCAGGTCACGGTTTTTGACAATGAGCCGGCGCATGCCGGGAAAGACATTTGCATACTATGACAAACGACGCAAGCTATGACGCAAGAGGGGGCGTGTCCTTTGCACGCGCTTTAACGGTACAGTCGGAAGATCGGAGTTGCGGCGCACGCAACTCACAACTCTTGGATTTGAGCGCTGTGATGCCAAAAAGGAAATAAAAATCCCCAAAATGATAAATATAACGTAAATTAAACAAAACTGGTTAAGGTAAAGCAAAAGTGAACGATGGGGCATCACAACTCCCCCTTCCAAAGGGAGTCAAAAGATTTGACCTAACAAATTTTGACGAGCAATTTTGAATAAAGGACACATCTTACGTCATTTACACATGGCTGAACATAAATAAGTAAAAGTATGCTAGCGCAAATTTTGATATGACGAACTATTCTCACTTTGACACAATTTTCCAGCACAACCAAAGGTACCTCCTCCCTTTTCCTCCTGACAAAAATATGTAATTAACAGCTAACCTAGTGTCAATACATACCAGTGGCTGTGACAGTTAACTGTATACTAGCATCATCGGTCTAACTAGTATCACATTCTGATACAAACTCGAAATTGGCATATCTTGAACTGTACAGAAAAAATAGGTTAATAAACTCCTAATCTTACTAAGTCTAATAAATGTTAAAAAGATGAAAAGAAAAAGTGATTTTACATATGCTAGCGGGGTGATAACTTCCGCTTTTCCCCTAACCACAAAAAAGTATGTGACAGCTAAATCTTCACCTAAATCACATAAAAAAACGGGTATTTGAACACCGTTATCTCCTCCTAATTACATTCAAATACGCAAAGCTAAGAAAATTCAAAATTTACAAACAAGCGGGATTGTAATCATCCGCTAATTCTTCTCCTATTCACAGAAATCGCGATCTAGCTGAAATAAAAAATCATTAGTTACCTCCCCCTTCAGAGCTAACGTCCCCCTCCCAAAGGAGTTATGCTGGTAACAACTCGGTTATCAGACTGGGCCATTTGGGGACAGCTCCAAAAAGGTACACAAAAAAAACAAAATTCTGCAGTCATCATCATGGTCATCATCTATATATATACCAATAAATATTGCCAATGTCATCCCCAAAAATTACGTATCATTGACACATAAATATCACTGATGACACTGAACAGATTTAAACACATATACATAAATCGTATCCAAGAATAAAGAAAAAAGAGTGTAAATAATTTATAATATACGATGATAACATTTCATTCAATAACTTTTACATGAATCTCCTTTTTTTTTACATAAATTCACTTTGGAATGCACGATATTTTACAATACAAATTCTTAAACATAAAAAATATTAAATCACTAATTCTCTTTCACTCTTCTCATTCATATCCATAAGCATTTTACAATTTCTAAACTTTCCAATATCGACTTACAAAATTTTCAGCTATCAGTCAGCTGAAAAAAATCTACAAAAATACATTTTAACTCACGTAAATACAATAACTAGAACCTCGATGAACAAGAATGCAAAAAAAAAAAATTCTATTCACAGAGTATAAACTCGAACTACAATAAATTTCACTTTTCAAAAATAAATATCGAACTCTAAAGTTTCAGCAAGAAATTAAACATCACTAACTATATAATTCACAATAAGGCTTCTTCTTCATCTTCATCTATTCCAGAAAAAAAACATTTTATAACTCAATCAAGTGCCAAGTGAAAGAAAAATATACTTAAATTTCATTGTTGGTACTCCGTGGCAATAAATCACCTAGTCCGTTTCCGATAACATCCTTCCGTCGTCGTTGGGTGGCTTCACATAAAGTTGTTACTGAAGATCTCGTTCAAGTCAAGTCGTCGCTGTAGATCTCTCTCGTGACGTCATCTTCCCGATGTTCGCTGCCGGTTGTCGCTCTGCAGGCTCTGGTCGTTTCGTCGCTCCGTGCAGATTTTTGAAGAACCTTTTCTCGTACTTTCTAGGCTTATTGGTGTCCGCCTCCAAATGACGCTTTAATAGTTGAGGAGCTCCAGACTTGTCAGGAATACTTGCGGTCGGCACAACTTCTTGGTTGGTTTTTTCTTCACTTAAATCAGACTCAAAATTATTTTCATTGTTATTACTTTCTTTTAAAACTTCTACTTTAAAAACCTTTTCAAAAACGGCTTCCTCATACGATTCTTCTACTTCACAAACTTCGTTATTTAAACTTTTATTATTTGCACTAACGGGACATTTTATAGGTGCTTCTGAAATAATCTGTTCTGGACCACAAGGTAAGTCAAAAAGTCCACGGGACCGCGGCTGCACTGTCAATTGACATTCGTCATTAGTACCATCGAAAACTTGTTCCTTAGCAAACTGAAGATCGACTTCTGTATCGTTTTGATCTGTTACTTTAGTTACTTCGTGACAATCAGTAACAAAAGGAAAAGCCATAGTGGCAAGGCATAACTCATGAGAGGGCTTTTCTTGAGGAACTTTGGCCTCTCACTTCAAAGATCCCGATGAAAGTTTCCCGAATTTTCATTCCTTTGGTAACAGTATTTCTCAGTATGTCCTAGTCGGCCACAAAAATTACAAGTGAAAGATTGAGGTTGTTTAAACAAAGTTTTAGGTCTAGTGTTATGGTTCGAAGCTTGACGTGGCAAAAAGTCTCTACTTTGTTCATATTCTATAGTTCTAGGCGCGTTCGGCGCAAATTGTCGGGACCGTGTAAATTCCGGTCGTGCGGGAGTCATTCTACGCGACTCAACCTGATATCGCTGCTTTGGCGGGAATGGCATCCATTGTTGGTTATGTGTATTTGCTGCAGATTCTCTTCTTGCAGTGTATTGCCGAGCCAATTTGACTAACTCTGAAATGGAATTTACATTTCGTACTTCTAGGAATTCTCTAATGGGCAAAAGTAATTGAGACAAAATGCAATTTACAATATCAATTTCAGCGGCATCAGCATCGTACAGCTGGTATAACTCTACTGTACCCCATATAAATTTTTCTAGGTCATCTCTTTCCCTTTGTCTTCGTGAAAACAACTCTGTAGCTAGTTCTGTAAAATCATTATAAGCCGGATATATGTCCATGATTTCGTTTTTAAATTCTTCCCAAAGTTCTATGCCATGACAACATCCTACGTTATTCCACCATTGCTTAGCACATCCAATTAGGCAAGATACTGCTAAACAAACTTTTTTGTTGCTTGGCACTTCATGTAAATGGAAGTGCTCCTCCATGGACTTGACAAATGTCCATGATGACGGACGTTTCGAACCGTCGAACCTTATCTCAGGTAAAGGCCAATTAACATAAGGTCTATAGTTAATGGATGGGTTGGCAAATCGTTGTTGTGGCGGTTGAAAATACTCTGTTCTATCGCTTGCTTCTGGCGGAACAGAAAATGGAACCTTCCGTTCAAAGTTTCTTCATTGGTGAACTGACGTAGCATTGTCAGCAAATTTAGGGGTTGTTGTCGTTCCCCTTTTCTCCCGATTATCATCAAGCAGATTCATTAGCACTTCTGCTTCCATCATTACATCTTGCAATCTACCCTTTACTCTTTCTATGTCGGGAGTCATTATGGCGGAATCGGCCATTTGTTAGCAGACATGTTTAGCGGTCTGTCGAAATTTTGAATTTTGGAAATTTTGAAAACCTTTTTTTAATTTTGAGCAGCGCTCAAAGGTACTGCTATACAACAATACTAAAGCTATAACTAAGCTTACAAAAATATAAATTTGCTTATCAAAAAAAGATTTTTCTTATCGTGCCTACGTACGTGTGTGCCCGGACACTTCTAATCATTACATACAACAAATATCTTAAATATTCAGCAATATCTACGCTGAAACTTCAGTACCTTTGAATAATACACAAAAAATGTTAAGCTACTTGCTCAACAAAAATTTTCGGCTTAAGCTGCCGTTAAATCTACAACTAGTACTTACAACTACTGAGCTCAAAAAATTACTATCTTTGACAATCATACAAAATTTATCCACAAATATATATACTATCTTTTAATACTGGTGAGTCCCTGTTCGCTGCGCCACTTCTTTTATGTGACTCTGTAATGCTCCAAACAAATGCAAAATACTTGAAGTTTTTATGCTCTGGATAGCTTAGACGGGCGCCAGGCAATAATTAACAAATTGCCAAAAGTAGAATAAGTTAATAATAAGTTGATTTAGGGTTCAAATACCAGCGAGCATTTATGAGTAAGAATCAAAATGATTGTCAACTAATAAGAATAAATGTAAAAAAGATCCTTAATTCACGTTGCTCAAGATAAAAAAAACTGTACAGACTCAAAAGTTTTATAACAAAACAAAATAGATTTATTTCCAAAATAATTAACTCACCAAGACATCAATGAAGAAACATAACTCTTGTGCTACACGCACGGTGCTTGGTGCTACGCACCTTGTGCTCGTGCACAAACTTGTGCTACTCCACTACTCCTTCTCTCTAAGTGACTCGCAGGTCACGGTTTTTGACAATGAGCCGGCGCATGCCGGGAAAGACATTTGCATACTATGACGAACGACGCAAGCTATGACGCAAGAGGGGGCGTGTCCTTTGCATGCGCTTTAACGGTACAGTCGGAAGATCGGAGTTGCAGCGCACGCAACTCGCAACTCTTGGATGTGAGCGCTGTGATGCCAAAAAGGAAATAAAAATCCCCAAAATGATAAATATAACGTAAATTAAACAAAACTGGTTAAGGTAAAGCAAAAGTGAACGATGGGGCATCACAATGAAAACCAATGGCTTGTGATCCGTCATAACTTCTACTGGAGTTCCAAATACTAAGCTCAAGTTTCTGTAGTACTCAGGTAGATGCTTATGTTTCCCTGCTAACTGAAGGTTAACAACTCTGTGTAGGGCTTAGTTTTTGGCTGGTATATGCCACTGGCACATTTTTCCCTTCATGTAATTACATTAAGCAGACCCCAACAGATGTTTCAGAATCATCAACATATAACTTATAAGGTTCTCCAATTTTAGATGCATGCAATATGGATTTATCACATAACTTCTGTTTTAAGGTAGGAAGTGCTGTATTAGCTGCCATTTCATACTATTGTTTCTGGGGGACCCTTTCTAGTCATATCAGTTAGTAATTTAGCTATCTCTTCAAACTCAGAAATATAATATCAATAGTAATTGAATCCTAAAATGCTTCTTGTGCCCTTCTTAGTGTTCGGTGGCTCTATCTTACTAATCAATTTATCAGGATTGGGAGAGTGTACCCTGAACTTACCAAGTGACCTAAATATGAAGTTGTCGGTCTGACAGTCTACATTAACAATTTGAAATGGTAAAGCAGGATGAGTTACTTGCATAATTGGTATATGGTCCCTCTTTGTGATTCAATGCCATAGCTGGCAGCCACTACAAGAGTCACAATTTTCCTGCACATCCCTTTTCAGCAATAGCCAGAAAAAAAAATTAATTCTTTCTGAAGTTTTTTTGTATCCAAGATGTGCTCCATACATCAATTCATGAGGCAGTGTTAAAAACTGAAGTCTTAGCTGCAAGGGGACAACTAATTTGTCTATGGCTTGCCCAGTAATTTTTGCTTTCTGATAGAGTAAATCATTAAATATAAAGTATCCATTTTTGTCCTGCATAGCATCTTCAAAAGCTGTCAGAGTCTTATCAGTTCTCTGCTGTTCTTTAAAAAGCCTCGCATCTTGTTGAGTTCTTTCAGAATAAGTTGGTGTAATATTATTTCTTTTGTATTTCTCATACATAATCAGGCGGGCTTGAATTACTACTTCCATGTGGATTATCTTGTGGAATGTCAACAGCAATGTCTTTGTTATCATTGGCTTCACCCTTTTCAACAAGAGAATTTATTTTAATTAATAGGTCAGCTGCTTGAGGGGGTATTTATTTTTTTTTATATGGAACTTTCTGAGCAAGTAGGACTTTTTAATTGTGTATTTTACTATTCTCAGCTTTATTAATTTTACCTTCATTCTTACTTTTTTACATCCATATCAATTAATATTTTACAGCTATACCACCAGTATCATCCTTATCATTACTTATCATTCTCTTACCATCTACAGACATTTTCATTACTATAATAATTATTACCACATTCCAACTAATTTACTTTACCAAGACACTTATAACTAGTACGTTTACACAAATACTGATAAGTTTCTTAATTTAACAACAATGGGCCACATAACTTTGGAGTGACTGCACATAAAGTTTCTACTACACCATTAGCTACTATGTTTTCTCCTTTAATTGTGTCCAATTGTAAACTTAATTAAATCTGCCACTACTGTGGCCAAAGATGCCTTCAAGATTAATTTCTCTGCTGAGTTTTAGATACTTCAAGGGAACCAAATTTGAATAAATTGCACAAATTTGAGAACCGGTATCAAGAATACCTTTTATCATTACCTAGTTTTACAGTGCAGAGGTGGTTCAGTTGGTAGTGCAGAGGTGGTTCAGTTGGTAGTGCAGAGGTGGTTCAGTTGGTAGTGTGTCGTCTCATAATCTGCAGTTCCCAGGTTTGAGTCCCAGCTAGACCAGCACTGAGATTTATCTCAGCAAAACTCCCCACCCTGCCCACAGTCAATGAACTTGGAAAGGCTGCTGTTCATCAGCTGGGGCGTTATGCCATGTTCCCATGTGCAGTAGAGCCAGACCATATGCATGTTAAAGAACATGCTGGGTGGCCTTGACAGGAGGCTCCTATCTGTCTCCCAGCAGCTGTTTACATGTCCTTCAAAACTTCCCCTAAAAGTAGGCACACCTTTGGGAGCTGTGTTAGATAAATTTCTTAATGCTGTGTAAGATGTCCCTGGCTGTGTGAGTGTATAGCTGCCTTTATGAAATTTCAGCATATTTGATTCTTGTGTCCTAGCAAATTTATTACTGGAAATGAAACTGGGATTGCAGTTCCACTGTCTTCATTAGCTTTTGGGGCTGAAACCAGTCATTGCCCTCCTGGCAAGCATAGCTGATGGTAATAGGGTCTTAATTTTGTCTGAAATTATTAAATGCAACAGCTGATCTAAATTTTCAATATTTCTACTTTTTATGTAGTAATCCTGTGTGTTTGATAATCTGGATGCGAACTGAATCCAGGATTCAATTGTAAAATAATAAGTATGTTAATAAATATTCTGAGTTGTTTCTGGTGAAATTTTGTTTAAGTGTGTAATGTTAGTAAGTGTCTGTATCACTTTTCATTCATAGTTAACTAAACCTCTTAATAATGTGAAACCAAAGCAGAATCACAGCATGATTAAGTGTTGACTATATTATAGTATATTGAAGTATTTATAGAAATATAAACTTATTGCAATAAATAGATATTTTGTCTGTAGCTTACATAATTCTTAGTCAGTTAACTGTTTTTTTTACTTCATTTTAATACACTCTGTGATGATAAAATAGCCCCATCTAGAAGCAGTGGACAAATAGATTCAATCTGGATGAGGGAAAGTTGGTTCAAGATATATACCATCTTGCCTCATATACCTGCCTATGAAAGTTAGGAAGTTAAGCTTTAGGTAGGGGGTTGAGCCCCCTGCCCCCCTGTAGAACCTCTGCAAGTCACTAGCAATAATCCTGAAACTAATGGAGTTTCTCTGAAAACCATTGCAGTTTGAGCTGTTATCACCTGGTAATTTCATTGTGTCCTTCTGATGGTGCCTGACCCCTCATGACCATTGTGTATGCCACTATTGCTAATAATGACATGATTTCCCTTTCATCATGGCTCACATGTATTGTGATTGTAGATCAGCTTCTCTCAAACTGGTTAATCTACCAATATGGCATGTAAAACATATCCTGCTGTGTGGTAGCTTTATCAGCACTTCCTTCTTGGCTGTTTGCTATCAATCACAGCACTTGGAACTTTCTGTTCTGCTCTACCAGGTTCTTTAATCTCGTGGATTTCACATTTTTGTCCTGGCAACATGATCATTTACATATTATCATTCTAAGTGCATACTGATTCCATATAAATCTGTTTCTAGGTGGGTCACTTTCATTGCCATATAGTGTATTGATATTATATTCATAGCTCTGTCTTGATAATGAAGCCTTGTTTTTTGCAGATTGCAATGATTTCTCCAGGAATGAATTCTTGTGAGCATTCTTTGAACACTTTAAGATATGCAGATAGGTGAGTTTTGTCATAAAGTTTTACTTTATGTTTTAATTTTCCAAAAGCTTTAAATTTGCCGAAATATTCATCAAAATTATTTTTTTTTTTAGAGTCAAAGAGTTAGGTGCTGAAAATCCAGAGATGAAGTCATCTCCTTCTGGTGAAGGTCAAAATAATGACCTTGCTTTACTTTGTTCCTCAAATGTAAGTAATAATGCAGATAATTTCAGAAATTTATATAGTTCATTAGCACTGAAATATATACAGTTAAATCATGCAATGGTCTAAACATTGCAACAAATTTGAGATCTCAGAAGAGCACAAGCTTGCAGAATGTGGAATATTGCTCTGATGATTTTAAAGCATTATTTTGCAAACAATGAGATGTTTGAAGTTTTTGTGCCTTCTCCATGTACAAATTCTACATATGATAATTAAAATTTGAAACTTCTTGGCTTTTGCACAATTAAGTTGTTTTTGTGAAAGCATTACAGTGGGCTTTAATATAGGCATGGATGTATATAAACACTGGGAAACATTTTTGTTGAAATTGGGTTGAATACCATCAGTCTTTGCTTTCTAGCATAGGGGGTAGCAGCCTAAGAAATTCGTTCCATGGTATTGCACATGTTTTATTCTGATTCATCAGGAAAAAGAATATAAAAAAGTATTTTTAAAAATATACTTTATATATATTTTGCACATTACTTGCAGACTTTGATATGAAAAAATTTTTAAATCCAATAAATCAAATTAATATAAAAATTTAAAATTAAGACTATTAATATGCTCATAAGAATATCAGTCTGAAAACTAGAAAGTACACGTGGTGCTCCTTTTTCTTTGCTTTACTGCTGAAAGCTGATTCTTCATTACTACTGTTGTTTTTATGTAGTGTTTTTACATATCCCTAATATTGCAATTTATCAACATACTTAATGCCTTCTGTCATTGGCCCAGTTTTTTAAATATGCTATTGGTTTGTAATTTATACTTTTAAGCTCTTACTAATTAGAACATTCCTTTTTGTGTGTATGTGGAAATATTAGAAATTAATGAAATGTGATATAATTTTGTTCGGCAAGTTCCTTGTGACTCTTGATCTTATTTATAACTGCACTGAACTTCTCTGACACTAACACATAAATAAAATAAATATCCCCTCAAGCAGCTGCTTGCCACAGAGGTCTGACAGGAGCCTGTCAGTTTATATGCCATAGTAGAAGGTCTGAGAGAATGGCAGGACCTCAGCAGAAAAACGACACATACATCCATGCCTTATCCGGGACTCGAACCCAGGTCCCGTAGATCAATATTTCAAAACATTTGCAAAATTAAATATTCTTCAAGATGTTTAGCAACAGAAAATGTTTCTCCTTTTGAAAAGGTAGGGTTGGTTGCATATCAGATTGAGTCCTCACCATGTCTGTGTTGAGGTTTTCTCCACTAACTCCCATTCTGCTCTTGGTGAGAAAGGAAACACTAATAGGCTCACTGTCCATGGCCTTATTCTGTTTATGTTCAAGAACACATATTTTGGATTGGTCTTGATGGAAGGCTGTCTCCTAAAAACTGTTTAGTGACTCCCCAATCCAACTAAGCCCTTAGTATGCTTGTGACATAGCTGTTTAGCCCATTTAATGCAGAAAAAATACCACTTCGGATTAAAACAAAATATTGACATAAGATAATTAATAGCTCTAACATAGGTTGTTTGAGATGTGTTTGCATGGTAATGATTGATGGAATAATCACAATGTTTAGTATCAATTAATAATGATTTTGTGCTCATGATGTTTCATAAAAAAAATTTTACTTCCATTGTTCACCATCTCTTTGTCAGTATCGGTCTTCACTGCACATAGCACTGAAAATGGTAATAGGGTATTTCTTATTCTTTGAAATCAAAGCACCATTTTTCCTAAATTTTTGTCACTTTTCCCTTGTGATGCCCCATCGTTCACTTTTGCTTTACCTTAACCAGTTTTGTTTAATTTATGTTATATTTATCATTTTGGGGATTTTTATTTCCTTTTTGGCATCACAGCGCTCGTTTCCAAGAGTTAGGAGTTGTGCATGCGCAACTCCGATCTTCCGACTGTCACCCGCTAAAACACATGCACAAGGACACGCCCCCTCTTGCATCATAGCTTGCGTTGCTCGTCAGTTTATATAAATGCCTTTCCCGGCATGCAACATGACACGTTCGGCTCTTGTTAAAACCGGTGACATGCTAGTCACAGAAGCACATAGTAAGGAGCATAGTAGCACATAGAGTCAGATAGACAGTGAGTAGAGCATAAGCATGTAGCATGGAAGAGTGCTCACTTGATGTATCTTCTTCATTGAAGTTTTGGTGAGTGATTTTTGGAAATAAATTTGTTTGTTATTTAAACCTTTTGAGTCTTTACTAATTTTTTCTCTTGAGCAACGTGAATTAAATTTTGATTATATTTAGATATTTAACTTGACAATCATTTTTGGATTCTTACTCATTAATGCTTGCTGGTATTTTGAACCCTAATTTAACTTATTTTATTTTTTTGGCAATTTGTTAATTATTGCCTAGCACCCATCTCAGCTATCCGGAGCATAAAACTAATTGGATCAGAAAAAGGGTCCAAACTTAAAAGTATTTTGCATTTCTTTGGAGCGTTACACCCTGAGATTGCACAGGGACAGAAACTGAAACTTTATGAAATTTACTTTGTTGTTTTTTTTTTTTGGTTTGTTGTTTTTTCAACACTTATGCCATTTCATTTTGACTGTTCTTGAATTTTGATTTCTGTTTAAGGATATCAAAACTTTTCTTCTCTTATATTCATTTCAATAACTTTTAATCCTTTATGCTGTAAATACTTTTACATATGTCTTATAAAGTTTTGTATCATAGCCCTAAGATGAACTCTGTGATTCCACCTTTATAAGACACCCCTTCCAACAGCATTTTTAGTACTGTCCTTTAAGCCAATGATGCTATTGAACCATCAAAGGTACTGAAGAAGAACTGATGGGTATTCCTTGCTGGGATTCTCTATCTGTTATAGTTATTAAGAGAATCTGCTTTGAATAGGTGTCGGGGGGGGGGGGGGGTCATTCAACACAAAATTTTCATTTTTTCCTTGTAAATAAAAAATATATATATTTTTCCTCTTTTTCCTACCAGCGGGGGTGGCTCAGTCGGTAGCATGCCAGGCTCGTAATCTGCAGTTCCCAGGTTTGAGTCCCAGCTGGGTCAGCGTTGAGATTTATCTCCGCAAAATTCTCTACCCTGCCCACGGTCAGTAGGGGACACTGATGGGCTTGGAAAGGCCACCATCCGTCGGATGGGGTGTTAAGCCATGGTCCCGTGTGCAGGAAAGCCATCCCTGTGCACGTTAAAGAGCATGCTGGATGGCCTTGACGGGAGGCTACCATCTGTCTCCCAACAGCTGTTCCAGTGGGTTTCCTCCCCCAACTTTCTCCGAGCCTTCAGGGTCCATATGACCTGGCCATTTAGCCCATTGTGTGCAAAAAAAGTGCCACTCAGAGGTAAAACAACCCAACCCATCCTCTTTTTCCTCATAATGAAAGTTTTTTGCCTTTGTTAAATGGACATATATCTGATACATTCACCTAATTCCATGGAGCAGATTTAACATACTTGTGATGATTATTATAATGAATTTAAAATTTTGTATTACTAAATGCTACTGCTTTATGCTTCCAGGTAATGAGGTTCAACTGATTTAGTTGGCGATGCCTGAAAAATATTCTAATTAGAAGTTTTGTCATTTTGATATTAAAACATTTTTGATAATGATATTTAAACTAATAATTAAGTACTTATTCAAATATTGAAGAAACTCAACATTCTCAGTATATACAAATATTAACCACTCTGGAAGTCGATTTAATTTTTAGAGGAAAAATTGTCTTTAGCCGGGTGGGATATGAACCCACGACCTCCTGATAACATGTCAGATTATCATTGGTTTAGAGCACCTGACATGTTATCATGAGGTCGTGGCTTCATATCCCACCCGGCTCAAGACAATTTTTCCTCTAAAAACTAAATCGACTTCCTGAGTGGTTCATATTTGCAAGTACTTATTCCATTTTGTTTATGTGTTATTGCAATTCTAGGAATGCATATGGCTACTCCAGGCTTGTAATCTGCAGTTCCCAAGTTCGAGTCTCAGCTGGATCAGTGTTGAGATTTGTCTCCACAAAGTTCACTCCCCTACCCACAGTCAGTAGGAGACACCGATGGGCTTGGAAAAGCCACCGTCCATCGGATGGGACATTAAGCATGGCCCCAAGTGCGGGAGAGCCATACCCTGTGCACATTAAAGAACATGCTGTATGGCCTTGAAGGGTGGCTACCATCTGTCTCTCAACAGTTATTCCAGTAGGTCCCCTCCCCCAACCTTCTTGGGTTCCTTGTGGCCTGGCCATTTAGCCCATTGTGTGCAAAAAAGTGCCGCTCAGATGTAAAACAATTCAACCCATAAGTCTACATTAAAGTTGACATTATCAGAAGTTTTATGATCCCTGACATCACTTTATTCTCCTTACAGCATAATATCTTGTGTGAAAATGTTTAAATCTTTTGAAAAAGTAAGAGATTGCTATGCATATAATGAAACACGTGGGTATCAGAAAAGTTAGCTTTAGTGTACTTTAAAGGTACAAAACTGTTTCTGCTCCAATAGTACTTTCAGTTTACTCTAAAATGATTATATCTCATAAACTGCATTAAAAATTCTGTTAGAACTTTGTTATGTTAATTGTAGTTGCTTATCAGTAAACTCTCAACATCTGTTGGCAAATTATCTTGTTTGCAGATTATGCATGATTTTAGCATCATCTCATGGAATTTATATGTTGCATAATTTTAGCAAAGGTTTGAAAGTTTCTCATGCAGTGTCATGGGAATATACAATGCATAACATAGTCAGATAAATATAAAATCTAGCAACCTTGAATTGAGGCCAAGAAAACTAGTTTGTTTGTTATACTAAGAAATAATATTAGCTTTTTATTTCGTAATAAGTTTTGATTTGTTTTTTATTACTATATCAGGAAGATGAGCTATCAGCTGATCTTTATTCATTCCATGAAGCCATATCTCATCTTCAGGAAATGGAAGAAGAAGTTTTGGACACTCATAAAGCTGTGATAGAGGTTAGATTCCATTCTTAAACTTTTTTTTAGAAAGTAAAAGATGTCTAGGATTTTTAAAAAAATACTATTGTAAAATCACAATATATTAAATAAATATTACTTAATACCAAAACTGTAAATACAGTCAAACCAGTGCTTAATGAGAACTTTACCAATAGTACATTGTATGCAATAAAGCCAAACAATTTGAGTTTGAAAAATATCAAAAATAATGTATCTATAAGGTTTTGGTTATAGGAATTTACATTACTCTCATTGACATGATTAACTCACTGACATATCTCACAATATTAATCAGCTAAAGATGATTTCATCAGAATTTTTTAAATAATGTGCAAAATGAATTTTAATCAAGTGTTCGGTGCCTACGTAACGGGAATGCCTGCCGATTTCAAGACGTGAAGCGACAGCAATGCTAGTTACATTTTCGCTTGGCACTGGTGATCCACTGTTTTGCTTGCTACTTGCTTCGTAGCAGTATATGTTAGTACACTGTTTACTGCTTGCTTCAAAATTGGATTCTGATACGGATTTGTTCGTATGTGATTATTTACTGTTCTGTCTACGTTCTGCTGTCTTAAACTAGAAGTCTGAACGTGGTGCAGTATTATGATGTTTTACAGAAGCGAAACTCAGTTTCAATCGAATCTCTTCCAAACTGAATCTTCAAAACAGGTGGCTGCATCAATATGTCAGCAATAAAATGATGACATAATTAGAAAAAATTTCTGAGATCACTTTTGAATAAATAATACTTTGGAATTGCAGAAACCTTTACAATATATGGAACTGAGTTGCACTGATCTAACAAAATATTAGAAAATTTTTGTGTTTGTGAATGGGAATCTTACTTGCAATCTCTGTAACTTCTAACATATTCATTTAATGAAAAAAAGTTACTAAAAATAAATTCAATATCATAATCTTATCTATTTAAATCTGCTTTCAACAGCATTTGTCTAATATTTAAAGAATTATGGAAGCTAGAATATTTCACAATAGTAATGGGTCAAGAATTTATTTCAGATATTAATTAAAATTTAAATAATAAGTATTTTTTCAAATCATTTAATAAAATATAAATTTTAAAAGTTGCATAATGATTATTTCTTTGTTAGATAATTATGAATATTTTTTATAAAATGAGATAATTTATTATTAAATTTTCCTGTTCCATAACTCTTTAAATACTGAACGAATATTGATGATAAATCGAGAATTTAAATAAATTTGATTATCTTTAACTTCAGTCACAGTTTTTCATTAAATGTATCAAATATGTATATGTAAAATCTGAGTTTGTGTTTAATGGCCACCTAGATAGCAGCAGCATCCTGACAAAGTAGAGACATGTACCCTTCTGCATGCACGAGCAGCTCGAAAAGAATCTAGCCCTGATGGGTCTACAATTACCAATCTATCTTCATCACATTTCTATTAAATTGCATATTTTAGATGTTATAGAGCAGAGATGACCAAACAGTCGATCGCGTAGCTCCCAGTTTTAAGTGGAAAGATTTTAATTGATGTAACAATGTCACATTAATATGTTTGATGCTAATTTTTTATTTTATGCTTAGCTGGTCAAGCAGTGCAAAATCATTATTATGTATGTACTATGGTCAATCACGAAAGATTTTCTATCTTAATAGTCGATCACAGACTCTAAAAGTTCGGTCTTCCCTGTTATAGAGCTTCATAGTTAGATTCCCATTGAAATAACATGAAAAGATAATGCTATAGCTTTCTTTGAGCATAATATTGTTACAACCAATTTAAAATTTTTCACTAATTCAAATATTGTGTTACTTTAAAAAAAATAATGCTGTGTTAGCAGTAAAAATGTCTCTCATTTTCTTCGAACATGGACACTCTTGTCCCCCCTCCCCCCTATCTCTTCTGAAACCAGTCTTGTATATGACTAATAGAATGTTGAAGTTTATAACACTTTGTGAGCTTTCTGAACTGCACAAATATGTGTATGAACCAGGGAACATTAAGCAATTGGGAGACCTGGAGCCAAGTTCCAAATGGGTGCCCTGGATCAAAGTTGTAAATTAGAGCTATATACTAAATGGAGTCCCTTTTATCCTTCTAAACTGAAAAATAATGAAATTTGACTACTCTGTATTAAATCATTAATTGACATGATAAAAAATAATATTATTTTAAAACAAGCAAATAAACAGGAGGGGCCCGCCCCGTAGGTCGGGAGAAGTAATTGAAATAAAAAGACTAAAATATAAAGAGTCAATTATGTACTGCAACATAAACTTTGTGCCTATTACATTTGCAAAAACTATTACTTTTAATCTTTAATTTTTAAGCAAATTTTCCATTTCATGCTTAATTTAAAAAAATCGAGTATTAATATCAAAATAATCTTGCTTAAATCTATTGCTTATGAATTTCCCTTAACAGTAAGCTCTATTGCAATAATAATTAAAATTATTAAATTAGATAAAGAATTGTCATTAAAATTGGGTAAACACTTGAAAATTTTGGATTTTAATGGATAATAATTTTTATTTGTAACACGATTATTTTTAAACATAATTTTCATTATGGAGAGTTTAAATCTTTATCCCCGTTGAATTTCCAAGAAAGATTTTAGCTTATTGTATTTAATTAACTATCTGTGATTATTTACCATATGACTTCTACCAAATCGCTATATACTTACCATTAGCATAGGTTAGCTTACTGCAGAACAGTGCTGCCCTCATATGGCAAGTTCTGAAGCTTCCTATGCGCACTTGCTTAAACTGAGATTCGCGGAAGTCGGCAGGCATTCCCATTAAGTAGGCACCGCAAGTGATGAACACTATGAGCAAATTTAAAAACTAAGTCTACTGTCTAACTGGTATTCCCTGCGCAGTGACATACCCAAGTAGGGGAGATATAATCCCCACCCCATTGTAAATTTCTGAGTATGCCACTGCTCATTCAACATGTTTTGTGGTGCTCAGCTAGGGACTTTGTTGTGGAGATGAAATGTGCATAGTGACTATGTATGGAAACATGATGTGGTGGGTTAATTTTCACAATCATGATTTTATGTATGTGCTGTGAGTTAGTGAAATTGGTAATCCTTTAAGATTAAGTGCTAAGCAGGAGGAAGGAGTATCATATCAGTATTACAGAGTTGGTTGATAATTAAGTATTTAATATAACCAGTAACTAGGTCTGAATCTAAAGGGGACATCAAGGCACTCCCCCTCCCACAAATTCTAGTACCAGAACAAAGGTAAAATATATATATAACATATGTTTTTGAAAAAAAATATTTTAAAGACCATTAAATAGAAGAATTTTTTTTACCAGAATGGCATTTCACCTCACTTTTGCCTCCCTCCCTTATTTTTTTTCTTAGATCCAGGTGTATATATAACTTACTGAAAATTTAAATCAGAAGTTACTTCTTCAACTGATGTAAAAGTAATGAGTAAATTATTGTTTTTGATAATGTCACTTTAGATAGCTCATGTGTTACATCATATGTATGCCCTTTCTTTTAATTATGTATAGAATAATGTTTCTTCAACTTTAGGTGAATTGTGTTTTGTTCCAACATATCTTTTGAATGAAATGGACAAACGTAATGATTTATGCATCAAATGAAAGCTTATGATGCAGGGAATGTCATAGGCTGTAAAAAAAAAAAAAAAATGGCTCCCTCGTGCTTTCTTCCCCCTAAAAAAAGGGGGAAATATGAAAGCAATCATTCCACTATATCTCCATAACATGAGTACCGAAAGTAACAAGCTATGCATCAAATGAAAGCGTGTGACATGGGGAGTGTCATAGACTATATAAAATTACCCATCCTGTGCTCTCTTCCCCCCTGAAAAAAGGGAAATATGAAAATGTTTCACCATATCTTTGGAACACAATGGCTAAAAGTAACAAATTATGCTTCCAATGAAAGCATGTGATGGGGAGTGTCATAGACTATACAAAATTACCCACCCCATTCCCCCCTGAAAAAAGAGAAATGTGAAAATGATTGTTTCACTGTATCTTTGGAACATGATGTCTGAAAGTAACAAACTATGCTTCAGATGAAAGCTTGTGCGATGGGGAATGAAGCAAGGAAAACTCGATGGCATGTTCTTGGAATTATTTGGTGTCGATATGGGCCTTGTGAGCAAGTGCATAATAATGCTGAATATGTCCATCTGAGTGAGGATAAACTAATGAAGGGATGAACTTGGTCAGCAATGATGTTCAAATGTGCCATGGTGTTCAGATGTCCTTTAATGCCCAGAATGGCCCAAAACGGCCGAGATTTGAAATGGACTAGTCCAAATAGTGCTATTTCTTTGTTTTTACTCCCCTCTACCTTTTCCTCAGATTTCTTGGGTGTTAAAGGGTTAATGGGTATCAGGGAGCCTAATGTGTGCCAGGAAAACATTCCTCACATCACTGCCACTGTGCTGTATGTTGACACCAGATATGATGGCTCCACTGCCTCATGTTACTTGCACCAAATTCTGATCCATCAGTATGATGCAAAACGATCCTTGATTCATCCAACTAGGCTACCTTTTTCTAGTCATTTAACGGCCCAGTGTCAATGGTCCTGCAACCACTGGTGGTGTGCTTTCATGTTCTTTGCTGACAACATTGGCACTCGACATAATCAGCTGCTGTTGTAGCCCATTTGCAACAAAGTCTGATGCATGATGCATTCAGAGATGAACTTACTTCTGCATACCAATGTTTAATTCTGCTGTGATTTGTTTGGTTGTGGCCCATCTGTTTGCTTGCACAATTCTCACCAGTCTCCTTTAATAACCCCCTCCCCCCCCGGCCCCACCAATCTACAAACTATTCATCCACAGGATTGCCAATCACTGGTAGTTTTTTGCTTTTCACACCATTCTTGATAAACTTTTGAAATGGTTGTATGTGAAAAGTCCAGGAGGATGGCCATTTGGGAGATGCTAGAACCAGTACGCATAGCACCAACTGTCATGACACATTCAAAGTCACTCAGGTCACTCGTTATGCTCATTCTGATGCTAAATTCCAACTCTTACTGATGCTTGAAGAGATGGTGTACCTGATTTATACTGCATGCCTCAGTCATGTGGCATATTACATGTTGGAATGGACCATTTATGTGACATGGGATGGTGTATCTATTAAACTGACATTTCAGTGTACAATCACTTCTGTTCACTAGTTATGCATTGTCTTTAGTTAACTGGAGTTTATTTCTGTTTGCTTAATGTCACATACATTGCATATTGTTGTGTATATGTATATATATTTTCTTTTGCAGGCATCGGAGAAATGGTTTGCAAAAGATAACATTCTTCTAGCAATGTCAAATGATGTTGATTATGATGTTGATTGTAAGTTATATTCAAAACTTAATCTTTATTAAAAATGAAATTGGAATTTCTTTTTACATAATTCCAATATAAACTTCAGTTAAAATGCACATATATACAACAAAAAATTAATGAAAATTATATTTTTTTAATGCATCTATAGTAAATACACACAGATTACCTGTAGAAATAGACTTCAACAATTGTTAAAAACATCTGAAAAAAAAATATTGCTGATGGTAATTTGGATGGGTGGATTTTTAATAATAATGCTTAAGTGTGATTGACCTCCTCATTAACATCTAAATCATTAGCAACAATTGGAAAAGTTGCCTCTCCTGAAGTATAGATGGTACAAGGTCCACCACATCTCAGTGAAAGATTTATAGGTCTTATTCTGGAATATTATTAGTGTCTGATGCATGGTTTAACTGGTAGAGCACTCTGGCATGTATCTAGAGAGTTGCGGGTTCGATTCCTGCCATGTCAACAATAATTTTTTCAGATATTTTTAATAATATTTTTTTAATTAATTTTTAAAAGGAAGAAGGTACTTTCTTACACAAAGAACAGAGATAACCTAGAAGTTATATTAGGCTTGTCTTGGTTTCTCATGCAACGTACAAACACATAAGGACATGCCCGCTGGTCTTAGTCAGGCAAACCTGACTAACCACTAGACCAGGTAGGGCTAAATTATATTAAGAAAACTAATGGTGCCTAAACCATTATACACTGCTTAGACAAAAAAGTTGGTGAATGTCCATTTTATGCTACTGGAAAGCCAAATGTGTTGTAAAATAACTTTCAAACAAGCTTTTTTTTTTAAGAAAATGTGACACAAAATAAATTAATGATCTGAACAAATCTATCTAAATCTCAAATTTTCAACAGTGTTTATTCCATATTTAAAAAACTGTGAAAGTATGAATATGTAACAACAGCAATGCTGGGCATAAAAATTTACTTCAATAGTTAGTTTGAAAGCAAATGTTTCATTTGGAATTTTTTCTTGGTGTACTATGTAACAAAATTGTATCTACCAGTAATGATAGTGATTCTATCCAACAAAAATCTGAATTTTTCTGCTTTAAGGTTCAATCACCAGATTGTTGCCACTGACCATGTACTCTTTTTATATGCAGTTAATCTCCTAACTATCAGAGCACTGTTACCAGCTAATTGATTTATTAAGTAACTGGATTCTACTGGTTGAGCTAGGAGATGTGGTTAATATGTAGCCAGTTATTATTATGTGGGATACTGCGTATTTTTTTATTCTGCTGTAAATTAAAATTATCTAACTAGTTGTCTGTCAGCCACATATGCTTGTCAAGTGATTGAACTTTACACTTCGTTCAGTGATTCAAAGGACAGTCTTTTTATAATTTAGAAGAATCTGCCTAGACGGAAAGTACAGATATTGAAATTATTGAGACTTTATATTGCAAAGGCATATCAAATTCTGTCCTTTGTTTCTCTCTGCTGCCTAAAATAAAATATGCTAAGATTACTAGATTAATATACATTGAAACTTAAGACAAATAGGTTCACTAACTTGTGAGTAAATATCCTAATATTTTCACTCCTGACTGGGATCATATCCACGGAGGTTGCAGCTTTAGTAGGTAGTACCAAGGAGGTTGCAGCTTAGCCAATAGTGGCAATCTGGCAACCACTACTACAAAAGAAAGTTCCTATAAAGCTGCAACCTTCTTGGATGATGACTGCAGTCAGGGGTCAAAATATTAGGATATTTACTCACAAGTAAGTGAATCTATTTGTCTTAAGTTTTAATGCATATTACTTCTACCTATTCTAAGACAGCCATGAATACAATTATTACTAAGATTACTATGTAATAAATATTGTAAATTAATGTTTTTGGACCTTATATACTAAATTCTGTTTTTGGACCTTATATACTAATTCTCCTTATATACTAAATTACTTATTTCTATGCTTCTGTTAAATTTGATCATTGCAAAAGGAAGATGTGATTCAATATCTGAATTTTTTAAATGAGTATGTTTCAGATACATATTTTATTTTCTGCAAGGCAACCAGTAGTAGGGTTTTTATATAACCAGTAACAGTCAAGAATCAGAAATTGAGCAGTTCTCTCTAAATTAATATTTTACATATCAGCAGTCATTTTGACCATGACAATATACATTAATTTATATTTTAGTTCTTTTATGAAACATGTGAAGGTAATGGATTCTCATTTCACATATCTATAATTATATGCATTGTTAATTTGAAAGCATTGCATTTTGTTTCATTTTCTGATAGGAGTGTATTATAGATTTGCTACAACAATAAAATTTATTGTTTTGTTCTTTCAGCCTATGCTCAGCAGCTGGAAGCCTTAATCATTGAGAAAACAGATGCGTTAACAAAATTAAGTGGTAAGAAATTTGTAGTACTTTAATGTAAACTAGATAAAAGCAGTGAAACTTACTTGTTACATGTATCAAGTGCAGAATTTTATATCCAAATATTCAAAATTTAAATGTTGCTTTAACTATTGGACAAATTATCCCACCATATGAATTTTGTAGTGTATCAGTTAGCAACCAGAAAAAGTCTTTTTCAATGTTAGTTATTAAACAAAATTTTGAGTCCTTTGCCATTTAAGCAAAATCATAAAATATGTGGCAATAGATGAGTATTGGCTTAGATTTTTTTTAAAAAAACATTTGTCTATGTCAAAAAAAAGAGATTAAGGAACTCTGAATAAAATTGCACAAAATATAAATTTCGCAATTGAACATGAACAAAATGCTAATCATTCTTTGGCTATGATTTATGTAAGACTACATTATCTCTTCACAACTGTATACCATAAAACTACTTTACACCCAATTACATCTGTATTTTTTTTTTGTTTTATAATACATGTGTAAAAAAAACTGCTAACAGCTCTAAAGATCTTATTATAGCATCTATAGATTTTTTTTCTACTGAAGTTTTTCTATATCAAGAAATGAATTTATAATAGTTGTATCTGAATGGGTAAGCAGACACCAATAGAGAAATGCATGTGTGTTGTCTATGGTATGCTGACATCAGCATATGCACTAGCTAAATTACTATGCACACTTTTAGAATAGTCATCATTTTTACAATAGGTTTTGGTCCCCTGTAATTCTCCAGATATTTGACTGAATGATCCAAATTTTGTGTGTTGTATTCAGAAAATCCAAGTTCCTAGCTGTAATGGGATAGAAATTGAGACTGAACACTTTTTCAAATCTAGGATCTGGCAAAAGTGGCTGGCACTGGTGTCTCCTGAACTATAAATTGCTAGTGAATAAGTTATAAATGGAGAATGGAGCAGAAATTAATTTTGTGCCAAAGTTTTGGTGATATATAACTAGCACTTATATAAAATATGTAAATTAGCTCACTATATAATATCCTTTATGCTGAGGTTCTGCCATCCTCTCAGATCTCCTACTATGGCATATAAACTGACAGGCTCCTGTCAGACCTCTGTGGCAAGCAGCTGCTTGAGGGGGTATTTATTTTTATTTATAAAGAAAAATCTAAAGTACAAAAAATTACCAAAAAATATATATATAAATACTTTACAATTAAAAACTTTCTTGAGATGGGCTGTTATTGCTCATTATTGCATAAAACTAAATTGCCTCAAGTTCAATTTTCTTATGAAGCATAATTTTACTCATATACTATGTGCAAAAATACCCTTTTCTTATCAAAGGCTGCCTAATTATGAAAGAACGATGTACCAGTCCCTTGAGCTCTTGCCTTGACTGGCACGACGACAGCTGTAAAATGGGGTTAAAAGACCCTATAGGTAAATTGCAAACTTTAATAGATACACTTAATATTTTACCTAATATACAGTTTACACATGAACTGGAAAGTAATGATAAATTACAATATTTAGATATATTAATTAAGAAGAAAAGACAAAATGTGAAATAGAAGTATACCAAAAACCTACCTTTATTCCAAATATGATGCATTTTTCATTGGCACATCCAATGAAATGTAAAAAAACTACAATCACAACTTATTTTTTAAGAGCATTTACTATATTACTCAAAAAATGCATTGCAGAAAGAATTAAATTTCATTAATAAAATTGCCAGAGAGGCTGGTTATCATAAAAATATTAAAAATTTAGAAAAAAAAACTTCAAAATATAAAAGTCAGCAAGATTTGCAACCTAATCCTAACCCCCATGAAGTAAAATCTAAATATGTACATAGTTCCTCTCAGACCTTCTACTTTGGCATATAAACTGACAGGCTCCTGTCAGACCTCTGTTGCAAGCAGCTGCTTGAGGGGGTATTTATTTTATTAATTTTTATTTTCTCTCACATACCCGGAATATCTAACACATTAAGCAACATATTTAAAAAATACAATGCTATAGATTACCAATGACCATAAATAAAAGTATTAAAAAACTAGAATAAATGATTGTGATAAACTTCCCCTGACAAGGGGGGGAGGGGGGTGTATAATATTGACATATCTGACTCCCCATAATAAATTAGAAGGTAGAAATAAATATATTGGGAAAACATACCACACATACGAACAGCGTATGTCCAAACATTTAAATGATGCTAAAATTCAAAAACCTAATACTGCTTTAGACAGACTATAATTGATAATAAACTTAAATAATTTAACATATGCACCTCTTAGAACACCACAAACCAAATTCCAGTTACGATATGCAGAAACTATTTTAATTAATTTGCGTAAGGAAATGCTCTGCAACATGAAGATTCCAGCGGCATGGAACCTCCTATCCACTCACTCCAGCTGTATGAGCAGCCGATAACATAACTAGGGAGACATATAGACTTGACACCATCATCTTATTTGATGCCTGATGAAGCTCCTAGATGGAGATTGGGTGAGACCTATCATAGGAATAATTTGAAAGTTTTTAAAAATATTTTAATATTCAGTTGGGTTAATTATGTTAAAAGTTTTGATTCTTGAGAATGGTGCTCAGACAGTGTATCAGCTCACGATAGTCCCTGAGCTCAGTAAGAAAATATGATTTCAAGTAGTAGATGCTGTTTTTGACATCTGTGTGCATCTCCAAAGTAGTGACATCAACGAGTGTCAATGATACCAGGAGTGGTAACTACAGCTGTAGTGAGGTGAAAATCTAAGTCCAATTAACAACAGATATGCTGCAAGAGTGGAAAGAAGGGACTTATAACCCCATCTTACAGCTCTTGTCTATGCCAGGCAAGAGCTCAAGGGACTGGTTCACTCATACTAGGTAACCTTTGATAAGAAACGGGTATTTTTGTACATATTATAGGAGTAAAATTATGTGTCATAAGAAAATTGCACTTTGAAGCAATTTAGCTTTATGTAATAATGAGCACTAGCAGCCCATCTCAAGAATAGTTTTTATTTGTAAATATAGCCAATAATTGTGTATCATTAAATTTGATAAGTACTAAAACTGTGATTGTAATTATTCTTATATAAATTCAACTCAAACTGCAATATACATTATACATGCAAGCCACATGTACATGCCAAACTTCCTCCTTTGTAGAATTCCAGGATTTGAAAATCTAATGAGACAGTTGCTAGGAGTATATGGAAAATATTCTAGGCTCATAGCTATCATGGCTGTTCAACTTTGTATTGTTATTTGGGCAATATGGGAACAGATGTCATCCAACAAAATAATTATTTCATTCAAAATTCTTCATGGTTTGACTTTATTGCTTGAATTTAAATGTCCACAGTTCCACAATATTGTGAATTGATGGCATCACTACAGTTCAGAAACTCAATCAACAGCAGACCCTGATAATCAATTTAAAATATCAGCATGTTGCAGGTTTTGTGTGTAATCCAAATAATATCTATCATATTCTAGTCAATACTTTACACTGATTCTGGTGTTGATGAATTTCCTCTAAATATACTCATTTCCATGTGTGAGGGCACAAAGATTCCGTCTGTGATTATTCAGATATAGTGGTTGTCCACTTTATATTGAGCAACCCCTATATTTGAAAATTAAAAACTATATTTTCAATATTTCAAAAATTTCACCCACCAGATTTCAATTAGAATGCATGTATACTGTTGGCCAAATTATTATGAACACATACTTAAACACTACATGGTATGTATCATGGTACAGTTTTCAATTCTCTACATAAAACTTGTTGAAATGGTTTTAAAATACTGCTTGTGGTCATCTCTCTCAACTGATGAACTGTAGCAGCTCTGTTTTATTGTATAGTTTGTGCCAACAAATGCCTGTCCCTATCTGTCAGAACTTTTCCTTCTGCATTTGTCACAATTGGCAGACTTTTTTTTGAGACCATCACCATTCTTCATACATTTGCAATACTGTTCCCCATGATTTTTCCACTGTTTTCCATCACCTTCATTACAGATGCTCCTGTCCATTACACTCCAATGATGAATTCCCTTTTGAAGTCGATCAGATCAGTCTTTTTACCCATGTTACATTTGGCTTTGCTTTCCACCATGCCTTTACAGCTTTTATAGGATTTCATAAGGATATTAGAATGCTTACATCAATAGGAAATTTTGCATACATTGGCATATTACATGATGCAGTGTTCTTAATAATTTGGCCAATCAGTATATATATATATATAATATTTAAAGCTATAATGAAAAATGCTGAACTAATGAAGTATCAAATGAAATAATGGCAAAGTCATATACTATCAAAATTAAGAAGGATAAAATAACTGAAGCAACAAAAATTGAAAAAAATATATATGTTTAACTTTATGCCAGTTATGCTAACCACCACACCATAACTATCATGTTTCCAGGAGCGTGGGTTCGAATCCCACATAATGGGCAAACCAGTTTTTTTCAGCTTATTATTTCATGAGTTCTATGCTACAGGATACATCCTGTGATTCTTTATTACTGAATTATTGATTTAATGCCATGAGCATGAGTGACAAATGTTAAATTCCATCCCTATGTGACAGCACAGTTGTCCATTTCCTGGGCAGATGGCACCACTGTACAAATCAAATATAAAAAAAATGGAAAGTTTATATGTCACACTAGCTGTAGAAAATGTTAGCCAATGATGGTGTAGTGGTTAGCATAACCAGCATGTTTCCAGGAGACATGGGTTCAAACCCCACTCATGGCAAAACCAATTTTTTTCAACTTATTATTTCATGAGCTCCATGTTTACAGGACACATCCTGTAATTCTTTATTACTGAATTATTGCTATATAGTATGTTTATATTTTTACCATTAACCTTTTCACATTTATTATACAAAAACAAAGTTTGTTTTTCATGAATTCTGTGTAGGAAACATAATTTTTCTGGCTAGATTGTGACCTATGGGTTGTCATTTCAGTATCAGTGATGTAGAGTTCAAATGAGACAGCTAAAAGTGAAAAAGAAAATACTATAATCAAATGTTAAAGAGCTAGAGCATTTGATATTTACATAGTGATATTTTTGTGGTATATTAGTCAATAAACGAAATATTTTTTACTAAAGTTGGACATTATAATTCATGAATAAAAATTGAGAAAAATAGAGTAGCAATTACATACATACAAAATCCTCATGCAGCCATGGGCTACAGAGGTCCAATCAGCTGTGTAATTTTCCTCTCCAGACGTCTCTCTTTTGAGCTACAGCTGCTGCATTTGGCCCACTCTAGGCAAATTCTAGCAAGGTCCTGTTTGACATTGTCTGCCCATCGCATCCTAGGTCGCCCCCTTTTTCTGAAACCCTTAGGACAACTATTCATAATCCTGTTTGCCAATCTGCAGCTATGCCTATGGGCAACATGGCCAAACCAACACAGTCTCTCTCTGCCAAATATATACTGCTCAAAAGTTGCTGACTCCTTAGCCTAACCTCATCAGTACTTACAATGTTGAACCACCTAATCCCAAGATACTGCATAAGCATCTAGAATTAAAGGCATCAGGTTTCCTGTTATCCTGCTTACACAGGGTCCATGTTTTGCTACCATAACTAACCTTGGAAAAAGCCAAACTATTATAAGGCCTAATTTTGGTATTAGGTGTATAAGCCTATTTTTCCACACTTTTGTTGATTCTTAAAGTTCCAGCAGCAATCCATATTTGTCTGTTTATTTCATGCTACATATCACCTGCATCTGTTAGCCTTGAGATAATTAAACTGGAACACTTGTTCAAGAATGCAGTTATTGCAAACAACTGAAGCACCATCTGTTTGACCAATTTTCATCAATTTAGTTTTCTCTCTGTTTATCACCAAACCACTCTATTACCAGTCTCATGAACAGCACTAATGAAAAAATTCATCTCATCATTACCCAACAGGGTCATATCATTCACATAATGTGAATCAGAAATTTTCAAATCTCTAGTCCATTTAAGGCCAGAAATCTTCCCCCTGTAAATATTTCTGCATAATATAAATCAATAACCAAACTAAAGAAAAAAGGAGACAAAATCCACTCTTGTGTAACTCTACTAGCAATGCTAAGCCAATCATTACAAACTGAAATGCTCCAAAAGATTGTTAAACTTCTTTTCTTTGATCTTTTTTGACTGATTCAAATTAAACTAGGATAGCATATCGGGCACCAGGCAATATAACTTGCCAAATAAAGTTAAATGAGATTCGTTAGGTATATGGGCATTACCTATTGAGTAATAAATCGAAAGATTGTCAAATTATAAAGTTAATTTTAATATAAAATCAATTACCATTGCTCAAGAGAAAAAAAAATAGTGAAGTCAAAATATTTCATATAATAGAGTTTTATTTCTAAAAAATTCAAGACTCACCATATAAACTGATGAATACAAAAGTCTGAGCGACTAAAATCTCACATCTACTAACATCCTTCCTCTACTGACCTCTCATTACTATCTATCTAATCTACTGATTCCGTGACCTAACATCACTTAGTATACAAGCATCATGCAACTGACACTTGTGTATTGTATGCTGGGAAAAACATTTGCATGAACTACGATCGCGCACAAACTATGATGCAAGAAGGGGTGTGTCCTTAGGCATGCATTAGCGGCTGTCAATTAAAAGTCAGAGTTGTGCATGCACAATTCTTTTAGCGCAGTGGTCCTCAACCTTTTATGCTTCACGTACCCCCTGGAAATGTATATGTAACTGGCATACCCCTTATATTGATAGATAAAGCTATGGTTATAATATAATAATACCAACTTAGCAACTTTGTTACTAGATCTAGTGACTTTTGAGCTCTCACGGCATACCCCAAAACATTTTACTGTGCACCCCACGTTGAGAACCCCTGCTTTAGTGGATCGGAAGAGAGAAATGTGATAAATCCTACTGAAGATAATCCCCAAAAATAATAAATATATAAAGTAAATAAAGTAAAAGTGAATGGGTGGGCCATCACAAAGCCTTACCAACACACGACTCAGTGTTTTATAGAGAGCTTTCATTATGCTAGCTGACTTGTCAGGTATTCCATATGATTTAATGATTAAATGCAAATTATGACTATCACCAAAGTCAAAAATCTTTTTAAATCTTATAAAGCCAGTAACCACAGATTTATGAAACTTTAAACATTTCTTGAGAATCTACCTAAGTGAAAATATTTTACTTATACATTCCCTACCACTTCTGAATCCACACTGTTCATCATGCAGTTGTCCATCAACCAAATTCTTAATGCTCTTAAGTATAACCATGCAAAGAACTTTACCTGGAACATAAAGTAAACTAATTCCCTTCTAATTATCACAAGAACTATGATCACGTATTTTTTTTTTAATATGGATAATAATAATGGCTCTAGTAAAATCCTTAGAAACAACACCCATATCATAAAAATACTCAAAATTTCAGTCAGCCATGTGACAACACGAACATACCCAGCTGTGATCATTTTATCGGTGATTTCATCCACCCTTGGAAATTTATGCACATTTAATTTAGAGATAGCCAAAACAACTTTAGAATGTGATATAGGGCCAACATTAATGCCAGTAATTCATCTATCCTCATTAGAAACAATGGGAGTAGAAATAGCCACATTGTTTAGAACAACTTCGAAATGATCAGCCCACCTTGCCATGACAGATACCTCACCTTCAACCACCTTACCATGTTTATCCCTGAATCCCTAAGTACCTGTCTTTCTTCCCACAAAAGATTAACTATCTGGTACAACTCCCTGCTGTTGTGCTGTCTGCTTCCTCTGCTTTATCAGCCAAGCTATCAAGCCAAAGATTCTTATCAGCTGTTAACTGATTCTTACACATTTATTATGCTCTTTGTAATGCTGTCTGTTAGGACCAGTAGGGTATTGATTCAAATTATTCATGCAATTCCTTCTTTCAAAAATAAGCTCCATAGCCTTGTCACTGAAATAACTTTGTCTCATCTGTTTCTTTTTACCCAAAAGATTACAATTAGTTTCAAGAAAAGCCTGTTTAAACTGATCCCATTCTTTCTTGACTTTAGCAATAAACAAACCACAATTGTCATAATGATTAAGTAGCTTATCCTGGTATGCTTTGGTTATATCTGGATCTTTCAGAGCTTCATTGTTAAAAGTAATTCTCTTAGCCATAGTACAACAGTCCTTAAGCTTCAGTTGTAAAACACTTTTGGCCAGGTAATGGTCATACTCAGTTTCAGTTCCATCAACAAGAAGGCGGGGTCAGACATCAGGTGCTAGGTCTGTCCAGTTCTGCATCACCGGGAGTAACAGTTATATTTCTAAAAAATTTGAGGGAGAAGTCGCCTATTTTATTTATATCTAAGAGGTATAAGGTTCCATGACAGTTATCAGTATACACATTTTTAACACCAGTTTGCCTAACATTAAGGTGACTTTCATGCTTCAGTGATTTCTGATAATATTTATAAAATTGGTATATCATAGTAGTTGCTCTATAAGCATTACTTTAGCAAATTACTCTAACCCTTATTTGTGTTAAAAATATGTTCATATGCTAAAACAATTGAAGTATTGTGTTTTTATCTTGTTTTCAAAAAAAAGGAGAAAATAGTTATACTTTGTTGTCTGTTTATCTGTGTGTCTGTAGATATCAAACGTTTTTTTGGTTTAGGAGAAAATTGCTCATTTTTGGAGATAATTTTTTTTTTAATTGAATATATATTCTACATATACAGGGTGCCTCAAAAATATAGGTACAAACTTTTAGGGGAGGTAGATAACATCTAAAGGAATGAGAATTGCATAGGAACCCATAACCGGAAATGTCATGGGAAAGTGGTAGCAGAGGTACAAAATCTGAAAGGACACAAGACAGTGATTAATGGGAAAACATTTATTGGACATAATTATTACAAATGGCGTACTAGATGATACATTTCATAATGTTACAGCAGATGCTCGAAGTTTCCACCATGAGACGCGATGCATGCGTGACACCAACGGAGCATTGATTGCCGGACACGGTCGAATACACCTGGAGTTTCTTTTATAGTAGCTGCAGTGCAGACAAGCCTTGCCACGAGATCCATTCCAGACACCACAGGCAATTCATATATGGTAGCTTTGAGGGCCCCCTCACCACCACCACCACCACCACCACCACTACAGAAAGAAATCAATGCTTGTTAAATCAGGTGAGCATGGGGGGCCAGGCAACTGGTCCAACACACGCCCAATCCATCGTTGACCAAAAGACATGTTCAAATACGCACGAACACACCTTCCATAATGGGAGGGTGCCCCATCATGTTGAAACCACATGTTGCGTCTCACATTTGCTGGAACATGGGGGAGTAAGGCTGATAGAACCTGTTCCAGAAAGATCAGATACTTCGCAGAGGTCATGCGGGATGGTAAAAGGTATGGCCCAACTAAGCAGTCCCCGACCAAACCTGCCCACACATTTACTGCAAAACGATGTTGTGCTGCATGGGTGCGCACACCGTGGGGATTCTCATAAGCCCACAAATGCGCATTGTGCTGATTGAATACCCCATCCCGAGTGAAACTGGCCTCATCAGTAAGGGGCGAGGGTGGCTCAGTCGGTAGCGCGCCAGGCTCGTAATCTGTAGTTCCCAGGTTCGAGTCCCAGCTGGGTCAGCGTTGAGATTTATCTCCGCAAAATTCTCCGCCCTGCCCACGGTCAGTAGGGGACACCGATGAGCTTGGAAAGGCCGCCGTCCGTCGGATGGGACGTTAAGCCGTGGCCCCGTGTGTGGGAGAGTCATACCCTGCGCACGTTAAAGAACACGCTGGATGGCCTTGACGGGAGGCTACCATCTGTCTCCCAACAGCTGTTCCAGTAGGTCCCCTCCCCCAACCTTCTCTGAGCCTTCGGGGTCCATGTGACCTGGCCATTTAGCCCATGGTGTGCAAAAAAGTGCCGCTCAGAGGTAAAACAACCCAACCCTCATCAGTAAACAAAACATAAGCTGGGAAATTCACATCTTGGGCACTTTCTTGGAGATATCACTGTGCAAAACGCACACGTGCAGGATGATCTGCGGGGAGAAGTAACTGAACCCTTTGGAGATGAAAGGGGTGTAAGGACTTGCCGTGCAAAACACGCTGTACACTGCAATGAGACACTCCTAAGGCAGAGGCAACAGCACATATGCTGATACTAGGATTAGTCTCCATGGCATTCAACACACTTTCTTCCGTGGCAGGAGTATGCGTCGATCGAGGCCTGCCCTCACTTCTGCTACCTCTTAATGACCCATAATCGCACAAATTTTGATGCGCACACGCAAACAAATGGTGGCTCGGTACATGTCTGTGTGGAAGTGTTCTTGATACGTTTGTTGAGCAGCTCTTCCGTTGCCCTCAGCTATTCCATACACTAAGTGTATGTCTGCCAGCTCCCTGTTTGAATACCTTTGCATGCTCTTCTTAAGCTGACTACTGCTCGAATGAGGAAATCCGAAATTTCCCCTCTAGCACACTGATGAACAGCGCCACCTATTGACCTATGGTGAAGTTTCCAGTTACGGGTTCCTATGCCAATTCTCATTCCTTTAGATGTTATCTACCTCCCCTAAAAGTTTGTACCTATATTTTTGAGACACCCTGTATATACATACATTGATGAAATATTACAATTTGAACTTTTCAAAATCACTCAAAAGCTATAATTACAACCTTTAACATTGGGAAATTTTCAAAAAAATTAATGAATATTGCAAGTGAAGTATTTATGCTAGAAGTTTGAAATGTTGGTGGTGGAATGTGAAGGCATGAAGTTTCCATTGGCAGCAGTGTTTTCATCCTTTATGCCCAGGTGGGTGGGAAGCATAGCTGTTTCTTGCTCGTTTTTTAGTTACATTGATACTAATGAAATATAATTTGCATTTTTTTTTTAACTTTAGGTAATTTTAATTACAGTTTAACTTGGTTGTAAAAATAAACTAAAAATAAATACCCCCTCAAGCAGCTGCTTGCCACAGAGGTCTGACAGGAGCCTGTCAGTTTATATGCCACAGTAGAAGGTCTGAGAGAATGGCAGGACCTCAGCAGAAAAACGACACATACATCCATACCTTACCCAGGGCTCGAACCCAGGTCCCTTAGATCAGTAGCCAAGCGAGCTAACCACTCGGTTACGGGACGGCTCAACTTGGTTGTAACAAGTCCAGAAATAACATGATTATAACGAAAAATAACAAGAATATTGCTGTAATGAGCAAAAAGCCATAATGATTTTACACGTATTTCCATAAAATTGCTCACTTTTATAACAAGCATACTATATGAATATACCGTACACATTTTGATAACTATGGAAATATGCAAACATTCTTAATTACTTGGGTAGCCGGAAATGGTACCCAATTCTTGGAATAGACCAAAAATGAAATGTGCGACGTTGCTTTTATACCTGCATCAGATTTATGGGCTGGTTTATGACCTAACTTTGTCCTTTTAGACCATCCTCTATCTACCTCTGTAGTGTGTAGTTTCTGGCCCTGCTTCCCCACTTTTACCAAACATTGCCACAACTGTAAAATCAGTTAGAAACAAACCCATCAGAAACATGTCTATTAACAAAAAAAGTCTCTCTTGATTCATGAAAAAGTCAAAATTATTAGCGAGTTAGAACATGTGCAAAAAAATGTTGAAGTGTATAAAAAGTTTTATTTTTCCTCTTCAACAGTATCAACATTGTGGAAGAATAAAGATATTTTCATATCGACACTGGGAAACATTATAAATGAAACAAAAAAAAATTAATAAGTGCAAGCTTACAAACATTGATGAAGCATTGCTTCAGTGGTTCACTATAAATTGTAATTAACTACAAAAATTACGGACAGATAAATTGTGCTAATATTAAGTGTATTGTAGTTTATACATGCATATTAATACAAATAATATGAAAGTATGTAATTATATTATTTTTTTCTAATATTTCTTTTGTTTTATTAATCTATCTTTTTTATCAAGATATTGAGAATTAAAAAAAATAGGAGGTAGATTTAACTCATCACTGATATAGTGTAATGGTTATAATGAGGAAATTTTGTCAGTCCCCTGGTGCTCGTTATAACCAAGTTCGACTCTATATGTTTGCAGAACATTAAATGTGTAAAGGGTGAAACTTTTAGCATATGTTGCAAGTAATCTTTTTATGGCAGAAATTTAAAATTTCGGTGGTATAATGTCGAGATATTCCATTGATAGCAACAATCTGTCCCATTTTCTAAGAGAGGTGTGAGAAAAGCATCTTTTTTATTTAAGGAATAAAAGACAATTTTTTTGTTATATAACTACTAATAAGATACTAAATTTTAAGGAGTGAAAATGTAGATAAGCAAAAAACTTCATTCTGTTTGAAAACAAGATTCTCAAATGCACAAGAGGCAATATGTGTTCTAGTTTTTCAAAATAATATCAGTATTTGTTAGATACAGCTACCTACATGAGTAAAAGAAAAATTATTGTATGTTTAGGATGTTAATTTCTAAATTCAATTTAGTAAGAAATGTCTCTTTTCAGAAAAAGTTACCCTATGGAGGCAACAGCTTGCAGAAGAAGAGAAAATTAGCAAAACTATAAAAAAGAAGCCTGTAAAGTAAACGCTCAAACTTAATGTGGTGTCTGGTTTAACTCTTTGCTGGAAGAGAAAGCTTGGGAGTCTGATAGTTTCAGCACTGTTAGGTTTGTAGGTTGTGGCCTACCTAAGCCTAGTCATACTGTGCCTCTGTACATAGCTTGACTTGCTCGAGACTTATTGCATAACTTTCTCCTTGTTCTGCAGAGTGTAGAAAAATGTGCCACCTTTACCTGTTGTCAAGAGCAGAAGATTTCAGCCATGTCTTTATGTCCAAGAAAGGTAGCAGAAAGCTCTTTGGAGCTCACTAACTGCCTCCTACATTTTAAGTTATTTTTTTTATAATGTCCACTTATTTTCTTAGCTGCTCACATCTGTCAGCATCAGTAAAAAGATGCTGCTTTTAACAAGTTTAACATAATTTAACTTTAAGGACATGTGTATCATTTATCTTTGTGATAAGTTGTGTAGTCTTTGTAATAATGTTTTTTTTTTTACTGCAGTCATGATCATAACAATGAAGATGTAACATTCAGGGATTAAGTTCTTCCACTGAAACCTCTGAAATATTTATTTGCTTAGGCACCTAACTTTTTTTGTTGTTGGGATACTAATTCTCAATAGGCGCAATACAATGAATGGAATAACTGTAGAATTTTGTGTGAGTGTTTGTTTTAAAAAAAAAAATTAAAAATAGATAATTGCTTTTTTACATTTGTACTCTACTACAGTAATTTGCATATTTGTGTGCTGAGAAGATAAGAAAACGTTTATTTCTGCAGTTTTGCAGGATAAGAAAGTCATTTTAGTTAACAAAATATTAGATAATTGTAAGAAAAGTTCACTGGTGACAAAAAAAAATAACATTGAATGTCAAATTAATAACAGTCCCATCAGTGGGAAATTCTCCATATGTATAAAGCTTGTGTACAGAGTCTGTTCACCTGAATTTCCTATTCCACAAATTTTACTTTATAAGATTTGATAGTTAACAAATTTCAAACATGTTTTATCATGGTTTACTTTTCTGTGCTTAGCTGTCAGAATTACAAAAGAGTGCCAAGTTAATTATGGAATGGAGTTGGAAAGCATTGAATTGTCTCAAAATAAATTAACGTATTTTTCACTTTGTGTTTCTGATGTATATTTAATGAGGTCACTGAAATTTTCAAAAACAGAATTAATTTTTTGCATCTTTTCTTGATAGCTCTCTTACATTTATATATTGCATCAAAAAAAATGGGTACATCTTTTATTAGCCTATTTCTGAACCTGTAAAACATACAGACATAAATATTTTGTTGTGGCATTTACTTTTGTCGCAAATGATTAAAATTCTCATCAACAATTCAGAGCAGAATAACTCTCATTTTAGTAGGTAGCAGTGATATACTTAGGGAGGGGACTATAAGCCCCCTTCTGAAGCATTGAAGGCCATATAATTTCCAAGAAAAGTACCCAAAAATCACTGAAACTACCTACCTCCAACCCACCACAAAAAGTGCACACACTGGAACTTGCTAGATACACCACTGGCTGGCAAAATAAAGTACAAGCAAATTCAGCTTCATGCCTCAGTTGCTGGCTTTTTTTAGTAAAAAGAAATAGAATTCTTCTAGTGTTCAATCAGGAGATTGGGGTGGATATTCCATACTTCCTCTGTATTTTTATGGTTCCACGTGCAGCATGCCTTAAAATTTGCCATTGTGATTTGTTCATAACTGCTATTTAGCTTTTTAGAACTTGTAGTTGGTAACAGGCATTTTTTTTTTAATTTTTGATCAGACTTGCAAAGCTACTAGCTGATCTGTAGATTATGACAGAACAAACAACTTTGCTATCCCAGGAAGTAATCCACTATTTTCAGCATTATCATCAAGCAATGCAACACCACTGAGACAGCAATTTGAACACTTATGATTGTAAGGTAGATGACACAAGGGACTAATGTCTGCATACTTTACAGGTTTAGAAATAGGTTAATATAGTGTATACTTTTTTAGGGGAAGGGACACTGTTGCAATATGCAACGTTGATTTGAAAAGGGTATTTTCTAATGATGCTCATTATAAATAATGTAATATAATAAAACCACAGTAGTAAATATAGTGATGGCATGCATTTCATATTGAGTCCAAATTTACTTGGAAAAACTAAGTTATTTACTCTTCTGGTAGTACTACACAATGGCAATGGTTATGTCACAAAGAAACAAAGATTCAAATTTTTTAGAATATTGTCAAAATGCAAAAGAGTGCTTATAATTTTCCTAATAATGTGAACTCCCAAACAAAATTCATTTCTAGCTTTTATTACTAATAACAATTTTAAATATTATTAATTCATAATTCTTGAACTTTGGAGGTCAAGAGTAACTAAAATAAAATGCTTTCTTGTTAGGTTTGATCCGTAGCTCTGATATTTAGTGGGGGGGTACTCCCAAAGCTTGATGATGACAGAGAAACTTGGAACAAATTTGTAATTAAACTTAAAAAGGAGGTTTAGAAGAAAATATAACAGGACAATAAAAGTAAATGTACAAATTCATCATAAAAAAAGCTTGTTAGCCTCTATATATTAAATACATTGGTGTTCAAAATTAAAGGATAATGGGCAAAAATGTATGCATCTCAATGTTTATCAGCAAATACAGTTAAATGTATAAAAGGTATTTTGACATGACTGAGTATCAGCAAGGGGATAATGACTAAATCGGATAATATGTATCAGTTATGTTATCAGTTATTATGTATCATGTTGCTTGTGAGAGTACGAGTTCTGATAATGGAGATTCTGTAATTAAAGGACAGGAGACAAGGCATATGATTTAGTGGTATTTAATGGTCCAGCCAAATAAGTAATGAACCATTGACCTGGATTGCTCATGAAAATAGAAGTGGACCAGTTCATAATTTTCCAGTAGGATTTGAGCCTTTGTAATTTTAAAATTACTGCTGAGTGACAATATGAACGAGTCGATTATGAACATTACAAATCAATACATGGATCATCTAAAGGAGGCCCTTCCCATATACAGAGCATTATAAAAGAACTTGTGGCTCATAAAATCCAAAAAAAATCAATATTCTGAATCTGGATCATTTCTTCCAATTATTTGACCAAACACATTTAGGCTCATAACTAAATTACTTTACCACATCCTAATACTAATTAAAAAATGTATATTTTTGTTTTTTATTTTCAATTCGTTAGAAATGTATGTTTTCATTTTTTAGGTAGAGAAATTTTCCTGCTGCTCTTTATGTGTGTGTTTTTCTTTCTAGTGCTTCTTCAGTAAGTTTGGGTTGAACGTCTAAAACGAAATAGAAATCTAGATTGGAACCTTATTGATAACATTATGAAACATGAACATTCTTATGACAGTTTCAAAACTCCCTCGCTCAAAAGATTTTTTCATTTGGGCACATAGGACAGAGAAGAAAGTTAGAAGCAACTCCTAGATTTTACAAGGACATGCTCTACTAAGACCAAAGTCTCTACTGACCACTGCCTGAGTTAGAGCTAACACACCTGCCAGTTGAGGCTAAATCTGAAGGGAAAAAGTATATTTTTGTTCTAACAATCCCATTTAGGAAAATCAAATGACCAATAGCATCATGCCTCTTTATCGTTTTTTGACAATCCTGAGATATTTTCTTGATGTGTTTTAATCACGATGCTCATGGGCACCCATGAGCTTATACGTAATGCATTAAATAGATTCGTAAATCAACCACTGGCCTTAGCCCTCGTTGTGACCATTTAGACCATCATATGCATGTTAATATAAAAATCTATATTCCATCAGCACCCTGGAGGAAGTTGGGTATGGTTGATTTAAATTGATCAGTTTGAAATGGTTATTACTTTCTATTGTTTAACCAAATTTTAAGAAAGTTGTTTACTGTACATTAAATTTCACATTTTCTTGTATTTGATCATACTCTAAAATATTTTTTGAGATTTTAATTTTATGTTAATATCACTAGATTCTACACTGAAGAGCCAAAACATTATGACAACCTGCCTAATATAATGTTGGTCCACCACCTGCTGCCAAAAGGGCTCTTACCTGGCGACGCATGGACACAAGATTTCTAAAGGTGTCCTGTGGTATCTGATACCAACACGTTACCAGCAGATCCTTTAACTCTTGTAAGTTAGGTAGTTGAGCCACTGCAGATCGGTTATGCTGTTCCAGCACAAACCACAGTTGCTCGATTGGATTGATATCTGGAGGATTTGGAGGCCAGGGCAATATCTGGAAATCTTATGTTTTGTGAACCATTCTCGAACAATCCAGCCAGTATTGCATGGCGCATTATCCTGCTGAAAGAGGGCACTACTAGGGGGGAATTCCATTGCCATGAAAGGATGTACCTGGTCTGCAATGATGTTTAGGTAGGTGATAGACGTCAGTTTCCTGCACATGAATGACAACCCAGGGTTTCCCAGCAGAGCATTGCCCAAAGCATTACACTTCCTCCACCAGCTTGTTTTCATCCCATGGTACATCCTGGTGCCCACACTTCCCAGGTACACGATGCAGATGTACCCAGCTGTCCACATGGTGCAACAGAAAACGAATCATCAGACCAGACTACCTTCTTCCAATCATTCAAGGTCTAGTTTTGATGCTCGCATGCCTATTGTAAGCACTTTCGACAATGAACCGAGGTTAGCATGGGCACTAGGAGCAGCCTGTGACTGTGCAGCCCCATTTTCAGCAGGGTTTTATGTACTATGTACTGTGTATTGTGACACATTACTCCCATCACCAGTGTTCATATTATGGGCGAGTTGCACCACAGTATCCTTTCTGTTGGCTCGTACCATACAGGATAGCCTTTGCTCACTTCTAGCATCCATGAGCTGCGGTCGGCCCACACCTTGCCAGCAGTTCATGGTTTTTTCCCTCTGACCACTTTTTGAAGGTACTAACCATGACACCGTGAGCACCCCACAAGCCTTGCCATCTTGGAAATGTTCTGACCAAGTCGTCTGGCCGTTACAATTTGGCCTTTTTTAAACTCATTTAAGCTCACTGCCTTTTCCATCTGAACAAGAATAGCACTGATTAACTGAGCTTAGTATCAGGTGTTATTTACACCATTTCATGATCTTCGCATGCACTGTCATTTACCTGCAGTTACTTCGATTTGCACAAAGATGCGCTGGTCATAATGTTTTGGCTCTTCGGTGTATTCTTACAACATTGTTATATATATTAGAAGCTCATGCTCTCTCACATTTAAATAAATTATCTATTAGCAAAGAATTTTCTAAATTGTAACATATGCAACTCTCTAAAAGGCTTTAAACCATTCTAACAAAGAATAATGTTAGTTGTGTATTACATGGAATGGTGGTAAGTACATGTTTTCTGAGCCCTTGTGAATATTCATTTTCCCTTAGTGATCAGCTAGTCAAATATTTTGGCAAAGCAATGTTTTTTTACCCAATTCGTGGAAAACACGTGATATTTTTGAATATGCATACCCTTTTACTTTTATTCAATAACTTGCTCAGTTTTTGAGCCACCCTAGTTCTACGGTGGTATGGCTTGAAGACACTGCATTATGATTAAAACATATCAAGAAAACTAAAGATAACTATGCAAGAAAAGCTATCAGCTCTAGGTTTAATGCCCATCAACAAACATGACAGCTTATCATTTCAAGATATCGACTATGACTTGTTATTGAAACGTCACAAGAAATATTTCAATATTTAAATTTATTCTGTAAACATATAGTTATAAACAGCTATCATTGTATACGTGTGCTGTTATAATGTTTCACCTCATCAATTTAATATTTTTTTAATGTTTCCTTCAGTCAGAATCAGTCTCGGATCTAGAAAAGCAATAAAGGGGGTTGGGGTGAAGTGACGCATTCGAACCCAAAAAATGGAAGAGCGGGGAGGAAAGGACTTGATTTCCATTACAGTGTAACATTATCCCCATCGTTTGAGTTTTTTAATTACTTATTAAATCTGCATATTTCACAGATTTTTAAGTGTTAGCTTCATTATCCTTACTGATATTCTGAGAGACACCCTTTGTCCCCAACTTCTAGATCCCGCCCTCGTCAGAATATGTATTTTCAATTTGGAATTTTTGGGGCTTAAAGATAACATAGTTTAGGAAGAAAGCCAGGCCCTGTTCCAGTAATCACACTTATGAATAATAGCCATTTTTGCAATGAAATGTATTATGACACCTGCAATTGAATAGATTCACAGGATATCCTGATCAAAGCCCATCGCAGGTACCTGAACATTCGCTTCTACAGGCATTGGCAAAACCTACATTCGAGGAAGGCCTACTAATGTAGATGGCTTCAGACTTCAGTAGTGAGGGAGGAACAGGTTTTTCCCCCAGGTCTGCGATTAGGGGGCTGTTTGATATTGTTGGCACTTTCACATTCAACGTAGTTTAAACAACCCACCAACCATTTTTCCTCACGAGTCCTTGAAATGTGAGGACTCTGCGCAAAGATTATTCTTTTAAATGTCATACAAGAATTGAACTGTTATAACCTAGATCAGTGATGGCGAACCTATGACACACTTGATGGTTTCAGGTGACACACCTTGGTTCCAGAAAATATTGGTATTCTGATGAAAAAACTACGATAAATCGAGCGTTTTAAGTTTACGTTTTCTTTCTTAATCATTATAATTTCTGCATAGTCATAAGATATAAAAAATTATCATCAATATTGTATGATACAAACTTATAAAAATTATATTTTACGATACAAACTTATGAATACGTGCTTTATATATTATAAACTAAAGTTTTCATTTGACGTCTGTGTGAAATTCGTTCATGCATGCATTCCAAGTCTCTTGAGTAATACAAGTTCTAAACGTATTTAAAACCACTTTAACAGAAAATATAATTCGAGCATTAAATATTGAATTTATCCAGTAATAAATCGGGCAGCCCTGCTGAAAGAAGTAGTGGTGGTCACGGAGGTTTGAATGAGAGGAGACGCCCTAACGCGCTTTCCTTGTCCAAGGAAAAATGCTGACGCAGCAGGGCAGTAGCCATATTGTTGCATTCAAAACAAACCGTCTGCCGCTGCAATGAAGCCTACTTTTCACGTGCTATACTCAGTTTTACTGTGCGTTATATACGGGAAGATTATTTTTTTTACGACCAAGAGAAAGCCCATTTAAGCTATTTGGAATTTATATTGCTTTTTTTTAATGCAATGAATATTTCCATACAAAATTACTGTATAGCAGAACTATTTATGTATTTCGTTGAATACGACAATAACAATTACCAGATTTTGAAAGTTTATTTATACTGCACTGATAATAGCAGAAAACATTTTATGGATAAAACACTAAACATATGCAATAGCAGCATTTAAACTGCAAAAAAATCACATTTGTAAGATTCAGAAAATAGCTGTTTTACGTTAAAAAAATTCTCATTCCACAAAAATAAAATTTTGCTTAACAAAACTAAATAAAGCCAATAGTATAAGAAGTAAAAATATATAATATTTATACAAAAAAAAACTCCCCAGATGGTGGCTCAACCCACCAGCTCTGTTTGTACCCTCAGCTTCACATCTCTACCCCATCTCGTGCTCATTCTCCACCCTCAACCAGAGTTAACAATCAATACAAAATACACAATTATTACAATCTCAAAAAAAATCTCGTAAGGATCCCTTACATCCTTCCTCAGCCACAAAGGAAAATTTCAAAATAATATCTGAAAAAACTGAAAAAAAAGCAACTAAAAATTATACTAAGCAAAAATAATAAAAAATTAAAAATAGACAAAAAAATATCCACAGGGTGAAGGGAATATAATATCCATTAAAAAAAATGGCAACGTTCCAGACAGTGGCTTGAACCCGACATCTCGGTGCCTGACTCAGTCTCTCATACCTATCTTCATATACACCTAACCTGGGGCGGGGTTGGCTCAGTCGGTAGTGCGCCAGGCTCATAATCTGTAGTTCCCAGGTTCGAGTCCCAGCAGGGTCAGCATTGAGATTTATCTCCGCAAAATTCCCCGCCCTGCCCACGGTCAGTAGGGGACACCGATGGGCTTGGAAAGGCCGCCGTCCGTCGGATGGGACGTTAAGCCATGGCCCCGTGTGCGGGAGAGCCATACCCTGTGCACGTTAAAGAACACTCTGGATGGCCTTGACGGAAGGCTACCATCTGTCTCCCAACAGCTGTTCCAGTGGGTCCCCTCCCGCAACCTTCTCTGAGCCTTCGGGGTCCATGTGATCTGGCCATTTAGCCCATGGTGTGCAAAAAAGTGACGCTCAGAGGTAAAACAACCCAAATACGCCTAACCTACCCCTTCAACCAAAGTAAAAATAAAATAACTACAAGCAATAAACTCGCTCTATATGAAATCCATACAGAAATAAATTCAGTATTCACCTTAAAAGGGACAATTGGAACCCAATCAGAAGAATTAACGAAAAGGAGAAAAGCATTACACTCTTCTCCTTTAAAATTATTTAAACAATTTGAAAAATTTTCACCCTAACTAATGATCGCTGTCACTAACCTATGACAATTTACACCAGATACATTAAATTAATCTAAAAAGGAATTCAAAAATATAAGACTCCAATCCAAGAAAAAAAGGGGGCATTTAAACAAAACCCTTAAATGCTATCGAAATTTAAAAAAAAAGGAAGATTATATTTCTCACCTTATGAAAATACTTTATTGTAATTTACTTTTCCCTTCTTACACTGAACTTGTTCAATCATGAAGAGAGAGGAATTTGAACAAAATAATATCTAATATTTCCACCTAAAATAAAATAAAAAACAAAAAAGAAACTCATTGATGTTTTAATCACCTCTATTTAAAAGTATATAAATTCATCATCCATTAAATAGAATACACACTAATATTCAATTACAGCCAACAAAATTTTTTAACTGAGAAAGCCTGCAGAAGGAATTCTCAAATAAGTGTAACGTAAAATCAATCACTCTATATAAGAAATACATCTTCACATTTATCACAGTACAATCCGAAGAAAATAAAAAAATCTGGTGAAGAATCGAGGTTTGTAACTCGAAATAAAACCGATTTCATAGCGGCGTAATTTCAACACGAAGTTGCTTGTATCATTAACAAAAATGACAAACTTACCGATGAAAGGTAATTCCTGGTATCTTTTTTGAAGGACGATTCGTGCAGCCGTAAGCTGAACAGGCTGCCATAATACAAATGTCGAAAAAAATTAAATTTTTGTAGCGCAACACGTCGTTACTCACATATACTACTGATCAATGTTTTGAATAGAACAACATGGCTGCCGCGCAGTCGCCGTAGCATCATTTTCAAGTACTTAGGGCTCCTTCTCTTATCTTCCTACCTCCATGGTGGTGGTTTTGCACGGTCTGCCACTTTGAGTTGATGGTGTATAATTCATTTCCAATAATTGTTAGTTCTTATTAATTATTACTGCTTTATTACCGCTGTACATAATTGTGCTCTTTTTTTTGATTTGTGAACCCTTTTACAATGGCAGAACTAATAAAAAAAACTGAAATTATCACAGAAAGGAAGTGGAAGAAATTTTCAAGATGCCTGGGATGAACAATATGGGGTTATTGATAGAGGCGATAAAGTTCTCTGTAAATTGTGTGGTGAGCTATCTGTGAGTAGAACTTGGAATGTAAGAAGACATTTTGACACAAAGCACAAATGGCTCCTAGAAAAAACTTTTGAAGAACGCAAAGAATACATATTGCAACATCTAAAATTGGCAGAATCACAATCAGCGACTTTAATTAAATTTCTTTCAGAACCTTCAAATTTAGTAGCCGCAAGTTAAAGTATTTCGCTTAACTATTGTTGAACATGGGAAACCACTTAGTGATGGTGATTATATTAAAGCTTTCGTAAAGTGTGCATCAGTTTTATTTCAGGACTTTCATAATAAGGAAGCTACTATAAAGCGCATGAAAGATTTACCATTTGGTAGGAATGCTATTAAAGACAGAGTTTATATCAATGAATGCTGGTATAGAAAACCATGCCATTATTTTTCCATATGTCTCGACGAAACTACAGATATTACGTCATTAGCTCGATTGGCTATTATTGCAAGGTATGTTCATGGTGATTCTATGCACGAGGAATTGATAAAGTTAGAAAATTTATCTCAAAACACGACAGGTAAAGATATATGCGACTGTGTTGTTAAAGTATTCCGTGAGAAACATAGATTTATCAAAAATATTTTCGATTACAACTGATGGCACGCCTAATATGGTTGGCCGTAATGTCGGTTTTATCAAACAATTTACAGAATATGTTGGTCATTCCCTGGTTTGTTTCCATTGTATTATACATCAGGGGACACTGTGCGAAATCAGGCTTAAAGGATTTGGATGATGTGATGAGAACTGTGACAAAGGCAACTAATTTTATTGCTGCCAGAGCTTTAAACAAATGAGAATGTAATTGACTTTTAAGCGGAGTTCAATCAGTGTACAATTTATTATTTATATTAATATTAATATATTACTATTAATGTATCATAATATTCGATGGTTGAGTCGTGGCCAAGTACTTGAATGGTATGTTGAATGTTTAAATGAAATTAAATTATATTTAAATACAAAGGGCATGGAGCACGAATTTTCTCTGCTGAACGATTCTGCTTGGCTCAATAAGCTGATGTTTTTCACAGATTTTTTATTGCACCTGAATAAACAATGTACAATTGCAAGGTTTCGGAAAATCTGTCGATGTTATTTTAGGCACGATCAAAAATTTTGAGAATAAACTCAAAATATTTCAAACGTGATTTAGAAAGTAACATTTTAAATATTTCCCAAGAGTGAAATATTTTTTTAACGAAATCAGCCCCAAAAATCGTGAACAACATAGCAACCAATTTATCAAAGTTCTAAAGTCAGTAACAGCAGTTTTCTTCTAGATTTGAGCAATTTCAAATGTTGGAACAAACAATCCAATTCATAAAGTATCCTGATGAAACAGAATTCATGGATCTTAAATTAGATGGCTTTGAGTGGTTGGATTTAAAAGATCTAGAAATGCAACTAGCTGGTTTCCAGTGTAATCCTATCTGGAAAAAAAAGTTTATTGCTCTTAGAAATGAATTAGAAAAACTTGAGCGGGAACTTCTGCATGATAACGCCTGTAAAAATTCAGACTGTGAAATTCTAAGCGTATGGAATAGCCTACCTGAAAACTTTCATGCTCTTAAAATCTTTGCTAAAGCTCTTCTAATACTTTTCTCTTCTACATACTCTTATAAAACTCTATATTCTGCCTTAAATAACATCAAATCGAAAGGGAGAAATAGATTGAGCAATGACTTAAGCAATGCCTGTGTAGCATTAAAATTTACACACTATAGCCCTTCTATAAAGCAACTTTCTACCAGTACTCGGCAACAGAAAAGTCATTAAATTAATGTAAGTTTGTAATTTCACTTTATTAAATTAATTGTATAATATGAATTCATAGATTTTATATCAATGTCCTATTAAATAAATAGCCTAATATGATATGTATAAGTCACCTCTATGATTATGTAGTTCAATTTATAATGTATGTATGCAAGTGGCAGATCAACAACGTCAATATTTAAAAAAAAAAGATGTTCCCCTTCACTGACCTAGATATTCTCAGCTTCCAAGAGACCACATGAACAGATAAAGGTCAGGTACTTAAAAAATGTGAACCTTCAAGGCGTAAGTTTGCTTCTAAACATGACCAGCTGGTGATGCTCTAGGACAGGATGCTCAAACTGTGGCCTGCGGGCCACTTGTCTCACCAGACCCTTAATTGTAACCTGCAAACATGACGAAGCTTCCAAAATATATTTTAAAAAATAGCGCAACATGTACCAAATTTTGAAATTGGCCCGTGACTTCCAACAGTTTGAGCACCCCTGTTTTAGAATACTAGTGCATTAATGAAAGGTTTCTCACAGCTAAATTTAAACAAGCATTAAAGACTTGAATGTTACCTGTTATTATGCCACCACTGAGGATGACAATGAGAAACCCAGATTTTGCTGGCAACTACAAGATACTTTGAATTATGTCAAGAAAGTGTATATTACTCTTGTCCTACGCAACTTCAGTGTTAAAGTTGGTACTGACTCTGACCTTTGGGGAGGGCTGATAGACATACTTGGTATTGGTAGCTGCTATGACAATGGGAAACATCCCATGATCATCCTCAAGCAGCTATGGTGGTCCAACCAGATTATGCAATTTAATTCTTCAAACACCTCCTGCGATACATCTGATGCAGATGTACACTGTACGCCAATGTACATCAATTCTAACAAGATCATATTTAGCATTTTCTGTCAAATCCTAAGTCTTCCCACTATTCACAGTCATGGTTGCCAATCTGCAGTATGCATACGGTCATCGTGGGTATACCAACACAGTCTCTCTGCACAATACGCTGCTCAAAGGACGTTGCTGACACCTTAGCCTAACCTCATCAGTACTTACAAAGTTGAACCACGTAATGCCCAAGATATTGCATAAGCATCTGGAATCAAAGGCATGAAGTTTCCTGCTTACACGGTCCATGTTTCTTGCTACCTTAACTAACCTTAGAAAGAACCGAAGTATTTTACTGCCTAAATTTAGTGTTTAGATATATACACCTATTTCTCCACACTCTCCATAGATTCTTAAAAATCCCAACAGCAATCTCTGTTGGTCTTTTTATCTCGTGCCACACAGTATCTGTTACATAGCTCCTAAGATAAACTGAGACCCCTGATCAAGAATGCAACCATTCAGATTAACTGATCGACACCTACATGATAAGTTTTTATTAGTTTCCTCTCTGTTTATCGCCAAACGTTCTGTATTAAGTCTGATCAACAGACCTAATGAAAGAATTCATCGCATCAGCATCATTAGCTAATAAGGCGAAATCATATGCATAATCTGAATTAGAAAATCACTAGATTATTTGACGCCAAAATCTTTCTCTTGCAGTGAATTTTGCATAATATAAACAATAACCAAAAGGGAAAGGAGACAAAATGCACCCTTGTTGAACACTAGAAGCAATTCTAAAACAATTGCTGCAAGCTTTACTAACTCTAACACAACTCGGTATTGTCGTAGTGCTTTCATTATGATAACTAACATCGCAGGTATGCCATAAGATCAACCACAAATTATGACGATCAGTAGAGTCAAAAGCCTTTTTTTGAAATATACAAAGCTAGTAAGCACAGGTTACTGAAACCTAATCTTTCAAAAATCTGATATGCACTCTACCACTTCATCCTGCTCATCACGCAGTTTTCCGTCAATCAGATGCTAAATTCTATTAAGCACAATCATGCAAACCTGGAACAAAGAATGCCAGGTTCGTAATCTGCAGTTCCCAGTTGTGTCGGTGTTGAGATTATCTCCACAAGACTCTAAGCTGCCCACAATCATTAGTGGACACCAATTGGACTTGGAAAGGCTGCCGTCTCTCGGATGGGGCGTCAAGCTAGGTGTTGAAAAGCCTACCATGTGCACGTTAAAGAACATGCTGGATTGCTTTAATGGTAGGCTACCATATGCCTCAAAAAGCTGTTTCAGTGGGTCTCTCCCACCAACCTCCGAGCCTTCAGGCTTTGTGGCCTGTCCATTCAGCCCATCGTGTGCAAGTGACACATCAACAACGCATGTAAAAGCATACATCTGTTGCGTGTCACCACTGTACGCCAACACTGTTCAAGTTCACACAAGTGCTGCTCAGAGTAAAACAACCCAAAATCCAATGTAGGTTTGATGATGCCCGTTAAAACAATAGTTCAGGTATCTGCAATGACCTCTGATGTGGATTATTTACCTGCTGATAAAACGTATTCTGCGAATCAATTCATTTCACGCTGTCAACCCACAAACAAACAGAAAAAACAGTGGAGGATTTTCCTTCAATAGACGCCCACCAGTGCAGCAAATTCAGGGTCCATAATCAAGCTCAGTGCTCTTATTCCATTCCGGTTGGTATATATGGTCAGGACCCTGTGTGATTGACTACTCCTCAGTAGGGTAGAAAGAAAAGTAGCCATAATAGTCCAGATCATTAGGCCACACTGATCTTCCACAAGAGAGTATCTTCTGTAAAAGAGATGAAAGGTACTAATGGTCTGCACCACAAGAATGCTGGGGCAGACTTTTAGTGCTAGGCCTGGCCAGTTCCGTATATCATCACAGGAAATTAGTGCATAGCTCTCCTTCCAGTGGTTACCTAGCTACAATTTAACAACGCTCGTACAGATAAGTAAACTTAATGGTTTGAAAATAACTAACACTTACTACAAACACTGTGACGTACATTAGTACATGTAGGTTTCACCAGATGGGCTGCAGAAGAATATATGATTGATTGTCTACTAATAGCGGAAGGGCTAGTTTGGTTAGGAATACCAAGTGATATAGGGGAGCTGAAATTGGATCTGACCATTGTTTTGCCAAAAGTGTTACCACTTAATCTTAAAGAGTGTAAGATTAAGAATAGGATGCCTTTAACACTGAAGTTCTGAAAGACCCAGTTATAGCTAAAGCTGATCATGATATCTTACTTAATCATTTTGACAGACATGGCTTGTCTACTACTGAAGTTAAGAAAAAATAGGACCGTTTTAAACAGGCTTTTTTGGAAACTATCAGTATTAGGAAAAAAGAGCAGAGGAGGCACTTGAGCTTATTTCAGAAAGAAAACTGCAGGAATGTCAATCAATACCCTACTAGTCCTATAGAAAGCATTACAGAGAGCTTAATGAACATGTAAAGGATCAGTTAGCTGCTGATAAGAATCTTTGGCTTGATGGCTTGGCTGACAAAGCCGAGGAAGCAGTTAGAGAGCTGTACCAAATAGTAATGTTTTATGTAGTAGAAAAATGGACAGGTATACAGGGATTGAAGGATAAACAAGGTAAGGTTATAGAAGGTGAGGATTCTGTTGTGGCTAGGTCGGCTGAGCATTTCAGTGATGTTCTAAACAATTTGGTTAGTTCTACTCCCACTGTTTGAATGATGACAGATGCATTACTAACTCTAATGTTGCCCTATAGCACAGTCTGAAGTTATTTTAGCTATAACTAAACTTAAATTACATAAATTCCCATGGTAGATGAAATTACCACAGAAATGCTTAGAGTTGGGAATGTTTCGGTTACCATATGGATTACTGAAATTTTTAATATTTTTTATGATAAAGGCATGGTTCCTAAGGATTTTACCAGAGCTATTATTATAGCCATCCCATGGGCGAGTGGTTAGCGCACTTTCCTACCGATCTAAGGAACTTGAGTTCGAGCCCCTGACAAGGCATGGGCGTTTGTGTTGTTTTTCTGCTGACATCCTGCCATCATCACAGACCTACTATGGCATATAAACTCACAGGCTCCTGTCAGACCTCTGTGACAAACAGCTGCTTGAGGGGATATTTATTATTTTTATTTTATTATATGTATTTCTAAAAAAGGGGATCACAGTTCTTGTGAGAACTATAAGGCTATCAGTCTACTTTCTGTTCCAGGTAAAGTTCTTTGAATTATTTTATTTAATTGTAATAAGAATCTGGTTGACAGAAAACTGTGTGATGAGCAGTGTGGATTCAGAAGGGGTAGGGGATGTGTAGATAAGATTTTTTCACTAGGGAGATTCTTGAGAAATGTTTTGAATTTCAGTAAACTTTGGTTACTCGTTTTGTAGATTTCAAAAAGGCTTTTTACTCTGTTGACCATGATACCTTTTGGTAGCTCGCTATAATTACATTGATTCATGTGTGAGTAGCATATTTTGAGCCTCAGAAAGAAGGGGAGACTTAAGATGCGTTCAGAAGACAATGTCAAACATGGTCTCGTTTAGAATTGGTCTACATCACAATTGGTCGTGTTTGGGAGAGCCATACCTTGTGCATGTTAAGGAACATGGATGGCCTTGATGAGAGGCTAATATCTGTCCAGTGGTTGTCCTCCTTCAATCTATGTGCCATTGTTCCTTGTGACTTGGTCATTTACCAATTGTGTCCAATAAAGGTGCTGCTCATAGGTAAAACAATCCAAATCATCATGTCAGTCAGTCATAATAGCTGACTTATTTACTGTACTCTTTCTAAACCTCAATGGTTGCAATTTTGCATTGAATAATTATATTTTATGCTAAAGTTGTTTATTTCATGATATGCAAATAGACATAGTGTGTTTCTGTGATAATTTGTCACTAAACACATTATTTTTCAATGTTTAAATATTTTTTTCTTTCTTAAAGGAAAATGTATATGAATGTATCATTGATTTCATATTTAATTTCTAAGTTATAGGAAATATAAAAAAGACATTATGTGCAACATTTTTTTTCCACAAAAAAGCTTAAATTTTACAGATTAAAAGTTTCTCATTGATATAACATGCAAATTCACTAAAAGGTTTGTAAGAGTATAGATGGATGCCATATTTCTTTGCTATATTTACATTGAACACTGTTTTTTCGTGAATTTAATATCCTATTATCTCATATAAGAAAGTATATATGTGTTGTCATTGATTTTGTAAGAAGATATATATTATATAGGCTTTGTACAGAAAAATGGAAACAGTTTCTTGCTATATCAATAGAACATCATATTTTGAGTGAATAACTTCTACAATAACTTCTACAAATTTATGTAATACATTGAAATAGGCTAAGAGATCAACACAGGGTGTAATTCATTGTACTGGAGTCAACTATGAACAATTAATCTGCTTTAATGCCACCGTCCATGAAATGGAACATTAAACCATAAACCTGTTTATGGGAGAGTCATACTATGTGCACATCAAAGAACATGCTTGATGCTGTCCAGTGAGTTCCCTTCCCCCAGCTGTGTTGGGATCATTGTAACATGGTCATTTAGCCCATTATTTAGAGATAAGACAACCCAACCCTGTTTTAATTAAGTTTTGAGGTTAATTTTTTGTACCTTGTTGAGATTCCTGTGTTAATTACTCTTTGAAAACTTAACAGATTTGTTTGAGATTGAGATCTTTAATTTATCTTTAGGCATTTTTTTCACTAAAAATCACAATAAAGAAGTTATTGAGCTCTGGGTAATGCATGGATGTTTGTGATGTTTTTCTGCTGAGGTCCTGCTATACTCACAGATCTTCTGCTATGGCGTATTAAACTGATAGGCTGCTGTTAGACCTCTGTGGCAAGCAGCTGCTTGAGGATGTATTTATTGCGGCATGGATCTGCTTCCATCTTTTTGTCTAGTGTCTGTATTTCTGTACATTGGATATTGTTTATTTTTTTAGTAAGAAATAAGTTCTGTTAATTGTGAGTGTCATTTCAATTCCTATTTTATTTCTGCAAAATTTAAGTATTAAAAAATTCAAATGCATTTGCTTTAAATAAAACGATTTCAAAGTATTGAGATTTAAATTTCTCTAATAACTTCATAATACATACTAAAACAGAATTATAATGTTTATAGGAAAATGCAAGCGTGGATCTGGGAGGGGGGCGGAATGAATTGATAGGAGCCTACGAAACAGTCGAGCTGATAAAAATGTAAGAGGCAGAAAGAAACTAGACTTACAATTCAATATAATCCCCCCAGCCCCGTTTTACTGCACTTAAAATTTTGAAAAATAAATGTTAAATATTTTTCTTCTATTACCTATAATAACATTTTTTTTTGCTGGGGGGTCATGCCCTTTTGATCCGACCCCTGGCAAAATTAATTTTCGATTTATATTGAAATACTTTTAACATTTTATTTAAAAAGGGAAAATTGATCTTTTTTACAAAGTGTTTTATAGCAAAAGGGTATAGTCGGAAAATTTAGTGTCTTGCTAAACTACCATATATATGAATGAAGAATACACAAATATGAAACTGTTAGGTTTGCAACAAATGTGTAATATACGCGAACATTTAAAAAATTCTCAATAGAAAAAAATTTACACCAATGTAATTTCCTTTAGACCACTGATTAGCAATAACAAACATATCGTATAAACTCTGGAGAAAACCAAGAATGAAATATATCCAACACTTAAAATTATATTTTAAAAAAGTATACACTAAAGACCAAATTAGTTCCCACCTATTTGTACATATTAACTCAAAATAACCGCAAACATCGGAAGAGAGTGATTGTAACTGCACTGTAGTTCGGGAGTTCAGTTGTGGTGGGGCTGCTGTAGTATTGTGGTTACCATGGGCCCTATGAGAGTTGCACACCAGAACCTTCCTTATCCTGTGATCTACAGTGACCAGATGCAGACGCAACTCATGAGAAATGTGTTTGGAGAAATAAATTTCACAATATGGTTCATGGACATCAACAAAGATTTGACAATGACAACATTTCCTTGGCTAGAGTTCTGCATTTTAGATATAAACAACATTATGTCGCTTAGAGAATACGAAGTAGCATTTCGTTCTTTATTACAACATGTACATACTTTACGCATTCTGTTGTTAAAAAGTTTTTATTTGATTATAAAAATATTGCATTTTAACATTTCACTTCAATTTGTTCCAAGATCACTTACGTCACATATCTTTTATTTTGCTTGTATGTTGTTCGTAAATTCCCACTCTGTCCACGTTCAGTAGGGGACACATATGGGCTTTGAAAGGCCGCCGTCCATCGGATGGGAATTTAAGCCGTGGCTAATGTGCAGGAGAGACATACCTTGTGCAGTTTAAAGAACACACTTGATGGGATGCTACCATCTGTCTCCCAATAGTTCTTCTAATGGGTCTCCTCCCCCCAACCAAAGAGCCCCAACCTCTAAGCCTTCGGAGTCCTTGTGACCTTGTCATTTAGCCCATTGTGTACAAAAAGTTCCTCTCTGAGATAAAACAACCCAACCCAACTTTGGAACAATGCAGTGAACAAAAACTAACGAAAAGTTTCACATAATTTTATTTGCAAATAATTTTATTGCAATAATATTAAAATCTGTAGTTAAAATTTGAAATAACTGAATGAAACATACTCGCACTTTGCATAATTTTAATCATCGTATATTCTGTTAAGAAATTATGAAGGTGGCTTTAAAAATAATAAAATTTAGAACCACTGATCATGTTTACTCTCTACAACTTATACTGTGTAAATCCAGCAGGTTATAAAATTTCGACGATGCCTACCAAAAATATTAAAGAATTTCTTTTGTTATCCATGGAAAGATAAATTCAAAACTGTGTAACTCTTTAATAAACTTTTTATGGAGCACCTGAAGAAGGCAAATTAAAGATGTAAGTAAAATTTGTGGAAAATAAATTTTCAGCAAAAATTCGTTTCGGACTTTAAAGAGTTGTGGCATGTGGAACATTTCATAATAACAGCCCATTACGTGAACTTTGGAATTTCCGTCAATGGTTTCGTATGTTTTCATTTCTTTTTGTAGTGCTATTTATTTTCAAATGGGGACTCAATTCATTGGTCTTTACTACACCCTTCATCCTTTTGAAATCAAATTTTCGACAGTAAGAAATATGTCGTATCTATATTTTCGTAGAAGAGCTCTACTGTGGTTAACATATCTCTTTTGCTACCTATGAAAGCGTTTGAATTATATTGCACAAACCGTAACCAGTTTTAAAGGCGGTCGATGATTGTTAACGACAGGAAGTGATCGTTTGGTTAGTTAACGTTTGGTGTTTTGGTTATCGAAAGTAGTACTAATTGGTTTTCTCATGACGCAACCAGAGGTTAAAACAAAAAATATGAACTCTTCAGTGTCTGGTTCCGCGGACTGCAGTTCATGGAGCGGGTAATTTGGTTATTCTTTTGTGACATAGCCTATGCATGTGGTTAATTTATTAAAATTGTTTAACTGTTTTCATAGTAAATAATATAAATTGTAACGAGAATTTGAATAATTTTTATAGGCTCTGTCTAACATATGTTATCTAACATAACCAAATATTGTGTTGCTTGCAGGTATCGATGTGCGAAAACTCAAGTTTCCGGCAGCTACGATGTTGCCGCGAAAAAACATTTTTAAAAAGCACATAATAGTCGTATTCACATAACGTCATCATTATGTTACCCATCGTTGTAATTTACTGTAATTTTATGTTTGATTGCAACATAATATTTGCTTCAAAAGACTTTTTGGCTTTAAGAATGAAAAAAATTACAGTGCTCTTGCTTCAGAAAATAGGGTAGTATATTGGAGTATGGAAAAATTGGCATATCGTGTTTTTGTAGAAAGAGAAATTTGCAAAAGCTTAATTCTTATTGTAAAACGAAATATTTTTTCTGTAAATTCATTTTACAAAAGTCATGCACTGTCTACCTGCCGAAGCTGCTCTTCTGTATTTTTTCCTAAATTTTTGTGTTATGATAATCAGAATTGAAGTTGCCATCTGTACTCTACCAGAAATTGAATGCAAGGCAGAGAGTAAGAAATACCAAAAAACAACTGATTTTTTTTTTGTTGAATGTTAGTAAGCATTCTGTGACTGGTAGATTGAGAGATCCATCTTGTGTTTCAAGAGTTTTCAAACCTATTCTGATGTTTATTCATTTTGAAATTTAAGCAATTTATAGGTATCATTAACCTATTTGAATGTTAGAAGGCAGTTAATTTTTTTAAATTACACCTCAGTGGCCTCCATTTTAATTTGAATTTTTATGTCCTTAATTCTGATAAGTATAAATTCTTTGCCATATAATGTTATTTGTACATATATTGGTGTCTCAAATAATAATTTAATTTCACGATAGTGCTGTGAATACATTTAAAAAACCCTTACTAGTGGCTACTTTCCAAGCCTGGAGGTGCGCTTTACACTAACCATTGATATTATTGGGGTTTATCTAGCAAACATCCTTTTTATATTGTAAAAATTACCCTATAGTATACATACTTAACTCTAAATTAAATCTTTGCAATCAAAATTCAATTAGAGTTACAAAGTGAACATATTTACCATTTTTCTTATTCGCTGGTACAGTTGCATTAACAGCGGCTATCTTTTGCTGTTACGATGTTTCTAAATGCTACCAGCCCAAATTATTGGTTATCTCGTTGTTTGTACAGTCTCTGTACATATAGGATGAACTGCCTTTCACGTTCAAGACCAAAGTTCTTTAACATTGATGCCTGAACTTTTATTTGTGCTACGTCCGCACTTCATTAACTTCAGATGTTCTTGAGTTTGTCAGTTCATTCTTAAATGCTGGTTGTTATTACTGTTACGTTGTTTAATACGACTTCGCGTATACATACGCATACAAATCAACAAGAATTGATGTTTATCGGTTCACAGTTGGATGATCCAAGGCAATTAGCACTATCCTCCCTGTTTGGAAAAGGTCTTCAACCTCTCAACATTAAAGTTCATAAAATATCACCCTTGGCTTCTAAACACAGTGATACAGTTATCATAAATACCACACAAACTCAGTAGTTTGAGCAGGGGGTGGCCTAGTTGCTAGGCTCGTAATCTGCAATTCCCAACTGCCCCAACATTGAAATTCATCTCCACTAAGCCCCCATCCTTCTCTTGGTCAGAAGAGGAACACTGATGAGTTTCGAGAGGCCACCATATGGTGTAGAGCTGTAGCCTCATGTGCAAGTGAGCCATACCCTGCACAAATTAAATAATAGTATAGATGGCCTTGATGGGAGGCTTCCATGTCTTCTAACAGCTATCCAGTAGATCCCTTTACCCAACCTTTGAGCCTTCATGGTTCTTGTGGCCCCATTGTGTGCACAAAAGTGTTGTTCAGAAGTAAACAACTTAAACCTTGCAATAGTTTGCTATTATGACTGAAAATGGTGTATATATATAGTTTAAACTGTCTTGATGGGCTAGCCTTTTAACATAATTAGTAAGCATGTTGCCCCTTCAAATGTTTGCTGATTTATCAGGTTCCCGGTTTGATCCCAAGCAAAGGAAGTGTCATCTCTGCAAAATGCCTTTTTCTCTCCAAGTGGAGCTGCTGAAGTCTGAAAAACAAGTTTTTCAAAAGTTGTTTATTTTCTAAAGCATGTTATGATAAATACAAATATTACTTTTATGCAAATTTCTGATTAGTATGAAACACTTGTAGCACAACGTATCATATACAAACTGTGCATACAGAACAACTTATGCGAGTTGGTGGAAGCTCCAAAATGGGCTGATATTCATACCAATGGAAATGACAACTATAAAACATAAATAAATTTAAAATTTTTAAAAATAGTTATCTTCTTATATGTGCCCTAAAAAGTAAAAAACCTAAAGCATGCGACATTACAATCAGTCACTGAATTTGTATTCACTTCATAGGAATATAGGGTGTCAATTTACATACTCAATAAGATTGCTGACACCCTATTTTTCTTTGAAGTGAATACAAACTCAGTGACTGATTGCACCATCAATATGCTTTAGGTTTATTTTATACTTTTTCAGGGTTCACATAGGAAGATAGGTATGTTAAAAAAAATTTTATTTATATTTTTTCTTTGTCACTAAAAACACCTACCTTCAGAAAGTTTCATTTGATATATGACTCATAAATATTTACCATATATTTCCTTCCTAACTTATGCGAGTTGGTGGAAGCTCCAAAATGGGCTGATATTCATACCAATGGGAATGACAACTATAAAACATAAATAAATTTAAAAATTTTAAAAATAGTTATCTTCTTATATGTGCCCTAAAAAGTAAAAAACCTAAAGCATGCGACATTACAATCAGTCACTGAATTTGTATTCACTTCATAGGAAGATAGGGTGTCAATTTACATACTCAATAAGATTGCTGACACCCTATTTTTCTTTGAAGTGAATACAAACTCAGTGACTGATTGCACCATCAATATGCTTTAGGTTTATTTTATACTTTTTCAGGGTTCACATAGGAAGATAGGTATGTTAAAAAAAAATTATTTATATTTTTTCTTTGTCACTAAAAACACCTACCTTCAGAAAGTTTCATTTGATATATGACTCATAAATATTTACCATATATTTCCTTCCTCCTTTTTGTTGTGTTTGAAGTAGCCTATGGCATAGCAGATATCATGATCTTAAAAACTGAGGTATAATTCATTAAGGTCGATTTCCATCACCCCTCCCCCCATAAAAATCCATCCCACCTTTTATCAGAGGAGAAAATGTGTGTGTGTGGGGGGGGATTTGAAATAGTTTATGATTGTCTTCAATGAACTTTAATTTGACATCTAACTTATAACTGTAGGCTCTCATGTTGGGAAAATATTAATTATGGCTTTCATATTTCCTGTTTTTTAGGGAGGGAAGAAAGCAAGGGGGTATATTTTGTTACAACACTCCCCATGTCATAAGCTTTCATTGGAATTGTACAGTAGGAAGCTCTGAATGAAGTAAGAGTTATCAATAGACAAACTCATGCCAAAAGTTTGGCATGAAACATAACTAGTAAATCTTAATATGAATAAAATAATATTAATAAATATCCCCTCAAGCAGCTGCTTTGCCACAGAGGTCTGGCAGGAGCCTATCATTCTCTATGTCATATAGGTCTGTGAGGAAGGCGAGATCTCAGCAGAAAGACAACACAAACATCTGTTTTATTCGGACTCGAACCTAGGTCCCATTGGTCAGTAGCCAATGTGCTAACTACTCGGCAGTGGGAAAGAAAAATACACATAGTTATGAATAGACAAAGTATAACTTGAATATGTTGTCATACAGCTTATTCTTTCTGACAGGTCTAATTATCAAACATTAAGTTAGTTGATAATAATTAATTAAAAAATGTTGAGAATGAGTGTTCATTAAAGATAATCTTACCCAATGTAGGAGTATTGTGAGTAGTGGATACAAAACAATCAAACACTCCAATCGTTTTACTCCCCACAGTGTGATTCCTTGTACAGCATAAGATCAAATGTTCTCTGACATTTTTCAGTATAGACTATAAGTAATGAATAAATTAAGTTCATAGATTATTGTTGTCTTTTCTGTTCTCATAAATTGTGTTTAGCTGTACAGTGGAAAATTTAGTTCTAGATATGATTTTAGAATATGACTGGATCATGATTTTGTGTGCATATATTTACATGTGGCAGAAAATTCATGCAAATAGGCCATGAAGCCACAGCTAACATCAGATTGTGACAAAAAATTGGTTTTAGCATGTGACAGGAACAAATTAGTATTACAGGTAAATGTTCAAAGTTCCCATTAGGCCTGTGGTAATAGGCCTGTGGTAATAGTCCTGAATCACTGCAGAATAACTAATGGCCCTAAAGAATGCTGTCCCTTATAATATGGCACCCCACAGCATTGTATAATCAATTATAGCTTGTATAGCCATAACAATTCAGGATCGACTCGTGAGTGCTGCATGCAGTACAGCTACCATATCCATAGTGCATGGTACATCAGCTCTTTGAGATGGCTCCATAAGAAGTCAGGAATTCAGGTTCATTGATCTGATAGGTCTCTGTACAAGTACACAATCCACTGACCAGGGAATGTTGCATCTAGTTATAGCTGCACTTGAAAACCAAAATGCACAAGAACACCATTGTGTTGAAATCATAGCTGTTGATATAACACCAGCACCATATTGTTCAGGATCTGACAGTCTGTATGAAATAATGCCAAGTAACCATTAGAATGTAGGTGGTCAGATATCAAATATGGTCTTATTATGGAGTTCCCAGACACTGAACCACACTTTGGTACTCCTGTAGTTCTGGTGTTCTCTAGTAATGTGTGTATATGCATGTGCCCAACATATGTAGGAGTGGGGGTGGCTAAGTCAGTAGCCACCAGGCTCGTAATCTGCAGTTCCCAGGTTTTAGCTCCAGCTGGGCTAGCATCGAGATTTATCTCTGCAAAACTCCCAGCCTTACCCTCGGTCAGTAGGAGATGCATTTGGGATTGGAAAGGCTGCTGTCTGTCAGATGGGATGTTAAGCCCCATGGTCTGTGTGCAGGAGAGCCATACCCTGTGCACATCAAACACACTGGATGGCTTTGACGAGAGGCTACCATGTCTCCTAACAGCTGTCTAGTGGGTTCCCTTCCCCAACCTTCTCCAAGCCCTTTGGTTCCTTGTGACCTGAAGTCTGTTGTGTGCAAAAAAAGTGCCACTCAGTCGAAAGCCTACGTATGCTGTTGTGAACATTGAAAATTCTCTCACATATGAACTGTATAATATTTGCTTGTGGAAGGTCTGGTCCTCATTTGAATGATTTAGCAAACTTTCAGAGAAAGAGATGCAATGTATACAGTCAGACCATGAACTTGCAGAAAAAATATGAACTCTCATCTTTATAATCCTATAGACTATGGGTTCCCAAATCATTTTTCTCTCATACTACCAAATACCTAGCATTTTTTTGTCCTAGTACTAGGCATAAAAAAAGTACATGATTGTTGGCTGTGTGTACAATTAAAAAAAATTAGTCTTGAGATCGACTAGTATTGCTCATTAACATATATAATTAAATTGCTTTACAGTGCAATTTTTGCATGACAATACTTTATGCTCGGATGCTATTTGGAAAAAACGTCTTTTTCTTATTACCAGGTTGCTTAGTATAAGAGAATGATTTACCCATCCCTTGTGTTCTTGTCTTGGCTGGTGCAGGTGACAGATGTAAATGGGGTTTTATCAGTTGACTTGTTTCCACTTTTCAGTGTAGTTGTTGAATTCGACATAAATGGTTACGTGACCTCAGCTGTATGTACCAGTCTCAGTTCCTTATAAAGCTGTGATTGTAATTACTTTAATATAGTACTAGGCAAATATTAACTACAAAATAATGTTTTACTAATGAAAAAATATTTTTAAACATGATTTAAGAACAAAATAAATAATTAAAAAAATATTTTCTTGCATTTATCATGTTTGGCAGTAGCTATGTGCTACCACTAGGAGAATGCATACCACAGTTTGGGAATTGCTGCTATAGGCAGTAATGTGATGCACCTCCAGCTGGCTTGCAGTGCTGTGTTCCACTCATGGGGTTATCAAGTATCTCCTGTAGACTCCTCCAGATTGGGTGTCCATGTTCTGCATAGTGTTTGTCAGGATTACATGAGATTGATAATATATTGCCTATTTGTATGAGGCACTGGTACAGCTGTCAAATCACCTAGGGGTCAGGTACTGCTAGGAATATTCTTGAAGTGCACAATACATTGCCATGACAAGCACATAACACAGTATTAATGAGCAGAATGCATAATCATATATTCAATTAAGTTCAAACACAGTGCAAAGATTTAAAATAGGTTTACAACATACTAACACTATTTTAAAGTTAGCATCTTTACTGGGGCTATACATGAAAATATGCATCTGTTGCACACAAGTCGTACATATCACTGTTGTGTTGGATATACAGGGGTATATCAAAATAATTGAAACACATACTGTTTATGGATAATATTTTATTAATAAGCTGTAAGCCCATCTTAGGCATTCAGAACAGACAATTCAATGTGAAATAGACATACAAGCATGCACATATGATAATGGAATATGGGACCATTCTTCCTGTAAAATATGACTGAGCTGGGCCAGTGATGCTGGAAGTGGAAAGTGTGATCTGACCTTGCACTCCAGATATTCCCACAAATGTTCAATAATATTGAGGTGGTCAGGGTAGCTGCTGTACCTCATCCTCATGCTCTGCAAACCACAACTTGACATGTTTCGTACAATGCACAGGTGCATTATCCGCTTGAAACCAGGGATGGTCATTAGGGAACAATGCCCACAACATTGGGTGCAGGTGGTCCCCAAGAATGGATTCGTATGTTGCAGATGTGATACGAACCTGCAGAATAACTAATGGCCCTAAAGAATGCTGTCCCTTATAATATAGCACCCCACAGCATCAGGGATTCACCTCCATGCTTCACAGTCAGGGTGGTACACTTCTGCAGGTTTTTGCCAGATGTTGACTGTAAATGGTGGGAAACAATGTGTAGCACGATTCATCACACCAGATGACACATTGCCAGTCTTTAGCACCCCAGTTTTTATGTGCTTTGCATCACCTTACATGTTTGGTTGCATTGATGCTGGTAATCAGAGGTTTGTGGATTGCAGCACAGCCATAAATTCCAGCGCAATGAAGTTCCTGATGAACTGTTATGACAGAAACGGAATCATTCTGACTGGTGTTCAACTCTGCTGCTATTTGCAGTCCCGTGGTCTTGTGCTTCCAGTGTACAATCCATACCAATGTTCAATTATCCTTTTTTGATAACTTTGTATGGCATCCACAATTTGCACGTTTTTGAGGCAACACCCTGTCCTTTTTGACAGGTAGTCATAATCTTCGATACAGTTCCACGTGTTACATCTACTATTTCCACCGTTCTGGTTACTGAAGCTCCTGCAAGACATGCACCAATGATCATGCCTTTTTGAAGGTCACTGAGATCTGACATTGTTAACGATTACACCAACAGCTGTTTCACCTGCTCCTTGTGGCACTGCTACGTGATAGCCGACATACTTCTCCTCTTTATACACCAGAGAACCAAAACATTATGACCACCTGCTTAATATGATATTGGTCCTTCACATGCTGCCGAAACAGCCCTTACTTGGCAAGGCATGGACACTACAAGATTTTTAAAGGTGTCTTGTGGTATCTGGTAACAACATGTTACCAGCAGATCCTTTAACTCTTGTAAGTTAAGTAGTTGAGCCACCGCATATTTATAATTTATAATATGCTGTTCCAATACAAACCACAGATGCTTGATTGGATTGATGTCTGGGGAATTTGGAGGCCAGGGCAATACCCGAAAGTCTTCCTCAAATTCCCCAAACCATTCTCGAACAATCCGGTCAGTGTGGCATGGTGCACTATCCTGCTGAAAGAAAGAAGGCACTACTAGAGGGGAATATTGTTGGCATGAAAGGGTGTCCCTGGTCTACAATTATGTGTAGGTAGGTGGTCATAGTTTCCTGCACATGAATGATTGGACCCAGGGTTTCCCAGCAGAGCATTGCTCAAAGCATTACACTTCCTCCACTAACATGTTTTCATCCCACATTGCATCTTGGTGCCAACACTTCCCCAGGTAAATGACACACATGACCCAGCTATCCACATGGTGCAACAGGAAATGAATCATCGGACCAGACTACCTTCCAATCATTCAGTTTTGATGCTTGTCTGCCCATTGTATACGCTTTCGACGGTGAACCGAGGTTAGCATGGGCACTCTGAGTGGCTATGCAGCCCCATTTTCAGCAGGGTTCGATGCACTGTGTGTTGTGACACATTACTCCTGTCACCAGCATTCAAATTACGTTCAAGTCGCATCATAGTATCCCTTCTGTTGGCTTATCCATACAGGATAGCCTTCACTCACCTCTATCATCAATGAGCCATAGTCGGCGGTTCGTGGTTTTTCCCTCCTTGGACCACTTTTTGAAAGTACTAACCATGGCTGAACTTGAGCACCACACAAGCCTTGCCATCTTGGAAATGCTCTGACAGTTGTTTGGCCAATATATAGGGTTTTTCAAACTTGCTTAAATCTGCTGCTTTTCCCATCTTAAGAACAAGATTAACATACAGTATCTGGTGTTATTTATACCATTTCATGACCTTCACACGTGCCATCGTTTAGCTGCATTTGCCTCGATTTGCATAAAGACGTGCTGGTCATAATGTTTTGGCTCTTCAGTGTATACCTTACATCGTAGGTGATATGCATACGTTTTATTGCATGTACTCCAATTTCCATCAGTGTTTCCATTATTTTGATAAACCCCTGTATCAGTTCATTATCTAATTAATGGTATCACCAATAATTGGAAGGTGAAATATTAGCATGTCCATGTAAGATATCATGAATGATAGCAACATGACTACTGTGGTGAACTTGGACCTCCATTGTGATTTACACTTTGGACTGGAGCAGAACTGTTGCAAGTGGGTGACAATCTGCTGGAAGGTGTCTCCTGTTGCTTGTTAATGCAGCATGCATTGCTCCTTCTAAGTTGACTAAAAGTTGTCTTCATTTAGAAGACTTGTCATTAAATAGTTGCACATAACTTTCAACACACTATTGGTTATTATTGAAAAGTTTGCTATTCTTTAGCCAGTTCTTCACTGTTACAGTGGAATTTCAACCATTAAAGAGTACTGGTTGATAAATTTTTCAGCTTCACCTTTTTCGAAATGTTCATTGGTAATTGTATTCCCTCCCATGTGGCAGGTCTTTAGAATTGTTTACTCTTCCCAGGTCCAGTTATTTTTTTCACTCTGCTCAGCCAAAAAAAATTAAATTTAGAACTTTTTTGCCAAATAACAAATGAAAGGAATTAGAGCTGTTTTATGCCAAATTAATCAGCATTTAATTCTGGATTTTCTGAAAATAAAGTATTTAACAAACAAGACAATGTTTTATTTTAATAGGACTTTTTTTTTAGTCATATGGCGAGTGGTTAGCGTGCTTGGCTACTGATCTAAGGGACCTGGGTTCGAGCCCGGGTAAGGCGTGGATGTATGTGTCGTTTTTCTGCTGAGGTCCTGCCATCCTCACAGACCTTCTACTATGGCATATAAACTGGCAAGCAGCTGCTTGAGGGGGTAGTTATTATTTATAGTTAGCTTTTATAAAAAAAATACATCTGGCAACACAAAAATTTATTTAAAAAACACTAACAGAAATGGTTATATTGCACATGAATAGAAGGAATATTTATTTATGAATAACAGAAAAAAGATGAATTTCTTGCTTAAAGTAAACATTTCTTCCATTTTGTAATTTTTTTCTCTGTACCATAATTTAGAATATTTTTAATAAATAACTAATCAACAGAAATAGGTCATGTTATATACCAAATTAAAGAGAATTTAATTCTGAATATTATTGAAGTAAAAATTATGAAACATTGTAGTAACATATTAGTGTTATTAACACTTTTTAGAGTGTTATACCAAAAAAAGGTAAGTTTCATAATTACTTCCAAAATCTGTTTTTAAAAATAGCAGTTTTTTTTTTTATTTTATTTATAGGAGAATTTCAAAACTTCAAAGAAAAATAAGTTGATAATAGTTCAAATCAAACTTGTGAACTTAAATTAGTTGATTGCTTCAATGCAGAGTAACATTAACAAACAAATCGGCAATGCTGTATAGTGCTTCTAAAATATGGCAATCAGATGGCTTTATTGAATTATTTTTATTGTAGTTTAATAAAATATGCATCAGATGAAAAAAGAAAATATTATTTTTCAAGCTTGAATTATATATTTTTAAAAGATGTATGTAAAAAAAATTTCAAATGACAATTTTTTTTTAATTGAAGTTTCTTGTGTTGTACAAAAAACGTCTATAAATGTCCTTGACCTAGGGAAGGGTTAAACCGGTGCCTATGTAATGGGAATGCCTGCCGATTTCAAGACATGAAGCGGCAGCAGCACTTGTCACATTTTTGTCCATTTGGCACTGACGATCCGCTGTTTTGCTTGTTACTTGCTTCATAGCAGTATAGGTTATTAAGCAGTTAATACTTGCTTCAAAATTTGATTCTGATACTGATTTGTTTGTAAGTAATTATTTATTATTCTGTCTACTTTCTGCTGTTTTTAACTAAAAGTCTGACCGATGATGCAGTATTGTGTGATGTCTTGCAGAAACAAAACTCAGTTTCCATCGAATCTATTCCAAACTGGATCTGCAAGACAGGTGACTGCATCAATATGTCAGTAACGTAACGATGACATGAGTAATTGGAAAAAATTTCTGAGATCACTTTTGAATAAATAATATTTTGGAATCGCAGAAACCTTTACAATGTATGGAACTGAGTTACACTGCCCTAACAAAATATTAGAGAATTTCTGTGTTATGGGAATGGGAATCTCACTATAAATTCAAGATTATAATTTTATCTATTTAAATCTCGATTTTCAACATCATTCGTCTAATATTTAAGGATTCATTATTCCCGTTTGTATAAATCCGTTGTATATATTAAGATTCTAGTTTATTGTACTTGATTAGCCATCTGTTTGATTCTTTCTCTCAACTTGTCCTCGGATTTACCATATGACTTTGACCAGATTGCTATATACTTACCATTAGCATAGGTTAGCTTACCGTGGAACATTGTTGCCCTCATGTGCTTACACCCCCTCCTCCCTCACAAAAGCTGTTTATCACCACAGCACAGATATTTTCCAACATGTGCCTGATGATGTTGAAACGCATTGAATGACTATGAGAAATTTTGATTTATATTTTAAGATTTTATCACTTTAATATATTTGGTTGAGACTCATGTTTTAAATGCCTTTAAGTTAAATTCTTTGAGAGTGCTCTATACTTAAGAACTTAACTTAGACTCTCCACCTTTGAAATGTTGGCTACAGTATTATAACTGCTAAATGTTATAATACTGTAGCCAACTAGTCTGAAAATTACAATAAATCAGATGTGTAGGTTTCCATCTACTACAGTGAGAATTCCTTGTGGCATGCCATGACAGAATCCGCTCCATTACATCCATCTTGTGTGAGTGTATATTCGGTGCCTATGTAATGGGAATGCCTGCCGATTTCTGCAAATCCCCGTGTTAGCAAGCTACATAGGAAGCTTCAGAACTTGCCACATAAGGGCAGCACTGTTCCTCAGTAAGCTAATTTACAAACTAACAGTAAGTATATAATGATCTGGCCAAAGTCATATGATAAAGAATCAGACAGATGGTTAATCAAATACAATAAACTAGAATCTTAGATATACAGCAGGAATAATGATTTAAATTATAAATAATATAAATAATTTAAACACAGCTAATAGTAGTTAAAAATTTACTATATCACGATTAAGCTGTTACATATGATAGCACAGTGTATCACAATCTTAGTGTGCGAAGCACATATTATTTCCCACCAAAACTGGGAGCAAATTACTAAGATGTAATTATATTACAGTAATTTAAAAGCCATAATTGTAATCATAAAGCTATGTGAAGCTACAATGGATCTTAAAGCAAATAAAGGATATTTACCACTTTGTGGAAGCTGGCACAAATGCTTAACATAGGTATTTATAGTTGCGATGATGTAAATCTCACAGTCCAATGTTTCTAAGCTGCCAGTTCTAAGCAGATAAAGTGGTTGTATAATATTGTTCACCAAAAGACGATGTGCCTCTGCTGACTTCCAGAGTGTTGATTATTGTTAGTTCTGTTCTGTCACTATGTTAGGATACAAGCAGATGGATGTAGATGGTCTTCTGTTACAATTTGTCTGATCTTCTATATAGGTTGTGTGAAAAACCTTGGCACCATTATTCTCTAAGTCCAGGACACGTTTGGTCGTGTGCATATATAAGCTCGTATGTGCTGATTCCGACATCAACTTCCGAAGTTTCAATGCTTTGACTAATACTTACTGTTATACATATTCCTATGTGAATTTTAACACTAGTTGTGAAGAGATGTTGTTATCAGCGAGGCATACATAAGCACAAATCCACATGTTGTTCTTACATATATTAGCAACAAATTACAACTGTGCTATCCAAAATGTTAAAGAAAACATACATGTTGACGTTTAAAAGACATTAAAGGACATTAAAACATTGTCCAGCTTGCATCCAGGCAACTCTGTCCTTAACGAAGAATATGTTTAAAAATAATCATGTTGCATTTGAAAATTATCTCCATTAAAATCCAAAGTATTACACATGTTTATCCAATTTATTTAACGGTAATTTTTAAAAGACAAAAATTTAATTTTTTCCCGAAGCAATTCTTTATCTAATTTAATAATTTTAATTGCTATTGCAATAGAGCTTATTGTTAAGGGAAATGCATAAACAATAGATTTAAGCAATTGTTCTGGTATTAATACCTGATTTTTTAATTAAGCATGAAATGGAAAATTTGCTAAAAAATTAATGATTAAAAGTAATAATTTTTAAATGCAATAGGTGCAAAGTTTATGCTGCAGTACAGAATTGACTCTTTATATGTTAGTCTTTTTATTTTAATTACTTCTCCTGACCTACCAGGGCCCCTCCTGTTTTTTTGCTTGTTTTAAAATAATGTTATTTTTTATCACATTAATTGATGATTTTATACAAAGTAGTTCAATTTTCATTATTTTTCAGTTTAGAAGGATAAAGGGGCTCCATTTAGAATATAGCTCTAAGGTTTCTATTTAGAACTTTGTTTCAGAGCAGCCATTTAGAACTTGGCTCCAGGTCTCCCAATTGCTTAATGCGGCCTGTTTCATACAGATATTTGTGCAATTCAAAACACTGACCGACTTATAAACTTCACATTCCATTAGTCACATACAAGACTAGTTTAAGAAGAAATAGGGACAAGAGTGTCTGGGTCCAAAGAAATTTAGCAATATTTTTACTACTCTTATATAGCACTATTTTTTTAAAGTAACATTTTATTTGAATTAGTGAAAAATTTTAAATTGGTAACAACAATATTATTCTCGGAGAAAGCTATAGCATTATCTTTCAATGTTGTTTCAATGGGGATCTAACTATTAAGCTCTATAACAGGGCTTGTAGGATAAAAGAGCTCCATTTATAATATATTTTCTCAAAATTTCAGTCATCCATGAGGTAACCAAAACATTCCCAGCATCTAAGCATTTCCATAGTAATTTCATCTACCCCTGGGGATTTATGTAGTTTAAGTTTAGAAATAGTCAAAATAACTTCAGACTGTGTTATAGGGCCAACATTAAAGCCAGTAATGCATTTATCATCATTACAAACAATGGGAGTAGAACTGATCACATTGTTTAGAATAGGGGTTCTCAACGTGGGGTATGAGGTAAAAAAATTTTCAGATATGCCATGAGAGCTCAAAAGTTACTAGATCTAGTAATAAAGTTGCTAAGTTGGCATCATGCTACTGATTAATTTCTGAGAACTGAGTGATGAAGCGCAGTACTGTAGTTCATGTCTGTACACGTTTGTCAATCCTCCCTTCCCTACTTGAGAGCTGAATCTACCCGAACAGCTGATCGCCCAGTGTTACATTGTTTAGAATAGGGGTTCTCAACGTGGGGTACGCGGTAAAAATTTTTCAGATATGCCATAAGAGCTCAAAAGTTACTAGATCTAGTAATAAAGTTGCTAAGTTGGCATCATGCTACTGATTAATTTCTGAGAACTGAGTGATGAAGCGCAGTACTGTAGTTCATGTCTGTACGCATTTGTCAATCCTCCCTTCCCTACCTGAGAGCTGAATCTACCCGAACAGCTGATCGCCCAGTGTTACATTGTTTAGAATAGGGGTTCTCAACGTGGGGTACGTGGTAAAAATTTTTCAGATATGCCGTGAGAGCTCAAAAGTTACTAGATCTAGTAATAAAGTTGCTAAGTTGGCATCATGCTACTGATTAATTTCTGAGAACTGAGTGATGAAGTGCAGTACTGTAGTTCATGTCGGTACACGTTTGTCAATCCTCCCTTCCCTACCTGAGAGCTGAATCTACCCGAACAGCTGATCGCCCAGTCAAAACATCCATTCTAAGTGAGTGATGTCTTCTTACTGCTCTATGTATTTGTTGTGATTTATTTTACTTTCTTAACTTACACTTAAACTTTCTTAACTTTTACTTCTTTAACTTGCACTTAAAGTTATTTTTAGTCTTCAGTTTACTGTGAAGTTAAATTAACGTGTTTCTGAAGTGCCAATTGTTTGTAATTTTTTGTGTTTATCGGTATATGTAATTTATGAATACAAAATTTAATGTATATATATATGTTTTATTTTATTCCCATTGTTATATTATAACTATAGTTTTGTCTATCTATACAAGGGGTAAGCCATCCCATGGCCGAGTGGTTAGCACGCTTGGTTACTAATCTAAGGGACCTGGGTTTGAGCCCCAGGTAAGGCATGGTTGTGTGTGTCGTTTTTCTGCTGAGGTCCTGCCATCCTCTCAGATCTCCTACTATGGCATATAAACTGACAGGCTCCTGTCAGACCTCTGTCTGATATAAAAACTGGAATAAAATACCCCCTCAAGCAGCTGCTTGAGGGGGTATTTATTTATTATTATATTTATTTTATTTTGTACAAGGGGTACGCCAGTTACATACACGTTTCCAGGGGGTACGTGGCATAAAAGGTTGAGAACCACTGGTTTAGAACATCACTGAAATGCTCAGTCCACCTAGCCATGACAGAATCCTCACCTTATATAATCTTACTTTGCTTATCCTTCGATCCCTGTACACCTGTCCGTTTTCTACCACTCAAAACGTTAACTCTCTGGTACAACGCTCTGCTGTTGTGCTTCTAACTGCTTCTTTGGCTTTGTCAGCCAAGCCATCAAGCAAAGATTCTTAGCAGCTAACTGATCCTTTACACATTTATTAAGCTCTTGCTTAGTAAGTAATGCTTTCTATTAGGACTAGTAGGATATTGATTAAGGACATTCCTGCAGTTCTTTCTGAAATAGGCTGATATTTTGGATGCTAGATTTTTTCAGTGATGAAGCATAGTTTCATTTATCTGGCTATGGGAATATATTGCCAATGCAATATACAATTTGCATGTAACTATAGAGATGCCACTAATCATCTGAAAATTGGCATGTGATGTGTCATGTAGGCAGATAATTGTCTTGATATATTTTCAAGAGATGATAAATGTGAATTATTCTCAAATTCCATTCTTTACCCCTTCATCAGACAGTTGAATGAAGATGATCCAACAAGACAGTGCCACTCTCCCTACTGCTAATGCCACCACTGAACTATTCCACGTTGTGTTTGGTGACAGACTCGTCTCAAAAACCATTCTCCTGACCACTCCATTCCAAGACCCAGTCCTCCTGATATCACACCTTTGGACTTTTTTTTTTTCTGGGGAAAAGAAAACTACTGTTTATAGAGGCAATACCCACAACCTCCAAGAGCTGGAGGAAGTAACTATTAAATTAACTTTATCACCAATATCACTGCTGCTAACTTTATTAGTGTCTTTGGGAACATGCAAAGTGCATGGATGCATGTTTACCTGCAGTTGGGTACAATTTTCAACACCTTTTTTTATGATCTTTTTAAAGATGGATAATCCTGAGCAGAAGTCATCGCAGGCACCTGAACTCTTTGCTTCTATTGGCATCGTCAAATTCTACATTGGAGGAAGTCTTCCAGTGTAGATGGCTTCAGCCTTTAGTGGTGGGGGAACGGGTCTTTGCCCCTTGTCTGCGATTAGGGGGCTGTTTGATATTGTCGGCATTCCCTCTCTCAATAAACATAGTTTCTTTAAACATCCCACTAATCATTTTCTCTCCAAAGGTAGTTGGAATGTGAGGACTCTGCACAGAGCTTTTTCTCTTGATGTCCTCACACAAGAATTCCACCATTATAATTTAGATATTCTCGGCTTGCAAGAGACCAGACGGACAGATAAAGGTCAGATTCTTAAAAATAATCTTAAATTTCTCTTTTCAGGGAGGGACGACAATAAGCATCACCAAGACGTGGGTCTGCTTCTCAGCAGACACGCTAGTGATGCTCTTCTAGGATATGAGTGCATTAATGAAAGGTTTCTTGCAGCAAAATTTCAGACAAGGTTAAAGACCTGAATGTTATCTGCTGTTATGCCCCCACTGAGGATGCTGATCAGGATGAGAAGGATAGGTTTTATGAACAACTTCAGGATATTTTGAATTCTGTCAAGAAAGGAGATATTACCCTTGTTTTTGGTGACTTCAATGCCAAAGTTGGTACCGACTCTGACCTTTGGGCAGGAGTAATAGGCCCTTTTGGTATTGGTAGCTGCAATGGCAATGGACAACGTCTCCTACAGGTAAGTAAACTCAATGGTTTCAGAATAACTAACACATATTACAAACACCGCAACATACATAAGTACACATGGGTTTCACCTGATGGGCTGCATAGGAATATGATTGATTATATATTAATTAACAGCAAATGGGCTAGTTCTGTTAGAAATACCAGGGCATATAGGGGAGCAGAAATTGGATGTGACCATTACCTTGTTAAAAGTGTCTTACAACTTAAACTTAAAAAGTGTTGTGCTAGGGTTAAAAAATTTGCTTTTAATACTGAAGCTCTGAAAGACCCAGTTATAGCCAAAGCTTACCATGATAGGTTACTTAGTCATTATGACAGTCATGGTATGCTTACTACAGAAGTTGAGGAAGAATGGGATCATTTTAAACAGGTTTTTTTGACACTAACAGTACTCTTTTAGGAAAAAAGGAGCAGAAGAGACAGAATTATCTGAGTGATAAGGCACTTGAGCTTATTTCAGAAAGAAAGAACTGCAGGAATGTCCTTAATCAATACCCTACTAGTACTAATAGAAAGCATTACAGAGAGCTTAATAAACGTGTAAAAGATCAGTTAGCTGCTGATAAGAATCTTTGGCTTGATTTTGGCTGACAAAGCCGAGGAAGCAGTTAGACAGCACAACAGCAGAGAGCTGTACCAGATAGTTAATGTTTTGTGTGGTAGAAAACGGGCAGGTATACAGGGATTGAAGGATAAACAAGGTAAGGTTATAGAAGGTGAGGATTCTGTCATGGCTAGGTGGGCTGAGCATTTCAGTGATATTCTGAACAATGCGGTTAGTTCTATTCCCATTGTTTGCAATGATGATAGATGCATTGGTGGCTTTAATGTTGGCCCTATAACACAGTCTGAAGTTATTTTGGCTGTTTCTAAACTTAAACTTCATAAATCCCCAGGGGTAGATGAGATTACTACCGAAATGCTTAGAGCTGGAAATGTTTCAGTTACCACTTGGACGACTGAAATTCTGAATATCTTTTATGATAAAGGCATGGTTCTTAAGGATTTTACCAGAGCTATTGTTATCCCTATTTTCAAAAAAGGTGATCACAGTTCTTGTGATAACTGTAGGGGTATTAGCCTACTCTCTGTTCCAGGTAAAGTTCTTTCCATGATTGTGCTTAATAGAATTAAGAATCTGGTTGACAGTCAATTGCGTGATGAGCAATGTGGATTCAGAAGTGGTAGGGGATGTGTGGATCAGATATTTTCACTTAGGCAGATTCTTGAGAAATGTTTAGAGTTTCAGAAACCTTTGGTTGCTAGCTTTGTTGATTTCAAAAAGGCTTTTGACTCTGTTGATCGTCATAATTTGTGGTTGATTGTGAAATCATATGGTATACCAGACAAGTTAGTTACCATAATGAAAGCTCTCTATAATAACACTGTCGTGTGTGATAGTTGGTAAGGCTTGTAGCAATTGGTTTAGCATTACTTCTGGTGTTTGACAAGGGTGCATTTTGTCTCCTTTTCTCTTTAGTTTGGTTATTGATTATGTTATGCGAAATTCACTTCAAGGGAAAGATTTTGGCCTTAAATGGGCTGGAGATATGAAAATTTCTGATTTAGATTATGATGATGATTTAGCCCTTTTGGCAAATGATGTTGATGAGATGAACTCTTTCATTCGAGCTGTTGATGAGACTGGTAGTAGAGTAGGTTTGGTTATAAACAGAGAGAAAACAGTAGGAGATCTGAGAGGATGGCAGGACCTCAGCAGAAAAACGACACACACATCCATGCCTAATCCGGGGCTCGAACCCAGGTCCTAGTCAAACATTTATTGGGATGAATTAAGATGCTCATATATGCATAACAGTTTTACTCAATTATGATGTATTTTGCCCTACCAAATTGGATATAGGGTTAGAACAAACAATTTGAAATGGCACATAATATGGTATGTTAATTTTTGTAAGTAGTGGAAAAGAGCTCAGTTTCATCTTTGTATGTGTAAGAAGAAATGGTGCCTATTAAGTTTAAAATAGCAATCAAAATGGCATCACTGATATTTTGATATAGTTTGATTTTTCATTTTAGCTGATTTTCATTTTATGATTTTTCTGTTAATGTAAATTCTATTGCAGCAACTTGCCAGTAGAGGCTATGAATCATCTTGTACAAGGAAAGCGACATATGCTTGTTCAAGATTACTCATCAGCTGTAAGCAGTCTTCAAGAAGCCTGTGAACTATATGTCAAATTCTACGGCGAAACAGCCAGCGAATGTGGTGAGGTGTATTTATATTATGGCAAAGCATTGTTGGAACTGGCTCGACTTGAAACAGGCATTTTGGGAAATGCATTACAAGAAAGTGAGTAAAAATATTTACTAATGTGTTTTAAAGTGAAAGTTGTACAGCCAGTTATATGTAAGAAAGTACTACTAATTGCTACTACATACACTGGCCACTAAATTAGAAACCTTTATGCAGATGTACATAAACATCACTTGCACAATAGTGACTGGAATGGAGTTGACATTATGGGTTTATTTTCAGGGTTTGAAAAAGGGCAAAATATGTGGTCACGTGAATCACCGTGTGATCTAGACAACTATTTAAGACTGCTGCTCGTCAGTAGTGTTGATCACAGTGTGAAAAACAAAGGATCTTTTGGGGTTTGATAAAGGGCTTATTGTGAGTGCCTGCCTGGCTGGAGCGACAATATGTGAATAGTGACCCATGTCCCCCCCCCCCCCCCTGAAAAAGAGGAAATGTGAAAACAGTTATTCAGCTATATCTTTGGAATGCTAGGGCCAAAAATAACTGGCTATATGTCAAGTGAAAGCTGTGACATGGAGAATGTTACAGGTTAAAAAATTTCCAGCTCATTTTCTTACCCTCTAAAAACATTTTCTTACCCTCTAAAAAAGGAAAAAAAAATATGAAAACGATTGTTCCACTATATCTTTTGGAATGTGAGGGCCAAAAGTAACAAGCTATTTGTGAGATGGGGAATGTTACAGGTTAAAAAAAATTGACCCCCTGTTTTGTCCCCCTTAAAAAGAGGAAATATCAACGCAATTTTTCTACTATATCTGAATGCAAGGGCATATAATTATGAGTTAGGTGTCAGATGAAATTCTGAGGAGGACCATTGTACTTTTTCGATTTTTGCAGGATGGACCTTAACGAGTTATACCTTAAATTACAGGTTGTGATATCTCCAATGTCATGGGCTACCTTAAACATGACTCCAAAAATAGGAATGACAAATGTGGTCAGTGTTTATGAATCATATTAAATGAAGGTTTCTGAAAGTAGCTGTTTTTAGTGACAAAAAATATAAATCAATAAAAAAATTTATAAATACTTTCCATATGCACCTAAAAAGTGGAAAATAAAATTAAAACATACCAATGGAGGGTTTTAGGAAGATAGGGTGCTGATATGCCTGCTCAACAAAATTGCCTGTGCCCTATTTTCTCTGAAGTGAATACGACCATTCGCACCATTGATATGTTTTAGTTTTATTTCCTACTTTTTAAGGTGCATATGGAAAGATAAGTATTTTTTTTAATTTTTTAATCTATTTATGATAAATAGCACTACCATTTTGAATTATTTAAAAAATACCATTTGCATGAACTTTATTGTAATGGCCTTGGTGCTGATCTAGGTAGGGAAATACTACACTATGCATTTATAATTTGAAATAAAATTTAGTGTTTTTGCTTTGACTTTGTAAGTACTATATGAAGAAATGGTAAATTTTTAGCATCTGAAGACGAAAACAAAGGTAGTGATGAAGAGAAGAATAAAGGCAGTGATGAAGATCAAGAAGGAAGTGATGACAATGCAACAGGTACTTTATTCAAAATTTGTGTTTTATCAGTTTTATTAGGCTGACATTCTGGGTGGTGTAAAACATCTTACTGTATTTTTTTACAGTAAATGTAGCATAAGGATTTTAATTGAAGAATGTTATATTTTGAAAGCATGTTGGGAACTTCAATTGTTGCACAAATTTTTTTGTAAAAGTTAAATTTATGAAAAGTATTTTAACTTAACCCTTTTACTTTGGAATAAATTGAAACCTCTCTTTCTCCTGAAATTCATATAGCTGCTAATGTAGGCAGTGTACTCAAAAACAAAAACATAAGCTTTCTGCATGCTTTGACTTCAGTTGAATACTAGCAGAATTGCCTGATTTTGCTCAGGCCTCATTACGACTCGGAGTAGCAGGCATATTCTCAGTGAGTGTGTGAACACTTGCTTATGTCCACAGTGAATGTCACTAGGGGCATAGGTTTTCGGCTTCCTATAATTCCACAGGTACTTGACTGATCAGTCTCAAATTTGGTTTAGTGATCCCATATAGTTCTGGCTATGTAAGATTTAGAGATTGGGTTCCTTCATAGTTGAGGTGGGTTGAGATTGAAACCTGGCACAAGTGTCTGAAACCTCTGAGGGTGCTGCTCTCACCTACCTTAGGAATTGAGAGTCAAAAATTATGGATTAATACAGTATCAATTGGCAAAGTTATCAATGGACAAAACGTTTTGCAGACAACTTTTGGGAGAGCCAAATTTTGTGGGTCGAAAACCTATGGTGAGGTGAAGCTGTTGACAAAGTTTGGTGCCCTAACCCTGACCAACTAGGAGGAGACAAACTCTTTTTTTTATATACAGTCGAACCTCGACTTTCGCGGATTTGATTATTTGCAAGTTTACCATCAGTAATTAAATGGAAATTTTTTTGGAGTTTTGCGGGCTAATGCGGAAAATCGCAGCCAACAAGTGTGGACTAGAAAATGTAAATAAAACTAAAAAAAAAAGTTTAGTAGGTCATAAATGCATAAAATATTTGTATTATTAATCTATTTTATCATTTACTTCCATAAATATACACACAAATTTATTATAAAAAGTTAAATTTTGTAAAAAGCTGTTGTGCGCTAAAGAACTACGGACTGCACACTCTGTTTGGGGATGCCATGCTCCTTGTCTCTGTACTAGCCAGTCTCACTCACATGTTTTGTCTCTTAGTGTGCTATATAGTACTCTACTGTATTGTATATAACTGTGTTTTATAAACTTTAATAATTTTACTGCTATCTAAATAGTACATGTATTGCATCACATACTGTTGGTGTACTGTATTGCCTCTGTGTGTATGTATGTGTTAGCCTACATTGATGATATCGTAATTTTAAATTTATAAAAATACTGTTGCAGTACAGTGTATTGTTTTGCTGTTTTTTTGTTTGTTAAATATGGTCAACAATAGTAAGAGTTAAGGTTTTGGGGGGGGGGGGGGCTAGAGATATTCACGGTTTTTCCACATTTGCAGCAGTCCTGCACTCCTAACCCCTGCGAATGTGGAGGGCCGACTGTATATAGATGGCAGCAAAAGGCATTGAAATTCTGATGGAAGATAGAGCAAAGTGAAATGTGGCAGCTAAATACAGACATGGAGAATTTGTTTAAAGTTTGATATGGTAGTGAAAGGGTTAAATTTTATCTAGTGCAGTGATTCTTTCGTTTTAAAATGAAAAGGTTTAAGATAGCAAATTAATTGCAAATTCCTTAGCAAATACTTTTCAATGCTGATTTTGTTTTTATGAAGAAGTGAAGTTACTCTTATTGTGTTTACATTGATTGCAAAAATGAACTTAAATTTTTTTCTGTCATGAATTCTATCACCCTTATTGTGTAAGAAAGAAATATGTAATCTACTTTAAAACACTAAAAGTAATGCTTTTTTTTTGTGAGCAAGCATGCTTTCATCATTAATTTGTTCATTAATTTATCATTAAATATGATTTATGCTTTTAAATTCTAATGCTACTAACTGTCAATAGGAGTGATGCTATCTCTGTAAATAAGATGAATGAAAAAGAATCTTTATGTAATTAGACATCTCATGCATTAATTATTAAAATAAGGAGAAAAAACGTTTATTTTTTTTTAGCACACATTATCATTTAGTATTATAAGTGCATAAGTTATGTGTGAGCATGGACAGGAACCTGATTTTTCCATACCCTATGTGATACAACCTAGATATGCTTCAAGTAGTTTTTCTTTGTCCTGTGTGTCGATTTTAAATGAAAAAAAAAAAACTTCCATATTTATGGTCATCAAAATTCTGTGAAATCCATGCATGCTCAAACATAGACATGATGCTTGAGATAGCTTAAAGAATAGCTACTTCAGCTAGTTTTTGGTTCCAGAATAAAAATGTCTCTCACTAGGTGGCTAAAGATGGACCATGAAAGAAAATATATGGAACCACTACATATAAAACCGAAGGATATATCTATTTAAGGCAGAAATTATCAAAAGTAAATAATAAAGGAAGAAATTTCATAGCTAAGCAAATTTAACAGAGGTTGCTGAAAGTAGTTTTGACATTTTGGATGAAGCTGAAGTAGTGGTTTGGAGCACTTTGAATCCAGCAATCAACTCCATGTGCAACATTGAATCCAAAAACATTCCTGTGTCATGAAAGAAATGCTTATGGATCATAAAGCAATGGGATATGAGATGTATTTTCTACTCAGTCTTTTACTGAATATTTGAGCTGTTATTAATGGTTCCACCAGGATATATCCACTGTAGAAAATGATACCAAGGTCATGGAACCCAATCATGTCGATTGACTTCTACTTACACAACTAAGGAGTAGCCTCAGATGGTGCATATAAACATAAGGCATCATTAGAATTTTAAGTGCATTTAAAATTATTTATATTAAAACTACTGGTGCATTTTAACAAAACAAATTAATCCGCCCTGCCCATGGTGAGTAGTGTACACCGATGGACTTGGAAAGGCTGCCGTCCATTGGATGGGACATTAAGCCGTGGCCCCGTGTGTGGGAGAGCTATACCTTGTGCATGTTAAAGAACATGCTGGATGGCCTTGACGGGAGGCTAACTTAATCTGTCTCTCAACAGCTGTTCCAGTGGGTCCCCTCACCCAACCTTCTCTGAGTTTTCGGGGTCCATGTGACTTGGCCATTTAGCCCATGGTGTGCAAAAAAGTGCCGCTCAGAGGTAAAACAACCCAACCTATTAAATTAATTCTTTGTTATTGTTAAATAATCTAAAAACACTTCAACTGTTTGTTACCTAGTATCAAAAGTTATTGCAATTGGCTCAAGGTTTACAAGTAAAGAGCATATCATGGGTAAAATATTTGTTCACGGGGAATCTTGAAAAAGTAATAGTCTTTAATAGATGAGAGTTCAAGAGTTTTGAAGTATTACAAAGTCTCATTAGGTAAATAGAGAATCTCAAACACAGAAAGATCCAAGTGCAGGAAATTCTGAGATGCTGCCAATTCTGACTTGCTGCTTGACTGGTTCTTGGTTAATTATTTGAAAAAATTTGCAATGTTATAGAGTTACGTCTTTTTTCATGAAGTGAGTGAGAATTCTAATTTGGGGAGTGAATCCTATATGGACCAAGCTGTTAATTCATGGGGACTGCTGGAATTCCATCTTTCATTGAGTTTGGTTGTTTTACCTCTGAGCAGCACTTTTTTCCACACAATGGTCTAAATGGCCAGGTCAAAAGGACCTCAAAGGCTCAGAGAAGGTTGGGGAGAACCATTGAAGGAGGGGACCCATTGGGGGGCTGTTGAGAGACCCATTGAGGGACCCATTGGAACAGCTGTTGAGAGACAGATGGTAGTCTCCCGTCAAGGCCACCCAATATGTTCTTTAATGTGCATATGGTTCTCCCGCACACGGAGCCACAGTGTAATGTCCCATCCGATTGACAGTAGTATCCAAGCCTATTGGTGTCCCCTACTGACTGTGGGCAGGTGGGGAGTTTTGCTGAGATAAATCTCAATGCTGACCCGACTGGGACTCGAACTTGGGAACTATAGATAACGTGTCTGGCACGCTACCGACTGAGCCCCCCCCCCCCTCTCCCTGGAGGGAGAGGAGATCAAGTGTAATGATATTTATGCCAAATGAAGGCTTGTGATGTGGGGAGTGCCATCTACTCTACATTTTAAAAAGTTTCAGACCTGAGCAATGCCAGGTAAATCTAGTGCACAATAATATTAGGTACCCACCAATATCTGAACGCATACTGATGAGAATTTACTTGCACACTAATTTATAAGAATCAGGTTTGCATATCATATAATCCTATTTTTCTTAAACAAAAGTGATTGTTTCATATTAAATTATGTTTTATTGCACTGATGAGCTGTGAATTTATTTGTGTATATTACTTTTGATTGAGTTATTGGTATGGCCTGATTTCCCCCCCCCCCCCATAAACATAAAGACAAAAATGTCATTTTGTTGTTTGAAAAACTTTTATGGCAGTCTATTTTGTATTGAGCAAATTCATGTGATTTCCTTGAGAATAAGCACAAGACTATTTTTTTAGATGAAGATGAAGAAGAGGCTGAACCAGATGAAGATGATGATGAACAAGAAGAACAGACTGATAATGCACAGGAAACTAGCACTGCAGAATCAAGTACTATAGAAGATAAAGCAGGTCCATCTGGCCTTCAGGCTGAATCTGCAGAAAAGGAGGTATTTCATAGTTATTATATGATAAAATGTACTTAATATTTAAACAACACTTAGGTATTATTGGGCTTTTTTTGTGATAAACATTTAACAGTTAAAACTAATGCCAATTTAAATTTGCAAGTAATATTTTTAACATTACAGTAAAATTTCATTTATATAAATGTGCAAATATATGTGATTTGCATAATGGTAACACCTGAAGAACCAGTTAGAACTGCAATATACATAACTATAAACCTAATATATAAAGAACTTGTATTATGATAAATTTGTACCATTTGATTTTTTAATTATAGAAAATAATTGGGGGGAAAATGCCAGATTATCTTAAATATGCAGAAAGAAATAAGTATTTCAGTTATCTTTTTATTAGTTATTTTGAATTAGCTCTGAAAAATTGATAAAGTTAAAAATTTTCTGTTTTATAAATCCAATAAATTTGATAAACTGGTAAAAACATTATACTGTGGCCATCATTGGCATAGCCATTACTGTGACCTCATTTGGCATAGCAGTATTTTTTGGTTATTTCCTTCAACAGTTTAGGTATTAAAATATCAATCTAAATAGTTTTCTAACTGTTGCTATTGTCTTTTATTAAATACTTCAGCAATATTTTCAAAAAAATTTAACCACCAAATCAAAATTTCAAGATTACTATAAGTTGCATCATCTAACAAATATGTACTTAATTTTTGCTTTGCATATTATTACAGTTTTGATTTTAAAGTATTTTCTGCTATATCTAAAATTATTTGTTGTATATTAGATACACATTTTAGTTTTTCAAATAATTATTTTTTAAATCATAACCATATCTTAAAACTATATATAGAAATTCTACTGTTACAGCCACATTGCTGGATTTTTACCTAAAAAGAAACCTTTTACCTTTTTAGGTAAAAGGATTTATCCAAAGGGTACTATTAAGTTCCCTTTTTAGATTGTAATTTTAAGTATATTTGAACTTCGAAAACTTCACAGTGTTGTAACATATGAATCCATTTTCACACTCTCCTTAGGGTTATTTTTGACCTTCATTGCCTTAGCCCATGTTACTTTTGTGGTCTCTGAGCGTATTAATAGTTATTTGTGTTTTATTGTTTCATTGCCCACATGAAATATATTTATTACAGTATTAAAATCATGATGGTTCATAGTTCCAAACTTAATTTTTTTATATTAGAAATAATTTTTCCTGTATAAACAGGAAAGAATTATTCAACTTCTATAAGTAATTAGAAAGTTATTACTTATTATAATATTAAAAAGTAATATTTGGTAAAAGGAGGCATTCAGTCAAAAATGGCTGGGAACCATTGAGATAGTTATAGTTCTCAACACCCAAATAAATAATTATAATCCATAAGGTATAAAAACAGATTTAGGCAATAAAAAAAAAGTAAATTAAAGAAAAAATAACTAAAATGTTAAGAAAGAAAAAAGAATGTTTTGAAATTCTTGGAGCTCAATGCTCCTGTCATTGTTTTCATGTGAAAGAATCTAGGGCTTTTTTTTTCACATGGTATGCAAAATTTGTAGCACTTAAACAGTAACTCTTGCTGGTAGATGCATCACAACCACACTTCAGCCATGTAAAGGCATCATTGTGCTCTTTTGAAAAGCCATGCCTCTTGAATGATTTGAATAGTCAAAAATTTCATGGGAACAGAACAAATATTATGATTATGGATTATTCTTCATATTATTGATAGACTGCTTCACCAGTTAAGTTTCCTTTAATGGAATTATAAATAGTAAGAAATTATTTGGATAAAAAGAATTTGCCTTTTTCATTTTTTAATAATTTGTTGGGGGAAAAATAATTTTTTTTTCAATGCACTATAATAACCCAGATTGGCCAGGGGTTCCCTGTATAAACATAACGAAACATAAGGAGCATTTTGTGGGCAACATTTTTTTTTCCTTGTTTAGATTATAATGTCAGCATTGTTTTAACTTCAGCACTTTACAGCTGAATAATATTAATTTTGTAAACGTTAACATTAAAAATCCAATATATAATTATAACTAGAAGAACCTATATTGCCTCTGGTGCATACTCTGAAGTGCCATTAAATTAGGGATAGCAACCTAGTAACGTGTTGGACCCCCTCTGGCCCTGATTAACAGCCGCCACACGATGAGGCAAGGACTCCACAAGCTTGCGTAAATGTTCCACAGGTGTGGCGACCCATACATTCTCCAGAGCTGTCCGCAGTTCTTTCAAGGTCATCGCTGATGGGACACCGGCCCGAACATTCTGCTCGACGGTATCCCAAAGATTTTCGATGGGATCTAAATCTTGGCTTCTAGGTGGCCAATTATTTATTTCAAAGTCAGCAGAATGCTCCTGCAACCAGGCAGTAGCCAGCCTGGACCTGTGAGATGAACAGTTGTTTTGCTGGTAAATGCCATCTCCATTGGGATGCATGATGGCCATAAATGGGTGTAAATGGTCAGCCATGAGTTCTATGTACCGGGATGCATTGAGAGTTGTCGGTACACATACCAAAGGTCCCTCAGACATCCAACTGAAGACACCCCAGGCCATCACTGAGCTACCACCAGCTTGTACCTTTCTGACCTGACATGCAGGATCCATGGCTTCATGGGGTTGGCGCCATACCCTCAGTCTCCCATCGGTGTGATGAAGTTTAAATTGGGATTCATCACTCCAGGCTATCTGTTGCCAATTTTCGATGATCCAGCTTCAATGTTCTTTAGCCCAATGTCGTGCCGTTAGAAGTGGGACTCTTGTAGGTCGGTGGCTCCCGAAGCCGAGACGATGAAGTGAGCATTGCACAGTCCATGCACTGATTTCCTGTCTGGAACCTGAAACGAAGTGAGCATTGCACAGTCCATGCACTGACTTCCTGGCTGGAACCAGTGTTCAGATGGGAGGTGATTTCAGATTATGTCTGGCCCCTATCGGTCTGTACGATGTGGGTCAGACAGCGAAACCCACAATCATTCAAGGCTGATTGTCCTTTACAGTTTGTCTGGGTGTTTTTTTTTGCTGGAATTTTCATGTTCCCGGAACACTCTTGAAACTGTCATATAAGAAAATCCAAGTTCGTTGACAATTTTGGAGATCAAGTGTCCCATCCGTCGGCACCTACAATCTGCCCTCTGTCAAATGCATCTGAATCACGTGCCTTTCCCATTATGCTTCTCATGACGAATGCTTGAGGAGGCCAAAGTTGACAGCTATATATGACCAGAGTTTCAGCCACACGTGCATGCAAATGCTGGACTTGCAGTACTGAATTTGGATAACATCTCCTATCCCTAATTCAATGACACTTCAGTGTACGATAATCTCATTTTCGAAGAGAATGAAGTTTTTTGTTTACCTTCTTTTTCATTCCTTAAAAGTTTTAATTCGAACTAATGGATGATGAGGAAAATGCAGCCAGTGATATTAATACAAAAGAAAGTGTTTCTTTTTTATCCTTCAATTTACAAAGCTGTTTTACCCACACTCCTATGAGAAAAGGGGGCAGATTGTTGCTGTCAGTGAAATATTTCATGACCCTCTACCATAAACAGATCACCTGCACCATTCATTAAAAGTTTTGCCTTTTACATATTTAATGACTTATAATGATGTAAATTAAAACTACTTCATCATCATCATCATCGTCAAGCAGCCATGGGCTACGGAGGTCCAACCAGACCGCGCAGTTTAATTCTCCAAGCATATCTGTCCTGAGCTACATCTGCTGCATCCGGCCACTGTACACCAATTCTAACAAGGTCCTGTTTGACATTGTCTGCCCACCACATCCTAGGTCTCCCCCTCCTTCTGAGGCCTCTAGGCACACTGTTCATAACCTTATTCGCCAATCTATAACTATCCATACGGGCAACATGGCCAAACCAGCGGAGTCTCTCTCTGCACAATATGCTGCTTAAAGGAGGTTGCAGACTCCTTTGCCTAACCTCATCATTAGTTACAAAGTTAAACCACCTAATACCCAAGATACTGCGTAAGCATCTAGAATCAAAAGCATCTAGTTTCCTGTTATCTTGCTTACACAGCGTCCAAGTTTCACTACCATAACTAACCCTAGAAAGAACCAAACTATTTTACAGTGTATACTGATTGAGTCTTTCACGTGCTGTACAAAACAGGTGACACAATACCAAGGAGCTATTGCATCATTCAGGAGTTACTCATCCTCAGTTATTATCCATTCATGATTGTATGCAGGTACTGTATGTGAGTAATATGCCTCATTCTTATATGAACAATACAGACCATTTTTGTTACATTTGTGGTGAAGTTACTTTTGCATCACAGAAGCATGAAATAATGTCTGTCATCGAAAAGGCCTACCATCTTTACTTTGGGTGTAAGATTGGGGATAAACAAAGGAGCTGGGCTCTGCATATAGTGTGTAATAGTTGTAGATATCTTTGCAGCTGGCTAAGTGGCAAGAGGTGATTGATGCTTTTCCTATGATATGGTGGGAACCGTCAAACTATATGAGTGACTGTTACTTTTGTCTAACACCTCCCCTGGGAAGTGGTAATACTAAAAAGAAAAAGCAGACAATAAACTACCCCAATATACAATCTTCCATCCCAGAGCCACATGGGAAAAATCTGCCCATTCCAGAGCCACAAGAACATTACGATGTGGACTCAGAGAAGGAAGAAACAGGAACACAGGAAATAGCATCTGTAAATCCAAACTTCACACCCACAACATCAGATTTACCATGCAAGATGATGCAGAATGAGTTGAATGATCATGTTAGAGATCTGGAGCTGTCAAAGAGTAAGGCAAAACTCTTAGGATCCAGACTGCAGCATTGGAATTTTCTTGATAGAAATGTAAAAGTATGTGCATATCATAGACACCAAAAAGATCTAGTGGTGTTCTTTAGCATGATAGGTAACCTGATTGCTTGCAAAGATGTTGGTTTGTTTATATCCCCCCACATCATGACACATACTCTAGAAGAATGGAAATTATTTATAGATTCCTAGAAATTAAGTATGAAAGCCATTTCTTCTATAAAATGGGAATGTGTTGCCTTCTGTTCCAGTAGGCCATTATGTTAATATAGAAAAATTATGACAATATGAAACAATTATTTCAATTCATAAATTATTGCAAATGCAAGTGGTATATTTGTGTGAACTAAAAGTCATTGCTCTTTTGCTTGGACTACAGCTCTGATATGCAAAGTTCTGTTACTTTCTTTGTGAATGGAATAGCAAAGGCATTATGTGAAGAGGATTTGGTCTTCTCAGCAATCATTGGAGCCAGGGAAGAAGAATATACAGCATCATCCACTGGTACAATCCACAAAGATTTTGTTGCCACCTTTACACATAAAATTGGGCTTAATGAAGAATTTTGTCAAGGCTAAAAAAGACACAAACTGCCTTTCTATACCTTCAACAAAAATTTCTAAGTTTTAATGATGCAAATATAAAAGAGGTTTTTACCCGTCCAGATATTCAATCACTGCTACATGATGAGATATTTGGTCATATTATCACTGGTGAATAACGCATGGCATACCTTCCCACAGATGGGGATGACTTCTTAGAGAATAAAAAACCAGAAAATTTCAAGGACCCTGTGGAAGAACTGCTGTCCATCATCTGCTGTCATACTCGGGATGTAGTATGTCTTTGAAGGTATATATCTTTAGTTCTTCAAATGTAAAATTTTTCTAGAAAGGATTCTGATTTCTTTCTGGAAAACTGTGGTGATGCGCATGATGAGGATGGGGAACATTATCATCAGGAAATTGTTACAGTGGAAAAGAGATATTGAGGAAGATGGAGCCTATCAATGTTAACAGATTACTGCAGGAATGTGATGTAAGATTCTCAAGATTTGATATATAAGCAGCAGGCAAAGAGGCAGCAGTATACAATCTTCAGCATCAATATGCAACCTTCAACAAATGATGTAATACAGGTAAGTGACTGTATTTCGAAAACTGTAATCAATCAAACGTTTTTGTTGTCATTTTCATGTTCAGCACCTTGATTTACATAAGAAACTATTGTTTGCACTTCCGGAACACACCAAAGGTCAAAATTTGCTGTTCAGTGTAATCAGCTCAGTAACTTGTCCTCAGGCTTGTTGAATAGTTTTCCAGACCTGTTCTGCTAACTTGTTTAAAAACATTTGTGTGCACAGCAAGCAGACATATGAATACTCATTATGTAGTATATTCAATTCTTAGTGTTGAATTTACTGTGTCAGACAATAATAGACTGTTGCTTGTAATTCAAAACTTGTTTGTTCACCTTAAAACTCCAGTTATCTGCATTTAAAAATACTAGTTACACAGCCTTATCAAAATTTAGAGAATTGCCATATTATGTCAATAAAAATCTGATTTTGAAGATCCATAACTTCTAAATATGCATTTAATGTAAAAAATATAACTGGAGGTAAAGGTCATATTCAGATCTATTTAAATCTCAATTTTAAGCAATATTTGCTCAGTATTTAAATAGTTATGCAAGCTATAAGTAATAAACAGAAAATTATCTTGTTTTATAAAAATCATTTATAAATGCTAATATTAAAATAGTCAATATGCAAACTTCTGAAATTTGTATTAATTTTATTAAATGGTTTGGAATGATATTATTTTTAAAGTTTTAATTTCTGAGGTAAATTCTTATTACTCATTACCATTGTGAAATATTCCAACATACATAACTCTTCAAATACTGAACAAATATTTAAAATGTTTCATTAATTCAGTATTAGAGTATCAGAGATGTTCTGTGGGACAGGGGTGGCTCAGTCAGTAGCATACCAGGCTCGTAATCTGCAGTTCCGAGTGCCAGCTGGGTTAGCACTGAGATTTATCTCCGCAAAATTCCCCGCCCTGCCCATGGTCAGTAGGGAACACCGATGGGCTTGGAAAGGCTGTCGTCCGTTGGATGGGATGTTAAGCCATGGTTCCGTGTGCATGAGAGCCATACCCTGTACACGTTAAAGAACACGCTGGATGGCCTTGACGGGAGGCTACCATTTGTCTCCAACAGCTGTTCCAGTGGGTCCCCTCCCCCAACCTCTGAGCCTTCGGGGTCCATGTGACCTGGCCATTTAGCCCACAGTGGGCAAAAAAAGTGCCACTCAGAGGTAAAACAACCCAACACAGATGTTCTATAGACATGTGACATGAAATTGCCAACTGAAATTTTTAAATTTTGTCATGAGTCTTTGCTATTCCCCCTCCACAAGTGTCCACTCCTGGAGGGGAATATACTCATAAAACTAACCTTTAGTACAGTGAAGATAAGAATATACAGATTAAAAGTGAGACCAGGTGCTTTCAGCTAGTAAATAATAAAGATCTTTTTGGTGACTTACAAAGATATCAATTGTCTTGTGTGTCATCATATTGCATAATACATATATAATATGGATATTATATTATAGATATAGTATGTATATATATAATATAGATAGGTAAACTTGTATTTTCATCATATGCTACATACTACAATATTTGCTAGTGACATGGTCACTTCTTCAGACACCATATTCAAACACTTATTCCTAATTTTTTCATTAAATGTGAAATAATATTTTTACCAATTTTTTAAATTCATATAGATGGGTTTTATATGTGTGCAAAATGGGTAAAATTTCAAAAATTTTATACTTTTGAAATACGAGGGCAAATCAGTTTTATTCATTTGTGTTAAATCTGTTTAAGGTGAATCTAAATATAGCTTCAAATTTGTTTTTTCCAGAAACTGAAAAATAAACAATTTTTTAGTGTAATTGCTTTATATCTAGACACATTTATTGCATCAGCATCAATCTGGGGCACACCTTATGGTATGTCAGCTTGCAACATACCATAAAGTCTGCCCCAGATGCCATGGCATAGTGCATTAGCATGACTAACATTCATAGCAGATTTCATCCAATGTGTTGCATAGGTTCTCTTTTGATCCTGATGATTGATGTTCATCCATTATACTTATTTCTGCGACCACTTCCAACAGTTAATACCACTTAAACTCATTTTTCGATACAGTTACCCCCCCCCCCCTTTTTTTTTTCTATTGTGTACACATTCCACAGTACATTTCATTTGGTTTATTTTGTGACATGGTTAATAAAAATGACACTTGGTTAAATTGAAATAGTGTTTTAACTACAGTGCATTTTGAAAGGTAGACTGCCATTTCTGAAAATAGACTGCCAGTGGTAATAATGCAAACTTAATGTGGAAACTTGACTATGTGTTCAAACTTGCAATAATGAGAGTATATTTCAATGGGTAAACCTATCCCCCGATTTACATTGTAGATAGGTTCTGGAAAGTCACTGTATAAATCGAGACCAACAAGTTATGGGGAGAAAGTGAGATATATTCCAAAATGAAAACCTGTTATTAATAACATTGAAAATTTTATTTATATATACACACAGTCATATCAGAATAATATGACCACCTACCTAATAATGGGAATAACCACCTTTGGCCTGGATGACAGCAGCAAGACAGCATGGCAAGGATGCAATGAGGCCCTTGAAGGTTGGCAGAGGCACACGTGCCCATTCGGACTCCAGCAGAGCATGGAGGTTCTGGAGATGACCTGGTTGTGGGTCCGCACACTGGACCTGTCGATCCTAATGGTCCCACAAGTGCTCTATGTGATTGATGTCAGACGATTTCGCCGGCCAAGGGAGAACGGAAAAAAAAATTTTCCTTCAAAAATTTGAATTGACTTACAAAGTTGTAATTACTTAGAGTATACCAAGAAAGTCTAGTTTATTCAATATTTAATCAATTTGTATACTTCTAAGGTCATTTATATACTTGTAATACCATCTATATGGCAATTATCTGTACATTGTGGCTAAAAAATTGCCTGAACAGTGCCTACATGTGACATAATGAAATACGTACTGTAGGTAGAAAATGTTCATATCATCAATTAGAGGAGATCTTGATCAGCAGCCGGTAGCTCAGTGGTCAAGAACACCTGACATGTTATCAGGAGATCATGGGTTCATATCCCATCAGGCTCAATACAATTTTTCCTCTAAAAATTTGAATCGACTTACAAAGTGGTAATTATTTAGAGAATTTTTTTTACTAGCTGGAAATAATTCAGTTTGATCATCCTCTTCAAGCAGCCATGGGCTACAGAGGTCCAAACAGACCATGCAATTTAGTTCTCCAAGCATATGTCCTGAGCTATATCTGCTGCATCTGGCCACTGCACACCAGTTCTAACAAGGTTCTGTTTGACATTGTCTGCCCACTGCATCCTAGGTCTCCCCCCTTTCTGAGGCCTTTAGGCACACTGTTCATAACCCTATTCACTAATCTATAATTTTCCATACAGGCAACATGGCTAAGCCAACGGAGTCTCTCTCTGCACAATATGCTGCTCAAAGGCTCTTTATTTTCAGAAAATGATACTAGATCAGAGTTTTATTGCAAAAGTAATAAATAATAAAATAAAAATTAACATATAGCCTAATGCAATGTTGAAATATCCACAGCAACAAGTTGTAGGCCAGCCATGTGATATTGCATAACTGTGAAAAATTAATACTTATTGATCAGCTAAAAGATAATAAATTTACGAAAATAAATCTACTTAAATGAAAATTAAGGTTTATATATAAAAAGTAAATACTAACTTTGCATATGCAGGTCCAAACACTATGTAGCACATGGAACGGAGATAGCATGTATCAGCCATCTGCGTCTTGTTTGCCTCAGTAAAGTATAACTAATTAAATGCAGCTGCAACCAGAATTTCTAAGAAGGATGTGTTAACTTCCAGTTTCGATTTTAAGACTGAGAAAAATGCATAGAATGCTGAGAAAAATTATAAAAATCATTTTGGGAATACTGAAATAAGTTTGACAGAATACCTTGTGTATCCTTCAATCCTTATATACCTGTCTGTTTTCTACCACACAAAACATTAATTATCTGGTACAGCTCTCTGCTGTTGTGCTGTCTAACTGCTTCCTCGACTTCGTCAGCCAAGCCATCAAGCCAAAGATTCTTAATCAGCAGTTAACTGATCCTTTACATGTTTATTAAGCTATCTGTAATACTTTCTATTAGGACTAGTGGGGTATTGATTAAGGACATTCCTGTAGTTATTTCTTTCTCAAATAAGCTCAAGTGCCTTATCACTCAAATAATTCTGCCTCCTCTGCTCCTTTTTTTCTTCTAAAAAAGTACTGTTGGTTTCAAGAAAAGCATTTTAAAATGGTCCCATTCTTCCTCAACTTCAGTAGTAAGCAAACCATGTCTGTCATAATGACTAAGTAACCTATCATGGTAAGCTTTAGCTATAACTGGGTCTTTCAGAGCTTCAGTATTAAAGGTAAATTTTTTAATCCTAGCATAACACTTTTTAAGTTTAAGTTGCAAGACACTTTTTGCAATGTAATGATCAGATCCAATATCAGCTCCCCTATATGACCTGGTATTCCTAACAGAACTAGCCCATTTGCTGTTAATTATTATATAATCAATCATATTCTTATGCAGCCCATCAGATGATACCCATGTGTACTTATGTATGTCGTGGTGTTTGTAATAAGTGTTAGTTATTCTGAAACCATTGAGTTTACTTACCTGTAGGAGACGTTGTCCATTGTCATTGCATCTACCAATATCAAAAGGGCCTATCACCCCTCCCCAAAGGTTAGAGTCAGTACCAACTTTGGCATTGAAGTCACCTAGAACAAGGGTAATATCTTCTTTCTTGACAGAATTCAAAATATCCTGAAGTTGTCTGTAAAACCTATCCTTCTCATCCTCTTCAGCATCCTCAGTGGGGGCATAACAGCAGATAGCATTCATCAAGTCTCTAATGCTTGTCTGAAATTTTGCTGTAAGAAACCTTTCATTAATGCATTCATATCCTAGTAGAGCATCACTAGCATGTCTGCTGAAAAGTAAACCTATGCCTTCAAAATGCTTTTTATCTTCCCTCCCTGAAAAGAGAAATTTTAGATTATTTTTAAGAACTGACCTTTATCTGTCCATCTTGTCTCTTGCAAGCCAAGAATATCAAGGTTATAATGGTGGAATTCTTGTGTGGGGGCATCAAGATAATCTGTGCAGAGTCCTCACATTCCAGCAAAATGGAGAGAAAACGGTTATTGGGATGTTTAAAGAAACTATGTTTATTGAGAGAGGGAATGCAGACAATATCAAACAACCCCCTAATCACAGGTATGGGGCAAAGACCCATTCCCCCACCTCTAAAGGCTGAAGTCATCTACACTGGAAGACTTCCTCCAATGTAGAATTTGATGATGTTAGTAGAAGCAAGAGTTCAGGTGCCTGCAATGACCTCTGCTCAGGATTATCCACCAGCTGATAAAACATATCCTGTGATTTTATTCACTTGGGGCTGTCAAGCCACAAACAAACAGAAAACACAGCAGAAGATTTTCCTTCCACAGAAGCCTACCAGTATAGCAAATTTAGGATCCATATTCAAGCTCAGACCTTAGTCCAGTCTGATAGGTTTATATGGTCAGTTGTATGGTTCATCACTCCTCAGCAGAGTAGAAATAAACAGTAGCTGTCGTTATTCAAATCAGTAGGCCGCACTGATCTGGTAGCCCTCCCCTTCTGTTCCTTTACACAAGAGAGTATCTCTTTTGAAAGGTGCTAACGGCCTGCACCACAAGAAGGCGGGGTCAGACATTTAGGTGCTAGGCCTGGCCAGTTAAATGCATTACAGCTGGGGATTGGTGCATAGGTCTCCTTCCAGTGAATACCTAACTAAAAAATCGAATCTTACTGCAGATCCAACAGTTTTATTTCATTAAGATCTCATGAGACTGATTACAATGGCAATACAATTTTAGTGAAAGAATATAAATATAACTTGTAACAGATGATGATTTATTCATATAAGAATTTACTATGATCTGTTTATTCTTTAAAGTAATGTCAACTAAAACCATTCAGTTGATTTTTACTCTGGGATAAGTCAAATAGTTTTCCTTGATGTTATACCACTCTACTTCCTAATATGTATTAAATCTGCATGCATATAAAATTCTAATCCATATTGTGTAAAACCAAGTCTATAATTGTATGACAAAATGGTTGTGTTTTCTGGACCTTGTAAAACAAATACTGAGGAATGGGTGTATATAAATTGGCACAGTCTAAAAAACATCAATTCACTTATTTATTGACTAACCCTCATACTTGTGTAGTAAGGTTTTCATACATCCAAACTCTGAGTGCCATATCCTTAATACTCTTATCCAATAACCATTGACAGCCGGTTTTAGTAAAAGTTACATAATATATTTAGAAGTTTTTTTCATTTCTTGTTCATTTCTAACTCACAATTTACTTTATATTCCTTTCATATTAATATTTTGTTTTATATTTTCAATAAGGAAGAAATTTCAAATCTACAGTTAGCATGGGAAGTGTTGGAACTAGCAAAAATTATATTCAGTAGGTAAGTGATTAAACATTAATAATATATTTCTTTTCATAAATATTAGAAATACACATTTTTAATCCAAGCACAATTATATTGCAAAGTATTTAACCTCTATTACCCTGTTGAAGTATGATGATGCCAATTGGGTACAGAGAAAAAATTGTCTTGAGCTGGGTGGGATCTGAACCTATGATCTTCAACTGCAATTAAGACAGCTAATGGCATGGACATAACATCTACAACAGGGGAGAGATTGATCAGTGGCTGATAGCTCAGCAGACAGAGCACCTGACATGCCATTGGAAGATTATGGGCTCAAATCCCACTCAGCACAAGACAATTTTTCTTCTGTACCCATTTGACATCACTATACTTCAACAGTGTAATAGTGGCTAAATACCTTGTACTACAGGTACTCTATACATTCAATCAGAAATTTCCAACCATTTTATGAACAAGGGCCCCATTGAAATTTTTAAGGTTAAGACACAGGGTATATGGGCCTCTTCTATAGTGTAATAAGTAGGTGATGCTTATATGTGCATTAATAAACAAGTATGCGAAATCTAAAATTTCACCAAAATAATTTTTGCTTTGAGATTTGTAAAGAGATTTTTTATTTAAAAAAATCACTAATTTTAGACCGTGGTTATGTATCATTTTACTCTTACAAATTGTTTTATAGAAGATAAATTTTTTAATCTTGGACTAACAGTAAAAATTATTATATAAAACAAAGTAATGACATACTGGGTGGATTGAACAAAATGTCAGTTAACTTGAACTAATAAAAGAGAAAGCATGCAATAAATACTAATCAACTGTAGGTGTTTTGTAAAAATATACATCAATATCAGAATAATGTAGAAAAATATTTTTTGAAATTACATACAGTATGTAGAATAGTGTTTATGCAAATGAAACTACAGCTCATCATTAACTTTGTTAATGATGAGCTGTAGTTTCATAACATTCAGTAAGTATTTAATCACGATTAATCCTATTAAGCTGTTTGAGTCATCATCATCATCAAGCAGCCATGGGCTATGGAGGTCCAATCAGACCGTGCAGTCTAATTCTCCAAGCATATCTGTCCTGAGCTACATCTGCTGCATCCAGCCACTGCACACCAATTCTAACAAGGTCCTGTTTGACATTGTCTGCCCACTGCATCCTAGGTCTCCCCTTCCTTCTGAGGCCTCTAGGCACACTGTTCATAACCCTATTCGCCAATCTATAATTATCATACAGGCAACATGGCCAAACCAGCGGAGTCTCTCTCTGCACAATATGCTGCTTAAAGGAGGTTGCAGACTCCTTTGCCTAACCTCATCATTAGTTACAAAGTTAAACCACCTAATACCCAAGATACTACATAAGCATCTAGTTTCCTGTTATCTTGTTTACACAGTGTCCAAGTTTCACTACCATAACTAACCCTAGAAAGAACCAAACTATTATACAGTCTAATTTTAGTCTTTAGGTGTATACTCCTATTTCTCCACAATCTCCATAGATTCTTAAAAGTTCCGGCAGCAATCCCTATTCATCTGTTAATCTCATGCCACACCTCACCAGTATCTGTTACATAGCTCCCAAGGTGATTAAACTGTGACACCTGCTCAAGACTGCAACCATTCAGATGAATTTAATCACAACCTGCCTGACCAATTTTCATCACTTTAGTTTTCTCTCTGTTTATAACCAAACCTACTCTACTACCAGTCTCATCAACAGCTCAAATAAAAGAGTTCATCTCATCAACATCATTTGCCAAAAGGGCTAAATCATCAGCATAATCTAAATCAGAAATTTTCGTATCTCCAGCCCATTTAAGGCCAAAATCTTTCCTTTGAAGTGAATTTCGCATAACATAATCAATAACCAAACTAAAGAGAAAAGGAGACAAAATGCACCCTTGTCGAACACCAGAAGTAATGCTAAACCAATTGCTACAAGCCTTACCAACTCTCACACACGACTCAGTGTTATTATAGAGAGCTTTCATTATGTTAACTAACTTGTCTGGTATACCAAATGATCTCACAATAAACCACAAATTATGATGATCAACAGAGTCGAAAGCCTTTTTGAAATCAACAAAGCTAGCAACCAAAGGTTTCTGAAACTCTAAACATTTCTCAAGAATTTGCCTGAGTGAAAATATCTGATCTACACATCCCCTACCACTTCTGAATTCACACTGATCATCACGCAATTGCCTGTCAACCAGATTCTTAATTCTATTAAGCACAATCGTGCAAAGAATTTTCCCTGGAATAGAGAGTAGGCTGATACCCCTATAGTTATCACAAGAACTGCAATCACCTTTTTTGAAAATATGGATAATAATAGCTCTGGTAAAATCCTTAGGAACCATGCCCTTATCATAAAAGATATTCAAAATTTCAGTCATCCAAGTGGTAACAGAAACATTCCCAGCTCTAAGCATTTCCATAGTAATTTCATCTACCCCTGGGGATTTATTAAGTTTAAGTTTAGAAATAGCCGAAATAACTTCAGATTGTGTTATAGGGCCAACATTAAAGCCACCAATGCATCTATAATCATTGCAAACAATGGGAGTAGAACTACATTGTTTAGAACATCACTGAAATGCTCAGCCCACCTAGCCATGACAGAATCCTCCCCTTCTATAACCTTACCTTGTTTATCCTTCAATCCTTGTATGCCTGTCCATTTTCTACTGCATAAAACATTAACTATCTGGTACAGCTCTCTGCTATTGTGCTGTCTAACTGCTTCCTCAGCTTTGTCAGCCTAGCCATCAAGCCAAAGATTCTTATCAGTAGCTAACTGATCCTTTACACATTTATTAAGTTCTCTATAATGCTTTCTATTAGGACTAGTAGGGTATTGATTAAGGACATTCCTGCAGTTGTTTCTTTCCGAAATAAGCTCAAGTGCCTTATCACTCAGATAATTCTGTCTCTTCTGCTCCTTTTTTCCTAAAAGAGTACTGTTAGTATCCAAAAAAGCCTGTTTAAAATGATCCCACTCTTCCTCAACTTCAGTAGTAAGCATACCATTACTATCATAATGACTAAGTAACCTATCATGGTAAGCTTTAGCTATAACAGGGTCTTTCAGAGCTTCAGTATTAAAGGTAAATTTTTTAACTTTAGCACAACACTTTTTAAATTTAAGTTGCAAGACACTTTTAACAAGGTAATGGTCAGATCCAATTTCAGCTCTCCTATATGCCCTGGTATTCCTAACAGAACTAGCCCATTTGCTGTTAATTAATATGTAATCAATCATATTCTTATGCAGCCCATCAGGTGAAACCCATGTGTATTTATGTATGTCGTGGTGTTTGTAATATGTGTTAGTTATTCTGAAACCATTGAGTTTACTTACCTGTAGGAGATGTTGTCCATTGTCATTGCAGCTACCAATACGAAAAGGGCCTTTCACCCCTCCCCAAAGGTTAGAGGCAGTACCAACTTTGGCATTGAAGTCACCTAGAACAAGGATAATATCTCCTTTCTTGATAGAATTCAAAATATCCTGAAGTTGTCTGTAAAACCTATCCTTCTCAACCTCATCAGCATCCTCAGTGGGGGCATAACAGCAGATAACATTCAAGTCTTTAATGCTTGTTTGAAATTTTGCTGTAAGAAACCTTTCATTAATGCACTCATATCCTAGAAGGCCCACGCCTTGGTGATGCTTTCCATCCTCCCTCCCTGTAAAGAGAAATTTAAAGTTATTTTTAAGTATCTCACCTTTACCTGTCCATTTGGTCTCTTGCAAGCCTAAAATATCTAGGTTATAGCGCTGGAATTCTTGCGTGAGGACATCAAGAGAATAATCTCTATGTAATGTCCTCACATTCCTGCAGAGAGAAAATGATTAGTAGGATTTTTAAAGAAATTAGGTTTAATTGAGATTGGTAGGGCCAACAATAACAAACAGCCCCCTGATCACAGGCATGGGGCAAAGACCTGTTCCTCCTCCACTAAAGGCTGAAGTCACCAATGCTGGTAGGAACTTCAGGCACCACCTTTTCAAGTGGACTTTTTCAATATGGCTTCAGGCACCACCTTTTCAAGTGGACTTTTTCCATATGGCCTGCCTGAGACACATTACTCCAGTTTAGGCTTGACAATGCTCAACTAGCTAAGTAAGGTTCAGGTACCTGCGATGGCCTCTGATTAGGATTATCCACCAGCTGATATAAGATATCCCATGCCTCTGTTTACTTAGAGCTGGCAACCCAGAAGCAAACAGAAAACACAGCGGCAGATTCTCCCTCAACAGAGGCCCACCAGTGCAGCAAGTCCAGGATCAATAATCAAGCTCAAATCCATAAACAAGTCCAGTCTAGTAGGTATAATGGTCAACACCAGGACCCTGTGAAGTTGACCACTCCTCAGCAGGGTTGGAAAAAAGAAAAAAGTGGCCATAGATGACCAGATCAGTTGGCCATACTGAACTGGCAGCTCTCCCCTTCCGTTCCCTTCGAAAAGAGAATATCTCTTTTGAAAGGTGCTAACGGCCTGCACCACGAGAAGGCGGGGTCGGATATTAGGTGCTAGACCTGGCCGGTTTTGTGCATCATCACTAGGGATTGGTACACAGCTCTCCTTCCAGTTTATGCCTAGCTACCATTTACAGGCCAAGAGTAACAGGCTGAATATGGGTGTAAAGGAAAAATTGTCTTGAGCTGAGGGGGATCTAAATAAATATACTAAAACTGAATGAATATATATTTTTTTAATTAATAAAATATCTTTATAAAATAAAGTCTTATATTGACACTTTCATATTTTTTCCTTAATGAATTTGGGGCGGGGGTGGCTCAGTCGGTAGTGCGCCAGGCTCGTAATCTGTAGTTCCCAGGTTCGAGTCCCAGCTGGGTCAGTGTTGAGATTTATATCCGCAAAATTCCCCGCCCTGCCATGGTCAGTAGGGGACACCGATGGGCTTGGAAAGGTCGCTGTCCATTGGATGGGACGTTAAGCCGTGGCCCCGTGTGTGGGAGAGCCATACCCTGTGCACGTTAAAGAACACGCTGGATGGCCTTGACGGGAGGCTACCATCTGTCTCCCAACAGCTGTTCCAGTGGGTCCCCTCCCCCAACCTTCTCTGAGCCTTCGGGTTCCATGTGATCTGGCCATTTAGCCCATGGTGTGCAAAAAAGTACCGCTCAGAGGTAAAACAACCCAAATCCTTAATGAACACTTTATAACCTGATTTTGAGTTGCAATTAATCCGTTAATATTAGTGTAATATGTGCCACTCCAAGTAGTAATTCCATATTTCAAGTATGATTTAACTGACTGAACAGTTTTATATAATCTTAAAGTTGAAATATCTGCGAAATGTCTAATATAATATTACAGTGGAATTATAAATATTTATCTTTTTAATCACATTTGCTATATGTTCCTTCCAATTCTATTTATAATCTATGGAAGTACCTAAATGTTTAAAACAATCAATTCCCTCAGTAGGCAAACAGGAGCAATTTTCACCAACACATTCCCAAAGCATGGTAAAAATAATTATGTTCAATTACCTTTTAACCTAAAATTGATATATTTGTTTTATTTACATTTTAAGTAATTATACACAAAGTAAAATCAGAAGTCAATATGTGAAGAAACAACTAGAGTATCATGGTCTTACTGCATTTTCTTTTGTTTTTACATCTTTTTCAATCTCAAAAAAAAAAACCACACACTAAAAACCGTTCTAATCATTGGAATCCAGTCAAATAAAAAATTCGTTTTATACATAGTATTAATGCACTGACCTTTTCATGAAATGGCTCTCACCCACTTTTTCTAATTTTTCTCGCAGGAAAATTCTGAAATGTGGTTCCATGAGAGACAGAAAAGGGAATGAGGTCCCCTCTCTGTGATTTGCACATTGGAAAAGGACAATATGCTATGATTAAAAATAATGGATGGAAAGGTAAAAAAATCCATAGTGAAAAAACACACAACTGCACTGTGAAATCAAGAACAAACTGATATCACTTCCTACCATTGCTGCTACTAGTAAACAAGAGACTGGTTGGCAGCACCATACAACTTTCAGCTTTGAAAACTGAATATGCACTCTTTAAATTTGTAAGGAGGTCTGTAGGCTAAACTCAGTCAACTGTTATTGAAGTAAGGATTATGATGCAAGTATTGATGATTGGTGGGAAAAGACATTGGGTGACTGACGACCTTCCTCCACATTATTTATAATGCACAATATACTATAATAATGGGCTAACTCTGTAACTGTGTAATGCAGTCTGGTTACCCAATCATCAAAAGATACTATAAGTCAAATTTTATTTTACAAGATTATGAGAAAATTAGTTTTGGTTGACTGGCAACTTCATGGTAAACTGTACATTACCTTCTAATTGTTCTATTTTGATAATATTTTATGCAAAATTGGAAATTTTAAAGAATGGTACTGATGCCTTTTGAACTGTAGTGTATTGAATGACTGAATTATAATTTAAAGAAAGACTGAATGAATTATAATTTGAAGGAAAGACTGAATTATAATTTAATATATATATGTGATAGTGCTGTGAAATATTTGCATCAATTGGCTATTAGTCAAAATTTGTAATAAAAAAAGTATTTTACTAGATTATCAAAATATTAGTTTTCATTCAATGGCAACTTGACTGCACCATCACAGTAAACAGTTCATGCATTATGTTCTAATCAAGTGAATTATAATAGTGTATTGTAAAATATTTTCTGGGCTAACTGCATTTCAAAATTTTGTGTTAAATTCTAACTTTGTTTCCTGTGACGGACATCGATTAACTTTTGATAATGTTTTGTGCATCATTTGAAATTTTAAAGCATTGCTTTACCTGTTTCACTGGTAAGAGGCCTGATGAGTCACTTCTTTGGAAGGAGCAAATGAAGTGAGACAACAATGGAGGATCCAGGGGAGTGGAGCCCCCTTGCTCAGGGTTGGTGGCTAGGCTGCAGGGGTGGAGCCCCTAGTATGGTGTAAAAATTAAAGTTTTTCATTGCCCCTTTACTTTTTCAAGTTTTTTTTTTACACACAATAATATGACAGACATTTTTTAACACGTTTTTCTTTTTTCAGATTGTGATCATGTTATTGCAGGTATACATCAAAATTAAATTTCCACCTAATCTGAACTGGATGGGAAGAACAGTTCTTTTGTAGAGTTCAAAGGGTTAAAAAGTATTATAGCAGTAAAAAAGTGCAAATTTTCATAGTTGATGTAATTATTACATTTCAATTTCTACATTGTCTTTTTTTCTACAGGGAAGCTAAAATCAATAGTGAAGCACATTTGAAGGTTGCAGAAATCTTGTCAAAGCTGGCTGAAATTAGCATGGAATCAGAGAATTATAGGGCAGCTATTGAAGATTTAAATGAATGCCTTCAAATTCGCCAACAATATCTTAATAGTGACGATAGACTTTTAGCTGAAACGTAAGTGGATTTTTGAGTATGTATACAGTAGAACTAGCCTATAAATTATTGTAGAAACATTGTTTCAATGGTCTGTTCCAAGTGTCACTATCAAAAAATACTTAGTGTAATAAAAAACAATCTTTAAAATTTGTTTTAGCTTAAATGGGACATCTATTTAACCTATCTATAAGTGAATTCTAATAGTGAAATCAAAAATGTTAAACTTAAATAAATATACTCTATTTTTTCCTTTGATTCTTCTGTCATATCTTCATGGCAAATGTCCTTATCTCTTTCCTCCTGAGAGGTTATTTTTTAACAAAAAAAGTATAATTACTGTAATTAAATTAGGTCACCTAATGGTTTGCAACAAATAAGAAACTTCTAGTACTTGACCTTTTGCTCCCATTTCCCACTGCTCTGTATATTGTTTGGGCCAGGTATGCATCAGGATTCTCCATCTGTTTCCTTCCACAATTCCTCTTTTGAACATCCTTGCAAATTGTGCCTTCTCATTCCATCTTGGATGATGTTAACCACCTCCTTTTTACTTACCTCTGGTTCTCTTTACATCTGTCCTTGTTTTGTTTTTTAAGTTGTGCAGCATTTCTTTTCATTTACCCAAATCATTTCAACCATTTCTTAATCTAGAGTAGCCAAGTTGCTAGTTACCATGAAATATTATTTTTCTTTGTGGATACAAGTTATATCCATTATTGTTACATGCTGGTTGCTGTTTGGTGCATTTTGCCAACAATAGAAATGCATCTTGCTAATCCAGAGCTATTTAAACAGTTTTTTAAAATGTTCATCTTCAGAAGTGGTGGGCACTTCCATAAAGTTTTCCTTAAAAAAACATTATGCCTTCATCTGTTTAAAAAAAAAGTGTCTTCATCTATCTCACAACCATCAAGATGAATACACATTACTGTCAAGATTGGTACTCAAGGTACATTTTTCCATCTGCTCCAAACATAATTGGAGCAAGTAACTAGAAGAACACACATTGCCTCTGGCACATATGGGAATCTCATTTTCAAAGAGAACAAAGTTTTTCCTTCACCTAGTTTTTCACTCTGAAAAGTTTTAATTTGAACTAATGGATGATGGAGGAAAATGCAAAACAGTATTTTATTAGCAATATATTATATTAATTTTTTGAAGTTTTTTAACCTAGAAAGTATTTCTTTTATTTCTTAAATTTAAAAAGTTGCATTTACCATATCCCTCTGAGAAAAGTCGGTACATTATCACTACCAGTGGAATATCTCTTGAAAGCTACCACCGAAATTTCAAATTTCTGTTATATACAATTATTTTCAAAAGTCATTAGCTGTTTTGCTGTTTCTATATTTAGTGATCTGTAATGATATGAATTAGAATTATCTAAGTATTTGAAAAATGTGAATTATATTTCGTTAGTACCAGTCTAAGTAAATGAGTTTTATAATTATCACTTTACTGTGATAATTAGAAATGGTCTGTTGTAACTTGATAACCTTCACATTCCACCACCAAAATTTCAAATTTATTGCATAAATACTTCGTTTGCAATATTCATTAAAATTTTTTTAAGTTTTTCTCTATAAGAGGGTACAATTATGCTTTTGGGATATTTGGAAAGTGCAAATCATAATATTTCATCCACACCTATCCAACCTAAAAAGAATTTTTCATTTTTCTTTATACAAACAATTATCTCTTAAAACAAAAAAGATGGAAACAAAAAAAATTATACAAAATCAGCAGATTTTGTATAATTTTATTAAAACCAATATATGTATTTAAAAGTTCTCATCATTTCCGATAGGACATTCAGCTGCCAAATATTAAAATTTTTAATATTGTAATTGCACTAATTCAATATTATAAGGTTGTAAAACTATAAGAGGGTACAATTATAGCTTTTGGGATATTTGGAAAGTGCAAATCATAATATTTCATCAACACCTATCCAACCTAAAAAGAATTTTTCATTTTTCTTTATACAAACAATTATCTCTTAAAACAAAAAAGATGGAAACAAAAAAAATTATACAAAATCAGCAGATTTTGTATAATTTTATTAAAACCAATATATGTATTTAAAAGTTCTCATCGTTTCCGATAGCAGGACAATTCAGCTGCCACATATTAAAATTTTTAATATTGTAATTGCACTAATTCAATATTATAAGGTTGTAAAACTATAAGAGGGTACAATTATAGCTTTTGGGATATTTGGAAAGTGCAAATCATAATATTTCATCAACACCTATCCAACCTAAAAAGAATTTTTCATTTTTCTTTATACAAACAATTATCTCTTAAAACAAAAAAGATGGAAACAAAAAAAGTTATACAAAATCAGCAGATTTTGTATAATTTTATTAAAACCAATATATGTATTTAAAAGTTCTCATAGTTTCCGATAGCAGGACAATTCAGCTGCCACATATTAAAATTTTTAATATTGTAATTGCACTAATTCAATATTATAAGGTTGTAAAATTCATTAGTAGTAAGTTTGAAACCTTTTTTGTTTTGGAGCAAGTAAGTCACTGTATAATCCAAAATAAATTTCATATACTGATGCAAATTCAACATTGCCTCATCTGTAAATTATTGCTGTCTTTCATGGGACAATAACATTCTTGTTGCTGAGGGTCATGTTAATTTTCCAAGATAATTTTTTTTCAAATCCTCTTCTAATGTTTATTTTCAGATAATAAGGTTTTCCCTCCTTGATATAAAGTTAGAAGTATTATGCAATGGCACAGTTGGCAATATAGTTATATTATTTTAGTATTTACATAGTTGGATGAAATCCATATAAAATTTAATAGCAGGTGTGGACACCTGTAAATGAGAGAATTGGATAGAATTTTTGAAAGTTGACCATTGGCTAGAGCCATATAATCAGGAAAATACATAATTTACACATTACAATGGTACATAATTACAATTAAACTAATGTCTGAAAGCTGACATAATATGCAAATTCCAGAATATCTCAAGAATACAACAATGAAATGTTACAAGCTTGTAGTGACAATGCATTGCTATATGATGTGATAACATGCATATAGTAAACCAACAACATGATTTCCATGGCTTATGAAAATGAATGCTGGGCTCTCCATAGCTAAGATACTATTTTCAGCAAAACAGAGAGGTTAATATAGTGTATTATGTCTCCAAACAGCTACATAAGCATCACAATGATTTCACATATTTACCAGGCTGGTCATAGGTCTGGTGACATTACATCCCTCTCTTCCCAGAGAGCAGAAATGGAACTCATGGAGAGTTCTGGGAAGGGGTTGACGATCTCCAGTGCCTCTTCCCAATGCACCCCACATATGTTATATAGTGTTCAGGTACGGAAAATTGGCTTGCCACTGCATCTGCTAAATATCCCCACTTTCAAGGAATTCTTCAACTTTGTGAGCTCTATGAGGGTAGGCATTATTGTCCCTCATATTAAACTGGGGCCCCCTGAAAAGCTTTATTTAGGCTGATGGATATCATCTCTATACCTCCAGCAAGCACATGGAGTGGTGTGCATCAGTTTGACATAATGCTACCCTAGGACATCAAACCATCACAATGGTGTCTTTCTCTGATGTTAAAAGAGTTGTTCCTTGCTCTCTTCAGATCAGAACACTTCAAGAATCAGTTTGAAGACTGAGTCATGATTCGTCAGTAAAAAGCACATATACCCATTGGTCTGGGGGTCCAGTCACAATATCTGCACCATATTAGTTGGTCTCTCCTGTGGGAGGGATTGAGGGGAATAAGTCTGTCATCTGACATAGAGCCCTCTGGTTAAGCCTTCTGACATAGAGCCCCTTCTGGTTAAGCATTCTCATAAACAAGCCTGAAAACTCTTCCCAATGGCTACAAGACATCACCTTATGATGTTGGGCTGTTAGAATAAGGTAGTTGTCATTGTGCACTGTTTAAATTTTGGACAGTCTTACAATTGTCTATGGCTAACATTTCTTCTCTGTTGCAACAATCTCCAGTTTTGAAAGCACTGTTTGAGGGTTTTCTACCCACATATGTCTGGGATCAGCCAGACTTGAACATACTGATTGCTCTTCCATGTGCAAAAGCATTCATGGGATGTCTCTGTTCCTTATGTTGTTGCAAAATGCTTGGCCAACCTGAAAACAATGCTTAACAGAAGGTGAGTGGCACAGCATCAGAGCCAGCTTTTAATCTCCAGATTTGCTTTTTGAGTCGGGTGCAAATTTTGTCTGGTCAAGAAATTTTGGGTGTTATATGACCGTGTATATATATATATATATACTATTTCATGGACATACAAAATGTAATGATAATTTTGGGCATTTGTGAGATATTTAAGTTTGTGAATTGTTAATAGTTAATTGTTTCCAAGGGAGTAACCCAACATGAGTCCCTTGATATTTGGATCCAACAGCCTTTGTCACCATACTCAAACACAGATGACTTAACCCACAACCTCACTGCTTCATAGATCTTGTCAAATCTTTTACTGGACTATTGTGTGCTTCAATGTTGTGCGCATTATATGGAATGATGTATATATATTTCTACATCCTTTCTCTCTTACTGTCAGTACCACTCTCTAGCCCCCTGGGCTCAAACACATTAGCTCACACTTTGAATTAACCTGCAGTATAATCCTCCCTGATTGCCTCAGACAGAGGGTGGGGGTGGCTCAGTCTGTAGCGGGCCAGGCTTGTAATCTGTAGTTCCCAGGTTCGAGTCCCAGCTGGGTCAGCGTTGAGATTTATCTCCGCAAAATTTCCCCGCCCTGCCCACGGTCAGTAGGGGACACTGATGGGCTTGGAAAGGCCGCCATCCATTGGATGGGACGTTAAGCCGTGGCCCCGTGTGTGGGAGAGCCATACGCTGTGCACGTTAAAGAACACGCTGGATGGCCTTGATGGGAGGCTACCATCTGTCTCCCAACAGCTGTTCCAGTGGGTCCCCTCCCCCAACCTTCTCTGAGCCTTCGGGGTCCATGTGACCTGGCCATTTAGCCCATGGTGTGCAAAAAAGTGCCGCTCAGTGGTAAAACAACCCAACCCAAGCCTCAGACAGCTCCACTCATTATGCTTACCCCAACCTTGGCCATGTATACTGTTCACAAAAATTAGGGGATATTTCAAAATGAATATGAAGCGATGAAATATCCCCTAATTTTTGTGAGCAGTATAGTTGGCCGTAAGCAGATTCTCTACTCTTCTGTGTTAGGTACCTGGATGTCTGGTAAAAGAATCGTGTGGAGGTCACTTGCATTCACATTGTGCAAATACATATAAAAAGTATCGATACATATACCGAAGAACCAAAACATTATGATCACCTGCCTAATATGATATTGGTTCTCCACGTGCCACCAAAACAGCTCTTACCCGGCAGGGCATGAATACAACAAGATTTCTAAAGGTCTTATGGTATCTGGTACCAACACGTTACCAGCAGATCCTTTAACTCTTGTAAGTTACATGGTTGAGCTGCCACAGATCGGATATGCTGTTCCAACACAAGCAACAGATGCTCGATTGGATTGATTGTTGGAGAATTTGGAGTCCAGAGCAATACCTCGAAGTCTTCCTCTTTTTCAGCGAACCATTCTCGAACAATCCGGGCAGTGTGGCATGGCACATTTTCCTGCTGAAAGAAGGCACTACTAGAGAGGAATACTGTTGCCATGAAAGGATGTACCTGGTCTGCAATGATGTTTAAGTAGGTGGTAGATGTCATAGTTTCTTGCACATGAATGACTGGACCCAGGGTTTCCTTGCACAACATTGCTCAAAGCATTACACTTCCTCTGCCAGCTAGTTTTTGTCCCACGATGCATCCTGGTGCCAACACTTCCCCAGTAAACGATGCACACATACCCAGCTGTCCACATGGTGCAACAGGAAACGAGATTCATCAGACCAGACAACCTTCTTTCAATCATTCAAGGTCCAGTTTTGATGCTCATGTGCTCATTGTAATTGCTCATGTTGCCCATTGTGCCACAAAAAATGTAGGCACTTTCCATGGTGAACCAAGGTTAGCATGGGCACTTGAAGCAGTCTGCGGCTATGCAGCCCCATTTTCAGTAGGGTTCTATATACTGTGTGTTGTGACACATTACTCCCATCATCAGCATTCAAATTACAGGCAAGTTGCACCACAGTATCCCTTCTATTGTCTTGTACCAAACAGAATAGTCTTCACTCACCTCTAGCATCGATGAACCATGGTCAGCCACCAGCTTGCTAGCAGTTCATGGTTTTTCCCTCCCCAGACCACTTTTTGAAGGTACTAACTATGGCTGACCGTCAGCACCCCACAAGCCTTGCCATCTTGGAAATGCTCTGACCCAGTTGTCTGACCATTACAATTTTGGGTTTGTGAAACACTTAAGTCCATTCCCTTTCCCATCTGAAGAACAAGAATAACATTGATTAACAGAGCTCAGTATCAGGTTTATTTATACCATTTCATGGCCTTCACACACACGCTATCGTTTACCTGCATCATCATCATCTTCAAGCAGTCATGGGCTACGGAGGTCTAACCAGACCATGCAAGTTAGTTCTCCAATCAAGTCTGTCCTGAGCTACATCTACTGCATCTGGCCATTGCACACCAATTCTAATAAGGTCCTATTTGACATTGTCTGCCCACCGCATCCTAGGTCTTCCCCTCTTTCTGAGGCCTTTAGGCCACTGTTCGTAACCCTATTCGCCAATCTATAATTATTCATACGGGCAACATGGCCAAACCAACGGAGTCTCTCTCTGCACAATATGCTGCTTAAAGGAGGTTGCAGACTCCTTTGCCTAACCTCATCATTACTTACAAAGTTGAACCACCTAATGCCCAAGATACTGTGTAAGCATCTGGAATCAAAAGCATCTAGTTTCCTGTTATCTTGTTTACAAAGTGTCCTAGTTTTACTACCATAACTAACCCTAGAAATAACCAAACTATTATAGTCTAATTTTAGTCTTTAGGTGTATATGCTTATTTCTCCACACTCTCCACAAATTCTTAAAAGTTCCGCAGCAATCCCTATTCGTCGGTTAATCTCATGCCGCACATCACCAGCATTTCTTACGTAGCTCCCAAGATAATTAATTAAACTGTGACACCTGCTCAAGACTGCAACCATTCAGATTAACTGAATCACAACCTGCCTGACCAATTTTCATCACTTTAGTTTTCTCTCTGTTTATAACCAAACCTACTCTACTACCAGTTTCATCAACAGCCCTAATGAAAGAATTCTTCTCATCGTCATCATTAGCCAACAAGGTCAAATCATCTGCATAATCTAAATCAGAAATTTTGAAATCTCTAGACCATTTAAGGCCAAAATCTTTCCCTTGAAATGAATTTTGCATAACATAATCAATAACCAAACTAAAGAGAAAAGGGGACAAAATACACCCATGTCGTACACCAGAAGCAATGCTAAACCAATTGTTACAAGCCTTACCAACTCTCACATACAACTCAGTGTTATTATAGAGAGCTTTCATTATGCTAACTTACTTGTTTGGTATGCTATACGATCTCACATTCAACTATAAATTATGACAATCAACAGAGTCGAAAGCCTTTTTGAAATCTACAAAGCTAGCAACCAAAGGTTTCTGAAACTCTAAACATTTCTCAAGAATCTGCCTGAGTTAAAATATCTGATCTTCACATCCCCTACCACTTCTGAATCCACATTGCTCATCACGCAATTGCCTGTCAACCAGATTCTTAATTCTATTAAGCACAATCATGCAAAGAACTTTACCTGGAACAGAAAGTAGGCTGATCCCCTATAGTTATCACAAGAACTGCGATCACTTTTTTTAAAAATAGGAATAATAATAGCTCTGGTAAAATCCTTAGGAGCCGTGCCTTTATCATAAAAGATATTCAGAATTTCATTCATCCATGTGGTAACCGAAACATTTCCAGCTCTAAGCATTTTCATGGTAATTTCATCTACCCCTGGGAATTTATATAATTTAAGTTTAGTTATAGCTAAAATAACCTCAGACTGTGTTATAGGGCAACATTAAAGTTAGTAATGCATCTGTCATCATTACAAACAGTGGGAGTAGAACTTACCACATTGTTTAGAACATCACTGAAATGCTAAGCCCACCTAGCCATAACAGAATCCTCACCTTCTATAACCTTACCTTGTTTATCCTTCAATCTTTGTATACCTGTCGGTTTTCTACCAAAACATTAACTATCTGGTACATCTCTCTGCTTCCGATAATTTCGAGCCAAAGATTCTTATCTTCAGTTAATTGATCCTTTACACGTTTATTAAACTCTCTGTAATGCTTTCTATTAGGATTAGTAGGGTATTGATTAAGGACATTCCTGCAGTTCTTTCTTTCCGAAATAAGCTCAAGTGCCTTATCACTCAGATAATTCTGCCTCTTCTGGTCCTTTTTTCCTAAAAGAGTATTGTTAGTTTCCGAAAAAACCTGTTTAAAATGGTCCCATTCTTCCTCAACTTTAGTGGTAAGCAAACCATGACTGTCATAATGACTAAGTAACCTATCATGGTAAGCTTTAGTTGTAATTGGGTCTTTCAGAGCCTCAGTATTAAAGGTAAATTTTTTAACTCTAGCACAACACTTTTTAAGTTGCAAGACACTTTTAACAAGGTAATGGTCAGATCCAATTTCAGCTCCCTTGTATGATGTGGTATTCCTAACAGAACTAGCCCATTTGCTATTAATTAATATATATAATCAATCATATTCTTATGCAGCCCATCAGGTGAAACCCATGTGTACTTATGTATGTCACCATGTTTGTAATAAGTGTTAGTTATTCTGAAACCATTGAGTTTACTTACCTGTAGGAGATGTTGCCCATTGCCATTACAACTACCAATACCAAAAGGGCCTATCACCCCTCCCCAAAGGTCAGAGTCAGTACCAACTTTGGCATTGAAGTCACCAAGAACAAGGGTAATTTTTTTGCTTTGATTTGCATAAAGATGCACTGGTCATAATGTTTTGGCTCTTCACAATCGTTTCAGAATAATATGACCACCCAAGGATTCGCAGTGTACTCACCCAGCGTGTGCGTCACAGGGGATTTACGGAAAAGTGGCCCCTTGCATTTCGCCTCCCACATTTTGCCTCCCACATTTCACCCCCTGTAGATAATAAGTAGGTTACAAAAATGTAAATACTGTCAACTCTCGATAACTCGAATTTTTATTGAAGTCCCATCCCCTTTAATGGAGATTCAATGTTAAACTCTCTCGATTACTCTAACTGAACTTCAGGTAACTCTAACTTTTCCGAACAAATTTTCAAAATTACATTCGTGTACAAATTGTCACGTAACTTTTAAACTAATATCTCCCCTTTTGTATGTGTTCAGGGTTTTCTTTCCATTGTGAAAGGATTAACTGGAACTGTTAATCCTTTCACAATGGAAAGAATACATACTCAACCACAAGGGCGATAGTCACGTGGTTAGTGATGACATGGGGGTGGAGGGAACAGTGATTAATCTTAATAGGAGTCTTTTCAGTAACAAGTGAATCTTGTTCTGATTTGTCTAAATTCAAACAATGAAAGTTCCTGCATCTGACTCTCCTCACATTTCGTGGCACAATGGACAGCGCGCGTTTGCTGTTTTTGCCGCCTCATTATCGGTAGTGCATCGCGTGAACAAGTTGAGCATCACAGGCAGTGCAATATCTGCAAATTATTTTTGCATCTTGATTGATTAATCCTGTGTGTACAATGGCAAAAAGTATTCTGTCAATAAGATACAAAAGAAAATTGGTAGATGATGACAACTACATTTACATGCTTTCAAAGAGAACTGTAGATGAACAACATGGAATCTTGTTTTGTGAAAAACGTTCCACCTGCAAAGGGCGTGTTTGGACAGAGTTTGGAAGGCCTAGTTGTGAAAGTCATAACTAAACATAACCATGCAGCTCAAGCTGCAAGGTCTGAAGCATTGCAATTGATTGGTCAAATGCGGCAACATGCAACAACCACGAACGAACGGCCACAGCAAATTGTTGCATCAGTAATTGCAGAAGCTCATGCCAATGTCATGGCATTACTTACTAAAAAGGATTCAATTAAACGAACCATTCATCATGTTCGATGCAACAATGGTATTCCTGCTTTACCGAGCAATCTCCAGGACCTAGTAATTCCACAAAATTATCAAGAAATTATTGTCGATGGCAATGTATGATTCTCAGGACAAACTGCTCCCGGGTCGCATGCTTATTTTTTTCCACTAGTAACAATCTCCAGTTATTAGCGTGTAGCCAGGAGTGGTTTTCTGAATAAACTTTTAGCCAGTACCCCTGCATTTCCAGCAGCTTTATACAATTCATGTGGTTCAATTCAATGCAGTTATTCCAGTGGTCTACACGCTTCTGCCAAACAAAACATGCCACATACGTCAAGTTGCTTCAAGAAGTTAAAAGTCTGCAACTGGATCTCCAACCCCAGCGACATATGACAAATTTCAAACAAAGTGCCATTCAATCTTTCAGCAAGAACTTCCTGGTATTGTAAATACCGGGGTTTTTTTTTTTTGTTTTTTTTTTTCATCTTTCCCAAAGCATTTGGCGAAAGGTACAGAATGAAGGTTTAAAAGCCTGATACGAATAAGACCATGAATTTGCTCATTGGATCCGAATGATTCAGGCATTGGCATTTATTCCTATTCCTCCTGCTAATGTTATTCAAGCATTTGAAGATTTATTGAAGCTGATGACTTCCCCATTGAAGCTATGGTGATTGCAAACTACTTTGAAGATACATATATTGGAAGAAGATAACGGAGAGGCCGGCAAGTACCCATTTTTGCCATCGAATTGTGGAATCTTTACACATGAACAATGAATGATCAGCAACTTACCAACAACAGCGTGGAGGGGTAGCACAAGGGATTTCAGGAAACTTGTGCTACTTTATTGCCAAATATTTACTGATTCTTTAAAGAAACAACAAGGGCTGCACATTTTCGAAATTGCACAACTAATTGCCGGTAATTCAGGCAACCAAAGAAACAAGAAGTATGCTGCAATTTCTGCTAGAATCAACGAATAGTCCAAGATTTTCAAAATCGTAATGTGATTGATTACTTAGAGGCATTGCATACAACTTCGAGTTTTAAACAATAATACACCTATCCCGCGATTTACACGGTACTCAGTTCACACAATTTTGGCTTTGCACGGTCAAAAAATGTTACCAGTTTCGATTTACACGGTACTGACTGAGACATACATAGAAAGGAAATCTCAGTCAGTACTGTGTAAATCGAAACTGGTTGCATTTTTTGACCATGCAAAGCCAAAATTGTGTGAACTGAGTACCGTGTAAATCGAGGGATAGGTGTAATGTGCATTTATTCTATTGAGACAAAATAAATTAGAATTATTAAAAAATTAGGTGTATTATTTACATTTTTGTAGCCTACTCATTATCTACAGGCGGCGAAATGCGAGGGAGCACTTTTCCGGATCCCATCACAGAGTGCACATGACAAGGTCGACCACACAGAGATATAAGTGGCCGGTCAGGACAGATGAGCCATAGTGCATAATGTGAGCACAATAAGCAGAAGTATTGATTTGATGGACATTCAAAAAGGAATGAACGTCAGCTACTGTGTCAAGGGTTGAAGCATCTCAGAAACAGCAGACTTTGTGGGCTGTTCGCAAGGTGCTGTAGTAAGGGTGTACCAAGAATGGACCGCTGGCACACTGAGTACCTCCAGACATCATAACTGGGGGGGCGGGGGTGGCTCAGTCAGTAGTGCGCCAGGCTCGTAATCTGTAGTTCCCAGGTGTTCGACTCCCAGCTGGGTCAGCGTTGAGATTTATCTCTGCAAAATCCCCCCGCCCACGGTCAGTAGGGGACACCGATTAATTATTAGCGATTAAGTTAATATCAAAAACTCCTAGTTCCATGGGATTATATCTGGATGAAGCGTACGAATGCAGTTCATTGGTGGGGCTCGGGTGGCTCAGTCAGTAGCGCGCCAGGCTCGTAATCTGTAGTTCCCAGGTTCGAGTCCCAGCTGGGTCAGCATTGAGATTTAACTCCGCAAAATTTCCCCGCCCTGCCCACGGTCAGTAGGGGACACTAATGGGCTTGGAAAGGCCGCCGTCCATCGGATGGGACGTTAAGCCATGGCCCCGTGTGTGGGAGAGCCATACCCTGTGCATGTTAAAGAACACGCTGGATGGCCTTGACAGGAGGCTACCATCTGTCTCCCAACAGCTGTTCCAGTGGGTCCCCTCCCCCAACCTTTTCTGAGCCTTCGGGGTCCATGTGACCTGGCCATTTAGCCCATGGTGTGCAAAAAAGTGCTGCTCAGAGGTAAAACAATCCAATCCAAAAGCAGTTCATTGACTGCGATGAGCACCATTTCCTGTGCTGCATATGAAGCTTGCTATTAACGATGTTCCAAGCACTGCACAAAAGAAACCATTGGAGAAATGGGCACAATAACTATTGTTATTCTCTATGTTTTGTAAATGTTAACTTTTGCAATATTGTTAATCAGGATGATGCCTACTACATATTGTTGATTCTTAATGATTAAGTTAAATTTCCTTCATACTAAGAAGCATGCCTGCCAAAAAAGTAGCTTTTAAAAATGCTAAAAATGTAATGAAAAAGGAACTGATTTTAGTTTTTTGTCAAAATTTATAATCAGTTATTGGGTATGATAAAATTATCGCTAAACTCAGATTGCTTGAATGGGAAGGCTAATTTGTTTTCTCCTGTAAATAGATTGGGGCTCATAAGGTGGAGAGACTGTTTTTTATGCTATGTAAGTGTATTTTAATCGCTAATAACTAGTAACTGACAACAATAAGCATATACACCTGCAGTTTACTGCATTCACTCACTAGATGACACCATGAGTGTTAACAAATTTCTTAAGGTGTGTAATGTAAGTGAATAACGTACAGTATAATAGCTTTTCATCTTATCGAACAATTTATTGGATTATTTCTTGAAATGTTTCATATGGCCTCTGGGTTTTTTGGTGTTTTTTTTTTTTTTCAGGTCTCACCCACTAAGGTGAATAAAAGTTAAGAGTTTATTTAACCGGAAAGAGTGGGCTATTCATATAAATGTATTTTTTTTGATGCAATTTGGATTTAATTCCCTTATAATGTAGCATAACAGTGTAAATTTAAAAAGTATTGAAAGTTGCAGACAATTTATGCTATTTAGTTATGCACATTTCCTATTATTGTGTTGAGTGGGAAATGGGACAATTTCATCTTTAGCGATATGCTCAGTTTAAAATGGTTGTCTCCGATTCATTTATGATATTTCGTGTTTTTTAGGCTTTCTGTCTCTGATGGCATTATTTAGTTCAGGGGGCTTTTTTATACTGTGGATCAACTGTAAATTGTTTACGATAATTCGTGTTTTTAGGCTTGTTGTCTCTGATGTAATTATTTAATTCTGGGGCCTTTTTTTTTTTATATACTGAGGATCTACTGCGAGTTGTTTGCAATTATTTGTGTTTTTCAGACTTGTTGTCTCTGATGGAATTAGTTCCTGAGGATTTTTTATACTGTGGATCAGTATATGCTTGTTATAATAGCTGTCTCCAGTGGGATTATTAATTTTTGCGAGGGTTTTTAAATTGCAGAATGAACGTTTTTGTTAGTGACAATAGGCTGTTGAAACAAGTTGGAACTGACCTCAAGTGATACTGACTGACATTTGTCATTTAACGATATGCACAGTTAGGAAAATATGCCTTAGATACTGTTACTTCTGGGTTTTTCTTTTTATTTGCAAAACAATATTCAATGCGTAGGAATAAGTGTTTTATGATTATATTCTTTACTCAGTGGGTATTTTCGGGGCAGGGGTGGCTCAGTCGGTAGTGCGCCAGGCTCGTAATCTGTAGTTCCCAGGTTCGAGTCCCAGCTGGGTCAGCTTTGAGATTTATCTCCGCAAAATTCCCCGTCCTGCCCACGGTCAGTAGGGGACACCAATGGGCTTGGAAAGGTCGTCGTCCGTCAGATTGGATGTTAAGCCATGGCCCCGTGTGCGGGAGAGACATACCCTGTGCATGTTAAAGAACACGCTGGATGGCCTTGACGGGGGGCTACCATCTGTCTCCCAACAGCTGTTCCAGTGGGTCCCCTCCCCCAACCTTCTCTGAGCTTTCGGGGTCCATGTGACCTGGCCATTTAGCTCATTGTGTGCAAAAAAGTGCCGCTCAGAGGTAAAACAACCCAACCCAGTGGGTATTTTCATGTGGTCTCTTCATTACTAGTAATATGATTGCTTAGGTTATTATTCGAATAATTTATATATTCCAAGAAGTTTAATATTCTTTCTAATGTGATATTGAAATGTGTTTTCCATTAGTTTAAATTGTATATTTATTAGGTTTTTTTTTTAAGGAAGTATTTTTGAGAAACTTGGTATAATTCTGGAAGAATTGAATTTTTTCATCATCACTATGAGTCCAGAAGTGTCAAGCATTCCGTCAAAACGTAATGCATTATTGTGTTGCATTAAAAAAAAATGGTGCCTGAGCACCTTAAACTGCAGAACTGCAGTGCTCTGATTTTTCATTCTTCCAAATCGTACTTTTGGTCATGCAAGGTTGGCAGCTCTGTGTATAGTGTGAAACGAAAAGTTAAAAAAAGTTTTCTAACAAGTGGTGTATAATTCTGAGCTGAGACATTGCACTGCTTGTGTTGCCATCTGTTCTGGGAATTTGTTTCATAGCTAGAAAATGAGTAATAATTGGATATCCCAAGTGCAGAGCATCTGAAATAATCAAAAAGTTGTGAGATTATACACTCTTGGGTTAAACTTTGTTTTTCTTCTAATTTTTCACTATTTCTGTCAAAATTCTATGAGACATTTGTGTAAGAGTTATTTTCATTGTATATTACTGTGTTTAAAACATGTACTCTTTAAACTCCATAGGGTTTGTTTTTTTTCACATTGAGTGATTAAGCAGTATAGATGGTTTGCACAGCTGTGTATTGATTTGATTTTTTCAATTTTCAATATTTTTAGATACTACCAGATGGGTTTAGCATATTCTTTTGACAACCAGTTTGATGCTGCTATAGATAGCTTCCGAAGAACAGTAGATGTTATTAAATTGCGTATAAGCAATTTGAAGACAAAAGTTGTTGATACTGTAAGCAAATCTGGATTTTGTGAAGATGACCCTGCTAAAGAAGTTGAAGAACTAGAAGCTCTCTTACCAGATATGTGTGCAAAGATCGAGGATACAGAAGATCTAATGCAGAACACAAAAGAAAGCTTAGCTGAAGTTGCTTTTCAGAAATTAGAAGAGGTAAAAAAAATTAATGTTTTTGTATGTGTTTAGTTCAGTTATAGTAATATCTTGTTGAAAGCTGATTCATCTTGAGCTCTTACAGTTCTTGCCAAAAGTGCTCTATTTTTAAAGGGCATAAAGCAAGAAAATTAAGTTTTACATTAAAAAATTAACTGCATTAAAAAAAAAAGCTTCTATTTTCAATTTTAGCAGTGACTCAAGAGCATCCATTTGATTAATTTAAAAACCAGTATATAATTCTTACCTATCATCTTTGCCTAAACCCAATTGTAACCTTTCTATTGGCACTGATTATAATATGTTAAATGTTTTTGTATGTGTTTAGTTAATGTTAATCATCTGGGTATGATTAACATATTCTTTTATTCAAATTACCACTACAATGTCAAAGTACTAATAATATACAACATTAAAAGTTTACATTAAACAGATATCACTACACATACATGCTAAATGATAAACTGTGAAATTATGGAAAATATTAATGTACATAAAAGAAATTTAAATAGATTTTAAAAATGTCACCACTAAACACTGATGTATATTGTACATAATTTAGATCAATAATCATGTTGATATATGAACTGTAATACAAATAGAGCCAGTAAAGAAAAGATTGTCACCAAGTTTCTGTTTGATAATACAGTGGAAGGTGCATAGTCTATATATGCAGAGCACTATTGGGCCAAAACAGTTGTTTTTGGAATTTGCCAAATTTCACATAAAAAAATGTTTAGCTTGTCATTATGCCTTGAAAGACTTGCACAGAATTGTTGGAAAAGAGGTTAACACAAAGTAAATTTTTTACTTTCTGAAGTATAGAATTTTCACAGTGCTAACAATACTGGTATTCAATACACTATATGGCTGTTTAGCATTAAAAAAATAAGAATTCATTTTTCTTTTTATTTCGTTTTCTTGTATTTAGAGATAAAAAAAATATTTTTTAGGGTTAGATAGGAATTGATAAAATATTATGATTCGCATTTTCAGAATCTTTTGAACACTATAATTGCGTCCTCTAATGGTGAAAAAGATTGAAAATTCCAAAATTTCAAATGAATATTGCAACGATGTATTAATGATAGAAATATGGAAGTTTGGTGGTGGAATGCGAATGTTGTGAAGTTTCCATTGGAAATAATAAAAATAATAATTGGAAAACTCTTTTTTACTTTGATTGGTATTGATTGAATGAAATATAATTTGCATTTTCCAAATACTTAGTAGTTTTAATATATATATATATCTTTACAGATCACTGAAATGATAAAATGGCAGAGCTGTTATCGAGTTTTACAAATTATATTTATAGAATAGAAATTTGAAAAATTAGTTGTAGTTTTTAAGAGATATTCCACTGACAGCAATAATGTACCCACTTTTCTGAGAGATGTGGGAAATGCAAGTTTTTAGATTTAAGAATTAAAAAGTGAATACTTTTATGCTGTATAATTACTTATGAAATACTATTTGCACATTCCCCATTATCCACTTGCTCAAATTCAAACTTTTAAGGAATGAAACAGTGGGTAAAGGAAAAACTTTCATTTTGGAAACGAGAGTTATGGCAAGGTAAGTCCTTTGGATGCCTTGAGTTTTGTTGCATCAGGAACACACGTAAAGTTCTATTTTATAAACAGATAAATGACATAAAGGAGGTAAAAAAAAGTCCAAAAAATTCTAAGAATTGTTGACCTGCTAATAAAAGAGATAAATAAATTTAAAAAAATTTAATGCTAAACAGCCATATAATATACTTAATACCAGTATTATTACTTTCTGATTCATCAAGTTCAGGGTGAACGAAGGTAGGGTGGGGCAGCTTTGCGAGTTAACATTTCTTGATGGTCATTGGCTAGGAGTTTAAATCTTTCCAGTGTCCAGCTTGAAAAACAGGTTTCCATCCAGAGGCCAAGCTATTTTCTTCCTATGCTCAGCCAAAAACTTTAACTTTAGAACTTTTTTGCCAAATAACTAACAAAAGGTATTATGGTATGCTATGTGCCAAATTAATCAGCATTTAATTCTGAATTTTCTGAAAATAATAAACTGAAAAAAAATAAAACTTTTTTTAGAGTCATGTAGTAAAAAATGCATCTGGCTGCACAAATAAAAATTTATTTAAAAAAAACTAATAGACAGCAATGATTATAATGCACATGAATAGAAAGGTTATTTATTTCTGAATAATGAAAATATTTTTTGGTTTCAAGTAAATATTTCTTGTTTTGTAATTTTTTTCTCGGTACCATGCTTTTAACCAATTGTGCTGAGTCAAATAAACAAGTCAAATTTAGAATTAAAAAAAAAACAATCAACAGAAATAGGTCATGTTATATACCAAATTAAACAGAATTTAATTATGAATTTTATGAAAGTAAATAATATAAACAAATTTACAAGTATATTGATTTTAATAAGCTTTTTCCAATGTGATATGGTGAAAAAAATGTTCAGACTATACAATTAAGGCTTCATTTTGGAAAACCCAATGAATAAAAATAGTTATATATATAAATCAGCTGAGCAAAAGATCGCTAACTAACTGAAATAAATCTACAGATGCTTCCATATACAAGATCTCATTTATTTTCAGAAAATGATACTAGATCAAAGTTTTACTTGAAAATTAATAAATAATAAAATAAAAATTAACATATAGCCTAATGCAATGTTGAAATATCCACAGCAACAAGTTGTAGGCCAGCCATATGATGTTGCATAACTATGAAAAATCAATACTTATTGATCAGCTAAAAGATAACAAATTTACGAAAATAAATCTACCGAAATAAAAATTAAAGTTTATATATAAAAAGTAAATACTAACTTTACAAAGGGTATCCCATATGTAGGTCCAAAACACTATGTAGCACATGGAACGGAGATAGCATGTGTCAGCCGTCTGCGTCTTGTATGCCTCAGTGAAGCATAACTAATTAAATGCAGCTATAACCAGAATTTCTAAGAAGGTTGTGTTAACTTTCAGTTTCGATTTTAAGACTGGGAAAGATGCATAGAATGCTGGGAAAAATTATAAAAATCATTTTGGGAATACTGAAATAAGTTTGACAGAAAAGAGTGTGAAATGGAAAAAAATATGGCGTTATGTACTTTGTAATTATTTCCAAAATCTACCATTTTTAAAAAGTTTTTTTTTTTAATTTTTAGGAGATTTAAAAAAAAATATGAAATAATTTGTTGAGAATAGTTCAAATAAAACTTATGAGCTTAAATCAGAAGGTTGCTTCAGCAGCAAATTAATTGCCATTTAATTCTGGATTTTCTGAAAATAAAATATTTAACAAAAAAAGACAATTGGTTTTATTTTAATAGGACTTTATTAGAATCATGTAGTAAAAAAATGCATCTAGCAAATGCTAATAAAAATTTATTGGAAAAAAAAATAATAGACAGAAATAATTGTATGCATATCAATAGAAAAGCTATTTCTGAATAACAGAAAAATAAAGTTTTACTTAAAATAAGAAAATTACTCTGTTTATAATTTTCTTCTTAATACTATAAGAAATGTCCAGACTTTTCACCAATTCTGCTGAGTTATAAATAAATCAGCTTTAGAATTTAAAAAACAACCAATCAACAGAAATAGGTAATGTTATATACCAAATTAAACAGAAATTAAGTCCAAATTTTATGAAAATAAAAAATTTCAAACAAAGTGACAAGCATGTTAATTTTGATAAGACTTTTTTTTTATTGTGATATAGTAAAAAAAGATCAGATTATGCAGTTAAGGGTAAAATTTAGAAAATCTGATAAATATAAACAGTTATATAATAATAAAAAGTAAATTTCTTCTGAATAATGTAAAATTTACTTAAAACATAATTTTCAAAATGTGTGGTATTTTAAAACGGGACAGTGTTATACGAGGTGACTAGTATTGCTCACATTAATGGGATTTTCTGTCCTGTTTATGAAAGGGAGGAACACTTTCTTGGCTGCTTTTTTTTTTACTAAATATTATGAATTTTTTTTTTCTTTTGGTGTTGAATTTTGGGGATCTTGGCTGAATTCCAAAAAGTTAGACTTTTTTGTGCACTATCATCAGAGGGCACAGCCAAGATACTTAGGAGGGGGGGGAACACTTTTAAAGACATTCATTATAAGCTTTAAAGACTTGTAATTTTAAAAAAATTAATTCTGCCTGGGGGGCCGGGGCAAAATCCTTTACCAAAATTGTCCTCCCACAGGAAAACTGATTTCCATGCCAAGAAAATCCTTTTTGCTTCCTTATCCAAGACCATTTTCAGGAAGTTTTTTTATACTGAAAAACAAAGAAATAATGAAAAAAAAAATTAAAAACTTAATGGAATGTTAAAAGTATCTGCAATCACTTGTAAGCTGGCCAATCAATGTACCATAATTCTGAAAGATCGATATTTTATGGAAATAAAATAAATCTACAGGAATCAAAATGAAGGTTTTAAATATAAAAGTAGAAATACTAACTGGAAGCATGGTGATGTTACTCAATGTGTGAGAACAACGCTCTCTGTAAACAATCCACTATATAGTCACTTGACTGCCCACGTGCCAGGAGTCAACTAGGTCATGGCAATTGTTTTGCTATGGTGCTGCTGGCAATCTTCACAACAATCTATGGTTAAGAATGCTCTTGTTACTTATAGTTTCGATTTGAAGAGCAGGAATGATGCACAGAATGCTGGGATAAATGATATAAGTGATTAAAATAATTCTAGGAATATTAAATTAGGTTTAAGATAGAAAAAAGTGTAAAATGGGGGGGAACTGAGTTATGTACTTCATAATTACTTCTGTTTAAAAAATAGCATTTTTTAAAATTAATATTCAGATTTTCGAAACTTTAAGAAAAAATTATTATTTATAATAGTTGAAATCAAACTTGTGAGTTTAAATCAGGAGGTGGCATCAGCATAGAGAAACATTAACAAACAAATTTGAATACCATATATCGTCTAATGAATATTGATCAGCTAGCTTTAACAAATTTTCATCGTAGATTAATAAAATATGCATCAAATAAAAGAAAGTATTATTTTTCAAGTCTAAAGTTTTTTTTTATTAGATGTATTTATAAGAAAATTCTCAAATGACAATTTTTATTTTAAAAAAATCAAATTATTTTTGTTGTACTAAAAACAGGCACAGATGTCCTCTGCCTCTCATTTCAGATTCTGTCAATATATATAAATGACCTGGACATTGGAAGGATTAAGTAATTGCTCTCAAAAGTTCATTGAAGAAAGTTAAAACTAAAGCAATAACTGTTAGACTAAGCTTTACTAATACTAAGAGTATTTCCAGCAGTGCACATGACAATTAGGTTAATATTTGCTAATTTTGAATGATATTTTGCAGAATGAGCTTCTTTGCTAAGTGTTTCATCTTCCATAACTCTTAAAATACTGAATGACCATTCTTGGAAGTTGTGATTTAAATAGATTTGATTAATATTAAGATTTAGATAGATTTAATTATTTTTTAAGTTCTTGAAATTATCTTCAGTCGTAATTTTTCATAAATAGCATGTTTAAGGAGTTACTGAGTTCTGTATCTGAATTACTATTGACATAATGTGGAACTGTACCTAATAAAATGGACCTTTTTAGTGTATGTTGATATTACAGATTTCATAATTATATCATTTGTACTCCATATTGAATACTACAGAATTTCTATTAGACGATTCTGAGAAATTATTCTGATCTTCCTTTTATAATTAATTTGATTGAATTAAAACACCATCTCAATTTATTTCAAATTACCTTATTTCCAACTATGTTAATAATCATAATGAAAATACTAATAGGCCACTATGAGTAGTGCTTTAAATTTTTTCCCTTCCAAAAGACATTTAATCTGATCTGGCTTATATTCAGCTTTCAGTTTACTAAAAACATTTCTGGAGTTATCCAACAAAACATCTGTTGTTTTTTTTTTTCTTGTTTTGACTAATTCCAAAGTTGTTATTCTGCTGTATCAGTATGTATTCATGTTTATTCCACTGTTTTTACTTTGATCGTAATCTTATCGGCAATACAAAGATCCCCCACCCACCCCTGATTTACTTAGTTTTCAAATAGCAGTTTGAAACTGCTGCTCTAATTTTTTAATGTGTAGGCTGATGCATTGACTAAAGTTTTTTATTCATGTGAATCAGTGTAGTATAATGGGGCGGGGGTGGCTCAGTCGGTAGCGCGCCAGGCTCGTAATCTGTAGTTCCCAGGTTCGAGTCCCAGCTGGGTCAGTGTTGAGATTTATCTCCGCAAAATTCCCCCCATGGTCAGTAGGGGACACCGATGGGCTTGGAAAGGCCGCCGTCCGTCGGATGGGACGTTAAGCCGTGGCCCCGTGTGCAGGAGAGCCATACCCTGTGCATGTTAAAGAACACGCTGGATAGTCTTGACGAGAGGCTACCATCTGTCTCCCAACAGCTGTTCCAGTGGGTCCCCTCCCCCAACCTTCTCTGAGCCTTCGGGGTCCATGTGACCTGGCCATTTAGCCCATGGTGTGCAAAAAAAGTGCCGCTCAGAGGTAAAACAACCCAGTGTAGTATAATTTAAAGTATTTAAATAATCAGTTGCCTGAAATAATGCTACTTTTTTATTGAGCATAGTGTTGGGCAGTTTTCAAAAGTGTAGTTTTCAGAACAACTGGTTTATTTTTCCAACAATTTCTTGTTTCCTGAGATAACAATTGTTTGTTAAAAGCTGGTAAAATAAATGATAATGCCATTTCATAGGTCACGATCATAACTAGCATCTGAAAACTGTTTACTGAATATCTTAGTATGCCGTGTATCAAATTTATTTTCACACTGACACTGAGGAACACTCACTTCATACTGATCTCTGTTTCTAATGGGAATGTATATGAAACATAGCTTTTCTTATATTTCAAAGTTTTATTCATGTATTTTGCTACTGCACAGTTCAACATGATCAAATTACCTGAAAGACTTCACAGAGACATTAACCAAGCAAAGCACAAAGAAAGACATGAAAGAATGGATGATTATGTAAATCCTTTTAGCTCAGCTGTCCCTGTGTGACACCATGGAGCATACCTTTTCATTGACACTGAAATGCCTTTGGTGAAAGTCTTTTGGTGCCACCTGCCTAATATGATATTGGTTCTCCACGTGCCACCAAAACAGCTCTTACCCAGCAGGGCATGAATACAACAAGATTTCTAAAGGTCTTATGGTATCTGGTACCAACACGTTACCAGCAGATCCTTTAACTCTTGTAAGTTACATGGTTGAGCTGCCACAGATCGGATATGCTGTTCCAACACAAGCAACAGATGCTCGATTGGATTGATTGTTGGAGAATTTGGAGTCCAGAGCAATACCTCGAAGTCTTCCTCTTTTTCAGCGAACCATTCTCGAACAATCCGGGCAGTGTGGCATGGCACATTTTCCTGCTGAAAGAAGGCACTACTAGAGAGGAATACTGTTGCCATGAAAGGATGTACCTGGTCTGCAATGATGTTTAAGTAGGTGGTAGATGTCATAGTTTCTTGCACATGAATGACTGGACCCAGGGTTTCCTTGCACAACATTGCCCAAAGCATTACACTTCCTCTGCCAGCTAGTTTTTGTCCCACGATGCATCCTGGTGCCAACACTTCCCCAGTAAACGATGCACACATACCCAGCTGTCCACATGGTGCAACAGGAAACGAGATTCATCAGACCAGACAACCTTCTTTCAATCATTCAAGGTCCAGTTTTGATGCTCATGTGCTCATTGTAATTGCTCATGTTGCCCATTGTGCCACAAAAAATGTAGGCACTTTCCATGGTGAACCAAGGTTAGCATGGGCACTTGAAGCAGTCTGTGGCTATGCAGCCCCATTTTCAGCAGGGTTCTATATACTGTGTGTTGTGACACATTACTCCCATCATCAGCATTCAAATTACAGGCAAGTTGCACCACAGTATCCCTTCTATTGTCTTGTACCAAACAGAATAGTCTTCACTCACCTCTAGCATCGATGAACCATGGTCAGCCACCAGCTTGCTAGTAGTTCATGGTTTTTCCCTCCCCAGACCACTTTTTGAAGGTACTAACTATGGCTGACCGTGAGCACCCCACAAGCCTTGCCATCTTGGAAATGCTCTAACCCAGTTGTCTGGCCATTACAATTTGGGCTTTGTCAAACTCACTTAAGTCCACTGCCTTTCCCATCTGAAGAACAAGAATAACATTGATTAACAGAGCTCAGTATCAGGTTTATTTATACCATTTCATGGCCTTCACACACCCTGTTGCTTACCTGCAGTTGCTTTGATTTGCATAAAGATGGACTGGTCATAATGTTTTGGCTCTTCGGTGTATACCAGGGGTGGTGAAACATTTTTCTCTGTGGGCTACTGAAAAAAAGTTACATTAAGAGGGCTATACTGAAAATCCTATGAAACCATATAATATATATATAACAAATAATCAAGAAGTGATTATATTGATCTTGATATAATAATATTTATTAAATAATGGTAAGATAAATTATGTTTACAGAACACACAAAATCAAACTTGTGTTTCAATGAGATGGATGCAGCTGCATTTTCACAACAATTTCACCAAAATTTGGTTGTTTACTGGATATCAACATTCTGAGCTGACGAGCCACGGAAAACATCTCACAGGCTGCAAATTACCATTTACTAGTGGGCTCCTGTCACATTACTGCAAGCCAGATTGCAGTGGTGTAACAAACAAGCTGAATGGAATGACTATATCGACATCTTAATAATTATCTGACGTCGTAATTACTGATCGCCACATAATTACTGATCGTCGTAATTACAGATGTGTGCCTTCAAAGATGAGGCACACATCTGTATGAGACAGAATGATGGCTGCACTTATATGTGGCAATAGGCCAGCAAAAGAGCTTTCACATCATATATCGTTGAGTACCATACAGCACCTACTGTTGGGATCCTGGTGATTTCTCAGTAGGTAATCTCATAGGTGAGATATTACCCTTTACCCTTGTTCTTGGTGACTTCAATGCCAAAGTTGGTACTGACTCTGACCTTTGGGGAGGAGTAATAGGCCCTTTTGGTATTGGTAGCTGCCTTTGGTATTGCTGGCTGCAATGGCAATGGGCAACGTCTCCTACAGGTAAATAAACTCAATGGATTCAGAATAACTAACACTTATTACAAACACCGCGACATACATAAGTACACATGGGTTTCACCTGATGGGCTGCATAAGAATATGATTGATTACATATTAATTAACAGCAAATGGGCTAGTTCTGTTAGGAATACCAGGGCATATAGGGGAGCTGAAATTGGATCTGACCATTACCTTGTTAAAAGTGTGTTGCAACTTAAACTTAATAAGTGTTGTGCTAGGGTTAAAAAATTTACTTTTAATACTGAAGCTCTGAAAGATCCAGTTGTAGCCAAAGCTTACCATGATAGGTTACTTAGTCATTATGACAGTCATGGTTTGCTTACTACTGAAGTTGAGGAAGAATGGGATCATTTTAAACAGGCTTTTTTGGACACTAACAGTACTCTTTTAGGAAAAAAGGAGCAGAAGAGGCAGAATTATCTGAGTGATAAGGCACTTGAGCTTATTTCGGAAAGAAAGAACTGCAGGAATGCCCTTAATCAATACCCTACTAGTCCTAATAGAAAGCATTACAGAGACCTTAATAAACTTGTAAAGGATCAGTTAGCTGCTGATAAGAATCTTTGGCTTGACGGTTTGGCTGACAAAGCCGAGGAAGCAGTTAGACAGCACAACAGCAGAGAGCTGTACCAGATAGTTAATGTTTTGTGTGGTAGAAAACGGACAGGCATACAAGGATTGAAGGATAAACAAAGTAAGGTTATAGAAGGGGAGGATTCTGTCATGGCTAGGTGGGCTGAGCATTTCAGTGATGTTCTAAACAATGTAGTTAGTTCTACTCCCATTGTTTGCAATGATGATAGATGCATTAGTGGCTTTAATGTTGGCCCTAAAACACAATCTGAAGTTATTTTGGCTGTTTCTAAACTTAAACTTCATAAATCCCCAGGGGTAGATGAAATTACTACGGAAATGCTTAGAGCTGGGAATGTTTCGGTTACCACTTGGATGACTGAAATTCTGAATATCTTTTATGATAAAGGCATGGTTCCTAAGGATTTTACCAGAGCTATTGTTATCCCTATTTTCAAAAAAGGTGATCGCAGTTCTTGTGATAACTATAGGGGTATCAGCCTACTCTCTGTTGCAGGTAAAGTTCTTTCCATGATTGTGCTTAATAGAATTAAGAATCTGGTTGACAGTCATTTGTGTGATGAGCAATGTGGATTCAGAAGTGGTAGGGGATGTGTGGATCAGATATTTTCACTTAGGCAGATTCTTGAGAAATGTTTAGAGTTTCAGAAACCTTTGGTTGCTAGCTTTGTTGATTTCAAAAAGGCTTTCGACTCTGTTGATCGTCATAATTTGTGGTTGATTGTGAGATCATATGGTATACCAGACAAGTTAGTTAACATTATGAAAGCTCTCTATAATAACACTGAGTCGTGTGTGAGAGTTGGCAAGGCTTGTAGCAATTGGTTTAGCATTACTTCTGGTGTTCGACAAGGGTGCATTTTGTCTCCTTTTCTCTTTAGCTTGGTTATTGATTATGTTATGCGAAATTCACTTCAAGGGAAAGATTTTGGCCTTAAATGGGCTGGAGATACGAAAATTTCTGATTTAGATTATGCTGATGATTTAGCCCTGTTGGCAAATGATGTTGATGAGATGAACTCTTTCATTCGAGCTGTTGATGAGACTGGTAGTAGAGTAGGTTTGGTTATAAACAGAGAGAAAACTAAAGTGATGAAAATTGGTCAGGCAGGTTGTGATTCAGTTAATCTGAATGATTGCAGTCTTGAGCAGGTGTCACAGTTTAATTATCTTGGGAGCTATGTAACAGATAATGGTGATGTGCGGCATGAGATTAACAGACGAATAGGGATTGCTGCCGGGACTTTTAAGAACCTATGGAGAGTGTGGAGAAATAGGCGTATACACCTAAAGACTAAAATTAGACTGTATAATAGTTTGGTTCTTTCTAGGGTTAGTTATGGGAGTGAAACTTGGACACTTTGTAAACAAGATAACAGGAAACTAGATGCTTTTGATTCCAGATGCTTACGCAGTATTTTGGGCATTAGGTGGTTCAACTTTGTAACTAATGATGAGATTAGGCGAAGGAGTTTGCAACCTTCTTTAAGCAGCATATTGTGCAGAGAGAGACTCCGTTGGTTTGGCCATGTTGCCCGTATGAATAATTATAGATTGGCGAATAGGGTTATGAACAGTGTGCCTAAAGGCCTCAGAAAGAAGGGGAGACCTAGGATGCGGTGGGCAGACAATGTCAAACAGGACCTTGTTAGAATTGGTGTGCAGTGGCCAGATGCAGTAGATGTAGCTCAGGATAGACTTGCTTGGAGAACTAAATTGCACGGTCTGGTTGGACCTCCATAGCCCATGGCTGCTTGAGGATGATGATGATGAATCTCATAGTCATCAAGGGTAATTTAACTGGCCATCAGTACATAAATGATACCATTCTCTGCCCTGTGGTTTAACACTCCTGCAGAGAGCATGCCAAATGCCTCATTCCAGCATGATAATGCCAAACCACATACTGCATACTTTGCTGCCTTTTTCAAGTCCACTACCTTTCCCATTTGAAGAACAAGAATAACACTGATTAACGGAGCTCAGTATCAGGTGTTATTTATACCATTTCATGACATTCACATGCACCTTCATTTACCTGCAGTTGCTTTGATTTGAATAAAGATGCACTGGTCATAATGTTTTAGCTCTTCAGTGTATATACATACATATAAAAGTTGGCTCCAAATTTTATATATTTAAAAAATATAAATTTCTTTTGTTGTACCAGTTGCTCCGTTAAGAGTTTTCAACCATATATGCAGATTTGGCTAGCTGCAGTTTGAGCAGCAAAGGTTTTAATATATTCCAGTATATTATGTGTGTGCACATACTTGTTTATTTTTTTTTTTCATTCATATATATATATACCAATAGATATATTAAACATCATATATCCTTATAGGTAAGAAAAAAATACTTTAGGAATTCCAGTCACAGTTTAGAAATGTATTTCTGTATCAAATGTGTTTTAATGACCTCATTGAGAAAGATTATCTAAAAGTTGACCAAACGTCTTTTTTTTTTTCTTCCAATGTTTAATTTTTAAATATTTAATTGACTGGGTCTCACTTTTAAGATGCATTCTGTATATTCTGATTTTTACTGCACCAAAGTTAGTTTTGGAGAGTATCCCCAACTCCTTAGCACAGATTCAACATGCATATATGTGATGTTGTAATAAGGAAAAACAATCAGAATTGGAAATACTGCATTTAAAAGATGAAATCATGCCTAAACTTCAGAAAATGGCTGCATTACTGTTTCCCATGGGAATAGCATGGCAAATATTTTTGCTTCTACCAAAACTCTTTTGGAACGTTGACTTGAAAGTGACCACTACAACTTGAACAACAACCAAAACCACTTTGTCAAGTTTTGAAGTATCTACCACAATTTTCTGATGAGCAATGGCTGCCTCAGCAGACAGACATCCTCTTTTATTATACATAATAGTATAATATTGCATTTCAGATAAGAAATTACATTAAAATGTTTATCTCTTTAAACTGATATTACTCTAAATATTTCTGTATCGTGGTTAAATATTGCTGTTTCTTGAAATTTTGTTTTTAGGTTTCTTGTTCTACATCTAGTGCTAAGCCAGTTAGTAATATATCTCATCTTCTGAAAAGAAAGGTATGTTATTTTCATTTTTAAATAATTAATGTTGGTTTAGACCAGTAGTATTCAACCTTTTTCATTCATATGCTCCTTGTCAAGGTATTGCTAACTCTGTGAACCACAAGCCTGAAAAATATATTGCTTGCCTAATTTCCCTTAATCAGTTGTTAGTTTTGCTAAGTTTAAAATCATATATAAAACTGTAGTTGCAGTTGAAATTGTCCAGTTTACCAAAGAAGAATATAAGGTTATCCACTTGACAAAACCAAATCTTCGTTTCCACAAAGACATATAAAATCAGAATTCAATAACAGGCTCAGCATTGGGTAGAAAAAAAAATGCATTAGGTTTGTATTGTACTGAAACTTTTCTGTACCTTTCAGAATGCAAAATAATCTGAATACCATTAGTTGGTTTACACTGAATTTGTTTGGTATAAGCAATTATATACACAATTTATAACCTATCAAGTTCAGTAACATAAGATAAATTGTTATTTTTATGCTATTGTTTTAAAAAATATATTCAGTCATGAGTAAGAAATTTTGAAACACTCTCTCTTTCATACTATAAAATTCAAAATTCTCTCTCATTTGTCGCTGGAAATGTCTGAGTTATTAACTGAATTTCAAAATTTCATCTAGTTCTAATTTTATTAAGCAAATATTTATTGCAGCACTACACTCTGTATTATAGCCAATTAAATGGATGTCTTATGGAAGACATGTAACTCAGTTCAGCACTCTTTCTCTCTTGTAATCAAACTAAGTCAATAAGTCACTGAAATAAAATCTGGTGCAATCCACAATTCTTATCAATAAACACACACTTAGATATTCCTCTTTTGCCAAATTTAGATTTTTCCTGCAACATACAACTCTAGATTTTTTTTTTACATTTAGGAAACCAATTGAAATTAATATAGATTTTCTTTTGTCTTAAAAGCTCAAATTTTCAATACCAGGACAGAACCATTTCAATAATTTCGGAGTCTGAACCCAGTTAAGAGAAAAACTTCTCTGGCACATAAAATGCATGACATTAAACCATTTTTTTTTTTGTATTATAATCTGCTACAAATTTTATTTAAAAACTAAATTAAAAACTTAATGTTATCTGAAATGAAAAATGCTAGAAATAATATAAACTGAAAATTCTTGAGTAACATTATAAATACTAAGAGTTCATTAATCTGAGGGGTGGGTGTTGGCTTAGGTTTGTAATCTGCAGCCACTGTGAGATTTGAATTCCAGCTCTGTCAACATTGAGATTTATCTCTGCTAACCTCCACCCTGCCCTTGGTGAGAAATGGGATGCTGTTGTGCTTCGAAAGCCACCTTCTGTTGGATGAGATATTAAGCCATGGCTCTGTGTGCAGGAGAGCCATACCTTGTTCACATTGAAGAACACACTAGATGGCCTTAATAGTAGGCTTTCATCTGTCTCCTAACAGCTGTCAAATGGATATCCTTCCCCAGCTTACTCTGAGCCCTTGCTATATGGTTATTGAGTCCACTGTGTATGCAAAAGTGCTGCTCAGAGGTAAAACAAACCCTACTAATTGTGACAAATGCTTTTAAAAAAAGGCTGAATGGTGCTCATTTCTAATTACTAAAGACTGATAAAAAATTAAAGTTATAATCAAGAGAAATTATTTTACCTTTTTCCTCTTTTTTCACAGTTGCAAGAAAGATTAGAAATTAAATTATGCCCAAGTCTGAAGTCATCTGTATTATTTTGACTCCAAGTCTGGACAGGCTTAGGTTCAATCCAGAAAAGCCCAGCCAGAGCTGGAGTTCAGGTTGAAATCATCTCTAGTTTACATATGTATTGGTAAGAACTGGATCAGATGAAATTTTGTTTTAGGGATTTTATTGACTTAGTTCGTTCGCAAGAGACTACAAAAATTGAGTATTATTTTTTCCATGGGATGTGTATAGTTGGTTATAATACAGAGCGTAACATAACTGTACTAAATTATTGATAAATTATCGATATCACACCACTGGTGATAGAATAATTAAATTTCTGTGATTTTTTTTTTAATGAATGTTTTAGTGTTTTTAAGAATCACTTGTTGCATTATTAGTCAGCATTGATACAACTTACAAATCTGTAGAGAATATTTTTAAGGGTGGGAGTTGTATGTTGCAGGAAGAAATCTGCTATAGGTCAGTAAATGTTATTCCACAGCAGAAGTGCAATATATTGTCATGGTACCACCAGTAAAAGTGAGAGGTGAGGGTGGGTTAGTTGGTAGCGTACCTTGCTCATAATTTGCAGTTCCCACGTTCGAGTCCCAGCTGGGCCAGCATTGAGATCATATCTGCAAAATTCCCTGCCCACAATCAGTAGGGGACACTGATGGCTTGGATGGCCTTCTTTCACCTTCCTGCTGATGGCTGACCGAGAGCAGGACAGGGTGTTTTGCAAAAAATAAATCTTAATGATGGCCCAGCTGGGACTCAAACCTGGGAATACAATTATGAGCTTGGTGTACTATCGACTAAGCCACCCTACTCACTATTAATGAGGGGGTGGGGGTGGCTCAGTCGGTAGCGCGCCAGGCTCGTAATCTGTAGTTCCCAGGTTCGAGTCCCAGCTGGGTCAGCGTTGAGATTTATCTCCGCAAAGTTCCCCGCCCTGCCCTTGGTCAGTAGGGGACACCGATGGGCTTGGAAAGGCCGCTGTCCGTCGGATGGGACGTTAAGCTGTGGCCCTGTGTGCTGGAGAGACATACCCTGTGCACGTTAAAGAACACGCTGGATGGCCTTGACGGGAGGCTACCATCTGTCTCCCAACAGCTGTTCCAGTGGGTCCCCTCCCCCAACCTTCTCTGAGCCTTCGGGGTCCATGTGACCTGGCAATTTAGCCCATGGTGTGCAAAAAAGTGCCGCTCAGAGGTAAAACAACCCAACACTATTAATGATGAAATAGATTTTAAATATCAATTAAAAGTTATTCTGCATAATCTGCAAATTTTAGGTTCTGAACACCATAAAGCCAGAAATTAAATGCAAGTATATGCAGTGAACAAAATTTAGATTTGCATACCTTTTTTTTTTCCACCCATGGCACTATGTTGGACATACATTTTTGGACAAGATGAGATACCACTTTACAGTCATAAGGATGTGAAACAGTTTTTGAACAACACATTTCCAGGAAAATGAATTGGATGATGATCCTTTTACATGGCTACTTTGACATCTAACTCATCAAAATTTTGTAAGGGGCTTATGAAAAATAAATTGTATGACTACTTTGACAATGACTTTAAATATTTAACTTTTAAATTTTTCGAAGAATAAAAGCACATTTTTGAAATTAGACTAATATTTTTTTCCCTTGATTTTTGTGTTATTACTCAAAATTAAATGCACTTTTGTTATATAATGTGAGCTATACACATTATATAATATGTGTATATATAATGTGTATAGCTCACATTATGTAACAAAATATGATGTGAGTTATGATGTGAGTTAATCTTATCCTGAAGTAACTAATGAACATGTATAAATACATCATGTTCGTTAGTTGCTTCAGGTTAAGATTCAAAAGTTCAGTTGTTCTTTTTGATAGAAAAAAAGTTAATATTGGCCACAAATGTATTAACTGCTAGAAACCTGATAATCTAAGGGTTATTAGGATTTGTCATTTTCTTGGTAGATGTTGAGTTATTTGAGAAAGTGGTGCAGGAGGTAGAATTTTTAGACATTCACATGAACAGTGGCAATCACATTTAACTGATCCATTAAAACAATTGTTCTTTAACTTGCTATTGGTTTGAGTCGCAATAAATTATAAGAGCTGTGTGAAGATTTATAGTGCATCCTGTGTATATAAATATTTATATATAGAAATTGGTGTTCCTGCATTGAATGTAAATTTTGTTTTGGAATTGCAGGATATTGCTAAAAATTAAATGTACTAAAATGAAATGTGCATTTAGATTATTACTTTGTGAAAATTGTTTCCATATGAATATATATCAAGTGTGGCAAAAAGAAAAGAAATATTTCTTCATATATATATATATAGCTTATATAATACCCCCTCATCATGTGGGTTCAACATCTACCTAGGATGTTTTTTCTATTTCTAACAACTATTTGCATGCTCAAATTGGGTGAATAGTTTCTGTTATGCCTGTTTGTATATAACATTGCCTTTACCAGAAAATGTGTGATCAAATGCAATGTGTTCATCACAACAATGCCTCTTTCTCATTCAGCATCATCAAAGAAGCAAGCTGTGGCCCAAAATCAAATAACAATGGTGGAACACCCACTTTATTCAAAGGGATCGATTTTAATTAAGTGGAGTGTATAATGAGACATGACAGAGCATCTAAAAAGCATTCCCAAAGAGGACTTCCAAAAGTATTTCATAGCATGGAGGATGAGAATGGAGAGGAACATTAGAATTAATGGGGAATATTTTGAGGGGACAATCTTTGATATCTAACTTTTCAATAATATTTTCTTGATGTAGTTGCACTTCTTTTTTTTTTGTCACACTTCATATATATTTGGTTAATTTAGCAGCATTTTACCTTTCTGTAATACTTTTAGCTTTCGTTTATACATCTCTATAATTATGTTTAATAAACACTAATGCTGGGTCAAATCATTTACAATAATTTGTCATGAAATAACTGTGATAATAATCAATTCACTTCCATTTAATTGTTGTATATTGTGACTAAGAATTAAGCATATTCAAATACGCTAACATGAAAGTATAATGCATTCTATTTTATATCATAATGCTATTGATGTTTACAACAACTTGGTGAAATGTCTAGAACAGTGGTTCTCAAAGGGTATGTCGCAAGATTTGCCAGATGTGCCACGAAATTTTGAATGATTTAATTGAATCATCCGAAATTATATAAACTATTTTGTTGTTCCTTTCCGCCATTGATTTTTCATTTAACTTCTGTTTAATGAAAAACTTATCCATATTAAATTTTAGAGTTAAAACCAAAATTAGCACAAAGCATGCCCATAATGCTCACACACAAACCTCAATGCATGCCAAAACTTCAACAGACTGCTCTGCATTTACAAACTACTCCACAGAAATGGCTGTTATTGAAAGCAGACTGCACATGCACAAATAGTACATAGTGTTGTCAGCTTAAATTTTTAGGGTGCTGTGAGCATTCATGGTGAAAAATGGTATGCCATGAGCAAAAAAAGTTTGACTCACTGTTCTGGAATGTTTTGCTGTTGAGAAAAGATGTTTGGATTTGAGGTAAATAAAAAGATGTTTGTTCTGTATTCTGAAGATTATGACAGGTCTTCTCGGTGCCTTTTACATGAGACTGTCTGAATAGCAGCATTTTGGCTTTAATACCACAGGCTCATCTTAAAACCACAAGGTATTTATTTCACTATTTGTTGTAGAGGAGGAAACTTAGTGAAGAGTTGTGGGAAAATTCTCGACCTAAAAATTAAAACATACATTTCTGATGAATAATTAATTGGGGAAATATATATATATACTTAAGGAATCAAGAAAACATCTTGATTAAAAAAGCAAAATACAGTAGGATTGATTTATGACGGTTTTATTTAGACCAATTTGAATATCTGCTGGTTTGAGAATTTTTTAATAATTTCCTTAATTTCCCTCAAAAATTATGGAAAAATTTATTCCATGCTGCCACCACCAAAAAAGGTCACTATGCAGCACTACTGGGTGGATAGACTTGATCTGCCTCAAAAGTTTGAGTCTAGAACCTAGACAAAAGGCCGTTGTATAAATATTGGTGAACCAGGCATTTGTCTGTCTCTCTTAATGGTGAACTTATTTTAAAACTATGTTTATGAATTTGAATACTGTATTTATAATTATATGTGATACATTATCAAGGTTTATTCTGTACTTTAACATTGTGTCTTAGAATTTTATAATAAATTTGTTCTTTAAAATAAAAAACTGGAACCATGTCTGGTCATAAGAATGGAACTGCAACTGCTAGTGAAAAATGTCTTGATTTATAATGGTTTGATTTATGCCAATTTCAATATCCACTGGTTATTAAAGATGGAAGTTATTAGAAGAATGGAGTGTGGGCAATCATGTCCTATTATTTGTAGGGAGCTATATATTGCCCCCTGCACTGTAACAACAATCATGAAAAATGCTGCTAAAGTTAAAAAGACAATGGAAACTGCAAGAAGGAAAACTACTACAAAATGCTTAGATAATCACATGGTCCTGTGATTGGAAAAATGGAACAGTTACTCTCACTGTGACTAGGAATGAAGCCTTTAACTCATCTAAAGATGTCAGAAGATGATCCATAGCCAGGACCTTCCTCTCATTAGTAATGCTTATTTACATTATAAAGGTATGTATTATGAAATAAATGTAATTTTAATGCATGTATGTAATGTTTATGTTTAAATATTAAAATTTTTGTCTTATTGTATGAAAGAGTCGATTTTTGTACACCTGGAATGCAGCTCATTGAAATACATTACAATTCGGATTTCATTCTCACCAGTTCAATATACACCAGTGCCATATTCTGAAGTACCTAACCCTGTTGTAAATCAAGAACCTAATAAATACATTTTTAATGAGTACTATGAAAGCAAAATCATTCAGTAATGCACCTAAAAATGTTTGATTAAAAAAAGGGGAGAAATAGCCAGATTCAATGTATTGATGGTTTGTTTTATGAGCTGGAGGTTATTTTTTTCAGTGAAATGTTGGTTGCTCAGGCCTGATTACAAAGGTTGAAAAAAAATTTCTTCCTTGAAAGACCATTTGCAGGCTAAGATGTAGTTGATGGATAGAGTTAAAGGTTTTATTTTATGGTAATAAGAAATATATATATATTTTTTTCTTTCAAAAAAAAATCATAGCAGGCAATTTGATTGCTTTGACTTTTTTTTTAATTCAGATTTCATTTTTAAAAAGACCAACCCTTCCACTGTATGTAGTTTCAGAGTCAAACCAAAATTTGTTAAGGTGTGTCAGTGTTAGTTTGACAGCCACAACTAGGTTGCTCTGTGGAAACCCTGATCTATAGATTTACTTATTTGTTATTATCCTTGTATTGTACAAATGACTTCTTCCATAATAAAATTCTTCAGCTTTAATGCAGGAAGGAAAAAAAAGCATGCTCTTTAAAACTAGGGAACAATTAAAAGATATTGCCACATGTTTTCTAAAGAAATAATTTTTTAGTAATAGCCAAACATTTCATATAGTATATATGAAAGACCAGCATAATCTGTCATGTACAATGCCTTATCGTTGCAATATGATATTTTTTGCTAAGGCTGAAAAAGATAATTTACCCTTTGGGATACATTCTTAAGGAAAAAAATCTGTGGAATATAAAGTGTAAGATGTACATTTTTTTTTTAGTCTCATTTATTATATTTTTCTGCTTTTAAGCAGAAACCAGAAGACCAAGGTAACAGCAGAATACCAGAAGTAAAGAAGCTGAAAAGTGATACACCTAATATAATAAATGGAGATATAGAACAAGTAGGTAGCATTTACACATAAATTGTAGCTTTGCATAATTGATTCCTCCCTCCCCATTGTTAAGACACTTAGCTAAGAAATTATTATTATATTACCATTTGAATATTTTTTTAGTTATCAAATGCTATAATTAAGTACATAGTTAACATTAATGCAAATGCTATGACAGATATTCTTATTGAGTTTTAGGGCTGTATGAAAAATATTCTCTTCAATGCTATTAGTGATAAAATAGTTTTTAGAGTTGTGATGGTCATAATTTAAAATTATGACTATTAATCCTCTTAAAGCTGATAGTTTGGTGAAGATATTCTGCAGAGTTTTGAAATATCCTGTATCAAATCAGTTTTTTTCCCCTCTTTCATTACATATGGTTTTATCCTCTATTTTTTTCACTGAGCTTGGCATGTGGAATTTTTCTCAAGAGTCTCTTAGTTTAGTAACTCAAACTATAAACATCCATAAGGCACCTAAAAATTTCTTCAATTTATTGAGCTATACGTACCTTTTCTGTAAGCATAATCTGATCATTTTGATTTGATAAGTAAACTGTTGTGCTGTTAAGTGTAACAGTCGATCTATTTGCTCAAGTGTATATACCTATATGCTTATGATTAGAAAAGTTCTGCTTTTGATTTGTTTGTGTTTAATATAAAAAAGTAGCAATGGAGCTTTGGAGCAAGGGTTTTTGAGCTTTTCTCCAGTTCCAGGTAACTCCTGGCTCTGGGTTCCATCTCTGGCTCCAGCCAAATTATGAAATTTCAAATAGCCATTTTTAATATAACTTCCCATTTCCTAAAAGTTTTGTCTGGTGGGTTTTGTGTCCCAATCTTCTCTGCACCCTCATGGTTCTTGTGACTTGGCCATTTAGCCCATTGTGTGCACAAAAAAAGTGCTGCTTGAGGTAAAACAACTCAACCTAAGAGTTTTGAGTTTTATTCACAATAAAAATATTTCTGCATTAAAGCTGAACTTTGTTAATAATTTATTTTTGGCTCATTGTTTACAACAAAGCATAAAATAAAAATTTCAAATCAGATCATAATCCTACAAGCAAAAAATTATCAAAATATCATCAGTATTATTATGAGCCAATAAAAGGATAAGATATTGCCTCTAGCAAATATGGGATGCTCTTTTTTTCTCAGAGAAAATGAAATTTTTCATTTTCCAAACTTTCCACCTTTAAACAGTTGTAATTGTACTAATGGGTGATTGAAAAGCATAAATAATATAGCTCTATAAAATTCAAAAAAATCTTATTTATTTCTTAAAATCAAAAAAATTAAGCACTAAATTTATAAACATAAGGAGCCAACTGGTGTGTACATTTTTAATGAGTACTGTGAATTAGCAAAATCGTTCAGTAATGCACTAAAAATGTTTAGCAAAAAGGAAAGAAATGAGTCAGATTCAGTGTATATTGATGGTTTGTTTAATTTAAAACACATATGACTATGAATTATTCTGTTCTTCATCAACACATTCTATCACCAGAACTTCTGATATCTAGCATAAATATATCATTTGCAATATTACTTAGTTTTACATTTCCTGCATTCACCAATTTCTAACAACAGTAAATTAATGCCATTTGGAGAATTTTAAAACTATGAATTGGCATATTTTGTTAGTACATGTTCAACTTAAAAATAATTTTTTGTTAATCTCAAAACAAAAAGTTGCATTCCCCCCCTCCCCTGGGAGTGAAAGGACAAATTGTTGCTGCCAGTGTAAACATCTTGATCATCACATGCCACTAAAATATCAAATTTCTAGCCCAAGTTGATAATTTTCAGTATTTAAAAATTTTTAATTTTCCACTGTCAGAGAGTGCAATTAAAGTGTTTGGGAGATTCTAAAAGTGTGAATCATAATAGTTTATCAATGCCTCAACAACTCAAAAAGAATTTTTAATTTATCTCTAAAGACAAAAGTGTTTGATGTCTACAGACAGAGAGACAACAAAGTGAAAACATTATGAGGGCATTCAAAATGTTCTTGACATGCATCTGCTGAACAAAAGCCATTGCACTTACCTCAACAAAAAATTTTACTGTCATTTTTTTCTCCTCTCCAGCATCTACGCAAAGTTGCAGATGTCTATGCTAGTTCTGAAACGCTTGGTGGTACACCTGTTGGGGAATGCTCCGCAACTCTCAATGAATGCATTTTGCAAGATCTTGCACCCTTGAAAAAGGCAAAAACCATGCAAAAATCGCATGGTGCAAGGTCGGGAAATATGCAGGTTGGGATAGCTGTTGGATTTTTTCCTACTCCAGATAGGCCCTAACTTGCCGGGTTTTGTGAGCACTGGATTGTCGTGAAGATGAACCCTTGACATGCATGTTGTTGGACACTGCTTCTTCATCTCCTTAACTGTTTGGTTAAAACAATGTTGGTGTAGTATTAGCCATTTATAGTCATCTTTTCAGGTAAGGTGTCCACAGCTACCCACACCTTGCGAATTGGAAAAAGTTGTGAACATCTTCTTCCTTGAACGAAGGTCTTGTTGGAGGATTTAGGGATGCGGTTCATCTTCCACAACCCAAACTTGGGATAGCAATAAAACCACGTCTCATCACCTGTGACAATGTCTGTTAATCGTTTGGGGCCACTAGTTTCAAACATTGCCAGCATCTCCTTACACAAGTCAACTACAGTCCTTTTTTTTCCTCTGTTAGTTTGTGGAGTACCCCATTTGGCACAGATCTTTTGGAACTTTAAATGTTGATAAATAATTGCTTCCACATGCCAGTTGATACACTGACATCTGAATTTATTAACTTAATGGTGATATGTGGGCTTCCTTAACGAGTTCACGAATTAGAGGTGGTTCTCTGGTTCACAGCCTCTTTTTGTCTTCCTGCATGAGAAAGGTCTTTGAAGCCCTACTGTCCTTCTCTGAATATTGTGCATCTATCCTGTAACAGTTCCATATGAACAGGCATGATCCCCATATATATATATATACTTGTGATAGATCGGCATGATTTTTTTTTGTGTCATCCCCAAACTGCATACTTGTGAAAACGTAAAATCTTTCCTCCATCTTTAATAGGCTCCATAGCAACAATGCATAGATTTTGCAGACTGAACTTTGTGTGCCACTAGGGAAGAGAGAAATGACATGGCATTTCTTTTTAACATGTAATGACAAGTTTAGATAAGATTTTAAAGAAATCTTAGCTCATTAACTTCGTAGAAACAAGTACAAATCTACAGACACGTCAAGAACTTTTTGAACATTCTCCGTAGCTTTTTTTTTTTTCTGAAAATGAGCTAAAATCACTTTAGCTTAAGATCAAATAATTTAGATAGTCACTTACAATTTTTAAAAACCAAGAACTAAAAGTTGAAAACTCTTGATTTTTGACAGTAATCTTGAAAAAGAACTTTTCATTCAAAATCCAAGGTCATTATAAATGAACTTCAGAGCTGAAAACAACAGCTTAATGCTGGCTGGCTTGTAAGGCAGGCAAATTTAATAAAACTGGTAATTTATTTGTGAAATTCTTCATAAAATTTTCACTCAAGGCTGCATCTAAATTCTCTTACAGAATTGAAAGCAACAGATTGTGCCTAAATGAGTGATCATGGAATGTATACAACTTGAACTTTCCTCCACTCTGTACAACTAAAATCGGATCATTCCCTTCACCCTGAATCTTTGAAGAGTACTTTGAAGCAGGAGCTTCTGGGTTATAGGGAAAATTTAAGAATTTAAAACTTTTCTCATCCTGTAGCTGAGGACCTGGATGACTACTCCACCCTTTTGATTGATTTCTACTTCATTGAAAGCCAGTTAATGTATTTTAAATATCATTAGTCATAGTGATGAAATTTAAGAAAAATCTGACCATCCCAACAGTTCCTTACCAGAAGCTAGGACAAAGGCATATACCAACAAGGGATGAAAGGACACAGTTTTTTTTTTCCTTTTTTGCATTTATATACATTGAAAAGAGAAATTAACGATTCAGAGGTGAAACAAAGTTGATGTTCTTTCCCTGGAAATATTCTACTGCTTTAATTTTTCCTAGCTTTGAAACAAGCTGCAGCAAAAGAAAATACTCGCCATTGACAAGTTGTAGAGTGTAGATTTCCTGAACTTTGTCTATAAAAAAAAGACTTCATTTTCTGTTGCAACTAATAGCAGTAATGAATATGATGACAAATTCCCTAGTGGTAAGACCTCAAACAATTGTATGCAGCCTTTTATCATTATTGTTCTTAGAGAGTAGTGGAGCTGGTCAAAATATTGTAAACTTCATATTTTCTGAGTTCAAGCTTATGGGCATTTCATGGTCCAATTGTGTGTTCCATGTCATCTGATAATTCTGTCGTGTTTGGGCCAATTCTAGAAGGTCCTGTTTGACATTGTCAGCCCTTCGCTTCCTAGGTCTCCCCTCTTTTTCTGAAACCCTGAGGCACACTGTTCATAATCCTGTTCGTTAATCTGCAGGTATGTATACGGTCATTGACAAGTTGTAGAGTGTAGATTTCCTGAACTTTGTCTATAAAAAAAAGACTTCATTTTCTGTTGCAACTAATAGCAGTAATGAATATGATGACAAATTCCCTAGTGGTAAGACCTCAAACAATTGTATGCAGCCTTTTATCATTATTGTTCTTAGAGAGTAGTGGAGCTGGTCAAAATATTGTAAACTTCATATTTTCTGAGTTCAAGCTTATGGGCATTTCATGGTCCAATTGTGTGTTCCATGTCATCTGATAATTCTGTCGTGTTTGGGCCAATTCTAGAAGGTCCTGTTTGACATTGTCAGCCCTTCGCTTCCTAGGTCTCCCCTCTTTTTCTGAAACCCTGAGGCACACTGTTCATAATCCTGTTCGTTAATCTGCAGGTATGTATACGGTCGACATGGCCAAACTAACAGTCTCTTTCTGCACAGTATGCTGCTCAAAGGAGGAGGATGAGTCCTTCTTCTAACCTCATCATTACTTACAAAGTCAAACCACCTAATGCCCAAGATACTGCGTAAGCATCTAGAATCAAAGGCATCAAGTTTCTTGTTATCCTGCTTACAAAGGATCCATGTTTCACTACCATAACTAACCTTAGAAAGAACCAAACTATTACACAGCCTGATTTTAGTCTTTAGGTGTATATGCCTATTTTTCCACCTCTCCGTAGATTCTTAAAAGTCCCAGCGGCAATCCATATTCTTCTATTTATCTCATATTGAAAAACCAGTATCGGTTACATAGCTCTCAAGAAAAATAAGACAACTTGCTCAAGAGCGCAGCCATTCAAAGCAACTGAAGCACTATCTGCCTGACCAATTTTCATCATTTAATTTTTTCTCTGTTTATCACCAAACCTATTCTATTACCATTCTCATGAACAGCCCTAATGAAAGAATTCATCTCATCAACATAATTAGCCAACAGGACCAAATCATCTGCATAATCTAAATCAGAAATTTGGAAATCTTCAGACCATTTAAGGCCAAAATATTTCCTTTGCAAAGAATTTCAATAACATAATCAATAACCAAACAGAAAAGGAGACAAAATGCACCCTTGTCTAATTCCACTAGTAATGCCTAAACTAATCACTGAAAGATGTACCAACTCTCACACATGACTCAGTGTTATTATAGAGAGCTTTCATTACACTAACTAACTTATCAGGTATTCCATATGACCTAACAATCAACCCAAATTATGTCATCAACAGAGTCAAAAGCCTTTTTGAAATCTATAAAACCAGCAACCACAGGTTTCTGAAACTCTAAACATTTCAATTGCAATTTACAGCTGTGATAACCAACATGAGGGGCCAAACACTCGCATTGTTTTATGATAAGAAGTTGTATGTCAAATTTCATTATCCTATGTCTTATGATTTAGGAGTTCTTCCCAATTTTTAAGGGGGGGAAGAAGTTTTTAGGAGCCAAATTTTTATGTTGTTTTAAATCACAATAAGAGAAAATTGTTATACAAAATTTCATTGCCTTGCTCTTGCTGTTCAAGAAGAGTTCTAGATAAATAGTCAAACTACCTAACATATATTAGATAATATGAAGCTGTAAGAGTACAAATAGTTGATATTTAGGACGTATGTTTGGAGTGTCATATAGATGGAATCATCAAAACTTAAATAATTTTGAAATATCAATATTATCAGTATATTATAAATTGAACTTCAGAACTAATAAAATTAACAGTAATTGTTTTTGGCAATTTATTTTATCAAAAATTTTGCTTAATGCATAGAATTAGTCACAAATGTGAATTCTGAAAATAACTATTTACTGTGTCATGATTATATGTGCAATATCTACTAACCAATCATCAATGAGTAGTGGGATAGACTACCATTTTGGTTCAAGGAACAGAAGAATTTTTAAAAAATGGAAATTTGAGCCGGGAAAATTTTGTTTCTTTTGAGCTGTGGCTCCCAAGTCTTATGTTAAGTCATGGTCTGGGTGTGGTGGGAGAGCCATATGTGCACGTTAACGAACATGCTGCATGGCCTTGACAAGTGGCTGCATCTGTCTCCCAACAGCTGTCCAATTAGTCCCCTCCATCCAACTTTCTTGGGGCCCTTGTAACCTAGCCATTTAACCCGTTGTGTGCAAAAATGTGCCACTCAGAGATAAAACAACCAAACCCAAAGCCTTGGGAGCAGCCTGATTTTGGCTTAGATTAGGTGACCCCCGAATAGGTTTAAACTATTTTACTTGAACAAATGTGAATGAATGCTGATAAGATTCAATAAAAATCTATGTACACTGAAGTGCCATTGAATTAGGGATAGCAACCTAGTAATGTGTTGAACCCCCTCTGGCCCTGATAACAGCTGCCACACAACAAGGCAACGACTCCACAAGCTTACTTAAATGTCCCACAGGTATGGCGACCCATGCATCCTCCAGAGCTGTCCACAATTCTCTGAAGGTCGTCACTGATGGGACATGGGTCCAAACACTCTGCTCGATGGTATTCCAAAGATTTTCGATGGGATTTAAATTTGGGCTTCTAGTTGGCCAAATCATTATTTCAAAGTCAGCAGAATACTCCTGCAACTGTGAAATAGCCAACCTGGACCTGTGAAATGAACAGTTGTCTTGCTGGTAGATGCCATCTCCATTGAGATGCATGATGGCCATAAATGGGTGTAAATGGTCAGCCATGAGTTACCGGGATGCATTGAAAGTCATCGGTACATGTACCAAAGGTCCCACAGATGCCCAACTGAAGATACCCCAGGCCATTGTTGAGCCACCACCAGCTTGTACTGTGCCATGCAGGATCCATGGCTTCATTGGGTTGGTGCCATACCCTTAGTCTCCCATCGGCGTTATGAAGTTTAAATCGGGATTCATCACTTCAGGCTATCTGTTGCCAATTTTTGATGGTCCAGTTTCAATGTTCTTTATCCCAGGCTAGGTGTTGAGCCCAGTGTCAGGCCATTAGAAGTGGGACTCTTGTAGATCGGCATCTCCCGAAGCTGAGACAATGAAGTGAGCATTGCACAGTCCATGCACTTCCTGGCTGGAACCCATGTTCAGATGGGAGATGATTTCAGATAATGTCTGGCCCCTATCAGTCTGTACGATGTGGGTCAGACTGCGAAGCCCACAATCTAAATCCCACGCCTTTCTCATTATGCTTCTCATGACGAATGCTTGGGGAAGCCAAAGCTGACAGCTATATATGGCCAGAGTTTCAGCCACGCATGCATGTAAATGCAGGACTTGCATTATTGAAATTGGATAATGTCTCATACCCCTAATTCAATGGCACTTCAGTGTATATCTCTATGAATACCTTTATCTTCATTAAATTTATTATAAATTTCTAATAATCAATTACTATGCAGGTCATCTTATTATCTTATTAAATATGATATTAATCTCAACTTTATGGAGTAGAAAGATATTTGTAGTTTTGAATTTCTACTGTAATATTAATCTGTTAAGCTAAATATGGCTATAAATCTTTTATTAAGATGCTCAAAATAATCAGTTTTCTTGTTTGGTCTTTTTTCTTTAAGGATTAAAGGTGTGGAGAAAGTAAATATTTGCATTAAGGCTTGAGTTGTCATTAACAGGAATTTTGGATATCTTGACCAAAAAAAGAGCCTTTTATGTCATCATCAGTATTTGTCTCCTGTTGATTGGAGCTGGGGTGGCTCAGTCAATAGCACATCAGGCTCACAATCTGCAATTCCCAGCTGAGCCAGCATCGAGTTTTATCTCCATAAAACTCCCCACCTGGCTTTGGTCAGTAGGGGACCTCGATGGGCATGAAAAAACTGCTGTCTGTTGAATGGGAACGTTAAGCCATGGCCCCCATGCATGTTAAAGAACATGCTGGATGGCTTGAACTGAAGTTACCATCTGTCTCCTAACAATTGTCCAGTGGGTCCCCTTTCCTCCCAACCTTCTCGGGGTCTTTGTGACTTGGCCATTTAACCCATAGTGTGAAAAAAATGTCCACTCAAAAGTAAAGCAATGCAAACTCCTCTTGATTACTTCACACATGAGGTAAGTTGGATAAGAATTTTGATTAATAGTTCAGAATTAGTTGCAGTTTTTGCTTTGCTTGTAAATGCTAGCTGTGTGCCTGTGATTATGCACAGAACCAGTCAGACCTAGCACCTAATGTCTGACCCTGCCTTATTGTGGTGTAGGCCATTAGTACCTTTAAAAAAAGATGTTCTCTTCTGGACTTGAACAGGAGGAGAGGGCTCCAGATCACTGCAATCTGCAGCCACATTTTCTTCATTTTCTGCCCAAGTAGAGGGCTTGCCTCAGTTGATAGTGCACCAGGCTTCTAATGTGTAGTTCCCATATCTGAGTCTCACTTGTACCAGTGTTGAGATTTATCTCTGCTAAACTCCTTTCCTGCTCACAATCAGAAAAGAGACACTGCTAGGCTTGGAAAGACTGCCATGCATTGGTAGGGACATAAAGCTATGGCCTCATGTGCAGAAGAACCTTAACCTTTGCCCATTAAAAAACACATTGGATCCACACACCTAGAAAAGAGGCTTCTATTATGCCTTAACAGTTGTTTCCATCCTTCTATGAACCTGTAAGAAACATGTGAGGATAATCCAGTCAGGCCTAGTGAGGATAGTCACAGTGAGGCCCATTGTTTGCAAAAGAGTGTCACTCATAGGTAAAACAACCCAACTCTTTCTGCCCTGCTGAGGAGTGGTCAATTTCAGAGAGTCTTTGTGCTGTCCAGTTGAACTTATTGGACTGGCTAATGGCTTTGAATCTTATTATGGATTCTAAACTTGCTGCACTGGATGGCCTCTTAAGGGAAAATCTACTGCTGTGTTTTATTACAGTTTGCTATCCCAAGTAAACAGATTCACAAATACTATTATTAGCTGGGAAATAATCCTGATCAGAGGCCATCATAGGTATCCAAACCTTTCTATGGGCATCACCAAACCTATCCTGAAGTAATGTCTTGGGAAGGTCAGTTTCTATTTTGATTCTGGTTGTTGAAAAGGTTCACTTGCAAAGGAGGTGCCTGGAGTTTTTACCAGGATTTGTGGCTTTAACAGTAGAGGAACAGAGATAGGGTCTTTACCCTATGTCTGTGATTAAGGGGCAGTTTAATACTATTGGCTCTACCATTCTGAGTAAACACAGTTTCTTGAAAAATCCCACTAACCATTTTCTTTCCACAGATACTTGTAAGTTAATAGTCTTCATAGAGATTATTCTCTTGATGTCCCACACAGGAATTCCACAGGAATTCCCTAGATCAGTGATGCTCAAACCTTTTTGCTCACAGCACCCTATTTTTTGCTGTGAATACTCATGCCTTACTAAAAATTTAAGTTGGCAACACTATGGGAGACTCACGGGTGCACAATTTGCCTTGAATAATAGTTATTTCTGTGGAATCGTTTGTAGATGAAGAGCTATTCTGTTCAAATTCTGTTGTGTACTGAGATTAGTGTCTATGCTGTATGTGTCATGGGCATGTTATGTGTCAATTTTGGTTTTAACATTAAAGTTTAATAGGCTGTGATTAAATGGAAAAAGTTAAATGAAGACTCGGTGTCAGAAAGTAGCAATAAAATGGTTTATAAATTTCCTTTTATCTGCAATATCTAAAATTTTAAGACACATCTGGTAAATCTCACAGCATGCCCTTTGAGATCCACTGCCCTAGATATTATGGAGTTGCACAAAACCAGATGGACAGATCAAAGTCAGATGCTTAAAAATAATATTGTATTTTTGTTTTCAGAAAAGGAGGATAGAAAGCATCTCCAAAGCATAGGTTTGCTTCTCAACAGACATGTCAGTGATGATCTTCTAGGATATATATAACTGCATTAATGAAAGAATTCTTAAAGCTAAATTTAAAACTTGAATATTATCTTTTGTTATGCCCCCACATAAGACCCTGGTGAGAGAAAGAAAAATATATTTCACAGACAAGTTTATTTTTAATTCTGTCAAGAAAAAGAGATATTATTCTCGTGCTAGGTGACTTCAATGCTGAAAGTACTTTGGCAAGAAGTAATAGGTCCTTTTGCATTTGTAGTTGCAATAGGGACGGTCTTCTCCAGTTAAGTAAACTAAATGGTTTGAGAATACCTTTAAGTTATTCTCAAACAATTAAGTTTACTTACCTGGAATAACTTACCCTTTTAAAAATTTTATTTCCAATATCAGGAATTTATAAATAATGTGGGTTGCATAAAAATATGATCTATTATATAGTTAACAACAAATGGCCTAGTTATGGTAGGAATACTTTGGCATATAGGGGAGTTGAAATTGGGTCTGTAGTCAGATGAGCCGATCTGTATCTGAAGTCAGATGTGTTTGGAAGACTAAATTATGCAGTCTGGTTGGGTTTTTGTAGCCAGTGATTTTGTGAACATTTTGGGTGGATGGACAGTGATATTTATGCAACCAGGCACAATTGTTATTTATAGAACAATGTGCACAATTGCCATTAAAATAATTGCATATTCATAGAAAAAATATCCTTATGATTAGTGTTTTTATATAGAATATTAGTTAGTCTTTTTATATAGAAGCAAAAGTAATTGGATATAATTATGAAATACTTTAACTGTAGAAATATATATATATTAAACTATTCAAAGGATCTACCAATTAGTCATGTAAGATGATAAATAGAGCCCTATGTGGATAATCATGGTTTTAATTGCATTTAAAAGTTTTTGGCATATAAAAGATTAGTTAACAAAGATAGCAGATAAAATCTAGGATTTAATAAGATATGTAAAAACATGAGCAAATATTGCTGCATTATTGATGGCTCACATGAGTGAAAAATTACTTGAGACAATGGTAAAAGAAACCTGATTTTAAAAATTCAGTGATACTCACTTTTGAAGAAAAAAAAATCCGTTTAGATAAAGCCACAATTTTAAAAAAATCCTATGTAAAAGTAGTCATCTAACAAAGAAGAATATAACTTTAAAAAATTACTGCCGTGTTACATAAAAAACTAGAATTAAATATTTGAAAATTTCTATAGTGGAGATCCCAAAATTTGTATAATGAAATGTAGAAGGGAATAATTACTGAGTAATGAAAAGGAGTCTTGCCGTAATTGCTGATAACTGCATTTAAAAGGCAAAATTAACTTAGAAGAATTTGAAAATTAGATTTAAATAAATTTTTGTCTAATATTTAGTAAGGCATATTTTTCTGAACTACAGGCTTTTCATCATAGTATATTTTTGTGGTTAATTATTATTCATTATTAAACCATTAGACTGATTTATTTTCAGACATCAAGCATTTGCAAAATCTCAATGATTATTAAGTAGCCAATATACATGATATCGATAAAGTTTTGCAGGTGTAGATATAACTTTTGCAATCCATGCAGGACTCTTAACTGTAAAGCCAATATTTTGTGTTTATAAAACAATCCAGTTTTGTGCAAAATAAGTAAAATTTTCAGGTACTTTCTGGGAAAGGTAAACAGACTTATTCAGTAACTAATACTATGTTGACAATCTGGAATTAAAGCTCACCATGTCAGTTGCAGTAGTCATGGAAACCAAAATTCACTACACCACAAAGGTGGAGGGATAGAGGTTGCCTGTATCTGTAGAGCATCAGACAGGTGTTCCCAGTTCGATTCCCTATTATGCCTGTGTTGAAATTTTCTCTGCTAACCCTCATTATACCTTCAATGAGAAAAGGGACATTGTGATAGGCTTGTAAAGTCTGCCATCTTTTCAATGGGATACTAAGTTGTGTCCTCATGTACAGAAAAGGAGATCTGTGATTACCTAAATGTTAAAGTCTTGATAGGATGCTTCAATATATTTCTTAGCAGCTGTACAGTAGATTCCCTTTCCCAATTTCACTGAGCCACGTGGCTGGCCATTTTAGCCAACTGTGGCCAAAAAAAGTGCCACTCAGAGATAAAGCAACAACAAAGATCTCCAACAAGGTATCTCTTACACTTATAGAATAATAACTGGCTGCTGTTATAAGTAGCAACATGCCCATTTTTACACCAAGTGGCTAGCACTCTTGGCTACTGATCAGAAGGACCTGGGTAAGGCATGGATGTTTCTGTTTTATTTCTGCTAAGCTCTCACCTTCCTCACAGATCTCAATGACAATTTAAACTGACAGGCTCCTGTTAGACCTCTGTGGCAGTCAGCTACTTGATGGATAATTTATTTTTTTTTTATTTTAAAACAATCTTAATGCATTGTTGTCATTTGCTTGTTGGAAGGTTTTCATTGTTTTAGTTGGTTAGCTGAATCTTCTAATCAGATACAGGGATTTATCAAAATAATAGAAATACTTACTGTTTGTGGAGGACATTTTATTAATGAGCTGTAGGCCCACCTCGAGCATTCAGAATAGACTCAATTCGACATGGAATAGACTTATACAAGTCATGCACGTATAATAATGGAATGTGGGATCATTCTTCCTTTAAAATATGGCCCAATTGTGCTGGAGGTGGAAAGTGTGATCTGACCTTGTGCTCCAAATATTCCAACAAATGTTCAGTAATATTGAGGTGGCCAGGGTAGCTGCTGTACCTTATTCTCATGCTCTGCAAACCATAACTTGACACATTTCACACAATGCACAGGTGCATTATCCACTTGAAACCAGGGACAGTCATTGGGGAACAATACCCGCAACATCAGTGCAGGTGGTCCCCAAGAATGGATTCACACATTGCGGATGTGACATGACCCTGCAGAATAACTAATGGCCCTAAGGAGTGTTATGGCACCCCACAGCATCAGAGATCCACCTCCATGCTTCACAGTTAGGGTGGTATGCTTCTACAGGTTTTTGCCAGACGTACACTCTACCAGTGGTGGGAAACAATATGTAGCACGATTCATCAGACCAGATGACACGTTTCCAATCTTTAGTATTCCAGTTTTTATGTGCTTTGCACCACCTTACATGTTTTTTTGCATTGATGTTAGTAACTATAGGTTTGTGGATTGCAGCACGGCTATAAATGCCATCACGATGAAGTTCCCGACGAACTGTTATGGTGAAAACAGGATCATTCTGACTGGTGTTCAACTCTGCTGCTATTTGCGATGCCATGGTCTTGTGCTTCCATTGTACAATCTGTACCAACCAATGTTCGCCTATCCCTATCTGACAACTTATTTAACAATGTGCAAACTGTGGATGCCATACAAAAAGTAATTGGATATAATTATATCCAATTTTTATATGGCATCCACAGTTCGCACATATGGATGCACCACCTTGTCCTTCTTGATAGGTACTCGTAATCTTCGATACAGTTCCTCGTGTTGCACCTGCTGTTTCTGCCGTTCTGGTTACTGAAACTCCTACAAAATATGCACCAATGATCATCATTGAGATGGTGATCATTGTCGACAATTACACCACAACAGCTGTTTCACCTGGACCTGTGGCACTGCTAAGTGATAGCTAAAATCGTACTTCTCTTTATATACCTCACATTATGGATGATGTCATCCAGTGATATACATGTGGCGCATTGGGTGTACTGCAGTTGCCATCCATGTTTCCATTATTTTGATAAAGCTCTGTAAGTCAAAAGATCATATAGTAGGACCTAAAGAAACTGCCACGCTTGAGAAAACAGACCTTCCCAGATTTTAAAACATTTTTCAACATATATTTGCATAATTCCCATCTATCTGTAGTATGGTAAATAACACATGCTTGTGTTTCCCACTGCTAAGCTTTAAAAATTTTAAAGCTGTTATTAGCTTAAATCTGTATATGGGTTTTAAATTTCATGAGAAGCAATGAGGGTAGCCAATATCATAACCTTTTCCACACAGTGTATGCTGATTAAAGCAGGGAGCAGTCAAAGAATGGAATTTGTCCAGGTGAGAAAAGTCGAAACCATAATTTTAAAGTTGACAGCTTATTTTTTTTTATAAATTAAATTACATATAATTGTTTTCTAAATTCCAGTAGGCCTCTTTCTCTTGACTTGGTTAATTAAGGCATTCATGTTTGCCACAAAACTGCCCATAAATTATTTGAATTACATATTCTGTATCAATGACAATGCAATTCATAGGGTTTTTAACTACTTGAATGCTTAACGTTTTCTAAGGCAGTCCCCTAAAAATTCTATCATTCTGCTATTAAACTCAAAATTTTACTCTCAGGTATTTGCATAAACCAAAGTGGAATAAGTTTGTGTACCCCTCACCAAGGATAAATTATACTGAGAAATAAAGGCCAATATTGGTGTAAATATACTTATGTTCATATTTAGATACATAACTTTATGGTAAATTATGTATTTATAACATAAAAGTATTTTATTGCAAATATTTTCAGATTTTATATATTTTTATTATGTTCAAACAGAATTTGAAAACCCAGACTGCTGCACAGGGTACACGATGTGAGCCAACTTGAATAAAATAGAATTTTCTCAGGAATAGAATGTATATAAAGAGTATGATGTAGATCACAGTTTTAATGTGATTACGAGTGCATTTTATTTTATTGTGTTCATAATTTTTGTATATTTTATACCTTTGTTTAATAAATATTTTCTGTATTTTGTATACAATAAGTACTTTTGAATACAAATTAAAAGCTGGTACTTTGAAAGAAGAAACCCAGTTTTTACACTACAATTCATATTAAACCATAATTACGAGTTTTACACTTCCAAATGCATTTTTTACTTTTAGTGTGTCATTGCATGAAAACTTGCACATTTACTGTCAGTATATGTCAGATTGCATATTCAAGGTAATGTCATTTATTTGTTGTGTGTGAAAAAATTTAGGGCGGGGGTGGCTCAGTCGGTAGCGCGCCAGGCTCGTAATCTGTAGTTCCCAGGTTCGAGTCCCAGCTGGGTCAGCGTTGAGATTTATCTCCGCAAAATTCCCCGCCCTGCCCACGGTCAGTAGGGGACACCGATGGGCTTGGAAAGGCCGCCGTCTATCGGATGGGACGTTAAGCCGTGTGCGGGAGAGCCATACCCTGTGCACGTTAAAGAACACGCTGGATGGCCTTGACGGGAGGCTACCATCTGTCTCCCAACAGTGGGTCCCCTCCCCCAACCTTCTCTGAGCCTTCGGGGTCCATGTGACCTGGCCATTTAGCCCATGGTGTGCAAAAAAGTGCCGCTCAGAGGTAAAACAACCCAGCCCTGTGAAAATATTTATACACTGTATTGCTGCATAGTTATGGTGCTTCGAGTTATCACCTTCCCCAATCCAACTGATCAATTTGGTTCTTCTGACCTAGCCATTTGGGCAAGTGCAAATAGGGACCAAAGGACTGGACAGAATAAGAGTTCACAATCCAAACTTGGATATCTTTTTAAACATTAATGTGATTATAACATATAATGTTATTACATTAATGTGTGAAATTGAAAATTTCCTAACTAGAAAAAAAAGTTATCAAAGATGAAAACGTCAGTAGTGTTTAATGGGGAAAATGAGCTTGCATGTCACTGCAAATTTTTTTAACCCTTTAATATCCAAGAAATATCGAAAAAGGGTAGAGGGTAATAAAGACAGGAATAGCACTATTTGGACAAGTCCATTTCAGATATTGGTTGTTTTAGGCCATTATGGTCTTTAAAAGGTATACAGTAAGTTTAAGGGACAGGGGTGGCTCAGTCGGTAGCGTGCCAGGCTCGTAATCTGTAGTTCCCAGGTTCGAGTCCCAGCTGGATCAGCATTTAGATTTATCTCCACAAAACTCCCCACCCTACCTAGGTTCAGTAGGAGACACTGATGGGCTTGGAAAGACCACCATGGATGGCTTGACAGGAGGCTACCATCTGTCTTCCAACAGCTGTTCCAGTGGGTCCCCTCCCCCAACCTTCTCTGAGCCTTCGGGTTCCATGTGACCTGGCCATTTAGTCCATGGTGTGCAAAAATAGTGCCGCTCAGAGGTAAAACAATCCAATCCAGTAAGTTTAATAAATTTTTTATTTCTCTTACCCTTTCTAGCATTCTGAACCGGAAGCGGGGATTCCCCCCTCCCCAAATCCGGCCCTGTTTATAATGCAAACGTAGCACCTATGTGCATTAGGTATACGAACTACTTCATATCGTTAAAAATGGCTAAACGAAATGTTTGACAAAAAAAATCTTGTATTTTAACATGTAAAAAAATTATGATTCTGAAATTTAGAATTTGCAACTGAGAATAGCTAACTACAAGACAATTTTTAAAACGGAATATCTGGCTAATATTACTCAAATATTTGAAATTGTTCAAGTCTTTTAAACTGATCCCATAACCTGTAAGATTAATGATTGGAAAAAGAAAATCCACTCTGAAAACTAAAGAACAGTAAAATGTATTTCCTTAATGACTTTGCAATTACGTTTAATTTCTATGCCAAGGAAAATTATTTTTTTAATTAAAGTAAATGGTATTTGCAAATTTCAAAGTTGAAGCAAACTAGAATTTCACTAAAAAAATTAATACTTTGGGTTATGACTTTTAAATTGGGTCATGTGCAAAGCTCTAGAAATTCAACTTAAATCTACTAGCCGCAAAAGAAATTGACTCGTTCATAGTATGTTAATCCGGGGATTTGGGGGCTCCATCCCTAAACACCTATTTTTCTTTGGTCACCTAAAAAAAAATCTTTGATTTTGACGGGATATTCCAGTGTTGCCAGATTGATGCCTCATTTTCCCCTGGATTTGACGATTTTCAGAAGGAAAAAAACTCGAAATTGCGAAAGTTCTTTTCTCCAATGTTTTCAAAAGTAAATTTTTTTGCAGTAAAATAGTACACTTTAGGTCCTACGATGCAATAAATTTTCTCCAGGGAGAATTTGGAAAAATTACGGCTTTGAATGAAAGTAATGCTGCGATTTCAACTATACATAGATTTTAAACCAAGAGCTAAACTTTCTGAATTGAAAGGAAAAATCTCGAGGTTGACGATTTTCGTAAAAGTTGACCAAAAACTTCACGGAAACCAGTCACATGATCCGATCTTACCCTTTCTCCTCGCTCCTATTTCACGTTCTAGTTTTGATAACTTTTCCATAAAACAATCTTTGTTCTTGTATTCCCCATTTCACTAGTGCACTCAAAGAAAACTTTCGCTAAAGTTCAGTTTACACTGGCAAGGCTGGCGCCACTTCGCGCCAGTTCAACGTAGGCTACGGTTCAGCTGTCGTGGCAAAGCAGTTTACACTGAATTGTTCTACCGCATGTTTTTCAGAAAACGATGGCACCAGGTGCTGCTGCAGTCGGCGCAAAGGAAAAGTAATATGAAAACTGAAAATTATTTCAATACCTATTCAAACACATTTGATATATTGATTGCTAGACAAAAATATACGAAAAATTGTTTTTTTCCATTAAAAGGTGATAAAATCGTGGCGGCTTCTGATTTTCGAACCTGTGTACGAATAATTTCCGGATTTTTGATAAACGCATACCAAGGGGAATCTCCTCCCTCCCTTCCTCAAGTTAAAGAAACCGGAAAAGAGATGCTAAATATTAAAAATGAAACTTTGGGAGCATTTGTTTTTTATCCGTTTTATGTTCTTAGCAAAATATGAGAATTTCCATTTTAATGTAATGGGAATCTAACTTCGAAGCTCTATAACTTCTAACTTATGCATTGAGAGAAAAAAATTACTCTGAAGATAAATTATAAATCATAATTAAATGTGCTTAAATATGGATTTTAAGCATATTCGTGTAGTATTTATGGAACCTATAATATTAATAAATTGTTTTATAAAAATCATTCATAAATATTTAATACTGAAATATTAATTACACAAAATTCCGATATATATTTCAATAAATAATTTTAAAAAATGCTTTTTAAATCGGTTTCAATTAATTTCTGAGAAATTTTTTATGCATTCTCTGTTGTGAAATATTCTAGTTTATATAACTTTTTAAATAATATAACGAATAATGTTGGAACTTGAGATTTAAATTGATTTGATTGTAATTTTTATTTTATCTTCACTCACATTTTCCCATCAAATGTTTATTTTAGAAGTTATACAATTTCCATGTCAGTCTAATTTAGATAGGGCAAGGTACAAATTTTCAACATTCTCAAGCAGCTATGGAGGTCCAACCAGATTGTGCAATTTATTTCTCCAAACATATCTATCCTGAGCTACATCTGCTGCATATGGCCACTGTACACAAACTGTAACAAGGTCCTGTTAGACATTGCCCGCCACATCCTAGGTCTCCCTCTCTTTCTGAGGCTTTAGGCACACTGTTTTCAAAACCCTGGGGCGCGGGTGGCTCAGTCGGTAGCGCGCCAGGCTCGTAATCTGTAGTTCCCAGGTTCGAGTCCCAGCTGGGTCAGCGTTGAGATTTATCTCCGCAAAATTTCCCCGCCCCGCCCACCGTCAGTAGGGGACACCGATGGGCTTGGAAATGTCGCCGTCCGTCGGATGGGACGTTAAGCCGTGGCCCTGTGTACGGGAGAGTCATACCCTGTGCACGTTAAAGAACACGCTGGATGGCCTTGACGGGAGGCTACCATCTGTCTCCCAACAGCTGTTCCAGTGGGTCCCCTCCCCCAACCTTCTCTGAACCTTTGGGGTCCATGTGACCTGGCCATTTAGCCCATGGTGTGCAAAAAAGTGCCGCTCAGAGGTAAAACAATTCAAAACCCTATTCGCTAATCTATAATTATCCATACGGGCAACATGGCAAACCATCAGTCTCTGCCAATATGCTGTTTAAAAGAGATCGCCAATTCCTTTGAATAACCTCATTACAAAATTGAGCCACCTAATGCCCAAGGCTGCATAAGTAGTAGTAAAGTAATATAAATTAATGAACATTTTTAATCATCAATGATGATATATTTTATGAAATAATGAATGCTAAAATTACATGTATTTTATAAAGACGGAGCGCGGAGAGGCCGATATTGGCTTCACCCGATACACTGCAACTCGTAGTGCGGCAAGCTGCTGCAGTGAAGCGTCAAGTCACGACATGCTCGACCTCTGTTTCTGCACTCGCACTTATCGGCATCTGCGAAGTACGGGAAGTGATCGCATGTATCGTGTTAAACCCGAACTCAGTCGTGTAGAATACTAATTATTCATCAGAACTGAAAAAATAATGATATAAATCAGTTCCAGAAAAAAAGAGGAAATAGTAACTATAAAAGAAATAAATTTAAAAATATTCTACTTTTCGAAACCCTTTTAAGCTACTAAAATGTGAAAAAAAAATTTACAGGAAGATATAAAACAGGGTATAAGAGCATTCGCCATTGTAAATGAAAAACAGCTTTCATATACCATTTCCACGCATGCATTTGCCGACTGCAGTTCAATCAGCTCTGAAAAGTTGGGCACTCCTTCCCGTGCATGCATGAGTTAAGTGTGTTCATCTTGTTTACATTGCCATATGCATATGCCAGTGACTCGCCAGTCACCTGGTGGTGCCAGCAATCCATGACGGTTTAAATAACATCTATAACTAGGTTGAGTCACCCAATCATATGTAGGGCGTAGCAAAGGACTATGGTTGGGGGGAGGGTTGAAATCGAAAATTTTACCAACAGAAATTAATGTCTCTGTAGGTGTTCATACCTAGATTTTTGCTACATGGGGGGGGGGGCAATTTCACAACTCTCCTACATTTTGCCATGTAACCTCCAATTTTGCAGAAATAATCCCAATATGTACATCTCGCCTGAATTGCAGCAAGTCATTGCGAATTTTCCCAACTCTTGATTTGGCAGACTCCTTAATTTCACAAAAACCAATCCCAAGTTTTACAACTCGTCTGCATTTTGTCAAGTGGTTTCCAATTTTGAAAACCCTAGGTTTTTCCAAGTTGCCTCGATTTTGCCACCTCTCCTTAATTTCACAAAATCAATCTCAATTTTCACAACTCACCTGATTTTGGCAAAGTCTCTGAATTTTTCTAACTCTCCTAGATTTTGCAAAGTTGCCTCGATTTTACCAATCCGCCTTAATTTTACAGAAAAAAGGATTACAATTTGTACATCTCACCTGAATTTTGCCAATTCCCCACAATTTTTCCAAGTCACTCCGAATTTTGCCAACTCCGTAATTTTACAGAAAAAAAAAAATATATCTCACCAGAATTTTGCCAACTGCTCGATTTTTCCGTCTCCATTTTCCAAACTGCCTTAGATTTGCCAAGTTGCCTCAATTTTCACAACTGCTCTAGATTTTGCTAATTCTTTTTAATTTTATAAAAAAAAATTACAAATTTTCACAACTCGCCTAGATTTTACGAAGTCGCTTCAAATTTTGCCATCTCATTGGGGGAAGAGCCTCCTCCTCCCCATAGCTACGCCCCTGGTAATTGGCAACTCTGAATTGATGCTCCATGTCTTATAATTCAGTGATAATGTATTTCATTGCATGCGCATTTGGACCATCGTGTGGTGGAAGCCCATTATCTTGCTGAAACGTGGGTGTGTGCTGCCATAGTTGATTGCTTCCCAGACCATGATGCCTGCTGTTTGCACTGTATGATGCTCAACGTAGGGGAACCTGGCAATCATCCGGCCCCAAACCAAAAGCGAGATTCATCACCAAACACAACATCAATCTGTGTTTCAGTTCACTCTAGCACATCACTACTCCAGACGCCATCGATGGTCATTGGTTAGGGATTGTCACAATACAGGAAGTTATATAATACCAAAATGTTACACAATACAGGAAGTTGACCATCTAGCTTCTGGGAGGCCAATAATCTGACCTCTCAAATTCCCTCAGCTGGTGATTGGGCAGCGAATCTGTTGCCCTGACATTCCTTACAAACCACTTCCTCCTGAAACTCGCTCGAATCTGGAACTTTTCTCACGAGGAAACTGGTCTTAGTTGTAGTTATTGCAGATGTGTCCCGTATTTAAACCATATACACAGATGTATCAAAATAATATGACCACCGACGGAATTACAGTGTACCCGCAGGGGCAGCTGTTAGCGCGCCAGGCTCGTAATCAGTAGTTCCCAGGTTCGAGTCCCAGCTGGGTGAACATTGAGATTTATCTCCGCAAAATTCCCCGCCCTGCCCACGGTCAGTAGGGCTTGAAATGGTCGCCATCCGTCGGGTGGGACATTAAGCTGTGGCCCTGTATGCAGGAAAGCCATACCCTGTGCACGTTAAAGAACACTCTTGATGGGAGACTATCATCTGTCTCCCAACATCTGTTCCAGTGGGTCCCCTCCCCCAACTTTCTCTGAGCCTTCGGGGTCCATGTGATCTGGCCACTTAGGCCATGGTGTGCACAAAACTGTCGCTAAGAGTTGAATAATTTTTATCCAAACCTATTCAGCAGAGCTACAACATAAATATGTATATTCTTATAATGGATGGTTCTCGATCTGAACTGCTAATGTCAGAAAACACCATGGAATCGTCCGTATGCATGGAGGCAGGAATAGCGGGAGGCGCCCTTACTATCAGTTATTATAATTGGCTAGTATAGCCGAAACTGCCACTATACTCCTACCCTGAGAGTCGCGATGAAAGGTCAGTTGTCATCGTGTGTGATTGTACGAGTACTGGCACAATTATATCGTAATATTTCCTGATAACATAGGAATTTCTTTTTATAATTCCTTTTTGTTTGAATGTGCTTGCAAAAACTGTAGTTGAACACCATGATAAAATGTGTTTTTACAAACGGTTGTTGAGGTCCATATTGGACATCTATTTAATTAAATACATATCAAATAAAAGCAATTCAACAATACCCTCCATGCAAAAAAGCAGGCGAGAGGATAATTCAAACCAATAGTAATTTTAGCAATATATAACAGTAGTAGCAGCTGTTTACGCTGCTTTCCAAGATTAAAATAACGAAAAGTTTCAAAATTCCGGAAGAAAAATATTTTAACTTCTTACCAACGAAATGCCATTCCTTTTATCTATTTTGCACGAATTATGCTATATAGGAGCTAGCTTTTTTGCACAATCTCTCGTTTGTTAACATGAGTGAAGTTTGTCTATGTTAACAAAAATGGCTAGCTCCTATATAACATAATTCCTGCAAAAATTTTGCAAATTTCTGCAGGAATTATGCTATATAGGAGTTTTCGGAAAAATCTTCCGAATTCACAACCACAAATCGTGCAGTTTAAAATAATTTATAATTATATTTAATATTATATAAAGTTAAATATTAGCTATTTATAGAATTTTTGTTATATAATTATTACGCAAATTCACATGTACGGGAAATGAATATTCAATCAAATGCTTGTTTTGTGAAACTTAGTTGGTTGCCCACTTATTCTATGATACGACATTGTGAAAATATTGCCATTAGCGGTGTACGGAGATTACTCACTGTGTGCTGTTTGTTCTCTTAGGCACGAAGGAGATGCTGCATAACACTACTGTAAATGCACGGCATTGAAAGTCTGCTTCTCCACATTCCTGTTTGAACAGTAAATGAAAATTTCTCAAGTTGCCCTATATTTAATCTGCTGCTCTCCTTTTACGTTCTTTGTTCACTATATAAAATGAAAAGCAAAAAATTGGCTGAAAGACCGGCAAAAAAAAGAAAACCATGCCTTCGCTTCTATTTAAATTTAGGTTGGTTTACAATGCACAGGACCTTGATTTGCAAATTGTCAGCCGGGGCGAGAATAATTTTGCAACCTATCGAATATAGTTTTCTTGCATACAGTAATGAAAATTGGCCAGGGATTAATTTGAAAATGCACTAGATTTGATTTGGTTGAAGGCAGATGCTACACTTACCCATAACTTGCTTCTGCAACCAAATAATCTTACTGCTGGAGCAACACTTGGCTGTATAATATAAAAACCCAACTTTGATAATTATTTCTGAATCATGCTAAAAATTTGGAACAAACGATTATGTGAGAAACAGCTCAGGTTTGCCACTAGATAATATGCAATGTGAACTTCTGCTCCTTAAATGCTGATGATTTGAACGGAAAAACCAGATACAGGGTATACTCAGGTGGCAGATTTATTGGTAATAACGTATGTGCTGAAGAAGTGACTTGGGGGAGCTCCCAGATTCCAATTTTTGAACGTAATAGTTTATTTGTAGAATGAATAAGGCTCCCAATAAAGGGTTGTACACAGGACTCCATGGAGAATAAATCCACCACTGGGTATACCTAAGTTATTACTTCAGTATTAGTACTTTACCTCCAACATTTTTACCAATTTCAAAATAGTTAATGATTAAAAGATGAAATAGTTTTTAAAAAAATTTATTTTAACACAAATAAAACTGCAAAACTTCGATATTGTAAATATTATATACAGAGTTCATACAGTATAAGGTACAATCAACTTAAGTGGTATCATCAATATTAAAAATCTTTGCTGATATTCATTCTTGTAATAATTACATAATTGCTTCATTGGTAGTACAATTCCAAGTTCATTCCATCGTGAATTTCATCTATTATAAGTTAAAGTGCAAACATCAATTATTTTTTAAAAAAACTTTTATATTCTAGTTATCACAAGGAATAAAAAAAGAACATCCCAGCAAAGAACAGACATTACGATTAAATTGTTATAAAACGGAAAATAAATTTAAGGTTAAATAATACAAACTATGAAAACATGCTAATAAAACCGATACTTTCTAATCATATGCACATCACTGTCAACTGTATTATTACCAAGTTTTATATACATTTGATATACTTTTTGGATTGTGAAATGAACTGAAATACTTTGGATATCATAATATATATGGCATATAACGAATGGATTAATAGGTATGTTAAGAATTAGGTTAAGTAGGTCGTAAATTACGTTTTGGGGCATAGCCACGTTTAAAGTGAACAAAACTACCTTGGATAACCAAAACTCTGATAATTAAGAATCCACTGTTAGCCCCACCAAGAAAACCAGTGTCTTGCTGCCAGATGTGGGAGGGTCCACAGGGGTTATCAATCTCTCCCTTGACAGGTAACGAAGACAGGCACTTTTGGCCGCAGTGTGAACAAAGGACCCCACGTGACTGAACGTTAGAGAAAAGGAGCAAGACTTTGTCTCAGGTTATCACCGGTGAGCGCAAACAGCGAGAGGGTAAAGAAGAAGTCTGTTGCGGCAAAGTTGGCGGCAGAAAAAGTGTCCAGCTGGGGCCATTGTTCAGCCACATTTGTAGTCTAGTTCGAGGGCCGTTTTAAATATTTTTTATAAATATAGTTATATAATCTTGTGACCAATAAATGATTTGGGCATATCGATAGTCATGTTAATCCATGTGACCACCCAGCTCACCATATTCCTGATATCTACACTGTATTATAGGTACCTTTTAAGATAATGCTCGGTGCCCACGTCAATTCATAAAGATTTATGATCTCACATAAACACCTGACACAGATCAAATTGTTGAATGTGATGACCAATGATGTCAATAAAACGGATAATATGAATGCTCTCAACTGTCATTTGTTACGTCTTTTAGGATATTTATTACAACATACCTTGTTATGCTATTCTTTAGGTCTGCAGTGGTTTGAATGTTGTTCTATATATGCCGTCTTTAAAATAATTCTACAAAATAAAAAACTAACATTAAACATTACAGAAATGCATTAAAAATTAACTTAATTATATTTTGGGTCTAATTCTCTACAATTTTCTTACCAGCATTAGATTCCAAATGCTTAGGTGTAGGGAATCTTCACCACAGGAATCTCAGAGTTTTGTGTTTAGGATAAATATGAAAATCGCAGTTTTGTCCAATGGCTTGAGTCTGATTAGCAGAATGACCAAGTACTTGGGAATAGTTCAGATATTATATAGTTGTCAGGAACATGTCACAGAATAGCTATTCCACTGGGTGAGCATAAGTGGTGGCGAGTTTCCAGACACTTTTCATTCTGCATGTAAACTAGTGTGTCCAAGCATCCTCTAGTTTGAAGGTTGAGGATAATTCACTGACTTAGGATTCATGGCATTGTGCACCAGTCATGGTATACAAACAAGACCATGTGCTTCACTTCTTTGAATGATGAAGTCGCAGTGCAACTGCATCTCATGTAACATGTGGGGAATACAGTAGAATTCATAAAGAGCTCATAGATTGTGATGTTTTCCATATCCAACAATTATGGATGCTGACATTTTCATTCACTTGGATGTGGGCCTCATCACTCCATAAAATATTCCATTGCTAATGTTGTTCACCTCCATTGTGCACAAATCAAATAACAAATTCCAAATGTTAGTGAGGATCATCTGGAGTCAGCTGTGGCACTGTAATGTTTATACAAACACCATTGTAGCACACTTCACAGGAACTAGTTGAGAGTTGGCCATGCAAGATTCGGGAGTGTCACAACCCCTCAGGTGCTAACAGATGAATGCTTGCTGCACTATCAGTCATTGCCAGAGTGATATCATCAACATACTCAAAAATTGGTTGACTTCCTCTGCCATGAAGTACCAACAAACACCCATCCTTAAACATATGAATAATGCTGCATAACCCATTTTCAAGCAGATATCATCTCAATCTTTTCTGTTGGCAAACTCGTGAAGGCATTGATATTGTTTTAATAATACAGCTTAATTAACAATACATGATCGCTCATGCCAGGTATCATAGTGACTTTCTTTTTTCTTCTATCTGCTTTTTTTATGTTATTTCACAGACACATAATTTGCTTGATTTTCTGCACAGTGTCATATTCTACTTGGTGGCACGTTTTGGAATTATTTTTTACATCATTCTACTACACTGCTAGCCATTAAAAATGCAACACCAGGAAAGACAAGAGATATCAAAGTCATACTTAGTGAATACATAGCTTATGTTACAAGGATCAAATGATTACAAATACAACTTGGTTAGACTTGCAGAATACAAAGAAATCAGTATCTTGTATAGCCATCATGAGTGGCAATAACCACTGCTACAGGGTCCAGCATTGAGAGGATGAGACGTCGGATGTGTGTTTGGGGAATGTCAGTCCGTGCAGTTTTGATACGTAGCCAAAGTTCATCTGATGTAGCAGCTGCTGGTGTCTGGTGTGCTAGTCATCATGAGATCATCAACCAGACATGTTCAATTGGGGACAGATCCGATGAACAAGCAGGTTGGGTTGTTTTACCTCTGAGCGGCACTTTTTTGCACACCATGAGCTAAATGGCCAGGTCACATGGACCCCGAAGGCTCAGAGAAGTTTGGGGGAGGGGACCCACTGGAACAGCTGTTGGGAGACAGATGGTAGTCTCCCGTCAAGGCCATCCAGCGTGTTCTTTAACGTGCACAGGGTATGGCTCTCCCGCACACGAGGCCACGGCTTAACGTCCCATCCGATGGACGGCGGCCTTTCTAAGCCCATCGGTGTCCCCTACTGACCGTGGGCAGGGCGGGGAAATTTTGCGGAGATAAATCTCAACGCTGACCCAGCTGGGACTCGAATCTGGGAACTACAGATTACGAGCCTGGTGCGCTACCGTCTGAGCCACCCCTGCCCCTGAACAAACAAGCCAAGGCAGAAGTGTCAAATGGTGGCTATCCAGGAATTGTTGGACAATGCATGCCGCATGTGGTCTGGCATTGTCCTGTTGGTAAATGGCACCAGCAAGCTCCTGAAGATAAGGTATGACCACAGGCTCCAACACCTCAGTGATGTAACGCTGGCTGTTCAAAGTACTGGTAATGTGTATGAGGTGATTGCTTGAGTAAGTTCAATGGTACCCCATACCCTAACACCAGGGGCCAGACCTGTATGGCGCTGCATCATGCATGTATCACTGAGCCAGTCACTGCGGTACCACAATATATGGATTTGTCGCATCATGGTGCTGCATACTGAAGTGGGATTTGTCTGAAAAGACAATGCAATGCATGATGTTCATCATGCATGCATTGCACATCCATGCATGATGTTCTTGGCACCATTGTAGTGGCATACACCTATGTTGTACAGTCAATGGAAGCCGAAGCAATGGCCGCCTAGCAAAGATGTTCTGATGCTGCAGACGACGTTGAACCATATGTGCGGACACTGGTTGATGTGCAACACACCCTGTTGAGCTAAGGTGTTTGACGTGGCTGTACAATTATTCAAAGCCATGCGCACAAGATGTCTGTCCTCTCGTTTGTGTGACAGGGCTGTTGAGATTCCTCATGTCGGTAAGTTCATTCCTCCTCTACCCACTGATGCCATATTCTCATCACTGTGGCAGCATTCAGTCCAACATAAGCACTCATGTCTCGGTATGATAATCCGCCTTCCCGTAATCCCCCAATTCTCCTTGGTGTTGCACTTTTAATGGCCAGCAGTGTACATTGCTCATCCATTCAGCTGCATCCATTCTGAATTTCAGCTCTGTATGCCCAATCATTTTTCGCCCATATGCCCCCAAAGTAATGCATTTTAATTATAGTTACCTGTATTATTCTTATGTCAATTTACTAACCCCCCCCCCCCCCTGCAGAGGGAACCACCTTGTGTGGTATTGGGGCTTGAGGGCCCACCGAGGTCAAAGGCTCTACTGACTGGTTTGGGCCCTGGTTGGACAGGCTAAGACCTCAATCTCAGGGGAGTTGTTAGGGGCCCTGCTAACTGACTTGGTCCGTTAGGTCAGACACGGCTCCAAAAGTCAGGCCCGACTAAGAGTTCCCACCACAGGAGCTGAATCAACTTGGATCTATATATCCTTGTTTGTGGCTAACCGGGGCACAGATGAAATTTAGGTTTTGACCGATGGATGAGCTTTACTCCTATAGTACTGCTCGCCATTAGGTAGTCGAGGATGAGCTGTATCTATATGGTACTGTCTTGCCCTTGACCGTAGTTAGTGGTGAATATGGTAATTCCCTATACTGGTAGTGCTTTAGGCGAAACTAGTGGGTTTTGTTTCATAAGTATATTTACTAACTTGCCACAGACAGTACACAATCCATAAATTATCTTAACATCATTCAATTAATTAATACTATAAAGCTAAACATATCTAGATTAAATTATAAAAGTAAAATCATACTAAATTCAGGTTAACATGACAGATGTTTCTTACATTAATGATCAATATAAATTTTTGGGAAAAGGATACAGTCTTCCAATGTTATATTATCCTTGAAAATTGTGTACCTAAGGTAGTAGCAAATCAGACACTTTACTGTTATGTTAATACAAAATTTTAATCTTCTGACATATAATACTTTTAAATTTCATCCATATACATTCCAAGACAGTTTTTCATATACAATGAACTCCCATACAATGCGGGGGGATATGTTCCGCGTTATAGGAAATTGCGTTATACGGGACATGCATTATCAGATGAATTGTCTATCCCCATATTTTCAATCTAAAAATTATTTGGAAAAATAATTGTTTTTAAATAATGATAACAATAAAGACGAAACTACGGACTCTTCAAGCAATGAATCTGTACAACCAATGTTAACAAGACGGCGTCGTTGGAACTTATTTCTTGATACTTCTAATAGTGAATGAATGTTAAATAGTGAAGTACATATTTTTATTTTAATTAAAAGTTGAATAAAAATATTTTCCTCTTATATCTTTAAATGTGCATATTATTTTTTTGATAAACCTTTACATCTTTTAAAGTTGTCAGCTTCACTGTGCATATATAAACAACAGGTAAGTGTATAATAAAAAATAAATACCCCCTCAAGCAGCTGCTTGCGACAGAGGTCTGACAGGAGCCTGTCAGTTTATATGCCAAAGTAGAAGGCCTGAGAGGATGGCAGGTACATTTGCTTTTCTAAACAAAAAATCAAAAACTATGTCAAAATGTTAAATTTATCTTACGCGTAATATGGGACTGTTTATTGCGCTGTATGAGTACTAGTCGCAATTTTTTCGCCGCGTTATAGGGGAGTGTGTTATATGGGAGTCCCTGCATTTAATTTGGTTAGGGTTTTATGGTGCAGTGGCAATTGAGACTATAGAGTGTCAAAATAGATTTAATGATAAAACATTAGAGCAAAATTAATAAGGCAATAATATAAAAATAAACAGAGGAAAGAAAGTAATCTAAATAACAAGGGTGTAGAGAATCCTACTTAGGTGCCAGTAATACATCTCTATATAATTTTTTTTTGTACAGATTCCAATATATTTTTTATTCAAAAGTTTTAAATAAAAGTATATGTCAGTTTCTCAACTTTAACATATATAGATTTAACTATCAGTTAACACTTATAGACACAAAAATTGCAACATTCATAAAGGATGAATGCAGTGACACCAAATCATTACCACACCTAATATAGGAGGTCCTATACAAATGATTCCATTGGCAACAGCATGATGTCACATGGAACCAAAAATAAAGGCAGAATTGTTGGTCCTGAGAACCCAATAACAGCCACTGTAGCAAACAGCAGGTAAGTCAGTGGAAGTGAAACGGGATGTGTTTCAGTTATGTCCAGGCGATGAACACGATGCGTTATCAGCAGCTAGGCCTGTTCAAACAAGGCGATATCATGGGGATGCATGAAGCAGATTGGTCTACTTGATGTATAGCTGACCATTTCAGTCACACAGTGAGCACTGTAACCCTTTGTTTGAAACAGTGGACCATACCACAAGAAGATCATCTCATTCGCTGACAAGCAAACTCCAACTCGTGTGAGACATCTACAGCAATCCAGCACAATATGACACCTGTAATGTATGCACCAGTGTCCACACAGACCATCTGTGAATGAAGCTGAAATATATGCAGTGTCCCCTGTGCAGGTTGCCTCTAACTGCTAATTATTGGCAAGCATATTATCTATGGTGCATTGAGCATGTGTTGTGGAAAGGGAAATGACACCACATTGTCTTCTTAGATCACTCATGCATCTGTTTGGATGCAGATGATGGTTGCGTCATGATTTGGTGTTGCTTTGGCCAGCAGCAGGATTGAGCACACGTCAAGGAGCAATAATTGATAATCTCAGCATTACCTGTTGACATTTAAACCTCTATATATCAATAAATGTTTTTGTGCAAAAAATTTTGTAAACATACTTGATTCGAACCCACATCTCTCCAGAAACATGCCAGAGTATTCTAACCTGTTGAATTAATAGTCTTTTTTCCATTAATAATAACTATCGCTCTTCTCATGAATTTTGGGTGCCATGGTTGCAATTATTTCATTTTAGTGCTCTAAGATGGAAATAAATAATGAAGTTGCATCATGCCATTTAGTGTTATTAATGATTTAAACAATAATTGATAATCTCAGCATTACCTGTTGACATTTAAACATCTATAAATTAATAAATGATTTTGTGGAAAACATTTTGCCAACATATGGGATTCGAACCCGCATCTCTCCAGAAACATGCCGAATTCTAAACCTGTTGAACTAAAGCCAGCTCAGCCTTTTTTTCCACTAATAATGACTATCACTCTTCCCATGAATTTTGGGCACCATCTATGGTCTCGGGTGGCAACTATTTCTTTTTAGTGTTCTGAGTAAGATGGAAATAAATAATGAAGTCACATCATGCTATTTAACATTATTCATGATTTAAACAATAATTGATAATCTCATCATTACCTGTTGACGTTTAAACGTCTGTAAATCAATAAATGTTTTTGTGGAAAAAAATTTGCCAACGTACGGGATTTGAATCTGCATCTCTCCAGAAATGGGTTCGAATCCCGTATGTCTGCAAAATTATTACACAAAATCATTTATTGATCTATAGACATTTAAACATCAACAGGTAACAATGAGATTCTCAATTATTGTTTAAATCATTAATAACGCTAAATAGCGTGATGTGATTTCACTGTTTATTTACATCTTAGAGCAATAAAAAGAAATAGTTGCTACCCAAGATCATAGATGGTGCCAAAAGGAGAAACCCAAAATTCACAGGAAGAGTGACAGTCATTATTAGTGGAAAAAAGACCGAGCTTATGTTAATTAGTTCAACAGGTTAGAATACTCTGGTATGTTTCTGGAGAGATGCGGATTCGAATCCTGTATGTCGGTGAAATTTTTTCCACAAAAATATTTGCATCAAGGAGCACCACAGTGCTCACACACCCAGTATTCTGGTGTGGGGTGCCATCAGTTATAACTTTCAGTGTTTATCCAGGGAAATTTGACAGCTCAAGAATAGGTTTATAAAATTCTGGTACCCTATAGTCTACCTTTCATGTAGAGCTTTCCTGATACCATTTGTTAAGCAGGATAATGCACTTCCCCATATGGCACATGTTATCAGTGTCTACAGGATGCCAACACTCTACCTTGGTCCACTATATCCTCAGATTTCTCCCCTTTAGAGCACACGAGGGATGTGCTGGGTTGACATCTCTGACAATGTCCATGACTAGCACACACATTGGACACCTTGAATTGGTTGGTTGTTTGGGGTTTTTTGGCACATGAGCTACTGAGGCTATAATGCGCCAAACGAGATAAATAGAAGCTAAAAGTCAAGTACCCCTGAACCAAAGTTAAAACAAAGTGCTGTAAAAGGCAAAAGATAAAACCAACAAGATGTATAAAGATATAACAGAAAAACAAGATGTAAATATAACAAAAACAACAAGATGTATATAGTAAAAAACAACCCAGGTGTAAAGCCTGGGTTAGATATAAAAAGTACAAGGTAAAGTCAAAGTCTATTAAAATAGCCACAATGCTTTAAAAAGGTAAAAACTGGCAGTAAAGCACAATGATCAGATAAAAGATGTCTGAGTGTAAGAGGCTCGGACATAAAATTATGAAAGGTAAAATACATTTTTCGTTCGAAATTAAAAGCTTGACATTCAATTAAAATATGCTTCACAGTTAAAATGGTGTCACAAAACTCGCACTTAGGTTCTGCGTCCGCCTTAAGAAGAAAAGAGTGAGGACACCTTGAATCTCCATTTGGAGGGAAAATGGCAAAAAGTGCCTCACGACACTATGGGACCTGTATGCATCAATACCTTGATGTCTGGCTGCATGCATCACTGCCAATAGGGGTCATATCCCATACTGAGAGCCCATATTGGGGGCCCCTAAACACACCCTTAATATGCATTCAGGTGATTGTGTGATTAATCATTACTACCTTGTAACATATTCTATCACTCTGACGAGTTTCACTAAAGTTCGAAGCTTGCTTCATGGTGTTGCAATTTTTGTGTCGATGGATTGGGTTGTTTTATCTCTCAGCAGTACTTTTTTGCACACAATGGGCTAAATGGCCAGGTCACAAGGAACTTTAAGGCTCAAGAAAAGGTTGGGGGAGGGCACCCACTGGAACAGCTGTTGGGAGACAGATGGTAGCCTCCTGTTAAGACCATCCAGGGTGTTCTTTAACGTGCACAGGGTATGGCTATCCTATACATGGGGCCATGGGTTTATGTTCCAGCCAATGGACAGCAGTCTTTCAAAGCCCATCAATGTCCCCTACTGACTGTGGGAAGGGCGGGGAGTTTTGTGGAGATAAATCTCAATGTCCAGCTGGGACTCAAACCTGGGAACTGCAGATTATGAGTTTGGTGCCACCTTTGCCCCCTTAGTGTCCATGATTACACAATCACTATATTACTAATGATAGAACAGAGAAAAAATTATATATATCAACTTTATATAATTATTATATTGAAGTTTATGTATTATCTCTATGAACATTCATAAAAAAAATGAACTCAAAACCTAAGTCTACATGGAAAGACAATTACAATGTTAAAGCAGCAAAGAAGTGGATATTAACAAATAAAAAAATTTTATGTTAATTATAAACAACATAGCATATTAGCATATTTAATTATGAAGGCAAAGTTAATTTTAATCCTATTTTTCTCATTACAGGCACAAGATACACAAGAAGAAGTGTCTCTATAACTGATAGTAGATTTTAAAAAAAATAAATAAATACCCCCTCAAGCAGCTGCTTGCCACAGAGGTCTGACAGGAGCCTGTCAGTTTATATGCCATAGTAGAAGGTCTGAGAGGATGGCAGGCCCTCAGCAGAAAAACAACACAAACAGCCATGCCTTACCCGGGGCTCGAACCCAGGTCCCTTAGATCAGTAGCCATGCGCACTAACCACTCGGCCATTTTTACATATTTTTAAAATATCTCTTTGATAACTTAGTATTAAAGATTACAATAATTAAACCCAATCAGTATCGCTTCTTTAGAACTTCTGATATGCAATGTTTCATAAAAAAAATTTAAGTGATATCATAAAACAAAAAGCATAACGTAAAGTCTGTGTTAAATGAAATACGAGGTTTTAAAATAAAAAAAAGCATTATAATATATATTGTTATATTACTATAATTTTGTTGTATGTATGACATTAAAAACATTTGTACTAGTCTGGAAATCTTATCTAGCATGAATGCTATATAGGCAGTCCACTGCCAATGGAGGCTACATTACAGTATAATTTATGCAATTTACTTAGGTCTCTTTGCCCAGGAGAAAAGGTTCATTGTGAAAAGTTTTACAGACTTAACTTTTTTACAGAATAAGCTTAGCTCATAGTAGTTGTAACACTTGACGTTTTAATTCTTAATAGCATCACAGGTTTGTGAAACAGAAATATGTATATACACTAGTGGAAATCGAAAAAAGAACACTCAGAAGAAATTCCTTTAGGAATGTCATATAGGTTGAAAGTCATTGGATGAAATAATGATGCCACTGAGAACAGCAACATCCAAATGTATGCAGTGCATATTTAAGGACTAGGGCATGAAGAAAGAAGTTATTTGTCTTCTGTCATGTTATTCAGTGCTCTTTGAAGAAGCTACCATGCCTGGATAGTGCAGGCACACAACATTTGTTGAGTTAGCAGAGTTTGAGCAAGGTCGTATAATGGGTCTTCAGGAAGCAGGTTGGTCTTTTTGTCAAATTTCACACCGCATTTGGATGGGAGGTATCAGCAGTGGTGCAATGGTGGTATTGATGGTCAAAAGAGCATTCACACATTCGCAGACGTGGTTCCAGGCAACAGTTATGAATGCATGAGAGGATCGGCGTATCAGGATTATGGTGGCAGAGTGGACAGCTACAGCGTCACAAATTCGATCCTCTGTCATACCAAGGGTGTCTACAAGAATGATACACAATCGTCTTTTGGAAGCAGGACTATGGGTATGCGTGCCGCTGGCACCGTTACCACTGTCATGTCGTCACTATTAAACACATTTGCAGTGGTGTCAAGAACGGGTTCATTGGAGGGAAGAATGGAAGTTTGTGGTCTTCAGTGATGAAAGCTGATTCTGCTTAGGAGTGTCTGATGGTTGCTTATGCGTCCAAAGGCAACAAGGTGAGCGACTTTTTCCATCATGCATCTGCCAGCAACACACTGCCACGCCAGGCATCATGGTGTGGGAAGCAATTAGCTATTACTCTTGTACACGTCTGGTGTTTGTACAGGGTACACTGAATAGCAAAATGTACATCAGCGACATCATACTGCCGGTCTTCCTGCCATATTTGATGTAATCCCAAATGCAATATTCCAGCTGGATAACACCCACCTACACTCCGGCTGGGCAACTCAACATGCTCTTCAGGCAGTGCACCAACTCCCTTGGCTAGCACATTCTCCAGACTTGTGTCCAATCCAGCATGTCTGGGACTGGATTGAACAGACTCTTCCACAGACCCGGTAGGCAATGACCATCGCTGAATTACACATTCAAGTTGAAAGTGCATGGAATGATATTCCCCAGTGTGATATCCAGCATTTGTACAACCAACTGCATGCCAGATTGGAAGCTTGTATTGCTGCTCGAGGAGGTTCAACACCTTATTAAAATGTAATACTCATTAAAAGGTAAAATAAGCATTGAATCACTTCACATGTGTGATCACTGTCCTTTCTCAACAAGTTGTTTCTACTAAATAAATCTTATAGAGTATGCTTCAATTGTTAAGTGTTCTTTTTTCAATTTCCACCAGTGTGTATATAGGTGAGCTAAAAATTGCTGCTCGAGGAGATTCAACACTTTTTTAAAATGTGCCTTCTGTAAAATGTAATATTCATTAAAAGGTAAAATAAGCATTGAATCACTTTTTATTTAATTTATTTAAGGAAATAAGTTTAAAGGAAAATATTAATAAATTATAAAAATACTTTTTAAGGAAAATAATTTATTTAAGGAAAGGATATTTTTTCAACAACAATAAATATATAATCTGTGAATGATTTAAACATATTACAATAATAGATATGTCCATAGGTGAGCTAAAAAAAAGCATTGTGAATCCACCAAAAATTTACTTAGGTCTCTTTGCCCATGCAGAGAGACCTAAGTAAATTAACTTTTTGTTTAAAAGATAAATTCTTTTTGCTTTATAGGTACTACTAAAATATTACTATTTACATTTTCCCAATCATACTCTAGTTCAACTTTCCAATGTTCAAAGCTACTAAACAAGCAGAAAATAACTTCATTCTCTTTGAATATGAGCAGCCCATATTCAACAGAGGCAATATGCTATTCTTCTAGTTTATATGCTACTGAAATATAAAGCAGGTAATATTTTGTGTATTTTAGAATTGTAGAAGAAAATGCCTAAATGAATATTTAGTGCAAAATGTTTTAGAAGATTAGTGAGAGGTGGCTAATAGAAACCTATTATACTTATTCCCAGGTTAAAAGTATTGCCATTTCTAGTACTGATTATAGAAGTCTTAAAATTAAAGAATATAAAATATTAAATATAAATATTAAAGGTATCTCCGTGTTCCAACATATAATGAAAAGAAACCGAAACCAATAATAGTTGGATTCAATTCGAAACAAGAAACCTCTGGATAGCAAAGTAGAGATTAGTTCGAGGATTAAAGAATAAAGACTTGAATATTTCTAATAGTGAAGACTACATACAGTATATATATATATAGGTGAACATTTAATACCAGAAATCAAAAACCTTTTGTATGAAACTAAGAAATTAAGGAAAGGAACTATAGATTTATTTGGGTAAAAGACAGGAAAATTTATTTAAGGAAAGGATGTTTTTTCAAGAGTAATAAATATAAATATCTGTGAATGATTTAAACATATTAAGTAATGAGTGTTAAGATACATAGTAGTATTATTGAACCTTTTTCATTCTTATCCTTGACGAAAATTTATTTACTCTGCTGCATATGAATATTAGATCTATTCGAAAAATTTTTGATTATTTTCTGGTTTATCTATAATGAATTTATCTCCAGATACTATTATTTTATCTGAAACTTGGGCAAAAGAAAATGAAATTCCCATGTATCATTTAGTAGTTTATAGCACTTGTTATAAATGTAGTAACATAAAGCTGAAGGTTTAATAATATTTTTTAATAAACTAAATGCAAATCAGATTGCAATAAAATTTAATAATGCAGATATTGTTATTTTAAAATATAAATTAAAAATATTGATTATTTATTGATATTCATTTATAGGTCACCAAGTTTGGATAAAAAAAAAAGAATTTATTAAATAATTACATGATTTATTATTAAAACTTAGCTAAAAAAATTTAATTATTGGAGATGTTAACATTGATTTATTATAAAATAATAGTATTATAAAGATGTACTGTAATATGGTAATTTATTCATTGTATAAAAACACCAACAAGATACACTAACTCTACATGTATAGATCATATGCTAGTAAGACTAACAAGTAATAACAATGTAAATGTGAGCATGATAAATCAAATATAACTGATCATTATATGACAATGATACAGTATAAAAATCATTTAAATGAAAAATACTCTTGCCAAACAAAGGAAATTTTATTTAGTTTTAAGAATTATTTTATAGATAAACAAATGTAGACACTTTTTGAAACTTTCCATAACCACTTTAAGAAATTAATATCATATTGCACAAAAAATATTTCCAATTGACAATAGCAAAAATAAACTCAAACCTCGGATAACAAATGAATTATTGGAAATGATAAACAAGAAAAATAAATTATATAAACAAATGCAAAGAAGATCCTGGGACATTGAACTGTCACAGCATTTCACTATATTCAGAAATAAGTTATTTAATAGACTAAGATTTGCTAAAAAGAATTATTATAAAAATATATTTAATCTAGCTACAACTAATATTAAAAAAAAATGAAAAAACTATAAATGAAATAACAGAAATATGTCAAAAATTATTTTACAGAAATAAAAGTGAATGGAAATCTATTAAAAGATATGAAGTAAACAAATGGGAGATTGCTGAATATTTCAATGATTATTTTCTTAATATAGCTTCTGACATAATTTCTAAAATACCTGATTACCCATACTCATTATCCTGTTCCTTACTAAATGAATCAACCTTCTGTAAAATGAATTCAATGGTTTTTCTACTTTTGTAACTATTGTAAAGTCTTTAAAACTGAACAAATCTCCTGGGGAGAACAAAATTTCTGCATATACAATAAAAAGAGTCATTTTATATATTTGTAATGACTTAGAAAAAATTATAAATTTGTGTTTTGAAAATGGAATTTTTCCCTCAGTTTTTAAAAATTCATCAGTTACTCCAGTTTTTAAATCAGGAGATGTAACTGATGTAAATAATTATAGACCAATTTCAAGTTTTATTTTCGAAATTAATAAATATAATTTTAAAAAGAGTAGTTAGCCACATGAATAAAAATAAAATTATTTCTGACACTCAATTTGGCTTTTGAGAAAAAATGGGCAATGAAGATGCTATAACCATGCTATCAAATATAATTTATAATGGTCTTAATGAAAGTAAAAAAGTTTTAGTATTATTCACCGATATTTTTAAAGCATCTTATTCTTTATCTGTGAATATATAAAAGAAAATGGAAAATATTGGAATAAGAGGTACCCAATAAGATCGGTTCAAATCATATTTAACAAACAGAATTCAAGTAAAAAAAACATTTTAAGTAAAAAAAAGGGGCAATTAAATTTGGAGTACCACAGGGTTCTGTATTAGAACCAATTATTTTTACTTTATGTTAACAATCTATTAAATTTAAATTTTAAAAGAAAAATAATTTCATTTGCTGCTGATATAGCAATAATATATGTTAATGAGAGTGACAATAGACTGAAAACAAAAATAAATGAAGATCTGAAACTTTTAAGGATGTGGTTTGATAAGAATAAATTATCTGTTAATACAAAAAAGACAATATATATTTTAATATGCAAAGAGGTATTAATACTGACATTTGAGACTTCTATTATCATACTTTAAAGTGTTTGTTTTCATCTAATAATAACAATACAAATTTTTGGTGTGACTGTGAAAAAATAAACTACAGATGTAATGAAATATATTGGTGTCATTTTTGATAAACACTTGACTTGGAAGAATCACATAGAAAAAATAGTTAAAAATATTAAAAGAATTATGCCTCAGATGCATATATTGAGAGAACTATTAGATATATGTACTTTGAAAAAGTGAAAGGCTGCCGTCTGTCGGATAGGATGTTAAGCCGTGGCCCCGTGTGCAGGAGAGCCATACCCTGTGCACATTAAAGAATATGCTGGATGGCCTTGACGGGAGGCTACCATCCGTCTCCCAACAGCTCTTCCAGTGGGTCCCCTCCCCCAACCTTCTCTGAACCTTCGGGGTCCTTGTGACCTGGTCATTTAGCCCATGGTGTACAAAAAACTGCCATTCAGAGGTAAAAACAACAACAACTTTGAAAAAGGTGTATTTTGCATTCATTCATTCTAGAATACAATGTGGAATAATTATCTGGGGAAGGACATATCAAAGTTATTTGAAGTTAATTAAACAAATACATAAATATGTAACTCATAAAATAATAAGATGAAAAAAACTGGTTTTGCCATGAGTGGGATTCGAACCCACGTCTCCAGGAAATATGCTTATTATGCTACCACTACACCACCAATGGCTAACCTTTTCTCAGCTTGTGTGACCTTATAAACTTTCCGGACTTTTATATTTGATTCACACAGTTGTTGCCTCATATAGATGGAATTAATATTTGTCACTCATGTGCCACTTCCTGGATAGATGGGGCCACTGTGCGAATCAAATATAAAAATCCGGAAAGTTTATAAGGTCATGCAAGCTGAGAAAAAATTAGCCATTGGTGGTGTAGTGGTAGCATAACAGGCATGTTTCTTGGAGACGTGGGTTCAAATCCCACTCATGGCAAAACCAATTTTTTTTCATTTTATTATTTCATGAGTTCCATGTCTACAGGATATATCCTATGATTCTTTACTACTGATTTATTGATTGAATGCCATGAGTGTGAGTAACAAATATTAATTACATTTGTATGAGGCAATAGAGGTGTCCACTTCCCGGATAGATGGCACCACTGTGCAAATCAAATATAAAAATCCAGAAAGTTTATAAGGTCACACAAGCTGAGAAAAGGTTAGCCATTGGTGGTGTAGTGGTAGCATAACAGGCATTTTTCCTGGAGACGTGGGTTCGAATCCCACTCATAGCAAAATGAATTTTTTCATCTTATTATTTCACGAGTTCCATGTCTACAGGACATATCCTGTGATTCTTTACTGCATAAATGTGTGTTAAAAGTAATGACATTTAAAAGAAAATATCATTCTTCTTGTCAGTTTCCCGAATTTAAATTTATTAAATGTTGAACAAATATACAAGTTTAAACTTTTAATATTTATACATAAAAATATTCACATTTCACAGGGTTGAGAACTCCTATAATACTAGATCTATGGAAAACTAAAAACTAATTGTTCCTAAACGAAATAATGAATTATTTTAAAAAATATTGTTTTTTCTGCTCCTAAAATATTTAATAATCTACAAAAAGACACAAGAAATATAACTAATATTATAATGTTTAAAACAGAAATTAAATTATGGCTATTAAGGCAATAATTATTAATGTATCAAACTGATATACTGTTTTGCACATATCAACTACTATTCTGTCAGAACCTTTGTACCAATGTAGGCTTTTTACATACTAAATGTGATGAGCAAAAATATTATATTATTATTAATCCACAAGCAAGTTAAACTCTTGTGGTGAGTTGACTTAAATTTGTACTGCTAAATGTTTTGTTTGAATAAATTATTATTATATATCATAAAATGCATGAATAGAAATAATTTTACATTTGTTTATAATCACATTTTACACTATTTTACATTAAAAAAAAATGGTTGTCCATTTTAAGTCCTTTCTGATGCATACAACCTACTCTTATCTAGCCAACTGTATTTTTCAGTTTTTCTTCACCATAACAGTGGGGTGACTAGAAACATTTTTTACAGAATAATCTTAGTTCATATTAGCTTAATACTTGAGGTTTTAATTCTTAATATCATCAGAGGTTTGTAAAAACAAAAATATATATTTATGATTGAGCAAAATATGCACTGTGAATCCCTGGTAATCTAAATTCAATTTTAAATCCCTATTTGAAATTATTATAAAACACTAACAAAAGAAAACACATTTACCATTTTTTCAGTACTATTTTATCCCATCTTGTACCTGTTTGGGCTGCAATAAGCTTTTTGAGATCTCCAATTGTGTCATCAGGGCTAATTATGAGTCAAGGTTAAGATAATAGTTAATACTGTAAAAATTTAAATTTTAGTTTAATTCTAAAAAAAATTTATGCACACACATATTTAAACATTAGTTCAAAACTTTTGTATTTAATTTCCTTAATACTTAATTTTAAAAAGGAATTGGTACTCTTGAAGATAAAGGACAGAGATAACCTAAAAGCTTTAACTCATATTGGTATCTCACATAACATATGAAACAGTTTGACATGGACATGGCATTCCCACTAACTGAATAGTCAGTTTTATTAATCACCAGATCACACAGGCAGTCTCAAGTTTTACAAGGCCCTAAATGGAACTATTTTGCCTCCATCCATTAAAAAAAATTGTATTCTATAAGAGAACATACAATAGCAAACCTAATGAGAGAAAAAAAAAACTAGAGATCTCATCACTAAGATTGCATGAAAATAATCTGAAATAGGCTTGTATATGAGAACAAGGACTGAATACTTTAACCACTCATAAAAAGCTTTTGCAACAGCATTAACATAACTAATATTCTTAGGGATGCAGAAATTCAAAAAAAATATGACTAGCCAGCAGTTTTCATCATCAGAAAAAGCAAAGCCATTTACCAACATGGGAGGGGAAAAATTTCCTGCTTTTATGCTCATTAAAAAAAGAGCATGCGACATAATTAATGATTTACAATCAAAGATGGAACTGATATTCTTTACCTTGAAAATATTTTCCTGCTATAATTTTTCCTAGCTTGAAAGAAACAATACCAGAAAAATCACTCACTGTTGGTAAGTGGCTTTTACCAGCCTTGAGTATACTGAGAGGTAAACAATTGCAGGGAAGCAGGGAGAGGTTTATGGTGTCAACAAAAATTATATATCAACATCTTATAACAATATTTTTTAAACTTACTAGAATTTTACAATTCACTATATTTATTCTTATTTTCTGTATTTTTCAACTCATATATTTTTTTCTATTTTAAGTTTACATTATACAATCTAAAATTTAGCTTATTTTTAAATCAGAAAAAAAAAAATTTAGTACTTGACACTTATTTACATCATACATAAAACTTCTATTAAATAAACACATTTTTAGTAAAATATAATAAGAAAATTTAATCAATATATGTTGGGAGAATATGCATGAAAATATATTCTATTTGTTCAATGAAGTTGAGAGCATATGCACCATTCCATGGACAAATCCTGTTCTTTTTAGTATTTTTATGCTGTTTTTTTTTAAGAAATTGTCAAATAAATTAATCCATAACAAACATTCTGTACCTGCAAAATTTTGGATCTCCCACTCAATATTCTTAGTAACACTATACATATTTTAGTAGCCTTTATTAATGGGGTCCTTTTGATACACAGAAACAATATCTTTGATTTTCCAACCATTACTTCCTAACCTCACAAAGTAAACCTTTGGTTCACTACTGAGTACATTATTATTGGTTTGTAGATTAGAAGCTAAAATTGAGGTTCAAGTACAAGATGTAGAAATTTATTTTGAAATTGTACTTGCTTTCATATAAATTCTTACATTTGTCAACAAATTGATGATAGTTTGCTCAAACAATGTTTTGAACATAGATAAATCCATTGAACTATCCATTATTGACAATTTTCTGAGAGTTGTCAAAAATTAAAATCTTTTACTAAATTACATCTTTAAAAGTTCCTAAATTTATGACCACCTTTGATCCCACCAACTCACAAAAAAGAAAAACTACTCAGAACAATTTATAAAGAAAAACAATTTTATAAGAAATCTACTCAGAATATTTCATAAGAATTATGTCAAAGATATTTTAACATATTCTTTGGCATAAGAATTTGTTGTCTCCATAGAATTCTCTCCTTAACATTGCCACTACATCTATAAAAAACAAAACTTGATGACAAAGTTCCTATAATAATCATAATTGAGCTAATTTCCTTCAGCTCCAAATATCGTAGATACATAAATAAAAAATAAATAAATACCCCCTCAAGCAGCTGCTTGCCACAGAGGTCTGACAGGAGCCTGTCAGTTTATATGCCACAGTAGGAGATCTGAGAGGATGGCAGGACCTCAGCAGAAAAACGACACACACATCCATGCCTAATCCGGGGCTCGAACCCAGGTCCCTTAGATCAGTAGCCAAGCGTGCTAACCACTCGGCCACGGGACGGCTCGTAGATACATAAGTGTATTAAATTTCCACCATAATCTGGCTTTTCCACATGTGCTAACCATAAAGAAAATTTTATATGCATGTCAGTGGCCTAGTCAGGGAAGAGTTTAATTTCCCTCCCTTGGAGAAATCTTATTTTTAAGAATTCATTAGTTTATCAGTTTAAAAGGCTGTCTAAACTGACAGCCTTTTAAACTGATATTACAATCAATAGAAGAAGCCAATAGAGATCTATGAGGAAGGCAAAATCGCTAACCACGCTTCCAACTACATTAACAAAATTCTTCAACTCCCCTCTCCACACACTCAAAAGAAAAATCTTGGCTACACTACTGAAGCAATTATACATATAAAAAAAAATTACAATTAAAAGTTATTTTTCAAAAAATATTAACAAATCTGAAAAGGATACTTGCACTTGATTCTCACTTTTTTGCCAAGACGATCATTACAAGTTACTTCAATCATTTTAATGTTCACAAAATCCTACACTGAAGAAAGTCATTATTGGTATGTAACTATAAATGAACTTATATATAGTACTTTATTTTTTGAGTGAAAAATAAGATTGTAAATAAAATAAATACCCCCTCAAGCACCTGCTTGCCACTGAGGTCTGACACGAGCCTGTCAGTTTATATGCCACATAGTAGAATGTCTGAGAGGATGGCAGGACCTCAGCAGAAAAACGACACATACATCCATGCCTTATTCGGTGCTCGAACCCAGGTCCCTTGGATCAGTAGCCAAGCGCGCTAACCACTCGGCCATTGTAAAGATATTTTCACAAGCTAATTAAAAGTACAGCAGAATACACAAATTTCTAATTTGATAGTTTTAAAACAAGGCTCTGGAGCTATTTTACCAGACTTACACAACTGGCTAAATAGCAAGGTCACAAGGAGAGCAATAGCTCAAAACAGGGTTGGAAAGGAACCCAATGGGCGATCGTTATGAACAGGATGGGACTTCCATTAAGTCAATTCAGCATGTTTTTAACATTAATAGGGTATGGCTCTCCAGCAACAAAGGCCATGACACAAGATCCACTCCAACTGACAATAACTATTCTTAGATAACTATTTCACACTAAAGAGAATGGTAAGTAGAAAATTTTTCAATACTGATAAAGAATCTGCAAAACTGCAATACTCATGATGGAACAACATAGTTAAATAATGCTCAGATGCATACAGTTAACTGTATTTATTCCCATTAAAACTAATGCATCGTTTTTTGTTTTTTCTTTTGGAAATTCTGATTTAGGCAAAACAATGCTCAGAAAAAATTGATTTAACATACTTTATTTTGGTATCTAGATGATGCATGCCAACATTATTACTACTTAATACTCATAATTAGAAGACTATGAATTTGAATGGTAAATACAAAACTAAACCAACCAAGTTTCAAAGAACATATGGCATCTATAAGCATGTCCATTTGCAATAATACAGTCAGGGAAGCCTCCTACATTTAAAAAAAAAAATATTTTTAAGGTTTTATCACAAAGGGCTATAAGTTTCTGAAAGTGCAATTCAAGCTGGATATTTTGTATTCAGAAACACAATTAAAAGACTTTAAAAGATTAGAAACCTTTGGCTGTTCATAGTCCTCAACAAAGAAGAGATGGTGCTGCCCATGTAAACTCCTTGACTGTCATATACTCCACCACTAAAATATAAAATTTCTAGTAGAAATAGATTATTTACAATATTTGTTTAAAATTTTCAAACTTTTCCCACCATCAGAGAGTGCAATTAAAGCTTTTGGGAGATTCAGAAAGTGTGAAATGATAGTTTATCAATACCTATCCAATGCAAAAAGAAATTTTAATTTATCTCTAAAAATAAAAAAATGCTTAAACACAAAAACTGCATTTTCCCACCCCCTCTGGGGGTAAAGTAAAAATCAGTATTGTCAAATGCAAATTCCATGACATTCACAACCAAAATTTGCAACTTTAAACTTTTCCCACTGTTAAAGGGTGCAACTATAACTATAAGAAGATTCTGAAAATGCAAATCTTAATATTTTGTCAATAACTATAGAACCTAAAAAGAATTTTTAATTTATCTATCAAAACAGTTTGGTCTTCAGACGGACAAACAGTCAACAAAGTGAAAACATTCACTTGTTTCTTTTGAAAAAAGACCTAAAAATGGTTTAGAATAAAGAAAAAGTATTATCACCAAAAAAAAAATTAATAAATAAATAAACTCAAGAGAGTGCAATTATTACTTGAAAAGGTATCAGGCACATTTAGTGGAAAACTGACAAAGTTACATTAGACATGTAGCTGATAGGGATTTATTATAACTCTTTATGATATATGAACAAGTTGTTGAAAAAATAGCTGACCTATGTTGGATTGTTTTAACTCTGAGCAGCAATTTTTGCATACAATGGGCCAAATGGCCAGGTCAAAAGGACCCGAAGGCTCAGAGAAAGTTGGGGGAAGGGATGCACTGAAACAACTGTTGGGAGACAGATAGTAGCTTCCCATCTAGGCCATCCAGCATATTCTTTAACATGCACAGGGTATGGCTTTCCTGGAACATAAGGCCATGGATCAATGTTCCATCCAACAGACGGCCTTTTCAAGCCCAGTGGTGTCCACTACTGACTGTGGGCAGGGTGGGGAGCTGTGTGGAGATAGTCCAAGATAATTCAAGCCTGGTGCACTACCAACTGAACCACACCCACCCCAGCTGACTCAGAAAACAGCAGAAATAACTATAGATATGGTATCAGAATAAAGCGATATCCTAGATATCCTACTACTCGTAGAATGAAGTAGCCATTTTAAAATAAAATTCAGTTAAATGTTTTAATGATATTCCTTGTATTCTCATTTATATTATAAAGAAATGAATCCTGTGTCTCTGTAAGTGTAAAAAAACATAACCCAAAAATATTAAATTTTTCAAAATATACTATATTATGGTGTTAACAAAATACCTATCTAGTAATGCTAATCTTCTCAGGTTTAACATGTGCTTAAAAATGATTCCTCAAAATTTATCCAATAGTAGATACTACATTTAACAATAGCAAGAGAGGCATGTGCCATATGTTCGTTATATGATTGCTTAGGTGGTAGAAGAAAAAAGGCTACAGGTTGAGAATGTCCTTCCAAAATCACGTAACTACACTTTGGTTCGTTGAATCGATAGATACTTCAAACGTTCAATGAATGGGAGTAGTACAATCAGTTCCGTTAAAGTTTCCAAGAGAGCTGGCAGCCGAACCAAACAGAATGACGTGAACAGTACTAATTTTATTAGCAAAATTATTCGCAATGTGATTTTGCTACTGAAACCGGCACAGTTTAACTGCAATTTTTGTTGAAGGTCAATTTATGGTCACCAGTGTTTGAAGGTCTTATTTACGAGGGTGATTTTCTTACTATATTCTCTGCTAAGCATCAATTTCTCAGTTTTACTGTCAAAAATAGACATATTCACTTATACCAATTCCCAAAAAACTTTAAATATACAAGTCCTGCATTCTAAATAATAACCTACTCAAAAATATATAATATAACGGTTTTAATTACAAGATGGTAGTAGTTACCGTATCTGTTTGCAAATTAACTACCTTTGTAAATGCTGATTACTTTGTTCAAAATGAAAGGAATTAGAACAAACGCTTTCATTCAGATTCCAAAAAAGAGAGCCATTACGCTGGTCCACGGTGCATGCAGTTACAATCACCCAAAATTACACATTTTTCTTTACACTACACTGGTCTAGTGGTTAGCTGATAAGCCGAAACTACTTCGAATGGTATTTTGAAACGAGGTATGGCTCGTTGGTACAGACCAGGGGTCAAGAACCAATGGGCCGATGGCTCCTGAGCCTCGGCCCACCGGTTCTTCAAAAAAAATAAAATGTCTCTTAAAGCTTTTTGGTTCAATATTCAACTCTGAATTTTTTAATGATTTTTCATTAGAAAAAAGCAACAAAGCAGGTTGACAGACTAATTTAAATACACTGATGCAATTCAAATGCTCCAAATACGCTTCAATTTGATTAAAGTGGTCCAGAAGACTAAAACTGAAAACCCACACTGAAGAATAAGCAGAATTAAAAGACGTTTCTAATTTTTTAAAGCCTTTTAATTGCGTTTCTGGAACACAAAATATCCAGCTTGAATTGTACTTTCAGAAACTTATAGGTAGTCACTGGGAAGAGAGCTATGCACCAATCCCCTGTGATGATGCATAGAACCGGCCAGGTCTAGCACCTAATGTCCGACCCCGCCTTCTCGTGGTGCAGACCGTTAGTAACTTTCAAAAGAGATACTCTCTTCTGGAAGTGAACGGAAGGGGAGGGCTGCCAGATTAGTGTGGCCTACTGATCTGGACAACTATGGATACTTTTCTTTTTTTTCTACCCTGCTGAGGAGTGGTCAACCACACAGGGTCCTGGTGCTGATCATATAAACCCACTGGACTGAATTAAGGCTCTGAGCTTGACTATGGATCCTGAATTTGCTGGGTTTCTGTGGAGGGAAAATCTTCCGCTGTGTTTTCTGTTTGTTTGTGGGTTGACAGCCCCAAGTGAATAAATTCACAGGATATGTTTATCAGCTGGTGGATAATCCTGAGCAGAGGTCATCGCAGGCACCTGAACTCTTTGCTTCTATTGGCATCGTCAAATTCTGCATTGGAGGAAGTCTTCCAGTGCAGATGGCTTCAGCCTTTAGTGGTGGGGAAACGAGTCTTTGCCCCATGTCTGCGATTAGGGGACTGTTTGATATTGTCCGCATTCCTTCTCTCAATAAACGTAGTTTCTTTAAACATCCTACTAACCATTTTCTCTCCGTAGGTAGTTGGAATGTGAGGACTCTGCACAGAGCTTTTTCTCTTGATGTCCTCACGCAAGAATTCCACCATTACAATTTAGATATTCTCGGCTAGCAAGAGACCAGATGGACAGCTGAAGGTCAGATTCTTAAAAATAATCTTAAATTTCTCTTTTCAGGGAGGGACGACAATAAGCATCACCAAGGCGTGGGTCTGCTTCTCAGCAAACACGCTAATGATGCTCTTCTAGGATATGAGTGTATTAATGAAAGGTTTCTTACAGCAAAATTTCAGAAAAGCGTTAAAGACTTGAATGATATCTGCTGTTATGCCCCCCACTGAGGATGCCTTTGACGATGAGAATAGGTTTTATGGACAACTTCTGGATATTTTGAATTCTGTCAAGACAGGAGATATTACCCTTGTTCTTGGTGACTTCAATGCCAAAGTTGGTACTGACTCTGACCTTTGGGGAGGAGAAATAGGCCATTTTGGTATTGGTAGCTGCGGCAATGTCTCCTACAGGTAAGTAACCTCAATGGATTCAGAATAACTAACACTTATTACAAACACCGTGACATACATAAGTACACATAGGTTCACCCGATGGGCTGCATAAGAATATGATTTATTATATATTAATTGACAGCAAATGGGCTAGTTCTGTTAGGAATACCAGGTCATATAGGGGAGCTGAAATTGCATCTGACCATTACCTTGTTAAAAATGTCTTGCAACTTGAACTTAAAAAGTGTTGTGCTAGGGTTAAAAAATTTACTTTTAATATTGAAGCTCAGAAAGATCCAGTTATAGCCAAAGCTTACCATGATAGGTTACTTAGTCATTATGACAGTCATGGTATGCTTACTACTGAAGTTGAGGAAGAATGGGATCATTTTAAACAGGCTTTTTTGGACACTAACAGTACTCTTTTAGGAAAAAAGGAGCAGAAGAGACAGAATTATATGAGTGATAAGGCACTTGAGCTTATTTTGGAAAGAAAGAACTGCAGGAATGTCCTTAATCAATACCCTACTAGTCCTAATAGAAAGCATTACAGAGAACGTAATAAACGTGTAAAAGATCAGTTAGCTGCTGATAAGAATATTTGGCTTGATGGCTTGGCTGACAAAGCAGAGGAAGTAGTTAGACAGCAGAACAGCAGAGAGCTGTACCAGATAGTTAATGTTTTATGTGGTAGAAAACGAACAGGTACACAGGGATTGAAGGATAAACAAGGTAAGGTTATAGAAGGTGAGGATTCTGTCATAGCTAGGTGGGCTGAGCATTTCAGTGATATTCTAAACAATGCGGCTAGTTCTATTCCCATTGTTTGCAATGATGATAGATGCATTAGTGGCTTTAATGTTGGCCCTATAACACAATCTGAAGTTATTTTGGCCATTTCTAAACTTAAACTTTATAAATCCCCAGGGGTAGATGAAATTACTACAGAAATGCTTAGAACTGGGAATGTTTCGGTTACCACTTGGATGACTGAAATTCTGAATATCTTTTATGATAAAGGCATGGTTCCTAAGGATTTTACCAGAGCTATTGTTATCCCTATTTTCAAAAAAGGTGATCGCAGTTCTTGTGATAACTATAGGGGTATCAGCCTACTCTCTGTTCCAGGTAAAGTTCTTTCCATGATTGTGCTTAATAGAATTAAGAATCTGGTTGACAGTCAATTGCGTGATGAGCAATGTGGATTCAGAAGTGGTAGGGATGTGTGGATCAGATATTTTCACTTAGGCAGATTCTTGAGAAATGTTTAGAGTTTTAGAAACCTTTGGTTGCTAGCTTTGTTGATTTCAAAAAGGCTTTCGACTCTGTTGATCGACATAATTTGTGGTCGATTGTGAAATCATATGGTATACCAGACAAGTTAGTTAACATTATGAAAGCTCTCTATAATAACACTGAGTCGTGTGTGAGAGTTGGCAAGGCTTGTAGCAATTGGTTTAGCATTACTTCTGGTGTTCGACAAGGGTGCATTTTGTCTCCTTTTCTCTTTAGCTTGGTTATTGATTAGGTTATGCGAAATTCACTTCCAGGAAAAGGTTTTGGCCTTAAATGGACTGGAGATACGAAAATTTCTGATTTAGATTATGCTGATGATTTAGCCCTTTTGGCAAATGATGTCGATGAGATGAACTCTTTAATTCGAGCTGTTGATGAAACTGGTAGTAGAGTAGGTTTGGTTATAACCAGAGAGAAAACTAAAGTGATGAAAATTGGTCAGGCAGGTTGTGATTCAGTTAATCTGAATGGTTGCAGTCTTGAGCAGGTGTCACAGTTTAATTATCTTGGGAGCTATGTAACAGAAAATGGTGATGTGCGGCATGAGATTAACAGACGAATAGGGATTGCTGCCGGGACTTTTAAGAATCTATAGAGAGTGTGGAGAAACAGGTGTATACACCTAAAGACTAAAATTAGACTGTATAACAGTTTGGTTCTTTCTAGGGTTAGTTATGGTAGTGAAACTTGGACACTTTGTAAACAAGATAACAGGAAACTAGATGCTTTTGACTCCAGATGCTTACGCAGTATCTTGGGCATTAGGTGGTTCAACTTTGTAACTAATGATGAGGTTAGGCAAAAAAATGAAATCTCCTCCCAATAAATGACACAATTTAATTTCATGCTATAAAAAAACAAATTATAAGCTTGTTATTCAGCTGAAGCATAAAGAAATTCAAGCCCCCCTCCCACACATATGAAATATTTGAAATTTTATGCTATGAAAAAACAAATATTATAAACTTTTATATCATCTAAGGCAGAAGGAAATCCAAGGTCATACACACACACAAATGATATAATTGAAATTGCATGCATAATGTATAAAAAACAAAATAATTTATCTTTCATTTCAACTAAAGCAGAAGGCAAGACCCCCCCCCCCACACACACACACACAAATGACATGATTGAAATTTAATGGAACAAAAACCAAATATTCTAAAATTTTATATCAGCTAAGGCAGAAGAAAATCCAAGGTCACACACACACAAATGACATAATTGAAACTGCATGCTATATATATAAAAACAATAATTTACACTTTCTCTCATTTCAACTAAGGCAGAAGGAAAGACAAGCCCCCCTCCCACAAACACACAAATGACGATTGAAATTTGATGCAACAAAAACCACATATTGTAAACTTTTATATCAGCTGAGGCTAAGGATATCCAAGGTCACACACACACACACAAATGTCATAATTGAAATTTCATGCTATAAAAAAGAGAAAACAAAAATGCAAACTCTTTTTATTTCAGCTGAGGCAGTAGGAAATTCATATCACACACACTCATAATATACGAAATGGAGTTACTGCAAAGTATATTTTTGTCACTGTGTTTTGTGCAAATTTAGATGTTTGCTCTAATATGATGCCTTTTAATTTTTCTGTTATTTGTGTCTCTAAATGGCGAAGTCTAATTTTAGCATATTCTTTTGTAATGTTCCTTTTTCATATTATAAGCATGATTGTCAACTTTCACATCCAATTCCCTATTACTGATATGACTATCTAGTGATATGAACACCAACATGCATTGAGACCTATGTAGGACATTAACCTGAATTTTTTAATTAGGTATGAAATGGTTGTTGTTGAGAATATAGTTTTCTCCTTGAAGACACTGTTCAGTAATTTTTGCAATTGCACACACATACTGTGAAAAGGGCGAGAAAACCTCAATTTTTAATATTAACCTTTAAAGTGACAAAAGCTGTTTAATCAGTTTCCAAAAATCCCTACAAAAGAACCTGCAACATGCTTTTTTATGCTTCCCTACCATTTTTTTCCAGAATTATTAAAATCTTTTTCTTTCGATATGTAATATGAACTATTTCATTCATTAGGTTTTCATAATAAGGCTCAAAAGTTGTTTCTTAAAGAAAAAAAATTGTCTTTGTAAGGGTTAATAAGTGCAGACACAGAAGACTGCATTAGGTCAGAGTCAATTAATGCTAATATACATTCTATGCAAGAAATTTTTCATAATTTTTTTGCTATAAAGACAGCTTATAACATTTTTCAATTTCAGAGAAAAGAGACACAGTGACCTTCATTGCTTTACTGTGATTGCTTTAGAAACACCTAAAATGTCACTGGACATTTCATTATTGCTGCCAATGATTTTAATTTCATTGAAAGTTAAACAATTGCCATTTTTCTTATTATCAGCCGGTTAATTATTAACTCGATGTGTGCACTTTGGAACTAAAGATCATTAGGTTATTATAGTTTCCCTCTTTTGCTCTTGCTCTTATAGCTTAAAAAGAAATTAAATATGGTCCTGGCTGAATTTGTAAGTAAAAATATATTTTGAGCAAAACAAACCAACTGTTAAAAAAATAACCCATGGGGATTTTCCAACTATGAAAAACTGAAACAAACATAAAAATTAGTTTCAGAAGCTATATGTGAATTTTTATCATTAGAATTATTACCATAATCTACATATCCACAATAGCATTTGCCATTGAACAGTATTTGTTTCCTAATTGACTTCTCCTCAAATAATAAAGTGAATATCATATGTGCCTGTTTACTATCAGTAAAATATTCCGTGCAAAAAACTTGAATAAATCCAGGAAGGTCATTTATAGATCTGCACGTTAAAATTGTGGAGCTATTGGGAAAGGTTTTCTCTTACAAATTCATAATCCTTTTTAAAAATAAAAAAATAGAACCTCAATTTTTAATAAGCCTTTGGAGAATGAACATATCAGGGTAAACCTATTTACCTCTTGGCAATAAACTACACCATTGCTTCTTTCAGCATTTTGCTGTGAATTTCTGAATAGGTTTAAAGTTATATCTAGAAAAACAAGCTTTGGTGTCTCAATGCCATCTTGATGAGTTTTTGAACCTTAAACAAATCTAATATTTCTTTTAAAAAAGAAGATTCGGATGCTTGGCTCTTTGCTGGCAATAATATCACCATAGCATTTTCTTTAAGCTTTGGATTTCATTTTGCACTGACATCAACTTTCTCTTAAATTTTCTAGGACTCTTCCCTCTTACACAGCATGATTGATCATTTTTATAGGCAATATCTATTCTCATTTTAATTTCTAGCATATCTTCTACAAGTGTCTCTCAATACATGCATTTGTTACAAATGTGAATAAAGTTGGCACAGCATCATTTATTAATCCTACTGTGCCATTTTCTGGAGCTTTATTTTTAAAACAGTATAGTGCTGGGAACAGATAGTATAAATAAATAAAATAAATACCCCCTCAAGCAGCTGCTTGCCACAGAGGTCTGACAGGAGCCTGTCAGTTTATATGCCACAGTAGGAGATCTGAGAGGATGGCAGGACCTCAGCAGAAAAACGACACACATCCATGCCTAATTCCGGGGCTCGAACCCAGGTCCCTTAGATCAGTAGCCAAGCGTGCTAACCACTCGGCCACGGGACGGCTCAACAGATAGTACTAGCTATTTTTTAAAGAGAGACAGTGGAGCTTCAACCACAATTGACAAGCCTTAGCCTTTCAACTCATAAAATTTTTTATCAAATATGAAGAGCAAATTTTTAGGCTTCATTTATCACATGCAAAATTATAAAATCCCTATTTCAGGCGTTTTGTTTGAGGAAAAAAAAACAAATTGTGTTATTTTGGCAAAATAAAAATGCAAAGCAAAAGTCTCATAAAATTGATGTTCAACTTCAATATTTCTTTTAGAAACAAAATTCACAAAAATATCTATAAATTCTATGCTGTTTCAATCTGTAAATCGCCTGCTTTTCATATGTAAATATTATTAGTTTCATTTATGGAAAAAAATCGTGAACTACATCTGATATTATACTAGGTCAGAATGGTATTTTAAAATGCTTTATTTTTAGGCCTCTCTGCTTTAACAATTTAAATTTAAAAGAATTTCACAATATTCGTAAATTACTAGCCTATGAAATGTCGACTTGCTGCTTTTATAGTACTTTTAAGTAGTTAGTACACAATTCAGGTAAATGTAAGAGCGTGGTGAAATATTTGTACGCTAAGATTCCGTCCCATGGCCGAGTGGTTAGCGCGCTTGGGTACTGATCTAAGGGACCTGGGTTCGAGTCCCGGGTAAGGCATGGATGTTCGTGTTGTTTTTCTGCTGAGGTCCTGCCATCCTCTCAGACCTTCTACTGTGGCATATAAACTGACAGGCTCCTGTCAGACCTCTGTGGCAATCAGCTGCTTGAGGGGGTATTTTTTTTTATAATCAACACGCCTCTCTCTGCCTCACTGAGGAGAAGGCTTAAGATTTTGTACATGTTCATGGCGTCCGTTGCCAGTCCCGTCTCTAGTAATATTACCTCAATGAAATGGACATGCTTATAGATGCCATATCTTCTTTGAAACTTGGTTGGTTTAGTTTTGTATTCACCATCCAAATTTATAGTCTTCTAATTACGAGTATTAAGTGGTAATAATGTTGGCATGCATCATCTAGATATCGAAAAAAGTATGTTAAATCAATTTTTTCTGAGCATTGTTTTGCCTAAATCAGAATTTTCAAAAAAAAACAACAATGCATTAGTTTTAATGTGAATAATTGCCAAATAATTCACATTGAAACTTAATATCAAATGTGAAATAGTTATCTAGGAATAGTTACTGTCAGTTGGAGTGGATCTTGTGTCATGGCCTTTGTTGCTGGAGAGCCATACCCTATTTATGTTAAAAATATGCTGAATTGACTTAATGGAAGTCCCATCCTGTTCATAACGATTGCCCATTGGGTTCCTTTCCAACCCTATTTTGAGCTATTGGCCTCCTTGTGACCTTGCTATTATTATTTAGCCAGTTGTGTAAATCTGGTAAAGTAGCTCCAAAGCCTTGTTTTGAAACTATCACATTAGAAATTTGTGTATTTTGTTGCACTTTTAATTAGCATTTTTCACTCAAAAAATAAAGTACTATATATATAAGTTCATTTATAGTTACATACCAATAATGACTTTCTTCAGTGTAGGATTTTGTGAACATTAAAATGATTGAAATAGTTATGATCGTCTTGGCAAAAAAGTGAGAATCTAGTACTGCCTATTCTTTCCAATCACTTTATTGTATACACTTCAGTACACCAATTTAGAGTTATCACTGGGTATAAGTTATGGTTTTATTATGATTAATAAAATAATCCGAGTTTTTTCCTGTTATGGCTCTTGATCAAATAAAGATAATAATTTGCGGCTCTTAAAATTTGTTGGTTTCCTTTTTTTGCTGTTTTGGCTCTAGACCAAAAAAGGTTTCTGACCCCTTGAATAGACCCACAAAACAGGAGTGAAGAGTAATATTCAGTGCGGAAAGTCAGTAATGTTGCACCTCCTACCAGACATTCACCAGTAGTCTCCAAACACGATCAAAATGGAAATCACGAATTCGTAAACCATTCTATCACTCAAGTTAAAATTTATAAAGTGAATCAAGTGAGAAACGAATGAGAGGCGTCAAGCCTCCTCTCTCTACGGTAACTAGTCTGTCTATCTCCTCCAAGCAACCCTATAATAGTGTGTTTAACTTTTTATGGAATGGGGAATGAAATGACTAAATTGACAACTCTGCATACACCGAAGAGCCAAAAACATATGACCACCTACTTAATATGATGTTGGTCTTCCACATGCCGCCAAAACAGCTCTCACCTGGCGAGGCATGGATGCTACAAGATTTCTAAAGATGTCTTTTGGTATTTGGTAACAACACGTTACCAGCAGATCCTTTAACACTTGTAAGTTACATGGTTGAGCCACTGCAGAGAGGATATGCTGTTCCAACACAAAGCACAGATGCTCGATTGATGTTCTGCAAAGCATTCTCAATCTGGGCAGTGTGGCATGACGCATTATCTGCTGAAAGCACTACTAGAGCGGAATACCGTTGCCATACAAGGATGTACCTAGTCTGCAGTGATGTTTAGGTAGTGGTAGACGTCATAGTTTCCTGCACATGAATGACTGGACCCAAGGTTTCACAGTAGAACTTTGCACAAAGCATTATACTTCCTCCACCGGCTTGTTTTCATCCCATAGTGCATCCTGGTGCCAACACTTCCCCAGGTAAATGACCCACGCGTACCAGGCTGTCCACATGATGCAACAGGAAACGAGATTCATCAGACAAAACGACCTTCTTCCAATCATTCAAGGTCCAGTTTTGATGCTTGTGTACCCATTGAAGGCACCTTTGATGGTAAACTGAGTTCAACATGAGCACTCAGAGCTGCCTGCTGCCCCATTTTCAGCAGGGTTCGATGTAATGCGTGTTGCGACACATTACTCCTGTCGCCAACATTCAAATTACAGGCGAGTTGTGCCAAATATCCCTTCTCTTGGCTCGTATCATATGTCATAGCTGTTGCTCACCTCTAGCACCGATGAGCCGTGATCAGCTCACACCTTGCCATCCGTTCATGGATTTTTCCTCCTCGGACCACTCTTTGACGGTACTAACCACAGCTGACCGTGAGTAGTCCACAAGCCTCGAAAATGCTCTAACCCAGTCATCTGGACTTTGTCGAACTCACTTAAGTCCGCTGTCTTTCCCATCTGAAGAACAAGAATAACACTAACAGCTCAGTGTCAGGTGTTATTTATACCGTTTCATGGCCTTCACATGTGCCGTCGTTTACCTGCAGTTGCTTCGATATGCATAAAGATGCGCTTGTCATAATGTTTTTGCTCTTCAGTGTATAATTAAGCAAATATCGAATTATTGTAAAGGCGCTTCCTAAGGGCGACCAGTAGACCGCAGGTTCTGTAATGGGCACCACTGAAATAAATCGTGCTTTTTTTTTCCTTATGTACCAAGACCAAAGCTCAGTAAAAAGGATCGAAACAGCTCCAATGATAAAGGGTTGAGCTGCCTCCAGCAGTGATATCAAGCATAAGCACGAAAGAACTAAAAGTCACGTGATTCCCTGTGGCACGATTCTCTAATATGGAATATGAATAAATAGCTATTAGACTAGTAAATATACTAGTCAATCAGCTACTTGACACAGAGGTCTATATTCCGGCATAATATCAGCTTTTATTTGTGATTAATAGTATACTTAACTGCCTGAGGTGTATTGAAACTTAACGTCCAGTATTTTGAAGTCTAAACGTCATCTGCTGCAGTTCCTGTTATATTCGATTTTGTTTAGTTTCTTTCGGAAACACCCTCGAATAGTGTTAATCTTCCTTACCACAAAGTCTTTGTCCGCATTAACGTACTGACGCAGAGCAACATTCATTAGCTGCATTTTCAATATCTCTATTTCTGTACTCCTTACTTTTTATCTTCTATAAGCATGGATGTTGCTTGTATTCTTCGATAAACTCAGTCATTATTTCTCTGGTAAACATTGTTCCTGCCATTTTGCACAAAACACGGGATGGTGGGACAGCGAAAAGAACACACAATCTCCTCATTGAGCATGCGCTTATCACCAAAAGACCCCACGTAGTTCTTCAAACCTCAATGCTATGGAAGGTATATATATATCGGGCTGACTGCAGCTGAAATTCCAACATGTACGGAACGCCAAATTTCCCGAAGTCGGCACGTGGTTCCCAGTGATAAGCTCATTAAAGGTACCTCAATTAGGGTTGTTGTACCTTTGAGCAGCACTTTTTTGCACACCATGGGCTAAATGGCCAGGTCACATGGACCCCGAAGGCTCAGAGAAGGTTGGGGAAGGGGAACCACTGGAACAGCTGTTGGGAGACGGATGGTAGCCTCCTGTCAAGGCCACCCAGTGTGTTCTTTAATGTGCACAGGGTATGGCTCTCCCGCACATGGGACCACAGCTTAACGTCCCATCCGACGGACGTCGGCCTTTCCATGCCCATCGGTCTCCCCTACTGACCATGGGCAGGTCGGGGAATTTTGCGGAGATAAATCTCAACACTGACCCAGCTGGGACTCCTGGGAACTACAGATTACGAGGTACCTCAAAATTAACTCAAAGCTGTGGGGTGGGAGTGTAAATGTAGTCGATGTTCACGAGTCCTATATCATGTGTGTTTCTGAAGGTAGGTGTTTTTGGTGAGAAAGAAAAAATATAAATAAAAAAATGCTTATCTTCCCATAGGGCCGTAAAAAAGTACAAAATAAACCTAAAGCATTCGATGGCAAACAGGCACTGAGTTCGTATTCACTTCAAAGGAAGGTAGGGCGCTGGCAATCTTGTTGAGTACGCAAATCGGCGCCCTATCTTCCTTTGAAGTGAATGCGAACTCAGTGACTGATTGCACCATCGATATGCTTTGGTTATATTTTCTCTTTATATGGCGCATATGGGGAGACAGGTATTTAATTCATAAATGCAATGCAGTGTCGTGGTACTGCCACTTGGTGTCGGACAAACGAAACACTGCCGGAAAGTGAATATGCCACACTTCTCTTATGCATGCGACAATCTGCCATGCTTCTTGTAGGTGCTTCTAATGGAAGAGCTCGAGGGTTTTTCTTGCAGGGTGCAAAAAACATGACACAATTTGCCATTTTCGTCCCCTGCAAATGATCATAACACGATACAAGGTAATTTGATAGTGTATGTTAAATTCATGTTTGGACACATCATTCTGAATATGCACCGCAACATTATGAAACTAGTAAAAAAATGGTTCATTTTCATTTCCTAAAATCATTGCTCTTTTGTTATTAATTACCGATTCTAATATATTAATTGCAGCTTCTTAAATTTTTTATCGATTAAAAAGAACTAATAAAATTACAGTTCTAAATACATGCGCCAATCAACTCTGGCAAAAAAAAATAAGCCAACATATGAGCCTGTAACTCCAACACTCTTCAATTTGGGAGGATGCCAATCAGTGTTCCCTATCGACCAAAGGCAGGGCATGCAATTTTGCAGAGATAAATCTCAATTCTGGCCCAGCTGGGAATTGAACTTAGGAACTACAGATTATAAGCCTGGCGCACTACCGACTGTGCTCCCCCTCCCAGCGTCATTTATCCTTGGTTCTATTACCAAAATATAAATTAAAAATTTTTTTTATCTTACTATGTGCCCAAAATATGAATAAAGTAAAACATCCTAATTATGAAAATGTGCAAAAATGGTTTCTCTTACAAACTGAAAAAACAACAATTGCTTGCAACTTGTTTTCCTTTAAAGCTAATATGAATTCAGTAAGAGATTACATTACTGGCATTTTAAAAAATTTACCTACCTTTAATAATCTATTTATCCAAATATGCCTATCCCGAGCTACAGCATTTGGCTACTGAATGCCAATTCTAACAAGGTCCTGCTTAGCATGTCTACCCACAGCATCCAGGTTTCCTCTTTTTCTGAGGCTTTTAGGCACTGTTTATAACTCTATTCACTAATCTACAGTTATGAATTACAATTACTTCTCTCTGCACAATATGCTACTGAGGTGGTTGCCTGAGTAGCATATTGTGCTTCTTAGTAACCTGCAGTGTGAATTAAAAACACATAATGATTGACATAAGTCAATCATTGTGTATTTCTAATTTAGAATGCAGGCTATTAAGAAGGAAAAAAAGCCTAACAGATCAAAGAAAACTGCATATTATGTTTTTAAGCCATACGAGGACTTGAACAGTTAATGCAATTTTTTTTAAATACATTAAATATACATGTATTTATGTTTATCCTATTACCTAGAAAGTTTAAAATTAAAAAATTCTATGCTCTAGTCAACTGTGTTAAAATATTACCACAAGGGTTGATATTTTTCAAACCTTCCTTTTTTTCCCTGAATATTAATTTAATGCAAATTCATTTACCCATGACCAAGATTACATTTATTTTCAGAAGAAATATAAAAACTTAACAAGCACCGAGTTCTTTATTATCTACATCAAAGTAACTTCCTTTTATCTGTTAGCTACAACTACTTTCTTTGCATATATCTTTAATTTGAAATACAATAGTTTTTGGTTTTAAAAATCACAGGTTAATACTAAGGTTTTGTTCAATCTATATTATACAGTTTTTAGAGTGCTCTTTTAACAGTGGATTTTAACTAATATTTTAAAAAAAAATTGTGGATTTTAACTAAATACTTTTAAAAAAATTGCTTCCCAGATAAAATGGACAAGTTCAAATTCAGTTCTGAAATAAAAAAATCAGTAAGCCTAATTCCAACGTTAAAAAAAAAAAGCTTTTGGTTGTCAAAAGTTCAGCTCAATTTTTTAAAGTTTTTTTTTTAATCTATTCTGAAATAACGGGAACATTTCATTGCTATAGCAGTATTAACCTTCCAAATCAAGGCCTAATCCTATTTTGTGTCCACCTTGATTGAAGTTCTTACAATCAAGTAAGGCAGAAAGTGTCAGCTGAACACCTGAAAAAACAAAAGTAACAAAATAAGAACAAGAAAGTTAAAATAACATACCGCATTTTAACATGTATAAGGAACCCCCGATTTTTCATCAAAGATATTTTTATTTTAAGATATATATATAAAAAATAATTTTTTTTATTCATCATTAGTGGTCTCTTTACGTGCACGCCGTTCCTACGAATGCGTGCACTTCTCCTCCAATAGGACGTCGCTACCCGTTGGGTGTCGGCCTGAGGCTTGCGGTGTTGCAAGTTATAAAGATTTGAGTTTCGAGGAATTGAGTAATTTGTTAATATCTATAATACTATCCATGTATAAGAAACCCCCCTATTTTTGGCAAAAGGGGGTTCCTTACACACGTTTTAAAATACGGTACATACATATTTAATATACAATAAGAGGGGCAATAAATATGCTGGAACTAGTGTGTTTATTGATTTCAATCATTCAACTTTCATATGATAATATAATTATACACTAAAATGTCAATTATTTAGGGTAATAGAGAGAAAGGAATGCAGCAAAAATGCAAAAAAAAAAAACCACAAATATATTTATAAGAAAAACTATGCAAACGATTTTTTTCATAATAAACACTACACACATACAATGGTAATCTTAGCACAATGGTAATCTTAGGCACAATGGTAATCTTAGCTAAAATATTTAAGTTCCAAAGTTTTCTCCTGCTTATAGAATTATTTAGATCATGACGTAGTTAATATGGAACCCACAATAATCAAGAGTTTATCATATATACTAGATTCTTGTTAGCAATTTTTTTTAGCTTTTCCAAGCTGAAAAAACTGGTTTTTTGCTTCACCAATTTTCTTTAGCTCCTGGAATAAAAAAAGAGTCTACTTTCAGATTTCACCATACTATGTTATCACTTTTAAGCTATTGTGCTAACTTCCCTAATTACCTCTACTGCCTACAAAGCAGCAACCAATAAGTGATAATGATATACACACAGTTGTTTACTAGGAAAACCAAGAACCTAAGAAATGCCATATCATGGCATTTCTTAGGGCAATTAGTTATTCTGCAGGGTCGTGTCACATCTGCAATATATAAATCCTTTCTCAGGGAAAATAACCTAATGTTGCAAGAATTGTTCCCTAATGACAGTCCCTGGTTTCAAGTGGAAAATGCACCCATGCATTGTGCGAAACATGTCGTGTGGTTTGCAGAGCATGAGGATGAAGTACAGCAGTTACCTTGGCCACCTCAATATTATTGAACATTTGTGGAAATATCTGGAGCGCAAGTTCAGATCACACTTTCCATCTCCAGCATAACTGGCACAGTTGGGCCATATTTTACAGGAAGAATGATCCTATTTCTTTACTGTATGTGCATAAATCTATTCCACATTGAATTAATCTGTTCTCAACACCCAAGGTGGGCCTACAGCTTATTAATAAAATGTTCTGTGCAAATAGTATGTGTTTCCATTATTCTGATAAACCCCTGTAGGTCAGATAACTACCCGCTGTATAGCATAATGTGTCTGTTATGATGGGTAAACATGGCAACCTGAGCGAGTTCAATTGTGGGTAGATAGTGGGTGCTAAGAAGATTGGGTGTCCCACGTCCACAACTGCAGAATGTCTGGGATCTCACATGTGTGTACTAGGACTACATCAAAATGGCAATACCTGCAGCCATCAGAAAAAATGTGACCATAATTGGGCCACTGATGTTTGAGGTGAGCACCACCTCTCCCATATTGTAATGTCAGAATGGAGGGCCAAACTGCAGATAACATCAGCATTCAATGATGGGGTAGCTATCATTGTATTTAAAGACCTTCAATGTATGATGGAACAACTGGGCTATGGCAACCAACACCCACATCAAGTACCCTTGTTAACAGAATGTCACCAGGTTATGAGGCTACAGTGGGTGAAGAAACACCACCCATGAAACACTGGAAATGGGTAGCTGGTTCGATGAACTGAGGTTCCAACTACAACAAGCTGATGGGAGGTTGCATGTATAGATCATGCCAGGTCATGGACCCCCAACTGTCAAGTTGGGGTGTTACAGGTCAGTAGAGGCAGTGTAATGTTATGGGGTGGGCCACCTTGGGACCTCTTTTACCTACAAAGACCACCATCACTGCACAAGGCTGTGCTGATGTACTCGCCGACCACTAGACCCATTCGTGGATATCCATTTCCCACAGCAGGATATTTCTTTTCAACAAGACAATGTCCCATTTCATTGCTCCCGTTTGATGAAGGATTAGATTAAGGACATTCCAGTTAGTTTACAACCCTCGAATTGCCCTCTCACTCTCTGGATTTGAAACATATTGAGCATCTGGTGAGATGAAGTGGAAAGATGCATTGAGACCAATACCCACAACTGGCAACAATAACACTTTATGGATGGCAGCCCTGGAATCATGGGCCGCAATACCACCTGAATATTTCCAACAACTGGTAGAGTCTATGCCACAGTATGTTGCTGCTGTTGTGACGGAGAAAGGTGGACCCACACATTATTAGGTGGGTGTGTATAATAAATTGTCCTTTCAGTGTATTTACTAGGTAATAAAAATAAGTGCATACCTTTTCTCAATTTGTGAGTGAAAGACATACCAATTTGACTGGAGTTGTTGACTTTGGCCTGAAAATTAAGGATTCGAGCTATTAGAAATCTTGAGCATTAAATAACTTACTGTGAAAAATTTACTGGTATTATACAACAAAATCTAACTAATTATTCTCAATCCCATTATAGTAAAAGTTCACTGCAACAAGTGTTGATACTATGAGAAATGTGTTAAGAACAGGTATCTTTCAAAAGGTTCTGCCAATTATATAAATATCACACATTATTTCTTATAAAACAAGATGACTGATTAGGAGCCAACTTTCTCCATGGTCCCTTCAATCTCATTTTAAGAAACTTTTTACTTCATTTTTATATCTTTAATATCTATTTTTTAATTTTTTTTCCCTCATGTGTTTATAACACAAAAAATCTTTTACTTTATCTACTGGTTTTACAAAAGCTCAAAATATTATTTAAATGAAAATTAGCAAAGAGAAAAATTTCGTCTTGTGCCATTGTAATAACAAACATTTCAGACTTAAGGAGGGTTTCATTAGTAAGCAAAAGTTACAATTATATTAATTTTATTACTTATAATTGCAAGCACAGAGCTTCCACAACTCAGTTTTTTAAATTTCAATATCAAATAGAATTAAAACACTTTATCCAACTCCTTAAAAATCAATTTTAAATGCATAAAAGTAAAATTATATGGTAGAGTTAATTTAATCACACAAATTTTGGAACTGAAATTTCATTATAACATTCTAGTGAATAAATATATAATACAGTGGACTTCCGTACAACGCGGGGGATACGTTCCACATTATAGGAAATCGCATTATATGGGCCATGCATTATCAGACGAATTGTGTATCCCCATATTTTCAATCTAAAAATGATCTGGGAAAAGAATTGTTTTTAAATAATGATAACAATAAAGATGAAACTATGGACTCTTCAAGTGATGAATCTGTACAACCAATGTTAACAAGATGGCGTCATTGGAACTTAATTCTTGATACTTCCGATAGAGAATGATTGTTAAATAGTGAAGTACATACTGTATTTTTATTTTAATTAAAAGTTGAATAAAAATATTTTCCTCTTATATCTTTAAATATGCATATTTTTTTGATAAACCTTTACATCTTTTAAAGCTGTCAGCTTCACTGTGCATATATAAGCAACAGGTAAGTGTACACATTTGCTTTTCTAAACAAAAAATCAAAAACTATGTCAAAATGTTAAATTTATCTTACGCGTAAAACGGGACTGTTTATCGCGCTGTATGAGTACTAGTTGCAATTTTTTGTCGTGTTATACAGGAGTCCACTGTAATATTCTCTGATATAACAAAGGCATTGCCAATAGAGCAAATATCTGAGGAAAATAGCAATTGTAACATTACCTCTGGCAATTATGGAATGCTTGTATAAAAAGATAATTGTTTTTCTATTTTCAAATTTTAGTGCTCTAATGGTGGAAGAAAATAGCATTAATGGTAGATTGGAAAAATGCGAATAGCAGTATTTTATTAATAAATATTTAGCCAAAATATGAATTTTTGATATTTCTATTAAAACAGGTTGTTTTCTCACTCATCTGAAGGAGGGGGGCAAATTGCTGTTGTTAATGACCCTCTGACTGCAACATCATACCATCTAAATTTGAAATTTTTATCTATTGAAAGATTTGTAAATCGCAAATCCTAATTTTGCATATTTTTCTCTGACAACCAAAAAGTTGAATATCTAGAGACTGGCACATATGAGTGTTTGTCTGTAGCACCTAACATTAACTTGCTTTTTAAAAACAAGCAAATAAAAATATTCTGTGGTTAGTGAGATTTGAAAATATATTGTAGTTCTATTAAGGACAAATATTTTGCTGCAATAATATGTATTGGTGTACTGTTGTAGGTATGTGTTGAAATATCTATTAGAAATGAAACCATTATCTGAACATTTCATATGTAAACTATCAAAACATTAAAGGACAGATTTCACTTTGTAAGTTTTATGCTAATTTACCTTATCAACCTCAGACATGAAGTATGGTACATGAAAGTATACACTGATTTTACTAGTTTCATTCTAAATTACAGCAATCTCAAGCAGTTTCACCTTTTCTGTTTCAAACTGTTTGTTTCTAATGAAACCTCTGACAAAAAGTGTACATTTGGAACACTAGGCTGGATGTATACTTTTTGAAATTCAAGTGCAAATATTATTTTTGGATTCTTCTACACGCTGACCATAATTATATTAATTATATAACTTGTTAAAACTGACAACAATAAAAGAGATAAAATACGGTGCTTCAAACTACCTTACTCAAATATAAAAAAAAATACCCCCTCAAGCAGCTGCTTCCCAAAAAGGTCTGACAGGAGCCTGTCAGTTTATATGCCATAATAGGTCTGTGAGGATGGCAGAACCTCAGCAGAAAAACAACACGAACATCCATGCCTTACCCGGGGCTCAAACAGATGCAAATGTCGTAGCATTATATATTGCACACCACTGAGTGCATTCATGGTGCCCTCAATATCGTTTTCTGAAAATAGCTACATATAAATTATCTACTATTTTTTTCTCTTAAATTTTATATTTAGAATTAAATGCTCTTTATTTCAGTATGCAAGATTCATTAGTTGTTTCATAATGAGGCTCAGAAGTCGAGTTGAAATTTTTGAGAAAAAAATAAATCTGATACTATAAGGGTTAAAGTTTTTTTTCTCCTCCTCTTAACATTTTTATCATAATGGACTATAATAGAGATAATAATGGAATGTTGGATGCAAGACTTGAAGGGGCACAATGAACTTCTCATACCCTTTCAAACAAATCAGTCAGCTACATTCGAGCAAAGCTGTGAAAGTCACTTTGGGAATTTGTGGAATTTTATGTGGAATTTAAAAGGTTTGTACAAACTCCCCACATACCCCAATTTTTGAGCTCAGCCCAGCTAATATTATCTAAGTGCATACTTTTAACTTGTGAATTCTGCCATATTGATTACTTGCAATTAGTCTTTACTAAATTTCTTGGTTATGCTACTGAGCATACTCAATTTTCAAAAATCTGCTATGAGAATTTTGACATATCCACTAATATAAATATACTACACTGCGTTTTAAGAAAAGTAAAATTTCAGTTATATGCAAATAAATATCTAAAAAAATTTAAAAGTTATCAAAAAGACAAGAATTAAAAAGAAAAAAATTCTAAACATTTACTACAGTGCTATGTGAAAAAGAAAACTATCTTTAATGTTGAACAAATATATGCTAAAGTATGAAACAGTGATATTACAGAAGCTTCAGCTAATTTGCATTTCCTCCATTAGACAGTACCTTAATATAAAAAAGACAGTGCAGTTCATGGATATGCAAAAACAAAATGTACAACTTACTCTCACATAAGTGTCACTGTCCACTTTATATACACATCCCAAGCCAAACTTTGTGGCATTTGTACCAGCTGTCCAAGCCAAATGCAAACCTGATTCTAGTTTGTCATTAATCTTTTGATACAAAGACCCACCAAACTCCTGGGCATCAGTCCTGAAAAAATACACTTATGTTACAAAAGCACAATATTAGATTTCAATGCAACGTTTTCTAAAATAATGAGCTTTTAAATTTCAAGACACAAATTAATTATTTAACTAAAGGAAAGGTAGACTTGGCATGTTAGATTGGGAATTAAATATAATTCCGATACACTTCCTGAAGTGTATCTGAATACTTCTTAAAGCACAAATTGCAAAATACACTGGTTTTCATAAATGAAAACTAAGAAAAATTATGATAAACAAAAAACTATATGAATGATTTTAATGAAATTTGATGAAAACATGAATTACAATTCATAAGTATATTTTTTTTACTGGTTAGATTTAATTTTGTAGAAATATAGAGTACAGATACATATCACTTTCAAATTAATTTTTTTCTTCACACACACAAATTAATAATTATCTGGTGTTGTTCACTGCAGTTGGGTGGAACATAATGCACTTTTTTTTTGCAAATAATGGGCTAAATTGCTAGGTCACAATGATCAAGGTTTAAGAGATGACGAAGAGTTCCAATGGTCAACTATTAGGGAACATGGGGGTTTCCTGTGAGGGCTATCTAGTCGTGCCTGCGTAATGGGAATGCCTGCCGATTTCTGCAAATCCCCATGTTAACAAGTGCATATAGCAAGCTTCAGAACTTGCCACATGAGGGCAGCACCATTCCACAGTAAGCTAAACTTTGCTAACATTAAGTATATAGCAGATATGGTCAAAATTATATGGTAAAGAATCAGACAGATGGTTAATCAAATACAATAAACTAAAATCTTTATCAACCCTTCGAGTGTCCAGACTAAAAAACAGGTTTCCATCAAGGAGCCAAGCTATTTTCTCCCTATGTTCAGCCAAAAAACGCTTTAACTTTAGAACTTTTTTTCCAAATAACTAATGAAAGGAATTATGGCATGTTGTATACCAAACTAAAATTAATCAGCATTAAATTCTGAATTTTCTGAAAATCAAGTATTTAACAAAAAAGACTGTTTTATTTTAATAGGACTTTTTTAGAGTCATGCAGTAAAAAAATGCATCTGGCAAAACAAATAAAAATTTATTTAAAAAAATACTAATAGACAGAAATGATTACAATGCACATGAATAGAATGATTATATATATCTGAATAACAAAAAAAAATACTTTTTTGGTTTTAAATAAATATTTATCTCATTTTGGAATTTTTTTTCTTGGTACCACACTTTGAGAAAATTCCAGGCTTTTAGCCAACTGTGCTGAGTCAGATAAACAAGTCAACTTCAGAATTAAAAAAAAATAACCAATCAACGGAAATAAGTCATGTTATACACCAAATTAAACAGAATTTAATTATGAATTTTATGAAAATAAAAAAATAAAAAATATGCTATAGACAAATTTGCAAGCATATTGATTTCAATAAGCCTTTTTCAGTGTGATATGGTGAAAAAAAAAAAGATTGCAGTCTACAATTAAGGCCTCATTTTAGAAAACCTGTTGTATAAAAATAGTTAAATTATATATTTATTGAAAGGAAATTTCCTCCCAAATAATACACTATTCAACCTGAAATATGATTTTCATTTCTTTTAATGATTCATTTCAGTATCGTACATTTTAAACATGGCCAGTGTTATACAACATGACTTGGCCCTCTCACATTCACGGGATTTTCTGAATTGGTTATGAAATAGAAAAAAAAAACTTCCTTGGCTGTTTTTTTTACTAAACATTATGAATTTCTTCTTTGGGTATTGAAGTTTGGTGATCTTGGCTAAGTGCAGAAAGGTTTGCGAACCAAGGACCAGCCCTTTCCGAAATTGCCCTCCCAAATGATGGCCGATTTCCATAGCAGGGAAATCAATTTTGTTTCCATATCCAAGATATTCGATTTCAGAAAATGGTACAAGCTCAGAGTTTTTTTATTAAAAAAAAAAACGAGAAATAATAAAAAAAAATTATATATAACTTAATGGGATGTTACATAAAATATCCGCAACAACTTTTAAGCCAGCCTTTGATCTAGCATAACTCGGAAAGATCGATAAATCAGCTGATTGAAGATTGCTAACTAATGGTAGTAAATATACAGAAATGAATTTGATTTCATATCCAAGACCTCATTTATTTTCAGAAAATGATACTATATCAAAGTTTTAGTGGAAAAGTAATAAATAATAAAATAAAAAATAACATATAGCCTAATGCAATGTTAAAATATCCACAGCAACATGTTGTAGGCCAGCCATACAATATAACATAACTATGAAAAAATCAATACTTATTGGTCAGCCAAAAGATTGCTCAATTTCTGAAAATAAATCTACTGAAAGGAAAACTAAGGCTTAGATATAAAAAAAAATACTAACTTTACAAAGAGTATCCAATATGCTGGATCAAAACTGTAAAAAACACTTATAGCACAAGGAACGGAGATAGCATGTGTCAGCCATCTGCGTCTTATTTGACTCAGTGAGCACAGCTAATTAAATGCAGGTGCAACCAGAATTTCTAAGGATGTGTTTACTTTCAGTTTTGATTTGAAGGATGCTGGGAAAAATGATAAATATAACTTAGGAATACTGAAATAGGTTTACAACAGAAAAGAGTGTGAAACGGAAAAAAAAAAGTGGTGGTACGTATTTTGTAATTACTTCCAAAATCTATCGTTTTTAAAATTAGCAGGTTTTTTTTTTGCTACTTTAGGAGATTTTCGAAAATTTATGGAAAAATTTGTTGATAATAGTTCAATCAAATTCTGAGCTTAAATCAGAAGGTTGCTTCAGCAAATAGGAATGTTAACAAGCAAATCAGCAATACCGTTTAATGCTTCTAAGAAATGGCAATCAGATGGCTTTATAAAATTATTTATATAGTAGTTTAATAAAATATGCAAATTAAAAAAAACAAAATATTTTTGAAGGAAAAATTACAATGGCAATTTTTATTTTTTAGAAATCGATTTTTTTTTTGTTGTACTAAAAGTGTATACATACGTTCTTGGCCTCTCAATTCAGATTCTCGGAACATATACAGATGACGTGGACACTGGAAGGGTTAAAATATATACGATACTGAAAAGAATCATTAAATGAAATAAAAATCATATTTCATGTTGAATAATATATTATTCGGGAGGAAATTTCCTTTCGATAAATATATATTTTAACTATTTTATTCATCAGGTTTTCCAAAATGAAGCCTTAATTGTATAGTGCAATCTTTTTTTCCCCACCATATCACATTGAAAAAGGCTTATTAAATCCCAATATGCTTGCAAATTTGTTGATATTATTTTCACAAAATTCTTAATTAAATTCTGTTTAATTTGGTATATAACGACCTATTTCTGTTGATTGGTTATTTAAAAAAATATTCTAAAGTTGACTTGTTTATCTGACTCAACACAATTGGCTAAAAGCCTGGAATTTTTCTCATATTATGGTACCGAGAAAAAAATTGTGAAACAAGAGAAATATTTACTTGAAACCAAAAAATATTTTTTTTGTTATTGAGAAATAAATAGCCTTTCTAGTCACATTCATTATAATAATTTCTGTCTATTAGGTTTTTTTTAGTAAATTTTTATTTGTATTGTCAGATGCATTTTTTTACTACATGACTCTAAAGATTGGATTGTTTTACCTCTGAGCAGCACTTTTTTGCATGCAATGGGCTAAATGGCCAGGCCACAAGGACCCCGAAGGCTCAGAGAAGGTTGGGGGAGGGGACCCACTGGAACAGCTGTTGGGAGACAGATGGTAGCCTCCCATCAAGGCCATCCAGCGAGTTCTTTAACGTGCACAGGGTATGGCTCTCCCACACACGGGGCCACGGCTTAACGTCCCATCCGACGGACGACGGCCTTTTCAAGCCCATCGGTGTCCCCTACTGACCGTGGGCAGGGCGGGGAAATTTTGCGGAGATAAATCTCAACGCTGACCCTGCTGGGACTCGAACCTGGGAACTACAGATTACGAGTACCCCCGCCCCACATGATTCTAAAGAAGTCCTATTAAAATGAAACTTGTCTTTTTTTGTAAAATATTTTATTTACAGAAAATCCAGAATTAAATGCTGATTAATTTGGTATACAACATGTCATAATTCCTTTCATTAGTTATTTGGCAAAAAAGATCTAAAGTTAAATCCCCCCCCCCCCCCCCCGATCAGAGCGGAAAAATAGTTGGACTTGGGAAGGGTTAAAATTTCATTCTTTTAGAGTGTTCTAGGTGCCCTAGAACTACTCCCATCATAGATAAATGATAACTGTTTATAATTTATGTAACATTATGGATGACAATCACTTGGATTTGAACATTACATTTAGCTTTCATGCTGTGTAGCTGTTAGGAACTTCAGAAGAAGTATATTCTTGTCAAGAGAATGATGGAAGGTAAGAACTGACATATCAGTTTATTTATATAATAATCTGCTATTGTTGCTTTTAACGTTAACTGCTATTCTATTTATATCAATCTTACTTCTCGGAAGGATCGAGTTTAATGAACTTTTTTTGCTACAAAATGTAAACACGACCCAGATTATTAAACCACCTCCACCAGTTGGTAACACCCTAACTTGACAGCTGGGTTCCATGGTCTTGTGGGTTCCATGCTACACACACACAGCATTCCATCGGCATGTTGCAGCTGGAACCTAAATTCGTCGGACCAAGCTACCCATTTCCAGTTTTAATGGTCCATTGGTGATGTTTCTTCGCACACTGCAGTTTCACAGCCTGGTGACATGCTATTAACTAGGGTACTAGATGTGGGTGATGGCTTCCATAGTGCAGTTGTGTCATCATACATTTAATGGTCTTTGCACAAACCTTCATAGCTGCCCTCTTGTTAAATGCCAACATTATCAACTGCACTGTGGCCCTTTGTTTCGACATTATGATATGGGAGAGGTGGCACTTGCCTCAAACATAAATCAATGGCCAAGTACAGCCACATTTTTCTTGGCAGCTGTAGGTTTTGCCAGTTTTGATGCAGTCTTAGTACATATGTGTCATAGTCACAAGCAAAAATCCCAGACATTTTGTAGCCACGGATAGACCCCCCTCCCCAATTTTTTCAATTATCTGCCCACGATTGAAAGTACTCGGGTTACCATTTTTACTCATCATACCAGTTGCAGGTATGCCATACAGCACGTAGTTATCTGACCTGTTTATAGCCCACAAGGGGTTTCAGAGGGCCACATTATTGTAGCAGAACAGGCAGGTTTGTGGATGGTGCAGTGTATAATAAATTGTGCTCTCAGTGTATATGTAATAGCTAAATTTAAGATCCTCAAATTGCATGAAACAAAAATACACAGCATATTTTTATCATAATCCTAAACTGGCAGGCAAAATTTTATGTATGTTAGTATTTGAAGATGAAAAGTGCTTTTTCTTGAGCACTAAGGAAAGGGTGTATGGGATAAGGGGTCTAATACAGACTTACTAACTGAAGAGTCCCTTATGACTATTTCTGAGCCTAAAACCCTCATTTTCAAGTGCTATTAGGCTTGTAAAATATGGAATATAATACATATTCTACTTTAGCTAGCTTTAAATTAAGTCACTATATTATTGCTGGTAAATTGGATTGGATTGGATTGTTTTACCTCTGAGCGTCACTTTTTTGCACACCATGGGCTAAATGGCCAGGCCACAAGGACCCCGAAGGCTCAGAGAAGGTTGGGGGTGGGGACCCACTGGAACAGCTGTTGGGAGACAGATGGTAGCCTCCCGTCAAGGCCATCCAGCGTGTTCTTTAATGTGCACAGGGTATGGCTCTCCCGCACATGGGGCCACGGCTTAACATCACATCCGATGGACGGCAGCCTTTTCAAGCCCATCGGTGTCCCCTACTGACCGTAGGCAGGGCGGGGAATTTTGCGGAGATAAATCTCAATGCTGACCCAGCTGGGACTCGAACCTGGGAACTACAGATTATGAGCCTGGTGCGCTACCGACTGAGCCACCCCCGCCCCCCTAAAAAGAAATAATTATAAACATAATTGGGAAGGATAATCACTGAACTGTTAGAATTTGATGGAAACCTTCCATTAAGGCCATTCAGAGAATTCTTTAATATGCATAATGTATGCTACATGCAGGTCCATGGCTTAATATTCAAGTATTGTTGTATTCCAAAGTACGATGGCTTTTATCAAGCCCACCAGTGTACTAGATATGGGTGTTGGCTGCCATAGCCAACACCCACATCCCCCCTGTTTACCTTGGCACATTATCAGTTGAACCAATCCCCACTCCACAACATATGAAGTATAGTGAATTTATGGCGGCACATTGAAATTACAAGAAAAATACAAAAATACATATTTTTTTGGTGCATTTGAAAATAGTCTATCAACACTACATACTGATAAGGTCCCCTTTCTCACCTCCAGCAATCTTAATCAGGAAGCAGGAAGAGAATGGATATTTTAGGTAGCAAATTTATAAAAAACAAAAAAGTAACAAAAATACAATATCAATCCAAAGTGAATGCACAGTATTCCCTGTTAAGATAGACATCAAACATTAATTAATAGATTCTGAAAAAAATTCATTGTTGCCACGGCGGGAATAGAACTTTCATTTCTCCAGATTCATGCCAGAGATCTACCATTGCACCACGCGTCGGACAATGAAATTTTTCAGAATATGACCTTATAAATCTTCTTCACTGAGACGTGGCTGAGACAGCGCGATCTATATTCAAGGAGATGCAACTTTTTCAATCGCTGCTATTGATTATCAGATATTAATGAGAAGGTCGCTAACGCTAAGACGTTAATATATAATTAAAAATCAATCCAAAGTGAATGTACAGTATTCCCTCTTAAGATAGACATCAAACATTAATAGATTCTGAAATCTGGAGAGATGCAAGTTTGATTCCCACCGTGGCAGTGATGAATTTTTTTTAGAATCTATTAATTCAAAATACAATAGCTATACAGATGAGTATTAAATATTGAATGAGAAAATGTAATGGCAACAGTGAGAATTAAACATAAAAATTTTCTGGCATGAAATGTTTAAATGAATAACTTACACATTAGAATGAAAGACAAAATCGCCTTGTGAATATCCAACACCAAAATTTGTTTTTGCAAGCTTGCTTTTCCCCACATCATATGACATCTGTGCTCCTGCTAACCAACCTTGGTAGCTGAAATATTTATAAATGAACCATTTTGATTCAAAAGCTATTAATCAAAATGTACAATACACAACTGAAACACTGTTTTTATACAAAAATATAGATATATATTTGTATACAAATATATATAACATCTTCGCCCTACCAAAATATTACAAATTTCCATGTTATGACAGTGGGAATCAAACTTCAAAGCTCTCTAACTTTTAAAATATTAATTTAATAACAAAATATGACTGAAGATGAAGATCATAATCAAATCTATTTCAATCTCAATTTTTAACAATATTCATTCAGTATTTAAAGAGTTATGGAAACTAGAATATTTCATTACAGTACTGCATCATAAGAAGTTACCTCAAAAATCAATTAAAACTTACATTATTAGTATTGTTCCAAAACCATTTAATAAAATATACATTTTATAAATATGCATGATGATTATTTCAAAATTAGATAATTATGAATGAACTTTAAAAAACAAGATAATTTATTGTGAAATATTCCAGCTTCCTTAACTCTTTACTATATATACTGAACACATATTGTTGAAAAGAGAGGTTAAAATAAATTGGATTATAATCTTTATCTTCATTCACATTTTTCCAAAAGAAGTTACAGAGCTTCTAAGTTAGATTCCCATTGACATAACATGGATATTTTCTAATATTTTGGTAGGGCAGTATATATAACAGATATAATAGCATAAAAATTACATCAATTGTACACAATTTTTTTTACCTTGGCACTTTACTGAACTATGACCTATAATGTGTTAAAAAATTTAGTTTGCATGAAAAATAACATATCAATGCTCCCTTTTAATATGATGTACAGGTGGGATGTGGTGCATTCAATTTAATATTGCCCAATTAAATTACAATGAACTTCATGTTATGCTAGCAGAAAGCTAAATTCAAAGCTAATTTCTATTTATAAAAAATGACATTGAAGACCTAAAATGTCAAAACTTGTTTCAAAAACATTCATTCATTAAATAGTCAAAGTTTTTTAAATCCTCAAAAACATATATTTTACAATCACTAGGATATGATGGTGTCAGTTGTGACCCCAAGATTAATATATACAGTAGACTCCCTCTTATCCAGCCATTATGGGACCGGACCCCTGGCTAGATGAATGAAAGGCCGTTTAATCCGAAAATTGTGTCAGAAAATAAGTAAAAACGGCAAATGACAAAAATACTAACTGTACTGTATTTTAATTAATAATTTGTTGTACAATATTAACTATTTACTCACACTCACCTGAATAAATCCGTGATTTTCTTTTGTTTCTTTGAACTTAACACTTTTTACCTGTAAAGTCTTGCCATTTCTTAATAAACATCACATCAATCAGAGATGAGACCTGTTGTTGTTCAATGTATCTTACTGCAACACCAAAAGCTTCTTTTCCTTCAATATGGCTAACTTTTCCTTCTTCCTCTTTGCCTTCTTGGCAGACTGCATTGATAATTTCGTCATCATTGTTTCATTTTCCAACTGTTCATCACCTTTTAACCATTTTTTAATGTCATCTTCAAGTGTGTCACATCCAAACAGCAGTTTAAAGTCATTAAGCAGTGAAATATTGTCATTATCCGTCATATCTTCGGCAGGCGCAGGCTCATTCGATACTTTCGTGTGGTCGTCTTTGGTACTTTCTACACAGTTTTCAACTTCGGGCGAAAGTTTTCTCCATGACTTCACAAACGTTGTACGAGATATTTCTTCAAAAGCTCTTGCCAACATGTAGATCACATCCTTGATATTTATTGTTTTCAAAGCATTTAAAAGTCATATTCTGTCATTTTCCATTCGCTGTAGAATTTCTGAAAGAAGCTTTCTCCTGTATCGCCATTTAAAACTTACAAGCATGCCTTGATCCATTGGTTGCACTAAAGATGTTACATTAGGTGACAAAAACATGGCTTTTATGTTGTCAGATATGAGTTTGCTTGGGTGTGTTGGGGCATTGTCGAGAATGAGTAGGGTCTTTACAGGCATTTTAAGACTTGTCAAGTAGTTTTTTTACTTTTGGAACAAATTCTGTAAAGATCCACTCTTTAAACAAATACACGAGTCTATCCAAGCAGACTTTTGAGCTTTGTAGTAAACTGCCAGAGCAGTTAAATTTAAATGCTTGAGTGCTCGGGGTTTTGCTGATTTCCCAATTACAAAAAGAGGGAGTTTGTGTGTACCTGCAGCATTTGTACACACAGCCACAGTGATTCTTTTTTTTGTTTTAAATACTGATGCTAAGGTTTCTTGCACTGTCACAAACATTTTTTGTTGGAAGAAGTTTAAAATTTAACCCAGTCTCATCTACATTGTAGATTTGTTCTGCACATAGGCCTTCTTCTTCAATAAGCACTAAAAGCTTTTCTAAAAATTCCCTTGCTGCTAAAGGATCAACTGACAATTTCTCACTACAAACACCAAGGTAATGAACAGCATGCAGTTTTTTCCAGCGAGAAAGCCATCCCTTGCTTGCTGAAAAATCTCCCTCATTATCGATTTTAGAATGAAAGATTAATGCTTTTTCTTTTAAGATTGGTGTTCCTTTTTGACACTCTTGCATGAACCATAGCCAAAGTTCATCATCGACAATTTCATTTTTTGGCTTTTTTTAACAGTGCACTAAGAAAACGTTTTTACAGATTCAACTTGAGTGCAAAAATCTTGTAAAAATTCTTTATTCCTTCTTCAGTCATTTATTGTGCTTTTACCAACACCTAGTTCATCACAAATATGTTTTACTGGATCACCTTTGTCAATACACTCTAATGCCTTTAATTTCATCTCCATCATAACAACATTATGCTTACGTTTGCACCCACTTATTTTGTACCACACAATAATTAATAGATCGCAACACACACTCATGTATATATGCACTGTACACTGTAATATTCACAAAAAGGAACTGAAGCAAATATGTACTGTACTATAAACAAAACCCGTGGCAACTTGCTTCCACTTCTTGGAACTGAAGCAAATGAACAAAAGAAGCGGTGACTTGCTTCTGTTTCTTGGAAAGACCAGTTAAAGTGGAGGCGGTTGAGCAGAGACCGGATAAGAGAGTCTACTGTATATATATATTAATCAAATAGGTTGGTTGGTTGGGGTTTATTGGTGCAACAGCAACTAAGGCTATATTGCGCCAAACAAACGATAAAAAGGGATAAAAGTCTCAGAACCCACAACCAAAGTTAAAAAGAACACAAACAAAACGCCAATATTAATCAAATATTTAGTACATAAATAATACATGACAATATTTACATGATGCTTACTTTTTATCCACATCACTACACTGATTTACTACATTTTTTAAGTTTTAAGTAATCACAATTACACTGTATAAGTATCCAGTTGACATGGGTATTAAGAAAAAATTATGAAAGTATGAAAAATTGGCAATTGCAAATTTAGGTTGATTTCTTACTCTTATTCTCCAGAAGACCAAGTTCATTCCCCTTTTCCACACAATGCATTTTACCGATATAACTATTGAATTTCTTTGAAACTGTAATTTTCTTATTACAGCATTTGTGATATTTTATTTGAATTTATAAATTATGTATTCACATTTTTGTCTATCTGTTAATCTAAATAACCCTTGAAATTAGTAACCATATCTACAATGTTAAGAATGTGGCATCTACAATGTTAAGAACTGGATGCTTATAGAAATAAAAAAAATTCTGCTTCCCAAACTTAGAATCAAACCAAGGATTGACATTTGTACAAAAATATTAGTATGATGGGTACTGAATCTAAAATACTGTGTTCATAAACTGTAATCTCACCACTGTACCACACCAACATTTCAACCTAAATAAACTTATTACAGTAATAGGAAAAGGTAATAAAGATTTTATTAAATTTACTACGTAATGAATCACTAACAAGCTGTTGAAGTAACAAGATGAAGATTGGCATAGCAGAAAAATTGTTTTCAGCTGGGTGGGATCTGAACCTATGATTTATTAAACATTTTATTAAATTTTTTTAAATAAATATTGATTATTGGTAAAGTGAAACAGTCCATTAACAATATGGGCATTATGGGCATATATTTAACAATATGGGCATTTCATATTTTTCTTTGCTAAGGGTCAACATTCATCATTAGTGTTTCCATCTATAAACATTTACAATGCTCTATGAAAGATACAATGTTTTTGTTGGATTCAAGCACAATTTTGTCATGTGCAACTGACAACTTATTTGTTCTGAACGTTTTTTTTTTTCTCTGCCATACCAAATTCACAATATGAAATGCCATTTGAGGTCGGCATTTATGTCTAGCTGAATTTCCTTACCTTTCATATTTTTTGGCTCTGACCACTGAGCTACTATCTACTGATAGAGTATCAAGTATCCCATAAGATCTAATGATCAACCACAAATTACACTGCTCCATGTATAAAATGTCACACCAGGAAGTATTTATTTGAGTACCATGCAAATAGGTGGATATGTGTTTACAGTTCAGTTATGAAAATGAGTGCAGTTGCAAACCAATCATTTGATAGATGAGAGAGATAACAGGGCAAAACCGGTCAGTGTAACTAAGTTTAGTCGTCCTGGTCAAATATTCCAATGCAGTGGTCTACAGGCCCAGGTTAAATACTTAGGCATATGGACCACTGCATCAGAAGTGATATAGGTGGTGATACCCCACAGAAGGAGTGAGAATGCCTAGATGACATAATCGGGAATCCTACCATCGCATGAACACTTTACCAAAGGCTTCTTCATAGGGATACATATGGCTGGTTGGTCCCTGCATCGCATTGTTGCAGAAACACATCAGGATGCAAAAACAGTTGACTGAATTTGGTAACAGTGGTTACAGGAAGGTAACGTGTGTTACCATAGTGAGACTTGTGCATGTAGGCAGATGTCTGAATGCTTTGATTGCTACATTTGGCAGCAAGCCATAGCAGCCCCACAATCCAGAGCAGATGACATTTGAAGTGGTGTACAGGTAGCTATAAACATCCCTGTGTCAATATGGACTGTGAATCGCAGATTGAGGCAGGTTTGTACTCTTGCCAACTACTGTGACGACCACCGTAGCACATTGTCAGGAAAGGTTGCAGTGGTGCCATACCAGATATAAGTAGTGGGATAAATATAACCATGCTGTATTCAGTAATGAGTCGCTCTTCTGTCTCAACACTGACGATCACTGATCGAGTCTGGAGACAATATAGTCACTGGGCTGATCTTGCTGCCATCCATAAGCATCACATGGCTCCTCAGCCTGATGCCATGGTTTGGGGTGCTGTCAGTTTCAACAGTTGTTCACCACTCGTATGCATAGTGGACACAATGACAGCATGACAATATGTCGATGAGGTACTGCAGCTTGTTTCGTTGCCATATTGCCATGGTATCTGTGATGTCGTTTCAATACTGATACCGCCTGCGCACTGCAAACATCAGCAGATAGTACCTACAATGTGTCAAGGTGCTGCCTTGGCCAGCACGATCCCCGGACTTCTCCCCAATAAAAATGTATGGGACATCATTGGCAGACAACTTCATGCCTCTGCACGACCCCCACACAATGTTGATGAATTATGGACATGGGTCAATGATGCATGGTCTGCAATAACTCAGCACACCATCTGGGGACTTTTCTACTCGATGCCATGCTGTGCTGCTGAATGTATAAGCCCAGCATGGCAATCATATGATCTACTGACTCATGCCACATTATACTGTCTCCTCGCCCATCACATTCACGGAATCCCTCAGAAATCATTTCTTTCCCACCTACTTGTTTGCATGTGAGATAAGTTTCATCTCATTTCACGCATTCCTTCATGGTGTGGCATTTTCTATGTTGAGTAGTGTATGTTGATCAATAGAGTCAAAAGCCTTTTTGAAATCTATAAAGCTAGTAAGTGTTGGTTTCTGAAACTCTAAACATTTCTCAAGAATCTGCCTAAATGAAAACATTTCATCAAGAAATCTCCTACCACTTCTGAATCTGCACTGTTCATCATACAGTTGCCCATCAACCAAATTCTTAAATCTATTAAATATAATCATTCAAAGAACTTTACCTGGAACAGAAAGTAAATTAATTCCCTTCTAATTATGACAAGAACTGCAATCATCTTTTTTTAAAAACTGGGATTAAAGTCAGTCATGTAACAACACAAATGTTTCCAGCTCTAAGCATTTCAGTGGTGATTTCATCCATCCTGATGATTTATGCAGTTTTAATTTAGAGATAGCCATAGCGATTTCAGAATGTGATATAAGATCATCGTTAAAACCAGTAATGCATCTATCCTCATTACAAACAATGGGAGCAGAAATAATCACACAGTTTAGAACATCTCTGAAATGTTCAGCCCACTTAGCCATCACAGAAACCTCACCTTCAACCACCTTACCATGTTTATCCCTCAATCCCTGTGTACCTGTCAGTTTCTTCCCACACAAGATATTAATTATCTGGTACAAACACCTACTGTTATGCTGTCTAACTGCTTCCTCTGCTTTGTCAGTCAAGCTATCAAGCCAAAGATTCTTATCAGCTGTTAACTGCTCCTTTACATGTTTATTAAGCTTGTTGTAATGCCATCTGCTAGGACTAGTAGGGTGTTGATTCATATTAATCCTGCACTTCCTTCTTTCAGAAATAACTTCCATAGCCTTATCACTCAAATAATTTTGTTCCCTCTGTTCCTTTCACCCAAACAAGTACTGCCAGTTTCATGAAAAGCCTATTTAAACTGATCATATTCATTCCCAACTTCAGCAATAAGTAAACCACAATTGCCATAATAACTAAGTAGCCTATCACAGTATGATTTGGCTATATCTGGATCTTCCATACCTTCAATGTTAAAACTAATATTCTTAACCTTAGCACAACATTTCTTAAACATCGGTTGCAAGCCATTTTCGACCAGGTAATGGTCAGACACAATTTTTCCTTCCCTGTATGATCCGGTATTCCTAACTGAACTAGCCCATTTGTTGTTAATTTAAATATAATCTATCATATTCCTGTGCAACCCATCAGGTGAAACCCATTGCATTTATAAATGTCCTGGTGTTTGTTGTATGTGTTAGCTATTCATAAACCATTATGTTTATTTCCCTGTGTGAAATGTTCTCCATTGCCATTGAAACTACCAATGCCAAAGGGACCTAAAACTCCTGCCCAGAGGTCAGAGTCAGTATCAACTTTAGCAATGAAGTCACCTAGCACAAGAGAAATATCTCCTTTCTTTACAGAATTCAATATATCCTGAAGATGTCTGTAAAACTAATCCTTTCTCATTCTCAGCAGAGTAATCTTTAATTTTTGTTTTAAATTTATCTGTAAAAAATCTTTCATTAATGCAGTCATATCCTAGAGGAGCATCATTGGCATGTCTGCTGAGAAGCAAACCTACACCTTGGAAATGCTTTCCATCCTCCCTCCCTGAAAATAGAAATTTAAAGTTATTTTTAAGTTTCCCACTTTTACCTGTCAATCTGGTCTCTTGCATGCCTAGATATCTATACACACCGGACACTGAATTAGAAACCTTTATTCAATACTTAGTTGGACCTCCTTTAGCCCGAATTACAGCACATATGCAATTTGGCATAATTTCCACAACAGGTGTTGGAGTACCTTTATATCTACAGCATACTATGCATTCCTCCTCCTCCTCCTCCTCCTCAAGCAGCCATAGGCTACGGAGGTCCAACCAGACCATGCAGTTTAATTCTCCAAGCATATCTTTCCTGAGCTACATCTGCTGAATCCAGCCACAGCACACCAATTCTAACAAGGTCCTGTTTGACATTGTCTGCCCACTGCATCCTAGGTCTTTCCTTCCTACTGAGGCCTCTAGGCACACTGTTCATAACCCTATTCGCCAATCTATAATTATCCATATGGGCAACATGGCCAAACCAGCGGAGTCTCTCTCTGCACAATACGCTGCTTAAAGGAGGTTGCAGACTCCTTTGCCTAACCTCATCTTCAGTTACAAAGTTAAACCACCTAATACCCAAGATACTATGTAAGCATCTAGAATCAAAAGCATCTAGTTTCCTGTTATCTTGTTTACATAGCATCCTAGTTTCACTACCATAACTAACCCTAGAAAGAACCAAACTATTATATAGCCTAATTTTAGTCTTTAGGTGTATACACCTATTTCTCCACAATCTCCATAGATTCTTAAAAGTCCCGGCAGCAATCCCTATCCGTCTGTTAATTAATCTCATGCCGCACATCACCAGTATCTGTTACATAGCTCCCAAGGTAATTAAACTGTGACACCTGCTCAAGACTGCAACCATTCAGATGAACTGAATTACAACCTGCCTGACCAATTTTCATCACTTTAGTTTTCTCTCTGTTTATAACCAAACCTACTCTACTACCAGTCTCATCAACAGCTCGAATGAAAGAGTTCATCTCATCAACATCATTTGCCAAAAGGGCTAAATCATCAGCATAATCTAAATCAGAAATCCAGCCCATTTAAGGCCAAAATCTTTCCCTTGAAGTGAATTTCGCATAACATAATCAACAACCAAACTAAAGAGAAAAGGAGACAAAATGCACCCTTGTCGAACACCAGAAGTAATGCTAAACCAATTGCTACAAGACTTACCAACTCTCACACGTGACTCAGTGTTATTATAGAGAGCTTTCATTATGTTAACTAACTTGTCTGGTATACCAAATGATCTCACAATAAACCACAAATTATGATGATCAACAGAGTCGAAAGCCTTTTTGAAATCAACAAAGCTAGCAACCAAAGGTTTCTGAAACTCTAAACATTTCTCAAGAATCTGCCTAAGTGAAAATATCTGATCTACACATCCCCTATCACTTCTGAATCCACATTGCCCATCACGCAATTGACTGTCAACCAGATTCTTAATTCTATTAAGCACAATCATGGAAAGAACTTTACCTGGAACAGAGAGTAGGCTGATACCCCTATAGTTATCACAAGAACTGCAATCACCTTTTTTGAAAATAGGGATAATAGCTCTGGTAAGGGATTCACCAGTCCTTTAACTGGCTCAGATTTGATGGAAGAGGACTTTGTTTCCAGATCTGTTTTCTAACATACCCATACATTCTGAATGGGGTTCAGATCTGGGCTTTGTGGTGGCCAGTGAAGATGGTGGAAGTCGCTGTCATGCTCACTGAACCACTGCTGAACACATCTTGTGCGATGGAGTAGCATTGTTATCCATTAAACAGCCATCACCTGCTGGATAAAAATTAACATTGCAGGATGGACTTGATCAGCAACAATGTTAAGATAATCCTTGGAGGACAACCAACCTTCCAGCAATATCAGGAGACCTGTTCCGTACCAACAGAACATGCCCCACACCATGACACTGCCTCCAGAACCTTAGTTAAGTTTACAAGGCAAGCTGGGTTCATTGCTTCATGGGGCCCTGCCGAACTCTCTGCCTATCGTCGGTACAGAACAAGGTGTACCCACAACTTATTGGACCATATGACTTTTTTCCAGTCTTCCAGTGTCCAGTCACGGTGTTCCTTAAACCACTGTAGATGAACTTTCTGATTCTTTGCAGAAATCAGTGTTTCTGCAGGCATGAAATTCCTAATACTGATCCTCTTCAATTCCCTGGGCATAGTTCGCTGAGATATGGGTTGGGAACAGCCTTCATTGAATGCTTCGGTCAATTGCTGCACACAGGAAGTCCTGTTTCTCCGTACAAGCCTTCTCAGATAACAGCGATCTCGTTCCTGACAGATTGTTGTCGCACCACACTTACACCTCTTAGACAAGCGATGTGGGTTATTTTTCCAGTGATTAAAAACCCGAGATATCTCACTTTTCGAGAAACCAGTCAGCTCTGCTGTTTTTAAAAACATCGCTCCAGCCAGACGGGAACCCATAATAAGCCCTTTATCAAACCCTGAAAGATCCTGTTTTTCCCACTGTGATCAACACTACTGACGAGCAGCAGTCTTGGTTGCCTAGATCACGTGACCATGTATATTGCATATACACTGCGCAAGTGATGTTTATGCACATCTGCACAAAGGTTTCTAATTTAGTGGCTGGTGTATGTAGGTTATAATGCTGGAATTCCTGCATGAGGACATCAAGAGAATAATAGGATTTTTAAAGAAACTAGGTTTATTGAGAGAGGTAGCGCTAACAGTATCAAACAGCCCCCCTGATCACAGGCATGGGGCAAAGACCTGTTCCTCCACTGCTAAAGGCTGAAGTCCCCCATGCTGGTAGGAACTTCAGTCACCATCATTTCATGAGCCGTATGACTAGCCGTTACTCCAGTTTAGGATTGGCAATGCCCAGTAGCTAAGTGAGGGTTGTAATGGTCTCTGATCAGGATTATCCACCAGCTGATATAAGGTATCTTGTGCCTCTGTTAATCTAGGACTGGCAACTCACAAGCAAACAGAAAACACAGTGGCAGATTTTTCTTCAACAGAGGCCCACCAGTACAGCAAGTCCAGTATCCCTAATCAAGCTCAAAACCATAAACTATTCTATTCCAGTGGGCATAAATGGTCAGCACCAGGACCCTGTGAAGTTGACAACTCATCAGCAGGGCAGAAAAAAAAAACAGTGGCCACAGATGACCAGATCAGTAGGCTACACTGATCTGGCAGCCCTCCCCCTTCCAAAAGAGAATCTCTCTTTTGAAAGGTAATCATGAGAAGACATTAGGTGTTAGACCTGACTGGTCCTGTGCATCATTCACTGGGGATTGGTACACAGCACCACTCCTTCCAATTTATGCTTAGCTACCATTTACAGACTTTAATGGAAATAGCTATAAATAACATGACTATTAATTTTAAAGATACTAAATTTGCACCATCTACAAAATATCTACTGAATTATAAAGAAATTCTAATTATTAACTTATGTACAAATGTGCTATACAATACTGACATGGCACCTCTCCCATCTGATTGAAAACTGCTACTAGGGAGCTGCAAATTGTATTTGCATATACATTTCAACTCATAGATAACACCATTTAAGCAGTTCAATTTCCTCCCCATGTGCACTTCACAAAGCCAAGAAGAGATCAGCAAAATGCATCACTTTATTTTTTGGATTTTTAGTCAGAATGTATTTAAATGTCTATTAAAATTGTTAGCTGAGCTAAAGCTCTTATTACTGGACCAGGAATTATTATCCACAGAGTCAGCTAGCATTGTGGCATACTAGATGTGGACAATAACAGTAAGAGCAAATGTCATCCTGAGTTTTCTACAAAAAGTTACATTATATTGTATAAGATGGGCATATTAAAGTGGGACTGAAGTGTGCCCTTTGATAATATTGGCTGTATGAATCAACATGAAATCTTGGGTAACTGAAAGTTATGATCAGTTAATTTCATCAATCATCCTGCAACTGATGACAACTGCTGTCATCTGACAATGGACTTCCCTTAAATACCACAAATTGCCAACAACAATTGTAATGGATGTAGAACTTTATTCATATGAAATATAACTACAACAACTTAATATGAACTGTATTTCCACATCAATCTGCAAGCAACTAGAAACATCAAAGGACTATATATCAGCATTCCCCAACTATCTGATGTACTACCAACAGGATAACTGCTTTTGTATTATCACAAAGGTAAACAGTCTACCATACAGGCGTACCCTGGTCATATGACACATTAGGTTCCAGACCACCATCATGTAGCGAATTTCGTCATATAGCAAATTATTGCTTTTTTTTTTAACTTGTAGATGACATTTTTTAAAGCAGTCATATATGTGTGTTAATGATGCAAATAAAGCATTTACAATTAAAATAAACACTGTACTTACCCTCAATCTATTCTTTCACTTATAGGGACTGAAGAATGTAAAATCAATAAGAATTATTGACAGAAGGATGAAGGGTATGGCAGAACTTCTGGATCATCTGGGTCTTCATCAAATGCTAAATGCATTCTTGATGGAGATCTGGATGAACCTCTTGTAGTAGTTGATGATCAAGCAGGGCTTTGAGTGGATGTTGAAGATTGAGATAGGATTTGAAAGGATGCTGGTCTTTTACGAAATATTATCTAACAAAGTTTGAATGGTAGATAGTCTTTTCTTTTCTCTGTACACATTTCTATAACAGGCATATTGATCTAAAATGACAGAATTTATTTTGGAGCTTATTTCAAAATTTGGATTCACCTTTTCAAAAATGGAATGTCAATTTCTAAATGACTGAAAGCTTATGAAAGTTCTTTGTAAGTGGTTTCTTTAGGCACAGTGCGCAATATATCTTAAGGATGGGATTCCTCTTCATCCTTCCTCTGCTCTTCAAGTTCAAGATCTCCATTAGTTAGGGGCTGGGAATGAGATTCAAGCAGGTCAATAACAGCTTCAGGCTCACTTACAGTTCTAACTGCCTCGTTATGTCTACAAATATAAGCATTAACTTCCTCAACAGGTTTTTCAAATGCTTGAAAAACATCAATAAATTGGGGAAACAACTGTTTCCACACATCTTTAACCCTTCCAGTGTGCAGGCTGAAAAACAGGTTTCCATCAAGGGGCCAAGCTATTTTCTCACTATGCTCAGCCCCCCCCCCCCCCCCCAAAAAAAAAACTTTAACTTTAGAACTATTTTGTCAAATAACTAATGAAAGGAATTATGGCATGTTGTATACCAAATTAATCAGCATTTAATTACGGATTTTCTGAAAATCAAGTATTTAACAAAAAAGATATGTTTTATTTTAATGGGACTTTTTTAGAGTCATGTACTAAAAAAATGCATCTGGCAAGATAAATAAAAATTTATTAAAAAAAACAAACTAATAAACATAAATGATTGAAATGCACATGAATAGAATGACTATATATTTCTGAATAACAAAAAAATTACTTTTTTGGTTTTAAGTAAATATTTTTCTAGGTTTGTAATTTTTTTTTCTCAGTACCATACTTTGAGAAAATTCCAGGCTTTTGGCTAACTGTGCTGAGTCAGATAAACAAGTCAACTTTAGAATTTTTTGAAAAAATAAACCAATCAACGAAAATAGGTCATGTTATATACCAAATTAAACAGAATTTAATTGCAAATTTTATGAAACTAAATATTATAGACAAATTTGCAAGCATATTGATTTCAATAAGCCTTTTTCAATGTGATATGGTGAAAAAAAAAGATCGCACTATACAATAAAGGGTTTATTTTGGAAAACCTGCTGAATAAAAATAGTTAAATTATACATTTATCAAAAGGAAATATCCTCCCAAATAATATACTATCCAACCTGAAATATAATTTTTATTTCCTTTAATGATTCTTTTCAGTATCGTATATTTTAAACACGGCTAGTGTCATACAACGCGACTTGGCCTTTTCACATTCGCAAGATTTTCTGAACTGGTTATGATATAGAAAAAAAAAACTTCCTTGGCTGTTTTTTTTACTAAACACTATGAATTTCTTCTTTGGGTATTGAAGTTTGGTGATCTTGGCTAAGTGCAGAAAGATTTGTGAACCAAGGACCAGCCCTTCCCGAAATTGCCCTTCCATATGATGGTCGATTTCCATAGCAAGGAAATCAATTTTGCTTCCATATCCAAGACATTCGATTTCAGAAAATGGTACAAGCTCAGAATTTTTTTATTAAAAAAAAAAAACGAGAAATAATAAAAGGAAAATTATATATAACTTAATGGGATGTTAAATAAAATATCCGCAACAACTTTTAAGCCAGCCTTTGATCTAGCATAACTCGGAAAGATCGATAAATCAGCCAATTGAAATATCAAATTCATTTCTGTATATTTACCGCCTAACTAATGGGAGTAAATATACAGAAATGAATTTGATTTCATATCCAAGACCTCATTTATTTTCAGAAAATGATACTATATCAAAGTTTTACTGGAAAAGTAATAAATAATAAAATAAAAAATAACATATAGCCTAATGCAATGTTAAAATATCCACAGCAACATGTTGTAGGCCAGCCATACAATATAACATAACTATGAAAAAATCAATACTTATTGGTCAGCCAAAAGATTGCTCAATTTCTGAAAATAAATCTACTGAAAGGAAAACTAAGGCTTAGATATAAAAAAAAATACTAACTTTACAAAGAGTATCCAATATGCTGGATCAAAACTGTAAAAAACACTTATAGCACAAGGAACGGAGATAGCATGTGTCAGCCATCTGCGTCTTATTTGACTCAGTGAGCACAGCTAATTAAATGCAGGTGCAACCAGAATTTCTAAGGATGTGTTTACTTTCAGTTTTGATTTGAAGGATGCTGGGAAAAATGATAAAAATAACTTAGGAATACTGAAATAGGTTTACAACAGAAAAGAGTGTGAAACGGAAAAAAAAAAGTGGTGGTACGTATTTTGTAATTACTTCCAAAATCTATCGTTTTTAAAATTAGCAGGTTTTTTTTTTTTGCTACTTTAGGAGATTTTCGAAAATTTATGGAAAAATTTGTTGATAATAGTTCAATCAAATTCTGAGCTTAAATCAGAAGGTTGCTTCAGCAAATAGGAATGTTAACAAGCAAATCAGCAATACCGTTTAATGCTTCTAAGAAATGGCAATCAGATGGCTTTATAAAGTTATTTATATTTAGTTTAATATAATATGCATCAAATTAAAAAATAAAATGTTATTTTTGAAGCCTGAATTATATATTTTTATAAGATATATATATAAAATTACAACGGCAATTTTTATTTTTTTAAAAATAGATATATTTTTGTTGTATTAAATGCATATGCATGCGTCATTGGCCCCTCAATTCAGATTCTCCTTTTGTATACAGACTGCCTGAACACTGGAAGGGTTAGGTGAAGACTCTTACTTCATTCCATGCATCTGTTATAGTCTAGATGCCATCCAATATTGTGAAGCCTTTCCAAAATTCTTTAATCTGGCCCACTTCCAGAGCTTTAGTTGATTCACAGCAATGTCGTGTTGCTAAAATCATCAAATGGGTTGGGTTGTTTTACCTCTGAGCGGCACTTTTTTGCACACCATGGGCTAAATGGCCAGGTCACATGGACCCCGAAGGCTCAGAGAAGGTTGGGGGAGGGGACCCACTGGAACAGCTGTTGGGAGACAGATGGTAGCCTCCCGTCAAGGCCATCCAGCGTGTTCTTTAACGTGCACAGGGTATGGCTCTCCGGGCCACGGCTTAACATCCCATCCGACGGATGGTGGCCTTTTTAAGCCCATCGGTGTCCCCTACAGACCATGGGCAGGGCGGGGAATTTTGCAGAGATAAATCTCAACGCTGACCCAGCTGGGACTCGAACCTGGGAACTACAGATTACGAGCCTGGCGCGCTACCGACTGAGCCACCCCCGCCCCAATCATCAAATGAGTGAATGCGTCATATAAATGGGCATGTCATAATTGAAAATCTTCATATGAGCAGATCATTGTAAAGGGTGGGTACTACTGTATTATTTATGTCATTAAATTAGAACGTTATTCTGAAATTGTGTATTCAGTAATAGATAATTTTCTGATGCATGTTACATATATAAGGCCAATACCAATTTATTTCCCGAGTTACTTTTATATGCAATAAATGTTTACTTTGTTAATGGAAAGATTGACTTAATTTTATTTCTTAGAAAATGGTTGATAGAATGATTTATTATGGAATGCTTGACTGTTAATACATAGCTGATCTCAGTTTGATAACAAAGCCTTCCATTGTGGGCTATATCCCCTGACTATACTTACAGTGTTAACTGTTAAGATATTTAAAATTTTTAAACCTATACACTGCGATTACAAGGAGTGCACTTACCTCAACAAAACCTTACCCTCCTTCAAAATATTTCCCTCCAGCATGTATGCAAAGTTGCAGATATCTACACCAATTCTGGAATGCTTAGTGGTACTTCTGTTGGGGAATACTCTGCAACTCTGAATAAATGTATATTGGAAGTTCTTGCACTTTCAAAAAAGGTTTTCCACCAAGTTCCTTTTCAATTTTTGGAAACAGTCAAAAATCGCATGGTGCAAGATTGAGTGAATATGCAAGATGGGATAGCTATTTGATTTTTCCCTACTCCAGATAGCCTGTAACTTGCTGGGTTTTGTGAGCATTGGCATTATCATGAAGAACCCTTGAATATCTGTTTTGGACACATCTCCTTCTCCTTGACCATTTTGGGCAAATATGGCCATTTCTAGTCATTTTTTTCTGGTTCTAGCCCCTTTTTGCTGTTCTAACAGTCTGTGGAGTGTGATGATCCACCCATTTACTTTTACTTGACCAGTTTTACTTTATTTACGTTATATTTATCATTTTGGGGATTATTTTTAGTTGGCCATCATTTTTCCTCATTCTGATCCGCTAAAGGTGTTGCACATGTGCAACTCCAACTTTTGACTGACAGCCACTAATGCGAGTATTAAGGACACACACCCTCTCGAGTCATAGCGATTGTAAGATTATGCAAATGTTTTACCCAGCATACAATGCACACATCAGTTTTAAGCCGCATGTAATACTGTGATGTTAGATCATGGAGGGAGTAGAGTGTCAGACAGTAATGTTAGTAGGAAGGTAGTGATGATAATGGAGAATGAAAACGATGTTAACTGAGAAGTTTGTCAGTTTTGGAGATGTTTAAATGAATTTTTATTTGCTGAGACTACTTTTATATTCATCAGTTTATATGGTGAGTCGTGATTTTTTTTTGGAAATTAAACTTTGTTATATGAATATTTTGACTTTGCTATTTTTCTCTTGAGCAATAATTGATTCTGATTAAGATATAATTTTAAATATTTGACAATCTTTTGATTTCTCACTCAACAAGTAATGCCCTTATACTTAATGAACTCTCATTTAACTTTTTTGGCAAGTTAATATTGCCTGGCACCCGATATGCTATCCGGAGTTTTAATTTAATTTTGATCAGTCAAAAGGTCCAAAGAGAAGTTTTAATAATCTTTTGGAGCTTTACAAGGGTACTCATTTGGTACAGATCTTTGAAAATTTAAATGTTGATGAATGATTGTTTCGATACTGCCACTCAATACACTGACATCTAAACTTATTACCTGAATGGTGATGTGTGGGTTTTCCTTAACGAGTTCACAAAACAGAAGTGATGGTTCTCTAGTTCACAGACTCTTTCAATCTCCCACACGAGGGAGGTCTTCTAAGCTCTACCGTCCTCTGAATTTGTACATCCATCCCGTAACAGTGCTATACGAACACACAATCCCCAAATACTTGTGATAAATTGGCATTAATTTTTTTCATGTCATCCTCAAGCTGCATCCTTGTGAAATGTCAGATCTTTCCACATCTTTAGTATGTTCCATAGCAACAATGCAGATTGATTACAAAGTTAACAGGTAACTCTGTGGATTTAATATTTATTGATTAATTTATTAATAATGCTTTTAGCATGAGCAACTTATTTATTTATATCTTAGTAAAACTTTAAAAAGAAATAGTTGCCTTCTCTGATCATAATGGTGCCAAGGCCAGATGCAACAATGATAGGAAATTGATAAGTCACATTAGAGGGGAAAAAAGATGGAGCTGGTGTTAATTAGTGGTCTTAAAACACTCTGGCATGCATCTGGAGAGATGTGGGTTTGTATCCTGCATGTCAGTAAAACTTTTTCCACAAAACTGTTTATTGAAAAGGGGTTTTTATTTACTATATACTCCTAAGCAGAATTTTAGCATTGCAAATTCAGTATTATTGCAAACAGGATGCATTAGTTACTCCATCTAACTGCAAAATTACACTTGGTGTCTTAACAAAAACAAATTACAAGAAATGTAGAGAATATGATTAAGATTTATATTACGTACTGAAGGACACCAGCACCATGAATGATTGGGCCTCCAAAATCCAAGTCAACATCAGAATTGATATGAGCATGATCATTTTTGTAAGCTGCCTTTACTGTTCCACTCTTTTTGCTAAAAGGAATAAAAAAAAATAGCCATTAATAGGAAGTTAGTCATGTTAGCTAGAAAAACCTCAATTTCAAATCCTTAAAACTTTTGTAATTCAATAAGATCTGAAGAAAAATGTCAAAAAATAAACTCAAAAAGTTTAACTTTCATTTTAAGCTGGTTTTCAGAAAAAATGACCTAATGTTTTCACTTTGTCATATCTAAAGTAGAGTTTTAGCAATAGTGAAAAAAGCTCTTATATCCCTCTTACTGTTAGTATGGAACTGATGTGTCTAACCCAAAAAAGAATTTTAATTTATCTCTAAAAACAAAGAAGTTCAAAGTCTATATATGGACAGTTTGTTTCTAGAGATAAATTAAAATTCTTTTCAGATTGGACAGGTATTGATGAAATATTATGATGTGCACTTCCAGAATCTTACTATAGCTATAATTGCATCCTTTAACAGTGGAAAAAGTTCAAAATTTCGAACTAATATTACAAGTGATGTAATTAGATTAGAAATTTTGGTTGTGAAAGGTGAATAACATTCAGTTTGCATTGGCAACAATGATATTCACCTTTACCCCTCAGAGTTTGGGGGGGGGGGGGTGCAGTTTTTGTGTTTTTAGATAGGGGGGTGCAGTTTTTGTGTTTTTAGATAGGGGGGGTGCAGTTTTTGTGTATTTGATAATTGTTTTTAGACATAAATTGAAAATTCTTTTTAGGATGTATAGGTATTGCTAAACTATTATTTCACACCTTCAGCATCTCCTAAACATTTTAATTGTGCTCTCTTATTGGCAGAAAATTTTAAATGAATACAAAAAACTATTTGGCTAGAAATTTGATATTTTAGTGGTGAAGTGTGATGATCAATGAGTTTACATTATCATAATTTGCATTAGCAGAAACATTATGCATTAGCAGAAACATTTGTCCCCGCACTCCCAAGGTTGGTGGTAAAGCACAACTTTTTGTTTTGAGAGATTAATAAAAAAATTATCTTTTTATTGAATAGGTACTAATGAAATATGATGATTCAAAGTTTTCAAATCCAAATGGCCTTACTTTCCCATTGTTAGAGGGTACTAAATGTAGAAAACATAAACTTGAATTAATTTTGCAAACAATATATTCATGCTAGAAATTCTGGTGATGGACTGTGTTGATGACAAATGGAATAATTGAGAGTTAATGTGATTTAATTAAATTACAGTTGGTTAAAATTTGAAAAAGTTGCTCCTTATTTTTATAAATTTAGTACTTATTTTTAAAAATTTCAATAATATTTCAATATAGTAATAATAAATTATTTTACATACATTAAATGATTTGCTCCTAACCTTAGGGAATAACAAAATCCCCATTTTTCATTTTTAAGGGATAAATGAGATATACCCTTTACATTTATAGGGTTGGATAATTTTAACTCTGAGTGGCTGGGTTGTTTTATCCTGAGTGGCACTTTTTTGCACACAATGGGCTAAATGGCCAGGTCACAAGGACTCTGAAGGCTCAGAGAAGGTTGGGGGAGGGGACCCACAGAACAGCTATTGGGAGACAGATGGTAGCCTCCTGTCAAGCAATCTATGGTGTTCTTTAATGTGCACAGGGTAGGCTCTCCTGTACATGGGACCATGGCTTAACATCACATCCAATGAATGGTGGTCTTTCCAAGCCCATCAGTGTCTCCTACTGAACCTAGGTAGGGTGGGGAGTTTTGTGGAGTTAAATCTAAATGCTGATCCAGCTGGGACTTAAGCCTGGGAACTGCAGATTATGAACCTGGTGTGTTGCTGACTGAGCCACCCCTGCTCCAAAATGGGTGTTGGTTACTATTCTCTAAGTGAGTGACAAAGATATCTAAATGAATATCTAATTCTAAGAAAAAGTAATTCTTGATATGCCACATCACAAATTATGCACAAAAGTAACTATTTAAAAGTCAAAAATAAATGAAAGATTAATAAAATTTCCTGAGTTACTTAATTCATTTATTATAGATAAATTTATTTACTGTAGCAGGTAAATTTATTCTAACTTCAGAAGGAAATAAAATTTATGTATTTGAAATGGTTCATTTTTACTAACTACTCTGTAGAAATCCTGTTTTAACAAGTATTTTATTTTTTAATGATAAGAAGACTTTATATTCTGCACAGAGTATAAAGAAGAAAGTTAGAAATTAGTCCTAATGTATATATATGCCTCTTCATAGGAGAATGCACCCCACTAAATTGGTTCTTTGAACACCAATTGACAGCTAACATACAAAGATGGCTATTAAAACAGCAGCTAATCACTAATTACTGAACTATTTAACTGAATTTTCATCTTCAAAATTTAACAAGAGTTTTACTAACCCAGTTTGTGGAGCAAAATTAGAATCCAGAGAGATTTTTACACCTTTGGCAATTTTATCTTCTAATGACACTTCTGTTGCTAGTACATTGTCTGTATTCCATTTCTCCTTTATAAGAACTCCTGAGTAAAACAAATAAGAATTAAAAATGTCAAAATTAATAATATAATGGTAGTGAATCACTAAAATGTTTACAATGAGATATTGTTTTTTTTTTTAAATCGCAATGTAGGGCTACATGAATATTTTTTGGATGCAAGTAATCATATATTTAGTGCCGTTTTAGTGGCATCTAAGAATACAAAATATTAAGAAATTTCCTGCTGCTAACATTAATGAAAAAAACCTTAAAAAATTGATTTTGTTTTTATTTCAGTGTAATTTTGGTAATTAGACACAATGGAAGTAAGAGGGGGAAAAACAGTTTTTCTTCTTCAAAATAATTTAAAGTTTAGCTATATGTGCTCTGTAAATGGTAGTTATGTATTCACTGGAAAGAGAGCTATGCACCAATCCACTGTGGATACTCAGAACCAGCCAGGCCTAGCTCTTCTGACTAGTTAAATCCAACCTTCTTGTGCTGGAGGATGTTAGTGCATTTCAAAAGAGATACTCTCGGGTGTGAGGGGCTTCCAGATGAGTATGGCCTAATGATCTGGACTATTATGGCTACTTTTTTCCCCTACTCCACTGAGACTCCTCAGTGGTCAACTATACAGAATCTTGGTAACGACCATTTTTCTCTGTGGGCCACTGAAAAAAGTTAAGACATTAAGAGGGCCATACTGAGAATCCTATGAAACCATATAATATATGCATAATGGAAATAATAAAGAAGCGATTATATTGATCTCGATATAATACTATTTATTAAACAATGGTAAGAAAAATTACATCTAAAGAACACACAAAATCAAACTAATGTTTCAATCAGATGGATGCAGCTGCATTTTCATGACGATTTCACCAAAGTTTAGTTGCATACTGGATATCAACATTCTGAGCTGACGAGCCACAAATGACCTGTGGGCCAGAGTTTCTCCATCCCTGATAATATATACCAATCTGAATGCAATAATGATTCTGAGCTTGATTATGGATCCTGAATTTACTGCTTGACTAGTCGGCTCCTGTCACACCATTGCAAGCAAAGATTGCAGTGTGTAACAAACAAGCTGAGTAGAATGACTATATATATCATTGTCAAAGATGAGGCACAGATCTCTGTATGGGGCAGAATGATGGCTGCACTTACATGTGGCAACATGCCAGCAAAGAGCTTCCACATCATATATCATTGCGTACCATACTGCACCTACTATTGGAATCCTGGTGATTTCTCAGTAGGTAATTTCTCATAGTCATGAAGAGTAATTAAACTGACCAGCAGTACATGAATAATACCATTCTCTGCCCTGTAGTTTTACCATATCTTGCTGGAATGTGACATTTGGCATAAATGTCACATTCCAGCAAGATAATGCCAGACCACCTACTGCACACTTTGCTCAACAGTGTCCATATAAACCATTCATGTGTTATCATGAGCAGTCTAGTTGCTGGATCTATCACCAATTGAGCACATCCAGAATGTCATGAAATGACATTTGAGAACAGAACTGACTACAGCATATAATGTGATGGATATTCAGGTGTAAGTGCAGCAAATCTGGAGAATCACAGACCAGGTATTATTAGTCCTTTTCTGACTCACTTCCAAACCATATTAGTGCTTGTATTGTGGTAAAAGGCAGACTCACCTTTTACTGATATTACCCTAATATCAAGATATCCACCTCACTAAATCCCTATATATATTACCCTAATATCCTGGTATCACTAAACCAACTCCCATATTTTTCTTATGTGATTTTCCCTGTCCACCACTATTGAAATAAAAATTCAAGTTTATACTTATGACAGAACTTTTATGAGTTTAACTTTTTCATTACCATAACAAACCATACTGATCAAAATTTTAAAATGGATTCACCCACACGATGTTTTTTCCTCTTAATTATTTTCTACCAATGGTTTGAGCTATTATGGTAGTCAAAGGGTTAATAAAGTTGCTTTTCTTTGCACTTCAAGGATCTATTGAATTTCAGCATGAAGTTTTCTAGTTATTAGATATTAAATGATAAAAAAGTTACTAATTTTTACCAAAAATAAATATATTTAATCATACAAATAGATATGCATTACACATTTTGCATTCACAGAGACCTAGTCACATGCATGAAAAAGAAAGTTTAAGAATAGCAAACCATTCATAAACAGTAGGGTTACTGATTGATTAATATTTCAATTGATTACCTATTACAAATTCATCAATAAAAACATTTACTTCACTTTACTATATGGATAATAAACTTGCCATTTAACACTGGGTTGGGTTGTTTTTACCTCTGAGTGGCACTTTTTGACACACAATGGGCTAAACAGCCAAGTCATGGGCCCAAGGGCTCAGAGAAGGTTGGGGGAATGAGCACCACTAGACAGCTGTTAGGAGATAGACAGTAGCCTCCCATCATGGTCATCCAGTGTGTTCTTTAGTGTGCACAGCATAGGACTCTCCTGCACACAAGGCCACAGCTTTATGCTCCATCCAACAGATGGCCTTTCCAAGTATATCAGTGTCCCTTTTCTGATTGAAAGCAGGATGGGGGGTTTAGTAAAGATAAATCTCAATACTGGCATAAATGGACATGATCTTGGGAAGTATAGATTACAAGCCTGTGAGCCAACCCGTGTCTCCTATTTAATATTAAAGATACTGAAATGTCTACTCTTAATAATCCAACTACATTATTTGTTATACTTCTTTGAATCATTACCAAATAAAAAAAACAAATAACACAAAATAACTTACTTATTTTACAGCTAAAGCAGAAATAGAGAGATTGATACATTTTACATTGCTAAGAAAAACACATCACCTTGAATGGACTAACCAGAGAGCATATATAACAGAATATCTACTTAGCTCAACTGAATAAAATATAGAATTTTGCATTCTAAACTTCTAAAACATGTATAAAATATTAATAAAATACAGCATTAATCCAGCAATTAGACTACAAATATCTTGACCAAGTTGGGGTCTGAAATGTATTCTCATTTATCAGTTTTTTAACAAAAAATTAAATGCAATTTTAGGAATGAACCTCTCCATGTTAAAACAGGATCAAGGTTTTCGAGTCAGGTCTTCGAACTTGGTTCAAATTCTAGCCAAATTTGAAAGTTTCAATTGATTATCATTTCAATATAACTTCACATTTCATAACCCATAATAAAATATTAAATGTAGCCAAAGTCTTTAAAACAAAGCTCAGCTTCATTTACTCTTTGCTATAGTTTTCAACAAAGTGCATAATACAAATTTCAAACTGAAATCAAGTAGGCTGCAAATAAAAATTATCAGCATGTCATCAGTAATAAGATGAAACAGATATACTTTTCATAACATCAAATTGTTTTAATATCCCTCAAAACTAGCAAAAAGCTAAGAACTGAAAATTTTAAAACTCTTGATTCATAGTAGGAAGAGGAAATAACCTCTAGAACAAGGGTTCCCAACCTAAGGTAAACGAATTCCAATTAGGGAGTATGCAAGATACTTGATAAAATATATATTTCACGTGTTCAAAAACTCAAAATGACTTACATGATGTCTCTGAAAATTTTAAACATCACAGGTGTTAAGGGAGAAATCTAGCATTTGCATGAAAATCAACTATTTTGCATTGCTTGATCAGTATGAGCACATTTTTGGAATTGTATATGAGTAGGTATATGCTAGTACTAGTTCTAAAAATAACATTTGTGCACAGCTTGAGTTGAGTAGTCATAAGGCAGAATTGTGTCTAAAATTTAATCTGATCTTTAGAGATGGTTCAATACAACTGAATTTTCTATTTTTCATTTATTTGGTTGACAGTAAACAAGAGTAAGGTTTGAATTAATTTGGGTGTTTATGTTGGTGTAATATAACTTTTTATTTTCACATTTTTTGACACTCAAGGAAAGTAAGAACCTGATCCTTTCATTCAACATGGGCAAATGCTTGCAAAACTTGACCAGTTGGTCAAATGCCTGGGGAATTACAGGATGATGAAATCTATCAATAAAAGTTTGTCATTAGTTTGCAGAAAAACAGGTGCAAGCTTTGTCACAGTGCTCTAGAAAAAACACATGCATATCAGTGTCTGTCCTCCAGCACACCTGCTTGTTTAGAATATGTCATATGTTTTTTACAATATTATTTTGAAATTTCATTAAAATAAAAATCTAAGCTACTTCAATAACCTTATCTTCAAACAACTGTTTTACATTAACAAAAAGTTTCGAGATTGTTAAAGATAAATGCTATTCAAATTTCTAGCATTCATTCTTTTTAATTTTCAATGCAAAATGGTATATATTACATGCTGCCACTTAATGAATAAATAAACTTTAAATGAATAAAATACAGTTCATGCAACTCTAGAACATGTGTTATATATTCACTTTAATTACATCATAAAAATTTACAAATATCATTATACATACCATATTCAGTTATTTGATACTTTGTTTCCAAAGAAGCATTGACTTTTCCTGTGTCATTATTCGATGTTCCACTCACGGTAAAGTTTACCCCAGTAGCTGTTTTTGTTTTGCAATCCAATTTCACAAGTCCGAAATCTATATTAATAAAAGAGAGTATAATGCATAACATAAATTTTTAAAAATATAGAAATGTTCAATAGGTTTGGGGTGCTATCAGTTTTACAGCCGTTCACCATTTGTACACATAGTGGGTACAATGATAGCATGACAATATATCAATGAGGTGCTGCAGCCTGTTTTGTTGCTGTATCTCCATGGTATCCCTGATGCCCAGATTAAACATAATGCCTGCCCACACACCGTGAACATCAGCAGACAGTGCCTAAAAGGTGTCCAGGTGCTGCCTTGACCAGCACGATCCCCAGACTTCTCCCCAATAGAGAATATGTGGGACGTCATTGGCAGACAATTTCACACCTCTGCACAACCCCTCATATTGATGGTGAATTATGGACACAGGTCAATGATGCATGGTCTACAATACCTCAGCACACCACCATCCAGGGACTTTTCCACTTGATGCCATGCTGTGTTGCCGAATGTATAGTCCAGCATGGTAGTCATATGACCTACTGACAGGCCACATTATACTGTCTCCTTGCCCATCGCATTTTATTCACTTCTACTTGCCTACGTGTGTGACAAGAGGTAAGTTTCATCTCAATTTGTGTATTCCTTCATAGTGCAGCATTTTCTATGTCGAGCTGTGATATATATATATTAACATATTTCATTAGCAAAGCATAGCTCAATTAGATAAATGTATTATCTTTTGACTTGCAGCTTAGAAGTCTCTAGTTTGATCCCAGCTGCTGTCTTTATAGTTTATTTTTTAGTCTTTTTTAATAATTCATTTAATAACCATATAATTTATTACAAGTCATTGTGAAATAAATTAATATATAAAATAAGCTCACCGGATAAAAAATTAGTTGTCTCTCGCCACAAGAGGGTTACATCTGTTCGACAGTAACAGAGGGAGCACCAGTAATAAATGCATACTACAAATAGCTGTGCCATGCGCTAAACAGTGACAAGAAATGGTTGTGTGCTACATGTGTGCAAATCACTCTGTGAAACATGGATCGCACCAAAGATGTGAATGAGTGGCAAAAAGGTGTTATTGCGTTTGGCCAAGCCAAAGGGCATAGTGTACAAGAAGTTGCTGCTTTTGCAGGTATGTCGAAATATACTGTCCAAAGGGTCTTCCAGCAGTGGCGTACATCGCAGTCCACCACTAATCGTCGCCAGAACTGCGGCAGAAAGAAGACTATGCTCACCAATAGACACTGCCACAGTGTGTCACGCACTGTTAGGGCAAATCGCTTTGCAACAATGCAGGAATTGCTCCAGTCAGTCAATGCAGACCTACAACAAGCAGTTTCCAAATGAACATTCCGAAGGGAACTGCATGCCATGGATATCTGGATCACAGTACCATGGAAGAGACCCATGTTAACAGCTCTGCACAAGGCTTCATGGCTACAGTTGGCATGGTGCCACAAAGACTGGACTTTGACTCTTGAAAGTGTGTGATCTGGTCAGATGTAAGGTTTTTGCTTATACTCGAATGATGTGAGGTGACGGTACATCATAAGCATCATGAAGCCTTCCATGAGGACTGTGTGCAAGGTTCTGTTCAAGTTCAAGTAGACTCTGTGATGTTCTGGTGGTGTTTCACATACGAGGAAATGGGTACTTTGGTTGCAGTGATGTCACATTTGAACCAGAAGGGCTATATGAAGCTATTGGATGACCACATGTTGCCTTTTGTGCAGCATTTCCACAGTCAACACCATAAGGATAACCCAGTCTTCCAAGATGACAATTGTCGTGTGCACAGGGCTCAAGTGTGTCGGATTGGCACGACGAGCATTCTGAAGCCTTCAAACATCTAGACTGGCCTGCCAAATCCCCGGATTTGAATCCCATAGAAAACACGTGGGACTATTTGGGGCAATGAGAGAAGCACTGTCCCAGCCATCCGGCCAATCTGGCTGAATTCCAACATTTGCTGCTAGAAGAGTGGATGAATATTGATGTGCACTACATCTGCAAACTGGTGGCATCCATGCCAGACAAGATTTCGGCTGTTCTTCATTATGCACTTATTAGGTGACATTCAGATAGGGGTGACTAATTTTTTGTCCAGTGAGCTTATATTATAATAAATTAAAATTGTAAATTAAATATAAACAAAATAGACCACTTTTCAACTAATAATTTATGATGAGCAATTCAATTTAAATAATAAACATAAATTTATAATCAGAATGAAGTTAAAAAAATAGCAAATCTATATATTAGACATAATTTTCTCAAATTGTTGGGTTTGTTTGGGGTTTTATGGTGCAAGAGCACTAAGGCTCTATTAAGCCAAACAAGATTAGCTGTAAAAGTATTAAAAAAAATCGTGGAAGCCCACAACCTAAATTAAAAGCAAAATGCAAAACTAGTAAAACACATTACAAACGACAATAAAATGGGCCATGCAAAATGGAGAAACAAGTGTAAAATATAGAAATAAACTATAGGTATAGAGAACATATATTATAGTACAAATTATAGTACAGTATTATAGTAACAAATATAAAAGTTTTAAGGTGATGAAAAATAACCACAATAGCATAAAAAGTTAAACACAGAGGCTAAAACAGATTCTTCAGATAAAATTTGACTGAGTGTAATGAGCTCAGACATAAAATAACATCTTCATTCAAGGTTAAAAGCAATACAATGAATTAAAATATATTTCACAGTTAAAATTGTGTCACTAAACTCACACTTAAGTTCAGGTGGTATTTTAAAAAACTATTCAAGAAAAATAATTTATTTATTATTCATTTCTTCACAGGGAGAAAAAGAAATGAATAATAAATGATTTTTCTTGAATAGTTTTTCAAAATACCACCTGAACTGAGAGGAAAAAATACACATATATAGATAACGATTACAGTGCAGGGCGAAAATATTGAAGCAGAAAGAATAAGAACACCATTTAGAGTACTATTTAATCCACACGAATCTTAGCTGTTACATTTAAGGAAAAATTAAAAACTTCAGAAGTTTCCTTCTGAAGATTTTAACTTTTCCTTAAATGTAACAGCTAAGATTTGTGTGAATTAAATAGTACTAAACTAGCTGTGATTATTTCTTAACCATTTAGAGTTTTCCCCAAAAAATTTTTTGTTAAATAATACCTTTTGACAATAGCTGGAATAAAAGAATATATGCATTACAAAACGTTTTTTCAGTCTGATTCAGTTCATTTCAATATCTGGAATCTCCTCAATTGTTTTTCTACATCTGAGCCCTGTCTGTGCTAGACAAAGTGACCCATTAGAAATTTTAGTCACAAACAACCACCACTGGTGCAGAGGTCTTGCTTTCCTAATAGACCATCTCTATGGTGTATTAACTGACAAGTTCCTGTCAGACCTCTATGGCAAGCAGCTGCTTAAGGGGAAATTTGTTTATTTAATTGTTCACTAACTGGTATTAACAAAAATGTAACAGATTTTTGAAAATAAAAACATACTTGCAAATATTTTGGCTAATGTTGGTTATGCTACTGAATGTATATTGAACATGTTAATGAATTAGGTATAATCTCTAAATTTTATTTATTTTCTATCTAACTGTCATTGTGTGTGCACTTCAATAAAAGCATTACTGTTATTAAAAATGCAGTACAATTTCTTCTAATGCTGAATTCTATAAACACGTGTGAAAGATGCAAAATTTTTTCCCGTCATTGCTATACCTTGGATAGTCTTACCTCTGAGTAGCACTTTTTTTTTTTGCACACAATGGGCTAAAAGTCCAGGTCACTAGGACCATTAATAGACTCAGAGTTGAGTAAAGGAGATCCACTGCAGAATTGTTACATGACTGATGGAAGTTTCCTGTTAAGATCATCCAGTATTTTTTTCAATTTGCAGAGGGTAGGGTGCTTCTGAGCAAAGGATCATGACTTAATGCCACATCCAATAGATAGCACTATTTACAAGCTGAATGGTGTCCCCCTTCTCACTGAGAGCAGTGTATAGGTTAAAGGAAATAGATCTCAACACTGGCACAGTTGGGACTTAAGCCTGAAAACATCAGAATACCAGTCTGACAGCCTACAAACACAAAGACACAGATGCCCATATACTGAAATGCATAGTCTATTCCGATGACTTAATTTGCAGGTCACAGAAAAAGTAATTGAAAGAAGCTTAGAAATATTTGCATTGTATAGATTTGAGTGAGACCCTTTCAAAATTAAATAGAATTGACAGAGAATTAATTCGATTTTAATTTAACCTAAATTTAATATATTGAGCATCTGTGCAAAGGCACCATTATGTCATTAATGTTGACTAAATTTGTATCATAGTAAATATATAAAAAAACAAAAGTATTATGACTTGAATGAAAAACTACATTTAATGATAAAATTAAATATTTTGCAATTTTCCCCCATTTGTTTTTCACAGTTCATTTTTGAAAACATACTTCTCTTTTGTGTATTTCAGAATTATTTTCTTATGCCACAGACAGCTACTTCAGTAGCTCTGATATCAACTGATGTTTCCAGATTGGGCAGACAATGTCAAACAAGACCTTGTTAGAATTGGTGTGCAATGGAGATGCAGCAGATATAGCTCAGGACAGATATGCTTGGAGAACTAAATTAATGGTCTGGTGACCTCCGTAGCCCATGGCTGCTTGAGGATGATGATGATGAGTTGAATGCCTTTTGAAAATTCAGGGACATTAATAAAATTGTGCATTTCACCCTAAAAATCATTTTTAAACATAGTAGAATTTTTATGTGAACTATTTTAAACTTTCCTGCTACTTCAATATTTCTGTCCTTTATTTCTCAATTTGTATTTAGAATTTACATCATAGTTTAAGCTAATTTCATGATTGAACCTGTATTCTGTTATAGGTAAATGGATTTTAAAGACAATATGAAATGGCTTATGCTAAGTGACACATTCCTGAATAACATCAGTATCAGCAAACTTTGTTTGAGTAGGAAAAGTGAAATATTCCAACCTAACTACTATGTTTATACATTTTGAAAAAAACGTTAATTAAATCACTATTGCGACGTATAGTATCTTCACTTAATAGTAATTCATGAATACTTAAGAATGCAAAATTTATTACATTAGGAGCAAATGTTTCTACACAAATATCTGGCATTTACTTCTAGTATCAGCCATGCATAACACATTTCATTTAGAACTATGTCGAAGTAGTTGAAAGCTGATAATTATACACAAAAAAGATTCCCTAGATGTGTTTCATGTCTTTATATGTCAATAATAAAATAAAAAATTACATTTTTACAGACCCAGTTGTTAATATATTTGAATCAGAGCACTGCATGTAGTTGGTTTTCAAATACACTGCTCACAAAAATTAGGGAATATTTCAAAATGAATATGAAGCAATAAAAAAAAGAAGCATTTGAATTGTTGTTATTAAACAAGAACATCAGAAAAGCAAACGACAAGTCAAAGAAAGTTGTTCGATCATGCAAATGAGATGCAAAACCAACTTTTATTTCATTGGTGAAAATGCACTATATAAAAGGCTGAAAGTACTGGAGTATCTGCACATTCCCTGATCTTGAAAGTGCACATCCTGCAATTTCCCAGCCCTTGCAATGCCCCTACAACACGATTTGCCTGAATGCGAAGCCTGGAGAGCCATAGGACGTCTTAAAGCTGGTCAAACACAGACGACAGTGGCAACAGCAATTGGAACATCCCAAAGCGTGATTAGCAGACTGTGGAATCGCTTTCAAGAGACTGGCACAGTACGAAGAAGATGAGGGCAGGGTCGTCCATCTGCCACAACAGCAAGAGATGACCGCTACTTGACCTTATTGGCAAGAAGGAACAGGTGCAGCAATGCAACAGAGCAGCAGGGACAGTTTCTTGCTACCACTAGACAATGGATATGCACCCAGATTATACGAAATCGGCTCCATTGTGTTGGACTGCATGTCCGGCGACCAATGGTATGCATTCCGTTATCTGCTGAACACCGTAGAAGGTGGGCTGATGAGCATCGTCATTGGACCCGTGATGAGTGGTCAACTGTCCTTCTCTGATGAGTCACAGTTTAGTCTGCAGCCTGACAATCATCGTGTTTTGATCTGGCGTGAACGAGGAACACAGGAGAATCCACGTTTCATGCGAGAAAGGGACTCCTTCGGCGGTGGTGGAATCATGGTGTGGGCTGGCATCAGCATTGGTGGTCGTACTGACTTCCATGTCATCAGAAATGGATCACTGACTGCTGTCAGATATCGAGATGAGGTCCTGCACCCTATGCTGGAGCAGTTGGAGAAACAACTTTCTTTTCATGGACGATAATGCAAGGCCCCACCGTGCACATTTCGTCAACAACATGCTTCAGGAGGCAGGAATCGAACGCATGAACTGGCCTTAATGTTCTCCAGACCTGAATCCCGTTGAACATGCTTGGGATGTACTGGGAAGATGTCTGGCAAACCATCCTATGCCTCCCACAACACTTTCTTGAGCTGGAAGTTGTCCTGGAGCAAGAGTGGCAGAGGATACCACAAGAACTGCTGGACATTCTGATCCTGTCCATGCCCCATTGCTGTCAGTGTGTTTTGGCAGTCTTGGGTGACCATACATCCTACTGAACAGTCAATGTGTGCCACTCTCATCCAGTTTGACATGCTTCTGTTCACCCCCACCAATATGTCACTTGCTACTCAATCACGACAATTGAGTTTGCATCTCATTTGCATAATCGAACAACTTTCTTTGACTTGTCGTTTGCTTTTCTGATGTTCTTGTTTAATAAAAACAATTCAAATGCTTCTTTTTTTATCGCTTCACATTCATTTTGAAATATCCCCTAATTTTTGTGAGCAGTGTATTTTAACACTTATTAACATAACTTTTCATATGCTTCTATTGCACTTTCAAAACTTTTCAATGCATCTAATTACATGTATTTGAATGTAGCATAATACAGTTGGTATCTCCTTGATATTGCTAATTTGTTCCTTAAAACCCAAAGTTAAGCAAAACGGCATTAAACTTATTGAAAGATATATCTAATATACAAAGAAGAAAGTTTGTATGTGTGTGTCCACATACACACTTGGCCCTGAGAAGAACTAGAGGCACCAAACTTTGCCTAACATTCCCTTCACCTAGAGGGAAATATATAGGCATTATACGCAAACCTACTGGGGTGGGTGGGTTTGAATTTCTCAAAATACCCATTGACTTAACATTAGCAGTTAAACAACAGTGTATGTCATAGTATTTGAAGTTATTCAAAATCATATGGGAAGTACCATCTACTACAACTTTAGTTTCAGACATCCTCTATAGAGGAGAAATATTATGGGGGGGGGGGGGGAGCATGACCAAATGAAAGCTTGCAAAGTGGGGAGTGCCTTCTACTATATACTTTAGAAGAGTTTAAGCCCTCCCTTAGAAGAGGGGAATAAAATTTTTACCATGGGAGGGAGCAGGTAGGACAAGACTATCTTAATGAGTTTTATGCTAAATGAAAGCTTGCAATAAGGGGAATGCCATCTACTATATACTTTAGAGAATTTCAGATCCGAGCAACGCCAGGAAAATCTGCAAGTTAGTTCAATCTTGATGTAAGTGAAATGAATAAAAAGATACACTGACCGAGTATAGCCTTGTTGTATTAATAGTTTACTTTATCCACAAAATATTGTTTTAATTGTTTGGTATGTTTTCTATCATGACTATAATCATCTCTAGTTATTACAGTAATGATGAGAACAGTAAAACAGTCAAGAAGATATAAATCAGCTCACCAAATGTGCATCAGGTCAATTAAGGCTTAGAGGTATCTGAACCCAATAGGGCATAATTATGTTTGCTGGCAGAGTAATATTACATAAAATATTCATACATAATTTTGAATGCAAAAGCTGGACATAAGGCGGTAAAGGATTTCTCCTCATTTATCTTAAAAATTATATCAAAATTAATGCACTAACCTTTGATGATGCACTGCTACTCCTTGCACCTTCAATGACATTGCAGATAATTACAATGCTAAGAAATTAATTACAGAGCAAATAATCTGCCTCTGGAGTAGGGGTTCTCTGCGTGGGGTACGCCGTGAAAGCTCAAAAGTCGCTAGATATATGTTATATATATATATGTTTTATTTTATTCCCATTGTTATACTATAACTGTAGTTAAATCTATCTATACAAGGGGTACGCCAGTTACATACACATTTCCAGGGGGTACGTGAAGCATAAAAGGTTGAGAACCACTGCTCTAGAGGATAGTATGAAAGGTGTAAACTATAATGCAGTGCTAGAAAGTGACAAGATATGTAACTTCCAATGAGAGAAATTTCTGCTGGTTGAATAATGGAAAATGTGACTTTCGTGTGAGATACAATGACCAATGCAATAGCAATGAAATGAAGTTTTTGATACACTTCTAGCTCAACTAGCCTGGCAAATTGGTGCTTCTATTTATTACAGTGTAATACAACAGGAAAATTCAAATAATATTACGTAAACTTAAATTTATGTTAGAATAAATTTATTCAAGTTATGAAAATACTTTTATGTAAAAAGCTCTTATATTAAATTTTTTTAAAGTTTATTAGAATTTTGAGGAAAGCATTGCTTCCTTACTTCCAATGGACATTTCACCACTGCCAAATGCAATCTCCACCAACAAGAATTCTTAACCTTTGCTAAGAAAAAAACCTTGATAAACAGTTGGTAGATAAGTGGTCAGAGAACCTGAAATGTAATCAGATCATAGGGGGTTTTTTTCACCTAGTTCAAACCAATTTTTTATCCAATTAATGATATCTACGAGTAATTATTTTAAATTTGAATCACATACACTCATAATTAAACATCATATTTTTTTATCTCGTTTTCAAAGAAAATAAGAAAATAATTTCGCTTTGTGGTCTGTCTGTCTGTCTGTCTGTAGACATTGAACTATTTTGTTTACAGAGATAAATTAAAAATTATTTTTGTGTTGGATAGGTAGTAATGAAATATTACAATATGCACTTTCCAAATCTCTCTAAAGTTATAATTACACCCTCCAATGAGTTGGCAGTTTAGACCCAGGGTGGTGGGAAAACACGATTTCTTTCTTTCAGCAGAAAATTGTTTCTTTTTAGAGATAAATGAAAAAAATTTTAGAGTTAGATAGGAATTGATGAAATATTATGATTTGCTCTTTCAGAATCTTCCAAAAACTCTAATTGTGCCCTCTAATGGAGGAAAATTTTGAAATGAATATTACAATGTATTTATGCTAGAAATTTAAGATATTGGTGGTGAAATGTGAAGGTCGTAGAATTTTCATTTCCAACAATGAGTACGTGCCTTAGACATAGGGGTGAGTGGAAAAACGTTTTTTTTTTAGCAGATAATTGTTTATTTTTAAAGATAAATGAAAAATTCCTTTTTGTGTTAGATAGGAATTAATAAAATATTATGATTTCACTTTTGGAATCTTTAGAACACTATAATTGTGTCCTCTAATGGTGAAAAATGTTGAAAATTCCAAAATTTCAAAAGAATATTGCAATGATGTATTAATGATAAAAGTTTGAAATTTTGGTGGTTGAATGTGAACATCATGAAGTTTCCATTGGAAACAATGAAATGACAATTATAAAACTCTATTTTAGTTGGATTGGTACTGATGAAATATAATCTGCATTTTTCAAATACTTATTAGACAGTTTTAATATACTTTATATATATTCCTACAGATCACTAAATATGGAAATAATAAAGATGTTATCAAATTTTTCAAGTAATATGTATATAATAGAAATTTGAAATTTTAGTGGTAGCTTTTCAAGATATCACTGACAGTAATAATCTACTTATTTTTCTGGAGGTGAGTGGAAAATGCAACTTTTTAAATTTAAGAATTAAAAGACGAATACCTTTATGTTGTGTAATTACTAATAATGTACTATTTATATTTTTCTCATCATCTGCTGGCTGAAATTTAAACTGTTTTCCAGCTAAATATTTCGTGAATACCATTCTACAGGACTTTCTCCATTACAATGTATTTGATTGTGCCCTTCATGTAATAGAAATGTGCATGTACTTTATACTGTGTGTAGCTTAAATCAGGAGTGAAAAATTATCAAGAGCTCAGTTGCTTAAAAGACTAAAAAATTCAAACTGACTATTAGGAATTACTATATTATTATAATTCCCCCAAAAGTTGACTCTTAATATACACATATATGGATCCTATACTTTTTAGCTGGCTCCCAGGAATTAATTCCTTCAGTGACAATTTAAAATTAACTTTATCTGTCCTATGAAGGATTGTATATCATAGAACTTTTCCATATGTTACACTGAAGAGGTTAAAGAAACATTTTCCAACTCTGGCTGAACATATCTTCTGCCACTATAAAATATCTATAATAATAACTCATTTGTTTGATTTGCCAATTTTAATAAATGACTGACATATTTGTGGCAGATAAAATCTAAGAGGACCTGGTGTCAAAGCACTTGTAAACTTCAAATGACGCTTAAAATAATCTAAATCTTTTGACCTTTGACTGACCATTACTGTACTTTATAAAATAGGATTAATTATTAATCTACAAGTTCTGGATGATAGTCTTTAACTGTCAAAGATCTTTTCAAACAACTTTCAGTTTATTAACTATTGTAAATGCTTTATCATGGAATTATCTTTTGAGACTATAAATATCTTTAGATTTTAAAAATTTTTGCTCAAAAAGTTTATCTTTCAAGATTGTCAATTCTGATAATAATAAATCACCTCTTAAACAACTGCCTGAAGTAAAGGTCTGACAGGAGCCTATCATTAAAATATGCCATAGAAAAGATTTTATTATTATTATTATATGACATAAAAAGGCATTGAGACTTCAGCAGATGGAGAACATAACACCCATGCTTTACCTGGGACTTGAATCTAAGGTTCTTTTGATTAACAGCCAAGCATGCTAACTACACAGCACTTTACTGTTAAAAAAATGCTTAGCCATTTTATGTAACTTTTTCTGATCTCATATATAATTACTAACAATTAGTTTTTTTCTACTGTTATTTAAAAAAAAAACATAAAAGGGTTGTTTTTATTTTTTGAACAGATCCTTTTACTGAGAAAACAAAAAAAAAAATAGCAATACTTACGATAATTCTTATTGAACACATCTCGAGCTTGCTTCCCGAGGTCAGCATAACATGGTGGAGCCATTAGTTTCTGTCAAAAAAGAAAATAAATTAAAAATAAGAATACTGATGATTTCTGTCATTTATTTGATCAAACAATTTTTATGGTGTGGAAAAGAGTAATTGGTATTATCAAAAATTATATGTATCTGTGGTAAATTTTTCAGCCAGTTTCTATGTACAATGAAGCCTCTTTAACCCAATAAAGACTTTCGATGAGATAGCATATGGTGAAATAAGAGCTAAGAGGAAAAATCTTGCAAAACCTTTACATATAAGCTTTTTCGTATTTCAGAGTTCTGAGTTTGAGATTATCCATTCTAATACATAAAAATATCTATGTTGTGAATGGAATTAATACTGGATTAAAAACTTTTTAGATTCCCAATGTCATAAGATACTTAATTATATGCAAAGTAATGAAACATTGTGGTATGTCTTTTCATTTTCCTCACATTTTAAAAAACTGTGAGAAAAATGAATGTTTTCATACACTGAACCTATTCTTGAATTATTTGCATATAGTTTTTGGTTTTTAATTACTTAAAAAATTTCCCTATCATACAGTATTCCTTTTTATCATCCTACAAGGTAATGAGGTTTTATCATCCTATTGTAACGCTCCAAAGATTATTAACTTTTAAAGTTGGTTTAATGCAGTTTCTGCAGATTCTCTTCTTGCAGTATATTGCTGAGCCAATTTGACTAAAGTTGAAATTGAATTTACGTTTTGTACTTCTAAGAATTCCCTAATGGGCAAAATTAATTGCGACAATATGCAGTTTATAACGTCAATTTTAGCGGCATCAGCATCGTATAGCTGGTGTAACTCTACTGTACCCCAGATGAATTTTTTTGATATCATCTCCTTCCCTTTGTCTTCATGAAAACAGTTCTGTAGCTAACTGTGTAAAGTCATTATAAGCTGGATAGATTTCCAAGAGTTCGCTTTTAAAAACTTCCCGAAACTCTAATGATGACATCCTACGTTATTCCACCATTGCTTAGCACATCCAATTAGACAAAATACTGCTAAAACCACTTGTTGCCGGGCACTTCATGTAAATGGAAATGCTCTTCCATGGACTTGACAAATGTCCATGATAATAGACGTTTCAAACCTTATCTCAGGTAAAGGCCAATTAACATAAGAACTATAGTTAATAAATGGATTGGCAACTAATTGTTAAGGCAATTGATAATACTCTGTTCTATCACTTGCTTTTGACAAAACAAAAAATGGAACCTTACGTTCAAAATTTATTGGTTTGTGAACTGATGTAGCATTGTCAGCAAATTGAGGGGTTGTTGTCGTTTCCCTTTTCTCCTGAGGCTCATTAAGCAGATTCATTAACACTTCTGCTTCTTTCATCACATCATGCAACCTATCTTTTACTTTTTCTACGTCAGGAGTCATTATGGCAGAATTGGCCATATTAGTAGCAAACATGTTTAGCAGTCTGCAAAAATTTTAAATTTTGGAAATTTTGAAATTTTTTTATCTTGAGCAGCACTCAAAGGTACTGCTATACAACAATACAATACTAAAGCTATACTAAGCTTGAAAAAATAAACTTTCTTATCAAAAAGTTTATCTATCATATGTCCGGACACTTCTAATCTTTACATACATACATACAATAAAGATCTAAACTATAGCAATAACTGTGCTGAAACTTCAGTACCTTTGACTAATACATAAAAGTTAAGCTTCTTGCTCAATAAAAAAATTTCGGTTTAAGCTGCTGTTAAATCTATGAATAGTACATATAACTAATAATGAGCTCAAAAATTTGTTATCTTTGACAATCACGTTAAGTAATATACAATTTTTACACACATATATATATACAGTCCCTGTTCACGGTGCACCACTTTCTTTCAACACTCTGTAATGCTCCAAAGATTATTAACTTTTAAAGTTGGACATTTTGTCTGATCCAAATTTATTCAAATTCCAGATAGCTGTATCGAGCGCCAGGCAATAATAACTTGCCAAATAAAGTTGAAATAGGGTTCTTTGTGTATTTATCAAGTGTTACTTATTGAGTAAGAATTCAAAAAGGATTGTCAAGTTTAAAGTTGAAATCTAATCAAAAAATTAATTTACATTGCTCAAGAGAAAAACAGCAAAAATTGAAAAGTTTCTAAAACAAAGTTTATTTACAAAAAAAATTCAAAGACTCACCCAATTCAATGCAAAAGTTGGAGTACTAATAACTCCTTCTATCTACACCACATACTTCTCACAATACTTTTGATTCCTACATCTCTACTAACTATTCTCACAACTCACTCCAACTCTGTGACCTAACATCACCCTACTTCTCTCTTCCTCTGTGACCTAACGTCACTTAGTTATAACATGCGTACAAATCTGACATGTGTCTGTTGCACACCAGGAAAGACATTTGCATAACATGATGATCGTGCTAGCTATGATGGAAGAAGGGTCACGTCTTACATGCACTTTAGCACTTGACAATCATAGGGAAGGAGTTGCGCCTGCGCAACTCCTAGAGCTCAGAAACAAAAATTGCAATCAGTCTAGAAAAAATGAAAAAAATCCCCAAAATGATAAATATAACAAAGTAAAACTGGTTAAGGAAAAGTAAAAGTGAATGGGTGGACCATCACACTATAAGGTAAGATTGTTTTAACCCTTAATATGCCAGGTTTATAAAACATTTAATTTTAATGGCCAAGTTAATTTTCAAGTGGTTCCAGCAGAAAAACAGAATTATATGTCACACATCAAAATGAAGAACATTTAATTGAAAAATTTTTAAGAAATAAAATATTTGGCAAAAAAAGTAAACTGTGCTAATTTTAAGTGTTGGTTAGCGCGCTTGGCTACTAATCTAAGGGACCTGGGTTCGAGCCCCGGGTAAGGCATGGATGTACGTGTCGTTTTTCTGCTGAGGTCCTGCCATCCTCTCGGACCTTCTACTATGGCATATAAACTGACAGGCTCCTGTCAGACCTCTGTGGCAAGCAGCTGCTTGAGGGGGTATTTATTTATTTTATTATTATTCAAAACAACACAGTAAAAAAAAATGAGTGATTTAGATTTTAAATTCATTTGAAAATAACTTAAGACCATAATATAGCATGCTCATCTTAAAAAAAAAAAGACCATTTAATTTTATAGAATATATACACAGATTTACTTCAAAAAAGAATATTTATTTCTATATACTGTTCTTGTATAGTACTGCTCAAAGTTTTGTCAGTCACTAAACTGTTCACTTTCATTTGTGGTATCAGAATTTAATATAAATGATATTATCACAGACTTTCTCTGTCTTATAGACTGACAGGATCCTGTCAGACTTCTGTGGCAAGCAGCTGCTTCAGGGTTTTTTTTTCTCTCAATTGTAAGAAATATCTATTTCTGAAATAGGCAACTCAAGGATTCCATAAAATGTTCCATGGAAAAAATTACAATTTTCTGGTGCAAGTTTATACACATTTTCACTCTTATAATAATAAAATAAATATGAAATTTTAATTAAAAAAGGTATAAGAATCAAAACTCAAACTTATATTTATTAATCACTACCATATTTACAATATGTTTCTCATGCTTGAAACCCTCTAAAGAGTGATTTCCACTTCATTTGGAAGGCTATGCTAATCTATGAAGTATTTGATACTTTATTTAATGTTTCCATTAAAAAAAAAGAAAATGCCACCATAAATTTGTTAAATGCCTCCTAGGGGCAGTAGTACCACTAGAGAACAATTGCATTGGGAACCACTGCCCCGAAGTATATATTAGATGGCACTCTCCACCTTGTAAGTTTTGACATAAAATTTCTTCCAACTTTTATAGGAGTGGAAAGGTGGGGGCATAATTTGAGGTAACACATGATACTTCCCATGTCAGTCTTTATTTGAAATATAATTTGTTTTCTGTGTAATCACTTACATAATCCCCCTCCCTAATTTGGGGGGAAGAAAAGCTAGAGAGTGGAACCCTTGCATTAAGTCTTGATGTGAGGAAGATCTGTACCAAATTTGAAGATTTTAGCTCTTTCCATTTAGAAGAAATTATTGCACCATTTTCATTCAGACTTTGGGGGGGGGGGGATGTTAACCGGTGAAACCTTTAAATATCAACTTAAACTGAGAGGAAGCTTCCATGACTGTAGCTCTCACCATTTAAGAAATATCCCTCTCTCATCGTTTTATTCGATGGGGGAGGGGCAGCTTCCAGATAAATCTCAACGCAGGCCCAACTGAGACTCAAACCTGGGAAATGCCGATCATGAGCCTGGCACACTACTGACTGAGTCATCTCCACCACTTTTAAATGAAATTGGCTTAAAAAAAGGAGGAAATATCATTTTTAGATAGACCCTAGGTCTGTAATGGTAGCTAGGCATTCAATGGAAGGAGAGCTATGAACTAATAATACCCTGTGATGATACACAGAACCAGCCAGGTCTGGCACTGAAATTCTGACCCGGCCTAATGGTTGTGCAGACTGTTAGTACCTTTCAAAAGAGATAAGCTTTTGTGGAAGGAAATGGAAGGGCTGCCAGATCAGTGTGGCCTACTGATCTGAACAACTATGGCAACTTTTTTTCTACCCTGAGGAGTGGTCAACCACACAAGGTACTGGTGCTGGCCATATATATACAAACCTGAAGTGAATAATGGCTCAGATTGAATATAGATCCTCAATTTGCTGCACTAGTGGGTTTCCATTGAGGGAAAATCTGCTGTGTTTTCTGTTTGTGGGTTGACAGCCCCACCCAAGGAAATAGATTCACAGGATATGTTTTATCAGCTGGTGGATAATCCTGATTAGAGGCCATCGCAGGTAACTGACCCTTGCTTCTACAGGCATCGTCAAACCTACACTGAAGGAAGTATTTCAGTGTAGATGGCTTCAGCCTTTAGCCCTTCCAGGGTCAAGGACGGCTATAGACATTTTTTGTATAGCATATGAACCTTTGATTTAAAAAGAAAATTGCTGTTCAAAAATTATCTTACATATGCCTTTTAAAAAATATGTAATTCAAGCTTTAAAAATAATATTTTCTCTTTTCATTTGATATATACACTGGTTTCCATAAATTAGGGAAAAATTAGAAAAATCGTAATAATTCACCAAAATATTGTGCAAAAATTACAGTAGAGGTACACAGTGCAGTAATTAAAGTAAAGTAAATTAATTGTCTATGACACTGTTAGATGTTTTTAAGCACTTCGACACATGGACTATGTATCAAGTATCAATAATTATTAAAGAAAAATTTACATACCAATGCCGTAGAGGATGGAAAGTAACAGGAGCTTCTTGGAATGCTTTTGATGAGAAATTTAAAATTCGATGTTCGTGCCAGCAAGTGACGTCTCAGTAGATTTTTAAAAAATGATGATGGTTGCCAATGGTCTACCCACATTGGCGAATGAAATAATTATTTACTTTTTGATAGCATAGAGTGCTTAAACCTGATGAAGCACCAATAGGAATGGCGCGAAAAGCGAGTCGTGGATCTAAAACTTTTTAAGCCCTCTATGCCATCAAAAAGTATAAATAATTATTTTATTTGCCAATGCAGGTAGACCACTGGCAGCCGTTATCATTATTTTAAAATCCACTGAGACATCACTTGCCGGCACGAACCTCGAATTTTAAATTTCTCACCAAAAGCATTCGAAGAAGCTCCCGTTACTTCCCATCCTCTATGGCATTGGTATGTAAATCTCTCTTTAATAATTATTGATACTTGATAGCATAGTGGTCTGTAAATGGTAGCTAGATAGTCACTGAAAGGAGAGCTATGCACCAGTCCCCTGTGATGATACATAGAACCGGCCAGGCCTAGCACCTAATGTCCGACTCCGCCTTCTCATGATGCAGACCATTAGAACCTTTCAAAAGAGATACTCTCTTGTGGAAGTGAACAGAAGGGGAGGGCTGCCAGATTAGTGTGGCCTACTGATCTGGACAACTATGGCTACTTTTTTTTTTCTATCCTGCTGAGTGGTCAACCACACAGAGTCCTGGTGCTGACCATATAAACCCACTGGACTGGACAGATATATGGCTCTGAGCTTGATTATGGATCCTGATTTTGCTGCACTGGTGGGCTTCTGTGGAGGGAAAATCTTCGCTGTGTTTTCTGTTTGTTTGTGGGTTGACAGCCCTAAGTGAATAGATTCACAGGATAAGTTTATCAGCTGGTGGATAATCCTGAGCAGAGGTCATCGCAGGCACCTGAACTCTTTGCTTCTATTGGCATCATCAAATTCTACATTGGAGTTAGTCTTCCAGTATAGATGGCTACAGCATTTAGTGGTGGGGGAACGGGTCTTTGCCCCATGTCTGCGATTATAGGGCTGTTTGATATTGTCGGCATTCCTTCTCTCAATAAACATAGTTTCTTTAAACATCCTACTAACCATTTTCTCTCCATAGGTAGTTGGAATGTGAGGACTCTGCACAGAGTTTTTTCTCTTGATGTCCTCACACAAGAATTCCACCATTATAATTTAGATATTCTCGGCTTGCAAGAGACCAGATGGACAGATAAAGGTCAGATTCTTAAAAATAATCTTAAATTTCTCTTTTCAGGGAGGGATGACAATAAGCATCACCAAGGCGTGGGTCTGCTTCTCAGAAGACACGCTGGTGATGCTCTTTTAGGATATGAGTGCATTAATGAAAAAAAAATTTCAGACTAGCGTTAAAGACTTGAATGTTATCTGCTGTTATGCCCCCACTGAGGATGCCGATGAGGAAGAGAAGGATAGGTTTTACGGACAACTTCCAGGATATTTTGAATTCTGTCAAGAAAGGAGATATTACCCTTGTTCTAGGTGACTTCAATGCCAAAGTTAGTACTGACTCTGACTTTTGGGGAGGAGTGATAAGCCCATTTTGGTATTGGTAGCTGCAATGGGAATGGGCAACATCTCCTATAGGTAAGTCCTTCTTGTGGTCAAAGGAACAGGACATCTACTCCCTCTTAGCTAAGATCCTCTCTTGCAGCAGTCACTGAGAGGGTTTTATCAGCTTCTACTGTGCATAGAAAGCTTCACGAGGGTTTGTACACTAGAAGGCCAGTAATTTGTATACCCCTCACGTCATGTCACAAGAGAGAGCTGTTGAATTGAGAACGCTTGTATGTTAACTGGACAGAAGAGCAATGAAGGTCTGTATTCTTCACAGATAATTCCAGATATTGCTTGCAGAGTGATTCTGGATATTATTTGATATGGAGAGAATGAGGTACCCACTATTATCCCACTAACATCCATCAAAGAGGCAGTTACGGTGGAGGTAGCGTGTGTGTTTGGGGTGGCAATTCCTTAGATGGATGCACAGACCTCTGTGTTGACGAGTGGGAACCTCAATGCTTAAAGGTATAGAGATGACATCTTGGACCCTTATGTACACCTTACACTGGTGTAATAGGTGAAATATTCATCTTACAAGATGATACACTCGTCCACACAGAGCTCGACTAGTGGAACAATACCTTCAAGAAGAGACCATTATGCACATGGAATGGCCAGCTCGATCTCCCGACCTAAATCCAATTGAGCATGCTCTAGGAAGACATGCTGCTGCCCTCAACCCGCCACCTGAAACAATGGGGAGCTTATTACTGCTTTAAAGGAACAATGGTTGTTACTCCCTACTGAGCTGATTCACAACATCATAAACAGCATGGAACATCGCTGTTGTAACTGCATTGCTATAGGTGTGACCACACTCCTTATTAAAGAACTCTGCCCTTTGCATTCTGACACCTCATTCTTGGACAATTTCCTGCTATTTTTTGACAAAAAATGCTTCTAGTTTAAAATATTTTATGCCATTCTGAAACTAGCATTGTAATTCATGTTTTCATCACATTTCATTAAAATCACTCATATAGTTTTTTTATTATTTTTTTTTAGTTTTCCTTAATTTATGGAAACCAATATATTTTATTCAACTACAATATAAATAATTCAATTGGGTTGGGTTGTTTTATCTCTGAGCGGCACTTTTTTTGCACACCATGGGCTAAATGGCCAGGTCACTGGACCCCGAAGGCTCAGAGAAGGTTGGGGGAGGGGACCCACTGGAACAGCTGTTGGGAGACAGATGGTAGCCTCTCGTCAAGGCCATCCAGCGTGTTCTTTAACGTGCACAGGGTATGGCTCTCCCGCACACGGGGCCACGGCTTAACGTCCCATCCGACGGACGGCGGCCTTTCCAAGCCCATCGGTGTCCCCTACTGACCGTGGGCAGGGCGGGGAATTTTGCGGAGATAAATCTCAACGCTGACCCAGCTGGGACTCGAACCTGGGAACTACAGATTACGAGCCTGGCGCGCTACCGACTGAGCCACCCCCGCCCCATAAATAATTCAATAAAGCTATGATTGTCATATTTTAGAAGCGCTACAGTATTGATGATTTGTTTGTTAACATTACTCTGTAGTAAAGCAATTACCTGATTTAGTTTGATTTGAACTATTATCAACAAATTTTTCCATAAAGTTTCTAAAATCTCCTGATAATTAACAAAAAACTGCTATATTTAAAAATGGAAGATTTTGGAAGTAATTATGAAATATGTTTTATCAGTGCACCACTGTAAAAAGTTTTATTAAAATTAATATGTTACTACAATGTTCAAATTTTTTACTTTAATAAAATTCAGAATTAAATTCTTTTTAATTTGGTATATAACATGATCTATTTCTGTTGATTAGTTATTTATTAAAAATATTCTAAAGCTGACCTGTTTACTGGACCCTGCATCACAAGCCTGGACTTTTCTCAAAGTATGGTACCAAAAAAAAAAATTTCAAAACAGAAGAAATGTGTACTTTAAACAAGAAAAATTTTTTTTTGTTATTCAGAAATAAAATGCCTTTCTTTTCATGTGCATTATAATCATTTATGTTCTTAGTATTTTTTTCAAATAAATTTTTGTTGCCAGATGCATATTTCTACTACATGATTCTAAAAGAGTCCTATTAAAAACACAATCTTTTTCGTTAAATATTTTACTTTCAGAAAATCCAGAATTAAATGCTGATTAATTTGGCACATAACATGCCATAATTCCTCTCGTTAGTTATTTGGCAAAAAAGTTCTAAAGTTAATTTTTTTGCCTGATCAGAGTGAAAAAATAGCTGGACATGGGAAGAGTTAGTAGTTTATTTGATATTGCCAGCAATTCCTCACTCAATAAACATAGTCTCTTTAAACATCCCACTAACCATTTTCTCTCCAGATGTAGTTGGAATGTGAGGACTCTGCACAGAGTTTATTCTCTTGATGTTCTCACACAAGAATTCCACCATTATAATTTAGATATTCTTGGCTTGCAAGAGACCAGATGGACAGATAAAGGTCAGATTCTTAAAAATAATCTTAAATTTCTCCTTTCAGGGAGGGAAGACAAACATCACCAAGGCATGGGTCTGCTTCTCAGCAGACACGCCAGATGCTCTACTAGAATATGAATGCATTAATAAAAGGTTTCTTACAGCAAAATTTTAGACAAGCATTAAAAAGACTTGAATGTTATCTGCTGTTATGCCCCCACTGAGGATACCGATGAAGATGAGGATAGGTTTTATAGAAATCTTCCATGATATTTTGAATTCTGTCAAGAAAAGAGATATTACCCTTGTTCTAGGCAACTTCAATGATAAAGTTGGTACTGACTCTGACCTTTGGGGAGGGGTGATAGGACACTTTGGTATTTGTAGCTGCAATGGACAACATCTGTACAGGTAAATCAACTTAATAGTTTGAGAATAACTAACACTTATTAAAAACACTGCAACATACATAAGTATACATGGGTTTCACCAGATGGGCTGCAGAAGAATATGATTGATTATACACTGAATGGACAAATTATTAAAAGGATAACAATATGCAAAGCAGAAGTATTACATCCAGTCATGTGAAATATTGAAACTGGCAATGCCTATACATAGAGCAGGTCTTTAAACATTGGAAACCAGTCAAAGAGAAATAATCACGGGTAAAGGCAGTGATGTGAGTTTGACTGTGGCCAGATAGTAGATGTAAGAAAGGCAGTTTTTAAATCACTGCAACTACTGAACTGTTGGGATTTCCATGTCAGACTGTTGCATGTGTATACCAAGACTAAATGAAATATGGCAAAGCTTCCAACCAGCATGAGAAATATAGACATAAATGTGCAATTGACTCTCGAGGCGAGTGTAGACTATCCAGCATTGTTACAAGAAATCACACAGCTACTGTGGAGCATATAACATTGTAATTGAATGAGAGTGTCAACAAGCTTATGCACAGACTATTCACAGTACCATGGAAAAAATAGGCTATGGTAGTTGACGTCCATATTGTGTCTCCTTCTTGACTACAAGGCACCATAAGATTAGGCTTCAATTTGCAAAGGCCTATTGCAACTGGAGTGCAGAGGACTGGAAACGTCATCTGATCTGATAAATCATGGTTTCAACTCTATCATACTGATGAAAGGATGTGTATGTGAGCCAAGCTTGCCAAGTTAGGGTCATACAGGCAGGTGGAAACAGTGTAACAGTTTGGGTGCATTTACATGTGCTTCCTTGGGGCCCCTCATATACTCATCGAGGTCTCTGTCGCCAGCATAAGGTATGTGAACATCCTCGCCAACAATCTAAACCCATTCACAATGATTCCCTTTCCACACTTTGATCACTGTCTTTCAACAGGACAAAGCCACACCGCATACTTCCCAAGTAGTGACCAATTGGCTCCAGGAGCATTCGAGTTTACCACACTTTAATGGCCCCTTTGATCACCAGACCTCAACCCCATTGAGAATTTGTGGGATAAATTGGAAAGATCTGTTCAAGTCCACCAACCCCCACCAGCAAATGTGGATGCTCTATGACAGGCGATCCTTGTTCCATGAGCAGCACCACCTCATGGAACAAGTGCTTTCAACACTTGTTCCATGAGGTGCTTCAACATCTCATTCAATCTGTGCTTTCAACATCTCATTGAGTCCTTACCAAGATGTCTGGCTGCTGTTGTGAGGGCAAAAGATGGAGCAACAGGTTATCAGGCAAAAAAAAAATACCTCCTCAAGCAGCTGCTTGCCACAGAGGTCTGACAGGAGCCTGTCAGTTTAATACGCCATAGTAGAGGGATCTGTGATGATGGCGGGTACTCAGCAGATTTTTTGCCAACTGCACGTGGTGTTCCCAGGTGATCATCAGGGTATACAGGGTGTCCCTGAATTCATGGCCCAAACATGAAGGGATGGTAGTACACATCGAACCCACCAATATTCGTCATAGAAAATGCGACCGCAAACACAGTGAGGAGTTGGAAATGAAGGACAGACACAGGTTTCCAGAGTGACATTTATTGGAGATCATTACAACAAATCTCAAACATTCGCCTACCAACGTTGATACAGGCGGCATAATGGTGGAGTAGTGATCGGCGTACCTGCTCATAAACACTGGGCTCGTCACACACATCGGTGGCTGCGACGGACAGTCGGGCTACCAGATCCTCCACTGACTTGTCTGCACCCCCTATCATCACCAGGCTGCGTTTGCAGCCTCATATTCTATGACAAATATTGGTGTGTTCGGTGTGTACTACCATCCCCTCACATTTGGGCCATGAATTCAGGGACACCCTGTATAATAATTTGCCCATTCAGTGTATTAACAGCAAATGGGCTAATTCTGTTAAGAATACTAGGTTATATAGGGGAGCTGAAATTGGATCTGACCATTACCTTGTTAAAAGTGTCTTGCAACTTAAACTTAAGAAGTGTTGTGTAAAGGTTAAAAAAGTTACCTTTAATACTGAAAGACCCAGTTATAGCTAAGCTTACAATGATAGGTTACTTAATCATTATGGCAGTCATAGTTTGCTTACTACTGAAGTTGAGGAAGAATGGGATCAATTTAGACTTTTTTTTTAACACTAATAGTACATTACTGTTTTGGGTAAAAAGGGGCAGAGGAGACAAAGTTAGATGAGTGATATGGTCATGGAGCTTATTTTTGAAAGAAGAAATTGCAGGAATAATTTGAATCAACACCCTACTAGCCCCAAACATCATTACAAAGAGCTTTTTAATATAAAAATATATTAATAAGCATGTGAAGGAGTAGTTAACAGCTGATAACAATCTCTGGCTTGATAGCTTGGCTGGCAGAGGAAGCAGCTAAACAGCAAGGAAGTGTACCAGATATTTAACGTTTTGTGTAGGAAGAAACAGATACACAGTGATTGAATGATAAAAATGGTAAAGTTGTTGAAGGTTGTGATGCCCCATCGATCACTTTTGCTTTACCTTAACCAGTTTTGTTTAATTTACGTTATATTTATCATTTTGGGGATTTTTATTTCCTTTTTGGCATCACAGCGCTCATTTCCAAGAGTTGTGAGTTGTGCATGCGCAACTCCGATCTTCAGACTTCAACCGCTAAAACGTGTGCCAAGGACACGCCCCCTCTTGCGTCGTTCGTCATTTTATGTTAATGTCTTTCCCGGCATGCATCCGGCTCTTGTTTTAAACTGGTGACCTGCGAGTCACAGCGAGCAATTAGTGCAGAGGCACTAGGCACAAGGTGAGTGTAGCACAGGAGTGAGAAGAAGAGTGTTGATGTCTTGGTGAGTTGAACTATTTTGGAAATAAATCTGTTTGTTATTTTTAAACCTTTTGAGTCTGTACAATTTTTTCTCTTGAGCAACGCGAATTTAAGTTTTGATAATATTAAATCTTAAAATTGACAATCATTTTTGATAATTACTCATTAACGCTCGCTGGCATTTTGAACCCTACTTTAAACTTAGTCTACTTTTTTGGCAATTTGTTAATTATTGCCTGGCGCCCGTATCAGCTATCCGGAGCATAAAACTAATTGGATCGAAAGAAGGATCAAACTTTAAAGCATTATTACATTTATTTGGAGCGTTACAAGGTGAAGATTCTGTCATGGCTAGGTGGGCTGAGCATGAGATGTTCTAAATAATGTAGTTAGTTCTACTCTCATTGTAATGAGAATAGATGCATTACTGGTTTAATGTTGACCCTGTATCACAGTCTGAAGTTATTTTGGCTATTTCTAAACTAAAACTACATAAATCCAAGAGGTATATGAAATTACTACTGAAATGATTAGAGCTGGAAACATATGTGTTGTCACATGGCTGACTCAAATTCTAAATATTTTTATGATAAAGATGTTGTTCTTAAAGATTTTACTAAAGCTATGAAATATAAAAATATATTATCTCTATAATTAAAAAGGTGATTGTAGTTCTTGTGATAATTTTAGGAGAATTAGTTTACTTTCTGTTCCAGGTAAAGTTCTTTGCATGATTTTACTTAATAATAGTATTAAGAATTTGGTTGATGGACAACTGTGTAATAAATTGTGCAGATATAGAACTGGTAGTAGGACAGATATTTTCACTTAGGCAGATTCTTGAGAAATGTTTAGAGTTTCAGAAACCTTTGGTTGCTAGATTTGTTGATTTCAAAAAGGCTTTCAACTCTGTTGATCGTCATAATTTTTGGTTGATTGTGAGATCATATGGTATACCAGACAAGTTAGTTCACATAATGAAAGCTCTCTATAATAACACTGAGTCATGTGTGAGAGTTGGTTTAGCATTACTTCTGGTGTTCAACAAGGGTGCATTTTGTCTCTTTTTCTCTTTGGTTATTGATTATGTTATGTGAAATTCACTGCAAGGGAAAGATTTTGGCCTTAAATGGTCTGGAGATACTAAAATTTCTGATTTAGATTATGCTGATCATTTAGCCCTTTTGGCAAATGATGTTGATGAGATGAACTCTTTCATTGAAGCTGTTGATGAGACTGGTAATACAGTAGGTTTGGTTATAAACAGAGAGAAAACTAAAGTGATGAAAATTGGTCAGGCAGGCTGTGATTCTGTTAATCTGAGCAGGTGTCACAGTTTAATTATCTTGGGAGCTATGTAACTGATACTGGTGATATGCGGCATGAGATTAACAGACAAATAGGGATTGCTGTTGGGACTTTTAAGAATCTATGGAGAGTGTGGAGAAATAGGCATATAACCTAAAGACTAAAATTAGACTGAATAATAGTTTGGTTCTTTCTAGGGTTAGTTATGGTAGTGAAACTTGGACACTTTGTAAACAAGATAACAGGAAACTAGATGCTTACACAGTATCTTGGGCATTAGGTGGTTCAGCTTTGTAACTAATGATGAGGATCAAAATTTTGGCAAATGCAAGAGCAAAGGAGTCGGCAACCTCCTTTAAGCAGCATATTGTGCAGAGAGAGACTCCGTTGATTTGGCCATGTTGCCTGTATGGACAATTATAGATTAGCGAATAGGGTTATGAACAGTGTGCCTAAAGGCCTCAGAAAGAGGGGGAGACCTAGGATGCGATGGGCAGACAATGTCAAACAGGACCTTGTTAGAATTGGTGTGCAGTGGCCAGATGCAGCAGATGTAGCTCAGGACAGATATGCTTGGAGAACTAATTTGCACTCTGGATGGACCTGCAGAACCCATGGCCGCTTGAGGATGATGACAATGACTTTTAAGAAATTATATTTCTGGAAAAATAATATAATTTTCTTAACCATCAGTTACCACTTTGTTGTGGCACTGGACCATCAGTTTGGAAGTTGAGTGTTCTATCACCCAGTGCTATAAACTGTAGGTCTGGCTTTTATTATTTTTAAATCATTTTAAGTTTTGGTATGTGTGTGCATGTGTATGTGTGTATGTATACCAAAGAGAAACATTATGACCAGTGTGTCTTTATGCAAATTGAAGCAACTGCAGATAAACAACGGCGCGTGTGAAGGTCATGAAATGGTATAAATAACACCTGATACTAAGCTCTGTTAATCAGCGGACTTAAGTGAGTTTCACAAAAGCCAAATTGTAATGGCCAGATGATTGGGTAAGAGCATTTCTGAGATGGCAAGGTTTGTGGGGTGCTCACAAGTCAGCTGTGGTTAGTACCTTCAAAAAGTGGGCCAAGGAGGTAAAAACCGTGAACTGCTGGCAAGGCGTGGGCCGATCACAGCTCATCGATACTAGAGGTGAGCGAAGGGTATCACATATGGTATATGCCAACAGAAGGGATACTGTGGTACAGCTCATCCATAATTTGAGTGCTGATGACGGGAGTAATTTGTCACAACACACTGTACATCGAACCCTGCTGAAAATGGGGCTGCATAGCCACAGGACGCTCCTAGCACTCACGCTAGCTTCGGTTTACCATTGAAAGCGCATATAATGGGCATGTGAGCATCAAAACTGGACCTTGAATGATTGGAAGAAGGTCATCTGGTCTGATGAATCTTGTTTCCTGTTGTACCATGTGGATGGCCGGGTATGTGTGAGCCATTTACTTGGGGAAGTGTTAGCACCAGGATACACCATGGGATGAAAACAAGCCGGTGAAGAAAGTATAATGCTTTGGGCAATGTTCTGCTGGGAAACCCTGGGTCCAGTCATTCATGTGCAGAAAACTACAACATCTACCACCTACCTAAACATCATTGGGTACTTACGTATTAACGCCACCGCAGCGTGTAATAAATTAATAATTCCACACTTTAACTAGTTATTCTATGAAATAACTAGGTATTCTATGAAATAACTAATGATAGACAATTAAAGTGTAAAATAAACAATCTGACTGAATTATACAGCATACAAAATGTTATTTATATAGACGCAATAAAATCATTTGTTACAATAGGGATTACTAAAATGGCATTTGGAATTGCCCTAATGTGCGAAGGCCAAGTAAGAACGAATCCATAAAGTGGTGAATCTCTTGAATATGAATCTTCGTGTCACGTGATTCACTCGTCCGCATTATAAAAAACGCCCCGGATGAGCGGAGGCCAAGTGAGAACGAATCAGTAAAGTGATTCGTTCTCCCTTGGCCTGCTCATTTTGCGGGCGTTTTTTATAATTCGGACGACTGATTCATGTTGACAGAGGGATGACCTGGTTTCAACTCTACTCTCGGACACTAGAAATAGTCTTTTTTTTTACTTTTGAACTTTAACGATACGGAAGCCGTTAATGTGCACATTACCTATGTAAAATGCAGAAAACTTTTGATTCCGCACTTTAACGGAGCAAATCAGTTAATCTGCAGATTAGCTAGGTAATGTGCACATTAACGGCTTTCGAGCTTTAGCGGTAACCTATATATACAGTAGATATCTCAAATTTCAGTTCAGCAGTAAAAATGAACATTGATGTAACATTATTTTGTAATAGATTTGGGTACTTACGTATTAACGCCAGCGGTGGCGTTAATACGTAAGTACCCATCATTGCAGACCAGGTACATCCTTTCATGGCAACTGTATTCCCCTCTAGTAGTGCCTTCTTTCAGTAGAATAATGCGCCATGCCACACTGCTGGGATTGTTCGAGAATGATTTGTGGAATGTGAGGAAGACTTCCAGGTATTGCCCTGGCCTTAAAATTCCACAGACATCAATCCAATCGAGCATCTGTGGTTTGTGTTGGAACAGTATATCCGATCTGCGGCAGCTCAACCACGTAACTTACAAGAGTTAAAGGATTTGCTGGTAATGTGTTGGTACCAGATACCATAAGACTCCTTTAGAAATCTTGTAGCATCCATGCCTCATTGGGTAAGAGCTGTTTTGACCACATATAGAGGATCAACATCATATTATGGTGGTCATAATGTTTCGGTTCTTCTGTGTCATTTTTATATATTACCAGTTTGAAGTTAAATCCATCTGCTCTGCAATGCGTCCTAAAACATGTTCTCTCATACATACTTTTTATATTTTATTGTTCAGAATTAAATGGTCTTTCTTTTGGAATATAATAAGGCTTATTTATGTTAGTTAGTTACTTCAAGTTATGACTGATGTTCAGTTGTTCTTTTAAAAAAGAAAAAAAAACTGTGTTTTAGGAATCAAGAATCTGTTATAATTCTAGAGATAAATACGACTTGAAGAGTTCAAAATATTTGGTTCAACAAAATTTCTAATACAAAATCTGATATTTCTAATACACAAATCTGACTATGCTTCAAAATTTCCATTTCATTTTTAATAATGAATACATCTTTTGACAAGTTAACTTTTCTCCACAACATATTAACTAAATCCTAAAACTTGATCTAAAGTAATAAATGATGATACTGCATATTACTTTAAGAAATAACTAATATGTTCATTTCAAATGCAGAAAAAGTGAGTGAAGTTTACATGTTTCACGCAATAAAATCATACTGCAGTGTATCATTCAAAAAAATTTACTGCTATAAACATATCATCAAAATCACTCTACTCAAAATTTTGGTAAATGCAACTTTTAAAAAGTGCTTGAACACCACATATCATTCTAGCATCAAATGAAATGTTTTCATTGTTACAAACTGCTCATTTTAACCAATGTTTAGGGAATTTATGTTGTTCAGAGTGCATTTCCTTTGGTTTTCATTTATCCCTCTCAGATATTGGAAAAAAATGTTTTTTTTTTAGTTCTTACAAACTTTGAATTTTTACAACAAAAATGTTCCTAAAAATAATTTTGATTTACTTAGCCAATGCTGCTAATGGTAGCAATTATAACAAAGTAATAAGAATTGCAATTTTACCATCTTAAACAATAAAAAGAGGCCACCGCGTCCATCAGAAAAGATTTATAAGCAAAGTTTAACTTATTGGTTTTCACTATATATTATGGTTATGATCAAACAGCAATAAAAATATTTTTGTCTGAAAAAAAGTTATAGCAATATTCATAAATTGTGTTTTAGAGAAATTCATAGGTGAATTCTTTCGAAGTTAGAACATCGTTCGATGGCTGATAAGGGGTAACTTGTTTTACAATTCAAATTTAGTTCAGCCATTTCATACTTAAACACTTTGTTCGCAAGCTACGAAATTATTTAAAAAAAATAAATAAAAATTACCATACAAAAAATATACCTTATTAAATTTTGCTTAGAAGACCTCGACCAAATTCCAGTTTTTCTGTTAAGGTTAAATGAAGGGCTGAAGTCCAAGTATTTAGTTACGGTTACAGCTATAAGAAGAAACAAGGCTGTAAAGAAGCACTTGAGAAACACTTTCATTTCAAATCTTGGCTATATTCTATCGTTAACCTCCCTATCGTGTGGCACAAAAGCAAATATTAAGAATCAATGAGAAAAATTCCGATAGAGTGGTTAGCACGCTTGGCTACTGGTCTAAGGGGCCTGGGTTCGAGCCCCGGGTAAGGCATGGAAGTGTGTGTGGTTTTTCTGCTGAGATCCTGCCATCCTCTCATACTTTCTACTATGGCATATAAACTGTCAGGCTCCTATCAGTCCTCTGTGACAAGCAGCTGCTTGAGAGGGTATTTATTTTTATTATTTAGATGTATGAGCAATCTATCAAAGTATGTCTTTAACTGAATGTTTTCGGTAAAAATATTTTTTACATATGAATTCGTTTTTACAATAGTAAATGCTTATTAAGTATAATTTTATTTCAGATAAACAATTTCCTGTTAAAGCAAATCACCTCGATGAAGCAAACATAGCTTATCTGAGAGATTAAAAACCTGATTGACTATACCCTACTTCTTTAGTAAAAACACCACAGAACATTTTAAATTTCTAAAGCTTAGTGCAGCTATTTTCAAACTTTTTAACATTGCGACCCCCAAAAATTGCAATAAATTTATGCGACCCACTAGAATCTTAGATAAAATTATGGAATTCCTTTCTCAGTTCTTGTGACGTGTGACATAGCACAATGTGTGAAAAAAAAACTGTCTCTCAGAGGTAAATCAACCCAATCAAACTCCGATTCCTCCCCCTCCCCCTTTTTTTGTTCTGCGGCATATATCCTCCCCATTGCAAAGAACTGCAGAAGATGTCTACTAAATCATAAGAAATATGTTCACACTGAATTTTCTGTAAAGTTTCTTCTCGTAGTAGGCTAAAGAAACGCAATAATTTGATCCTACAACCTTCCTTTCCCCTTCCCGCCCTCCACTTCATATAAATTCCGAGGAAGAATTTCTCCCAATAAATAAGATTTTGGATAATCGAATTCGGTCTGTCAAATCCCCAAGTAAAAAACATTGCCACATCTTTTCAGTGTCCCTAATTTAATAATTAACTCAGGAACTAAAAATTGAAAAACTAATCATAAGCATTTTAACTTCAATTTTGAAATTCAAATTTAATGTTTGGGACTGAATGTATAAAATAACTATTATTTGTATTAGCTTGATTCTTAATTAATGTATTGTGATATAATAAATCGATAAATATTAATTAGGAATACTGAGAACAAAAAACAATTATCCGGAAGGGAAACTGCTATTCTTTTCTAAGTAAATAAAATAAATACCCCCTCAAGCAACTGCTTGCTACAGAGGTCTGACAGGAGCCTGCCAGTTTATATGTCACAGCAGAAGATCTGAAAGGATGGCAGGACCTCAGCAGAAAAACACCACAAATATCCATGCCTTACCCGGGTTCGAACCCAGGTCCCTTAGATCAGTAGCCAGACGCGCTAACCACTCTGCCACGGACGGCTAAAAATTATCTTAGACGGATGGGCTCGTTCCCGCGACCTCAGGTTTAACCAGCGCTCTAACCCACTACGCCACGGGTAAGAAGACATTATTTCAAAGTTAGTCCATCCTCTAATCCACTAGCACAAACTAACACAAATAATAGGCACCAACAATCAATCGTTTACATATTAAAGTATCAAGGGAAAAACTTAAAATTATATGAATATAAAAACACAATGCGAAGGAAATTATGCTCTCATTTGTGTGTTTAACTTTTATTCTGTTAATATTTTTGATCTAAGAAGGATATTTTAGGAGGGAAAAATCCTATGATCTTGGACTCAAACGCAACCTAAGTTTAGCACTATGTTTTCTTCAACTTTTTTTCATTCAAATATTATAGAGAGTTTTATGCTCCTAAATGGAGAAAAACATACGGAAGTAGAAATAAATACTAATACGATAAAATTTCCTCCTGAAAACCAAAGTAATGTTCGTGCTATTTATACACCAAAGAGCCAAAACTTTATGACCACCTGCCTAAATAATGTTGGTCCTCCATGTGCCGCCAAAACACCTCTTACCCAGGAAGGCATGGACGCTACAAGATTTCTAAAGGAGTCTTATGGTATCTGGTACCAACACATTACCAGCAGATCCTTTAACTGTTGTAAGTTAAGTGATTGAGTTCCTGCAGATGAGATATATTGTTCTAACACAAACTACAGATGTTCGATTGGATTGATGTGTGGAGAATGTGGAAACCAGGGGCTGTCCTGGAAGTCTTCCTCATGTTCCACTAACCATTCTGGAACAATCCTGGCAGTGTGGCATTGCGCATTATCCTGCTGAAAGAAGCCACTACTAGAGGGGAATACCGTTGCCATGAAAGAATGTACCTGGTCTGCAATGATGTTTAGGTAGGTGGTAGATGTTGTAGTTTTCTGCACATGAATGACTGGACCCAGGGTTTCCCAGCAGAACATTGCCCAAAGCATTATACTTCCTTCACCGGCTTGTTTTCATCCCATGGTGTAGCCTGGTGCCAACACTTCCCCAAGTAAACGGCTCACACATACCCGGCCATCAACATGGTACAATAGGAAACAAGATTCATCAGACCAGACGACATTCTTCTAATCATTCAAGGTCCAGTTTTGATGCTCTTACTTTGTACCCCCTCCCCCCGAGAGGGAACCACCTTGTTGTAGTGTGGGGCTTGAGGCCCATCGAAGGCTCTGCTGACCAGTTTGGACCCCGGTTGGACAGCTAAAACTTCTATCTCAGAAGTTGAGGGGCCTGCTGACTGACTTTGACCGGTCATGTTGAACAGAGCTTCGACAGTAGGGTGCAACTAAGAGTTCCCACCATGGGAGCTGAGACAACTTGGATCTATACTGTATATCCTTGTTTGTGGCTAACCGGGGCGCAGATTAAATTTAGGTTTTGACCGATGGATGAGCTTTATTCCTATAGTACTGCTTGCCATTAGGTAGTCAGGGATGAGCTGTATCTATATGGTACTGTCTTGCCTCTGACCATAGGAAGTAATTATATTATTATTAGTGAATATGGCATTTCCCTATACTGGTAGTGCTTCAGGCAGAACTAGTGGGTCTTGTCTCATACATATATGTACCCTTTGTAGATGCTTCCGATGGTGAACCAAATTATTATTATTTGTAAATTTAGTTCAACAATGAATTTAAAATGCCATTATCTTATTTATTACGTTTTTTTCCCTATTACATTATTCAACTGAATTAATGTTGTACTGTAATGTATATATGGCATGAAATGAGTGATTGTGTTTATGAAATAATCAATCAATCAAGCTATCAGGTCTAAGTATAAGGACAGCGAAGATTGTTGACTCTTCCCCCAAAAGAATGTAAAGCTTCGAAGTCTTGATCCTGGTTGAGGAAGTTCTTCGCAGTTACTTTTATCAACAATTTCAATATGTGCACTTTCCTTCTTCACAATAGTTTCAGCGGAAACATTTATTTAGTTAATTAAAACTTTCCTTCTTATATCAAGTTGCACTGAGGTAGGTGTGGCTATAACACCAGTATAGAAATCAGGGATACACTGTTTTCCCTTTCATTCAATTATAAAATTATTTCAAAAATATAGTAAATAAAATATGCAGCATTAAGTTTAAAAATTACGTATATTGCTTAAAACATATAATATCAAGAAAACATGCACAGATAAGATTTCAGAAAAATATCTTGCTATATTGAATTTCACATATCGAAAAATATTTTCCCATAGACTAAATGTTTCCATAGGAGGATGTTAAACAAAAAAGTTTTGTTTTAATAGGGTTTTTTTAGAGTCTCATAGTAACAAAAACAACTGGCAATGCATATAAAAATTTATTTAAAAAAAACTAATAGACGGAAATAATTATAATTCATATGAATAGAAAGGTTATTTATTTCTGAATAAAAAAAATACTTCAAAGCAGAAAATTACTCTCTGTTTCCAATTTTTTGCTTGGTATTCCACTTTAATAAAAATTCATGCTTTTTGCTAACCATACTGATCAAATGTATAAATCAACTTTAGAATTTTTTTTAAGAAATAACCAATCGACAGAAATAGGTTATGTTATATACTAAATTAAACAGAATATTATTCTGAATTTTATGGAAATAAAAATATATTATTTTTAATAAGACTTTTTCACAATGATATGCTAAAAGCAATAGATTTGACTATTCAATTAAGGCTGAATTTTTGGAAGACCTGGTGAATAAATCCAGTTAAATTATATAGTAATTAAAAGGAAATTTATTCCTGAATAATATAATGTTTTGTTGAAACATTATTTTCATTTCATTTGGCTTGCACCATTCGGGATAGCCTTCGCTCACCTCTAGCATCAATGAGCCGTGGTTGGCCCACACCTTACCGGCGATTCGGGTTTTTTCCCTCCTTGACCAGTTTTTGAAGATACTAACCATGGCTGACTATGAGCAGTTTACAAGCCTTGCAGTCTCGGAAATGCTCTGACCCAGTCATATGGCCATTACAATTTGGCCTTTGTCAAACTCACCTAAGTCCTCTGCTTTTCCCTCTGAATAACAAGAATAATACTGATTAACAGATCTCAGTATCAGGTGTTATTTATACCATTTCATGACCTTCACACGCACCACCGTCACTTACCTGCAGTTGCTTCGATTTGTATAAAGATTCCCTGGCCATAATGTTTTGGCTCTTTGGTGTATATACAAACGTTACGCCCCAAGGGGCGTAACGTTTGTTCTTCTCTGAAAGATTAAGAAAAATAATCACAGGCAGGAAAATAAGTTTCATCCAAAAAACTCTTAAAATTTTGTTCAGTAAAAAAATATACGAAATTTATTTCTTGTATCTGATTTTTGTTCCTTACGATCTGCTCACTGAAAGCAGACCCAGCTCTGTAAATGGAAATATTAATAATTAAAAAAAATGCAAATTGAAGTAAAGCAAAACATATTTTAAATGCAATAGACCAAGCAATACTTGTAAAAATTATTTTTTTTATGTTATAGCTCGTTTAATTATAATTATTCATAGTAAAAGCCAAGTGTTTATAAAAACTACTGACCTAGAAATGGATGGGGCGGGTAGATTCAGGTAGTTGCAAAAGGGAATGTAACGTTCCAAATGTGTGTTATTATTTTATTTGCTGGATAGTTGGATTCGACGCCAGACAATTAATCTTATCAAAATTAAATAGTGGTTCCTTTTTAAATGAGCAAAGGATCAGAAAGAAATTAATGATTGTACCAAAAATAATTTTTAAATCAATGTCACTAAAATAAAGCTCTGCTCAAGAGAAAAAAAAAATCAAAGTCAAATAGAGTTTCATTAAAATTAAGAAGTTTATTGTATTATTCTCTAACTAAAATAAAGCCAAACGACTCATTTAAATCATTCACATACACTGTGCACAAAATTAAACGTTTCCACATGCAGACATCTCTCCTTCACCTAAACACCAATTCACAACTCCAATTCTCCACTAACTGCTACTGTCAGCCTTATCTCCGGGTTTAAAACAAACTTGGCAGGGGTCGACATTACAATTAAAGTCCATTTGCATACGAAGATCTTGCGATGATGATGACATAAGTGACCTTGACCTTGCTGGGCGGGTTTAGCTGCTGTCAATTGAAACAGAGTTACACAGTCGGCAACCCAACCGACGGAGAAAAATTCCTATTGAAAGTAAAGAAAGGCTACCAAAATTATAATTATAATGTAAAAAAAAAATGAAAATTGGTTAAGGAAACAGAAAAAGTGAATGGTGCAGGGTGGGGTCTAAAAACCTTTGTGAGCATTTGCTTTAGATATAATATTTATCTGAAGACTGAAAATGTTTACAGCGTTCTTCAGATGTTTCTGAAACATATCTTGTAGTGGATTATTTTGTACATTATGTTTCATATTTTTAACAAATGAACATCGACATACAATAAATAATATAATGAATCCTCTCTACCATTGGAACTCATCCCATGTAGCCAAGGAAAATAGGCCTTAAATCAGAAGTTACCATCTTAAAATGGTCAATAACACAAAACACAAGCAATTTCCCACTTCCGCTGAAATATAAATGTATTTTTCTGAGTTATGGGCTATATACAAACTTATGTATAATAATCTATGCATCAATAATAATAATAATAATAATCTATTTCATGCAAGGGGTTACAGTACAACTAAGGTACAGATAATTTAGGATATTAATTTTAATGTTCAAGTGGCTTGATTAGAGACTTAATAAATCTGATGCCAGAAAGAGTCATCTTAAATTTTATTTGTAAAACGCTACTTTTTCCTCCTGATTAACAATAAGGCTTAAGAGTTGTTTACCTAATATATATAGACAACTGTAAGTGATTGACGGCTGACTGACAGAGGGTCATGTTAATTTTAACTACACTCTGAAAGTGGAAATTGCAACACGAAGAAGGAAGGGCTGTACACTCCGGAAACTGACAGGATTTATGAGGGTAGATGTGCAAATGATCAAAAAATGTAACATGAGAACGTAAAGTATGCGTATTTATCATACGTGAGAACATAAGGTATGCATATCTATTGTATGTGAGCACGTAAGGTATGAGCGCAAGGTATGCAGGTTTATTGCAGATTAATCAGTGTGGCACATAGTAGGCCAACCTATGGTGGTTATACAAGCCTGTAGACATCTCGTTTTTCTGCTGAGGGCCTGCCATCCTTTCAGACCTTCTACTGTGGCATATAAACTGACAGGTTCCTGTCAGACCTCTGTGGCAAGCAGCTGCTTGAGGGGGTATTTATTATAGACATCTCAGCATTCCATCAGTCAGATGGTTAATGGTGTCCTGAGGTATGGCTTTCCAAACAGCATCCAATTAGGCAACTGTACCAGATTTGCCACCAGAGGGAGATGATGAAAGGTGTGATCAATAAGGTTCTGCACATGCTCAATGGGCAACAAGTCCAGGGACTATGGAGACCATGGGAGAATGTTCACACATTGGAGAGCAGTCGATCTTCAGCACAGTCGCTGTGGTGAAAGGGTCATAAACTATCCTATGAAGTATGTGGTCTTCACATCCTTGTTCCATACCTGTCATGTACAGAGGGATTCATGTGGATTTTGCACAGTGGTTCCTGCAGCAGACTGCAGTGCAACCGGACTTTGATGCACTTGTCTTATTCACTGACGAATGCACCTTGAGACGTGAGGGCGTTTTTAATACCCACAATTCATATGTATGTGCCACCAGCAATTCGCATGCCATACGTCCACATTCGTACCAGCAGTGTTTCTCCATAAAAGTTTGGCTGGAATCTTCCATGACCATTTGATTAGCCTAAACCTTCTGTCAGCCCGACGGAAAGGGAGAACGTACCTCGTATTTTTACAAGAAGTCGCCAGAATTACTGAACCCTGTTCCAGCAAACATTCAAACACATATGTGGTTCCAACACGATGGAGCACCACCCCATTTCAGCGTGGATGTATGGAACGCCTTGGATGCAACATTTCCAGGATGATGGATTGGTCGGGGTGGTCCCACCGCTTGGCCCCCACGATCGCTCGATCTCTCATGTCTTGACTTTTTCCTATGGGGCCATATGAAAAACCTCATCTACGATAGCCCCATCGATTCCAATGAGCACCTTGTTGCCAGGATTTTTATTGTTGCTGCTGCTGTACGAGAAATGCCTGGTGTTTTTGCCCATATACGCTGATCACTACGTCAAAGGTATGGAGCCTGCATTAATGTTGACGGTCACCAATTGTTTCAAACCTCATCTGTCATTCTTGTGTTTCTTCATTTCCTCACACAGTAACTGATAACCTCTAGTGCTGCATCACTTGAGTTCCGACCATGCATTGTACGACGAAAAGTGCTTTTTAAGGTGAGTTCTATCACCCCTTAAAGTTTGGCCCAAGAGTTTTGAATCATCCCGTATTTATTATTCATTTACAGTGTGAAAACAATGATATATCTGTCAATATAGATATAAATGTTTGATAATAATCCTACCGAAAAACCGCAATTTTAGCCTGGTATTTTCTGTACATTCAAATTTTGAAAGCCTAAATAACATATTTGAGAATGGGCTGTAAATGAATTCAGGCTAAAACTACCCACCGGAGAATTTTAACATCTGGAATGATAACAGGGAAAAAATAAATACCTGGAAATTAATATAAATAAATATAATACCTGGAATCTTTAGATCACATGGAAAAGAAAATGAGTCATTTAGTACTCTATTCTCCCTACGTACCCCCCCCCCCCCTCAGGATAATCCTATCACTGACAAATTCATGTTTAATTTTCTCATAATATCTATCTGACAATGACAATATAAAAATAACGTTCTTTAGCTTTCACTACTTGAAAATATTTGCCACTGTGAACATTTTTATTTATATTCTATTTAAAGATTCTGTAACAAACAAAGGGGAGGGTTAAGTTAAACTTTGTATATCATTGAGCCAATTCATCCAAAAAAAGTTTTTTTATTGTCATTGTTTTTAAATGCCTGTATTGTTTTACAAAATATTTCTCCCATTATCCACCAGAATATAAAAGTATTTGGGTTAAAATTTTTCTAACTGGAAATCTGTGCAACATAGGTTTTGTTACTCCAAAATCCTGTAGCCTCAAAAGGTTAAAAACGGTTTTTCTAACCCGTTTCTTGAATTTAGACTTATTTCTTCTGTTAATTAAAATTGTATTCTATATAAACATTTGGTGTCCAGGGGGTGGAGTAGATGGTCACATTGAATATGGGGAGACAAACTTTGTCTGTCATTGAACTTGATTAACCCCAAAAATTAATTTCATTTTACTGTTTAAAAGAATCAGAACATTCTATTTATGAATTCTTTTAGCAAATGCAATGGTCATTTATCATGATTATAATAGTTTCTGAGCTAAAATTTATCAAAACAGATATCTGTGGACTATGGGTTTTCCTCCCACAATCCTGGAATCTGTCAATGCAACACAGTGATAGCATGATTACAAGTAGCGACAATATGGCGACGCTCGGTTACAGTTTTCAAGCGATATGGCCTCTCTCTGTCTTTCTACCTACATGATGTATTCTAGGTCGTTGGTAACAACAGGTGAAGCATAGGACAGTCATATCTTTGTGCCCATAAACACTGTGCGAAGTATGAGTCAGACTTTCTTATTCTCTTGTGTCAGATGTCAAGTTACTGTGCCAAGTATGTGTCATAATGGTCAAATTAAATAATTTGACTATTATCAAGCATAAAATATTTCATTGCAGAGAAAACGACTTTTGAAAGCTACAGCAGAGAATGGTTCCAAAAAAATTCTACAGCATAAAATGTTAGATAAATAGTTTGGAAATAACTTATTTTAGAAAGTTATTTTCTTATTCAATTCACGTTATTTTAAAATGATTCTATTTTTATTGCTTGGCAATATATGAAATGGAAATATCCTGTAACTTTCAGTTATGCTGCCGCAACTATCGCTGCGGGTGCCAAATACCGCCATGGTATGGCGCCTTCTACTACGGGTATACGGAAGTATCGATCATGGAGTTGACAGAAACCCACAATCGACCTCCTCGCGCCCAAAGTGGATATTAAACTTGAATATTTCTAAATGTGGGAATAAAATTAGACTATTTATGTTTGAGTCGAATCTAAATTTCTAATTTTACTCTTACAAATTTTAGTCATAACTGCAAAAAAAAGATAGAAAATTGGTTAATGAAGGAAAAAAACTCTTTTATAACTGCTTGACGCAGTCTGTTCGATGCAGTTTTGAGTTCTGGTGATCGGTAAGCTTGCGTACCCATCGCTTCACGGTGCCGCACACAAAGCACAGCTTACTGCGGCTAAAGACCGTCCGAAACCCGATCCTACCGCGACGCTTTAATACGATAATTTGCCGCTTGCCGGGTAGAATTTCTTACGGCGATACCCAATCGATAATTCATACTTAAAACCAGGGCCGCCGAGAGAATTTAAGGGCCCCTATGTAATATTATGCTCGGGGCCCCCCTTGAAAACTTTTTATCTTTACAAATCATTAATAGCAATTATTCTGGACACAATGATGATATACAGAGGAAAAAAAGCCTGTTGCGCAGTCAGGCATGCAAAAACATAGGCCTACACAGTTTGTGTCACATAAAACTTTTTAGCATAGGATCGATATATAGCCTAACTAAGAATAATATTTGTAAGAAAAAGTAGAGTCACTTAATCTGACGGGCCCTTATTGCTGACGGGTCCCTATGCACTAGGGGCGGGGGTGGCTCAGTCGGTAGCGCGCCAGGCTCGTAATCTGTAGTTCCCAGGTTCGAGTCCCAGCTGGGTCAGCGTTGAGATTTTTCTCCGAAAAATTCCCCGTCCTGCCCACGGTCAGTAGGGGACACCGATGGGCTTGGAAAGGCCGCCGTTCGTCGGATGGGACGTTAAGCCGTGGCCCCGTGTGCGGGAGAGTCATACCCTGTGCACGTTAAAGAACACGCTGGATGGCCTTGACGGGAGGTTACCATCTGTCTCCCAACAGCTGTTCCAGTGGGTCCCCTCCCCCAGCCTTCTCTGAGCCTTCGGGGTCCATGTGACCTGGCCATTTAGCCCATGGTGTGCAAAAAAGTGCCGCTCAGAGGTAAAACAACCCAACAACCCTATGCACTAGTCCCCCTTTGCCCACCCTGTCGGCGGCCCTGCTTAGAACTGTCTAGAACGAAACATCGTGTTAGGTGAAATGCGAACAATTGTAACCACATGATTCTTTACTTTTCATAGCGTTAAAGTTAAACTTAGCAATGCTGAAAATTGCCTTTAAATTTCCGAAACACATTTCACAGTCACGCGTTAACTTGTATAAATGATCGATTATTTTAAATAAATGAAACTGATTAAATGTTAATTCACGTATTGAATGATATTTCTTGTATATTTCTGGGCGATCTGTAGATGAATTTCTTAGACCCATGATTAACTATTGTGAGAAAATAAAATTTTCTTACTTGCACGAATTCCATGCAAACTCGTTAGCGATGCTCTGGTGATAGGCGCAAACAAATGGCCCTCGACCATGCGCAAATGCTTCACGATTTCGTTCAAAGGGCTCCTCCTGTTCTTCTATACTCGTTGGTTGCCAGAATCGAGACAATTTGGCAAAATCTCGGTGAGTATTCAAAATTCGAAGTAGCTCGGCAAAATTGAAGTAAGATGTAAAAATTGGGATTTTTTCTGTAAGATTGTGGCAAGTTGGCAAAATCTTGAGTAGTTGGTAAAATTCCAAGCCACGTGGTAAAATACAGGCGAGTTGTAAAAATTGGAATTGTTTCTGTGCAGTTAAACTGACGTGGCAAATTCTGGGGAGCTGTAAATATAGCGATTCTTGTTGAGAAAATCATGGCGAGGTTGCAAAATCGAGGCACTAGAAATATACTAGGGATCTGACTCCCCTCCCCCCTCGGAGCGAAATTCTGGAGTTTTAATTAAAGTTGTGTCAAGCAGCTGCTTGAAGAAGTATTTATTATTTTATTTTTAAAGTACTTATTTTCTCAGTTACCAAAATTTGATTTCCGAGTTGGAAATATTTCGTTGTCTCCCTTCCAACCATAGTCTCTTTGCTACCCTTCGCTACGTTCATGACTGTATATAACACACAGACGAAGCGAGCAAGCATGCGAAAATGGTCAGGGAAAGTTCATTAAGGAGTTCATCATTCCTACCTGAATGCAATGTAAGATAAAAAAAAAAATTCTAGGGTTTTACTTCAGATATGAATGAAGAAAAAAATATATTTAAGGGGAATAACCTCAATGGGAATAACTGGAAACCTTGTTGGCAACATTCTAAAATTTCCAAAAATTTTCGACCCCTTAAAGTTTTACTTATTTTCACATGTGAGGCACGTGTTTATATATTGAAGAAATGGTAAGTCAACGAACGATTTTATGTTATTTATTAGTAAAGGTAATGTTTGGGAATAAGTTGAAACAACATTTTCTTGATTAAGTTCATGGAAACTGTTTATCGGCTTTGCCTTTGTGTATTTGCATACAGGTAATTTGTGTAAACAGTAACTGAACTGTTATTGTATCTTCCCTCTCCCCGGAAGTTTAATAAGCGAAATCAGGTATTATTGTTGGAAGTTTAATAAACGAAATCAGGTATTATTGTTGGAAGTTTAATAAACGAAATCAGGTATTATTACAAATGATTCTGTGATTATAGAGTTGATATTTCTGTATTTTAGGTATGCGTAGTAAAAAGTATACATTTTTAAGATTTAACGTTCAGCAGTAAATTTCTCTGAATAAGATTTAGTTTGTAAGCTGTTTTTGAAGTAGTAATCATTTAAGAGTAATCAGGACTTCATTCACTATAAAAGTTTTATGACAAAAGATAATTATGTTTGAGTATTAACAAATTTGGTACAGTTTAGATAAAGTGATCAGATTTTCAGTGTTGAAATGTGGACATTTCAGTCAATGCTCTGCTTTGTGAAGGGTAAAAGTGGGACACTTCAAGTAAATTTCAAATTACATTGAAAAATTACCTTTTTTTTAAAGCAACAATATTGAAAAATAAAAGATACTTTACTTTATGTGTTCAGCAAACCATATATAAAAAAATTGATGGTCACAGTAAAAAAATCAGGTATATAGTTAGGTCTGTAATGGTAGCTGGTAGTCACTGGAAGGAAAGCTATGCACCAATCCCCTCTGATGATGCATAAAAGTGGCCAGGCCTAGCACCTAATGTCCGACTCCACCTTCTTGTAGTGCAGGCAAAAGAGATACTCTCTTGTGAAAGGAAACGGAAGGGGCTACTAGTCTGGACAACTATGGCTACTTTTTTTTACCCTGCTGAGGAGTGGTCAACCACACAGGGATGAAAGGTTTCTTACAGCAAAATTTCAGACAAGCATTAAAGTCTGAGCAGCACTTTTTTGCACACCGTGGGCAAAATGGCTAGGTCATATGGACCCCAAAGGCTCAGAGAAGGTTGGGGGAGGGGACCCACTGGAACATCTGTTGGTAGACATATGGTAGCCTATGTTGGTAGACATATGGTAGCCTCCCGTGAAGGCCATCCAGCGTGTTCTTTAATGTGCACAGGTTATGGCTCTCCCGCACACGGAACTACAGCTTAACATCCCATTCAACCGACGGCGGCCTTTTCAAGCCCAGCAGTTCCCCCTGTTGACCATGGGCAGGGCGGGGAATTTTGCGGAGATAAATCTCAACATTTACCCTGCTAGGAATCGAACCTGGCAACTGCAGATTACAAGCCTAGCGCGCTACCGACTGAGCCACCCCCACCCCTACAAGCATTAATGTTATTTGTCCTTTTGTCCCCACTGAGGATGAGGATTTGAAGGATAGGTTTTACAGAAAACTTCAGGATAATTTGAGTTCTGTCAAGAAAGGAGATATTACCCTTGTTCTAGGTGACTACAATGCCAAAGTTGATACTGATTCTGACTTTTGAGAAGGGGTGATAAGCTCTTTTGATATTGGTAGCTGCAATGAGTAACTTTCCTACAGGTAAGTAATTTGAGTGTAATCCCAAATGCAATATTCCAGTAAGATAATGCCCCACACACTCCACCTGGGCAACTCAACTTGCTCTCTTCAGGCAGTGCACCAACTGCCTTGGCCAGCATGCTCTTTGGACTTGTCTGCAATCGAACATGTCTGGGACTGGATAGGACAAAGACTCTTCCGCAGACCACGGTAGGCAACAACCATTGCTGAATTATGCGTCCAAGTTGAAAACGCATGGAATGGTATCCTCCAAGCATGATATCCAGCATTTGTACGACCAATTGCATGTCATATTGGAAGTTTGTTTTGCGGCTCGAGGAGGTTCAGCACCTTATTAAAATGTACCTTCTGTAAAATGTAATACTCATTAAAAGGTAAAATAAACATTGAATCACTTCACATGTGTGATCACTGTCCTTTCTCAACAAGTTGCTTCTACTAAATAAATCTCGTAGATTATGCTTCTATTGTTAATGGTATTATATTTTCATTTTCTGCCAGTGTACTTACCTGGTATTGTAAAAAAAAAAACAATCAGCTCATTGAGAACTAATGCAGGAAGTGATAGTTGTATATCTGTGTGGTAAAGCTGGAAGTTAATTAGTCATACCTGCACTGACTTTGTTACTCTGTTCTTTTTAAGACATTCTCTTCAGTTGTACAAAGAGGAAAAGTCAAGATTGTGTGCTATTCCTCACAGGAGCTAGTGCTTTCACAGGTCTGTTGTTGCTGCTTCTTAATTGGGGACATTCTTTCATGCTGTGGCATGATTTACTGGGATGTCAGATGATTCTGAACTTCATGCTCCTATTAGCATGCTGAGCCAGTTGATTATATCAGTCACAAGTATCTCGTATAATCAACCGGCTTAGTGCATTAATAGGCTCAGCACAATACAGTGTTTATTGAGTTATTTTAATCTTTATTGAAACAAGTTAATAACTTCTAAAATTAAACTTATCACTGTCTACAACATGCTTATTATCTCATCCATTACATTAACATAAAACAGAATTCACAGACTTTACTGTCTACTTTACAAACTATGATGGCACAATACATTGGCAAATTTTGGCAAGAAGTGGAAGTAAAGTGGGTTAATGTGGAACCCAAGCTAGCAATCCTTGTCACAGAACTGATTCTTGAAAGCTTTCCACATGGGTAGCTTCAGTTGTTTGGAATGAAGGTGGGATGTCTGGATTATTTCTTTGGTTATTGTTTTGATTTAAAGCTTATACTTACATATAATACTAGCTATTTCCTGCCAAATGTTTGACCTGAAGGTTAATGCCTCTTTTTTTTATTTACTTACTGTAATGGCTCATAGGTGCATGGACGAATTATTTTTGCTCAGATTATTTTTAACATATGAAGAAAATTGGTGGATAGGAGTGAGTGTGTTAATATTGCAAATAAATGTAGTTCTGATATGGGGTTGATTTTGATTTGTTGAAATTTTATTGTGGGAAATTTGGCATTCAATTGTGTTTTTTTTTTTGTAGTTTTAAGTGGTGGTTGCTTCTGTGTGCTAATAGAGAATATAGGTGAATCTGAAAATTTTATTGTAAATGTTTATATTCATAGTTTGGTGGAGTGTTGGAATGGATTATGCATGTTAATTAGGGAATGGATTATGCATGCTAATTAGGATGTTAATTAGGGTGGTGTATAATATTCAGAAAGAGAAAGTTGTGGTTGGGCATGAATAATTTTAGATTATGTCAATTGTAATGTTTTAGTGTAGGTATAGTTTTTTGCAGCTTTTTTCAACCATTGGTTATTTATTTAACTCTGGGGCTTTTTTCAAGTGTGGATTTTTAATTGCACAATTAAAAAAAGCCCATCTTGCTAAGAAATTAATTAAAATAACAAAATTCTGTGTCATTAAGCAATAAAATTTTTAAGCTTGCCCTTCAAACTGTTTGCATGCTAAACGTTTTTAGGAGAAAACTCAGAAGCTTTTTGGAGTAAAGACAGCACTCTGTCTTCACTAAAGTGACAAGACAAATACAGTTTATTTTAAAAAATGGACAAAAATGATTATAATGCATATCAATAGAAATGCTATTTGTTTATGTGTAAAGAGGAAAATAAATTTTTTCTTAAATGAAGAAAATTACTCTTTTAATTTTTTTAAAGTACTATGAGAAAAGTCCAGGCATTTCACCAGTCAAATAAGCAGGTTAACTTTAGAAATTTTTTAAAAATAACAAATGAGCAAAAATAGGTCATGTTATATACCAAAAGAAAAACATTTGATTGGAATTAAGAAATTGGCAAAAAAAAGATAGTTAAGTGAAATTTTATAAGTATTTTTTAAGAAAATTGCAGTGTTTTACTGCATTTTGTGCATTTTTTTTAAATTCAGTAAAAATTTTAAAAAGCCAATTCTGCTGTATTTTCTGAATTATTCTACTACTTTAATGTATATAATTCATGAAATTTTTCTCATTGCTTAAATCCATCATTTATTTAATCTTTTAAAAATTATTTTGCTGTTTATGCAACAATTCACAATGCCGAATTTTTTCCAATCTAATCTAAGACTAAGGAAGCAGTGTTACAAAAATTTATTTTGCTTTAAAACAAGATTATTAAATAAATAACTAAAACGAGATAAAGAACTCTGAAGAAATTAAATAAAAATATTTCAAAGTAAACATAGTTTATTTTAACCTCTGAAATTTGAGATCGAACCCTTCCAGATCAATTTGCATTATATACTGACTACTACAGAAAATATTTTGCAGAAAAAAATGTTGCAGACATATGGGACTTGAACCTGCATCTCCCCAGAAACATGCCAGAGTATTCTACCATTGAACTAATGCCAGCTCTGTCTTTTTCCACTAATTTAAGACTAAACTTTTCACCGAGATTTTCGGGCCAACTGTTGGCTCCACCTATGATCTCGGGTGGCAACTATTACTTTTTATATTGCACTGAGTAAGATGGAAAATATTTATTCTGCAAAATATTTATTGATTTATCATTGTCAAAAAGTCAGCAGGTAGCACTGTGATTGTCATCTACGTTTATATTACAGAAAAGTTGAACTTTATTAAAATGGCAAAAACGACTTGGAAATTGCAAATTCTGAATGCTAGTTATTAAATTATTTCAATTTAATTAAAAATTGTAAAAAAAAACCTATCATTAAAAAGTTAATTTTTTTATAATGTTCTAATTGGATGTCTCCTAAAGTAGTCATGTGTCCCATGGCCGAGTGGTTAGCACACTAGGCTACTGCTCTAAGGGACCTGGGTTCAAGCTCCAGGTAAGACATGGATGTTTGTGTTGTTTTTCTGCTGAGATCCCACCACCCTTGCAGATCTTCTACTATGCATACTAAACTATCAGGCTCATGTCAGATCTCTGTGGCAAGCAGCTGCTTGAGGGTTTTTTTTTATGCCTAATAATTTAAATTTTCAGTAAAGCTTCAAATAATTATTCTTTCTAATTGTAGTATATATTTGAGAAGCAAATCCTCATTCAGAATCTGAGAAAAGTCATATTTCATCTGAATCACTCTGAATCAGTGAAATATTTTAGTTTAGAAAGCAAACTCATGATTTTCCTGTTCAGTAATATCCATATGGTATCCATGAGATAAAGTTATTGCCCATCACTATTTTTTTAAACTATATTTCATCGGCAAAAGAAAATGCAAAAACGCTGGTCAGATTGCTTTGCAAATTCAGCAGCAATAGAGTGAAATTTAAAACTGTTCATGTATTCATTCAAAGGTTCAAAACAGACTAAGATTACTGTAAAATTTGGGTTCTGCTGTGCTATATTTCAAAATGAAAAAAAAAAAACACACCTTAATATACATACTTCTTTTATAGACCATAACTTTATTTGCATATTGATTCAAAAATGTTTTTGGCCTATATTACATTGGTTTTCATAAATTAATGAAAAAAGAGAAAAATTGCAATAATATGCAAAAAATTTGTGCGATCTTCACCAAACTTGTTCATGTAACCAGTAATGCTGAGTGAGCATATCGTATGCAAATTAGTCTAGGTTGCTTCAATTTGCATAATCAGATAAAAAAAATAAAAAATAAATACCCCCTCAAGCAGCTGCTTGCCACAGAGGTCTGACAGGAGCCTGTCAGTTTATATGCCACAGTAGGAGATCTGAGAGGATGGCAGGACCTCAGCAGAAAAACGACACACACATCCATGCCTAATTCCGGGGCTTGAACCCAGGTCCCTTAGATCAGTAGCCAAGCGTGCTAACCACTCGGCCACGGGACGGCCTAGCACCATAAAAATGGTTGTTTTGGAGTGGATCATTATTTTCTGTTGTAAATGTGAGTAAAGAAATTCGAAATAGCCATTTTGTAGGAATTCATTGGAGTGGATCATTATTTTATGTTGTAAATGTGAGTAAAGAAATTAGCCATTTTGTAGATCATTTGCCAAATGAACTGTGATGGAGAGCTATTGGCTGGCTCAAAACAGGCCAAAGTCAGTCAGACGTGGCACGCTTACTGTGCATTCAGCCATCGTGGCACAATGGCTGAATGCGAGTCCTTCTGTGGTCCATAGACTGGGACTGGACCACAGAAGGACTCTCATTCAGTCATCATGCCACAATGGCTGAATGCACAGTAAGTGTGCCACGTCTGACTGACTTTGGTCTGTTTCGAGCCAGCCAATAGCTCTCCACCACAGTTCATTTGGCAAATTATGTCTCCTACAAAATGGCTATTTCGAATTTTTTTACTCACATTTACAACACAAAATAACAATCCACTCCAATGAATTCCTACAAAATGGCTATTTCGAATTTCTTTACTCACATTGACAGATGAGTCCAGATATCGCTTGCAGAGTGATTCCTACATTGCTTGATATGGAGAGAACAAGGTACCTGCTATCATCCCAGTAACGTCCGTCAAAGAGACAGTTATGTGGAGGTAGTGTGTGTGTGTTTGGGATGGTATTTCCTTAGGTGGACACATCTATGTGTTGATGAGTGAGAAACTCAATGCTCAAAGGTATAGAGATGACATCCTGGACCCTTATGTACGTCCTTACACTAGTGCAATAGGTGAAACATTCATCTTACAAGATGATAACGCTCATCCACACAGATTGACTACTAGAGCAATACCTTCAAGAGTGGACCATTATGTGCATGGAGTGGCCAGCTCAATCACCTGACCTAAATCCGATTGAGCATGTGTGGGATGCTCTAGGGAGATGTGTTGCTGCCCTCAACTTGCCAGCTGAAACAAAGGGGAAGCTCATTACTGTTTTAAAGGAACAATGGTTGTTACTCCCTACTGAGCTGATTCACAACATCATAAACAGTATGGAACATCGCTGTCATGCCTGCATTGCTGTAAGGGGTGACCACACTCCTTATTAAAAATTTTGTCCATTGCAATCTGACAACTCATTTTTGGACAAGTTCCTGCAAGTGTTATTTTTTGACGAAAAATGTTTCTAGTGTAAAATATTTTATGCCATTCTGAAACTAGCACTGAATTAGTGACCAGCATGTGGGAAAACTGTTCACTGCTCTGCACTCTGGTTACTGAGAAGGGATTGCATCAAGTGATACTGAACTGCTGCTACCTGGTGACTTTTACTCCACTAGCATGCTGCAACTTCTGCTGCAGGACTCTTGTCAGTGAAAATGTCCACAAAAAAAAAAGGTATTATTTTTGCTTAATCTAACCTTTACCAACAATCCGCCTCTCCAAGGAACTATACACTATCTTACAACCATGTAAATAGTACAATGCAGTATTTGTGTAAATAAATCTAACCAGCAAAAAAAGTGTTATACATTCTTATGAATTGTAATTCATGTTTTCATCAAATTTCATTAAAATCATTCATATAGTTTTTTGTTTATAATAATTTTTCTGAGTTTTCCTTAATTTATGGAAACCAGTGTAATTGGTATGCCACTCAAGAAAATTTGTTACACAGCATCTATTATCTTAACAAAAATATCTTGAACTAACTTTAAGTTAATAAAAAACTTGAACTAAGTTCTTTCACTCTCCTTGAAATGTGAAGTGGTAATTTATACGAAATGAGAAAATATAAGAACTCATGCTTCATACATAAGCTTTTAGAATTTGATATTAATTTAATAAGCATTACTATTATAATTCATTTTGCATATTAATGTAGAATTTGTTCCAGCCTAATTCACATAGCATATTAAAGTAGTAGCTGTTAACCTTTTGTTTCCCAGAGTTATAAAATAAATTTGCTCATTATTATTATTGTGACTTTTAATCTTATTTTTTGTAATTTTATTTTTGTTGCACAAAATTTTGAATTTATGATTTTTTTTAGATTAACAGGTCCATGAAATAAAGATAAGAAACTTAATTACTAGTATACTTTGTAAGTAATAATGCAGCGAGGTGGTGGAAGAGGATTTGGAGGTAGAGGAGGTGGACGAGGAGGAGGTAGAGGCAACTTTAGAGGTAGGGGTGGTGGAGGTGGCCGAGGTGGTTTTGGAGGCCGAGGAGGATTTGGAGGTAGAGGTGGTTGGAAAGGTGGCTTTGATTCAGGACCACCAGAAGAAGTCCAAGGTAAGTGTGTAAATTGACATTGAAATAGAAATATGTTTTCTAGTTTTAATTTCTGGGTTTTGAGGTCTTATGATCCATGGTTCATTCTGTATAATTGTTTAATCAAATATTAGATTATCACTATTTAAAGTTATTTTATATAAAAAAAAATTATAAATTTAAATAATCAACACTACAGATGAAAACCAGATTGGCTCTTCAAGAATGCATTATGCAGTCCCTCTAACAAGTTTTTCAGTCTCTCTAAAATTTTTAAACTTCTAACTTTTGCTGCTTTACAATTTAAGGATTCTTTTACATTTGGATTGCTGTAGCAAAAATTTTGTGCAGCTCACATTACCTGTTTATATTTTTGGTCAGCCCTTCCTTAAAATCTCAACTATTCGCAGAGAGATTTCACATGATGCACTATCATTCTGTAACTGCATCTCCATCAGGGAAGAAATCATGAACCTTATTATAGATTTTAGTATGTTAACCCTTTCACGACTAAGGGAAACATTTTTCCCATTTTAAAATTGGTGATTGTCACATTTAATTATAACCTTATCTGCATTTTTTATACAGAATATCAAAATAGAACGTATGCTGAACGCAATTACGTAAACGGGAACATTTAGAAAAAAAAAGAACTGTCAGGGCGCATAATATATGTACTATGTGCAATGTCCATCTTTGCTTCACAACCAAAAGAAATTGCTTCGCAGAATATCATAATTAGCACATCATTTTGTATAGTAATTTTATTTCATAATTTTGTATTATTTTAGTTAACATTTTGTTATAATAAACCAATAAATAAAAGACATTGCATAATAAGCCTAACTATAATTTGTGTTACCTTTATAGTCCATTGGGAAAAATATTTCCCATAAAATTCCCAAAAAACTATACATTGTTATGTATTTTTCTTATGATTTTTATTTATTTTACGTCTAAACAAACTAAAATAAACAGTTACATACTAATATTTACTCTTAGAAACCTTATGGTCCTGAAAGGGTTAAATACTTATAAACCAGCTACAATTCATTGCTTTAGATAGCTTACAAAAGGACACAGCAAGGATTGCATAATATAAGCCATACACAGTTAGGTCTTTTAGAAACCAAGTCATTAGACCCATACATGCATTGCATTCATGCTAGATTTGAAAAGGCCATCCTGCCATTTTACATGTTTGCTAAGTATAAAAGAGAAAAACAGATTTCAGCAAAAGGGAATGGATAACTGGAATAGTATAGAAACAAGGGGGAAAAACTGATTTATTGCCTTTTATGATATCATTTTAAACAGAAAGTCGGCTGTTCTCTGCAATCTTACTTTTTATAGTCAGAAAATCTTTAAATTGTCTAAATTGTTAAAAAGTAGTCAGAAAGACAAGTTCAGTATAAGAAAACTCACTAAATGTATTGTTATTTTTTACAGTTAAGACAGTTATTAACATTGTAATCATGTAAATATTAAATTTAGTTATTTTGTAAAACCCTCTAGCTGATTTTGAAGATATCAAAGTAATTGTTTCGTACATTCTTTATTCAATGAGTCATCTTGTGGGGCACTTAACAAATATAAATAGTTCTGTGGCTTTCATGTTTTATGTTCATTATTCCTTAGCAGTAGCATTAACATATCACTCAGTGCATTATGGCATATTGTTGCCTGCAATGAACAGGGGTCTGTTTCTCTGTTACGGAAATTGGAACTTAAACATCTTTACTACTATATCAGAATAACCTACTTTTATACACTTGTCACAAAATTTATCTAAGTTACATAATATGGTAACATGGAAAGTTTTTTTTTTTTTCCCGGTGGTAATTGCTCCATAACTTGGCTTATGCAGCTCAAAAGTTAGTATACTCAAATTCTATCGAGGTAATTAAAAGAGTTTACAGTTTTAACGTCAATATGATTATGTAATTATTGTTCATATATATTAAACAAATTAACTTTTCTTTTTGTGTTAGAATTGGGTGAATTCCTTTATCCTTGTCAAGATGACTTAGTGTGTAAAGCTAATTTGGAAGAAGTTCCTTTTTTCAATGCACCTATATATTTAGAAAACAAGCAACAAATAGGAAAAATTGATGAAATATTTGGTCCTATAAGAGATTATGTATCCTTTTATTGGTATTTACTATTTGAATTTCTTTTCTTTCTATAAAGAATTACAAATAACGAATACTTTTATATGTTTCATATTATTTCTTTTTTTCGATTCTCCCTATTTACTATGAAATTAAATTGCTGTTTGATATAAAAGAAACATTTGAAATAAAATGTAAATCAAGTAGACATTTTGTGAAAGACATCAGCATTGTATGTAATAAATAGTGAGAACTGAAGAATGTTATCAAATAAATCTTTTATAAACATTAACCGTAATTTCTGATATCTAATATAATAGAACTCAAATACCTTGCCACTATCACACTCATGAAATTCACAACCTTATCGAGTTGATTTGTCTATAGTTTTCTTTTTATTTTGTTTTCCCCATCACTATCTTGTTCTTCCAAGGCAGCAGCTGAAACATTTTGGGTAATCTCCTCAGTCAGAACTTGGTACCCAGGGTAACCACCTATCCAGCCAATGGGCAACTTCTTCTGTAACACCAGATTCTCTTGCCATTGACATCATTTTACGATAATCTTTTGGTTACAGTCCATCAAAGTCAAGATCCATATCTCTCTAAAAGAGTTCCATTTTTGTTCCCTGCTAAGCACTAGCTCAGCTAAAAAGGCTGACTTAATAGTATAGCTCCTGATGTTCAATATACTCTTTAGTATCCTCAGTTTGCCCTGAGGCTCCTCAAATACAAGAATGAATGAAGTGACGGTACAAGAAGTATCGTCACTTCATTCAGAATTACCTTCTGTACAACCTTTTACTTTCTAGATCCATGGGCTGGTTCAAAAAAATTATATTGGAAGGTAATGACTAGCATTTAATCTTCCAAGCAACACGTATTCCACTTGTAGAAGCACCAACATCAAATTTAAGTGTGAATTGCTTAATCTTGTCTTTTCTGTATATCAGGCAGTTTGTTTAGCAGTGCAAAATTTATCACAGTTAATCAGACAGTGTACTAACTTTTAACTTCTCAATTATCTCTAATCTACTACTAATACTAAGCAAAGCACATTTTCTTTCCTCAACACCTTTCAGTCCATTGCAAAAATAAAAGAAATTCTTTGATATTATTTATTAAAGCAAAATATCTTTGGGACACAATAAGGAAATTTCTCTGCAAAAGTCAAACTAATATCCTGGATAGCAGTTGAAAGCAAACTCAGAAAGCTGTGTGGCTTGCACACAACTCAGTGACTTTCACCAAACAAGAGCAGATTAATCCACTTTGACATGGGATGAATGGAGGATGTCTGTAAAACACAAAGTCTGAGTAATCAGGGTCATAGAATTGAGATTTTACTGTACAAGGGCTTGGGACCAAGATGATAATATATGTTAAGTTTCTATCATTGAGCTTACTTTTGGATACATGAATATGCTAATTTATTAATGTTAAAACTTACTTCAGTTAAATCTTGTTTGGCTTTAAAAACATTGGGATTTTCATATACCAGCAGTCAGGGCTGGTGCGAGGCGGGTTCAGCGCATTCCCTGGAACCCAGATATAAAAATTACTGCATAAATGGAAAATTTTGAACTGAACTATCTAGAATAAGTAAATTTAGTCAGCAATAGTTTATATTACCAAGTTATTGCAGGTGACATTAATTGACAGCTTATTTACCCGTTGCTGTTTTAAGCCTCTTTTGCTGATGATAATACTATAAGCTAGGCTCTAGATTGATGCTGATTTTAGCAAATGGACTACCAGTCTTTAATATTTGGGTTGCAATAAGTTGAAATGCTGTTGAAGTAATTCTTGTGACTCACTGATGTCTCATATAGATAGAACTTGATGACACCGTCTTGGATTCACAATCTTGGAGTTTTGTTCTTATATCATAAACAATGATATAAACTCGACAGATTCAATCAAGTAACAAATCAGCACTTTAGCGTCGATTTAAATCTTAGAGGAAAAATTGTCTTGAGCCGGGTGGGATACGAACCCGCGACCTTCTGATAACATGTCAGGTGCTCTGGACCACTGAGCTACCGGCTGCCGATCAAGATCTCCTCTAATTAGCGCTATGAACATTCCTTTTATGTTTCATATGGGCGCTAGTCTGACACTTTTTAGCCACAAGCGGCATTTATATTTGCCAATAGATGGAAGCACATATTACAAGTATGCAGATAATAAACAATGATATAAACTGAATCTGTCGAGTTTATATCATTGTTTATTATCTGCATACTTGTAATATATGCTTCCATCTATTGGCAAATATAAATGGCGCTTGTGGCTAAAAAGTGCCAGACTAGTGCCCATATGAAACATAAAAGGAATGTTCATAGCGCTAATTAGAGGAGATCTTGATCGGCGGCCGGTAGCTCAGTGGTCCAGAGCACCTGACATGTTATCAGGAGGTCGTGGGTTCGTATCCCACCCGGGTCAAGACAATTTTTCCTCTAAGATTTAAATCGACGCTAAAGTGCTGATTTGTTACTTGATTGAATCTGTCGAGTTTATATCATTGTTTATTATCTGCATACTTGTAATATATGCTTCCATCTATTGGCAAATATAAATGCCGCTTGTGGTTAAAAAGTGCCAGACTAGCGCCCATATGAAACATAAAGAATGTTCATAGTGCTAATTAGAGGAGATCTTGATTGGCGGCCGGTAGCTCAGTGGTCCAGAGCACCTGACATGTTATCAAGAGATTGTGGGTTCGTATCCCACCCGGCTCAAGACAATTTTTCCTCTAAGATTTAAATCAACGCTAAAGTGCTGATTTGTTACTTGATTGAATCTGTCGAGTTTATATCATTGTTTATTATCTGCATACTTGTAATATATGCTTCCATCTATTGGCAAATATAAATGCCGCTTGTGGCTAAAAAGTGCCAGACTAGCGCCCATATGAAACATAAAAGGAATGTTCATAGCGCTAATTAGAGGAGATCTTGATCGGCGGCCGGTAGCTCAGTGGTCCAGAGCACCTGACATGTTATCAGGAGGTCGTGGGTTCGTATCCCACCCGCCTCAAGACAATTTTTCCTCTAAGATTTAAATCGATGCTAAAGTGCTGATTTGTTACTTGTTCTTATATCATCTTCTTGAATATGACATCATGTGATTTTTGAAAATATCAATGATAGCTGGTGTATTCACCATATGAATACATATTTCATCATATGAAATATCATATATGAAGATGCATTCTAGTAGATCTTCATCTTTTGAAGAATTTTTGTGAGCAACTTAGATAGGTTTACTGTGAGCAACTTAGATAGATTAAGACTAAAGCATTCATATAAAAATTGCTACATAAATTGAAAATTATGCACTGAACTATCTAGAAAACTTGTTCATTAATTCGCATAAAGATACCTTTTGCAATACTGATCTAACCCCCTCCCATCCTCATAGCACTTGCTTTTATGCGAGCAGATAATTATTTCTCAACAGCACTGCCAGAGGGACACTGCTACTTATGTTAATGGCACTACCCACTGAATTGCTAATTGAAGCTCCTCAAATGCAGAGGCAAAATACATAGCCAATATTTTAACCAATGATTAATTTTATTCTTGATTTAAAGATTAAAGCCATAAGTCTTTTGTATCTAAATGCTTCATAGTGTTAAAATTAACTCGCCTAAGTTGCTCATATAAGCTCAAAAGATGAAGATCTACAATGCATCTTCATAGGTTGAATAACAACTGGCTGTTGCAATTGCAAATGTAGCAAAATGCAATAAGAACAAAACTCCATGACATGTTCGAATTCTCTTTTACACAAGACATCAGTGAGTCACAAGAATTACTTCAACAGCATTTCAACTTAGTTGCAACCCAAGTATTAAAGATCTATTCTGTTAATCAAATCAATATGTTAACTAAAATCAGCATCAACCTAGAGCTTAGCTTCTACTCTATCACCAGCAACAGAGGCTTAAAATAGCAATGAGTGAACCAGCTGTCAACCAATGTTACTTGAAATAATTGGGTAATGGAAACTTTTGAACTAATAATTTTTACCATCAATAGCTATTTTACTTTTAATGCATGGAAGTTTAATGTTTATATGTCTGCTGATCAACCGCTCAATAAAATGTTAATATTAGAGCTTAAGGAGCACTAATTTAACCATATTCTGAGCCTAGGTTAAGAATATGCTGAAGTAATTTAATATTTTAAAGGTAAAATCATGTATAAAATTTAATTACCAAATACTGTATTTTTAATGTGTTAAACTCCTTCATTTAATTTTTATTTTGAGTAAAATTAATTGTGAAAGATTAATAATTAAATGCTAAGATGTTTAAACTGTAAACTTTCAATATCTGGGATAGTAAGTTAGAGAAAATGTTCTGATTTAATGTCCCATTTCAGACACTCAATACCTTTGGCATAAAACAAATAACAATTATAATGAAGCTGCCAGTTGTATAAATGTTACGAAATGTTTTCTGGCAAAACTGAATCCTAAATATGTATTTTAGAAATTGTGTAGAATGTGCTGAAGAACTAGTTTTATGAGAAAAGTTGTAAAGTCTATTATGCTGAGATCAGCTACAGTGATTATTAAAATTTTATTCCACTTTCACATTGTTATTTTGATTTATTTTATAACAAAACATATTTTGCCTTAACTCCAAGCAGTTTGTATCTGTGAAGTTGTCTGAAGATGTAAAAGCCAGTTCATTTGTTAAAGAACAAAAAGTAAGTTGTTGCAGTGGAACTTTTGTTAATTTTACAGTATGATTCAAAAGCCTAGATAGACAACTGGTGAAACACATGCAATCAGAATATTCATTTGCAAATATATGTCAAATGATATAAGAAGCAGAATAGTTGATGATTTCTAAGATACACAATTGATGTTACTATGATTAGAAAGTAAAATGCATGACATGGGCACATGTGAGTTCATTGCACATTCACATACTTGTCATGCTTTGTTCATTCTCAATGCATTTAGGGGAATCACTTTTGTTTATACTAATCAGCTTTTAGCTGTGTTGACATAGTTCTTGTAAATGAAATATGTCGTAGAAAGCTTTAGGAAATCTGAAACCGGAAATGATTGCTGGTATTTAGAGGATTGAAAGATTGAGGTATTAAGTTTATGTAGAGACTTGCTCATAATGTAACAAATTTGTAATGCAGAATTGTGCATCATTTTGCTTTTTCAATATTTGTGAATTATTAAGAGTGAACATATAGCATGCTACAATAGTGATTTAATTAGCATTTTTTTTAAACATATACATGTAATTAGGTACCGGAGTAGCCCACTTTTCCTATTCAAACAAGATTTGTTATACCTTATGTTTTCCATGAGTCTCAGTATAAGCCATATTGTATTGTCTTAATAATTCTTTACCTATAATATAATCCTGGTTGCAAACTAGTTTGACTTATGATACAAATTCTAAATAAAATTCAAGAACTAAAGCACTGAATTATCAAAATAGCAGGAAAGTGTAAAATAGTTCATATAAAAAAAAATTCTACATTTCAAAAACAATGTTTAGAGTGAAGTTACACAATTTATTAATGTTCTTCATTGAATTTTCATCAGGTATTTAATAGTATAATTCAGTTAAAAAATATATTAATGAATGAAAAATAATGTAGTCATGGGTAGGGATCCTTCATTGACCATTGCAATGAGGAATAAGCTATTGTCCACTCATCTCTTGAGCATAGGGAAGGAGAATGCATATTAATTTTGAAACAGTTTATATCGGAGCTATTCAAATAGCTGTTTGCAGTGTAATATATTCTATAGCCCTTAAAAAATTCTGAAAAAACAAAAACAGAAGTGTTTTTTCAAAAACAAACTATGATAAACAAATGGATGAAAATATGTAAAATTAAATTATTATTAAATTCAGTAATTTCATTATTAATTCTGATTTTTGCATTCTAACCATAATTCTTTTGTTTTTTACAGTTTTATTCAGCATTAATGGCATACTGATGCTTTTGTACAGTAGTTCAGTGTATTAAATTTAGAAGATTGAATTTTGGCTAATTTAAGTGAGAATGAATAATACTGAGTGAATTAATTCTCTGTTCTACTTAATTTTGAATCAGTCACACTCAAAGGTATACAATACAAACATTTGTAAGGTTCTCATTAGACAATCTCTTTTGATGCTATACACTGCTTGACATAGAAAATGCCATACCAGGTGGAAGTATTTGTCGGAGCACCATGCAAATGGGTGGTTATGTAAATGAGTGCAGTTGTGAACCAATCACGTGATAGGTGAGTGGAAAATTCTCACTCTGACGGCATGGTTAGTTTGATCATCCTCATCAGGGCGTACGGACCACTGCATTGGAGTGATCTCAGTGGTAAAAACATTTGTAAAGAGTGAGAATGCCTGGGTGACATCATTGGGAATCCTACCATCACATGGACACCTTTACCAGAAGCTTTATCATCTATGTACAGCTGGTTGGTCTCTGTGTCTTATTATATTGTTGATTATTGTCTTATTATATTGGCGACAACGTGCAACGCCGTAGTGCGACTGGTGCACATAGGCAGATGTCTGAATTCCTCAATCACCACATTCGACAGCAAGGCATAGTAGCCCCACAATCCACAGTGGATGACATTCGATGCGGTGTACAGGCAGCTACGATATCCCCATGATGACACGGATGGTGAATCACTGATTGGCTGAGGCAGATTTGTGCTTTTGCCAGCCATTGCAATGACTGCCCACTCACTGCAGCATATTGTTGCACAAGGTTGAAGTGATGCCATACCAGACATGCATGGTGTGACGGATGGAACCATGTCATATTCAGAGATGTATCTCACTTCCATCTCAGTGCCAATGATTGCCAATTGAGTCTGGAGATGACGTCTCTAAGCTGATTTTGCTGCCATCCATGAGCATCATGTCTCTGCAGCCTGGTCATGGATTGGGGTGCTATCAGTTTCAACAGCTGTTGCTGCTTGTAACAGCTTGTACACATAGTGGGTACAATGACAGCACGGGGTTATGTCAGTTAGGTGCTGCAGACTGTTTTGTTGTCGTATCTCTGTGGTCTCCCTGATTTCCAGTTTCAATGTGATAATGTCTGCCTGCACACTGCCAACATCAGCAGACAGTGCCTACAAGGTGTCCTAGTGCTGTCTTGGCCAGCATGATCCCCAGATTTCTCCCCAATATAGAATGTGTGGATGTCTTAATGAGAGATTTTCATCTCTCATTAAGATCATCCAGCATGTCTTTTGTCAACATATACAGGGAAGGACTATCCCAAACATAGTGTCATGACTTAACCAGAGGTACCAAATGACTTACCCAATGTTGAATGGCAAAAAAATTTCTCATCTTTCACACATCTGTTTATTAAAATTCAGTATTGGAAGGAGAAATTTTACTTTATATTTTAATAATAATTTTTTTATTCAAGCACATGTAGTTTCATAAGATCAGTAGCCAAGCAGACCAACCTCTCAGCCACTAGGATGCTGATGAGCAAATAATTTCATAAAACCAAATTTCCTCAGTGAGGGGGAAAATGCATCTTCAGTTTCCAGGTGCAGTACAAATTAATAGGCAGACGTGTTTCTTGTACATCCACAGAATGACATCATCAGTGGCAGAAATGTTTGGTTCCCTGTGGTGGTGGGCGGGGGTGGCTCAGTCGGTAGCGCGCCAGGCTCGTAATCTGTAGTTCCCAGGTTCGAGTCCCAGCTGGGTCAGCGTTGAAATTTATCTCCGCAAAAATTCCCCGCCCTGCCCACGGTCAGTAGGGGACACCGATGGGCTTGAAAAGGCCGCCGTCCGTCGGATGGGACGTTAAACCGTGGCCCCGTGTGTGGGAGAGCCATACCCTGTGCACGTTAAAGAACACGCTGGATGGCCTTGACGGGAGGCTACCATCTGTCTCCCAACAGCTGTTCCAGTGGGTCCCCTCCCCCAACCTTCTCTGAGCCTTCGGGGTCCTTGTGGCCTGGCCATTTAGCCCATGGTGTGCAAAAAAGTGCCGCTCAGAGGTAAAACAACCCAACCCAACCCTGTGGTGGTGCTGGTACTTGAACAATTGGTTCCAAATTTCTTGTGGCAGTCCCACTAAGTTCTAGCTAAGAGAATGGATTCCTAGCTGTTGTGGGTTGGGACTAAACTTTCTGAAAGTGTCCAAAATTTCTGGGGCTCTGCTATCACATACCTTGTGAATGGAGTAATACACTATCAACAACAGATATCAGCTGAGTAGTACTTTAACCCTTCCCAGGTTCAGCTATTTTTCAACTCTGATCAGATTTTTTTTACCAAATAACTAATGAAAGGAATTTACCAAGTAACTAATGAAAGATTTTCTGAAAATAAAATATTTAACAAAAAAAGATGACAGTGTTATTTTAATAGGACTCTTTTTAGAGTCACATAGTAAAAAAATGCATCGGGCAACACAAAAATTTATTTAAAAACACTAATAGACAGAAATGATTATAATGTACATGAATAGAAAGGCTATTTATTCCTGAAGAACAAAAAAGTAATTTTAAAGCAAACATTTCTTCCATTTTGTAATTTTTTTTCTCTGTACCATACTTTGATAAAAGTCTAAGCTTGTCCAATAAACAAGCTATGTCCAATAAAAAGCTTGTCCAATAAACAAGCTTGTCCAATAGCCAATAAACAAAACAATCCAATAAACAAGTCAACTTTGGAATTATAACAGATTTAACACAGCTGAGTTAAATTAAAATACTTCGTCACTATCCAAGCTGTTTTATTATTGTTCCAGTAGATCAAAATATCATCTTGATCGGTGAATACAGGGTAGTAGGGATGTTATTCACTTCTTGTCGAAATATATGAAGCGAGTCCTTTCTGTTGCACGGTTCACACAATGGTATTCAGACCACCATAACTTGACATGTTTCGACTATTGTCTTCTTCAGAAGTTGGGTAAACAGTTCTACTTCAGCAATTGTATGCGTGTAAGTTGTGTGACTGCGCCATATGGTTTGCAGCGGGTGGCTCTGTTGCAGTTTCGTGGTCCTGCCCATGTGCCTTGGGTCGTGGTGTGGTTGTTTTAGCAGTGCTGTGCTGATCCAGGAGCAGTTTCCATGGGTGGGGTGGGTGATAAATTTCTTCATTGCAGCACGCTTCCCTATTTTGGTATATCACTAGTTGTTCAGCGAGATCCAATTGAAATTTAGTTGGGGGGGGGGGGGGGACAAATAATTTTGGTGAGGTCAAATTGTGGGGTCATTCTGGTATTACAGACTACTCTTGCCAATGAAGTGGTTTTTTTTAAACCATACATCCCTTTCTTGTTCTTTTATCCTAGTTCGGCAGGTTCTTTTCATTTTGCCATAGTAAGGTTTATTGTTAATGTCGGAGTTTTGGCATTTTCTTGTAACGGTATTTTATATACTCCTCCTGTTTTTTCATTCTTTAATAAACAACTAATCAACAGATATAGGTCATTTTATATACCAAATTAAAGGTAATTTAATTCTGAATTTTATTGAAGTTAAAAATATGAACATTGTATGTAATGTACTAATTTTAATAACACTTTTTACAGTGGTATACCAAAAAAAAGTACACATTTCACAGTTCCAAAAATCTTCTGTTTTTAAAAATAGCAGTTTTTTGTTAATTTTTAGGAGTTTTTCAAAAATTTAAGAAAAAATATATTGATAATAGTTCAAATCAAACTTGTGATCTTAAATCAGGTGAATGCTTCAATATAGAGTAATGTTAACAAACAAATCAGGAATACCATATGGTGCTTCTAAAATATGGCAATCAGATGGCTTTATCGAATTATTTATATTGTAGTTTAATAAAATATGCATCAGATAAAAAAAAAATATTTTTCAAGTTTGAATTACATATTTTTGAAAGATACATGTAAGAAAATTTTCAAAGGCAATTAAAAAAAAATCAAAGTTTCATGTGTTGTGCAAAAAATGTCTATAGACATCCTTGACCCAGGGAGGGTTAATGGTGGAAAGCTATGTAGTTGTTGATGGGAAAGTTTCAATGGAGATATGTTTTGTTCCAAACCTTTTCCAGGGTTTAACTAGTATTTCAATAATATTTTATTTGAAAAGTATAGAATTACTTGCACTGAACAGATTTGGAAATGTTAAGTACTGGTATGGTGTTCCAGTTCAATGACTCAAAAACATTCAGTACCCAAATAGTTTTGGTAATTGCTTCCCCTACTCAAAAAGTCTCACTTCATCACTGAATTTTTCTCTAGAATGAAAATATATTAGAAAAAATTATTAACATAATTTTGTTTTCCTATTTGAGATGTCACATAGATACATTGGAAATAGGTTATTTACATGTTAACAGAATTTTATATTTTTTCCCTTGCTAGAAAAATAAAGCAAACTTGGATTATGACTTCTTTGGTCTGGCCCTCATGATTGTTTGCAAATTTGTTTTATTATTGTAGCACTGAAGCATAGTTTTTTAAATATCTAATCACTTTTGCAGCATCACTTGTGGCTTTTAAATTACAAACAAGCTCAGCATACAAATAAATCTCTTGAAAATATCTGTATAATGCTCTTTATCAAGCATCTGAGGCGACCTCTACACCCGTAGCTAGAAACAATAAAAAAGGTGTTTTGGAAGTCTGGCTGGTTTGCTCGTAAATCCTATATTATGGTGGAAAGGCATGTTTGACCACAGAATAAAGACACTGATAAAAATTGCTGAATGGGAAATTAAAAAAGAATTGTCCTTTGATAATACCTTTTTTTTTTTAAATCTCTTATTGCAATTATAAAAATGGTTATTAATTTTCGTAAAATAATGTCCTAAGATGCATTTTCTTAAGAAAAATCTTGAGGTGTGTCAGCTAAAGTTTTGGGATTACTCTTTTCTAAGATTTAGATTTAAAATTCTTCTATGTCCATGGAAAGGAAATTGTTGAACCACACTGATTTAAGTGCATTAATCTTAACTAATTAGTAGGAGAGAAAAGCTTAAATTTGACAGAAATTGTATCCTCAATTTATAACTGGTTAATCATTGTAATTTAAAAAATGTGAATAATAACAGGTCAAAGTGGAAAGGGTTTGTGCAATCTAAAATCAATGTTACATTTTTCATGAGACTGAAGTTTTGTTACTTGATTATTTCTCAATTTTCCATCTTTCCAGCCATGGATATTTATGTTGCCACTTAAATATGGTAAAGAAAAATATAGGATTGGTGTTGTCCCCCTTTTTTTTTAAATTGTGTGGAAAATGGTGGCAATCATAACGAGAGTTAAATTGTTTCATGACTCCAGTGGTCATGAAATATATAATTATTAAACTAAAAATGTTATTCAATAAATAAAATTGCATTGCTAATAATTTAATTTAAAAAAAAGGGTAAATATTTTTCTTTACCATATTTAAATGGCAACATAAATATCCATGCTAAGAATGCTGCAACCAACCATACTAACCACCTTGCCTCTGAGAATAAAATTTATTTAAATAAACTTGACTATTAACTTCATTAATAGGCAAGTCTTTTAAATTTTAAGGCTCAAACTATTTTTTTTTCCATAATTCTGGTGATTTGAATATTAAAATATGTTGCTTTTTTTATCTAGAAGTCACAATTGTTCATTTTTTAATATATATTTCCATTTACCTTTTCCAAAGACTTCTGCCTATTAATGAAGTTAATAGTCAAGTAACTGCCTTCATAAGCAGAGGTAAGCTATGTTAAGGTCTGTTAAGGAAGAGGCAGAATTCCTTTTCTGCCTGATTTAAATCTGGGTGAGGCATATATATGTTAACTGTTTAGAATTATCTAATGGGAAATCTGTTATTAATGAGTTAAAGCCATTTAATCATTTAAAATTTTTATTTACACATATACAATTTTTTCAGCTTATAAGTTATTGAGCACGCACAAATCTGATCCCAGTGTTGAATAGCATAAATGTCACGAAAATTTGCTCAAACTTAACCAGCCATTTCTCTCCAAGAAATGTCATTTAAAAAGTAATTTTTTTTTGCAGTAACTTACAGTTATCTTTGCTGTCACTTACCAAAGACACAAATGTTTAAATGACCATATAATTGTATGCCCCTTTCATTCCTCAGAAGCTTAGCATCCTTTCAAGGCAGGTTAGTGGTGGGAAGTTTGGCATTTGGAAACAATATGCATATTTTAACCAAAGTCTCATCACAAACAGAAAAACTTTATGCTTTGACTTGTCTAGATTTTTTCATGTGTGCAAATACAATAGGTCCACAGTGTAATTGTCACACATACTAACAAAATAGCTAACACCACCATGCAGTAAAAATATGCATATCCAAAATGCTCAGGACTGTCAGTCTACATACGAAGATATTCCAGATAGTTAAATGTTTAGTGTTATTAATAAATTTAATTTATTGCATTATAAGGGCCCTTTGACTTGCTTTTTATAATTATTTACAATTTTTTTTAACTGTCATTTTTTTAGAAAAAGTGAAACTAGGAAACAAAAATATTCATAAAAATCTATACGATAATTCTTACAAATGATCTTTGTTTAGTGTACATATCACTTCACTTTGTACATAATACTGTACCTTAGTATATAATATTTATAATCCAAAATATTGTAAAAGTTTGGTTTGATTGTTGTAAATAGTAATGGTTTAAATTTTTCTAATATTTATATTTTACTATGTTTCTTTAGAAAGATTTGTGATATTTGCATTAACTTGACTGTGAATATAATTTGATTCAGGTTTTTTATTTTTAAGATTTACATAGATCCAGCAAAGTTACTGCCACTAAATAGGTTTTTGCCAAAGCCTCCTGGTGCACCTAAATCTGGACCAGGTGGTGGAAGAGGAAGAGGCAGAGGTAATAACAGAGGTAGGCTATAGTTTAGAACTTTTTCATTTGCTTTATGCTTTTACTTACATACAGGCTAATAAGGAAAACTTGTATACAGGATAGTTAGGAAAGTACAGAACTAGGGAGAATATCTCATGAATGTATAATGATGCAAGAATATTAATGATAAACTAGTGCTCTTGAAAATCAGTAATGGCTATTACAATGGGGGGGGGGAGCAGTTGCAGCACCTCTGGTGGACTTATTATGCAAGTCTTATTAACCAAGTATTTACCAAGTCTGCATTGTAGCTGATGGGAACAATCTTATATATATATATAAAGAGCATAACTTCAAAACTATGACACAATGAAATAAAATTGCAAAGCTGCAGAGTATCATCAATTAAAACCTCATCAAATTATTAAACAAGAAGAAAGATACGAAGTTGTAAATTCTTTTGATTCATCATACTTGGTGGTTTAACTTTGATGGTGTTTATGAACCGATAAAGCGAATTTCACTCATAATTCATTCACATGACATGATAAGAATAAGTGAGTACTGGAAAATCCACCCTAAAAAGGATAGTCATCAGGTGCAATTGCTGATCACTGTGTACTGTGGTATTTGGGATAAGTGTGGATTGTAGGCTTATTCCTTACAAAGAACATTTAAGTAGAGAGCACTATTTGCAAATATTAAGGACTTTGGTAGACAGCTTAGCTGGAGAATGTGTTCCGCAACAGTTATGATTTTAATGGTGTATTAGCAGTTAAACTACAGTTCCCCAGCCAACAGAATGGATCTCCATTATACAGGATCCATCAGTTCTTCTGTATTAGTGGATCAGAGGAATTAATATCCCAATGTTGTGGCCATAATTATTTGACTTGATGCTACTGGAGTTTTTCCTGTTACCTAAAATATACAGTTCATGCAATACCTACACTGACTCAACAGAACTTTAACAATGATTGCTTGCCACATTTCTCACCACTGATTCCCTATTCTACAAGCCATAAGAGGAAACATAATTGCATAGGTCTGCAATGTAGCCAATGGAGGTCACTTCGAATCTGTATTTTAGCAATCAACTGTTTTTTATTTTGTTTGCAAGCTGTATTCTTGTTTCATAAACAGTGAATATTGTTTTTTAAATTAGTGATGCTCAATGACTTTATAATTTACTTTTATTTTTTACATTATCTATCATAGTTTTAGAAGTTAAGACAACTTTTCAAATGTCTCTAGGGGTTTGGTGTAATTTTTCAACAAAATTTGTCAGTAGGGGACATTTATGGGCTTGGAAAGGATGCCATCCATCAGATGGGATATTAAGCCATGATCTTGTGTGTGGGAGAGCCATACTTTGTTTACGTTAAAGAATACGATGGATGGCCTTGACAGGAGGCTACCATCCCATCTCCCAACAGTTGGTCATTTAGACCATTTATGTGCAAAAAAGTGCTGCTCAGAGGTAAAACAGCCCAACCCTCTGGGAGGTAGCTCAGTTGGTAGCACACTATGCTTTAAATCTGCAGTTTCCAGGTTCAAGTCCCAGGTGGACCTGCATTGAGATTTATCCCTGCAAAACTGCCCACCCTGCCTTCAGACAGTAGGGGACACCAGGGCTTTGGAGCCAGGGTCTTGGACTTGGCTCCAACCAAAAAATTGAATTTCAACTAATTATTTTAAATTTTAATATAGCTTAATAATTTAATTTCATGATGATAGCTGTTACATAAATATTAAAAGGATTTTAAAACATTCAAGTCAAAAGGATTGAGAAGTGCATTCTACTAGACTTGGTGAATTAAGCTATGCAGATTGTTGTAAATTTTGTGATATCAATTCATTTCACCCACTGCCTGATATCAATTCATTTCACCCATTGCCTGATATCAATTCATTTCACCATGCTTATATTACTTTACTATGATTATCAATAACTCATATTATCCTTTGCTATCAGTACAAAGGGAATTTAGAGTAGATAATATAAAAGTAATTACCAGTAGATGTTGGCTGATACAGTAGCGATGGAGTTAAACTTCAGCTTGTTATTCCATTCAGCTGTTTGTTGTTCATTTATTGACACTGATGACATTTTTCATACCATACCAGCCCTTCTTTAATGCACATTATGACATTCTGATGTTAACCAGCACTATATTGCAGATAGAAGATGGTTACTGTTGTTGTTAAGGTCCTGTACTAGTCAAAGATGGATGCTAGTTGCCGATGATTTGTCTGTTGTTTATGACAATTCTTTTTTTTATGCCTTAAAGAGTTGTATTCTCTTTCATTGCATCATGCAAGATAATGGTCATTGGTGCTGTTACTGGCATAGTCAAGAAGATGCCCTTCACCCAAAACTTATGTTCAGTCTTTCAAAATCTGAAAATAATTTAAAACTTCTATGCACTATGCATATTTAACATTAAAATTTTAAAACGTAATTGTGCAGGCTCCATGATGTCGTGGAGGAGCAAAGTGTTTCACCATTTCGTCTATCACATGGCTTCTTCAGGCTTAGCTCTTTTAATGATAGATTCCCCCGTTATATACCCATCTCGCCTGTTGTGTCATAGGTCGTAAGGTATTATGTATTTGTGTGTGTGCAGTTTGGTTGATGCAACAGATTCCATGCAGTAGGCAGGGGTGGAATGTCTGTATTGCATAATTGATTAAGATTTTTGTGTATTAGCAATTTTTCTGCATATAATAGTTGAAATTTTGTTTTTGGGGCTATTATAGGTTTGAAATCTATTTTATGTACTAACAATTTATTATTTATAACAGTTTGAGCTAAGGCAATGTTCTGTATTCCTTTTCTTATGTCATTTTGATGTTCTTGTATATGTGTATTAAACTGTCTGTATGTTTTACCAATATATTTGTCTTTTCCCTGTAATTTTTGCAATGGATCCGGAATTTTTATCTCATATACTCCTCCTGTTAGTGCTTTCAAGTCTCTATCATTTATTGATAGATTTTTGATAGTTATGGTGGTGGGTAAATTGATATCGTATTTTTTAAGTAGGTTTTGCATTGTTTTAGTTGCATTTTTTGTATATGTAAAACTGTGGACGTGTGTTTCCTCAGGAGTTTCCTGATTTGGGGTTGGTTGAGAACTATCTAATATTGTAAATTTTGCCTTTTTATCTCATCTATCCAAAATATTTGGGCGTATCCTGCTTCATTTGCTTTTGTTTTTTATATGCCAATTCTTTATTCAGTGTTGTCATTTCGGAACACTATCTATAAGCTTGGAGAAAGTGTGGAAATATACTTGCTCTTTTATAATTATTTGGGTGTGCTGAATTAGCTGGTATGTAATTAGTAATATGTGTAGTTTTTCTGTAGATGGTAGTTTCACAGTATTTAGATTTTCTTGTAATTAAAGTATCTAAATAGGGTAATTTTTTATTTTGTTCAGATTCATATGTGAAGTTAATGAGAGCATTATGTTACTAAATGTATTTAGTAATTCTTGTAAAAGATCCAGTGAATGCGGCCAAAAAATCTGAATATCGTCGATGTATTACAGATATGATGGTTTACGAGATGCGTTTTGTAAAGCTACTTCTTCAGTGTGTCGCATAACGATGTCGGCCGCAAGTCCAGACAGAGGGGATCTCATTGGGACCCCATCTGTCTGGAGCCATGTCCAATTGTTAACATTGAAGAAGTTAGATGAAGTAGCCAGTTCCATGGCCTCGTGTACACTTTATTTATTAATATAACTTTATATTTTATAAGTTTTCAGTTTTATTCATAATAAAATCTGAATATAGGCCAAATTTATAAATTAAAGCTAAGCTTTACTGATTTATTTATGTTTTAAAGTTAAATCAGACAACAGAAATTAAATTATAATTTTTCAGAATTCGTTATCAAAGCAGACAACAGAAATTAAATTATAATTTTTCAGAATTCGTTATCAGTTAAAGCAGACAACAGAAATTTCAAATCAGATCAAGAGTTATCTAAAAAAAAAATCACCTAAGATCAAATGATTTAGATATCCCTTGCAATTTTCAAAATGCCAAGAAATGAAAAACCCAAAACTTCTGAGCAGCACTTTTTTTGCACACAATGGGCTAAATGGCAAGAGTCCAGGAAAAATTAGAAGAGGATCCACTGGACAGCTATTAGGAGACAAATGGTAGTGCTATTTAAAGTGCACAGGGCCACAGCTTTACGTTTCATCCAATGGGCAGGCCTTTTCAAGCCCATCAGTATTTCCCTTCTAAGGGCAGAGTGGAAGTTTAGCAGAGAGAAATACGAACGCTCTCCCAGATGGGACTCAAACCTGGTAACTACAGATTATGAGCCTGATGCGCTACTAACAAAGTCAACCCCTATCCATTCTACTTAAACACAGATGATAAAGACTAGTTACTTATTTTTATCTTTGTTTAAAAAAACACACCAGATAATGTGTTCATTTTGTTGTCTGTCTGTAGTCTTTGAACTTTTTAGTTTTTAGCGTTAAATTAAAAATTCTTTTCGGTTGGATAGGTATCAATGAAATATTATAATTCTCACTTTTCGTATCTGCCAAAAGCTATAATTGTGCCCTCTAATGGTGGGAAAAGTTGAAATTTCCAAAATTTTAAACCTTTATTTCAAACAATATAATTTATGCTAGAAATTCGAAATTTTGATGGTAGAACATGAAGGCCACAAGGTTGCTTTTGCAATAATAAGTTGCTCCCTTACCTCCAGGTGAGTGGGAAACAATTTTTTTTTAAGGGAGAATTCAAAAACTCAATTTTAGTTGGATTGGTACTAATGATTCACTAATATTGATTGGTACTAATATTTTAATTCGCATTTGTAAAATCCTTAAGTTGTTTCTATTTGCATCATTAGAAGCACTAAATGTGGAAAAGGCAAAAATTTTAACTATTGCAAGTTATTTATTTATAGTAGAAATATGAAATTTTGGTCGTACAGTATACAATCTGTTAAGTTTTCTCAGAAGGGTGTGAGAAAAGCAACTTTTTCATTTTAAGACAGTCATTGGCAATCTGTGGCCAGTGGGTCAGATCTGGCCTGTGAATACTTTTTGAGTGGCCTGCAAATATTGCAGTGCAATTATAGTGCAAATTATTAAATTTTTTATCTCTTATTTTTTAACTACTTTGTGGAATATAATTTTCTTTCTTTCCCAACATACCTTTACACTCTTTTTGAGATGGTGCTTCTTTAGTAGCCCAAATTGAATTTATGACGATATTGACCTACATGACTTTGACTGTCACTGAAAGAGAGTTAAATTTTTAAGGAGATAGGCTGGTTTATGTATATTGTAAGACTCTTCCACTCAGTGTTTTCTGTTTAAGCTTCTTTCCTTGGACCCTATTTTTGAGAATGAACTGCCCGAAAAAGATGCAGCCACGCAGGGCCAGGTATCGGAAATGTCATGTATCATGTGATTTTAGGTTAGTTTAGTAATGATTTATCTCCGCAAAATTCCTCGCCCTGCCCACGGTCAGTAGGGGACACCGATGGCTTGGAAAGGCTGCCGTCCATCGGATGGGATGTTAAGCCATGGCCCCGTGTGCGGGAGAACCATACCCTGTACACGTTAAAGAACACGCTGGATGGCGTTGACAGGAGGCTACCATCTGTCTCCCAACAGCTGTTTCAGTGGGTCCCCTCCCCCAACCTTCTCTGAGCCTTTGGGGTCCATGTGACCTGGCCATTTAGCCCATGGTGTGCAAAAAAAGTGCTGCTCAGAGGTAAAACAACCCAACCCTTAGTTTAGTAATGCCATTCATGTTAGGCTCATGCTGTATGTAATATTTTCTTGGTGGAAGGTAATTATTCTTATAAAGTTTTTATCCTTAAAATGTCATCTAAGAAAACTAGATGGAATACTCAATCTTTTTAATACAAAATATACCAAGAGAATGGCGGGACCTCAGCAGAAAAATAACACAAACATCTATGCCTTACCCGGGGCTTAAAGTGACCTGGCTTCAAGCCCGGGATAAGGCATGGATGTTTGTATTGTTTTTCTGCTGAGGTCCCACCATTCTCATAGTTCTATTATGGTGTATAAAGTGACAGGCTCCTGTCAGACCTCTGTGGCAAGCAGCTGCTTGATGTAGTAGTTGTATCAAAGGACCTGGGTTTAAGCCCCAGGTAGGGTAAGGCATGGATGTTGGTATTGTTTTTCTGCTGAGGTCCTGCCATTCTCACAATCCTACTATGGTGTATAAAATGACAGGCTACTGTCAGACCTGTGGCAAGCAGCTGCTTGATGGGGTAATTTTATTTCTAGTCAGAAAATGAACTTCATTCCCGTAGAAAATGAGCATTTCTTATATTTAGTTATATGGATATGTTCTACTTGGTTTTTCACAAAACAATCCTAAGTCAAAGTATATTACCTATGGGAAAAAAATACTATTGCTACCAGGAACGATACACAAACATTCCAAGTTGTTACTTGGAATGTTGTGTCATTACTGACAGTGACAGTATTTTTTTACACTTCAATTAAAAACCTTATAATGCATACAAGCTTAATAGAAATTGTGTAAACAAAATTTCAATGCCTGTTGTTCATCAAAATAGTAATATTTAGGGTTTCTAGAGATTTCATCATATCTGTTTGCCAATTCATATTTATTCAGAATTGCATTTACATTGCCCTTTTGGCTCAAAATTTAACTTGCCAGAAATTATCTTGCAATTTTAAGTTTCATTCTCACCTGCAAGGGACAACCTATTTCTAGTTAAATATTCACAATGTTAAATGTTTGAACGTGCAATTATGTTTTATCATTTAGAAATTTTTTGGCATCACATTATTTGTAATGAAAAATAAATGGTTGTATAGTTAGGTGTTGTGAAATTTGGATTTTCTACATATAAAGAAGCTGGTTGCATTCAGTACTCCACTCCTAAGAGGGAAATAGTTTAAGTTGTAAAATGTGCTTTTTTTTTCAAAAATGATTTGAATATTTCAGGATTTGGTGGACGTGGCAGAGGAGGATTTGACAGAGGCAGAGGAGGATTTGGAAGAGGAAGAGGTGGCTTTGATAGGGGACGAGGTGGTGGTTTTAACAGAGGAAGAGGTGGCTTTGACAGAGGACGAGGAGGTGGTGGATTCGATAGGGGACGAGGAGGCGGAGGATTTGATAGAAGAGGAGGAGGAGGATTTGATAGAGGAAGACGTGGATTTGGTGCAAGAGACAGTGGAAGTTTTGAACCTGCTAATAAAAGAATTAAGTTTGAATAATTAATTGTAAATTTTATTCAACAACTAAATAAAACATTTACATAAAGAACTGTTTTTGAATTACAAATTTCAGTCATCAAAATGCACATGTGTGTTTTTCTTTTCTGACATTTTTGCAGCTTTTGCCATAATCTGAAATAAAAGAACATTACTTAAAATGCATGGAATATATTTTACATGCAAATAAATAACATACATATCAAACTGAGTTATCAGATAAAAAATTGAATTAGAATCTGAATTAAGTACATCTTAATTCAAATACGTATATAGAACTGTAATTTACATATTCATGTGTATTTACATAGAAAAGATTGCTGAGTGTTGGAAATGTTATTGGCTTGCTGATAATTGAAAGCAAAGAATTCATGACCAGGCATTATGTAACCCTATTTTTTAATGTATAACTTTCAATGTCCCTAAATAATGATTTAGTTCTGATTGCATTTTTTTTCTCCAGTTTTCCCTTAACAGTTTCTAAGAAGCATAAGGTTATAGTTTAATTCTTTTGCATTAAAATTTTTAGCATATATATATGTCTAATAATTTAGAAAACCCAAATCCCTTTTATTTAGAACTGAAAAAAATGCAAGGAGTATGAAGTAACTTATACATGTATGGAACACCATAGTTTTTTTATAGCAAAATAACTCATTTTACATTCTATTAAAATCCTGCTTTCAGCATTTACACTCTTACTAATTTGCTGTATATTCATACATAATCCTCGATAATCATTAGACTACAGATATACAACCAAATTATCCAAATGCATTATCCCATATGGGTTTTCTGTTAGCACCCATCTAATCTGACCCTTTTTCCTGGAGTCTGCAGGTCTGTACTTGCATGGAGAATGAGAAATTAACCTTAACCTGACTACAACCTCTCTAGACCAGGTGTTGACAAAAGGTGATTGGAAACTTCTAACCTCTTTTACTTAAACAGTGGCTCATCAAAGCCCCATTTGAGACATGGAGTACTGCTGTTGTATGACAATACAGTGCATATAACTCGAGCCAATATGATTTGGGGTGCAAATTTCCTGATCATCATACTACTGTACACTAACAATTTCCATTTGTTTGATCCACTTAACACCATCTCGTTACAAAACACTTTTCAGATGCAGACAAGTCTGTATTATCCAGTAGGTGCTGCTGCATAGGGTGTACAAAAAAATAAAATAAAAATCAAGTGTTTTTTTTTCCTTTGATAAAAAATACCACAGAACTCTTGAATAAATAGTGGTCAAATCAGTTAAGGCCGCTCTAGCATGTATCTAGAGAGTTGCAAGTTTGATTCCTGCCGCGACGAAATTTTTTTGCAGATGTTTTTAACTATTGTTGAAGTCTATTTCTACAGGTTAACAGTGGCTCATCATTTTAAGCTATCCATTCATTTTCGCTCAAAATGGACTGTTTTGCTATCTGAGAAACATTTAAATAATTTGAATTACCCATCAAAATCAATGCACCCATAAAATGGAGGCTGAAAATCCTGGTTATAATTGATATTTTATGCAGCAGGTTTCCAGAATTTGATAAAGTGATGGAACAAGTGTATAAAAGTTTTTGGAGATTATCTTTAAAAATAAATGCTTTTTACCCTGCTTTTTTTTGCTTACTCCCCTTTGTACATAAGCAATGTCTTTATATTTGTTGTTGAAAGTAATCTTTTTCTTCTGAATAACTTGGAGTGTTTCTAAAATTTATGAATATGAAAGGAGGGGAAAGGGGATCTTTAGAAAACTGCATGTATTTACATTCTGTATTAAACATATTTAATAAAACTATAACAATGTATATGATATAAAAATATAATAGCAGAAGGCAGTATAATCCAACATTAATGGTAACAATGGCGTACCAGGATCTGTGGTAACAAGAATTTATAAGTTGGATGCTAAAATGGCATATAGGTCATATTTGTCTATATTTCAGGTACAGAGATATCTCTTTCATATAGAATGCACATTTCTATATCTCTAAAAAAAAATACCCCCTCAAGCAGCTGCTTGCCACAGAGGTCTGACAGGAGCCTGTCAGTTTATATGCCATAGTAGAAGGTCAGAGGATGGCAGGACCTCAGTAGAAAAACAACACATATATCCATGCCTTACCCGGGGCTCGAACCCAGGTCCCTTAGATCAGTAGCCAAGCGCGCTAACCACTCGACCATGGGACAACACCTACAGAATGAAATTCTCTATGAGAATAACAATATGAGGTTTGTAGGTAAAGGTAAATGCGAGTGATGTTTTTTACAGTTCAGTTCTCAGATCTATTGTGGCATATAAACTGACAGGCTCCTGTCAGACCACTGTGACAAGCAGCTGCTTGAGGGGGTATTTTTTTTTTATTAGTTAAATTTAGTGCAATGATATTGCTAACCAAAAAGGTCAGTAGTAGCTTTGATATTATAAAGTCTGAGTGCACAGAAATATTATGCATTGGCGGTTTACTTTACCTGACCAAATTACCTTACCAAGGTTTGCTTACCTGACCTATTACTATCTTACTCATTTCCTAACTTGCACCACCAATTTTGAAAAGAGGCTAATTATTGGAGTTTATGCAGACATCAGGTAATGCATTAGAATATACCTTATATTTTCTTTTATACTAAAATTAATGCTTATTGTAGTATTTTAAAGTATTTAGTTGTTACCATTAATGTTAGATTATACTGCCTTCTGCTATACCTTATTTATATATCATAAAAATACCTCCTCAGGCAGCTGCTTGCCACAGAGGTCTGACAGGAACCTATGAGTTTAATACGCCATAGTAAAGGGAGTAGAGGGATGCATGAAGGTGGCAGGTCCTCAGCAGTTTTTTTGCCAACTGCATATGGTGTTCCCAAGTAATCACCCTCCCAGGTACTGACCACGCCCAAAGCTGCTTAACTTCAGTGATTGTACGAGAACCGCTGTTTTCAGCTTGGATCATAGAGTTTTATTAAATTTATCATATATACACTGTGATTTTATTATATTGTAAACTAATATTTAAGTAAAATATCTGCCCTAGGAGAATCATGCCAGTAGTACAGAAATTACATTGTTTAACATGAAAGTGGTTCTTTGGTATATAGAAATTATAGAAAATAATATGTGGCTTATAAAAAAGTCCAAAACTACTACTCTAGATCATGTTAAGGTCCCAGTCTTTCCCTAGCAACATTTTCCCCATAACATTTATCAATAACAAAAACTAAAGAGAAAAAGGTGATAAATTGCTCATAACGTGTTTTCAACAATAATACCAAGTTAACTTTTTGGGCATTCTGTAAAACTTTATGATCAAGAGTCCAAAGCCTTTCTAAAATCTTAATGGATAATAACTATTGTTTTTTTTTATACTAAAACTGTTTCAAGACTGCTTGGGTGAAAAGGAAAATTACTGTTGTAATTATAGTTAACAAGATAAGCTGTTGCCAATGAGTGAATCAACCACTGCAGTAGCACAACCTTATGTGCCTACAGTTAACGAGAAAAGGCACATTTCTAAACTGTGTCAAATTATCAGTATAGACATAGTATATAAAATACTACAGGTGGGATATCAATTTCAAACATGAAATTGCATGTACAGAGTTTCCTCAATAGTCATGAATAAATTTGTCATTAATTGGGTCATTTGGCTATTTGTAAAAGAATAAAAAAGAACCAAGAGTCAGGACTGAAAGAAGTTTGCAACATCTTCAAACTCCAATGCACTGGGCCACTTCCTGGCAACATGCCTTAGTTGTTAGCTACTATTAAGCCCCACAATCTTGATCATTGGATGAATCCATACATCCATCCATCCCAGGGCAGGCCTGGGCAAACTACTACCCACCACCTCTTTTTTATGCTCCTCTATCCTCATAAGCTACTGATGACAGAATATAAACTCTTGTGAAACAGAGTATAGTTAACAAGAACAAGTTGTCTATAAGTGAATCAGCCACTGCAGTAGCACAACCTTATTAGGTACTAAGAAGAAAACCATCATTTCTAAACTGTCACTATCAGTATAGACATAGTATATAAAATACTACAGATGGGATATCAAATTCAAAAATTTCTCATTAGACATGAATAAATTTCTCAGTAGTTGGGTCATTTGGCTGTTTCTCTGTAAAAGAGTAGAAAAAACAAAGAGGTTGGCAACATCTTTATTAAACTCCAGTAAAAAGTAACTACTCCAAACAGCTCCACTCTGACTTCAAAACTTTGAATGGCAGCAATAATTTTTGATAATGTATCATTAACTAAACATCAACATTCAGGCTACAATGTTTATGAAATTTACTATATGTGCAAAGCCATAATAGAAATCTAATGAGGTATAAGATACACCTCTATTAGACGTAACCTCAACATATTCACTGCCACTTGATGTGCATGTATATCATGAAGTATTGGCAATCCTGTCTGGATCAGTTATAGGTTGAATATTCTTGGTATAGAATATTAGGCAGTGGCATAGCTACCTATCATGGTTCTAATAGTTCAGCTGAGCCAGGGCCCAGTGATAGATATTTATTTTTAAAGGGATTTTATTATTGCAGGTGGCATTTGGTAGCCAGGCAATATATCAGAATGCAGCTCATGTTTTTCTTAAGGAGGGGGTTTGGTAAGAAAGTCTTGCACCAGGCCTTGCATCACTGTAAATTTTAAACTGAATGATAAAAAAAAAATTCTAAAAAAGTGTGCCTGAACACTGGGTTCTGGTTTAGCTGAACTATTGGAACCATGTTAGCTGTGCTACTGCATCAAATATTTTATGCCAAGAATATTCAACCTACAGCCAACAGGCCGGATTCGCTCCTGAAGCAGGTTTCTTTGACTTGCCAGTAATAATTTTGCATGGTAGGAAATTAGAATTCCATTTAAAATCAGATGCATAATTAATTACAAAAAGTGTCTTTTGCTGGTATTTTTATAATCTGTAATAATAAAACCGACATTCTTTAGACAGAAACCTCTGTTAAGAAGAAATTATTTTTTAGTCATACAAGATTCCCTTGTGGAGATTTCACTACATTTTGTAATAAGGTTTTTTCTATACTTTTTTGAATGTTGCCAAATTTTGATAACTATGCGCATTGTTAGGTTTTAACAGTAGTAACAAAAAAGTAAATAAATGGAAAATGTTTAAGAGACATTATATTGGTAGCTGAGTAAAATTTAAATGACTAAAAACTAGAACTGCAATCACAGACAATTATAAATGATCATGATAAATATGCAGTCTAAAAATATTTTGTTTGACTCACAGTGGTAATAGGCTTGGCCACCCATTATATACTACATCCATCCCTTGATTTACATGGTAGCTATGTTCCAGGAAATCACCATGTAAATTAAGACTGACAATTATGCGTAAAAGGGGGTTAGGTTCCGAAAAAATTCTTGTTATGAATAAAACACATTGAAAGTTTTATTTATTTTCATTTATCTTAAATTTTAGTATGGCAGAAAAATAAGCATTAATATGTTTATTATTTTGTACTTTATTTGTACTAAAATTTATATATATAAAAAAAATTCTCATGCATTTCTTTTAGGTCACAAAAAATACTTATTAATGCAGACACAGCATCAAATTTGAAATGATATTTATATATACTAAATATAAATTAAACATTAAACATTTATATGATATTTTATGAAAAACAGTGTACTTATTAATCAGCTGTATTTAGCCTATATAATAGTCTACAAAGTTGAGCCTGCTGCTAAAAATTAGATAAAACCTGATTTTTACTAATCTGAAAAACTCAGTCTAGAAAAGTTGGATCTCATTTATGAAACGAAACAGGTTTTATTTCATTATGATTTTGCGAGACAATTGCATTACAATGGCAAGAATATAATTTTAATGAAAGAATATAACTTGTTACAGATGACAATAAAGTGATCGCAGTTCTTGTGATAACTATAGGGGTATCAGCCTACCAAATATTATGGCAAATATCTTTGCCATAATTAACCAGATTACTCAATAATGAGTGCTCCTAGAAAGAATAAACTTATTATTTCATGGATTAACCCTTTCAGTATCCACATCATCTGTATATATGTTAACAAAATTCATCATCTGTGTATATGCACACGTCATCTGTGTATATGTTCACAAAATCTGAAATGAGAGGCCAAGGACGTATGTTTTTAGTACAATAAAAAAAATCTATTTTTTTAAAATAAAAATTGTTTAATTATATATATATATCTTATAAAAAATATATAATTCAGGCTTGAAAAATAATATTTTGTTTTTTAATTTGATGCATATTTTAATAAATTACAATATAAATAATTTTATAAAGCCATCTGATTGCCATTTCTTAGAAGCACTAAACAGTACTGCCATTTGCTTATTAATGTTCCTATTTGCTGAAGCAACCTTCTGATTTAAGCTCACAAGTTTTATTTGAACTATTATCACAAAATTTTTCCTTAAATTTTCAAAAGTCTCCTAAAAATTAACAAAAAAATTGCCATTTTTAAAAATGATAGATTTTGGAAGTAATTACAAAGTATGTACCGTCATTTTTTTTTCTGTTTCACAGTCTTTTTCTGTCATAAGCCTATTTCAGTATTCCCAAAATTATTTTTAAAACCTATTTTCAAAATTATTTTTACCATTTTTCCCAGTATTCTATGCATCTTTCCTGCTCTTAAAATCGAAACTGGAAGTAAAAACATCCTTAGAAATTTTAGGCGCAGCTGCATTTAATTGCATTATGCTTCACTGAGGCAAACGAGGAGCAGATGTTTGACATACCATCTCCATTCCGTGTGTTGTAAGTGGCTCCCATATTGTTTAGTTTTCGTCCAGCATATTGGATAAAAATAATAAAAAATAAATACCCCCTCAAGCAGCTGCTTGCCACAGAGATCTGAGAGAAGCCTGTCAGTTTATACGCCATAGTAAATCTGTGAGGATGGCAGGACCTCGGCAGAAAAATGACACATCTATGCCTTACCCGAGGCTAGAACCCAGGTCCCTTAGATCAGTAGCCAAGCACGCTAACTACTTGGCCAGGGGACGATCCTTTGTAAAATTAGTATTTTTTATATTTAAACCTTAATTTTCATTTCAGTAGATTTATTTTCCAAAATTAGTGATCTTTTGGCCGACTGATAAGTATTGATTTTTCATAGTTATGCTACATCAGATGGCCGGCCTACAACTTGTTGCTGTGGATATTTTAACACTGTATTAGGCTATATGTTAATTTTTATTTTATGATTTATTACTTTTCCAGTAAAACTTTGGTATCATTTTCTGAAAATAAATGAGGTCTTGGATATGGAAGCAAATTCATTTCTCTAGATTTATTTCTGTAAGTTAGCAATCTTTCAGTCGGCTGATTTATTGATTTTGAATTATGCTATAACCGGAGGCAGGCTTAAAAATTGTTGTGGATATTTTAACATTCCATTAGGTTATATGTAATTTTTCTTTTATTATTATTTGTTTTTTTTTTAGTAAAAAACTTTGGAGCTTGTACCGTTTTCTGGAAATGAGTCTTGGATATGGAAGCAAAATAAACTTCCTTGCTATGGAAATCAGTCGTCATGTGGGAGGGCAATTTCAGGAAGATATCCCCTCCACTAAACTCACTGTGAAAGTTTCACCCCCCCCCCCCACTTCAGTACCTTGGCTGTGCCACAGATGATATAATGTAGTTTTTTTTTTGTTTTGGTGCACAAACCTTTCTGTACTTAGCCAAGATCACCAAACTTCAACATCCAAAGAAAACATTCATAATGTTTAATAAAAAAAAAAGCAGCCAAGGAAGTTTTTTTCTATTTCATAACCAGTTCAGAAAATCCCATGAATGTGAGAAGTCCAAGTCACTTTGTATAACACTAACCGTGTTTAAAATATATGAAACTGAAAAGAAATACAAATCATATTTCAGGTTGAATATTATATTATTCGGGAGGAAATTTTCTTTTGATTAATATAACTATTTTTATTCATCAGGTTTTCCAAAATAAAGTCAATTGTATAGTGCGATCTTTTTTTTTCACCATATCACATTGAAAAAGGCTTATTAAAATCAAAATACTTGTAAATTTGTTTATATTATTTATTTTCATAAAATTCGTAATTAAATTATGTTTAATTTGATATATAACATGACCTATTTCTGTTGATTGGTTACTTTTTTTAAAAAAATTCTAAAGTTGACTTGTTTATCTGACTCAGCATAACAGCCAATTAAAGCCTGGAATTTTCTCAAGTATGGTACCAAGAAAAAATTACAAAAGGAGAGAAATATTTACTTGAAACCAAAAAAATAATTTTTTCATTATTTGGAAATAAATAACCTTTCTATTCATGTGCATTATAATCATTTCTTCTATTAGTTTTTTTTTAAAAATAAATTCCTATTTGTGTTGCCAGATGCATTTTTTACTACATGACTCTAAAAGAGTCCTATTAAAATAACACTAGTCGTCTTTTTACCTATTTTCCTATTCTTCTGGCTTTGACATTTGTTGGTTGGTTGGTTTGTGGATTTGACAAAACGTTCCATCATATCTTTCGAATACGATGGAGAAATTTAATGATTTATGTGCCAAATGAAAGCTTGTGATGCAGGGAGTGTCATAGGTTATAAAATATTGACCCACCCATGCTTTCTTCCCTCTAAAAAAAGGCGAATAATGTGAAAATGAATGTCCTTTTATATCTCCTAAACGCAAGTGCAGGAAGTAATGAGCTATGTGTCAAATCAAAGCTCGTGAGGTGGGGAGTGTTGTAGGCTATGAAAAATTGACTTCCACACATTCTTTCCTCCTAAAAAAGGGGAAATCTGAAAGTCGTTCTACTATATCATCATAATGCGAGGGCCTACAGTTCCGAGTTAGGTATCAAACAAAAGCTCATGTAATGACGGTTGTAAACTATTTCGAATTTTGCCCCCATTGTTCCTCTGATAAATGTGTGTTTGTGTGTGTGTGTGTGGGGGGGGGGGGCTGATTATCATAGGGTTGGGTTGTTTTATCTGAGCGGCACTTTTTTGCACACCATGGGCTAAATGGCCAGGTCACAAGGACCCCGAAGGCTCAGAGAAGGTTGGGGGAGGGGACCCACTGGAACAGCTGTTGGGAGACAGATGGTAGCCTCCCGTCAAGGCCCTCCAGCGTGTTCTTTAACGTGCACAGGGTATGGCTCTCCCGCACACGGGGCCACGGCTTAACGTCCCATCCGACGGATGGCGGCCTTTCCAAGCCCATCGGTGTCCCCTACTGACCGTGGGCAGGGCGGGAAATTTTGCGGAGATAAATCTCAACGCTGACCCAGTTGGGACTCGAACCTGGGAACTGCAGATTACGAGCCTGGCGCGCTACCGACTGAGCCACCCCCGCCCCCGATTATCATAGGGATCGACTTTAATGAGTCGTATCCAAATTAAAGCTTGTGATGTCTCCAATGTCGTGGTCTACCAAAAAACGTGACTCCAAAAGGGGGGAGGGGGGCTCCATGTGTTCGATATTTATAGGTCATATATCAAAGTTTTGGGAAGTAGGTGTTTTTAGTGGCAACAACAAAAAAAAATTAAAAAGTTTTAAAAATTCCTATCTTCTTACAGGGCCCTAAAAAGTAAAAATAAACCTAAAGCGTATCGATGGTGCAATCGGTCACCGAGTTCACATTCTCTTTGAAGGAAAATAGGGCGCCGATTTAGCTACTCGACAAGATTGCTGGCGCCCTATCTTCCTTTGAAATGAATACAAACTCAGTGACCGACTGCACCATCGATATGCTTTAGGTTATTTTCTACTTTTATATATAATAAAGATAGATAGAAAGGAAGATAGATATTTTTAAAAAAATTTAATTTATATTTTTTTGTTAGAAAATCCAGAATAAATGCTGATTAATTTGGCACATAACAAGCCATAATTCCCTTCATTAGTTATTTGACAAAAAAGTTCTAAAGTTAATTTTTTTGGCTGAGCATAGGGAGAAAATAGCTTGGCCTCTGGATGAAACCAGTTTTTCAGACTGGACACTGGAAGGGTTAAAGATATAGTCCTAGGCAGTTTTTGACTGTGTTCCCCTTAACACAGAGATGTATATTGAATACATAGTTTAATACAGAAGGTTAAGTTAAATTATTGAACTATGCTTCTAGGAGCATGAGAAAGAGAATTTAAATGATGAGGATTTCCTTGATCTGAGCTAATATAAATCCCTCTAGATGGGTCTATGGCTGTCTGCCCTTATCCATCCTTTTCTTGGCATTTCAGGAATATGCAAAAATTCCAGTAAGATTCATTAAAGCACCCATATAACAATTTATTTTTAATGTATAAATACCTCATTATAATGCACCCAACATTACAACTGCAATTGCTGTTCAAAGAATTCTCAATTTCAAACCCTCTAAAACTAAAACAGTTGCAGTCCAAAAACTCAAAAAGTTCTTTTGCAGTTAGTATTAGAAATAACAGACTGGAGATGTCCACAGTATAATCAGAAATCTTTATACCATTTCACTGATTAGTATCCACCTCCAAAAATTGGTTAAAGCATGTAAATGAGGCTACTTATTGCCATTAAAAAGTGTATAAAGTATCAGTAGCCAATATTACTTATTATAAAGATAAAACAGACCCTTTCTCTTCCTCTTTTCTTCTGCTTTGTATTGCTGTTAAACTTGGCCTCTCTATCATTCTCAATTTTCTTCCAATAATCTGTTTCTTCATTTCCTGGAACAACAATGTGTAAGAATTTGCATAATATTTTCTCTTTGTTTTCACACTTAATTTTGTATAAAAAATATTACGGCAAATTTATGTTGGTAAATAAATTAGCATTGTCTTCACACAGAATTGGGCAGTACTTGAAGTACTATTTTTACTGTTAAACAAGTTTTTTTTAGAACATTCAGGTATGAATAAGATGGTGACATAATTCTTTCCTATGGTATTGCTGTTTCAACAATTAGGCAAGTGCAAAAAAAATTTCCCCCCCTGGCTTTGAACATAGGCTCTCCTGGTTGTAGCAGTTTTATCAATTGGGCAATTCACATTTGCTAAGTTATCAATGAAGAGAGTTCAGTTGTTAAAGTGCAGTTGAATACAGAGTTATTCCACTGCAGCTGACTCGCTCAAACCTCAACAATAACCTTATCAGTCTTGGGTGGTAACCCTTTGATTTAAAGCATTGGAAATCATATCACTGATATTCATAGGATACATTTAGTTTCCACAAGTAAACAAATTTGAAAAAAATCAACTACCAGATTTGAATGTAGGCTCTCCTGGATACACAGTTGCTGTACCAGTTGAGCTAAAAATAAAAAAATATCTCCTCAACAGCTGCTTGCCACAGAGGTCTGACAAGAGCTTGTCAGTTTATATGCCATAATAGAAGGCCTGTGAGAAAGGCGAGATTTCAACAAAAAAAAAACACACACAAATATCCATGCCTTACCCAGGGCTCACACACAGTCCCTTTAAACAGTAAGCAAGCATGGCCATATGCCACCACTATGCCATACGATGGCTTGGGAGGTGGAAATTCGCACTTGCTTAAGGTTATTGATGGAGGGAGTTAAGCTGATGTGAAAGTAAGTGTACTATTTAAACCAACAGTGAATTGATTACATTAAATACAAATGGGTTATTCTGGAGATCCTGCATTGGTTGCTCTAAATACAATTGGTAGAGTCATAATCAGGAGATCCAGTACTTGAGTCTGGGAGGCAGATTTATGGATTTTTCCTACTTGTTGAAACCAAATTTTTCCTGTGACTACCACCAATGTGAGCTCTACTGCTTCATTACCAAATGGTTGCCACCCGGGACTGATGATGTTAGTAATAAATGCCAAATGATCCAATGCCAGCTGTATCAGAATAATCCACTGATTATTTAAAATATTCAGTTCATCAGTTTAAATAGCAAATTGAATTTGGCCTCAACTACTTGAATTCCTGTTAAAAAATTCCCAAGCAGCTGCTTGCCACAAAGGTCTGACAGGAGCCTGTAAGTTTATATGGCATAGTAAAAGGTCCACGAGGATGGTGGGACCTCAGCAGAAAGACAATACAAACATCCATGCCTTTACCTGGGGCTTGAACTAAAAAAGGTCTATTAAAATAGACCCTTTGATTAGTAGCCAAACATGCTAATCATTCAGCCACTGGGATAGCCAACTCCCTTTATAATTTTATTAAAGAAATGTGAATTACCACAATCTTAACCAGTAGAAGAACTAGTGTATAACCAGGAGTATAATCAGTGGATTTTTATTCTCATACTTGCCTAATTATTAATTTATTTAACCTTTCAACATTAAAGCATTTAAAATGATAGCTAGTTGGGTTGTTTTTCTTCTCAGAGGCACTTTTTTGCACACAATGGCTAAATGGCCAGGTCACAAGAACTCCAAGATTTTAGAGACAGTTGGGGGAATAGGACCCATTGGACAGCTGTTAGGAGACATGGTAGTCTTCTGTCAAGGTCATCCAGCATGTCTTTAATGTGAACAGGGTATGGCTTTCTGCCATACCCTGTGCACGTTAAAGCCAGTGGGCCACTGGTTAACATCCCATCCAACAGACGGTGGCCTTTCCAAGCCCATTGGTGTTTCCTACTATTGACCAAGGGCAGGGTAGAGAGTTTTGCAGAGATAAATCTTGATGCTGGCCCAGTTGGGACTCGAACCTGAGAACTGCAGATTATGAGTCTAACATGCTGCCAACTCCCACCTCATGATAACTAGTGGTGCAACAGTTAAATTAATAATAAACTTAATGGGTTTTGCATAAATATCCTAAATTATGCAACCTTTCTTACCATTTAGTTTAAATAATTTATGATTAGGGGTGCATTAATTTTGTTTTTACAATAACAGTGAGTTCAGAAATGAGTTATTTTTTAAAAACATTCTCAATGTGTTTTAATCAATTTAACCTTCTGAGTATCATCTTTTTTTCTTATCTTTGTCACTGGGTCTTTTTGTTATTCTGAAATAAATAGCCTTTCTATTTCATGTGCATTATAATCATTTCTATTAGATTTTTTAAAAATAAATTTTTATTTGCATTGCCAGATGCATTTTTTTACTACATGACCCTAAAAAAGGTCTATTAAAATAAAATGGCATTTTTTTTGGGAAAATTCAGAATTAAATGCTGATTAATTTGGCATATAACATACCATAATTCCTTTCATTAGTTATTTGGCAAAAAAGTTCTAAAGTTAATTTTTTTGGGGCTGATCATAGTGAAAAAATAGTTGGGCCTCTGGATGTAAATTGGTTTTTCTGACTGGACTCTGGAAGGGTTAATATATATGCCAAATAACATGCTAAATGAAATACCAGTGATTAATGCATTGTAAAACTTTTTTTGTGTGTGTGTGTATTGTTATCACTCATGGACAGGCCTGGATCTAGAAAAAAGTAGAGTAAAAGAAGGGGGGGGGGGAGGCATAGGAGACGGATTTCCATTGCAGAGATCAATTTTCTATATCTTATGACACTCCCCATGTTGCAAGCTTTCATTTAACACACAAATCATTAAGTTTCTCTTTCACGTTTGAAAGTTATGGTGGAACAACTGTTTTGACAAACACACAAACCTATAATATTGAGTGAAAAGCAATAGGTAAGCAATAGGTAAGTGAAAAGCAATAGGTGCAGTATAACATTTCCCCCTCCATTTTCGAAGTCTTTAAAAAATTTCTTGCAAATTTTTGCTTTTCAAGTTGTATGCCCATTTTTTCCAGTCAGGAGATATTTGTGAGGTGTATAACTCTTGTGTATATTCTTCTATTTCATTAACACACAAATTGTAATGTTAATAATTTCATTTGTGAGATATTTAACAATTTGTGAATTATGCCTAATGTCTGCTAATGCCAGTGTAATTGAAAACTATATGGCAGTAACAACCATAGTTCAAATGGTTCAGGTGAGGGTGAACCAGAGACCATTGCTTGATATATTTTTGGAAGCATTTCTTTATTTCTTTGGTGCCCAGTCGACAAATATAATGCAAGCCTTGTGCCCTTTTTACTTATCTTCCTATTGCTTTTCACTCAATATTATAGGTTTGTGTGTTTGTCAAAACAGTTGTTCCACCATAACTTTCAAACGTGAAAGAGAAACTTAATGATTTGTGTGTTAAATGAAAGCTTGCAACATGGGGAGTGTCATAAGATATAGAAAATTGATCTCTGCAATGCATTCTTCTTTCTAAAAAAGGGGAAATATGAAAACAATTGTTCTACTATTCTCCAGAACCCGAGTGCCAAAAGTAACAAACTATATATCAATTGAAAGCTTGTGATGCAAGGAGTGTCATAGGTTATAAAAAGTTACCCCTAAGCTTTCTTCCCCTCCAAAAGGGGTAAATATGAAAACAATTGTTTTCCTATATCTCCATTCTTCTACTATATATACTGAATGCTCATACTATATACATATGAGCTAGGTGACAAATGAAAGCTGGTATAATGACCTTCCTAACCTATTTTAAATTTTGCCCCTACCATTCTCTCCTCCTGATAATGAGGGAGTGGATTTTTTCAAGTATCAATCTTAATGAGTTATAGCTCAAATTAAAGCTTGTGACATCTTTATTGTCATGGGCTACTTCAAATACGCAATAAAAAGGGAGAAAAAATGTGGTCAGTGTTTATAAGTCATATATCAAATGAAAGTTCTGAAGGTAGGTGTTTTTAGTGATAAAGAAAAAAAACCCATATAATTTAAACAATACTTGATAATCTCAGCATTACCTGTTGACTTTTAAATGTCTATAAATCAATAAACGTTTTGGTGGGAAAAAATTTGTCAACATACGAGATTTGAACCCGCATTTCTCCAGAAACTGCCAGAGTATTCTAACCGTTGAACTAAAGCCAGCTCAGTCTTTTTCCACTAATTACACTGGGCAACAAATTTTCATAAAAGTCTTGCCTCTGAGATAAAAGTAGCCATTTCTTAAAGATTTCAAGGTGCTGAACATGAATATGACATTGAAAATGCAAAATTGGCTATGATTTCTGAGAAATTTGCAATAGTTTCTTATATAATAGAGTAATATGTACTTATGACATGTATTGGTAAAACTCCACTTCTACTTTCGACGTTGCTTTGCCCGTCACCTGTGCAGCTGCTCAAGATCATCTCTGTTGAGCATCCAACAGTAGTCAGCCATCATTGAAGAAAACCAGTTTCCCTGGTATTGTTGCAATGTCCTGGTGAAAACATTCACTGTGCTCATCACTAACCATGCCGCAGTTGTTGGGGAAGAAATCTAAGTGGGAATGGAGAAAGTGGATCTTTAAGGACATATTGCAGCCAAGTTTGTGATACAGAGACAACATGTCTTTAACCAGTTTCTTGTAGTTGTCTGCCCTGACATTCCCGAGGAATTTAGTTGACATCACACAAAATGCGTCCCAAGACTTTTACTTGTCACCCTGAAGCAGGTTGTCAAACACCTGGTCTCTGAACAGCTTGCAGATCTGAGGACCCACAAAAATTCCCTCTTTAATTTTCACTTCACTGAGTTGATGGAATTTGTCAGCCAAGTACTTAAAAGCTGATGCAGTTCTTCATCACACTGAGTTTGATGTGTAGGGACGGTAGCAGGATTTTGTGCATTTCTGCCAATGCTGGGTGTTCCACATTCTTCTCTCCGACCTTCAGAGATTTCCTCTGAGGCCAGTTTCTCTTCACATAGTGCAAAATCTTTGCTTGGCTGTCCCATTCACATAAGAAACAGCAATACTTCATATATCCCAGCTGCAGACCCATCAACAGAACCACTACCTTCAAGTCACAATGGAGATGCCAGCCATACTTGCTGTATTGAAGACAGTTCAACAGCTGTTTTAGGTTGTCGTAGGTTTCTTTCGTGTAGACAGCATGTTCAACCAGAATGGATGTAAGTCGATTTCCATTATGCAGCAACACCACCTAGAGACTCAATTTTGAGGAATCTATGAATAGTCACCATTCTTGAGGGTCATGTTTGATTTCGAGGGCATTAATCAAGCCATCTACATCGGAGCAGAACACAAGGTCATCTTCCTTTCTGAAGTAAGGCACAAACAGCTCATGACAAGTTCAAAATGAAGTCACTCGGGCATTTTCCGTGAGAAGATTGCATTGTTTAAGTCTTGATCCAAGTAATTCTGCTTTGGCCTTGGACAGCTCCAGATTGCAAACAAGATCCTTCATTTCTTCTTTGGTGAGAATGTGTGGCACTGATGATGCACTGTGGCTGATGTATGGATCATCATTAGACACCGCAGGCTGCGAAGAACCCAATGTCGGTTCACCTCCCTCCTCATCGTCTGAATTGATGGAAAATTCTTTTGGAGGTTTGGGAATGGGAAGACCTTCGCTGTGTGGAATCGGTTGGCAAGCAGATTGCATATTCAGCTGGCTATTGTCCACTTCTTTTTCCTTCTGATGCCTCTAGAAACAGGTGGAAGCATGCAGAAGTAGCAGTCATTTGCATGATTGCTTGGCTCTCTTGAAACCATAGGAACAGCAAATGGCATCGCCACTTTTTCACCTTTCAGCCACTTTGGAAGATTTTTGCACACGCACTGCAGCATATGTGTCAGGCCTTGTCCTGGTCCCCAACCTTGCATCCAAAATAAAATTCATGTTGCTTTCACTATCGGAGTGATGGCCCTTTTTTGGCCTGCAAACGTCATTTCCCCTGCAAATGTATCTGCACTATTAACACAGTTACGAGACATCACTATGCTGGATTAAAACTGCAAAGATCACTTGTGTTGTACTTGTGACTCAGGGGTAAATGGGTGTTGCTCAAAAGATTTGCTCACCCTATGAGACATCGCTTACAACTAACGATTGCATCATCTTTTGTCTGCGATCGTAAAGCCATGATGTCATGACTCAACTACATTGCATCAGACAATGATGCAATACCTTATTGGGTTGTGTGTATGGTGGTCTGATGCAATACAATGCAATATGTTGCAATCTGGAGTTTAAAATACAGCATTACGAAATGGTTACCTACGTACTCAATGCGGACTGAGTCGTTTACACATGACTATCTCTGTATCACCTAAACAAGAGCCAATTGACAAATTTTATTGTCATTTCGTTTTCACCACCTCGAAATTTTCATTTTCTCCCCTAAAAAGGGGAGAAATATGAAAACGATTGTTCCACTATATCTTCAGAATATGATGGCCAAAAATAGCATGTTATTTGTCAAATGAAAGCTTGGTGAATGGTGAAATCAGTCACTGATTGCACCATCAATATGCTTTAGTTTTATTTTCTACTTTTTAGGGCACATATGGAAAGATAGGTATTTTTTTATTTTAATTTATTTATATTTTTATCTTAATTTTTTCAAAAAAAAATTTTTTTTGAGGGGGAGGAGGCTTAGAAAAGAAGTTTTGCACCAGGACTCGGCATCACTTTGCTACGCCAATGGGCAGTTCCTATATTATTGGTTTGACAAATCAAAAACCCCATTTTCTAAAATGCATTGTAGAGAACATGGCCATTGATCTAGATAAATGGATCAAGCTCAAATGGAATTTCCAAATCCCACACCACTGACATAAGCTACTGAAGTACACCTAAAAACTATATCATTCATTATCATCATGCTGTTTAGAAAGTAAAGACAAAATTATTTAAGTTAATATAGTGAATGAATATATCGAATTATATAATGAATATATTGAATTATATAAGTGGGTTGGGTTGTTTACCTCTGAGCGACACTTTTTTACACACAATGGGCTAAATGGCCAGGTCACAAGGACCCCGAAGTCTCAGAGAAGGTTGGGGGAGGGGACCCGCTGGAACAGCTGTTAGGAGACAGATGGTAGCCTCCCGTCAAGGCCATCCAGTATATTCTTTAATGTGCACAGGATATGGCTCTCCTGCACACAATGCCACGGCTTAATGTCCCATCCGACGGAGAATTATATAAGTGAGTTTATATATTATGCCACAAGGTATGACTTTTTTCAAAATATGAAACTGGACAAAAGACACAGCTGAATTTTTTCCCTTGGAGGGCAATTCTTGATGCAAGTAGCTTATGGCATGGCAGTTAATAAAGTTTGGTGCCATATATAGGAAGTCCTCGTTAGCCATTTCCCCATGTATACAGGGATAAATTGAGGAACTAGACAAAAATTCCCCCACACTTCTAAGGATCATATCCATAGGCTGCAAATGATGATGACAATGCCATTTCAGAAGGAAACACTTTAACCATTAAAGGTTTAAGAAAAACATTCAGCAAAATTCACAAAGTTGTGGATTATTTTAGGAACCATGATCCACTCTGTGATAGTTCTGCCAAAGTTTAATGTGAGCTATGAGATGTTTTGTCATGCTACAAAGCAATTCTACAAATAAAAATGCAAGCTGGAACCCAAACAACTTTAGACTCATTCTTTGCAAAATGCAAACCTATCAAGGATGAATCTGAACCTAAGAAGGTAGTAATAGTATTTTTATTTCAAAGTCCTTCCAGTTTTCACCTGACATCCCTGGGAGGGGATGAAGAGATGGCAGTAGATGACCTCCTGTACTGTCTTGACTCTCCAGTTCCTCCTTTGCCTCATTCTTTTCCAATATCAATCTCTATCTGTCCAATCACACCCAACACCTCCAATTTTGTAAGTAATAAAAATTGCTGATATGTTAAAACAATTTGTTGAAATAAATTGTTGACATCTAATTAATGTTTCTATGTAAAAAGAAATACTCTGCACACCCACATACACAAATTGATGCAAATACACACACACACACAGAATGTAAAATTAGCATCTTATTTTTAAGATAAATAGATTGATGATTTATGATAAGTATGATTAGTCGAAGGTGATGTCTTAAAAAATAATCAAAAGTTTAATCAGATGAACTGGTCTTCATTAACCCATTTACATTTCTTTTATTGGTAGAAATTCCCCACTTAACCCTTCCATGGTCCCCGTCAAAAATAGATGTTGGCAGAATCCAAAAGGAGAGGCCCAAGACATATATGTCTGTTTTTAATACAATAAAAAACTTCCAATTTAAAAAAAAAAATAGAAATTTCCATTTGAAAATTTTCTGACATATATGTTATAAAAATCGAAATTCAATCTTCAAAAATAATAATCTTTGCTATATAGTTACATATGACAATGCCACCTTACAACTTTTTTCATTTTTACCTCTATCAATTTATTGATTTTTATTCCCATAGAACTTTCAGAGTTGTTACATCACTGATTGTGAAAATACTTAGCTTACAAAGTTGTTCGTTTTTACTTCTATTGACTTATTGATTTTTATTCCCACATTTATATGTTATTGATCTTTCAGAGTCATGATATATTGCTGGTTATAACGATAGGCTGCTTACACTTTTGCTGTGGATTAACATCCAATTGGGTTATACATTCTTTTTTTACTTATTCATTTTCCAGTCAAAAAAACTAGTCTTTTATCATTTCCTGAAAATGAACAAGGACTTGGATATGGTAGCAAAAAAGCACTGAAATCAGTCCTTCTGTAGGAGGGTATATTCAGCAAATGTTTTTAATCCTGACTACCATAAGGACGTTTTACAACCATCCCCTTTGGCAAAATTAAATTTTTAAGTTTATAATGAATAGTTTTAAAGTGTTTAACTCCTCCCCCTTTCTCAATATCTTGGCTATTGCCAATCAGATAAAACAGACATTTGTTTTGCCTTGGTGAACTTTTTAGCACTTACCAAAGATCCCCCAATATTCAACACCCAGAGAAAAAATTCATAATGTTTAGTAAAAAAAAAGAAGCCAAGAAACTGCTCCTCCATTAAGTCCTTTTTAAAGTATCCTTTAAAACATTGCCCCATGTTTTAAAATATACCATGCTGAAAAACAGTAAAATAAATAAAAATCATGTTTTAGGTAAATATTACAGTATTCAGGAATGAATTTCCTTTGGATTAATATATAATTTAACTGTTTTTATTTGTCAGGTTTTCCAAAAATAATCTTTAATTATACAGCCCATCTATTTCTTTCATTATATGACAGTGAAAAAGTGTTATTGAAATCAATATGGAGGGTGTTCAAAAAGTTCTTGCAACATGTCTGTATATTTGCATTCATTCCTCCAAAGTTGGCAACCTATGACTTGTTTGAAAAGCTTGTCTAAACTTTTCATTATTTGTTAAAAACAAAGGCTGTATCATCATTTCTCTCTTCATTGACAGCTAGTAAAGTTCGATCAGTGAAATCTGTGTGTTGTTGCTATGGTGCCTACTAAAGACAGAGAAAGATTTTACATTTTCACAAGGATGCAGCTTGGGGACGATGCAAAAAAAAAAGTTCATGCCAATTTATCACAAGTATATGGGGATTGCACCTGTTCATATGGCACTGTTACCAGATGGATGTGCAAATTCAGAGAAGGAGGCAGAGCTTTGAAGACTGAAGGAGGCTGTGAATGAGAGAACCTTTGCTGCTGTTCGTGAACTCATTAAGGAAAACTCACACATCATTGTCCATTACACATCAGGTTAAAAGTTTAGATGTCAATGTATCAACTGGCAGTGTGGAAACAATTATTCATCAGCATTTAAAGTTCTGAAAGATTTGTGCCAAATGGACATCCAAATGGACCACAAACTGACAGAACAGCATAAAAGGGCTAGAGACAACTCATGCAAGGAGATGCTGGCAATGTTTAAACCTAATGGCCTCAAACGGTTTCAGACATTGTCACAGATGATGAGATGTGGCTTTATTACAACTCACAGAAAAATCAACAGCAATGTTCGGTTTGCAGAAGATGAACTTTGTCCCAAATCCTCTGATAAGCCTTTTTTCACTTAAGGAAGAGGATGTTCACAATTTTTTTCAATTCCCAAGGAGTGGTAGCCATGGATACCTTACCTGAAAAAAATGACTATAAATGGCAAATACTACACCAACATTGTTTGCCCAAAATGGTTAAGATGAAGGAGCAGCATCCAACAATGGGCATGTCAAGGATTCTCCTTTCTCACGACAATGCCAGTGTCCCCAAAACTCAGCAAGTTATGGCCTATCTGGAGCAGGAAAAAATCAAACATCTACCCCATCTTGCATATTCACTTGTTTTTTCACCCTGAAATTTTTGATTGTTTCCAATAATTAAAAATGAACTTGCTGGAAAGCCTTTTTCAAGGGTGCAAGACTTTGCATAATGCATTCATTCAGAGTTGGGGAGTATTCCCCAAAAGGAGTACCACCAAGTGTTCCAGAATTGGCATAGATATCTGCAACTTTTCATAGATGCTGGAGAGAGTACTTTGAGGACAGTAAAAGTTTTATTGAGGTAAGTGCAATGGTTTTTGCTCTGCAGATGTATGTCAAGAATGTTTTAAACACCCCTTGTATTAAGGTAAATTTGTTTACATTTTTTATTTTCATAAAATTCAGAATTAAATTCTGTTTAATTTAATATATAACATTTCTTTGATTATTTTTCTTTAATTCTAAAATTCACTTGTTTATTTAACTCAGCACAGTTGGCAAAAAGCCTGGACTTTTCTCAAACTATGGTACCAAGAAAAAAAAAAATACAAAACAAAGTAAGTTTCTTGTTTCGAGTAAATATTTATTTTTGTGTTATTAAGAAATAAGTAGCCTTTCTATTCATGTGCATTATAATCATTTCTGTCTATTAGTTGTTTTTTAAATAAAATTTTATTTTCATAGCCAGATGTATTTTTTACTACATGACTCTAAAAAAGCCCTATTAAAATAAAACCAATTGTCTTTTTTTTTGGTTAAATATTTTATTTTCAGAAAATCCAGAATTAAATGTTGATTAATTTGGCACATAGCATGTCATAATTCTTTTCATAAATTATTTGGCAAAAAAAGTTTGAAAGTTTTTTTTTTTTGGCAGATCATAGTGAAAAATAGCTGGGCCTCTAGGAGATTTACCTATTTTTCAGACAGGATCCTGGAAGAGTTAAAGGGTATTAGTTTTAAGTACCATTTTTTTGGTCCCAATTAACAATGGATAACACAGACTTCCTGTATTCAACAAAGTAGAACTAGTTTTCAATAAACCTGTATTTTTACAACTATAGGTAATGCTATTTCCACTTGTACATTCAGTTGTTTTAAAATATTTATTGAAAACTTGAGACCACTTTTTAATGGTTAAGAGAATTATTCAGTGGATAATGATCATATATGACCCACTGAATGAGATGAGAGTAGCTTCTGTTCTACCTGAGCATTAAAAAAAAACATCAAATTAAAAAGTACACCATATATACAATAAAAAAAGATGGTAATAATAAGAACAATATTAAAAATCACCTCTTAGCAGCTCCATAAACCCTAAGGTACTTGATTTGCTTTCTTTCAAAATTTTTGTGGCCTTCTCTGGATCATAACACCGTACATATGCTACATCATGACCTTCAGTTACATCTATATATGCCACACCTGAATAAGACCTAACTTGCTTCTTCAGAAAAAAAAAGAGAAACATTATTTTAATATTAAACCTGCCTTAGTACTTGCATAATATATTAAATACATTTTTTAAACTTTCGAATTTCTGTTTATGACAATTAAAATAAACTTACAAAGGGTGGTATGTATTAAAGTAGCAAAGAAAAATGTTCAGTTGAAATCTGTTTGCAAAAGACAATTTATAAAGCAGACACAGATCAAATTTTTAATCATAGAGGGTTTCAAAATTAGAATACCTTTAATTTTGAGGCTTACATGTTTTAGTTTTATTTCAAAGCCGTCACTGGAAGTCTGAAGCCTTTGGTATTTGTCTTGTAGATAGCTGAGTACCTTTGAATGATTTACAACTGGCAGGTAGCAAAAAAGCAGAATATTTATTTTACTAGTGTTTAATGGGGGAGAAGAATTTATGAGAAAACTATGCGTGAGCTAAAAAATGTATTCCAAATAAAAAAAATATGTACTACTCATACTATCCTGTTAAGAGATTAAGAGTTAAGAGAGAATACAGTATTTTCACTAATAAACTTTAAACTGTCTACTGTTTGAATCTGAATATCAGATCATGGACTTGTTACACTGGTCGGTCTCCTGAAAGCAAATCAACTGCAACCCAAGTTATTTGTAGATTGCCTGCCAGTCCCTAATGGATGACTGCACAGGTGACCACTAATGAAAATATTTATTGCTATTACTATAGGTTATAAAATTAAGATCTATTGAGTAAAGTAATAATAAACAAGCTTAAAAAAAATACTTTAAATTCTGAAGTAGATACAAGAGGTTCCGGCATCACAACTTTAATAATGACTCCAGGCTGAAATTTAATGGCTGTTTCTGATTTCTGTTTGTCAGGTTTTGAGGCTTGCTCTCTGTTTTGAATTCCTACACTTGTTTCTCCACCATCATCTACATCTGAATCATCCATATTTCCTGTCCACTGACTGCCATCAAGCATCAGTGTCTTTTTTATGTAAGACATTGTTGTCCTCTGAAGTGTCAGGTATTTATTTCTCCATCCTTTCCATTCAGCTCTGTAAATATACAAATGTGTAAAGGTTTATAAATATAGTAAAATCCTCTTTAGTGTTTATTACTTATGGTATCAACCATAGTATCAGATACATAACCTAGACAAAAAACTAGAGAACTTCAATATCATGCCAGTGAAAAGTCAAATTATGAGTCTCCATAACATATAAAATATGCTCTCTATGAAAAAATTAAACAGAAAATAAATAATTACATAAAATTCACCAAATTATTTATTTCTATTAATATTTAAGTAGTTATGAAATCTGGAATGTTTCAAAGCAGTGCCAACTGTCTTACACAATTAAAAAAAACTCATTTTAGTAAACAAACTGATGTAACAATTATTTACAATTTCATTAACTTATAACTGGCAACACTGCTGCTTTCTACAAATCTTTCTTGCCAACAATATTTGTTCAATTTAAAGACTGAAATAGATTTGATTCAAGCAGTGCCAGATCTAGGGAGGGAGCACCAAGCCTTGATCCTACCTGCTTGAGAGTTCTAATAACAGGAGTAGAGACAAAAAATTTTTTTGACATACATTTATTACTTGTATTGTTGAAGAAATTTGTTTAAAAAAATCCTAAAACATAGGGGAAATTTTATATCAGAATGGTGTTCCAGTTCATTTCAGCTAGATCTTGGCCCTCCCACTTTCACTCAGGTTACTTGTCCCCATTCTTTATATTTTCCTAGATCTGGACCTAGATTCCGATCATTATCTTCAATCTCATCTTCCTATGAACAGCTTATTTTAAAATTATTTTTTAATTATTATTTATACAAATTATTAAATTGCTTTTTATGTTCAATATAAACTGAAAATATGAAAAGTAAATCATTGTAAATCAGAAAATTATTCTATGCATGCATCTATTATAAAAACAAAATGGCTGTTGAGTGAATAACATTTTCTTCGTCTTGGACTGGACCACTTTATAGAAACCCGACTTTGTGTGACAAGATGATAAAGGGGCCAAGGCCCCTTTATCATCTGGTCCACAGCTGTCAAGAGAAAGATTTAATTTAACCTTCTGTCATGATTAAGTATGAAAATTTTGAGATCAAAGTTGCATTTTATATCAGCTAAAAACTAGCAAGCTTGTAGCAACTTTTAAATTCTGATTTTGAGCATTTTACAGAAATTTAGCTTCCACTTTATTGCATGCTTTCATGAAGGCAAAATAACATATGAGAATTAACATTAAGGTTGACTTAAATTTCATTAAACATGAAATAAAATTGCTTTCATGCTGTGTTTGAAATTGCTGTCAACATTTCAGTTTTGCTTAAGTTTAGAAGATATGCCACGCTATGATATTTAATACGATAAAAACATTAATACTTTGCTGTTTCACAAAAAAAACTAAGTTTAAGCTAGCATTATAATTAGCATAGAGCAATTCTAAACCTATCAAAAAAATTTTGTTGCTATTTGGCTAAGGTAGTGTAATAAAACGGTTTTGTTTTTATATCTCTTGCTCATATATATGCCTAGAGTTAATTTTGCTGAATTCTTCCATTCAGAATTTCATTAAGACAAACCAATTGCATCAAAATTTGTTTTTTCGAATCCATAAATATCTTCTTTTAAATACACAGTGATATTGTCTCAATTACACTTGCATATCAGGGGATAAAAATAATTTCTTATTTGTGATTAAAATTGCATTTAACAGTGTAATAATTAGGGCTACTAATATTTAATTCAGGGACTTTCTTAAACTTAAAGCCCAGTATATTGACAGCTAAAAAATATTTTGAGAAATAATTTCATAAAACTATGACTCATTTTAAGGAAGAACTAAAAGTTTTTTATCTGACGTGTGGAATAGAAAATTTTAGTGTTTCCACTTTAAGAACTTTGCTGCAGACTTAGTTAATAAAAGTTATCAGTAATGCATAATTTAATTCATATAAAATTAAGTCTTTGAAAAAATTAATGAATTTCAAAGATATATTCAAGATATAAATCAAGATATATCAAAATTTCAAGATTTTCAAAGATATGGATCATGGAATTTCATATAATGCTTCACTGTAGTTACTTAAATGTAATATGTATGAAACTAGAAGATTTGTAATAGACTATGATATGTAAATATGAAGTCAGTATACTATTGGGTTAAAATTACTAATGTGGCATTCAAAAACCAAGTAGAAGAACCAAGCAGAGCTCAATTAACATAGTATAATAAACATAGTATAATAAAATATCATTTATTTGCATTTTCCCAATCATCCATTAGCTCCTTAACATGCACAGGGCCCCTTGCACACAGGGTTATTGTAGGGAATGTGCATGGCTATTTATTAGAAGAACCAAGCAGAGTAATTTAGATTACACAACCAGAAGTAGAGTTTGTGATTGAAATCAGTATAAATAAGGAAAACAAATAGTGAAAATCATGAGAGGCATTTAATAAAATTGCTCTGTAGCAAATACTATTAATTATTGTATTACAAGATTTATTTGCAGAGCCAGTGGTCTGGACAAAATACACCAAAGAGCCAAACCATTATGACCACTTGCCTAATATGATGTTGGTCCTCCACATGCTGCCAAAACAGCCTTTTACACGGCAAGGCATGGACACTACATGATTTCTAAAGGTGTCTTGTATCTAGTATCAACATGTTACCAGCAAATCCTTTAACTCTTGTAAGTTACGTAGTTGAGCCATCGCATATTGAATATGCTGTTCCAACACAAACCATAGATACTCGATTGGATTGATGTCTAGGGAATTTGGAGACCAGGGCAATATCTGGAAGTCTTCTTCATGTTCTGCAAACCATTCTCAAACAATCTGGGCAGTGTGGCATGGTGCATTATCCTGCTGAAAGAAGGCACTACTAGAGGGGAATACCATTGACATGAAAGGATGTATCTGGTCTGCAATGATGTTTAGGTAGGTGGTCATAGTTTCCTGCACATGAATGACTAACCTAGGGTTTCCCAGCAGAGCATTGCCCAAAGCATTACACTTCCTCCACCGGCTTGTTTTCATCCCATGGTGCATCTTGGTGCCAACACTTCCCCAGGTAAATGACATACACATACCCAGCCATCCACATGGTACAACAGGAAACAAGATTCATCAGACCAGACAACCTTCTTCCAATCATTCAAGGTCCAGTTTTGATGTTCGCATGCCCATTATAGGCACTTTTGATGGTGAATCGAGGTTAGCATGGGCACTCAGAGCAGTCTGCTGCGATGCAGCCCCAATTTCAGCAGGGTTTGATGTACTGTGTTGTTACACTTTACTCCGGTCACCAGCATTCAAATTACGGGCGAATTGCGCCATAGTATCCCTTCTGTTGGCTCATACCATATGGGATAGCCTTCGCTCACCTCAAGCATCGATGAGTTATCCAGCCAGCAGGGTGGTCAGCCCACACCTTGCTGGTGGTTCGTGGTTTTTCCCTCCTCAGACCATTTTTTGAAGATACTAATCACAGATGACCATGAGCCTTGCCATCTTGGAAAAATGCTCTGATCCAGTCATCTGGCCATTACAATTTGGCCTTTGTCAAATTCACTTAAGTCTGCTGCCCTTCCTATCTGAAAGACAAGAATAACACTGATTAACAGAGCTCAGTATCAGGTGTTATTTATATCGTTTGATGACCTTCACGTGCGCTGTTGTTTACTTACAGTTGCTTCGATTTGCATAAAGACATGCTGGTCATAATGTTTTGGTTCTTTGGTGTATATCATAATATGAAATTTTAACTCAATATCTTGAATAATTCAGTGCGAGATCTACATTGTCAGAGAGCATTGTGAAAACTGCCTTTTGAGTTCAGGGACACATAAAACATATTCTTTGTGAAAAAACAGATCTATTTTTTTCTTCACTTAGAATGAGAAAGTAAAAACTGCTCAATAGTAGAGTGAATCATTTGTTTAACTATAAATTAAAATATGAACACATAAAAAGTTGTGAAAAATTTTCTATCCATTAAAAACAAAATTAACTTTCTCTTCAGGTAGTACACTTACTGCAAACATCTGACAGAAGTTTGTTAGCACAATTTGCCAGACTTTTGAGAGACTTACCTCTGCAAAATGACAATATAAGAATCTATACCCCTTGCAGGATTCAAGACCAAATAGTGGCTATTTCCCATCAACTCAATACAGTATTCAATTTGACCTTCTTAGATTTCAGTGAAATTTGAAAGCACTGGTGGACAAAAGTTAATTATTGCAACCCTATGTTATGCAAATGGGAACCTAACATCAAAACCTTATAACATCTAAAATAAGTTCTTTTTAATATGATAGCAGATAAAGATCTAAATCAAATATATCAATAGATTTTTAACAATATTCATTAAATATTTAATGAGTTATGGAAGTTTGAAAATTTATCAATAAATATATGCAATAATAAATATGCAAGTGCTAAGAAATTATACAAAATTGACAAATATTGAAAGATTAATTTACACAAACTTAAATATATACTCAGTTTAAGTAATTAAATCATTTGAAATAATAATATTTATTAATTCTGCCGAGTGGTTAGTGCACTTGGCAATTGATCTAAGGGACCTGGGTTCGAGCTCCGGGTAAGGCATAGATGTATGTGTCATTTTTCTGCTGAGGTCCTGCCATCCTCACAGACCTTCTACTGTTGCATATAAACTGACAGGTTCCTGTCAGACCTGTGTGGCAAGCAGCTGCTTGAGGGGGTATTTATTTTTCTTAGGTCTGAGATAAATTATGACTAGCATTGTTATTGTTAAATATTCAGACTTCCATAACTCATTAAATACTGAACGAATAGAGTTGAAAATCAATTTATTGATATATTTGAATGCGATCTTTATTTGCTATCACATTAAAAAAAACTTATTTTAGAAATTATAGAGCTTCGACATTAGCTTCCCAGTTATGTAACATAGGTTGTAACTTTTGCCCACCAGTGTACATTAGATCCTTAAGATAAAATAAATTGTAGCAAAATCATAGTTTGATCAGTCCCTTAGGCATCATTATAGAAATTTAATATTCCCCAAGTTTGGAAATGTGATGAATTTTTCATAAATCTTGAAAAATTTAAATGGAAATATCTCTACTTGTATACAATAGAAAAATATAAATTTGAGGTCCCTTTAAAGATCTTATTACATGCTTTAATTTGATGCATAACACATATTATACATTAAGCATAAAAATATTATTTTTATTAAATATAAAAAGATTTTAAATAGTAGTTATAAAGTTATTTGCTGTTTCAGCAGGAAACTTTGTATGTTGTGTCAGCTCTAAGGCAATCATGACTTTGGTATTTGTAGGGAATGCCGTTTTATGAGAAGGCTGTACAAGCTGGGAGTAGTTTGTAGAATCCTTCTCTGTCCTATATGTTGTGAAAAAAAAATATGTAACACGTAAATTGCAAAAACCAGGAAAGAAGAGCCATGCAAATTGCACCAAACTTTGTATTGTTTGGTTGTTTTACCTCAGTGGCACTTTTTTGTAAACAGTGGGCTAAATGGCCTGGTCACAAGGACCCTGAAGACTCAGAGGTTGGGAGAAGGGGATCCATTGGACAGCTATTGGGAGACAGATGGTAGCTTCCCATCAAGGCCATCCAACATGTTCTTTAACATGCACAGGATATGGCTCTCCCACACATGGAGTCACAGCTTAATGCCCCATCCAATAGAAGGTGGCCTTTCAAGCCCATAGATGTCCCCTACTGACTGAGGGCAAGGTAGGAAGTTTTGAGGAGATAACTCTCAATGCTGACCCTGCTGGCATTCGAACTGTAGATTACGAGCTTGGTGCACTACCAACTAAGCCATTCCCAACTCCCAAATGATTACTGTTCTGAAGTGAATGATCATGAACCGAGAATGGTTATATGGGTAGAAGGTAGCTGGTTTGGCATCTAACCCATTTTACAATGTGTCCTTAACTGAGGGAAAAACAACATACCTAGGGTATGGTAATTTCATGCATAACATCGGGTGACAAACACTGAGTGTGAAAGATCCATTGAAATACAGCATGTAGGACTGCTCACGAGTGCCATGATTGCATGGGTTGGAACTGTATAATGCTGTTGCTGTCATTGGGTTGGAGCCTATTACAGCAGAGGGATACTAAGGTCTGGGCCAAAATCAAGACCACAGCTTATGAAGATCACTAATTCAAGTGAATGGCATTGTGGAACTGTTTAGCTACAGTGAGCCAGCTGATGGGTGATCTCCAGAGAGCTAGTAGACACTGGCCTGTGAGTGCACAGACCCCCTCCAGTGCCCACCACTACTGCCACAGTACAGGCATACAGCTACAGTGGTGTACAACCCAGAGCCTCAAAGGGAAATTTGTGCTTTCACCAATGAGTACTGGTTCAGAATGAATTTGGCCAGAATGATGACAGGACACACATCTAGAGTCATGTACAGAGAGACTTATGGAAGTTTGTATCTTCTGGCATCTTGGGTAAGTCCTCAATACATCTGTGTTATGGTCAAAATTTTACCTTTATGCAACAAATATCACTCTGGCACTGGGGGGAAAAAATCATACACAACTTTATTGTACATATACAATGTACAGTAAAGAAAATGTATCCCTGGTACACATTTTGGGCAGCAACACAGCCCAATGTACATTGACCTTGTGCAACTCGTTCTACCATTCCTTCAGAATGTTATGGCAGTATGCTACAGCTGGATTATGCCCACCTACACAGTGGACATTAACAAAGCACATCCCATAAGCATGTTTGGGATCATTATTGGACAACTCCATAGGGACACTCCTCATAATATGCAAAAATGGCAAGCATAGGTCAATGCATGGATGCCTCATAACATAACTGATGGTTGAACTATATACTACTTATTATATAAAGGCTGGTATTTTACACATTTCTGTTTCTGACTTTAATCATCTGCTTCTCATGACTGTCCTTCGTACATGTAATTTATTTCATTGTCAAAATTTTATTGCATTTTTAAATCTTATCAATTTTTTTTCTAAATAATCTAATATACTTAATATATATTTATTTAAAAAGATTAAATTGAAGTTTTAGTTGGAATGATAGCCAAGAATCTGATCTATTTTAATAATTATTAAGTGATTATTTTCCTTTTGCAATGATAATACTTTTCTGTGATCTTACATATAAATTAACAAGAGTTTAAATTTATTTGGATAATAAAATAGTCAAACATACTTTGACATTACTCTAAGGGACACATTTTCATTATCCTCAGCATGCTTACTCTTCTTTTTATGTTTTCTTTTCTTTTTCTTTTTACTGCTTTGATCTTCCATTCCATTGTCTTGTTTTAACGTTTCTTCACGATCTAAACTTTCCTAATACATATGAAACAGTTATTTGAATTAAAACATTTTAACATAATTTAGATATCATCATCATTCAACAGATGAGAACTTATTACATTTCAGTAAAAGCAAGCTTAATATATGTATCCCCTCCATCATATGTGTGGACTCATGCACTCCATGGGCATGCAAAATTGCAGCCTTCCATTCTCTCATCCATAGGGCCTTCACTATATCATCAAATGAGTTCTTGCTTAAAATAAAAATAAAAACATTCAATCCATTACTGTCTCATGGCTTTCACCCAAAAACAATAGAAACCTAATCAATAAGTATAGAACGAAAACAGAACAGATTCGACTCTCCACTCATAATCTAATATACTTAATTTATATTTGTTTAAAAAACTCTTGACTTTGAGATAGCAACTTTTGCCGAACCTATAGTTTACATTCATGTCCTATGTGAATCAGTCTGCAAATTACTCTGAGCCCAAAAAAAAATCTATATTATTTTCAGCCCAATTACAAATCTGAAGAAAATTATAAAAAGGGACAGACAAATTTAGCTTCCTTCAAAAATTAGGCATATACAGATTTTTTGTACATTTGCTGAATAGGTCCATTGCTTACCATATTAGAAAACCATACATTCTCTACAGGAGAAGTTCACAGAGCATCAGACAGATATCAGCCAAAACAAACTAACTGCTGCCAAGCTGGCAATACAACACACAGCTACCATAGACTGGGAACATGCCAAACTGCTAGCAAGTGCATCCACTTACTGCAGAACCATCATCCATGAGGCTAATGAAACAATGACCTCACCTGTCCCCACCTACAACCAAGACACTGGAATCATCCTACACATGTGGAAAGAAGTTCTTAACAGCCCTAACATCATCATATAGGGTTATTTCACTGAAGATAGAGAGCTGTCCTTGCTTTTAAAAGCTTCTGAGTTTGCTCCTAAAAACCTTTTTATGTGCAAATAGTTTGAAAGATAAACTTCAAAATTTTATTGCTCAATGATAGTCCCAATGGGTTCAACATAACCATGTCTGGACTCATGGCAGACATGGTTATGAGACATGTCGAAATGACAACATTTGCTAAAGTTAAGTACAAACCCACCATTTATATTCGGTATATCAAAGATATTTTAATTTTCTGGAATCATAATAAAAAACAATTACAAGAATTGAAACTTTTAATAGTATTTTACCTTCTATAAAATTTACACATGAATCTGAGGTAGATAACCAACTACCATATTTAGACATATTAATAAAGAAGAAAAATAATATTTGTGAAACAGAAGTATATCGAAAACCAACCTTACACATCATATATAATCCTGTTTAACTCAACACACCCTTTAAAATATAAAAAAATCCACGATCATTCCATATTTTATAAGAGCATTCCAGTATTGCACAGAAACAATAGTGGTTAAGAAAGGAGCTAAACTTTATAAAGTGAATAGCTAGTGAAACTGGATACCCACCCTACATCATAAAACGCTTGGAGAAAAAAACCGCTAGGTACCCTCTCAAAAAGACTCTCATCCAGCTCCAAATCCAGGGGGGGGGGACCTAGTAAATATGCACATAGCTTTCCATATATGGAAAATGTATCCAACACTTTAACTAATATTTAAAAAAATTACAATACAGTTACCTAGTATTATGAATAAAACTATTAAAAAATTATTAATTGATGATAGGAATAAGAAAGAACCCACTGGAGGAGTACATGAAATAAACATTGTAGACCAGTGTTTCCCAACCTTTTTTGTGCCATGCCCCACTTAAGCCTTTCTAAAATTCTTATGTTCCCCCCCCCCCCATGTAAAATTTAACCGCCATACGGTTAAACTCTGAACGAGTCCATTTTCGAATTGCCCCCCTTGACAATCAAATTGCCCCTCTGTGGGGCGTGGGCCCCATGTTGGGAAACACGGTTCTAGACCCTTTGAATAAATTAGAAGGAAAAAAATAGTTATACAGGGAAAACCTATCAGTCTTTAGAACAAAGAATGCAGGAACATCATTCTGACATTATAAACAAACATCCAAACAGCATTAGCTCAAATGATCATTAATAATAATTTAGAAACAGAACAATTAACATATAAAGCATTGGGAGCCCCACAAACGAAGTTTCAACTTTCTTACATTGAAAATATGTTAATTCATACCAACCGACTCTGCAACCTGGAGTTTCCACCCCTTCCAGCAGCGTGGACTCTCCTGTTGCGCGAGCAAATGCACAAACATAATGAGCAGTAAATCGATACGTTAATGAGACAAGTATTTAAATGACGGAACATCTGTAATTGGGAGACTGAGGAAGCCAAAATCAAGGAAGTTGGCTATATGCATAGCTTGATGAGGGAGGCTTTGTATTTTTTAAACTTTTAACTTTTTTTAGAAGTTACTTTTATAAGTCTCAGGGATATGTGACCAAATATCTTAACATCAGTATAATATCAACCAGTGAGCAAAGAGATGAATTTATATGAGACTTATAACATCTGGAGGCTGTTAAAGTAAAAGATAGCAGCAAATCTCATAAGGAATGGTATACAGTTGTTGCACCAAGCAGTACAACTGTACCGATTGTCAAGTTCACTAAACAATGTGATGCCCCATCGTTCACTTTTGCTTTACCTTAACCAGTTTTGTTTAATTTACGTTATATTTATCATTTTGGGGATTTTTATTTCCTTTTTTGGCATCACAGCGCTCGTTTCCAAGAGTTAGGAGTTGCACATGCGAAACTCCGATCTTCCGACTGTCACCCGCTAAAGCACGTGCACAAGGACACGCCCCCTCTTGCATCATAGCTTGCATCGCTCGTCAGTTTATGTAAATGCCTTTCCCGGCGTGCAACATGACACGTTCAGCTCTTGTTAAAACTGGTGACATTGCTAGTCACAGAAGCACATAGTAAGGAGCATAGCGTAGTAGCACATAGAGTCAGATAGACAGTGAGTAGAGCATAAGCATGTAGCATGGAAGAATGCTCAGTTGATGTATCTTCTTCATTGAAGTTTTGGTGAGTGATTTTTGGAAATAAATTTGTTTGTTATTTAAACCTTTTGAATCTTTACTAATTTTTTCTCTTGAGCAACGTGTATTAAGTTTTGATTATATTTAGATATTTAACTTGACAATCATTTTTGGATTCTTACTCACTAACGCTCGCTGGTATTTTGAACCCGAATTTAACTTATTCTACATTTTTGGCAATTTGTTAATTATTGCCTGGTGCCCGTCTCAGCTATCCAGAGCATAAAACTAATTGGATCAGCAAAAGGGTCCAAACTTAAAAGTATTTTGTATTTCTTTGGAGCGTTACAACAACTGGCAAGAAAACATTGTGCATCACAAATGAATACAGCCAGTTGTGATGTTAACAACGCCCCTACCAACTTAACCATTTTTCAATGAACAATGGAAGAAAGAACAAGATACGACATCTAATTGCAAACTGCACCTGTGTCAGCAGATATTCATCAAAGTTCATCGCCAGTACTGGTAAATATTGTTCCTCTTTCTTCTTGAGCACCTTTACAAGATAAAGGATAGCTTAAATACTGTACCAATGGAGGGTACAATTTTGGGAGCACATCAGTAGTAGTTGAATAGCTGCTGTGATGGCATTAGGCTGATACAACACTACATAAGATATGATGAGCATTCCTCTGGACTTATAATTTTTAATGTGTTAATGTACAGCTATTAATTGTGGCTATGAAATTTTAAATTTTAACTTTAAGTTATTTGAATTATTTTCTGAGCAAGAAGGTATTTTTAATTGTGCTTTTAAACTGATATTTGTGGATAAAGTACATTAAAAGGAGGTTAGCATAAAAAGAGTTATGGCTAATGATGCAAATCCTTAGGAACTAGTTTTTTTTTTTTTTTGGTCATCCTATACCATTTTGAAGATTTCCAGTTAATAAATGGGTTTAAGAAATTATGTTCATTTACATAAAAGGTTACTAGTGAAAACATTATAAACACAAAATGATGTGATGACCAAATCTGGTGAAATTTTGTGGAATGAATCAAAAGCAACTATTAGTAGCAGCGTTTAACAGAGCACGAAAATATGCAATCCCTGCCTGACTTAACAGCTCTGCTTCTATTGATTCAGTTTTAATGAACAGCAGTACCAAGCTGAAAACACTGGTTCTTGTCCAATCACCAAAGTTAAGCAGCTTTGGGCACGGTCAGTACCTAGGAGGGTGACCACCAGGGAACACCGCATGCAGTTGGCAAAAATCTGCTGAGGACCTGTCATCCTCACAGATCCCTCTACTATGGTGTATTAAACTGACAGGCTCCTGTCAGACCTCTGTGCAAGCAGCTGCTTGAGGAGGTATTTATTTATTTATTATTCAGTTTATTTATTTGTAGGTAATGAATCATTTGTTTTTCTGTTCTGTGTACTTTTCAGTTGCAGAATAACAGTAAATCAGCTCAATGTACAGTAAAGAATTTTTTTTTTTAGTTTTAGGCAAAAGTTTTTCTTGTATTGGTTAAAATAAGAATTCTACTTCTTCTCCATTTAATTACCTTTCCTTTCATATAAAGATTGAAGGGAGTGACCCAATAGAAGCAGAGTTATAAAATGAATATGAAAATGCAAATTGGTGGTATTAACCCAACCCCAATTTAAACTATCCACCCAAACCACATATATCATTAATGTAATGACATATTGCATACATTGCACCCCTTAAGTTCCCATAGACTCTCATTTTTTGACACAAGGCAGTAGACTATAAATTATTAGCAGCACAAACCAGGTTAATGGAAAGTAATGGTAAATGAAAAATGATCTTTACCTGTTGCAATTGTCTTTCACTGATTTGATATTTCTTCTGAGAATTTTCATCAGAATGTGTCAATTCTTCTTGTTCTTTATTACCATAACTTTTTTTATTTGGTCTGCAATCAGAGTCTATTTCACTACTATCATCTAATTTGATCTTTTTATGCAAACTTGCTTGTTTTACACTGACTTCACTTGTCTCACTTTCAGCTGCACTTTCATTATTGCCATGTTCGATTTCCTTCTGATTTGTTCCTGCATGCTGAACATTATTTTCATTATTTTTTTCTCTGTGTTTCACTGTTTCATCATGATCTTCACTCTGACTAACACTTCTTTTACGTTTCTTATATGACCAACTTTCATCTCCATGCTCTCTTCTTCTAAGAGTATTTTTACCTGTATCACTTTCTGATGTTTTATCTTTGCTTTCATCATTACTGTCACTAAATTTTGTGTTATATTTTGCTTTGTCAGATCTATCACTCTCACTATCTTGCCTCTTTCTTTTCTTGTTACATTTTTGGACTAACACATCTTTATGTTTTGATGAAGGTGCATCAGGTGACTTGTCTTTTATTTCTAATGAAAAGAAATAAATATTTTTAAAAACTCTATTTAAGTATATGATACACAAATGCTTGCAATTATAAAATGTATGTATAATGTATGACTCAATGCATTACTTTGAATTCACTTAAGTATTAAACAGTAGGCATCAATAAAAGTCATCAATTCATGGTTTATTTTGATACTGCCAAAATGCTTTTTGATTCCACAGAGTTAACGTAGTCATTTGACATTTGCTAATGGCATAAAAAGATCTCATGGCAATATGAAAATAAAGGAGTATATATTTATATATTTAGTTTTTCACTAATTTAAATAACAAGGAACAATAATTTTTGCCTTTTTTTGCATATTGTAAAATGTGTTTCCTATATACTTTTGAGTAATGAACACAAAAATGATATCAAAATTTTACTATCACATCAGGTTTTCAAGGAAAAAAAACAACACAATTCTTGTTTCATTAACTTTTACTATGCCAGGCCTGAAAAACTGAATTGTACCATGTGGCTAAGCTTTTTTCAACTGTGTTCTGTCAAAAAAAAAGTGAATTTTAAAACTTTTTTTTGCCAAATAACTAGCAAAAGGAATTATGGCATGTTGTATGTCAAATTAATAGCATTTAACTCTGGGTTTTTTGAAAATAAAATATTTTAAAAAAACAGATGACCAGTTTCATTTTAATAAGATTTTATAGAGGTATAGAGTAAAAAATTGCATTAATCAATAAATAGTAAATTCACAGAGCTACCTGTTGACTTTGAAGTTAATAAATGAATAAACAGTTTTATGGAAAAATGAGTTTGCCAACATGAAAATGCAAATAAAAATTTATTTAAAAAAATTACACAAAAATGATTATAATGCATATGAATAGAAAGAAAGACTTATTGTTTATGAATAAGAGGAAAATAAATTTTTTCTTAAATGAAGAAAATTACTCTCTTTTTCAAAATTTTTTCACAGTACTGTACTTTGAGAAAAGCCCAGGCTTTTCTCCAGCTGTGATCAGTCAAATAAATAAGTCAACTTAAATTTAACATAAGTCAATAAAATTTATTTTAAAAATAACCAATCAGCTTAAATAGGTCATGTTATATACCAAAAGAACATTAAATTGTGATTAAGAAAATGACAAAAATTAAAAAAAAAGATACAAAGTAAACTTTTATAAGCATTTTTAAAAAAAAAGTTGCATGGTTTAACTGTATTTTTACTTATTTTCCTATTGCTTTTGGCTTTGACATTTGTTGTTTTGTAGATTTGACAAAACATCGTTCCAACATATCTTTTGAATGCAATGGAGAAATTTAATGATTTATGTGCCATATGAAAGCTTGTGTCATGGGGAGTGTCATAGGCTATAAAAAAAAATTCACCCTTAGTGATCCCCCCCCCCCCCCCCACTAAAAAGGGTGAAATGTGAAAACTGTTCTTAAGCTATATCTCCAGAATGCAAAGGCCAAAAGTAACAAACTATATATCAAATGTAAGTTCCTGATAGGGGGGATGTCATAGGCTAGGAAAAAATTGACCCCCCCATGCTTTCTTCCACCCTAAAAAGGGAGACAATGTAAAAATGATTGTTCCTCTATATCTCCTGAACGAGAGTGCAGGAAGTAACGAGCTATACCTCAAATGAAAGCATGTGACAATGGGAGTGTCATAGGCTATAAAAGAACAATTCCCCATGCTTTTTCCCCCCTAAAAAATGTGAAATATGAAAGTCACTCTACTATAACATTGGAATGCAAGGGCCTACAATTATGAGTTAGGTGTCAAATGAAAGCCCTGTGAAGGGAAAATCTTCTGGTGTTTTCTGTTTATTTGTGGGTTGACAGCCCCAAGTGAATAAATTCACAGGATATGTTTTATCACCTGGTGGATAATCCTGAGCAGAGGTCATCACAAGCACCTGAACTCTTGCTTCTATGGGCATCATCGAATTCTACATTGGAAGAAGTCTTCCAGTGTAGATGGATAATTAATGAAAGGTTTCTTACAGCAAAATTTCAGACAAGCATTAGAGACAAATGTTATCTGCTATGTCCCCACTGAGGATGACAATCAGGATGAGAAGGATAGGTTTTAATGACAACTTCAGAAAGGATATATTACCCTTATTCTAGGTGTTGTGCTAAAGTTTTTAGTTTTGTTTTAGGTTTATACGCCTATTTCTCCACACTCTCCATAGATTCACAAAATGTGTTGTGCTAAAGTTAAAAAATTTACCTTTAATACTGAAGCTCTGAAAGACCCAGTTATAGCTAAAGCTTACCATGATAGGTTACTTAATCATTATGACAGTCATGGTTTGTTTAGTACTGAAGTTGAGGAAGAATGGGGCCATTTTAAACAGGCTTTTTTGGAAACTAACAGTACTCTTTTAGGGGGAAAAGGAGCAGAGGAGGCAGAATTATTTAAGTGATAAGGCACTTGAGCTTATTTCCGAAAGAAGGAACTGCAGGAATGTCCCTTAATCAGTACCCTACTAGTCCTAATATAAAGGATTACAGAGAGCTTAATAAACGTGTAAAGGATCAGTTAGCTACTGATAAGAATCTTTGGCTTGATGGCTTGGCTGACAAAGCTGAGGAAGCAGTTAGACAGCACAACAACAGAGAACTGTACCAGATAGTTAATGTTTTGTGTGGTAGAAAATGGACAGGTACAAGATTGAAGGATAAGCAAGGTAAGGTTATAGAAGGTGAGGATTCTGTTATGGCTAGGTGGGCTGAGCATTTCAGTGATGTTCTAAACAATGTGGTTAGTTTTACTCTCATTGTTTGTAATGATGATAGATGCATTACTGGCTTTAATGTTGGCCCTATAACACAATCTGAAGCTATTTTGGCTATTTCTAAACTTAAACTTTATAAATCCCCAGGGGTAGATGAAATTACTATGGAAATGCTTAGAGCTGGGAATGTTTCGGTTACCACTTGGATGACTGAAATTTTGAATATCTTTTATGATAAAGGCATAGTTCCTAAGGATTTTACCAGAGTTATTATGATCTCTATTTTCAAAAAAGGTGATCGCAGTTCTTGTGATAACTATAGGGGTATCAGCCTACTTTCTGTTCCAGGTAAAGTTCTTTCCATGATTGTGCTTAATAGAATTAAGAATCTGGTTGACAGGCAATTGCGTGATGAGCAATGTGGATTCAGATGTAGTAGGGGATGTCTAGATCATGTATTTTCACTCAGGCAGATTCTTGAGAAATGTTTAGAGTTTCAGAAACCTTTGGTTGCTAGCTATGTTGATTTCAAAAAGGCTTTTGACTCTGTTGATTGTCATAATTTGTGGTTGATTGTGAGATTATATGGCATACCAGACCAGTTAGTTAACAGAATGAAAGCTCTCTACAATAACACTGAGTTGTGTATGAGAGTTGGTAAGGCTTGTAGTAATTGGTTTAGCAATTGCTTCTGGTGTTCGACAAGGATGCATTTTGTCCCTTTTTCTCATTAGTTTGGTTATTGATTATGTTATGTGGAATTCTTTGCAAGGGAAAAATTTTGGTCTTAAATGGTCTAGAGATTTTAAAATTTCTGATTTAGATTATTCAGATGATTTGGCCTTGTTGGCTAATGATGTTGATGAGATGAATTCTTTCATTAGGGCTGTTGATGAGACTGGTAATAGAGTTGGTTTGGTGATAAACAGAGAAAAAACTACAGTGATGAAAATTGGTCAAGAAGTTGGTGTTTCAGTTGCTCTGAATGGTTGTACCCTTGAGCAAGTGTCTCAGTTTAATTATCTTGGGAGTTATGTAACAGATACTGGTGATGTGCAGCATGAGATTAATAGGCGAATAGGGATTGCCTATGGGACTTTTAAGAATCTACGGAGAGTGTGCAGAAATAGGCATATAAACCTAAAGACTACAATTAGACTGTATAATAGTTTGGTTCTTTTCTAGGGTTAGTTATGGTAGTGAAACTTGGACACTTTGTAAACAAGATAACAGGAAACTTGATGCTTTTGATTCTAAATGCTTACACAGTATCTTGGGTATTAGGTGATTCAACTTTGTAAGTAATGAAGAGGTTAGTCAAAGGAGTTGGCAATCTCCTCTGAGCAGTATGTTGCCCTTATGGATAATTATAGATTATCGAATAGAGTTATGAACAGTGTGCCTAAAGGCCTCAGAAAGAGGGAAAGACCTAGGATGCAGTGGGCAGACAATATTACAGTACTTTGTTAGAATTGGTGTACAGTTGAGAGATGCAGCAGATATAGCTCAGGACAGATATGCTTGGAGAACTAAACTGTGCAGTCTGGTTGGACCTCCATAGCCCATGGCTGCTTGAGGATAATGATGATGATGATCAGAAGTGTTACAAAAATTTTTTTGCTTTAAAACAAGATTATTTAAGTGAAAATTGAAAACTAATAATTAAAAATTGATAAAGGGCTACAAAGAAATTAAATAATATTTCAAAGCATATATAGTTTATTTCAACCTCTGACATTTGATATGAAACCCCCAGATCAATTTGCATTATATACTGACTACTACAAAAAGGTTGAACTTTACGAAAATGGCAAAAACTTGACTTAAAAATTGCAAATTCTGAATGCTAGTTATGAAATTACTCCAATTTAATAAAAAATAGTACTTAAAAAGTCCAATCATTTAAAAATTAAATTTTTTGCTATAATGTCCTAATCAGATGTCTCCTAAAGTAATTACCATTTTAAGTTACGTATGCCAAATGATTTAATTTTCAGTCAAACTTCAAATAATTATACTTTCTAATTGCAGTATATATTTGAGAAGTAATATAAATATTTCTAAAAGTAGTGGAACCAACATCCTCCTTCTTAATCTGAGAAAAGTCACAATTGTTCTGAATAAGTTGCGACTTTTCTCAGTCAAACGAGTCTATGAATTCAGAGTCAATGAAATATTTTACAAAAAGCTCAAGATTTTCTGGTTCAACTTGATAATAACCATTGTTTTTATCCTCCAAAAATTATATTTCAGCAGAAAACAAAACACTTCAGTACTTTCTGAACACAGTATAAATATCCAATCTGTACAGCCTAACATGATGAACACTAAGTTTGAAGCCAAAACCAGATGTTTGTCAATTGATATCATGCTCCTATGGACAGTGCTGATCATATGAACAAATAATTATCAATTTTTTTTCTTTGTATTACTTTCGTGAAAAGTATCTGAAAATAGATAAAAATAATTTAGAAATGCTAAAAATTGTTTTTAATTGAAAAATATACTAAAATGATGCAAAAATGAATATGGCTGTATTTTTATGCAAATCACTGGAAAGCTCCAATTAAAAAAAAATTCCCTTTGCATTGGACTTTGTTTTATTGAGAACACAAATAACTCAACTAACTCGCTGGAATTCTTAGCAAGTTAGTGGGGGAATGTTCTAAATATAGAAGAGCAGCTACAGAGAGAGTGTAATCTGGACTCTGCTAATAACAGTTTGAGCAAGAGAAAGAGCTTATTATTTTCTGACACATCAAGTTCAGGAATAAATTGAAAAAATTAGCATTTTTAGGAGCTCTGAAATTTATATTATACATATATATATATAAATAAAAAAATTAGTTCAAACTATTTTTTTTTAATTTCAAATTTTTTATGATACCAACAATGGAGTTTAATATTCATGGCTATATATGCAGGCTTTGTGAACTGAATTTTCAAGGTCATGGCAGTGTAAGGTTTCATTATACATGTTGGTCACATGTATAAACTTCACAACTTAGAACTAGAAAAACACATGTTGCCTGTGACAAATATAGAATGATTGTTTTCAAAAAGAATAAGTTTTATATTTTCCAATATTTTCATTCTTTCACAGTAGTGATTCAACTAATGGATGATTAGGAAAATGCAAACAGTAATATTTTATTAGTGCATATGCATCATAAATAGGAATTTCTCATTAATCTATTAAAATGAAAAAAAATATATATTTTCCACTACAGTGTGAGAAAAGGGGACAAACTGTTGTTATTAGTGTAAATCCCTTGACCATTGCAATCTACCCCCACAATTTCAATTTTCTAGCATAGATTGTAATATTCATTTGAAGCTTTGCATTTTACACATTTGCATCATCTAATGATGGAATTAAAACTGCAGCATGAGAGTTTTAAAAATATGAATTATAATACCTATCTAACAAAGAATTTTTTAGTTATCTCTTAAAACAAAAGTTGCATTTTTCCCACCCACCACTGGAGGTAAGGGGACAAATCATTGTTTTCAGTGCAACCCTTGTGATATTCACACTCCACCATCAAATTTTCCAATTTCTAGCATAAATACATCGTTTACAATATGTTTATAAAATTTCACAATTTTCAACCTTTTCCACTATTACGAAGTGCAAATAAAACTTTTCAGAGATTCAAGAAATGTGATATCCAACTCAAAAAGAATTTTACATTTATCTATAAAAACAAAAAGTTAAATGCCTATAGACAATAAAATAGATTTTTTTTTTTGAATATGAGCTAAGAAGTATAAATTCTAAATGGTGTAATATAATCTGAAGTAGTTTTCCAATATTGTTAAACAATCTGAAAAAAAAAAAATTAAAACTAGTAGTTTTTTTTATGTTTCGGGTGATTTTAGGTGATAGAACAACCCTAAATCTTGAAAACAATGACATCATAGGTTGGATTGGATTGTTTTACCCCTGAGCAGCACTTTTATGCATACAATGTACTAAATGGTCAGGTGCAAGGACCTTAGGGCTCAGATTTCAGTACAGGAAAGGGACCAATTGGACAACTTAGCTAACAGATAAAACATCCTATTAATACTATTGAGCATCCTATGTACAGGAAAAGTCATACCCGGCATATGCTGGATGGCTTTGATAGGAAGCATCATCATAATAGCTGTCCAGTAGGTCCTCTTTCCAGCTTTGAGACAAAGAATGTAGAGAGACAAGGGGCAGTCAACAGAAGTGTAAAGAGGCAGATAAAACCCCAAACAAACAAACCAAACATAACACATCTGTTCCCAGAATGTGACCTTTTTACACCTATAAATATATACTTTATAACATTTAAACTTAATGGAAATTAATTTAAACTTAATTGGAATATGTTAAAATTTTAAAGACATTAATCCATTACACATAATTCATTACACATAATTATTCCAAACACAATAAAACAAAAACAGATAGAAATATGATAAATAAAGAGAAGATTAATGCATAATAATAAAATATCATTTTCAACTGGAAGCATCTATTACTCTTGGATCTTGAGTTTGTTTTTTCTATAATGCAGTAGATACATTAGAATGAGCCAGTCCTATTCGCAAATTAGGCCTGGCTCATTACAATGTATCCAGGCCTATCCTGCAATTTATTGTCAAGCATTTTGATGAAGAAAAGTAGGAGAGGAACTGAAAACTAAATTTCCTTTCCTACTTTTCTTTTCACTTTTAGGGATCATTGCAACACAATTTAGTCTTAAAAGAATTTAAGTAGTGATTGATAATAACACACATTTGGCACAGAGCTCTGAACACCATCAAAATGCAACAATCAATGAAATTAAACTCCCTAAAACTCAATAATGGACATTGCTGATTGGCTGAGGGCTTCTAAGGTCATTTTTCAATTTTAATTTTTCAATTAAACTGACCAATTAGAATGATCAATTTAAATTGACCATTCTAATTGGCCAAAATTGACTGTCGTGTGCCTGTCATAAGTCAGTTGCTATGTGAGATTACTGTCATGAAGCAAACACATGGGGCCTGTGGGAGGCTGTTTGTTATGCAGTGGTTAATTGTATATACATTCCACATATAAATCATATTAAATTTTGCTTTATTCAGTTGCATGCTAGTGGTATTGCAGTCTAGAAATATTATAAAGCAACAGAGAACAAGTTGAATTGTGTGCAGCCAAAAACAAATTACATATTAAAAATTACTGCTGAAAATGTTGCTTAATATATAAAAAAAATTATAAAATAAATACCCCCTCAAGCAGCTGCTTGCCACAGAGGTCTGACAGGAGCCTGTCAGTTTATATGCCAGAGCAGAAGGTCTGAGAGGATGGCAGGACCTCAGCAGAAAAACGACACATACATCCATGCCTTACCCGGGGCTCGAACCCAGGTCCCTTAGATCAGTAGCCAAGCGTGCTAACCACTCGGCAATAATTTTAAATTATTGTAATTTACAAAGATTACCAATACCTCAAGTTGCTAAATACACTCTCTGTAATGTACTTAAGGATTGCTTAACTAATTGTCAAATGTTCCAGCCAAAGAACATGTGAAGGACAAGCAAGAAGCTGTCAGAACAATAAAGGGCACCCTCTCTTGTGCCCATTTTCATTTGATGTCTCAATAAATTTAATGTAAACAATTTCACTGTCATATGTTTATAGAAGCAAAATTCTGCAGTTATGTCATGAAAATAGCCTACCATTTACAGGAGTAGACATCTAAAGTTACTAAAGTGCTATCTGTTAGGTTAGGTAGCTATAATGATATAATTCAAGATGAAACACAAGAAAAGGTACATCCATGTCTTACCAGGGTTAGAACACAAGTCCTTCTGATTGGTAGCCAAGTATGTTAATCACTTGACCACAAGAAAGACTGCATCCCATTTTATCACATCAAAAACATGTCAACATAAGCTACATACCTCAGTATAAAATGAGAAACAAGCAGGAATAAAGGTGCCATTATATTTGTAACCACAAATGCAACATCACACTTGTCACCACGAATTCTTGTAATTAAAGTAAACACCATTCTTACACCTAGGGCTGGATCTAGAGAAGGGCGAAGCCAGTTTCAGAATGCTAGTAAGGGAAATTGAGACCAAAAATGATTAAAGTTATTTATATCTCAGCATTTTTCAAGAAATTTTTAATGACCTGTAAAATGGCATTAGAAATTCAATCTCTTGCCCCCCCCCCCCCCCCCCCCCCCCCCCCCCCCGCTTCATTTTACATTTTTCGGTTGAATGTAAGCAGCCTTTCCAAGCCCATCAGTGTCCTCTTTCTGACTGAGGGCAGCATGGTATGTAAGTGGAGATAAATCTCAGAGCTGGCTCAGATGAGACTGAAACCTGGGAACTGCAGATTATGAGCCTGTGCTACCAATTGAGCCAATTCCTGCCACTGTTTATTTGGGTTCCAGTACCAATAACACTGTGCTACAAAGATTGTTAGCTTAACCAAATTAATTAGGATTGAAAAGGTTAAATTCAAATCAAATTACAGCCTGGCACATAAAGAGTGCAACTGTTGAAATATGGTAGATGTGAATAGTTATTTTTATATATATATATTTGCTTATCATTTGACTTATATTTTAAGGAATCATAAATAAAGTTAATGATCAAACTCACCAGAACATTTTTCATGTTTTGATTCAACATTTTCTTCTGAGCTTTCTTGCTCACTGTGAGACTTGAAAAACTATTAATAAATTATAACCATTGTTAGATGAACAAGAAAAACTTTGAATAATATTTGAAAAGATAAATAATATGTTTCGATTTACTCTAATATCTATTACATTTTTGATATTTTAGTAATGGTGCACACAAAAATGCATAAATAATGAGAGTGGAATAAGCTCAGCAAGTTTTCCTGTACAAACTAGTAAGTTCCTCTACAAAACTAATGAGAATACCTTATTTTATATATGATTATTCATATCACATATGATGGTAACACCTATGTTATATACTTCAGATATACTTGTTCATCAAAAGTTAAACAGGGGTTGTGTTGCTTTTCCTCTGAGCAACATTCTTTCTATAAATGATTTAAATGGTGAGGTCATAAGGACCACAAAAGCTCAGAGAAAGTTGGAGGAAGGACCCACTGGGCAGCCATTAGGAGACAGATGGAAGCCTCTGGTCAAGGCCATCAAGTGTATTCTTTAACATGCACAGGGTATTTGCTCTCCTGCAAATGGGGCCACAACTTTAAGTCCTATCCAACAGATGGCAGTCTCTTCAAGTTATCAATGTTCCTCTTCTCACTGTGGGCAGGGTGAGTGTTAGCAGAGATAAATCTTAATGCGGGCACATTTGGGACTCAAACCTGGAAAATGCAGATTATGAGCTTGGCACACTACAGATAGATACTTGCTTTCTCATGGCTGAAATGAGGTCTGCACACAGATTATGATGTTGCTCTCCTGTTTATTGGGGCAGTAGTACAATATAGTTATCATCTTCAGCAGTTGTAATCTAAGGATGCCTTTGAACTGATCTGATAACTGTTTGGGTTGTTTGGAATTGCTACCATAGCCTTGAGATAACAGAATGGTGGACAGCAAAGAATATAGCCACCTCCATGATTATTTGGCCAGCCTCCAACTATTCTCCATTTTTTTAAGTCTTCTAAATGCTTTCTTTAAGTCATCATGAAGCAATTGACTATTCCAGACAATTCCAGAAAGACTATTCCAGTGTAGCATTTTAATTTGAAATGACTGAACATCTAAGAAGGCATTTTTTTTATAAGAAGAAAAAGAGTTATGTGTCATCTTTTATAGACTATCTGTTATATATCTGTGATGTTATATGAGATTTGCATGTTAATTTTTCCAAACTATACAATAAATTACTTAGGTACAATAAAAATTTTCATTTGTCTCTAGTGATAATTTTGTTATTCTTATTTTGATGATCTGTGCTTAACTTTTGACAAGCAGTGTATTTTTGCAAGTTTAAACTATATAGTATAAAATTACCTACTACAAGTTTAAAGTGTAATAAAATGATTAATAGATCTTCCATTACTAAGAGTTTCAAAGCTTTGTTTTGAAGATTGGGGGAAAAATACAAGAGTGTTTGTTTGCAGATAAATCAAGTGGAAACAATATACAAATTACAAAAAATTAAAAAAAATGTAAAACATGCCAATGATGAAAAAAATTTTTAATAGAAGCTACGCTACACAAAGAACTACATCACTGAAATAATCTTAAGTTTTCATTTGGTGTATTACATGTAATGATTAACATTAAATTTCCATCTCACCTATTGGGTATGATAGGAAAAAATACAGTTTGGTGATTATATTCAACATATCAGAATAACATGACCACCTACCATAGTATGTATGCTAGGTGGTCATATTATTCTGATACGACTGTGTATAATTTACAATATAATGGAGGATGAAAGGAGGAGACATAATTTGTGGTGACCTATGCAACTATCTTCATTAAAAGATCTTTTCACTATATTTTCTGAATGAAGAGTCAGGCATAATGAGTTAAATGAAAGTTTCAGATACAAAGATTGTACATAGACTGTGAAACATTTTTCCTAACTTGTCTCCTACCCCACCCCCCACAATAGGGAAAAATGTGTAAACTCTTGCTGCACTATCTTCTAAACACAAGGGTGAAGCATAATGAGTTGTATGCCAAATGAAAACTTGTAGTGTAGCTATGCTGTGGGCTACCTGAAATATTGATTACCATTTGATTAAATTTCTGCCCCCCCCCCCCCCAAAAAAAGGGGGGGGGGACAAAATTTGATGGGAGATCAATCATAATGAATTATATGTCAGAAGAAAGCTTTTAATGAAGAGAATTGCATAGGTCACCACAAATTATGTCTCCTCCTTTCATCCTCCATTATATTGTAAAATATACACAATCGTATCAGAATAATATGACCACCTACCATAGTATATGTATGATAGGTGGTCATATTATTCTGATACGACTGTGTAGTTCTTCTAAGAAATGGCATCAGATAGCATTAACAAATTATTTATATTGCAGTTTAATAAAACATGCATCACATGGTAAAAGAAAACATTATTTTTCAAATTTGAATTACATGTTTTTAAATGATATATGAAAATATTCAAATGGCATTTTCTATTTTTAAAAAAATCAGTATTTTTTTTTTTAATAAAAATGATCATAGACCTCTTGGGCCTCTCATTTTGGATTCTGTCAATGTCTATATTCATCAGGGACCTTGGAAGGGTTAATTAAAATAAACACAAATGTAGCAGGTATGTATGCATTTACATAAGTACCATTTGTATACATTGCATGTTATTCAGTACAAGAAGAAAAATATTAATATCAGTGATACATACAAATCAGTATAAAATTTACATGATGTTATAAGAATGAAGCTTGTATATTTATGCATTATGCTGAAGTTTTCAAAATGAAACTATAACTGATTTTATATTCTGGAGTTTGAAAATGGAACTATAATTGAACTTATATTATTTGCAAACATCACGAGGAATAGAGTTTACTCATCAAACTGTTCGAGGCACTGCTTTACAGGAATCTCTAGCAATTACTGGTTAACATACAGCACATGAGAATTAACACTCTGTGCTTGCCTACTCTGAGTCTAATGTAGTCAGCCATTGTGCACCTTGAAAATATTATAATGCAGGTTATATGAGGTTTTGAGTAAGTCGAATTTGCATAAGTCAAGTGCTACATAATCTGGGGAGTCTGTACTTCATAAGCTTTATTTATATGCTTATTATACATAATGGCTTTTGGATGTACTTGAGTTTTCTATCATTCTGTATAGTTTTATTTTATAAAAATTATTTTTTTCACATTAAAACTTGAAATCATTCAGATAACTAAAAATTTTAATAGAGACTTCCTTAATTATAATGAAGGGTTAATCAGCTCAAAACTACAACTTAGATAGAGTAAAATATTTTTTACACATTAGTTATGTAAAATTTAAAACTTCAAAATCAATGGAATACCTACAAATCTTCGTAAAGACTGTTAATCAGTTCAAAACTACAACTACATTTAGGTGAAATATTTTTTACACATTAGTTTTGTGAAATGATGATGCAAGTAGTTTCAGTAGGAAATAACTGAAGAATTGTCTGGTGATTTGAAAGCAGGTGATAAATTGTACTGATGCTTTAGCATTATTTAAAGATGTTCAAAAGAAATATTTTATTAGTGCTACTGATTCAAACAGGTAGTGAATAGATAGGTGGTCAATATTGAAGACTAAAATGGTAAAAATAGTGACATGAATAATCAATCTTTTGGGATAAAGCTTGGAATATGTTTTACACATTATTTGTTTCATTGGGGATCTAACTTTTTTGTTAAATTTTAAATAAAACATTAAATTGAAAATATATATATATGTCAGCCAACAAAACAGAAATATCCACTTCTAGATCAACTATATAGTTGAAGTTAAATGACTTATTCATTTCTAAAAGATGGCCCTTCGCATTTTGGTTTAAATAGATTGGTGTGGAAATGCACAGTGTTGCATGTACAGAATTCATGTAACTTGTATAGAAGCATATAAATGTGATACCTGCTGCAAAACAATTAAAGATGATACTTGAAACAGTTACAAATTAAAGAAACAGAATTGCAGCTGAAAAAAATTATCTTCCTCTGAAGAAAATGAAAGTACATCAGCATCCCCCAGAAATATATTTAAATCATGAACTTACCTCACAAGCTTTTGTAGCATGATCTAGTTTTTCAAATTCAATAAAAGCAAAACCTTTAATTTTTCCTGATGATTTAAAACGTGGAAGACTAACATAAGCAACATTGCCAAAACGACTAAACACAGATTTCAACCAATCATGATCAGCATAGGATGGTAACCTTTCAGCATAAACTGTACATTCATCAACATCTGTTTTCTCTTTTAATACTTTTGTTCTACGAACAGCATCATGACTGGGACTGACCTAAACAAAGAAAACATTTGTTTAAACACAAAATTAAATGAACATTTTTTGAAGCTTTTTATAAGTAGAAAGATTTTATGCAAATCAATCACATGAATAAATTTAACATTAACACTGAAAACTTAATTGCAACCCATTCTAATAAGGAAATTTACTGTTCATAACTGTAAAAATCATTTTACTACTTGTTGGATAAAACATTATCTTTTCTATTTGCATTTTATTCACAGTTTATTATCATTTACAATATAAAAACAATTACAAAACAACCAATAACTGCATAAGTAGCAGTGGATTTAAGATTGTTTTGTATGTTGCAGCATGGATACCCAGCTAGAGGAGAGACCAGTAATAAATAAAGGCATTTGCAGAAACATCCCCTGGTAGTGGCAAACTAAAGAAGTTAAATGAAACTTTCCCAAACAAACTGTAAAATTTACTAATGGTTTTGAAAAAAAAAACTACATTTAGTAGATTTCATTTGGTTTATATCATTATCTCAAATTATTTGAAGTAATAAATGGAACTGATCTACATATTTTGTTGTCTGTTAAATATATATTTATATTTTTAAGAAATCATAAGTAAATTTTACATGGTAGGTCTTGAAATAGTGGAGGAAAGATTTTGTGCTTGATTAGTCCGATATATATTCTTCCTCCCCCCCCCCTCTTCTAAACAGCAAAAGCTAGAATCATTATTTTCAGTACACAGCTTCCTCTTAAAATAATTTAGAGTAAAGATTGTTCCTCCACAATCACCCTGAAAAAAGGAGGAAAAATTTCATTTTTAAAAGCTAGGAACACCACACTGCTACACAGCTTCCTTTTAATTTTAAGTGTTAAGCCTCCCCAAACTTTCTCCAAAATGAATCCCACTCCCACACCCTAAAAAAAGTTGAAGAACCATTTGAAATAGCTAGAGCTAGGCACCAAATTTTGTATGCAGTTTCCACTTATTTCAACTTAAAGTAACATTTATCACCTATTTATTTCCCACCCACCCCTCAAAAAAAAAGGGGGGGGGAAGCACCTATAAAAGATTGCCAAGTGTAAACACTGTATCTCAAATGGAAGCTTCTGATGTAGGTAGTACTGTGGCTACTTCATATTATACCTTATCCTTTCTGCAGCCCCCCCCCCCCCAAAAAAAAAAAAAATTATTCGAATGATATTTGAAGCAGAAATTGCTATTATTCATACTTTGTTAGTAAATTGTGATATTTTAGGATGCTAAGACTTACATCTTAATTTAAGATTTATATATAATTTAAAACTTTACTTGAAATTTCTGTATTAAGCTGGCAACATAAATCACTGCAAATCAAAGTCTGGAATTAAATTTAAGACTTAAAAACTTCGATGTGAGATATTTTAACTTAGACACTGCAAGTTTTTCAGTCTGGGATGCTGTGATCAAATTATAATTGGGATCTCTTTATAACTTTACAGCCATAGTTTTTCTTATTATTAATTTCAATGCTCACAGTTGCAATCCAGCATAGAAATCTCACCTCCACTTCTATGGGTGAAAAAGGCAAAGTTAAAAGATTCATATTCATTAATCTAACTGTAAGATGAACAAATATTAAAGAAGGAAGACTTACCTGAAGAAGTTCTGATGATGAAAGAGCATTTGCTATATCTTCAATATTATCAGTAAGGGCACGTATTTTATTAAATTTTTTAAACACTTCTAAGCTAATATCTGAAATAAAAATTATTAAAATATTTTAATAATTTTTTTACTCTACATTGTTTTAGAAACAAATCAAAAGTTACATATATGTATAAATAGCTTGTTTTACTTTTGTATGCATGTAGAAGTCATACTGAAATATGTAGGTCAGATACTTTTGCACTAATTATATATCACTTTGTGTGCTCATATTCCTTTAAAATAATGATACTCTGATGTTGGCTTCACAAAGAGAAATTGAAACTAGCAAAAAAAATCCATAAAATATGTCATGAAATGCTTCTTAAACTATTAAAAAATCATTAAATAAATGGTCAAAATACCATTTACTTAAAAAATGAATAGAGCCATTATTGTTGCCAATACTGGTGCTATTTACTAATATAAAATGACATTGATGGATGGTAAATTACTGATGGCACAAGTTCCAATATTATCCTTTACTCTGTCGAGAACCATGTACTTCTATCAAGAGTTGGGTTGGATTGTTTTAGCTCTGAATGACACTATTTTGCACACATTGGAATAAATGGCCAGGTTACAAGGTCCCAGAGAAGGTTGGGGAGGGGATCCACTGGAACAGCTGTTGGGAGACAGATGGTAGACTATTGTCAAGGCCATCCAGCATGTTCTTTAACGTCCACAGGTTATGGTTCTCTCACACATGGGACCACGACTTAACGTTCCATCTCACAGATGGCAGCTTTTCCCAGTCCATCTGTGTCCCCTACTGACTGAGGGCAGGATGGAGAGTTTTGCAGAGATAAATCTCAAAGCTGACCCAGCTGGGACTCGAACCTGGGAACTTTGAATTATGAGCCTGGCATGATAATGACTGAGCAACCCCTGTGCTATGAGGAGAGTTAGAACCTGTTTTATTCTCATTAAGTGGATAATGTGGTTTTGGTTTGGGAATATCCATGGGATAAACTTAACCCTTACAGTGTCGGGTTTCTGAAACTGAACTCACAGTGGTGGCTGGATTTATTTTAGTGTTTTCAGAAAGTAAAATAAACAACTTTATAACCTTAGAACCTCATCCTGAAGTACTATGAATGGAAATATGTAATGTTATATATAAAAAGAAAGAGCATTTAATTATGCTTAATGGCAAAAATTCAAAGAAAAAAAATGGTAGGTTAAATTTTGAAAACCTTTCTTTAAAACACTGCAAAATTTTACTCTATTTTTTCCACTTTATCTTTAGTAAAATTTCAAAACATATATAAATATTTCCTGTTTTTTCCATATTAATTTATTATTCTAATATAAATAGTTCATAATATTTCTATTATTGCTTAAATCTTTCATTTATTTAGTATTTTCTAACTTTTTTACACATTTATGCATATAAGGCATAATGCTCATTCTTAGACTTTTGACAATTGACAAACTCTGCCTAAGTAAAGTAGTGTCATAAAAATAATTTTAACTTAACAAACTATAATTTAAGTACAAAATGAAAAATATATGAGAAAGGTGATAAAGAACTATGAAAAAAAATTAAAAAAAAATGTTTCAAAGAATTTCAAGTTTAATCGATGCACTGAATTTGAGAACGAGTCGCTTTATTATGAAGCTGCACAACTGCTACAGAAAAGTTTAATTCTAAAATTCTGACAGAAATTTTGGTTAAAAATTGAAATTCCTGACCTTAATTTGTTTATATGCTTTAAATGTAATTAAAAATATTGATAAATAAAGTTGTAGCATTTAAAAATTGCACTCAGTAATCCTAATGCTTGTTCTGATTGCCACCATTATAGGTCACTAGCAGTTCCACTTTCGATCGTTTCTAATTAATTATTGTTTATAATCACAGTATCAATTTGAGAAGCAATAAAAAGTAAATAAAAAACATCTTTAAAATCAAAAGTCTGATAAAATATTGATTGAATGCCCATATGCATAGTTCCCAGATGATGCAATTTTCAGTAGTAAAACAATTGATATCCTTACATTAAAAGTTTAGAAAACATTACAACTCTAGTAGAGCTATAAATAGCACAAAATGCACCCGATCATTAATATAATTATGGGATGGCAGAATAAAGGCATAAACTAAATCATCACTACTTGATGCTGTTTACAGTGACTGAGCATGCTCATACATTCACTGTAGACTCAAATAGATTTGTTTTTAAACTTTATCATAACTTTTTCAAGTGGAATCAACAGGTAAAAAACATATATCATAGATTTAAATGTTATTTTTTGATATTTAATTAGAAACAGTTTAAAAAAAATTCAGATTTCTATTCTAAAAATTTTTTCGCAACCTTGTACTATGGGAGCGAAACTTCACTCTCCAGTCACTAGAATGGGAAAGATGAAAATGATTCTTTGGGCTGCGACACAGTAAAGGTTAACTCCTTCATAACTTCCCAAATAACTGCACATGCTCAAATTTCTCCTATGGACTTCTCCCTTGTCAGCACATATTGCATTAAAAATTCAAGTCTCTCCTATAATAAAACTGAGTTTGAGTTTAAAACCATTTTTATTTTCAGATTTGATTGGCAGAAAGGTACTCAAAAGTCATATTAAATTTCAATAGGAAATTTACTATTACTCTATTACTAGTAGGCTAGTGAGCTTCTGTTTGCCCCACCTGAAATTTTATTGTTTTGAAAATGAATCTATTTTAAACATACTGCTGAAACTGAATCTATTTTAAACATACTGCTGAAACTGAAAGGAATTAAACACAAATATTTTGTGCTGCTTGAGGATTTTGAATTAGTGTAAGCTCATGGATATGATTTGTACAAGATTGTGCAGTGATTGTTGAGTTAGTAAAGTTACTAATCACATTCTGTAAATTTGCATTGGTTGTTTGTAATGACTTACAAGAACATTTATTTTCACTGCACGAGTTTATTCCTGAAAATCATTAATAAGGTTTAGTAATTGAATTATTTAGTCTCAGTAATTTTGTTTAAAGTGCAGAACAGAAGGCTTTATTCAAGAACCTACACTGTTTGAACTAGTTGTCCCCGTTTGAATTATATAGTTCTGGCTTTTTTTTTAGTGTAGAAATAGAGACTGCTTTGTGGCATCATACCAGAATAAATCCAATCAGATATAAATAAAATAATAAAAGTTCCTGAATAAGATGGCACAGGGGTGGCTGAGCCACCCACCCCTGCCCTGTCTTATTCAGTGTTCATTAGTGCACCATTCAATAGCTCATTAGTGTGCTAGGCTCATAATCTCCAGTTCCCAGGATTTGTGATTTATCTCGGCAAAACTCCTGTTCTAGATCAGTAGGGACACCAGTGGGCTTGGAAAGGCTGCCATCCATTGGATGGGATGTTAAGCCATGACCCCATGTGCCTGAGAGCCATAACTATACAATATATGCACATTAAAAAACACGCTTGATGGCTTTGATGGGAGGCTACCATTTGTCTCCTAACAGCTATCCTGTGGGTTCTCTTCCCCCAACCTTCTCTGCGTCCTTGTGACCTGGTCATTTAGTTTTCATTGTGGACAAAAAAGTGCTGCTCAGAAGTAAAACAACCCAATCCTGAATAACACACTCCTGTTCTGCACTTAAAAACAATCACTAAGACTAAACAATCCAATTGCTGATAATGATTTTGTGGAATAAACTAATTTAGTCAATAAATATTTGTCATTAAAGAAAACAACAATAAATTTACAGAATACCATTAGCAAAATTACTTACTCAACCAATTATATCAATCAGTGTACAATCGTATATATACATCCACTAACAACTCCCATAGACTATGCATCAAACTAACAATATTCTACAAGAAAGACTAGGCCAAATCTATGACCCACTCCAATTTTTTTTTAGATCTAGGCCTGATGAAGGGTACATTGCAAAATATTTCTCAATTCCATAATTAATGATAGCCCATACAAGTACTTCTTTATCCATATTTACCTTTCTGAAATACATCTATTTATCATAATTTGAACTTGCCAAAACCTTGGAAATGCCAATAAGCTATTCTATGCAATTACCAAATTGTCTTTCATTATATTTTAAATGTGATTTTTATTAATGTAATAGAAGTTGAAAAGTTATTTAAATTTTACTGCAATTTACCTCTGCTGCAATTACTGAGAAAATATAGCATTTAGATATGTAATAATAAGCAGTCAACATGGTGGATTTATCAATAGCTGTTATAGGTCATTCCATGTCAATTCAACTAAGACAGTTCACCGCCCATCACAGATTTCAGTGATATTCGGTATATAGATAGTACATATAAGATGTGCAATTTCTCATCTTTGGTTCTATGGTTTAGTGTTCTGATGTTGATTTTAATTATGAATTCAATAAAAAAATCTAATTTTCAAAGTGTATTTTAGGTTTTAAATTTTTTTCAAAAATTGAAAATTTTAAATTGTGAAAGAAAATGATGTGGCACTACAGACAAAAAAAACTTATATATGTTTACATTAATGCTCCATATAACCTTTGTACTACATAAATCTAGAGTATGGTCCTTGTTTTGATAAAAATAAAAAAAATATATTGAAATGTACCTATGTTATTGCTAATGATGCACTTCAGGGGACTGCATGCTCCATAAGCAAGGTTCAAGGTGTTATAAGAACATGATGAAATTAGCCTCCAAATGAGGGGCTCCCTACACCAGCTCCACAAGCTGACACTCTTGCACCTGCACATTAGGCAGAGGCTACAGACGTGACTTGCTGCTTGCATTCAAATGCGACTTCATAACTACCATTCAACTGCTACTCGCACCTATATTGATGCTATGATATGTCAGTGATATAACAGTTAATGAAATTCATATTTTTTTTTTGTTTGAATTGCAGGAATAGAAAATGAAGATTATTATCTTCCTATTATATAATGCTATATGATGAAGTAGAATGGGAAACAAAATGATTACCACAGCAACCAGTGCAGTAAGATTTCCCACCTTATGTGTCTCTTAAGTGACACTACTGAAGGTTGGGTTTGGTTGTTTTACCTCTGAGTGCCACTTTTTTGCACACCATGGGCTAAATGGCCAGGTAATAAGGACCTTGAAGGCTCAGAGAAGGTTGGGGGAGGGGACCCACTGGAACAGCTGTTGAGAGACAGATGTTAGCCTCCCATCAAGGTCATCCAGTGTGTTCTTTAACATGCACAATGTATGGCTCTCCTGCATATGGGACCACTACTGAAAGAAATAATTACTTTTGTTATTACGCTAAAGCAATAAATCAGCATAATCGAAGTCAGACACATGTAACACAGGGGAAAGCAAAACAATAACATGCACAGAATGATCTCAGTGACAATTTATTACAAAAAAAAAAAGAACTGTTCTATGGGGAAGCAAATAACTTTTAGCTAACATCACCCATTTTCTTATTGAATTTGAAGTTTTCTTTTCCAGTGAAAAATACCTTAAATGCATCTGTGAAAAGGCACTTAAGAGTGAATGAATTATTGCTTTTCCCAACTACTGCAAATTTTTTGTCATGCCTATTGCATCACTGTACAACCGCTTCAAATTTTCTGTCAAGTTGCACTTTTGAGAAGAAATATCCCAGTTTCAGTAATCTAAAATCAGAGCCTTTATTAAACTGTTCCAGTTTTTTTACCAATCAAAATCTGCTCCCCATAGGTATAAATAAAATAAAAATACCCCCTCAAGCAGCTGCTTGCCACAGAGGTCTGACAGGAGCCTGTCAGTTTATATGCCATAGTAGAAGGTCTGAGAGGATGGCAGGACCTCAGCAGAAAAATGACACAAACAGCCATGCCTTATCCGGGGCTCGAACCCAGGTCCCTTAGATCAGTAGCCAAGAGCGCTAACCATTCGGCAATGGGACGGTGTTGAGTGATACCCCATAGGTATCACTCAACATTTATATTCAAAAATTGGCATTTTAATTTGCTGTGTATACTAAAGAATATGAACTTTCATTAACCTTTACATCATTGACAGCAGCATTACAAGTGTGAATAGCAGCTGAATGGTAGTTACTGATGAAGTCATATTTGAGTGCAAGCAGCAAGGCATGTCTGTAACCTCTACCTAGTACACAGGTGCAAGAGCATTAGCATGTCCCCTGAATTGCATCATTAGCAATAACATAGCAGAACTCTTCAATATTTTTTTTCTCATTATCAAAACAATGATCATACTCTAGACTTGGTACAAAGGTTACATGGTGAATAATGTACAACATATGTCAAGTTTTAATTTTTTTTCTGTAATGCCACATCATTTTTTTTTCACAATTTAAAATTTTCAGTTTTAATTTTTTTTTAAACCTGTAATACATTTTGAAAATAGATTTTTTTAAATGATTTCATAATCAAAATCTACATCAGAACACCAAGTATGGGTTCTCATCTACTATAGAAGCAAAGAAGAAGAAAAAAAACTTTAGGTGACATTCACAATTTGTATATTTCCCCCTTAAGTTAAGCAACTATAACTCCTTATAAAATTTTTCTGATTAAAAATATTTCGGGCAAGCCATGTCTTATATGCACTAACATATATACCAAATATCATTGAAATCTGTGATGGGTGGTGAACTTTTTAAAAAATTTTGGTTGATTTGACATGGAATGACCATTATTTGAAATGTTAACACATGATTTCCAAATATTAAAATTTTGGTGTTTGTTTAAACTAAATAAATATAAAAATGTAAGCTTCATTAATATAGTACATATTATGCTAGACAGCTCTTGTTGGAAAGCCATATTTGCAGTGACTGCCTTCATACTGCTTGTCACTATTATAATCAACTTCAAATTTTTTAATACATTGTAATACTCTCACTAATGTAAACTAAGCCAATAATATATAAGCTAACATAATTCTGTCTAATCATATTACTACACAATACACAATATATAATTACTTACCTGCAATCATGTACCATTGAATCACAGCCACTGAAGACAGAATTCTAACTGAAACTGACACCAAGTTTCTATTAATCACATGGAAGTGAAGGTTGTAATCAGCAATATGATCTATCTATATATTGTCAGCTACTGACTGTTAAGGGCAGCTTTAGAATTGGCCCAAACCATAGCTTGCAAGCTGTTGCAAGTGATGAGGCAAATGATTGGCATCAACATGGTGAATAATATAAATTTTTGGGCTTTCAGCTAGCCTGTTGATATCCCGGAAGATGATGCACAGCAGTTTCAAGCTAATACTTCATTAAATGCATCAAAAAAATAAATTAATACCCGCTCAAGAAGTTGCTTTGCTCAGCAAAATGAATGAAAATAAAAAAAAAATGGGCAAGATGCTTCAGCAATAAATATTTGTGCAAATTAGTTTCATTATTCATTTCAACTTAGAGTTTTAATCAATATTTCAGTCAACTATATTACAGAAATGTAGGTAGGGCATGGACCCTAATGATGAGTTGCCACTGAATTTTGCAATTAGTTATAACACACAACACTGAATAAGCAGACTTTTATGTAACAAAAAAAATAATCTTCGTAGGCCAAAAGCTAAGTAAATTATAGTAGCTTCCATACACCTGATTTATGTACTTCAATGTCTTAAGTGAATAAAAAGCTTTATAACTTATGGAAAGTTTAATTAATTTTACATTATAAAAGGTTATTAAAATCTATTTTATTGAAATGGTGCTTCCAATGTCCTGGATGGATACTTTTCTTATCAGTTGTCATAAGTAGGGTCTTTGTTACAACATCAAAAGAAATATTAATAATCAGAAATATTTACTTCCAAGATTTTGAAAAATGCTCATGTAACTAATTATTAACAGGGTGTATGCTTAAATTATAAGGTAATTAAAAAACAAAAGAATTATTTTTATTATTCTAATAATAACAATGAATATATAATAATAGACTATAAATGACAAGTATGAAATGCTAATTCATAATTATTTACTTACATCCATCATTACTTTCACTCAACAGCTTTTTAAGAAATTTGTCCTTTATGAGATTTGCATCACTAAAGTAAAACTCCATCTGAAAATAAAAGTGATTTTTTTTATTTCACAGCTAAACAATCTTTAGAGTAAAATAAAAATGCAAGTTATTTGCAAACTAATCCAAGAGATACTGCACTCTGGCCAAAATATTATGAAACTCACTTCAATATCATGTGCCTTACAATTTGAAATTGCTCTACCATGATTATGAGGGTGTATGAACTGGTTTGAACTATAATGTTAGGCTACAGATATATAGGAAGGAGAGATGTACTTGTCTTAATGTGATTGAACATAGAACCAGGCATGGATTTAGAAAAAAAACCAAAATGCATTATAATATTTCACCCTCTATTTTAAAGGTCTAAGAAATTTCTTGAAAAATGCATGAAATATAAATAGCTTTAACAATTTTTTGCCTTATTAAGGAAAACTCACACATCACTGATCAAGAATTAAGTTTAGATGTAAGTGTATTGATTGGCAGTGTGGAAACAATTATTTATCAATATTTAAAGATCTGTGCCAAATGGGTACTGCACAAACAGATAGAACAGCAAAAATGGGCTAAGTCAACTCGCACAAGGAGATGCTGGCAATGTTTGAATCTAGTGGCCCCAAATGGTTAACAGACATTGTTTAATTACTATACAACTCCAAGAAAGATCAAGAACTATGTTTGGGTTGCAGAAGATGAACCTATATCCTCTGACAAGACTTTCACTAAAAGAAGAGAATGTTCACAATTTTTTTCAATTCTTAAGGAGTGGTAGCCCTGAAAAAATAACAATAAATGTCCAATACTAAACATTGTTTTGTCCAACTGGTTAAGGAGATAAAAGAGCAGCATCCACCAATAGGCATGTCAGGGATTCTTCTTTTTCATGACAATGCCAGTGCTAATAAAACGTGGCAAGTTATGGCCTATCTGGAGTAGGAAAAAAAAATCAAACAGATACCCCATCCTGCGTATTCACCCAAAGTTGACCCATGCAATTTTTGGTTGTTTCCAAAAATTAAAAAGGAACTTGCTGGAAAGCTCTTTTTAAGGATGCAAGATCTTGCAAAATACGTTCATTCAGAATTGTGCAGTATTCCCCAATAGGAGTACCAACAAACATTCCAGAATTAGTGTACACCTCTGCAACTTTGCACTGGTAATAGAGGGAAGTACTTTGAAGGGCAGTAAAAGCTTTGTTGAGGTAAATGCAATGGTTTTTGTTCTGCTTTTCCATGTCAAGAACATTGTGAATGTCCCTCGTAATAGTTTTCTTAAACATAAGTCTTATTTAGTAGTTTACAGTTTTTTTAATCACAATTTTTAGAAAAAAAGTTTTCCTAGTTTTTCATTTGTTTGGAACAGATACTAAGTTTACTGTAATTACTATACAATTGCAAGGCTTTTCAAAAGTTTAATAACTAAAATACGTATATATTTGAAAGAATTTGCTGCAGTAATTGTTTTGAGCAGATTATTTTAAGGGTTTCTTGTCAACAGGACTTTTTTGTGATACTTTATTACTGGACATGAATAAATAAATAAATAAAAAAAAAAAAATACCCCCTCAAGCAGCTGCTTGCCAGAGGTCTGACAGGAGCCTGTAAGTTTATATGCCATAATAGAAGATCTGTGAGGATGGCAGGACCTATATATCAGTAATTTAGCAATTTTATTCAATACAAATATAATTTAGCAATTATTATTTTGGAATAATACAAGATATATTCCAAAATCTTTTAAAAAATTATCTTGTTTCAAAGCAAAATAAGTTTTTTGTAAAACTATTATGCTTACTTAAGTTGGGTTTAAATATTGGGTTATTTTAAACTATATAAATACATATTTTTAAACAAAAAATTAAAAAAAAACTACATAAATGAAATATTTTACTAATAACTGAAATGTTATGGAATACTTATATTGGACTAATCAAATAAATTAAAAAAAGAACAAGGAAATACCCAGCACATCTTTTAGAGTTCACTAACTATTTAACCACTATCATACTGTTTATAGTCAACAGGGTAAAGATGGGTGTAGATGAAAAATTATCATGGGTTGAGTGGGATCTGAACCCACATCCTCCTGGTGACACATGCCAGGTACTCTGGCCACTCAGCCCAAGACAATTTTTCCTCTACACCCATCTTTACCCTGTTGACTATAAACAGCATGGTAGTGATTAAAATAACTAGCAAAATTATAAAAATATTAAAAATAAATTTTAACAATAATTTTTTTGCAATTTTTTAGTAATATGACTGGTTATAATTTTATGGTACAAGGGCAACCAGGATTATATTGCACCAAACAAAGTTATACAAAAAAAAGTTATTAAGCTTACAACCAAAGTAAAAAAATTGGTAAAAAATTGTAAAAGCAATGGCAGCATTAAACATATGCATAAAAACAGAAAAATTAGTGTAAACTACCAATATAAATAACAAGGAATATAGAATATAAATGATAACACTTATACACGTTTTAGTCACGTTTTTAGTTGAGTTGGGTTGTTTTACCTCTGAGCAGCACTTTTTTTGTACACAGTGGGCTAAATAGCCAGGTCATATGGACCCTGAAGGCTCAGAGGTTGGGGAAGGGAACTCACTAGGGCAACTGTTGGGAGACAGATGGTAGCCTCCTATCAAGGCCATCCAATATGTTCTTTAACGTGCACAGGGTATGGCTCTCCCACACACAGGGCCATGGCTTAACATCCTATCTGATGACAGCAGCCTTTCCAAAACCATTGATGTCCCTACTGATTGTGGGTTGGGTTGTTTTTTACCTCTGAGCAGCACTTTTTTGCACACGATGGGCTAAATGCCAATGGTCAGAATGCCAGGAGGATGTGGCACTCTGACCTTCAGGGTCCTAAGGACCCTGAAGGCTCAGAGAAGGTTGGGGGAGGGGACCCACTGGAATAGCTGTTGAGAGACAGATGGTAGCCTCCCGTCAAGGCCATCCAGAATGTTCTTTAACGTGCACAGGGTATAACTCTCCCCCACACAGTGCCACAGCTTAACGTCCCATCCAACGGATGGTGGCCTTTCCAAGCCCATCGGTGTCCCCTACTGATCGTGGGCAGGCGAGGAATTTTGTGGAGATTAATCGCAACGCTGACCCAGCTGGGACTTGAACCTGGGAACTGCAGATTACGAGCCTGGCATGCTACTGACTGAGCCACTCCCACTCCACTGACTATGTGCAAGGCAGAGAGTTTTGCAGTGATAAATCTCAATGCTGTCCCAGGTAGAACTCGAACCTGGGAACTTCAAAATACAAACCTGGCATGCTACCGACTGAGCCATCCCTATGTTTTTAGTACCTGTATAAGGAATGTACATCATTGATATTTTTTACACTTTTTTTCTGTGCTACTATTAATAAAAATTCAAGAAGAAAAAAAAAACTATTCAACAACCTGATTGCAGTGCATAAAGCAGTGTGTTAAAATGATTTTAATCGCAATCTCCTTTTTTAAATATTAACTTGATGTGACTCCTCAAACGTTTTCACGTGTAATATTGCGTTCATGAAATCACGGCTATTATTTTCAAATCAAGGTAATGAAAAATGGGTTTATTTTGATGGTTTATATTTAATTTCAATTGCGCACTAGTCTGAAGAACTCAAGTCAAAATAAACCTTATGCGAAGGCGATAGGAAACTAAAATCTACTGCAATTTAATATGCAGAATGTAGTACATTAGCACAACAGTGACAAGACTCAAGTTTATAATTAACGGTTATAACTGATTCGGAAACTGAATTGGTGCAAATTTCTCGGACGTTGAAATCACTCCAGCTTCAAAGGACAAGAAATTAAAAATATTTTAAAATGTCGTTTAGGAGCATTGAAAACAACTATACTGATTTCTATATCAATACTTAACAACAAATATTAAACTAATGCTAATACGTTAATCAAATAATAACCTGTTCTTTTATGGAGGAATAAATCTTTTTCTTCCGTTTCCTAAATTTTTTTTCTGCGCTTGAATCATGCCTTACAACCTCCATTTTTCATAAACAATATCTTACTGTTGCCATTCAAGGAAGCCAGATTTCATTATTCCAGTATTTACTTTCGTCGTCGTTATTGGTGTCATAAAGGTAACAAAACAGATAGAAGGATGACCAACAACCTTTTAATTATCTATCACAGCCATCCCATGGCCGATTTTTAAGTCGCTTGGCTCTGATGAAAGGATCCTGGGTTTAAGCCTCGGATTTACACTAAGGGCTCATTCTTTCTGCTGAGGTCTCACGCAGTAGCAATCATAAGGAAGGGGCGATGGCCCTCTCCAAGAGACTCACAAGCAGAGGCGTAGCTATGCTTTTGGCGCCCTTGGCAAATTTGTAATTTTCCGCCCTTATTCAGTTACTGATAAAAAAAAACACATGTTATTTATATTATATATATTTATTGTCATTATTTTAATACAGTTATATGAATAAATATTAATTGTACATAAAAAATTACAAAAAAAATTGCAATTAATTATGCAAGTAACTATTTTTTAAAGTAATTTACTTTTTCTTTGGTAAAATCGTTAATAATCTCATGAAAATTAATTTTTGGAGTCAGTTCTCGCTCGATTGATAGGAAACAAAGTAATGATGTACGCTCCTGTCCTGATGTTGATTTTAAATAATTTTTAACAAGTGTTCATTTGCTGAAACTTCTTTCAGCTGTAGCCACTGATGTTGGCATGGTCAAGAATATTTTTTGAGTCATTATTATATTTTGGTAACTTTCTTGTAATTCCCATCTGCCAAGTATATTTAATACATCCAAGCAATAAATTTAGATGGATTTTCTTCTCTCAAAATTTGATTTATTTCTACTGTTAATTGATTTCCATTTATTTCAGGATACGTTTTTGATAATGAAACACCCTTGGCTTCCAAATCTTCACTTGTTAATGAATGTAGCTCTTCTCCAGTCAGGAAATCAATAACAATGTACAAATTATGAACTCCCGCTCAAAGAAAAAGATACCTATCTAACAAAATTTTATTTTGTAGCGACATGATTTGTAAAAGTAATATGAGCAGTTGGAAATTGCTCCCCAAAGCTGTTTTATGACATGCGCAGTGCGGGAGGAAGGGGCGGCTATTGTCCTCCGAAAAAACGAAAAAATTATTTTTGTACGAATTAACGAAAATTTATAATATTCTGTGTTGACGATACGACGGTATAAACAATACGTATTAAAATTCAATGAAGTACGGGCGGCTAATCATTCGATTTTATTTTGCACATAAACGTCAGATATCGTGGAACGGCCTGTGCTGCCCCAGCATCGCCCTGTGATTCCGGCGCCCTTGGCAACTGCCTCGATGCCAACACGTTCCTACGCCTCTGCTCACAAGTATTCATTTTTTCATTCTAGCAACCAGCCAATTTCTTTTCTGGAAAGGCCACCCTTTGACGCTCTCAATACCCCAAAGGCCAAATGAAAACCTGTTAAAAAGTATCTCTATTGTTAAATAGTTCATTAGTAAAATTAAGTATCATTTTTGGATTAAAATATCCTTCATACACTCCTAAATGGCCACCTATAGACTTCAGATTTATGACCGCCACTCTCACCTTCCTCACAGATTTTGTCTAAGGCTAATTTAACAGACAAGCTCTTTCAGATCTCTGAGACAATCAGCTTCTTGAGAAAGTATTTATTTTTATTTATAGTCCCCACTTTTGAAATTCTTCCGAAGACTTAATCCTAGCACTAATTCAACTAATGAATTAGTAAGTGCGATATTCCAAAGAAATGTGCTCTTTTCAATTTTACAAGGATTTGAAAACATAAAGTTCTGAGCATTCCTTTCCAAGTTGAACAGCAACCGAATTGGTTATGATGCAGATCATCAAATTTGGCCTGTAAAACAATCTGTCTTGTGAAAAATTCGAACTCTGATGAATAGAATGCATGTTTTTTTTTCCTAACTGTTGGTATAGTTTTTGTTTGGGAGTAAAATAGATTGCAAGTAGTCAGTCAAAAAATAATTTTGTAGAAATTAAGTGAAGTATTTAAGTCCTTATATCATTTACTTGTTGCGCATATCTGCCACAGCTAGCCGACAGTCATTAAAAGATTTTCCAGTTCCGAATGCAGTGCAGGCCAGAAGCTGTAGGAAAGGATAATGACAGGAAAGAGTTAGCAATTTGTTCTGAAGGGTACTCTTTAAATTTTGTATCAGAGTGAGTCTTAACTCTTAATTACCAATCTTCCTGAGATAGTACAAACATCGTGATGATATACATAAGTTACAGCTGCTTACAACTTTGGATGAGTGTAGAGGTCCTATATAGTTAGAGGTTGGCCATCTCAGTGACTGCATGCACGGCCATGCTGCATGGCCGTCGTGATTGCCTGTTATTGAGTGATTGAGCCACGTGATTTATGGGCGCCATGTGTTTCGTACTGTGAGACGAAAGCCTATGTATAAGTATATGCACTTGTTTAAAGCTTCTCATTTATCATAGTTTTACATCTTTCTACCACTTTTTAACCTATAAAAGTTTACATATTCTAGAAATGCTTCACTGCACTGCATTTGGGTGTAATAATTCCACTCATAGAAGTAAATTAAAAAGATTTTCCCATGAAACCACATCAGAAAATAACAATGAGCTGCAAACGAGATAACTGAAAACCAGCAAACATTTTCTTTTTATAAAAAAAAATTATAAATATTCCCTCAAATAGACGCTTGCCACAGAGGTCTGACAGCAGCCTGTATAGTAGTTTAATATGCCATAGTAGGTCTGTAGGTAGGTAGCTCTTTTCAAAAAAGATCTAATGTTTTCACTTTATCGTCTGTCTATGCTAATGTTTGTTTTTCTGCCCATCCGTCTATCTGTCTGTCTGTCTGACTATTTGTCTATCTTTCCACCAGTCTGTTCATCTGTAAACATTCAACTTTTTTGCTTTTAGAGAAAAATTAAAATAATTTTTCGGGTTCGCTAGGTGTCAATGAACTATTAGTATTCGCAATTTTCAAATCTTCTAATAATTTTAATAACGCTCTTTAGAGGTGGAAAAAATGGAAAATGCTAAAATTTTAAACGAATGTTGCAAACGATCTACTTACCCTGAAATCTGAAATTTTCATGGTAAAGTGTTATAGTCAGGAGGTTTGCAATGGCAACAATGCTTTGCTGTCTTACCCCCAGGGGGGGGGGTGAGAAAATGACACTTTTGTAGTAGTAAAGAATCACAGGATGTGTCGTGTAAACATGGAACTCATGAAATAATAAGCTGGAAAAAAATGGTTTTTGCCGTGAGTGGGATTCGAACCCACGTCTCCTGGAAACATGCCAGTTATGTTAACCACTACACCATCATCGGCTAACGTTTTTTCTTTAGCTGATGTGATATATAAACTTTCCGGATTTTTTATTTGATTCACATAGTGGCGCCATCTATCCGGTAAGAGTTAATCAAAAAATTCTTTTTTGCATTTTATATGTCCCGTGGCCGAGTGGTTAGCACGCTTGGCTACTGATCTAAGGGACCTGGGTTCGAGCCCCGGAATTAGGCATGGATGTGTGTGTCGTTTTTCTGCTGAGGTCCTGCCATCCTCTCAGATCTCCTACTGTGGCATATAAACTGACAGGCTCCTGTCAGACCTCTGTGGCAAGCAGCTGCTTCAGGGGGTATTTTTTTTAAATAAAATCTTACTATTTACACTTTTTCAATCACCCATCTGTTGCAATTTCCATTGTTTGAAAATGTTAAAGGCGGAAAATTGGAACTCAAAACGGGGCCTTTAGCGGTAAAAAAATGTTGGAAAACACTAAATCTTTAAATGATCGTTGCAAACGACCTATTTATGCTATATATTTAAAATTTTGGTGATGTAGTGTGATGGACAAGTAGTTTTCACTAGCAGTAATGCTTTGTCCCCCATACCCAGGGGACAGGATTAACTTTTCTATTTTAAGAGATAAATGAAAAACATTCTTGTGTTTGTACTAATAAAATAATAATGGTTAGTTCGAATTTTTACTGTTACAGGGTGCTGAATGCGTAAAACGAAAAGCAAAATCCTTCTCTTTGAACACGAACAACTCATTGCCAGATATGATACGTTATTCTTCTATTTATATGAAATAAAAGAATATGAGAGATTATGTACCAAACTAACTCCCTCTAGTGAAATTACAAAACAAAATTGTAAAGCTAGTTTCAAACAGCAATGTTAGCAATATAAATTATCATTATATAATCAATGATATTTTACCCTTGAGAAAGTTATATTTATATAGAAGTCTTTTATTTCCACATAAAAGCAACAATTGGATTGAAAAAAAGGTGCATCCCATACGATGCCAGATGTTCAACAACAGGTTTCATGTTATGATATCAAAGATAGAAATCACACATAATCATTTTAATTTTATTACACCAAAATTACATAATTCTTTACCTAATAGTTAACCTAAGAGTTTACCTAATAGTTAGTAGTTTATAAAGAAGAAAAAAGTGAATGTAATTTTAAGAAAAAAAAATTGTTTGGTAAATATTGATAATATGAAGATACTTTTAATGTACTTTCTTAGTTTCTTTTTTCCATTGCCTAAGATTTTCGTTTACAGTAGAATTTTGTTTTTGTAATCTATAAGAGTTGTTATGTAACTCCTAGATTACACAGATATACTTGTTAAGTGCATGTTTCTGTCAGTTTTTTTTTTGAATCGTTTACTTTATTTTATATTATTTCCTTTGCAGTTTCCATCCAAACTTGATGGCTAATTTTTGTGTTGTAATGTTTCTGTAAATAAGTATGGAAATAAAATTATTAAAGTTTTGTATGGAAGCGCATGTCCTTTATTATATGAAATGAACGTTATTCCAAATTTCCGGGATTATGATCGGAAGGAAATACCAAGAGGCACCAATTTTCAAATATGTAACCCACATAGACAAAAAACTAACCTCTGACCTTGTAGACTGTCAGATCCAGAATTTCGCAACATTTATACTCTTAGACACTAATTTTTAGCTCTCTAGCACTGGTAGATCGAAATTTGACCTTTGATCTCTAGGACCCAATGTGTGCAAAAATTCATAAAGGTTTTGAGATTTGCAATACAAAACACCCCTAGGTATTAATTTCAGCGTTTTTAGCATTTGCAAATCAAGATTTGACTTCTACAAGTTATCTATTTGACCTTAATGGATACTTCAGATGTCAAATTTCAGATTTTTTTCCCCAAACCAAGATTACTACTAGTTGCAAATTTTCAGAACTTCTGCTTCATCATAGACAGAATCATCTATAGTTATAATTTGCATTATCCTCTGTCACTAACTTTTCACTCACAGTTATCTACATACATGATACTAAAAATCAGTCCTCTTGATTTCTAATCTGTCAGTCTGATCTTAATCTCACGTTAAACACAACACCAGATGTCAAAATTCTTAACATTTCTGAAATCTACGAGTTGAAATTCATGTATGAACCAATTTTTAGCTCTCATGCACCAATATATATATTAAAATTTGACCTTTGACCTTGAATGACCCATCTGATCCACAAGTTTCACAACGTTTCTAAGGTTTAAGACCCGAAATACCCTAAGACATAAAATTTTAAGCTTCCTAGTACCAGTAGATAAATTTTGACCTTTGACCTTGAAGGACCCTCAGGATCTGAAATTCATAACGTTTCCGAGATCTGCAGCCCGAAATACCCCAGATACCAATTTTCGCGTTCCTAGCACTCATAGATTAAGGTTGACCTCTATTTGCCATTCAAGGATACCTGGGTGGTTAAATTTCGGATTTTCCCCCAGATCTTTGACCTTGAATCCCCTGTCACTCGATCAATCAATCATTCACAACCGTCTTTATGTATTAGACAACTTTTTAAGATCGACCCGCGTCGGGGAGATACAGTAAAAGAATTGTTTTGACTAATACAGAAAAAAAAAATCTAAAATCCAAAAATTGCAGAAAAGCAGTGAAAAAAGTAGGGAGTCAGGTATTGAAATAGATTTTCCTTAAATCTTTAAGTTATCTGACTAATATTTTTTCATAAAAAATGTCACGAAAGGTTACGAAAAAGCTCCAGTGCTTCAGATTTGTTCTGCCATTAAAACAGTGTGAAAGCGATTATATTTCTCAATTTATGTTCAAAATTACACTGGTTTCCATAAATGAAAAAAAAAAACGTTGTGTTAAGTCAATGAGAAGCTAACGTCAAAGCTCTGTAACTTCTAAAATAAGCTTTTTTGTTTCGAAAAATGTGATTGCAGATAAAGATCTCAATCAAATAAGTCAATATCTCGATTTTCAACAATATTCGTTCAGTATTTAATGAGTTATGGAAGTTTGAATATTTAGCGATAACAATGCCAGCTACAAAAATTGATTTCAGAAGTTAATTAAAACTTAGTAATAAATGTTGTATCAAAGAGTTTAATAAAATAAGTTTGTATTTTAGAACTTTGTGTAAAGAATCGTTCACTATTCTTCAGTTTTAAGACTAGCATTGCTGTTGTTAAATATTCAAACTTCCATAACTCATTAAATGCTGAACGAACATTTAATGTTGAAAATCGAGATATTGATTCATTTGATTGAGATCTTTATCTGCAATCACATTTTTCAAAACAAAAACAAACAAACTTATTTTAGAAGTTATAGAGCTTTAACGTTAGATTCCCATTGATTTAATATAGGAATATTCCTAAATTTATGGAAACCAGTGTACATTGAAGAATGTACCAGAAAATTTACTTTTCATTTTTAGCGGTTTCTAAAGTGCTTCTAATCATAAGTACTGAAATCTGTAGCAAATATTACTGTACGCTTTACCATAAACCATAACCATTCGTGCAATACAATTCAGTTTTGCACACCTAACAATCTGAGCGACGATAAAACATGGCGTGCAATTTTGAGATGGCTAACTTCTAGGTTAGTGGGGGCATTTTCGTCCTCTAACGACAAGAAATATCGGCAAGAGGACAGATACAGTATTCCCGTAGAGAAATTGCCGTCTGGTAGGTGATGTATATGTACTTGGGCTCTCGTCTCAGACAATCTGATAGTAAAAATTAAAATATACAAATTTAGAATTTGACAATTTCCCCTTTTTTGTAATCACGGTTTCGTGATTAGGGCTGCTCAACGAAATGCTGCCTTCTGTCAGCTTGTGATGACCGGGGTGTTCGGATCCTCTCCGGCTGCACCAGATGTGATGACCCAGTCTGAACAGGATCTCTCCTGTTCAGACTGGGTCATCACGACGATGATGAAATTGACGAGATGATGATGAAATTAATTCACTTCAGTGTAAATCACAGGTTCTCGGGTTTTTAAGCTTGTGCCACTGTATGCCTCAACTTCATTGTGTTGAATTAAGAATAGGAACTGTCCATCAATTAAATGCACGAGAGTAGATAGGGACAACACACTTTATTTATAATATGTGCAGCTACGTGCTGGGAATGAGCTCCACTCCGTGGGCCTTTGCTGCTTCAAGGTGGAGAATCGCACACTCTGCGAATTCTCACTTTACAGACCTCAAAAACTCGGTGAAAGGATTTTCCTTTGCCTACACTGTGGTTCCTCCTGAACCACAAGAATAAAAAGACAGATTCTCCAATAATCTGGATTTCCTCTTGGAATCGCACCCTCACTCACTTCAAGGGTTACTTTTGAGAAAGGCGGCGTCCTTTCGACGCGTGTCGCAACGACCTTCTTCGTTCGACAGCTACGCACAGACTAAAGTTTAAAATCTCCCGCCTAGCCTCGTACGCTGCAGTAGCGCCCTAGACAAGTCATTTATGGTGATAAACAACTTCTGGAGCTGGTTTCATACTTTCATGGAGCAGCTTTAGACCCGAAAAACAACAACAGTGAGTCATTCCAGCACAAACATTTCCAAGAACACATAAAAATATATACAACAATAAAATCCAACGAAAATACAGCAATAAATAAATAAATATAAAATTCGAGGGACATGACACAGCTAGCAGAATGAAATCAGAGGCTACATTTTATTTTTGGTTTGAAATTCAACATTTTTAATAACTTGCCTAATGTTGTTCGGGAAAAAATCAATTGGGTTGTCATGTTGCCTGTTCTACAGTAATAATAATAAAGCGCTGTTTCCTCAGGTTTATATCTGGCTAAGGGTTCCACAGTGATACTTTCATTTATGAGGTCAGTAGAAGAATGAAATGCATTGACCTTCGGGCTTACTGGAACTCTGGGAACTGGATACAAATATTATATCAACGGCCTCTTTTAGCCCAAATAATTGGTTCTCTTAATTCATGTATAGGTTGAATGTTGCATAATGATTTGTGTATAACAGTGATCTCGTACTTTTTACAGAATTTAATAATGGCCAATTTCAAGGCAATTTCATTTTTAAATGATTAACTCTGTGAAGCAAAAGGACAGTTACATATCCTGTACCTGTTAATATTTTGAGGAATATTAGAATTGGTAAACAAAAGAGTGACCTTATGAGTGAGGTTGCATTATCAGGGCAGGAAACTTAGTCTCAAAGGTGTAGTAAAAATGGTGACGAAAATGCATTGTTAGAGAGTTATCGCTCTGACAATAATTTAGAACACACTACCCTTCCTGTGTGGAGGGCTTCCCACACTGACTTATGCAGCGACATAAAGCTAATGCTAATTGCATAGGTAGTCAGGATGGATATTTCCACTGAAGAAAAGAAAACTGGAGGCTCATGCTGTACAACAAACAAGTACATCTCAATGAAGTGAAATATGAGAACACGTATTTGAGAAGGACAAAATGGGTTTTATTGCCATTCATTGACAGAACACGCTGCGCATCACAACAGATTCTCTCAGTGTCATCTATTGGCGCATATACAGATATTAGCATGCGAATGAAAGGATTGGAAAACGCTTTTGAACATTCCTGGGGTATTGTGGATCTGCACTCATCCAGCATCTTGCACCAGTTTCACAAGTCAAATTCAGATATGATTCACACAGTGGCGCCATCTATACGGGAAGTGGACAACTCTGTTGCCTCATACAGATTGTATTAATATTTATCACTCACGCTCATTGCGTTAAATCAGTAGTAAAAATCAGAGAAGAATTCTAGAACCTACTCCTGAATTTTACAGGCCTTTTCATTCAAGGATATGCCCTACTAAGACGGAAGTCACTGCTGGACCATTGACAGTTAACACAACACACAAAGATTGCCTTGCTGGAGGAACAATTGATCCATAACCACGATTTGGCACTTTGCAGTTTAATTGTTTATTCCATAGTTCCTAAAGGGGATGCTGTGATATTTTAATTAAAAAAATTCTATTCAAGTATTTGTAGTTCGTTTTCAAAAACGTGCTATTGTTTTAGTTTGACGTTCATTCACTGCTGTCATAAGTTTGCATTGACAATGATGGTTTTCACCAGGGCTGGCGTAAATTTTTGCGAGTCTGTCATGTCCCCCGAATTTTATATTTATTTATTTATTGATGTATTTCTATTGTCCATTTATTATTGTATATATTTTTATGTGTTCTTGGAAATGTTTGTGCTGGGATGACTCATGAGGTTGTTTTTCGCTTCTAAAGCTGCTCCATGTAAGTGGTGACGAATGCCAGCATTGTTTACGGCCGTAAATAACTAGCCTAGGGTGCTAGTGCAGCGACGAGGCTAGGCGGTAGATTGGAAGCGTTAGTTTTGGCGTGAGCTTTCGAACGAGTAGATGTCATTTCGATACGCATCAGAAGGATGCTGCCATACTCAAAAGAAACCCTTGAAGTGAGGGTGCGATTCCAAAGGGGAATCGAGATTCTTGGAGAATCTGTGTTTTTATTCTTGTGGTTCAGAAGGAACCACAGCGTAGGCAAAGGTTGGTTATCCTTTCGCCGAGTTTGAGGTCTGTAAAGTGAGAACTTGCAGAGTGTGCGATTCTCCACCTCATTGTTAATGTTTGCAGCAGCAAAGCAGTAAAAGCTCACGGAGTTGAGCGGTGAATCTGATAGCAGTTTTGTGGATTCAGAGTGAACCACAGTGCAGGCAAAGGTTGATTATCCTTTCGCCGAGTTTGAGGTCTGTAAAGTGAGAATTTGCAGAGTGTGTGATTCTCCACCTCATTATATTAATGTTTGCAGCAGCAAGGCAGAAAAGGCCCACGGAGTTGAGCGCATTCCCAGCACACAGCTGTATATATTGTTATTAAAGTGTATCGTCCCTATTTAACTCTCGTGCAATAATTAATGGACTGTTGTTATTCATCATTCAACACCGATTTCTTCAAAGGTGTGCAGTTGCACGGGCATAAAAACCCGCGAACCTGTAATTTCACCGAAGCGAGGGTGAAATGATTATTAAGCAACAATCGCATCGTCCTCCAGCATCCATGACGTTTGGCTCAGTCTCCATAGATCTGAGAAGGGAGGACATCACATCTGGCCCAGTCAGAAGGATCCGAACCCAGGTCATCACATCTCACTTAGTCCGAGAGAACTTTATCTTTTTGGGTCATCCCATCTGGTGCAGTCGTTCAAGATTGGCACTTGTATGCTGAAGAAGAGGTCCATTAATATAAAAGAAAAGAGGAAGAGAATTTTCCTGGAAAGAAGAAGAATTCCTTAAAACATTTGTGCTTCTGTGGCAGTGATTCCAGAAAGTGAGGAAGCTGCAAGCAGCTCAGGGGCTAAGCCGCATCCAGTGCAATGTTCTACAGAGCGCAATTTCCCCAAGTACGACGTCATCGGGGCCTTCATTGAGGTTCAGTGTGCCAAGGTCCGTGAGTGCGAGTCCCCAAGTGCTAAGTCATCGAAATATTTGCCGAGGTCCGTCGCTGTGAAGGAAGTGCCCAATTTTGAAAGGTGACTCCAAGAAGGCAGTGAGCAGAGCCGATCTTCACGGGAAGAAAAGGTCTGTGATTTTTCTGTGATTTCTATTTTTAGAATAGTTTGAGTTGCCAGTGATGCTTAAGAGTCGCGATAAAACTAAGGGTGGAACGGAACAGGATGGGAGCGATGAAATAACCAGACACATTGAGGCTGGGGAAAGTGAGGAAACTACGGAAATTGATAGTATTGGTAGCGATGTTGATGTAGAATAGGGTACTAGCGGATGTGGTTCGAATTCTGTCGAAATGAGTGGTTCAGGCCCAAAATCAGTCTCAGAGATGGAGATGAAATACCAAAGAGAGAAAGAAGAAAGAGATAGCGAAGAAAGAAGGGAAGTAAGAGATTGGAAAGAAAGAATAATAATAATAATCTTTTTTCATGTTCATGTTAGTTATAATAAAAAATAAATAAATACCGCCTCAAGCAGCTGCTTGCCACAGATCTGAGAGGATGGCAGGACCTCAGCAGAAAAACGACACCTACATCCATGCCTTACCCGGGGCTCGAACCCAGAGTCCCTGAGATCAGTAGCCAAGCGCGCTAACCACTCGGCCATGGGACGGCTAATACAAAAGTTTAAACAAATGACCCACAAAGCATCTGCTTATCTGCAGGAGAGAAGAATAACGTTACATGAAAATACATAAGATGTAGTTTAAAACAATGTCATCGAATTATGTGAATTTCAGTGGAAGCTCCATTATGGTTTAATTTTAAATTTAGTGCCTAGAAGAAAATTTTTAGTCTTATTTTATTAAACAAATTTAAAGCAATCAAAAATAATTTCCCTTGGCAATTGATTGAACACGTAAGGTATTGTATATACCCTTGTACATTTCCCGTAATTGTTTAATATTTTTGGAAGTTGAAAATAATTTTGGGATTGTAACCTTGTGTTTTTCCTATGACAGATTTTAGATTTTTAATTGATTGTCCAAAAAATATTTTAAAGTGATGCTGTATTTGTAAAGGTTGTGAAAAGAAAGTATGCCTAGATAATTTAGTCTTTCTTCGCTATGATAAAATGAATTTCTTAAGTTGTATGGAATTATATTTTTAGCAATGGATGATTGAATAGTTTCTATTTTCTTTATATTTGTGAGGTTAGTTGAGCCGTATATTGTCAAACCATAGGTCAATATAGATTCACAGATAGCTTTGTAAACCAAAATACATGTATGTGTGCTTGCAACAAATTGTAGTTTATAAAGTTTAGATGCACATAGACGCAATTTCCCTGCTAACTTCTGAATATGTGTATTCCATCGGAAGGTTGTGTCCATGTAAAGTCCAAGATATTTATGGCTCTCAACACGCTCAATAACATCACAGTCGCAGCAGTCAGGGTCATGATTTATCATGTTGTGGGGACACAAGGGTTCGTGGTTTTTAATTGCATAAGATGAGAGGTCATAGTATCCTGGTGAATGAAAGCTCATCCATTTGGTTTTTTCTGAGTTTATGTAAATACGATTAATGTTAGACCAGTTAACAATTTTGTTAAAATCATCCTATGTATCTCGGACTGCGTCTCCTATATTGTGATTCACGTTAATTAAGGCGGTGTCATCAGCATATTTAACCTTGTGGAACACCAGTGTACACTGTTATCTTCTCACTAAAAACGCCATTAATTTTGGTAACATGCACTCTGTTTTTTAAATAATTTTCAAACCATTTAAGGGTAATACCTCGGACACCATAGATATGCAATTTTTGAAGTAAAATATCGTGATCCAACGTATCAAATGCCTTACGAAAGTCCAGAAAGATAGCTGCTGCTTTTTTTTCCGTTGTTTAAAGTTCCATTAATGACGTCAGAAAACTCCGTTAAAAGTGTAATTGCATTTTTACCTTTTTGGAAACCATATTGCTTTTCACTAATAATGTTATGTTTTTTCAAGAAATTGGCTAGAACATTAGCTACAAATTTTTCAAGTATTTTGTGAAGAACGGGTAATATGGCAATGGGCCTATAGTTAGTGCAATCGGATTTAGTTCCACTTTTGTAAATTGGTCTTAGAATAGCAATTTTGAGTTTCTTAGGGATGTTTCCTGTAGATATGCTTTCATTGATAAAGTTTGTCACGAGATCAAATGAATGAGAATAAGAGAGAAAATAAGAGAATATTAATACTATTATTAATACTATCTTCAATTCCAACTCCTTAGATTCCTCTGGGACCAGAGACCTTTTAATGACCGAAACCTCAGCCACTGAGTCCACAATAGCGTCAAGTGCTTTCTTCCCACACTGAATGCGAACTTTTGTTAAAGGAAATAATTTAATGAAAATAAGAGAGGAAAAAAAATAGGAGAGAGGAAAAAGAAAGAGATAGGGAGGAAAAAGAAAGAGATAGGGAGGAAAAAGAAAGAGATAGGGAGGAAAAAGAAAAGGATAGGGAAATAGAATTTAGGCGATTAGAATTAGAAGCGAGAAGATTAGATATACAGGAGGAAAATAACAACAGCAGAGGAAGTCAAAATTCAGTGAATTCTGGAGATTTAAAATTAAAAAGGTTACAGAAAATTTTAAACCCGAATAACTATCCCTTGCTGAAGAAAGCGGAAGAATTACCAGCGTATTTCAAAACAATAGAGAAATTGTTTAGACAATACGAAATAGCGGATGACCTGCAAGGAATATTAGTGCATCCTTTGCTGGGAGATAGGGCACGAAACATTTTCACGATACTGAACGATGAGGAAATTGAAAGCTACGAACGAATTAAATCTGCTGTGTTAAGAGATAGCCGATTGACTCCGTTGGAGTACAAAAGGAAATTTGATTCAATGTTCAAGCTTTCTACAGAGACCTGGACTCAGTTTTCATCGCGAATGAAGAGTCACTTAAATTACTGTTTGAAGAGCAGGGAAGTGGATGATTTTCAAATGTTGAAAGAGTTGATATTGGCCGACAAAATTAAAGATTTATTGCCACCTGACGCGAAGAATCATGTCATGTTACAGGAGTATGATTCTTGGAAGAGTTGCCAGGAAGTCGCGGAACTGGCGGAAAATTTTTTGCAGGCGCAAAGAACATGCAAGGTGTATTCGCACGAAAAATTTCGATCCGAAGATGGGGAAAGCAGATTTTGCCGATCGGCTACAAAGTTCAGTTTCAGTTGCAGAAATCTAGAACAGAATTCGAGCCCATGAAACAAATTAGCGGAAAATAAAAGTACGGATTTCAAAAGAAAACAAGGTGAGAGCTCTTCTTCCAGATTGTGCTTCCTCTGTAACCAAAAAGGTCACTTGGAGAAGGAGTGCGGCAAAAATAAGAAGGTGGCCAAAACGTACAATGTGAGTGCTTCAGATGTTTTGGTCGAGCCTGTTGAACGGGATATAATGATTGCGAAAGTTGGTTGCCAGTTGGTGACGGCACTAGAGTCCGAAGCAAAATTTGCAGGCTGTAACACAGAAAACAGGAAAAGTTGAGACCGATATCCTTTAAGAAAAGTTCGCATTCAGTGTGGGAAGAAAGCATTTGACGCTATTGTGGACTCAGTGGCTGAGGTTTCGGTCATTAAAAGGTCTCTGGTCCCAGAGGAATTTAAGGAGTTGGAACTGAAGATAGTATTAATAAATGCTTTCGGAGGACGACAGAAGGCCTCATTAATCACTATCCCTCTCAAGCTGGCTGACATTGGAAGTGTGGACAGTGGAAATGGAAGAAAATGCGAAATTTTGTGTGCAGTGGTAAATAAATTGAATGACGATATGATAATCACTCCGAGTTTTCGCGCTGCCCTTGAAAGATTTAATGCAGGTAACGCAGGAGGTAGCAAAAACTCTGATAGTCAGAGTAAGTTTAATGAGATTAATAAGAATAATAATAATAGTAAAGTGTTTGTGGAAAGTGGTAATTCTTGTTTTAATGAGAGCAATTATATGCCTGTGAAGGGAAAACGGTTTAATAAATCTAAAGGTACTACGAGAAACGTATTAGATAATACTGTAGATATTAAGAGCCATGGTGTCAGTAACTTGGAGAGTAATGATTGGGGCGATGTACAAGCCAGCAGAAAAGTTAATGATGAGGCTATGTCGAAGGTTGGCAAATGCCCGAAGTTTCTTAAGTGTGATAATGGTGAGAAGCCAGTAAGTAAAAAGATGTCTGGTGAAATCAGTTTGGGCCTAATGCAGCTGGCAGAACCATTAGAAAGCCGAAGGCGGATTGGAAAGATCGGAGTATTTTTCCGTTAGTCTCCACGTTGACACCAATGTTCTTGATAATGAGGTAAATGATTCGATAATAAGATTAAGAATATCATTAAGTTTGAGGTGGAAAATGATGCGTCTAAATTTAATGAAGAAAATATTTCTCTAGGTAATAAGGGTGAAATATTTGGTGAGATACCTGACAGTGAGAAAGATAATAATAAAAATATTATTATCAGAGAGAAAGATTTAGAGCTTAGTGATTTCGCTGAGAGCGAAGTAGATAATAATGTAAAGAGTCAGAAAATTAAATGTCGGAAGGATGGGTTGTTTTACCTCTGAGCGGCACTTTTTTGCACACCATGGGCTAAATGGCCTGGTCACATGGACCCCGAAGGCTCAGAGAAGGTTGGGGAAGGGGACCACTGGAAGAGCTGTTGGGAGACAGATGGTAGCCTCCCGTCAAGGCCATCCAGCGTGTTCTTTAACGTGCACAGGGTATGGCTCTTCCGCACACGGGGCCACGGCTTAACGTCCCATCCGACGGACGGCGTCCTTTCCAAGCCGATCGGTGTCCCCTACTGACCGTGGGCAGGGCGGGGAATTTTGCGGAGATAAATCTCAACGCTGACCCAGCTGGGACTCGAACCTGGGAACCATAGATTACGAGCCTGACTCGGAAGGATGAGATTAAGATAGATGTAAAGAAGGATTTATGTAGTAGAGAAATTGCTACATTCAGTAAAGAAAATATTTCTCTAATAAGTGTGAAATATTTGGTAAGATACCTAACAGGGAGAAAGATCATAGAAAAAATTTTATTATCGGAGAAAGAGATTTAGAACTTAGCGATTTCGCTGAGAGTGAAGTAAATAATTATGTAGAGAATGAGAAGATTAAATGTCGGAAGGATAAGTTAGATTTAAACAAGGATTTATGTAATAGAGAGGTGGCTACCTTTGGTAAAGTAAACATTTCTCTGAATAATAAGTGTGAAATATTTGGTAAGATACGTAACAAGGAGAAAGGCGATAGTGAGAATGCTATTTTCAGAGAAAGAGAGTTACAGATCAATGATTTAATTGAGAGCAAAATTAAGGTAGAGAGTGACAAAATTAAATATGAGAAGGTTGAATATAAGACAGATTTAAACAAGGATTTATATAGTAGAGATGAAACTAAATTTAAAAAAGAAAATATTTCTCTGAATGATAAGGGTGAAATATTTTATAAGATATCTGATAAGGAGAAAGGTGATGGTAAGAATGTTAGTATCAGAGAAAGAGAGGTACAGCCTAGTGATTTAATTCAGAGCAAAGCGAGTAGTAATGTAGAACATAGTGGCTTGATTGAGAGCAAAGTATGCAATAATATAGAGAGCGAGAAAATTAAATATCAGAAGGATGAGGTTAAAATGTATTTAGTTAAGGATTTATCCTGTAGAACGGTTGAGTATGGTACTGTAATAGGCAAGGATAATAAAATTAGGTAGTTGTAAAGAGAGCCTGATTGACTTATGTGTCGAAAAGACGGAAGAAATTTGTCACGTAAGACCGGATGAGGAACAAAAAATGATACACATGATTTTGAGATAACGGATAATGAAAGAATATCAGATAAAAATAGACCCGAGGAAATTAGGCAATTAATTAAGAGTGAGAATCTAACTGAGGAATTATGTAAGATCAGAGAGGTAAAGATCCAGAAATTAAGTTTTAAATATAAGGACGGCAATAATATAAATGATTATAAGAATAATGAGAATAAAGAGAAAATGTTAAAGAAGATTGATGAGAGAATTTTAGACAAAGAGATTCTTAAGGAAGTGGATTCTATGATCCAAGAGAGAGAGGAAGTGTCAAAAGGTCAATTAATTGCGGCCGAAGTTATGGAAAGAAAAGAGAGGCAGTTTTGTCTAAATGACCCAAATAGCGACGCTAAGGGTAGAAGAAGGTTTCACCAAGTGGCAGATCTAACGAAAAAAGGTCCTGATGTTGATACAGTCATTAGACGGAAATCAGATAGATATAGAAGAAAGGACCGAAGTATACCTGAGTGGTTAATAACTATTAATAAAAAGTGTATTGATAGTAATGTTTCAGATAAACACGGAAGTTTGATGAAGAGTAATGACGAAAGAGCCGTCCCATGGCCGAGTGGTTAGCGCGCTTGGCTACTGATCTAAGGGACCTGGGTTCGAGCCCCAGGTAAGGCATGGATGTGTGTGTGTGTCGTTTTTCTGCTGATCCTGCCATCCTCTCAGACCTTCTACTATGGCATATAAACTGGCAGGCTCCTGTCAGACCTCTGTGGCAAGCAGCTGCTTGAGGGGGTATTTAATGACGAAAGAAGTAGGAAAGTTATTAGGAGAAGGTCAGAAGGCAAAAGAAATAAAGCCTTAGGGAAACAAGCACAAATGAAGCTTGAAAGTAATAATGCCTTTAGATCCCTAATAAAACGGAAGAATTGCAAGATGAGAGATAAAGCCTTTCATTATCTAGGAAGTAAGAGACTTCCAGATGCCTGGAAGACTAGGGGGAGTATTTTGGATGTGTCATCAACACGAGTGCCAGCGTGCCTGTAGAAACTCTTGGCGACTGGATCAGGGCCATTATCACAGCACTCCGCCTTTAGGGAAATTCCAGGGGGTGTTAGTTATGGCTTGGAGTGTACAATGAAAGGGGTAACTGGCAATTTAAGAGTGTATAAATGGAAGTGACAGAAGGCCACCTATCGGCGGACACTGAAAGTACTCAAGTTAGTTACATTTGAGTGACAGAGACATTTCGAACACTGCAGTTAATTAACTGGACAGTCATTCTGTGGGTCATTACTTGAGTGACTAGACGCGAATCAAAGGAAAATTCGAGTGACAAAGAGGCTATGAGTTTTATAAGTCTCATAAGAACTGATAAAACTCTTTGAAGAAGGGGCGTGCCATGTCCCCCGAATTTTATATTTATTTATTTATTGATGTGTTTCTATTGTGCATTTATTATTGTATATATTTTCATGTGTTCTTGGAAATGTTTGTGCTGGGATGACTCACGAGGTTGTTTTTCGGGTCTAAAGCTGCTCCGTGTAAGTGGTGACGCATGCCAGCAGTTGTTTATGGCCGTAAATGACTAGCCTAGGGTGATAGTGCAGCGACGAAGCTAGGTGGTAGATTGGAAGCATTAGTTTTGGTGTGAGCTTTCGAACGAGAAGGTGTCGTTTCGATACGCGTCAGAAGGATGCCGTCATACTCAAAAGAAACCTTGAAGTGAGGGTGCGATTCCAAAGGGGAATCGAGATTCTTGGAGAATCTCTGTTTTCATTCTTGTGGATTCAGAAGGAACCACAGTGTAGGCAAAGGGTGGTTATCCTTTCGCCGAGTTTGAGGTCTGTAAAGTGAGAATTTGCAGAGTGTGTGATTCTCCACCTCATTATATTAATGTTTGCAGCAGCAAGGCAGAAAAGGTCCACAGAGTTGAGCGAATTCCCAGCACACAGCTGTATATATTGTTATTAAAGTGTATCGTCCCTATCTAACTCTCGTGCAGTAATTAATGGACTGTTGTTATTCATCATTCAACACCGGTTTCTTCAAAGGTGTGCAGTGGCACGGGCATGAAAACCCGCGAACCTGTAATTTCACCGAAGCGAGGGTGAAATGATTATTAAGCAACAATCGCATCGTCCTCCAGTGGCCACGACGTTTTGCTCAATCTCCATAGATCTGAGAAGGGAGGACATCACATCTGGCCCAGTCAGACAGGATCTGAACCCAGGTTATCACATCTGACTTAGTGCGACAGAACTTTATCTTTTTGGGTCATCACAGGGGACAAAAAAAAACGCATTTATATGTACTTCTAAATTTTATAATAATAAATTATTTATTATATGTTCAAAGTGCGGTACATATCTACATATAACTTATAGGAATACCAAGTATATTATAAATAAATTACATAATTTTTCTCGCCTTTTTCGCCTCAAAATCTTTAATTAGGTCATCAAAATTGACCGATTTCGCTATTTCGCTTTCTATTGAAAGAATAGTTAGTCATCGATTACTGGATTCTGCGATTGGATTTGCTATTGGGCTTGGAAAATAACTGACACGCGCTCTGGAGCATTGGCGCGAGGATGCATTGTGTCGGTTGCTGTGTTAAAGATAGGAAAATGGCGTCGTTTTTTGCGATGAACTTTACGTGGACCGCGGGGCCATTTAAAGCGCGGGAAACGCGCTGAACCCGTCTCGCGCCTGTCCTGGTTTTCACCCTTTACTTCCCGGAGAAGGTGGAGAAAAGACAATGCTTGTGTTTTAAGAGAAATTTTTTGTTTCAATAGGTATTGATGAAATATTAGGATCTGCACTTTACAAAAATCCCAAAAGCTACAATTGCCTCCTCTAAGGTGGCAAATGTTGAAAATGGCAAATTATTAAACGAATACTGCATGCGATGCATTAATGCCGGAAACCTGATTTTTTGGTGGGCGAATGTAAAGTTCATGATATTCGCACTGATAACAATTACTTATCCTCCTACCCCTTGAGGTGAGGAGAACGCAATTATTTTTGTTTTAAGAAATTATTGTTTTTAGAGATAAATTTAAAATTCTTTTCGAACTGGACAGATATTGATGAATGTAATGATTCCCACATTTCGAATTTCCCACATGTTTTAAATGCGCCTTCTAACTGTTGAAAATTTTTGAAATTACCAAACTCTAGACCTGTGGTTCTCAACCTTTTATGCTTCACATATCCCCAAGAAATGTGTATGTAATGGCGTACCCCTTGTATAGATAGATAAAAATATAAATAAATAACCCCTCAAGCAGAAGCTGCTTGCCACAGAGGTCTGAGAGGAACTCTGTCAGTTTATACGCCATAGTAGAAGGTCTGAGAAGATGGCAGGACCTCAGCAGAAAAACGAACACAAACGTTATATAGTTCTAAACGTTATAAAGTTTTATCCCGGGTTAAGGCATCGCGTTACCCGGGGTTTGAATCCCGGGTAACGCGATGCCTTAACCCGGGATTCAAACCCAGGTCCCTTAGATCAGTAGCCAAGCGCGCTAACCACTCGGCCATGGGACGGCATATAGATAAAACTATAATTATAGTATAACAATGGGAATAAAATAAAACATATATATCAGTGGCCCTCAACCTTTTATGCTTAACGTACCCCCTGGAAATGTGTATATAATTGGCATACCCCTTGTATAGACAGATAAAACTATATTTATAGTATAACAATAGGAATAAAAATAAAACATATATATCTGTGATTCTCAACCTTTTATGCTTCACGTACCACCTGTAAATGTCTTTGTAATTGTCGTACCCCTTGTATAGATGGATAAAACTATATTTATAGTATAACAATAGGAATAAAACATATATATCTGTGATTCTCAACCTTTTATGCTTCACGTACCCCCTGTAAATGTCTTTGTAATTGTCGTACCCCTTGTATAGATGGATAAAACAATATTTATAGTATAACAATAGGAATAAAACATATATATCTGTGATTCTCAACCTTTTATGCTTCACGTACCCCCTGGAAATGTCTTTGTAATTGTCGTACCCCTTGTATAGATAGATAAACCTATAGTTACAGTATAACAATGAGAATAGAATAAAACATATATATCAGTGGCTCTCAAACTTTTATGCTTCACGTACCCACTGGAAATGTGTATGTAATTGGCATACCCCTTCTATAGATAGATAAAACTATATTTATAGTATAACAATAGGAATAAAATAAAACTTCTATATATCAGTGGTTCTCAACCTTTAATACTTCACGTAACCCCTGTGAATGTCTTTGTAATTGTCGTACCCCTTGTATAGATAGATAAAACAATAGTTATTGTGTAACAATGGGAATAATATATATATACATCAGTGGTTCTCAAACTTTTATGCTTCACGTACCCCCTGGAAATATGTATGTAATTGGCGTACCCCTTGAATATATACATAAACCTATAGTTACAGTATAACAATAGAAATAAAATAAAACATATATATCAGGGGTTCTCAACAATTTATGCTTCACGTAACCGCTGGAAATGTGTATGTAATTGGCGTACCCCTTGTATAGATAGATAAAACTATAGTTATATTATAACAATAGGAATAAAATAAAACGTATATATCAGTGGTTGTCAAACTTTTTTGATTCACGTAACCCCTGGAAATGTGTTTATAATTGGCGTATCCCTTGTATAGATAGATAACACTATAGTTATAGTATAACAATGGGAATAAAATAAAACATATATGTCAGTGGTTCTCAACCTTTTATGTTTCACGTACCCCCTGGAAATGTGTATGTAATGGCGTACTCCTTGTATAGGTAGATAAAACTATAGTTATAATATAACAATGGGAATAAAATAAAACACATACATCAGTAGTTTTCAACCTTTTATGCTTCACGTACCCGCTGAAATGTGTATGTAATTGGCGTACCCCTTGTATAGATAGATAAAACTATAGTTATAGTATAACAATAGGAATGAAATAAAACATATATATCAGTGGTTTTCAACCTTTCATGCTTCACGTACCCCCTCGAAATATGTATGTAACTGGCGTACCCCTTGTATGGATAGATAAAACAATAGTTATAATATAACGATAGAAATGAAATAAAACCTATATATATATATCAGTAGTTTTCAACCGTTTATGCTTCATGTAGCCTCTGGAAATGTGTATGTAATTGGCGTACCCCTTGTATAGATAGATAAAACTATAAGTACAGTGTAACAATGGGAATAAAATAAAACATATATATCAGTGGTTCTCAACCTTTTATGTTTCACGTACCCCCTGGATATGTGTATGTAACTGGCATACCCCTTGTATAGGTAGATAAAACTATAGTTATATCATCATCATCATCATCATCATCATCATCATCATCATCATCATCATCATCATCATCAAGCAGCCATGGGCTACGGAGGTCCAACCAGACTGCGCAGTTTAATTCTCCAAGCATATCTGTTCTGAGCTACATCTGCTGCATCCGGCCACTGTACACCAATTCTAACAAGGTCCTGTTTGACATTGTCAGCCCACCGCATCCTAGGTCTCCCCCTCCTTCTGAGGCCTCTAGGCACACTGTTCATAACCCTATTCGCCAATCTATAATTATCCATATGGGCAACATGGCCAAACCAGCGGAGTCTCTCTCTGCACAATATGCTGCTTAAAGGAGGTTGCAGACTCCTTTGCCTAACCTCATCATTAGTTACAAAGTTAAACCACCTAATACCCAAGATACTGCGTAAGCATCTAGAATCAAAAGCATCTAGTTTCCTGTTACACAGCGTCCAAGTTTCACTACCATAACTAACCCTAGAAAGAACCAAACTATTATACAGTCTAATTTTGGTCTTTAGGTGTATACGCCTATTTCTCCACAATCTCCATAGATTCTTAAAAGTCCCGGCAGCAATACCTATTCGTCTGTTAATCTCATGCCGCACATCACCATTATCTGTTACGTAGCTCCCAAGGTAATTAAACTGTGACACCTGCTCAAGACTGCAACCATTCAGATTAACTGAATCACAACCTGCCTGACCAATTTTCATCACTTTAGTTTTCTCTGTTTATCACCAAACTACTCAATTACCAGTCTCATCAACAGCTCGAATGAAAGAGTTCATCTCATCAACATCATTTGCCAAAAGGGCTAAATCATCAGCATAATCTAAATCAGAAATTTTCGTATCTCCAGCCCATTAAAGGCCAAAATCTTTCCCTTGAAGTGAATTTCGCATAACATAATCAACACCCAAACTAAAGAGAAAAGGAGACAAAATGCACCCTTGTCGAACACCAGAAGTAATGCTAAACCAATTGCTACAAGCCTTACCAACTCTCACAGACGACTCAGTGTTATTATAGAGAGCTTTCATTATGTTAACTAACTTGTCTGGTATACCATATGATCTCACAATCAACCACAAATTATGACGATCAACAGAGTCGAAAGCCTTTTTGAAATCAACAAAGCTAGCAACCAAAGGTTTCTGAAACTCTAAACATTTCTCAAGAATCTGCCTAAGTGAAAATATCTGATCCACACATCCCCTACCACTTCTGAATCCACATTGTTCATCACGCAATTGCCTGTCAACCAGATTCTTAATTCTATTAAGCACAATCATGGAAAGAACTTTACCTGGAACAGAGAGTAGGCTGACATCCCTATAGTTATCACAAGAACTGCGATCACCTTTTTTGAAAATAGTGATAATAATAGCTCTGGTAAAATCTTTAGGAACCATGCTTTTATCATAAAAGTTATTCAAAATTCAGTCATCCAAGTGGTAACTGAAACATTCCCAGCTCTAAGCATTTCCGTAGTAATTTCATCCACCCCTGGGGTTTTATGAAGTTTAAGTTTAGAAATAGCCAAACTAACTTCAGATTGTGTTATAGGGCCAAAATTAAAGCCAACAATGCATCTATCATCATTGCAAACAATGGGAGTAGAATTAACCACATTGTTTAGAACATCACTGAAATGCTCAGCCCACCTAGCCATGACAGAATCTTCACCTTCTATAACCTTACCTTGTTTATCCTTCAATCCCTGTATACCTGTTCGTTTTCTACCACACAAAACATTAACTATCTGGTACAGCTCTCTGCTGTCGTGCTGTCTAACTGCTTCCTCAGCTTTGTCAGCCAGGCCATCAAGCCAAAGATTCTTATCAGTAGCTAACTGATCCTTTACACGTTTATTAAGTTCTTTGTAATCCTTTCTATTAGGACTACTAGGGTACTGATTAAGGACATTCCTGCAGTTCCTTCTTTCTGAAATAAGCTCAAGTGCCTTATCACTTAAATAATTCTGCCTCCTCTGCTCCTTTTTCCCTAAAAGAGTACTGTTAGTTTCCAAAAAAGCCTGTTTAAAATGGCCCCATTCTTCCTCAACTTCAGTACTAAACAAACCATGACTGTCATAATGACTAAGTAACCTATCATGGTAAGCTTTAGCTATAACTGGGTCTTTCAGAGCTTCAGTATTAAAGGTAAAATTTTTAACCCTAGCACAACACTTTTTAAGTTTAAGTTGCAAGACACTTTTAACAAGGTAATGGTCAGATCCAATTTCAGCTCCCCTATATGCCCTGGTATTTCTAACAGAACTAGCCCATTTGCTGTTAATTAATATATAATCAATCATATTCCTATGCAGCCCATCAGTTGAAACCCATGTGTATTTATGTATGTCGCGGTGTTTGTAATATGTGTTAGTTATTTTGAAACCATTGAGTTTACTTACCTGTAGGATACGTTGCCCATTGCCATTGCAGCTACCAATACCAAAAGGGCCTATTACTCCTCCCCAAAGGTCAGAGTCGGCACCAACTTTGGCATTGAAGTCACCAAGAACAAGGGTAATAGCTCCTTTCTTGGCAGAATTCAAAATATCCTGAAGTTGTCCGTAAAACCTATCCTTCTCATCCTCATCAGAATCCTCAGTGGGGGCATAACAGCAGATAACATTCAAGTGTTTAATGCTTGTCTGAAATTTTGCTGTAAGAAACCTTTCATTAATGCACTCATATCCTAGAAGAGCATCACTAGCATGTCTGCTGAGCAGCAGACCCACGCCTTGGTGATGCTTTCCATCCTCCCTCCCTGTAAAGAGAAATTTAAAGTTATTTTTAAGTATCTCACCTTTACCTGTCCATCTGGTCTCTTGCAAGCCTAGAATATCTAGGTTATAGCGCTGGAATTCCTGCATGAGGACATCAAGAGAATAATCTCTATGCAATGTCCTCACGTTCCACGTTCCTGCAGAGAGAAAATGATTAGTAGGATTTTTAAAGAAATTAGGTTTATTGAGATTGGTAGGGCAAACAATATCAAACAGCCCCTTGATCGCAGGCATGGGGCAAAGACCTGTTCCTCCTCCGCTAAAGGCTGAAGTCACCGATGCTGGTAGGAACTTCAGGCACCACCTTTTCAAGTGGACTTTTTCAAGAGCCATATGGCCTGCCTGAGACACATTACTCCAGTTTAGGCTTGACGATGCCCAACTAGCTAAGTAAAGTTCAGGTACCTGCGATGGCCTCTGATTAGGATTATCCACCAGCTGATATAAGGTATCCCATGCCTCTGTTCACTTAGAGCTGGCAACCCAGAAGCAAACAGAAAACACAGCGGTAGATTCTCCCTCAACAGAGGCCCACCAGTGCAGCAAGTCCAGGATCCATAATCAAGCTCAAATCCATAAACAAGTCCAGTCTAGTAGGTATAAATGGTCAGCACCAGGACCCTGTGAAGTTGACCACTCCTCAGCAGGGTTGAAAAAAAAGAAAAAAGTGACCATAGATGACCAGATCAGTAGGCCATACTGAACTGGCAGCCCTCCCCTTCCGTTCCCTTCCAAAAGAGAATATCTCTTTTGAAAGGTACTAACGGCCTGCACCACGAGAAGGCGGGGTCAGACATTAGATGCTAGACCTGGCCGGTTCTGTGCATCATCACTAGGGATTGGTACACAGCTCTCCTTCCAGTTTATGCCTAGCTACCATTTACAGGCCAATATTATAACAATAGGAATAAAATAAAACGTATGTATCAGTGGTTCTCAACCTTTTATGCTTCTCGTACCCCCTGGAAATGTATATGTAACTGACGTACCCCTTGTACAGATAGATAAAACTATAGTTATAGTATAACACTAGGAATAAAATGTATATATCAGTGGTTCTCAACCTTTTATGCTTGATGTACCCTCTGGAAATGTGTATGTAATTGTCATACCCTTTGTATAGATAGATAAAATTATAGTTATAGTATAACAATGGGAATAAAATAAAACGTATATATCAGTGGTTCTCAACCTTTTATGCTTGATGTACCCTCTGGAAATGTGTATGTAATTGGCGTACCCCTTGTATAGATAGATAAAAGTATAGTTATAGTATAACAATGGGAATAAAATAAAACATATATATCAGTGGTTCTCAACCTTTTATGCTTCACGTACCCCCTGGAAATGTGTATGTAACTGGCGTACCCCTTGTATAGATAGATAAAACTATAGTTATAGTATAACAATGGGAATAAAATAAAACATATATATCAGTGGTTCTCAACCTTTTATGCTTCACGTACCCCCTGGAAATGTGTATGTAACTGGCGTACCCCTTGTATAGATAGATAAAACTATAGTTATAGTATAACAATAGGAATAAAATAAAACATATATATCAGTGGTTCTCAACCTTTTATGCTTCACGTACCCCCTGGAAATGTGTATGTAACTGGCGTACCCCTTGTATAGATAGATAAAACTATAGTTATAGTATAACAATGGGAATAAAATAAAACATATATATCAGTGGTTCTCAACCTTTTATGCTTCACGTACCCCCTGGAAATGTGTATGTAACTGGCGTACCCCTTGTATAGATAGATAAAACTATAGTTATAGTATAACAATAGGAATAGAATAAAAGCTATATATAACATATACCTTGCGACTTTTGAGCTCTCACGGTGTACCCCAAAAAATTTTACCATGTACCCCACGTTGAGAACCCCTAATCTAAATTATAAACTTTTTCTTTTTTTGCATGTGTTTGTTGGTAAAGGGCATTTTGCTGCTTTTCAATATCATTATTCCCTTTCTTCTTGGTTGTGAGGGGACGGGGTGGCTCAGTCCAAAGCGCAAGGCTCGTAATTGCAGTTTCCAGGTTCGATTCTCTGCTAGGCCAGCATTGAGATTTATCTCCGCAAAACTCACCGCCCTGCCCACAGTCAGTAGGGGACACCGATGGGCTTGGAAACGCCGTCGTCCTTCCTATGGGACTTTAAGCCGTGGCTCCGTGTGCGTGAGAGCCATCCCTCTGCACGTTAAAGAACACGCTGGATGGCCTTGACAGGAGGCTACCATCTTTATCGTAACAGCTGTCCAGTGGGTCCCTTCCCCCTAAACTTTTTCTGAACCTTCGAGGTCCTTGTGACCTGGCCATTTAGCCCGTGTGCAAAAAAGTGTCACTTAGAGGTAATACAACACAATCCATTTCATGGTTGTGAAAGCAAAAATTTATATATTTTATTAATAGAAACTGCTGCACATAAGGGCGCACTACCAATTCGTTTCCCTCCCCCCCTCGCCTTCTCCCTACTATAGTTACGTCACTGAAAAAAAAAGTGGCAGTCCATTACTGTTTCCATGCGGGGTTTGTCTGGAATCTTTACCAAGTGTATCGCATCCAAACCGATACTAACCATCAGAGGTGGATTCACCTATCGAGGGACTCCTTGGTGGACCGATGAACTTGTGGGCCACCATATTCATTTCATCTGTGCAAAATTCATCTGTACAACGATTTCTGTTTTCTGTTTCATAAAATCGTCATTTTAAAAGTATTAATGTAACCAAATGAATCCATAGCCTATTTTACTGATATTATAGCGGTATAATATTTCAAATTATTAAATTTTTGCACGGATTAATAAGACAGTTTGTATTGACTAATTTTTGTAATTTTTTTCTGTAAGAATATTCCTGATGAGCAAATAACAGATATCTTAAAAAATTGAAATAAAATAGATGGAAGGTTTTTAAAATATACATATATAAAAAATAATCAAATAAATAATATTTTATACCTTCAATTGTCTCTTGCTTACCACTGATTCTGATGTCGATGAGTTGTTTTACCTCTGAGCGGCACTTTTTTGCACACCATGGGCTAAATGGTCAGGTCATAAGGATCCCGAAGGCTCAGAGAAGGTTTGGGAGGGAACCCACTGGAACAGTTGTTGGGAGACAGATGGTAGCCTCCCATCAAGGCCATCCAGCGTGTTCTTTAACGTGCACAAGGTATGGCTCTCTCCTGCACACGGGGCCACGGCTTAACGTCCCATCCGACGGACTGCATCCTTTTCAAGGCTGTCGGTGTCCCCTACTGACTGTGGGCAGGGCGGGGAAAAATCTCAATGCTGACCCAGCTGGGACTCGAACCTGGGAACTACAGATTACGAGCCTGGCGCGCTACCGACTGAGCGACCCCCGCGCCATGTTTATGAGTTCTTTCTGCATAAACCTTTTTCCTGTGTGTATTTATAGACAAGGATCACTCATTCATTACCCAGATATTGCGATTGGGCACTTTTCACTCACTTGTGTAGGAAAAAACTCAATGGTGTGCAGGGATTGAGAGATAAAGATGTTGAAGTTATAGAAGGAGATGTTTCTGTCGTAGTTAGATTGGGCGAGTGTTTCAGAGATGTTCTGAGCAATGAGGTAAGTTCTATTAACGTTATTTCTAGTCATAATAGCTTATTACTGGCTTTAATTTAATTAAGCCAGTAATTTAAATAAATTTAAGGTGAGTCCTAACTTGACTCTTGATGTGAAAAGGAACATCGAGTGTCTTGGAAAATAATATATATATACAGTAGGTGTAATAAAATTTTCACTCACATATGTATTGTGGTTTATGTTATACGAGTTTCTTTATAAATCTGTCTCGTAATAGCTGTACAGTCGCTCAAAAAATTATCCGAACACTATGGTTGATTACAGAATTCAGAAAAAAGCATCTGGCAACGATATTTTTAGAAATTAGCGATCTGGCAACCTTCGTGTTACGTGTCACGTGACATTAATTACATTATGTCACGTGACACGTAACATTAATTATACATTAACACGTGGCCATTTAACCCGTGTGCAAAAAAGTGCCACTCAGAGGTAATACAACACAATCCATCTGATGGTTGTGAAAGCAAAAAATTTTTCAAAAGCGGCAGTTTTCGGGCAGTTTTCCGCCGTGCATCCCTCTCTACCAAGGCAAAAACAATAAAAAACCAATAACAAAACTGGTTCAAATTTAAAGCCACGATTATTTTTACACTTGCTTCGTTGCAAGGAGGGTTGGGTTGGGTTGGGTTGTTTTACCTCTGAGCGGCACTTTTTTGCACACCATGGGCTAAATGGCCAGGTCACAAGGACCCCGAAGGCTCAGAGAAGGTTGGGGGGAGGGGACCCACTGGAACAGCTGTTGGAAGACAGATGGTAGCCTCCCGTCAAGGCCATCCAGCGTGTTCTTTAACGTGCACAGGGTATGGCTCTCCCGCACACGGGGCCACGGCTTAACGTCCCATCCGACGGACGGCGGCCTTTCCAAGCCCATCGGTGTCCCCTACTGACCGTGGGAAGGGCGGGGAATTTTTGCGGAGATAAATCTCAACGCTGACCCAGCTGGGACTCGAACCTGGGAAATACAGATTACGAGCCTGGCGCGTTACCGACTGAGCCACCCCCGCCCCGTTGCAAGGAGGAAGGACCTATTGAACCGGAACAGGAAATTCTCTTTTAATACTAGACTAGTAAACTTCTGCATAAGAGGGAATAATAATTATTTATTGTTTATAATATAAATATAAACTCACTGGAGAAAAAATTAATCTCCCGCCGTAAGAGGGTTATGTCCGTTCGACAGCAACAGAGGGTGCACCAATAATAATAAACGCGTCCTACAAATAGCTGTGCCGTGCGCTACGGGTTTCATATAGTGACAAGAAGTGGTTGTGTGCCACGTGTGTGTTAGTCGCTCCGTGAAACATGGGTCGTGCCAAATATGTGAATGAGTAACAAAAAGGTGTTATTGTGTTTGTCCGAGCCAAAGGGCATAGTGTAGAAGAAGTTGTTGCCTTTGCAGGTGTGTCGAAACGTACTGTCCAAAGGGTCTTCCAGCAGTGGCATACATCGCAGTCCAGCACTAATCGTCGCTAGAACTGCGGCAGAAAGACTGTGCTCACCAATAGGGACCGCCACAGTTAGTCACGCACTGTTAGGGCAAACCACTTTGCAATGAGGCAGGAATTGCTCCAGTCAGTCAATGCAGGCCTACAACAAGCTGTTTCCGAACGAACACTTCAAAGGGAAATGTATACCATGGACTGTGGAAAGTCTCTGACCGTAGAGCTTATAATTAATATGTAACTATATATATATATATTTATGTTAAAAATATATGTTTAACATTTTCTGAAAGTCCCCTCCCCCTGACTCTCACACTAAAATTGTTGCAAGGTCACCATGGATATCTGAGTAGAGTACTGTGGAAGAGACCTATGTTAACAGCTCTGCACAAGGCTGCGCAGCGCCACAACGACTGGACTGATGGTGTCCATCATCTATAAGTCTACCATCTGGGAGATAGATGGTAGACTTAACTAACAGTACGACTGGACTGTCGACTCTCGGAAGCGTGTGATCTGGTTGAATGAGTCACGTTTTTGCTTGTACACGAATGATGCAAGGCGACGAGTACATCGTAAGCCACATGAAGCTTTCTATGCGGACTATGTGCAAGGTTCTGTTGAAGCTGGAGGAGACTCTGTGATGTTCTGAGGGTGCTTCATGAACGAGAGAAATGGATCCTTTGGTTGCTGTGCCGTCACACTTGAACCAGAAGGGCTATATGGATCTATTGCACGACCACATGTGTCCTTTTGTACAGCATCTCCACAGTGAACACCAGAACGATAACCCAGTCTTCCAAGACAACAATTGTCGCGTGCACAGGGCCGAAGTGTATCAGGTTGGCACGACGAACATTCTGAAGCTTTCGAACATCTCGACTGGCCCTCCAAATCCCCGGATTTGAATCCCATACAAAACTTGTGGGAATAATTGGGCCAACGAGTGAAGCGCAGTCCCAGCCATCCGGCCAATCGGACTGAACTGCGGCATTTGCTGCTGGAAGAGTGGATGAATATTGATGTGCACTACATTCGCACACTGGTGGCATCCATGCCAGACAGGATTTCGGCTGTTCTGCGGTCGCACGGAGGCGTTACGCGCTATTAGGTGACATTCAGCCAGGGGTGACTAATTTTCGGTCCGGTGAGCTTATAATTAATATGTAACTATATATATATATTTATGTTATAAATATATGTTTAACATTTTCTGAAAGTCCCCTCCCCCTGACTCTCACACTAAAATTGTTGCAAGGTCACAGTATCCCCACTTTTTGTTTCTACAAATGACACAATGTATAATACTAATTCCCAACAATATCAACCCCCCCCTTGGCTACTGATCAAAGCGACATTCGAGCCCTGGGTAAGACATGGACACAGACCTTCTACTTGCTTCTACTATGGCGTATAAACTGACAGGCTCCTGTCAGACTACTGTGACAAGCAGCTACATTTATATTATTTTTATGAAGTACTTAATGAAATTCACTAGAGTGCATTATCTAATTCAATTATTTGTGTTAGTTGTAAAAAAATCAGTTGGGTTAGGTTGTTTTACCTCTGAGCGGCACTTTTTTGCACAGCATGGGCTAAATGGCCCGGTCACAAGGACCACGAAGACTCAGAGAAAGTTGAGATAGGGGACCCACTGGAACAGTTGTTGGGTTGGGTTGGGTTGTTTTACCTCTGAGCGGCACTTTTTTGCACACCATGGGCTAAATGGCCAGGTCACAAGGACCCCGAAAGCTCAGAGAAGATTGGGGGAGGGGACCCACTGGAACAGCTGTTGGGAGACAGATGGTAGCCTCCCGTCAAGGCCATCCAGCGTGTTCTTTAACGTGCACAGGGTATGGCTCTCCCGCACACGAGGCAACGGCTTAACATCCCATCCGATGGACGGCGGCCTTTCCAAGCCCATCGGTGTCCCCTACTGACCGTGGGCAGGGCGTGGAATTTTGCAGAGATAAATCTCGACGCTGACACAGCTGGGACTCGGACTTGCGAACTGCAGATTACGAGACTGGCGCGCTACCGACTGAGCCCCCCCTCCCCCCCAAAAAAAATATATAAATAAATAAAAAAAAATGGATGCTCCTTGTTGCTTATAAAATATCACGGAAAACTCTGGTTCGCTTGTCTCGATTGCACCACTGTAAATAAAATAATTCACTTTATATTGCTATTTTATCAGTTTTAACGTTTTCAAAAACCACTTCACTGCGAAATAACTACCTTGGAAAAACCTACGCATTAACAGTTGGTCTTTTTGGCAATTTTATGGCGCATAAACAACTGATACTTTATTACGCCAATTACATTACAGAAAACCCAAGCTGAAATTCCAAACGAAACTTTAAAACAGAAACAAAATCCACTTATTTTTCCAACTGTCAGCAAAATAATTACGAAAGCGCAGCGTTTATTGCCACTCCGTTTGGAAATCTTAATGATCTGACAAGTGCACCAGCCAATTTAGAGCGTGATTTAAAATGAACTGAAGATTGATGTTCCCCTCGAGGGGCGGGTGGTCAGGCCGCAAACAAAGCTAATCTAAAGTCGTTTGTACCACGTGCACGGTGAAGCATGGGGACCGACCACCTCCACGGGGCAGACCGCCAGTGTACGTAACGGCAGAGAAGAAGACGGCCAGGCCACTTGCGTAGTGAGAGAACAGACTATTCACTCAGACAGGGACTGGTTGAGGCGACTTCACCGAGCAATGTTGTGTGTGGAGCCGCTGACGAGACTGGGAGTTCCGGCAACAGCAGTGGACGCTTTCAACAGATTCAGCGAGAGCCAAACCTGATTGGCTGCAAAATAATGGTGATGGTGTATCTCTGAGACAGTCCCTTACGGGAAAAAAAAAACGACGTTTAGTTGTTCTTCTGATTTTCCTGAAGTTCTTCGATCCGTCTGCGGCAGTGGAGACGAACTGGTACCGTCCGTAACGGCGAGGCGTCTTTCCCCTTCTTAGTAACACCACCCGGTTTTAGGGGACCGCCTACAAACATAGCGACTATGGCAAAAGGTTTTCAGAAAGTGGAAACACTTGCTTTCAAGGACGTGGTGATCATACTCATCAGTGTGTTGATTACAGTGGGATCCGTCACATGCAGGTATTTGGAGAGTAAAAGAGAAAGTAGTAAAATCAGCAAGACCCATCAGGAACGCAAAAGCGAAGGGGATTTTCTCTACAGATTACTACAGGTGCTAGGAGTTGATAATGCATCTCAGCGACAGAGGCACGCCGCACCTCCCCAGTACATGGTCGATTTATACAATGCAGTCGCTGGGAATGGAGGCATTACGATGACACCTAATCCTTATTACGCCAATGTAATAAGGAGCTTTTCTGATAAAAGTAAGTGAGAATTTCGTTTTCTTTTATTGTGATTTAAGTTCCTTACTTTCCCCTGGCAAGGAAGTAAAGATATGCCCTCCGAGGAAGCCTTAGATTCGAGGCTTTATAACCGATTAATGGAAAACCGCTTTATATTTAATTAGAAGGTTTTCTTGCTTAAACGCTGATGTGATTTGAAAGGAGTGAGCGTTTTACAGATTGCATATCTATGTTTATATTTTTTGCTTCTCCATTAAAAATGTTCATATTTTTTGCTTCACCATTAAATCAAACGAAGTCGGTGCTTCAGTTGGGATAGATCACTATGTTTCAGTCGGGGATAATCAACACATCCCCCCCTCTTCCAAAAAATGCATTAAATTTCCTAAATCTATAATAAATATTAATTTAAAAATATATATCTCTTGAAATAAAGCATATAATTCGCGAAAATATTCTCTTGAAATAAGGCATATAAAGGAAAGCATATAATTCTGCGGAAATATTCTCTTGAAATAAAGCATATAAAGAAAAGCATATAATTAATACATAACATTGCATAACCTCTTTGTCTATGTTACAACAAAATATGTCAACCACATGGTCCATCATTCTTTTCGCTGTTTATTCACCGCCTAGAACGGCTTCACTATTTTGCAGGATAATATCTGTTGCCTTTCTCAAATTTGAATTCGGTGTTAGCAATGTTTCACAGTCACTGAATTCGGAGTTAGGGGAAGGCAGGGAGAACATGATTACCACATTTGTTTTTCTTCTAGCAGTGAGGACGTTAAGTGTTCTGTCATTGAAAAAGGGTTGAAAAACATTTCGTTATGTCTTGCCAGAGGCCAATTCCAAAAAGTGTAGAATAAATAAAATGCAGCTGCGAAATCCCTTATTCACCAGAATAAAATGCAAATTATAATAGTACTAATCAAACCCGGATTCAGAAAATAATAAGGGGAGGGGATATCAGTCTAGCCTGAAAAAAAGTGGGCGGGGGGGGGGGGGCGAGTAGGAGACTGGATTTTTGGATTTTCATTGCAGTATAGCAATTTTCCCCTCCGTTTTAAAAGTCTAAAAAATTCTTGAAAAATGCATGAAATATACACAGTCGTATCATAATAATATGACCAATATATCAGAATAATATACCATGCATATTCTATGGGAGGTGGTCATATTATTCTGATACAACTGTGTACACAAGTTTAATAAGTTTTTGCCGCCATTACTCTTACTAGCATTCTAAAGGCGACATTATTTATTCTAAAGGCGAATATTTCCGCAGAATTTTATGCTTTATTACTGCCAAGCCTATTAATTACTACCAGGGCCGGATTAATACTAAAAGCAATACTAAAGGCCTATTAATTACTACCAGGGCCGGATTTAGTGAGGCTTTCCCTCACTAAATCCGACCCTGGTAGTAATTAATAGCAAACTAACAACACTATAATACGGGGAAAAATAATTTCAATTATAATTTGTTTTAAGGGTTTTCAAAAATGTCCAGGTGCAATACCTATGACACTTTGTCTTTTATCATCAGACGTACATCACTTTGGGGATCAAACTCTAAAAAAATTAAAGTGTCCTCTAAGCCAGTCTTTGTCAAATTTATTGTGTTATTTGTCCCAGGCCGATAACCGGGAGGGATGACATCCTTGGCACGCCCTTGAGCTCTCTCTAACAATCATATTAGTCTTTTTGAAACTTTTAAAATTTTCTTCTTTACAATAAAAGGATTTATTTATAATAAGGATATCGATGCAAAAATTTTCAATAGCTTACAGGTCCAATGCTTATTTCCCCTAATCTAGTTGGTTTCGAGTCACGTACTCGATGATTCATCAACCGCGATTTTTTGTATGCGCCGAGTACACTTTTTGCAACGAATGTACAAAACTACATCTTAGATCAAGGGTACTCAACGTCAGGTACGCGGTAAAACGTTTTGGGTTACATCTGCGAGCTCAAAAGTCGCTAGATCTAGTAACAAAGTAAAAATAACCATTGTCATATTATAACTATAATTTAATCTACCTATACAAGGGGTACGCCAGTTACATACACATTTCCAGGTGGTACGTGAAGCATAAAAGGTTGAGAACCACTGATACATATGCTTTATTCCCATTGTTACTATTAACTATAGTTTTATCTATCTATACAAGGGGTACGCCAGTTACATACACATTTCCAGGGGGTACGTGAAGCATAAAAGGTTGAGGACCACTGATATATATGTTTTATTTTATCGCCATTGTTATACTATAACTATAATTTTATCTATCTATACAAGGGGTGCGCCTGTTACATACACATTTCCAAGGGGTACGTGAAGTATAAAAGGTTGAGAACACTGATATATATGTTTTATTTTATTCCCATTGTTATACTATAACTATAGTTTTATCTATCTATACCAGGGGTACGCCTGTTACATACACATTTCCAGGGGGTACGTGAAGCATAAAAGGTTGAGAACCACTGATATATATGTTTTATTTTATCGCCATTGTTATACTATAACTATAGTTTTATCTATCTATACAAGGGGTACGCCAGTTACATACACATTTCCAGGGGGTACGTGAAGCATAAAAGGTTGAGAACCACTGATATATATGTTTTATTTTATTCCCATTGTTATACTATAACTATAGTTTTATCTATCTATACAAGGGCCTTTACATACAGATATCCAGGGGATACATGAAGCATAAAAGGTTGAGAACCACTACCTTAGATGAAAGAAAACTACAAAATATGGTCACATATTATTATTATGTAAAAAATATAATAAATTCCCATTTTCAAAGAAAAAAAATGTATAGTTCGCCCTTATTGAATTTTCTTTGCGAACCCACTAATAAGAATTTTCGATTTTATATTTGTTTTGCATATTTGTATATATTCGGTTCACTATTAATAACCAATTAATTGTGATTAAGATATTATTTGCCTAGGTAGAATTTTTGGAAGGTATCCGGCCCCTCTTTTTTTTTTTTTTTTTTTTTTGAAGAATTTGCTAATGTTTTAAGTTTAAATTCTTGAATTAAATGCTTCTTGAGATAAAATTTTCCCCAAGGTGAGGGATTACGTTCTCAATACCACATTGGTACGCTACTACTTGCGTGTAATACACATAAGAAATTTCCTGTTATCCGGAATTCGAGCAACCAGAAGGGTTGTGCAATCACTTTTGCTCAATAGCAATCATTCATCTCCACTCGAACTAATGCAGCTACACATCATGAAAAACCTAGTTTCGGAGAAGATTCCGCCCCCCCCCCCCCCCCCCCCCCTCTATTCTATGGACACAGACAACTTTGGGCTAATTCGAGCTCTGTCCTGATTTAAATTCGTAATTTTTCTTATAATTATGAAAAATAATAATTTCTTTTGATTACAATTTCACTATTCCAATACCCTTTTAGTAATGAATACTAAGCAACATTCAGCTTTTGATCATTTTTAGTCACTTTACTTCATTAATGAATCGTTTTTAGCCTTTATAATAATGCTATTCAAGGATTTTCTGTTTCTATGATTTATTTTCAATATTTTCCGTTCTAAATAACATTGAACAGTAAAAGATATATACCCTCCCCTCCCCTAGAGCAGCTGCTTGCCACAGAGGTCTGACAAAAAAGTGCCCCTCAGAAATAAAACAACCCAACCCCTAACCTTATCTGAGCCTTCGGAGTCCTTGTGACCTGGCCATTTAGCCCATGGTGTACAGAAAAGTTTCGCTCAGAGGTAAAACAACCCAACCCCTTCGCCAATAATTTCTCCCCCTTCGGCTCTCTTTCACCTCCAGTGAGCTTGTCCGGAGCCTTCATCTGTGGTCCGAGGCAGCAGATAATTTGTCTTTTTGACTGAATATTTATGTTTTATAGATTTAAGTTTATTTCGTTTCTACTTTAAATTATCATGCTGTATTCTATATTAAATTTGAAATTTCGGTGACGTTGGGTAGACTACTACAGGAATGTAATCCCACTAACCTAGACATATCAGTTGTATTATTATACATATCAGTTGAGACATATCAGTTGTATTTATTTACACGGGAGAATGGTTTTCCTTTTGCCCAAATTTGATTTGCGGGGTAGTTTTCAGGAAGGCAATAACCGCGCAAATCGAGAACAATCTCTGCATGTTTTTATGATCCGTCAAAGAATTTGTGTTCCACTAATCAAGCTCGGTTCAACTTTGAGTCGATTTCATCTCTAATATGTATATCTACACTGTTACGTGTCAAATATATATATACATTTATCTCTCTAACAACTGCGTATAATGTTTCTATATATATAAACCGCGTATAATGTCTCTATACAGGGTGATTCAGAATTCATCATCAATATTTAGTGGGGAGGAAGGGAATAAGAAAAGAAAGAGATTTCACATAGGAAAGTATGGGGGCAGACGAACGCATGGTGGTGTAGAGGGCGCTGTGTGTACACACCTCTCATACAGAAGTACAGCTGTTTGACGCGTGCAGTCAGTTGTCATTCGACAAGGTGAATTTGCAGAAGTAACATGAACCGGTATACGTGGAATGAATGTGCAGATAAGCATGTAACTTACGGTGCGGCAGGAGAAAGATGTCTTCGAGCCAGGCAAGCGTGCTTCCCAAACCGCCGTGTGCCACAGCATCAAATGTTTTCACATATTCATCGCCAACTGCGTGAAACAGGATCGTTTGCTGCTAGTAATGTTAATCGAGGGAGGCACAGATCGGCACGGACAGTAGCAGTAGAGGAAGTTGTCCTACAGGAAATCGAGGAACAACCTGGTGCTAGCACACGAGGTATGGCTAGGCAGTTTGGAATTTCGCAAGCAACAGCGTGGCGGATATTACACGATGAAGGGTTACATCCGTTTCATCTGCAAAGAGTGCAATTACTGGCAGCAGACGACCATCCCAAGCGTGTTATTTTTTGTCAGTGGTTCATGCAGAGAACAGCCGTTGATCCCAATTTCCCAACGTATGTTCTTTTCACCGATGAGGCGTTCACTCGAGAGGGTGTCTTCAACACACACAATTGGCATGTGTGGGCTCATCAGAACCCACATGGTACAAGACCTGGAGCTGTGCAACAACGTTTTGCTGTCAATGTGTGGACTGGGATTGTCGGTGACTGTTTGTTGGGCCCGTATTTACTACCATCCCGTTTGGACGGTGCCAAGTACCTAACATTTCTTCAGACTGTGTTACCGGATCTTCTGAACGAGGTTCCTGATGGTAGTCTCTGGTGAATGTGGTTCCAGCATGACGGCACTCCTGCACATTTCGCAAATGCTGTGCGTGCTTACCTACGCAGACAGTTTGGTGGTCAATGGATTGGCCGCGGTGGACCGGTTTCTTGGCCACCACGTTCACCGGATTTATCTCCAATCGATTTCTTTGTATGGGGTGCTATGAAAAACATGGTGTACGAGACCCCTGTTGATAGTGCTATGGATCTTGTAGCACGCATATCAGTTGCTGCCTCAAACATCCGGGAAATGCCAGGCATCTTCCACAGGGTCCGGCTGTCCATGCAACGCCGTTGTGAGTCATGCATTCTAGCACATGGTCGGCAGTTCGAGCACCTCTTGTAAGTCTGTACAACCAATGCAAAGAAATGTTACATGTAAGATAATAAATGTTTTTTCCTTACCACTTCCTTCTTATGTGTTCTTTCCATCATTGAACTGGGGTCATTTTGCCCTACTACATGGCATATGCGCCCATGCTTTCCTATGTGAAATCTCCTTCGTTTCTTATTACCTACCTCCCCACCAAATATTGATGATGAATTCTGAATCACCCTGTATATTAACCGCGTATAATGCGTCTATATATCTATAAACCGCATAAAATGCCTCTTTATATAAACCTCGTATGATGTCTCTACATATATAAACCGCGTATAATGCGTCTCTCTCTATATATATTTATATAAACCGCATAAAATGCCTCTATATATGAACCAAGTGTAATGCCTCTCTCTCTATATATAAATAGCGTTAATGTCTCAACATAGAGGGTGATTCAAAACTCTTGGGCTAAACTTTAAGGGGTGATAGAACACACCTAAACAAGCACTTTTCTTCATACAATGCATGGTCGGAACTCAAGCGGTGAAGCACTAGGGTTCAGCAGTTACTGCGTCAGAAAGTGAAGAAACACAAAAATGACAGAAGAGGTTTGAAACAATTGCAGAAATTACAGAACAGAAGGTACAGAATTTTATTGAACAAATTACAGAAACTGCTCAAAAGACCAACATTAATGCAGGCTTCACACCTTCAACGTAGTGATCAGCGTACATGGCGAAAACACCAGGCATTTCTCGTACAGCGGCAATAGAAATCCTAGCAACAAGGTCCTCATTGGAATCGATGGGGCAATCGTAGATGAGGCTTTTCATATGGCCCCATAGGAAAAAGTCCAGACATGAGAGATCGTGGTGGCCAAGCGATGGGACCACCCTGACCAATCCATCGTCCTAGAAATGTTGCATCCAAGGCGATCCGCACATCCACGCTGAAATGGGGTGGGGCTCCATCACGTTGGAACCACATACGTGTTTGAATGTTTGCTGGAACAGGGTTCAGTAATTCGGGCAAGACTTCTTGTAAAAATACGAGGTACGTTCTCCATTTCAGTCGGGCTGGCAGAAGGTATGGGCCAATCAAATGGTCATGGAGAATTCCAGCCAAACTTTTATGGAGAAACGCCGCTGGTACGAATGTGGACGTATGGCGTGCGGATTACTGGTGGCCCACAAATGTGAATTGTGGGTATTAAAAATGCACTCATGTGTAAAGGTGCATTCATCAGTGAATAAGACGTGCATCAAAGTCCGATTGCGCTACAGTCTGCTGCAGGAACCACTGTGCAAAATTCACACAAGGCCGATAATCTGAAGGTGTCAAAGTGTGCACCCTCTGTGCATGGTAGGTGTGTAATCGTTCGTCTCGTAGAACTCACCATACGGTCGATTGGGGCACACTTACGGCATGGGAAATTGCTCGCGTGCTATTACATTCGGGACGATCTTCAACCATAGGGTGAGAATTTCCTCTCTAACAGGTGGCGTCCTCCCACTCCTTGCACGCCCTGTATCCTGTAAGCCATTGACAAAGGAGCCCGTTTCGCACAGATACCGGTGCAATCGCTGAAAGGTTATACGATAAGGCACGCGTCTGGTTGGAAAGCGCTCCTGGTACAGTCTTTGGGCTTCCCTCGCATTCCCTTCCGCAGCTCCGTGCGTGAAATGCATATCCGCCTCCTCCTGATTCGTGAAACAATCCATCCGTTCTGCAATCCACGGTAGAAATGACAACGAGTGCGAAAACCAGCGCATATAAATGTTCACTGGAAAGCGCTCTCTAGCGCTTCACCGCTTGAGTTCTGACCATGCATTGTATGACGAAAAGTGCTTGTTTAGGTGTGTTCTATCACTCCTTAAAGTTTGGCCCAAGAGTTTTGAATCACCCTGTATATATATATAAACTGCGCATAATGCTTCTTTCTATATACTGCGTACAATGTCTCTCTATATAAACCGTATATAATGTCTCTCTCTATATAAACCATATGTAATGTTTCTAATATATATGTACACATTTGTCTGTAATAAGAAAAAAAAGCTGAAAATTATGAAAATATACTTCCGAGAGCAAAAAACCTTTTAAGTCCCAAATTAATTTAATTAATCTAATAATGTTTGGGGCACGATAATTATTATTTTGTTGTTATTTGCATCTAAATAAGCAAGTAAATAAACTGATTAATTAATTAATTGGAAAAATAATAAGTAAAATAAAACTGCAGCCTCAGTGGCTTAGGCTCGCGGAGAAACTGCAGTTGTTTATGTCTGGGTACGAATCCTGGGATACATGGTTTTGTGTTCGCGTATGCGTTTATACAGGGTGAATCTGAAAAAGTGGGCAAAACTTTACGGGGTGGTAGAACACAGCTATACGAGCAATATTCGTCATAGAATGTATGGTCGGAACGCAAACGGCGAGCCGCTAGGTGGCGTTGGAAATGGTATAAAAGGGTCGGTCCTCGCACCCAACCGCATTTCTACCGTGGATTGCCGAGAGGATGGCTGGTTATACTAACCACGAAATGGTGGATATGCACTTTGTGTACGGTGGGGCCATATGAAAAGCCTAATCTACGAGTGCCCCATTGAAACCGATATGGATCTAGTCGCCAGGATCGCCGTTGTTGCCGGCGATATTCGGGAAATGCCTGGTGTCTTCGCAAATGTGCGTCGGTCCCTATCCCGCAGGTGTGAAGCCTGCATTACAGCTGGTGGCAGCTCTTTTGAGCATGTACCTCAATTACATTCCTGTTAATAAAATGTTTTCTGAAGTATCTCCTCTCCTTCTTGTGTTCATTCTTTAAATGTGACAGTGGAAAACTACCTTTTAACTTCTCGCCGTTTGCGTCCGACCATACATTCTATGACGAATATTGCTCGTATAGCTGCGTTCTACCACCCCGTAAAGTTTTGCCCACTTTTTCAGATTCACCCTGTATATTGCATGAGGAACAGGAAAGCCTCTCTGAGTTTTTCTAGGTTTTCTTCGCCTTTTAATACATATGCAAATTTTAAATCATTCCTTTATTAAGTGTCCATTTATCACATATTCTCATATGAGAAATAACTTTCAAAAAAGAACATTATTTAACAATTTTATGTTAAACAAAAAACAGTATTTTTTCAATCAGAGTTCCCATAAGTACACATTGGGGACTGAAAGGATTAACTCTCCAGATGCTGAAGAATCTTAAATGACTTTCAAATACCACTGGTGGAAAAAAAAAACCCTTTAGTCCTCTTGAAGTCTGCAGACGATATCATTAGTCTGAAAAATCCACTTACACTCTCAATGCTCTTGAAAATGCATTGGATTATAACTAGCGTTTGGTGCTTTTCCAAAACTGTTGATGAAAAATTAAAATGCCACATGAAATAATAAGTTGAAAAAATTTGGTTTTACCGTGAGTGGGATTCCAACCCACGTCTCCTGGAAACCGATTTAACGCCATGAGCGTGAATGACAAATATTAAATTCCATCTCTGTGAGGCAACACAGTTGTCCACTTCCAGGATAGATTGCGCCACTGTGCGAATCAAATAAAGAAATCCGGAAAGTTTATAAGTCACACCAGCTGCAATAAAACGTTAGCCGTTGATGGTGTAGTGTTTAGTATAACTGGCATGAGTTCCATGTCTACAAGACACATCCTCTGATTCTTTACTACTGAGTTGTGTTGTTTTACCTCTGAGCGGCACTATTTTTGCACACCATGGGCTAGATGGCCAGGTTGACTAGGATCCCGAAGGCTCAAGAGAAGGTTGGGGGAGGGGACCCACTGGAACAGCTGTTGGGAGACAGATGGTAGCCTCCAGTCAAGGCCATCCAGCGTGTTCTTTAACGTGCACAGGGTAATGGTAGCCTCCCTTCAAGGCCATTCAACGTGTTCTTTAACGTGCACAGGGTAATGGCAGCCTCCTGTCAAGGCCATCCAGCGTGTTCTTTAACGTGCACAGGGTAATGGTAGCCTCCCGTCAGGGCCATCCAGCGTGTTCTTTAACGTGCACAGGGTAATGGTAGCCTCCCGTCAGGGCCATCCAGCGTGTTCTTTAACATGCACAGGGTAATGGTAGCCTCCCGTCAGGGCCATCCAGCGTGTTCTTTAACGTGCACAGGGTAATGGTAGCCTCCCGTCAGGGCCATCCAGCGTGTTCTTTAACGTGCACAGGGTAATGGTAGCCTCCCGCCAAGGCCATCCAGCGTGTTCTTTAACGTGCACAGGGTAATGGTAGCCTCCCGTCAAGGCCATCCAGCGTGTTCTTTAACGTGCACAGGGTAATGGTAGACTCCCATCAGGGCCATCCAGCGTGTTCTTTAACGTGCACAGGGTAATGGTGCCTCCCATCAAGGCCATCCAACGTGTTCTTTAACGTGCACAGGGTAATGGTAGCCTCCCGTCAAGGCCATCCAGCATGTTCTTTAACGTGCACAGGGTAATGGTGTCTCCCGTCAAGGCCATCCAGCGTGTTCTTTAATGTGCACAGGGTAATGGTAGACTCCCATCAGGGCCATCCAGCGTGTTCTTTAACGTGCACAGGGTAATGGTAGCCTCCCGTCAAGACCATCCAGCGTGTTCTCTAACGTGCACAGGGTAATGGTGTCTCCCGTCAAGGCCATCCAGCGTGTTCTTTAATGTGCACAGGGTAATGGTGTCTCCTGTCAAGGCCATCCAGCGTGTTCTCTAACGTGCACAAAGTAATGGTAGCCTCCCGTCAAGGCCATCCAGCGTGTTCTTTAACGTGCACAGGGTAATGGTGTCTCCCGTCAAGGCCATCCAGCGTGTTCTTTAACGTGCACAGGGTAATGGTGTCTCCCGTCAAGGCCATCCATCCGTGTTCTTTAACGTGCACAGGGTATGGCTCTACCGCACACGGGCCATGGCTTAACGACCCATCCGACGGACGGTGACTTCTCCAAGCCCATCGGTGTCCTCTACTGACCGTGGGCAGGGCGGAGAGTTTTGGGAAGATAAATCTCAACGCTGACCCAGCTGGGACTCGAACCTGGGAACTACAGATCACGAGCTTGGCGCGCTATCGACTGAGCCACCCCCGCCCTGATCTAGAAAAACAAAGAGGGAAAGGAGAAGGAGGAGTTAAAGATCGAACAGGAATGAGTTGAATGCCGTTCCGTACTTTCCGGTATAATCCCCTCCCCCTCCATTTTAGTGGTGTTTAACAAATTTCTTGCAGAAATCTGGTGATATATGGTATGCCCTCCTGAATGACTGCATGGTGAGAGGATCGTGAGAGGATCAAATATGCCCAAATAACTGAGCTGCCTGTGTGAGAGATAGTTGCAGAGGAAATCGAGTCGAAAGATTCATGATGTCACATCCGATTGCAATCAAAAGAACCTTCCGGCAGACCATTGATCGATGAGTTTGCGAAACGCACGACGTTATCTGTCGTATCATTCCCTGGAACAGTGTTCATAGCTGCCGTATGCAAATCAGGTTCCTGTTGACGTGCATCCCGTGGGTGGTATAAAAGAGCTCTCATCACGCACCGTCCGAGTAACGTCTGGGCGTCGGATCGTGCCATGCAAGGCCAGATATAGGGGGAGATACGACACTCTCATAGGCTGCTGCATGGTGGCAGTCTCTGAGTTGTTAGGGAGCAGAGGTGGCTCAGTCGGTAGCGCCCCAGGCTAGTAATCTGTAGTTCCCAGGTTCGAGTCCCAGCTGGGTCAGCGTTGAGATTTATCTCCGCAAAATTCGCCGCCCTGTCCACGGTCAGTCCGCCGTCCGTTGGATGGGACGTTAAGCCGTGGAACGTGTGCGGGAGAGCCTTACCCTGTGCACGTTAAAGAACACGCAGGATGGCCTTGACGGGAGGCTGCCATCTGTCTCTCAATAGCTGTTCCTATGGGTCCCCAACCTCGTCTGAGCCCTCGGGGTCCTTGTGACCTGACCAGTTAGCCCATTGTGTGCAAAAAAAGTGCCGCTCAGACGTAAACAACCAAACTGTTTCAGGTACCTGCTCTTTGGAGAGTATAATGGGAATGCCTTGCGTACTGCCAGTGGATTGGATTGTTTTTCCTCTGAGCGGCACTTTTTTTTATACACAAAGGGCTAAATGGAAAGGTCACAAGGACTCCGAAGGCTGAAAGGAAGTTGGGGATTTACTGGAATAGCTGATGGGAGACTGATGGTAGCCCCTGGTCAAGACCATCCAGAGTGTTCTTTAACGTGCAATGGTATGGCTCTCCGGCACATTGGACCACTACTTAACGTCGCATCCGATGGACGGCAGCCTTTCCAAGCCCATTGGTGTCCCCTACTGACCGTTGGAAAGGCGGAAGTTTTGTGAAGATAAATCTCAATGCTGGCCAGCTGGGACTCGAACCTGGGAACTGCAAATTTCGAACCTGGCGCGCAACCGACTGATCCACTTCGCCCCAGCACACTGCTAGTGAGTATGCATGTCGTTGCCCAGGCCTAGAGTTTCATCCAAGAGCATAAATGTTGCCGTCGCGATATTGGGGCGGGGGTGGCTCAGTCGGTAGCGCGCCAGGCTCTTAATCTGTAGTTCCCAGGTTCGAGTCCCAGCTGGGACAGCGTTGAGATTTATCTCCGCAAAATTCCCCGCCATGTCCTCGGTCAGTAGGGGACACCGATGGGCTTGGAAAGGTCGCCGTCCGTCGGATGGGACGTTAAGCCGTGTCCCCGTGTGCGGGAGAGCCATACCCTGTGCACGTTAAAGAGTTGTTTGGGTTGTTTTACCTCTGAGCGGCACTTTTTTGCACACCATGGGCTAAATGGCCAGGTCACATGGACCCCGAAGGCTCAGAGAAGGTTGGGGGAGAGGACCCACTGGAACAGCTGTTGGGAGGCAGATGGTAGCCTCCCGTCAAGGCCATCCAGCGTGTTCTTTAACGTGCACAGGGTATGTCTCTCCCGCACACGGGGCCACGGCTTAATGTCCCATACGACGGACGGCGGCCTTTCCAAGCCCATCGGTGTCCTCTACTGACCGTGGGCAGGGCGTGGAGTTCTGCGGAGATAAATCTCAATGTTGACCCAGCTGGTCTGTGGTCATGTTCAGGGGCGTAGCGAAGAGACTATGGTTTTTTTTTTAGGGGGGAAAGATCAAACATTTTCCAAATTGGAGATCAAACATTTTTCAAATTGGAGATCAAATTTTGCCAACTGAGAAAATAAGTACATAAATTTAATTTTGTCTCTGTCAAGATTCGTCACAGGATTGCGTTCAGTGAAGGGGGGGGGGGGGGGTAGCAAAAAAAATTAAATAATGTGCAATTCTTCATAATTACTAAATCGTCATAATTTTACAGAAAATTCTCAATTTTTACATCTCGCCTAAATTTTGCCAATGCTCGTCGAATTTAGCCTTCACCAAGTTTTTCTAAGTTTCCCAGATTTTGCAAAGTCATCAAGATTTTTCCGAGTCGTCTTGATTTTGCCAACTCCCCATGACTTTTCCGTTGCATCGATTTTGCCAACTCTACTTAATTATAGAAAAACAATCCCAATTTTTAAAACTCGCCTGTATTTTACCAAGTGGCTTGGAATTTTGCCAACTTCCTAGATTTTGCCAACTCGACATAATTTTACAGAAAAAAATCTGTTTTTTACATCTCTCCTCAGTTTTACCAAGTTACTCTCAATTTTTCCAGTTCCCCAAGATTTTTCCAACTTTTCATAATTTTTCCAAGTTATGTAGATTTTGCCAACTCCCCAAGGGTTTACCAGGTTGGCTCGATTTTGCCAACTCTTTCACAACTCACCAGTATTTTATCAATTGGCTTCAAATTTTGCCTAGATTTTGTCTAGTCTCCTTGATTTTGCCAACTCCTCTAGATTTTGCCAAGTTGTCACGATTTTACCAATTCCCCTAGATTTTGTCAAGTTGCCTCGATTTTACATATTCGCCATAATTTTATAGAAAAAATCTCAATTTTTACATCTCACCTCAATTTTACCAAGCCACTTTCAATTTTACGGTCTTCCCAAGATTTTACCAAGTTGTGCCGACTCTCCTTAATTTCACACAACCAATCCCAATCTTTACACCTCTACTAAATTTCCCAGGTCACTTCAAGTATTTCAAATTCACCTAGATTTTGCCAAGTTTTCTCGATTTTGTCAACTCTCCTTAATTTCACAAACCCAATCCCAATTTTCACAACTCGCCTATATTTTACCAAGTGGATTCGAATTTTGCCAACTACCCTAGATTTTTCCAACTCGCTATAATTTTACAGAAAAAAATCCCAATTTTTACATCTCACCTGAATTTGCCAACTCCCCACAATTTTGTCAAGTCATTCCGAATTTTGCCAACTCCCCAAGATTTTACTGGTCTCCGAATTTTGCCAACTGCTCTTGATTTTGCCGTCTCTCCATTTTCCAAACTGCCCTAGATTTGCCAAGTTGCCTCGATTTTGACAACTCTCCTTAATTTTACAAAAAAAAAAGATTACAAATTTTCACAACTCACCTAGATTTTACGAAGTCGCTTCGAATTTTGCCAACTTCGAGTTACTTTTAGGGGGGAGACTACCCCCAATCCCATCCCTGGTCATGTTCCATCCATATGCCAATCACCCACAACAACATCAGGGCCAGTGGTCCATGAACTTGTGTATGTAGAGGTGGGATATTGGATAACCGCATTATTGGTCCATATCTGCTGTCAGATAGGCTGACGAACAAACGTATATGGTGTTTCTACGTGACACACTTTTTCCATTTCAGAGCAGCGGCTTTGAGTTGGATGGATCAACCTCTGAGCGGCACTTTTTTGCACACAATGGGCGAAGGATCCCAAGATCTCACAAAAGGTTGAGGGAACGGAACCTACTTGGTAGCCTCCTGTCATGGCCATCTAATGCGTTCTTTAACGTGCACAGGGTATGGCTCTCCTGCAGACGAGGCCACGGCTTAAGGTTCCATCCGACGGACGGCGGCCTTTACAAGCGCATCGATGTCCCCTACTGACCGAGAGCAGGGCGGGGAGTGTTGCGGAGATAAATCTCAACGCTGGCCCAGCTGGGAGTTCACCCGGGAATAAAACTATTTCATTTATCGGAAACTTGTGTGCGATGCTCGCCGGTGCTACGAAAAGCTCATCTATAACACTCTCGTAATCACAAAAAAATCAGCTGATTATCACTTTTGATTAGCTTGATGTTTGGCCCAAGATCTTCCTGTTACAGTTATGAATTTTCTCTCTCTAGGTACATCGAGTTTGAGGTCGGCATGTTCTGAGACCTTGTGTGGTTATTTACCACAGCACCCCCCCTCCCTCCAGCCCCCATTCTTAGCAATTTAATGTAGTGACCTTTTATCCTAACACGACTTTTCTCTCTCATGATTCCGTTATGTTGATAAGAGCCCGAAAAGGCAAATTTGTGGTTTAGAGGAAAGGAATTGCTAATTGACGTTTGCTACGTCACAGAAGCCTTTTCCAAGAAGAAGGTTTCGTCTGTACTCTGTCGTAATATTACTGAACAGCGGGGCCAATCTGGAGAAGAGGGATGTGTGCAGAGAATGGGATTGGGCTGGGTTGTTTTACTTCTGAGCGGCACTTTTTTGCACACCATGGGCTAAATGGCCAGGTCACAAGGACCCCGAAGGCTCAGAGAAGGTTGTGGGAGGGGACCCACTGGAACAGCTGTTGGGAGACAGATGGTAGCCTCCCGCTAAGGCCATCCAGCGTGTTCTTTAGGGTGCACAGAGTATGAATCTCCCGCACACGGTGCCACGGCTTAACGTTCCATTCGACGGACGGCGGCCTTTCCAAGCCCATCGGTCTTCATAAAATGTAACAAATTGCCAGGTATCAATGACCCAAGGGTTCAGAGAAGGTTGGAGGAAGGGGATCCACTTCCTCCAACCTTTAAGAGACACGAAGCCTTCTGTCAAGGTCATTCAACGCTCACAGAAATCAGGACGGGAATAAGAATGTTTTAGCCCCCGGTCAAACCTAAGAATGTGTCCTCCCCCCCCCATATCTCGATCAGTGTCAAGTTTCCAAATAGAGAGGAACAAATATTGTGCTTGAGCAATTTCCCCGCAACAATGATAAAAATTAAATTTTTCGTTATGAGAGGAAGAAAAGTTTTGGACGAGTTATTAAGTGTAATTTTGGTGAGGTGGGGATTAGCGGAGAGATATCTGAAAGCTGGCGCAATTTGCAGCCGATTGGATGGTTGCTTTACCTCTGAGCGGCACTTTTTTGCACACCATGGGCTAAATGGCCAGGTCACATGGACCCCGAAGGCTCAGAGAAGGTTGGGGGAGGGGGACCCACTGGAACAGCTGTTGGGAGGCAGATGGTAGCCTCCCGTCAAGGCTATCCAGCGTGTTCTTTAACGTGCACAGGGTATGGCTCTCCCGCACACGGGGCCACGGCTTAACGCCCCATCCGACGGACGGCGGAATTTTCAAGCCCATCGGTGTCCCCTACTGACCGTGGGCAGGGTGGGGAAATTTTGCCGAGATACGTTCATTCAGAGTTACGGAGTATTGGCCAACAGGAGTAGAACTAAGCATTCCAGAATTGGCACAGATGCCAACTTTGCATAGATGCTGGAAGGGAGTACTTTGAAGGAAAGTAAAAGTTTTGTTGAGGTAAGTGCAATGGATTTTTCTGCAGATGCATGTCAATAATTTTCTGAACGCTCCTCGTATTATATAAATATATAGATGCTTTAATTAAAATTTATTTCTAAAAAGTCTTCTGGTAATTATTTGTTTTTAGAAATTTAGTAATTCATTTTAAAGCATTGAATAATATTTTAATAAATTTCCAGTAAGTAGATTATTTTCTCTCGTAAAAGAGCTTGTGGTTAAAATATTAGAGAAATTAAATCCCTTAATGCTTTGCACATATTTAATTTCCCTCCTTTGTTCGATGTTTGTCCGGCCCGGTGTATCGAAGTGGATTTGGGTGGTCCAAGGGAGCCCCCCCCCCCCCCCCCCGATCCCCGAAATCACTTTTGAGAATGCTAGTAATCGGACTGGGAGAAAAAATAGATCCCTCTTCCTTCCCAAATAGTCCCTTCCGTAGCAGAGAGTGAGGAGGGAGGGAGGGAAGGCTTAGCTGGTAGCGCGCAAGGCTCGTAATTTGCGGTTCTCAAATTCGAGTCCCAGCTGGTCCAGTTTTCAGATTTGTCTCCGCAAAATTCCCCATCCTCACTTTGGTCAGTAGGGGGCACGAATGAGCTTGGAAAGTAGCGTCCGTCGGATGGGACGTTAGCCGTGATCCTCGTGCGAGAGAGAGCCATACCCTGTGCATGTTAAAGAACATGCTAAGTCCCTCCTCCCAATTGAGCCTTTGGGGTCCTTGTGACCTGGTCATTTAGCCCATTGTGTGCAAAAGAAGTGCCGCTCAGACTTGTTGTTGGTTGTTTTACCTCTGAGCGGCACTTTTTTTTGCACGCCATGGGCTAAATGACCAGGTCACAAGGACTCCGAAGGCTCAGAAAAGGTTAGGGGAGGGGACCCACTGGAATGGCCCACTGATTGGATGGCCTCCCGTCAAGGCCATCCAGCGTGTTCTTTAACGTGCACAGGGTATGGCTCTCCTGTACACGGAGCCACGGCTTAACGTCCCACACACATAGGAACTGCAGATTACGAGCCTGGCGTGCTGCCGACTGAGCCACCCCCGCCCCGCCCCGCCGCTCAGAGGTAAAACAACCCAACCCTTAGCAGATTTCCAACAACAGGAGAAAAATTGCTCAATGAAACTCAAAGTCTGGCGTGACGGCTGTTGTCAGTGATGTTACTGCACCAGGCCCTCAAGGTCAGAGAGGTCGCACTTGAGAGAAACGGATATCGAACTACCCATGCACTGTTTTACATCACACTTAGCACAACTATTATTGCAAAAATTTCATTAGGTTGGGAAAGTTCATTAAAATTGGGAAACTCGTACTCTATATAAATTTTATACATTATTTTCCAAGTGATCAAACATATAAAAAAACTTGGGAGTCCAGATAATTTGAATTAATACAAGATTAACAAATCAGTTGTTTTTCAAACAATAATGTGTCATCTAGGACAATGACCGAGAGACGACATTTATTTGATAAGTCGGTATTTTAATCCTATTCTAAAGGAACTTGAAGTTTCGGGATTATCAATTCATTAAGAAATTTAAAATATTTGTTATTAAACAATAATTGTAAAAATTTAATTAATTAATCGCAAATTTGCATTCTCAATCAGATTTGGCAAAATAAGTTACTGTCTTTGAAAGTATTTATTTTGACAGTATTCAAATAGTGTAAAATATGAATCGAAAAGCTGGCTTTGGTTGGATTGTTTTATCTCTGAGCGGCACTTTTTTGCACACCATGAGCTAAATGGCCAGGTCACATGGACCCCGAAGGCTCAGATGAAGGTTGGGGGGAGGGGACCCACTGGAACAGCTGTTGGGAGACAAATGGTAGCCTCCCGTCAAGGCCATCCAGCGTGTTCTTTAACGTGCACAGGGTATGGCTCTCCCGCACACGGGGCCACGGCTTAACGTCCCATCAGACGGACGGCAGCCTTTCCAAGCCCATCGGTGTCCCCTACTGACCGTGGGCAGGGCGAGGAGTTGTGCGGAGATAAATCTCAATGCTGGCCCAGCTGGGACTCGAACGTAGGAACTGCAGATTACGAGCCTGGCGCGCTACCGACTGAGCCACCCCCGCCCCTCCCAAAAGCCGGCAAAATTTTTTTATGGATTTCAAGAAAATTCTTTCAATATCTTGCATGAAATTTCATTATTATCCGTAGCAAATTTATTATATTGATTTTCTTTTTAACTTGATGTTTCATCACAAATTCAACAACAATTCAATCCACAAAATGTTAAATATATCACAATCGACTGAAATTATTACCATTATATTTTGTGTGTCAAAGAAATGATGGAATATACGCAAAGTCGTAAGCCTCTCAAAAATCACCTGATCAGACAAACATTGCATATGTGACTCGGAAAGAAAATCTGAGATGCTATAAAAGCTGGCCCTGATTTTATGCCACTGATTTCCTGTTGAGTAAGCGTTGGATTCATGTTAGTAGCGCCTTTCATAACAACAGTATGGCACAGAGACATCATATGGATGTTTTTACACGTTGTAGAGCCATTGGTACGTTAGAGTCCGGCCGATCCCAGACCAATGTCGCTAGGACTGTAAATGTCCCCCAATCAATGCTGTCAAGACTCTGGAGACGGTTCCAACAGAGAGGAGATGTTAACCGTAGACGACTGAAAGGTCTTCCAAGAGTGACAACAGTTGAAAATGACAGCCATCTTGCATAACAACCCGATGTCTTCCAGTCAAGCCAGGCAACTCTCTCTCGAGTTTTCTGCAGCTATTATGAAAACAGTTTCAAGGCAAACTGTTTACAGAAGCTTCACCAGAGAGGGTTTTGTGTCAGACCACCAATCCTCTCAATCTCTCCCATAGGAGAGCATCACTAACTTAGTACAGACAGCATTTTATTGGACCAGATCATCATCATCATCATCATCATCATCATCATCATCATCATCATCATCATCATCATCATCATCATCATCATCCTCAATCAGCCATGGGCTACGGAGGTCCAACCAGACCGTGCAATTTAGTTCTCCAAGCAAGTCTATCCTGAGCTACATCTACTGCATCTGGCCACTGCACACCAATTCTAACAAAGTCCTGTATGACATTGTCTGCCCACCGCATCCTAGGTCTCCCCCTCTTTCTGAGGCCTTTAGGCACACTGTTCATAACCCTATTCGCCAATCTATAATTATTCATACGAGCAACATGGCCAAACCAACGGAGTCTCTCTCTGCACAATATGCTGCTTAAAGGAGGTTGCAAACTCCTTTGCCTAACCTCATCATTAGTTACAAACTAATTTCTAAAAAAAAATTGTTGCCAGATATTTTTCCTGAATTCTCTAATCAACTGTAGTGTTCGGATATTTATTTGAGTGACTGTACCCGGAGAAGGGGAAATCTCACCCCTCACCTCCAAAAAGGAAAAAATAAAACATTTGTCTTTGTTTAATTTTGTTTCAGCTCCATAGTATACGTCCGATACTAAAAGTACCATTGAGATGCCAGCTTATTTGACACACAACCCCTCGTCACATAAATGGTTCATTCCAACACGTAATTCGTCACGTGAAAGCGTTGTGTGCTATAAATCAAGCAGACCAGCTCTTCGAGCATCAGTTAAAATTGGATTAAGTATCAGAATGGACAAAACAAGAGACCTGAGTGACTTTCAATGTAGCACGACAGTTGGTGCCAGTCGTAACGGTTCTAGCATCTTCCAAACTGCAGGGGCGGGGGTGGCTCAGTCAGTAGCGCGCAAGGCTCGTAATCTGTAGTTCCCAGGTTCGAGTCCCAGCTGGGTCAGCTTTGAGATTTATCTCCGCAAAATTCCCCGCCCCACGGTCAGTAGGGGACACCGATGGGCTTGGAAAGGCCGTCGTCCGTCGGATGGGACGTTAAGCCGTGGCCCCGTGTGCGGGAGAGCCATACCCTGTGCACGTTAAAGAACACGCTGGATGGCCTTGACGGGAGGCTACCATCTGTCTCCCAACAGCTGTTCCAGTGGGTCCCCTCCCCCAACCTTCTCTGAGCCTTCGGGGTCCATGTGACCTGGCCATTTAGTCCATGGTGTGCAAAAAAAGTGCCGCTCAGAGGCAAAACAACCCAACAACCCAAACTGCAATTCTCTCGGGCGTTTCACACACAATCATTTCAAAGGTTTACCAAGAATGGTGCGAAAAACAAAAAAACTACCAATGATCGGGCGATCCTATGAATAAAACAGCTTGTGGATCAAAGGGGTAAAAAGAGACTGACGAGAATCATAAAACGAACAGACAGGCAACAACCAGACAAATCGCAGCAAAATTAAATAGAGAGACTCCCTCTTATGTGGACCGGACACCTGGCCGGATAAACGAAAGGTCGGTTAATCCGAAAATTGTGTCAAAAAATAAATAAAAACAGCAAATGACAAAAATACTAAATGACTGTATTTTAAATAATAGTTTGATGTACAATATTAACTATTTACTCACACTCACTTAAAATGTCCGTGCTTTTCTTTTGTTTCTTTGAACTTAACACTTTTTTACCTGCAAAGTCTTGCCATTTTTTAATAAACATCACATCATTCGCAGATGAGGTCCGTTGTTGTTCAATGTATCTTACTGCAACATCAAAAGCTTATTTTCCTTCAATATGGCTAACTTTCTCTTTTTCTTCTTCCTTCTCTTCTTCTCCTTCAATATGGCTAACTTTCTCTTTTTCTTCTTCCTTCTCTTCTTCTCCTTCAATATGGCTAACTTTCTCTTTTTCTTCTTCCTTCTCTTCTTCTCCTTCAATATGGCTAACTTTCTCTTTTTCTTCTTCCTTCTCTTCTTCTCCTTCAATATGGCTAACTTTCTCTTTTTCTTCTTCCTTCTCTTCTTCTCCTTCAATATGGCTAACTTTCTCTTTTTCTTCTTCCTTCTCTTCTTCTCCTTCAATATGGCTAACTTTCTCTTTTTCTTCTTCCTTCTCTTCTTCTCCGTTCCCTTCTTGACAGACTGCATTGATAATTTCGTCATCATTCAGTGTTCCATTTTCCAACTGTTCATCACCCTTTAACTATTCTTCGTTGTCATCTTCTTCAAGTGTGTCACATCCAGGCAGCAGTTTAAAGTCATTAATCAGCGAAATACTTTCATTATCCGTCATATCTTCGGCAGGCATCATTCGATACTTTTCGTGTTGTCGTCTTTGGTACTTTCTACACAACTTTCAACTTCGAGCCAAAGTTTTCTCCATGCCTTCAAAAACGTTGTACGAGGCATTTCTTCAAAAGCTCTTGCTAACATGTAGATCACATCTTTGATATTTATTATTTTCAAAGCATTTAAAAGTCCTATTCCGTCATTTCCGGTTCGCTGCAGAATTTCTGAAAGAAGCTTTCTCCTGCATCGCCTTTTTAAACTTACAAGCACACCTTGATCCATTGGTTGCACTAAAGATGTTGCATTAAATGGCAAAAAGATGGCTTTTATGTTGTCAGAAATGAGTTCGCTTGGGTGTGTTGGGGCATTGTCGAGAATGAGTAGGGCCTTTACAGGCATTTTAAGACTTGTCAAGTGGTTTTTTACTTTTGCAACAAATTCTGTAAAGAACCACTCTTGAACCCACTTTGAACAAATACGAGTCTGTCCAAGCAGACTTTTGAGCTTTGTAGTAAACTGGCAGAGCAACTAAATTTAAATGCTTGAATGCTCGGGGTTTTGCTGATTTCCCAATTATAAAAAGAGGAAGTTTGTGCGTACCTGCAGCATTTGTACACACAGCCACAGGGATTCTTTCTTTGTTTGTTTTAAATCCTGATGCTGAGGTTTCTTGCGCTGTCACAAACGCTTTCGTTCGAAGAAGTTTAAAATTTAACCCAGTCTCATCTGCATTGTAGATTTGTTCTGCGCGTAGCCCTTCTTTTTGAATAAGCACTAAAAGTTTTTCTGAAAATTCTTTGCTGCTAAAGGATCAGCTGACAATTTCTCACCACAAACACCAAAGTAATGAACACCATGCCGTTTTTTCCAGCGAGAAAGCCATCCCTTGCTTACTGAAAAATCTCCCCCATTATCGATTTTAGAATGAAGGATTAATACTTTTTCTTTCAAGATTGGCCCACTGATTGACGTTCCTTTTCGACGCTCTTGCATGAACCCATAACATAACCAAAGTGCATCATTGACAATTTCATTTTTTGGATTTTTAAGAGTGCACCAAGAAGAAAAGGGTTTTTAAGACTCGACTTGAGTGCAAAAATCTTGTAAAGATTTTCTATTCCTTCTCCAGTCATTTACCTTGCTTTTACCAACACCTAGTTCACCACAAATATAATTTACTGGATCACCTTTGTCAATAAGTTCTAAAAAACGCTTTTAATTTCATCTCCATCGTAACGACATTACGCTTACGTTTGCACACACTCATTTTGTACCACACAATAATTAATGGATCACAACACACACTCCTGTATACTCACAATATACTGTAATATTCACAAAGAGGAACTGAAGCAAATATGTACTGTACTATAAACAAAACACGCGGCGACTTGTTTCCGCTTCTTGGAACGACCGGTTAAAGAGGAGGCCGGTTGAACCGAGACCGGATAAGAGAGAGTCTACTGTATTTTCTGTGCAGAAGATCATCTCTGAATGAACCACGTATCAGACCTTGTTGCGAATGAGCTACAACAGCCTCCGACCATGTCAAGTGCTGATGTTGTCAGAGAAGAACACAAAAGCGCGTCTCCAGTGGGTGCAGTAGCATTGACAATGGACTGTTGAGGACTGGGAAAAGGTAGCCTGGTGAGACGAATCAAGATTCCTTTTGCATCATGCTGATGGAAGGATCAGGAAATTTGGCGCAAGCAACATGAGACCACGGAGCCATCTTGTCTGGTGTCAACCAATACAGGCCAGTTGTGGCGGTGTAATGGTGTGGGGAATGTTTTCCTGGCACACACGAGGCCATTGATACCCATCGAAGGTCATCAGAATGCCACTGCGTATTTGAACATCGTTGCTGACCAAGTTCATCCCTTCATGGCGACAGTTTATCCTCACTCGGATGGACATGTTCAGCATGATAATGCACCTGCTCATAAGGCGTGTAGCGTCGCCAAATGGTTCCAGGAACGTGCCAACAAGTTTTCCTTGCTTCATTGGCCTGCACAATCCCCAGATCCCAGGTCAGTCCCCCAGAAACATGAAAAGCTATCGAGCATCTTTGGGATGAGGTGGTAAAGGCTGTTCGCAGCGAGACTCTGCCACCGTTCAGTTTGCAGCAACTGCGCAACACAATCATTTCCTCGTGGTACAACATTCCTGCACAACGTATCCAGCATCTTTAAGTTTCATGACCCGAAGAATTCGGGCTGTTATGAAGGCGAAAGGAGGCGCAACTCGCTACTAGGGAAATGTACTCAATAAAATGGCATCTCAGAGTAGATTTAAAAAGCAACTGTAAAATTTTATTCCATATGGAATATTATTTTAATTTTTCCTGTCCAGTGGAATATTTTAGTAATTGGGAAACCCTGCTCAAGTCTTATTCTCAACCCACCCCCCTCTGTAGCTAAATCCTGTGTACAGTCGCTCAAAAAAATATCCGAACACTATGGTTGATTACAGAATTCAGAAAAAATATCTGGCAACAATTTTTTTAAGAAATTAGTGATCTAGCAACCTTCGTGTCACGTGATTACAGAATTCAGGAAAAATACCTGGAGCGTGTACAGTGTACAGCAACTGCACACGCTCAATATTTCCGTGAGTGAGCCCACACGATCTAGCATCAAAATAATATGACCACCTACAGTCGCTCAAAAAAGTATCCGAACACCATGGTTGATTACAGAATTCAGAAAAAATATCTGGCAACAATTTTTTTAAGAAATTAGTGATCTGGCAACCTTCGTGTCGCGTGACAGATATTTTTTCTGAATTCTGTAATCAACCATAGTGTTCGGATATTTTTTTGAGCGACTGTACATGAGTGTTTTAATTTGGAGAGAGCAAGGAACTGGTTACTAACCCTTTAATATCGGAGAGCGACACCACTATGGTGGTGATGGTTTGATGATCTGGGGAGCATTATGATTATGTCTAATGTATGCACACCACTCCACATCTTTGCTGGAGGTGTAGGGATGATATCCTTAGACCCTATGCGAGAATTTTCGGGGGTGCTGTTGGCCTTCACTTTATTCCGATCAATCCTTCATAGAATTCGGACCGTTGGTTAATTCCTTGAAAGTGAGGATATTCAGCAGATGGAGTGGCCAGTCTATTCTCTTGACCTGAATCCTATAAAACAGTGGTTCCTAAATTTTTTTACACCGAGGAACCCTTAACATTGTGCAAATGGTCTTGAGGAACCCCTTAGGGGTTACAACCTTATTGTGTGGGGCGGGGGTGGCTCAGTCGGTAGCGCGCCAGGCTCGTAATCTGTAGTTCCCAGATTCGAGTCCCAGCTGGGTCAGCGTTGAGATTTATCTCCGCAAAATTCTCCGCCCTGCCCACGGTCAGTAGGGGACACCGATGGGCTTGGAAAGGCCGCCGTCCGTCAGATGGGACGTTAAGCCCTGGCCCCGTGTGCGGGAGAGCCATACCCTGTGCACGTTAAAGAACACGCTGGATGGCCTTGACGGGAGGCTACCATCTGTCTCCCAACAGCTGTTCCAGTGGGTCCCCTCCCCCAACCTTCTCTGAGCCTTCGGGGTCCATGTGACCTGGCCATTTAGCCCATGGTGTGCAAAAAAGTGCCGCTCAGAGGTAAAACAACCCAACCCAAATGTAGATTTCAGGTTTCACCAAATCAGCTTCATTTTACTAAAAGAGCGGTTACACAATGCAGCTGAAACTGGCAACAAGGTCAACAGAATTTAAAGTTCTATGGCCAATGTTTTATTAGCTTCCAATCCCACTGATGAATTTTTTTTTATTACTCCAGAAATGCTATTTGCATCAGTTTTAGCCACCTTCTGAACTGAAGGTAACAAATGTAAAAAATTAAAAAAAAACTCTAAAATTGGTAAAACGAAAAAAAAATAATCGGAAATTTTGCTTCCTGGAAATAAATTTATTTAGAAAGGCTATTTTTCTTCCTTCTGGATTATGGAGCTGGGGGGTGACCCCCTCCCCACTTGCAGGAGCGGGAGTAGCTCAGTCGGTAGCGCGCCAGGCTCATAATCTGCAATTCCCAAGTTCGAGTCCCAGCTGAATCAGCGTTGAGATTTATCTCCGCAAAATTCCCCGCCCTGTCCACGGTCAGTAGGGGACACAGATGGGCTTGGAAAGGTCGCCGTCCGTCGGATGGGACGTTAAGCCGTGGCCCCGTGTGCGGGAGAGCCATACCCTATTCACGTTAAAGAACACGCTGGATGGACTTGACGGGAGGCTACCATCTGTCTCCCAATAGCTGTTCCAGTGGGTCCCCTACCCCAACCTTCTCTGAGCCTTCGGGGTTCTTGTGACCTTTAGCCCAAGGTGTTCGAAAAAGTGCCGCTCAGAGGTAAAACAACCCAACCCAACCTCACTTGCACCCCCTGTTACGCCACTGCCAGATGATTTCTACACTGGGTAACTTCCATGTAATAAATAAAGTTTATATTATTTCTTCCTTTTTAGCTCTCGGAGGTATTTCAGTGAGTTCTCCAAGTCCGACTTCATTAGTTTGGAAACGGTAGAGACAGGGAGGGCTTTAACGAGGCCAGTTCTTCGATCAGTTGACAACGGTTGGTGTCCGATTGCAACTGCTTCCTTTAGCCATGCAGTTACGGTCTCATTGGCTGTAACGGATCAGCTGGGGAAGAGGGAGACAATGAAGGGAACAGAGGGTAACCAGTAACAGCTCAGAAAAGTTCCCTCTGGATTTTAAAAAATTACATGCATGTGTTTTTAAATCTGCTTTTATTGAAGGCGCAGCGAACAACTGCTGCAATGTATCTTAATTTATGAAAGATTTTAATATTATGGTTGTAATTTTTGTTGGCTTGAAAACCAACTGAGATAAATTCAAAAATAAGATTTTTTTTTCTATTACGGAGGGAAAGGTCGTTTCGAAATTTACCCGATTCGTTTCAGAGATTTCATTCAAAAGTTAGGATTTATGATTTCATAATTCACTGCTCAACCAAAACACTACAAAATTTCTGTGTTATATCAACTGAATCTGACTTTGAAACTCTATAACTCTGAAAATGTGCATTTAATGGAAATATCTGACTGGAGATAAAGATTATAATTGATTCTAGTTAAATTTCGATTTTCAACAATATTCGTTCAGTATTTAAAGAGTTATGGGAGTTGGAATATTTAACAATAAATTATCTTGTTATACAAAAATCATTCATAGTTATCTAATATTGAAATAACTACGCAAACTTCTAAAATCTATATTTATTTTACTTAATTTGAAACCATACTTATAATTTAAACTTTAATTAATTTCTGAAGTAAATTCTTATGAGGCATTACTGTTGTGAGATATTCCAGCTTCCAGAACTCTTTATATACAGAACGAATATTGTTGAAAATCGAGATTTAAATAGATTTGATTATGATCTTTAATTTATCTTCAGTCACATTTTTGCTTTAAATTAATATTTTAGAAGTTAAAGAGCTCGAAGTTAAATTCCCGTTGACGTAACATGAAAATCATCTATTTTAGTAGAATAGTATTTAATTTTCAGTTCGTTTCCCAAAGATAGCAATTGTGATTTCTTTTTATCCCTCCCTCTACAGATATTTATTTTTTTCTGTTTTAAGAGATAAGTGAGATCTTTTTTGAGACGAATGGGTTCTAATTAAATATTATTGTCATCTTTTTACGAATATTCCATTAACTGGAATTTTCACCTTCAAAATAGCTAAAGTGGGAAACCAGAAAAACTTTCTAATTAATATTTTGAAGAGATAGAAATTTGATGTTTAGGTCGCAGAATGTGATGGTCAAGGGATTTACATCAACATCCTCATCTTGTCTTCTCCCTCTTTCCTAACCTTATCCGGTGCTCGAAACCAGGCCCCTTTGACCAGCAGCCAAGCACGCCAACCACTCGGCCATAGTTGGATTGCCATAACAAGGAAGTAATAGAATATTTTCGATATTACATTGCCCATAAATCTTGGTTGTTCCTTGTTCTCTTTCTCCGTAATGGTCTTGAATTTCTTTTAATAACTTTCGTTTGTTATCGGCCATCACTATAGAATTTTAAATGACTTCTTGTCTGTACATCTTCGCGAGCAAAAGGAGAAAAGAATTAGAGGATGCCAGACCCTTCATAATTCTTTCCTTCCAAGCCCTCGAGAAAACTGAGGCAAAAATTGCTGGTGCATTATTTCAAGGTGAGTTACAAATGCCTGAAGCCATATGACGCATACACATTTTAATGCGTCATCCAGTCTGTAGCAAAAGATAGTGTTGTGGAGAAAAAGAGGGGGGGGGGAGGGAACTGTACACTCCATCGGCAGGAGCTAATTAAGGAGCACATCATCTGCCCGTTTCATATTCCCGGAGGGATATTGATGCAAGTCTGTCATTACCACGCGCAACACAACAATCTGTCTGCTCGGTAGAAAGCCATAATCTTCATAATGTCTATTTTTTATCGGCTGGTCGTTGGTTTGGCTAATTTACAATTCAAATGTCGGGCGGCTCCTTTTAACTCTCCAGTAAGAGCCTCAAAGTGGGCAGCTGACCTACCCAGAGCCTGCATGCGTAGCTGAAGGATCGGCGTTTTGTGTTTGGCCGCTCTTTAGGTAGTAAGGAAAGAAACCGCGTTGCTCGGGCTGCACGTACAAGTTACATATTTAACGTTACCGGGAAGAGAGTAATAGTTCTAGGTATCAACACTGGGGGCTCTGTTTGCTCGCTTCGCGTTTGCCGTTGATCGTTTGGAAGAGTCAATAGTTGTTTTCAAAAGCGTGGCATTTGTTTGTTTTCGCTTTTTCATTTGCTAATGCCACTTCAAAGTTACATTACGGAAAGAGTCAAAAAAAGATATCTCGCAAATCAATGACATCATTAGACATTTTCATATAAAGACACCGTTACGAGGCAAAAGCACATGCGTAAAGGTATCATAACTGAATCTTACCTTTCCGTTGCTGTTTCTATTTTAAGGTTTTCGGCATTTGTACAAGTACGAAGCTGTTACAGTAGTTCTTCCAGGGTGGAGTTTTTTTGCTGTTTTTCCGTGCCAAGCTCTGAATAATGGTAAAAAACGAAGAGCTTCAAGATGTAATTTCTTGTACAAATGAGATGTTAATGTTCATTCGCGTTGTTTTTACTTCTGAGCGGTACTTTTTTGCAAACAGTTTGCCAAATGATCAAGTCACAAGTACCCCAAGGACTCAGAAAAGGTTGGAGAAAGGGTCCTACTGGACAGTTGTTAAGAGATAGATGTTAGGACCGTTGTTAAGAGATAGTTCTTCTTGCACACTCTCTTGCACAGTAAACCACGGTTTTATGCCATATCCGACGGACGGCGTCTTTCTAAGCCTGTCGGTATTCCCTTTCTGATCGAGGAGCAGGGTGGTGTTAGTGGAGACATTATAGGCATGTAAAATAAGTCAGCTGAACGGCTTTATTTGAGAGGCTTCCTTTGCTGCTAATAGGCTGTGGATTACGGCCTCTCTATTCTGAGCTTTGAAGTTATTGTGGCCTATATTATGGAATTATGGACAGAACTGGCCAGGTCTAGCACCTCATGTCCGACCCCGCCTTCTCGTGGTACATTAGTACCTTTATCTCTTTTGAAAGGAAACGGAAGGGGAATGCTACCAGTTCCGTATGGCCTACTGATCTGGTCATCTATGGCCACTTTTTATTCTTTTTTTTCAACCCTGCTGAGGAGTGGTCAACTTCTCAGGGTCCTGATGCTGACCATTTATACCTACTAGACTGGACTTGTTTATGGATTTGAGCTTGATTATGGATCCTGGACTTGCTGTACTAGTGGGCCCCTGTTGAGGGAGAATCTGCCCCTGTGTTTTCTGTTGCTTCTGGGTTGCCAGCCGTAAGTGAACAAAGGCACGGGATACCTTATATCAGCTGGTGGATAATCCTAATCAGAGGCCATCGCAGGTACCTGAACCTTACTTAGCTAGTTGGGCATCGTCAAGCCTAAACTGGAGTTAGGTTTTACAAGAACATTAGTACCTTGTTCAAGGTACTAATGTGTCTCAGGCAGGTCATATGGTTCTTGAAAAAGTCCACTTGAAAAGGTGGTGCCTGAAGTTCCTACCAGCATTGATGACTTCAGCCTTTAGCGGAGGAGGAACAGGTCTTTTCCCCATGCCTGCGATCAGGGGGCTGTTTGATATTGTTGGCCCTACCTATCTCAATAAACCTAGTTTCTTTAAAAATCCTACTTATCATTTTCTCTCTGCAGGAACGTGAGGACATTACATAGAGATTATTCTCTTGATGTCCTCACACAGGAATTCCAGCGCTATAACCTAGATATTCTAGGCTTGCAACAGACCAGATGGACAGGTAAAGGTGAGATACTTAAAAATAACTTTAAATTTCTCTTTACAGGGAGGGAGGATGGAAAGCATCACCAAGGCATGGGTCTTCTAGGATATGAGTGCATTAATGAAAGGTTTCTTACAGCAAAATTTCAAACAAGCATTAAAGACTTGAGTTCACTGTCTAATCTGCTGTTATGCCCCCACTGAGGCTGTTATGCCCCCACTGAGGATGCCGATGAGAATGAGAAGAATAGGTTTTACAGACAACTTCAGGATATTTTGAATTCTGTCAAAAATGGAGATATTACCATTGTTCTAGGTGACTTCAATGCCAAAGTTGGTACTGACTCTGACCTTTGGGGAGGAGTAATAGGCCCTTTTGGTATTGGTAGCTGCAACGGCAATGGGCAACGTCTCCTACAGGTAATTAAACTCAATGGATTCAGAATAACTAACACTTATTACAAACACCGCGACATACATAGGTACACATGGGTTTCACCTGATGGGCTGCATAAGAATATGATTAATTACATATTAATTAACAGCAAATGGGCTAGTTCTGTTAGGAATACCAGGCATATAGGGGAGCTGAAATTGGATCTGACCATTACCTTGTTAAAAGTGTCTTGCAACTTAAACTTAAAAAGTGTTGTGCTAAAGTTAAAAATATTACCTTTAATAGTGAAGCTCTGAAAGACCCAGTTATAGCCAAAGCTTACCATGATAGGTTACTTAGTCATTATGACAGTCGTGGTTTGCTTAATACTGAAGTTGAGGAAGAATGGGGCCGTTTTAAACAAGCTTTTTTGGAAACTAACAGTATTCTTTTAGGAAAAAAGGAGCAGAGAAGGCAGAATTATTTGACTGATAAGGCACTTGAGCTTATTTCAGAAAGAAGCAACTGCAGGAATGTCCTTAATCAGTACCCTACTAGTCCCAATAGAAAGCATTACAGAGAAATTAATAAAGGTGTAAAGGATCAGTTAGCTGCTGATAAGAATCTTTGGCTTGATGGCTTGGCTGACAAAGCTGAGGAAGCAGTTAGGCAGCACAACAGCAGAGAGTAGTACCAGATAGTTAATGTTTTGTGTGGTAAAAAACGGAGAGGCATACAAGGATTAAAGGATAAACAAGGTAAGGTTATAGAAGGGGAGGATTCTGTCATGGCAAGTTGGGCTGGGCATTTCAGTGACGTTCTAAACAATGTGGTTGGTTCTACTCCCATTGTTTTTACTGATTATAGATGCATTGGTGGCTTTAATGTTGGCCCTTTAACACAATCTGAAGTTATTTTGGCTATTTCTAAACTAAAACTTAATAAATTCCCAGGGGTAGATGAAATTACTACGGAAATGCTTAGAGCTGGGAATGTTTCTGTTAGGACTTGGACGACTGAAATTTTGAATATATTTTATGATAAAGGCTTTACCAGAGCTATTATTATCACTATTTTCAAAAAAGGTGATCGCAGTTCTTGTGATAATTATAGGGGTATTATCAGCCTACTCTCTGTTCCTGGTAAAGTTCTTTGCATGATTGTGCTTAATATAATTAAGAATCTTGTTGACAGGCAATTGCGTGATGAGCAATGTGGATTCAGAAGTGGTAGGGGATGTCTAGATCAGATATTTTCACTCAGGCAGATTCTTGAGAAATGTTTAGAGTTTCAGAAACCTTTGGTTGCTAGCTTTGTTGATTTCAAAAAGGTTTTCGACTCTGTTGATCGTCATAATTTGTGGTTGATTGTGAGATCATATGGTATAGCAGACAAGTTAGTTAACATAATGAAAGCTCTCTATAATAACACTGAGTCGTGTGTGAGAGTTGGTAAGCAATTGGTTTAGCATTACTTCTGGTGTTCGACAAGGGTGCATTTTATCTCCTTTTCTCTTTAGCTTGGTTATTGATTATGTTATGCGAAATTCACTTCAAGGGAAAGATTTTGGCCTTAAATGGGCTGGAGATACGAAAATTTCTGATTTAGATTATGCTGATGATTTAGCCCTTTTGGCAAATGATGTTGATGAGATGAACTCTTTCATTCGAGCTGTTGATGAGACTGGTAATTGAGTAGTTTGGTGATAAACAGAGAAAATTAAAGTGATGGATATTGGTCAGGCAGGTTGTGATTCAGTTCATCTGAATGGTTGCAGTCTTGAGCAGGTGTCACAGTTTAATTATCTTGGGAGCTATGTAACAGACATTGGTGCTATGTGGCATGAGATTAACAAACGAATAGGGATTGCTGTCAGGACTTTTAAGAATCTATGGAGATTGTGGAGAAATAGGCATATACACCTAAAGACTAAAATTAGACTCTATAATAGTTTGGTTTTTTCTAGGGTTAGTTATGGTAGTGAAACTTGGACACTATGTAAACATGATAACAGGAAACTAAATGCTTTTGATTCTAGATGCTTACGTAGTATCTTGGGTATTAGGTGGTTTAACTTTTTAACTAATGATGAGGTTACGCAAAGGAGTCTGCAACCTCCTTTAAGCAGCATATTGTGCAGAGAGAGACTCCGCTGGTTTGTCCATATTGCCCGTATGGATAATTCTAGATTGGCGAATAGGGTTATGAACAGTATGCCTAAAGGCCTCAGAAAGAAGGGGAGACCTAGAATACGGTGGGCAGACAATGTCAAACAGGACTTTGTTAGAATTGGTGTGCAGTGGCCAGATGCAGTAGATGTAGCTCAGGATAGACTTGCTTGGAGAACTAAATTGCACGATCTGGTTGGACCTCCGTAGCCCATGGCTGCTTGAGGATGACGATGATGATATTATGGAGATAAAAAGAAACTGAAAATCGAGAAGATAAAGGTTATATAATACAAAGCAGATTTCAATCATAAAAAAAAGATAATTAAATTTTATTGGGAAACTAGAAAAATATAGATATCGCTTCTGGCGAATATGTGATGTTAATTTTAAAGATTTTGAAGCTTTTAATTTTCCGCCTTTAACGCCTTCTCTTAGTAAAAATTCGAACTAATGGAAAAATGCAAATAGTAATGTTTTATTGGTACCTGCAAAGCAGAAAAGGAATTTTTCATTTATCTCCTAACAGAAAGGGGCAGTAAGATAGAAAGGGTCATAATCTGCAGTTCCCAGGTTCGAGTCCCAGCTGGGTCAGTGTTGAGATTTACTTCTGTAACCCCCCCCCCCCCCCTGCCCACGGTCAGTAGGGAACACGGATGGGCTTGGAAAGGTCGCCAGTCCGTGGAATGGGAAGCTAATTATTTTTAATTTATTTCTACATACAAAAAGTTGAAGTGATATGTTCATATTCGCATTTTTCCGAATCACCCCTTAGAAAATCTGTTAGAAAATCCAATATTAAAAGCATGCCCGGATCTGGGGAAAATAATAATAAAGGCCAAGTGACTCGATGAGCCGAAAAAATTAAAATAGAGAAAGGGGAGGGGGGGGGGGGGGGGGCAAGAGGCAGGATTTGCATTGCAGTTTGATATTTTCCCTCCGTTTTAAAAGTTTTTGAAAATCCATGAAATAAAATATATTTAAGTTTAATCAATTTTTTTTGAATCAGAAAAATATCTTGATCAAGAAATCAAAAACATACACTTAAAATTGGAAGAAATGAGTCAGATTCAGTATATTGATTATTTTATGAGGCCCAAGTTCTTTTCAGTGCCACGTGGTTGGACGACTCTGGTTTATGATATTCGTTCGGAGTTTTACCATTTTCGAAAGTTAGTGCCTTCTGATGGAGGAAACTGAAACGACTGGGACATTTAGGAAGTGTAAATCTTAATATTTCAACAATACTGCCTAAACAAAAAAAAAATATGTTTCATTTATCTCTAAAAACCAAAGAAAAAAAGTTCAATATTTACTGACGATAAAGTAAAAACATTAGCGCGGATTTTGTAAACAAAATCAAAAGTATTTTAAAAGGCTCTGTTTATCTACAGGCGATATAAAAAAAGGAATAAATAGATAAGAATCCAAAATTGCAACATTCTAAGAAAACTTTAGAACTATTCATGGATGTTATTAATTATGCTTAAAAGAATTACTCCCCCCAAATTCTATATTTATATTCTATTTTATGAAACTTCTGGCTAATACTCCGTAACGATGATTATTTAGGTTCCCAGCATCACTTGCGATTCTTCTTCAATGTGACTTATAACGTTCCCAAGAAAGAGCGGATTTTAGAGGCAGAATTTCACTTGTTCAAGCTGAAGCCCAGAATGAAGGCGAAAGAGAGACTCAGAGAATTGAGTTCACATCTCCTCGAGGTAAGTACATTCTTTTGTTAAGAGAAAATTCGAAATGTTTTTGCTCTCCTCGAGTTCTTATTCTTCGATGCACAATTCATTCATGACGTCACGAAGTACATCAGCTCTAAAGACTCCTGTGTGCAATCCAGACATTGGATTTTCTCCAATGTCGCTTAAAGATGATCGCGGCAAACTATAATCAGTTGAAAGATATGAAGTCACTCTTAACATCGATATAAGATAGAGAAGAAAAATTTCCTGGGTCAGGTGAGATACAGCCCCAACAGACTCAACGCAATATTTCCTCTAAATCTTGATGTCGATGTTAAGAGTGACTTCCTATCTTTCAACTGAAGAAACATAGTGATATTTATTAAGCAACTAGCTGAAAGGCACCCGGCTCTGCCAGGGACTTTTAATATGTATATTCTTATGTTTACAGCACTAAAGGTAAGTTTTGTAAGCACGAACAAAATTTCTCGGTGCTTGCTTGGGTCGTTGCCGACGTTAGCGCTCAACTATCGAGATTTTTATTTCCGTTACGAGAGATTTTGCTGCCGTATGACTTCCAAGCTACTAGACCACATGGTCCAAATTTCCTGCACGGCTTCTCCCGTGTGCCCCGGTGGGTGGTTCGATATTTTGGTTCCTACTTGCCCGTGGCTTCATTTCTGCACAAATTGTTAGAATTTGGTTATAACCTTTAATCTGTATATTCTGTTTTTTACAGCGCTAATGGTTAGTTTTGTGAATATCTCCCCATCCCCGACATTTTACCACAGTTTCAACACGAAGAATTTACCCGGTGTTGCAAAGGTCATTGCAGACTTAGCTCGCGCTCCCATAGCCCGTGGTTTCGTCGCAAACTATCGGAATTTTATTTCGACAGATTTTGGTTTTCTGTGATTTCCGACGTACTTGACCGAAAGGTCTCAAATTTCGTAGCCAGGTCCCTCCTGTTTGACCCCGTGTTATGTAAAAAAATCAGGTCCCTAGCTGTAATGGGACGCCTTAAAATAATGATGGCTTTTGAAATGTGAAGAATCTGGCAACAGCAGCAGATTTAAATGTTATTTTGACTCTTATGTTCACAGTTAGTGAGTAGTAAATGGCAACAATGAATTTGACGATAATTATCGTTTACGTGCATGGTAAATATTTTGCTCTAGCAAACTTCCCTTTTTAGCTTTCATCTTGAAATTTGGTACTGCAACCTGGATCACAACCAGAAACATTCTGTGAAAATCAGAAGCGTCTACCATGATTTCCCGATGAGTTATGGGTGCCACAGACATACACCTTTTATTATTTAGATAAATTGTAGTCGGACTGTACGAAGAGGTTTCCTGCTCGATTATTATTAGACTAACTTTTATCTTCTAAACCAGTGGGCCTCAACTTTTCGTATAGGTAGGCTACATTGAGCTATTCAACTAACGAGGAGGGCCACATTTATAAAACGAGGGTCCAGGGGAATTTCAATATAATTTTTGTAAATAATTTAGCACTTCAGTATATTAAGAAAATTTTAAGAAACATTATTTCGATATAATACTGCAGCAGAACATAAAACACTAAAACCACGAAATATTATTCTTAATTTAATGCGCTCCCTAACGAACTAATCCCTCTTTCTTACCGTAATCTCCTCCCCCTCTTTCAGTGGGGCGGTCGGTATAGCACCAGGCTCGTAATCTGCAGTTCCCAGGTTTGAGTCCCGCCTGGGCCAGTGCTGAGATTTATCTCTGCAAAACTCCCCGCCCTGCTCTTGGTCAGAAAGGGGGACACCGATGAGCTTGGAAAGGGCGCAGTGGCTCCGAATGAGACATTAAGCCATGGCCCCGCGTGAAGGAGAGCCATACCCTGTGTTCCTTAAAGAACACGCTGGATAGCCTTGACGGAAATTTTATTTTACCAAAATTTATTTTACTAAAAGGGCTGAAGGCCGCATAAAAAATTGTCCCGGGTACAGCATACGACTCATGAAAAGTAGGCTGGGCTGTTTTACTTCTGAGCGGCACTTTTTTGCACACCATGGGCTAAATGGCCATGGTCACATGGATCCCGAAAGCTCAGAGAAGGTTGGGGGTGGGGACCTACTGGAACAGCTGTTGGGAGAGAGATGGTAGCCTCCCGTCAAGGGAGGTCTTTAACGTGCACAGGGTGTGGCTCTCCCGCACACGGAGCCAACGTCCCATCCAACGGACGGGGGGGGGGGGGGGGGGGGGGGGCTCAGTCGGTAGCGCGCCAGGCTCGTAATCTATAGTTCCCAGGTTCAAGTCCCAGCTTGGTCAGCGTTGAGATTTATCTCCGCAAAATTCGCCGCCCTTCCCATGGTCAGTAGGGGACACCAATGGGCTTGGAAAGGCCGCCGTCCGTCGGATGGGAGGTTAAGCAGTGGCCTCGTGTGCGGGAGATTCATACCCTCTGCACGATAAATAACACGCTGGATGGCCTTGACGAGAGGCTACTATCTGTCTCCCCACAGCTGTTCCAATATGTCCCCTCCCCCAACCTTATCTGATCCTTCGGGGTCCTTGTGCTCTGGTCATTTAGCTCATGGTGTGCAAAAAAGTGCAGCTCAGGGGTAAAACAACCCAACGGACGGCGGCCTTTTCAAAGCCCATCGGTGCCCCCTACTGACCGTGGGCAGGGCGGGGAAATTTGCGGAGATAAATCTCAACGCTGACTCAGCTGGGACTCGAACCTGGGAACTACAAGATTATGAGCCTGGCGCGCTATCGACTGAGCCATCCCCATCCCATGAAAGGTAGGTTGGCGGCCATTGTCCTAAACCAGCGTTTCACAATCGCCTGTCCGTGATATGACACTGACTAGGTCACGAGAATTGGTGGCAAAAAAAAACTTCCTTAGGTACTTCAGAATCCTTGTACTTAGTCCACAGATCTTGTCTGGCCGCGAAAATATTTTCGGCTGTCTTGCCTATCCGCGAAATGAGTAACTCTGAAAATCACTGGTGTAGACATTAATTGGATCTGGAAAAGAATGGGGAAGAAGTGGTGAATAAAGGGTGGATTAAATTTTAATTAATTTAAAATTAAATTTTAATTTACCTAAAGAGCGGCAGTTGAGTGTTTGTTTTAAGCACCTTCCGCGGATCGTATTACCTCTCCGTCACCACCTGCGGGTTGGGATTTTTTACCTCTGAGCGGCACTTTTTTGCACACCATGGGCTAAATGGCCAGGTCACATGAACCCCGAAGGCTCAGAGAAGGTTGGGGGAGGGGACCCACAGGAACAGCTGTTGGGAGACAGATGGTAGCCTCCCGTCAAGGCCATCCAGCGTGTTCTTTAACGTGCACAGGGTATGGCTCTTCCGCACACGGGCCACGGCTTAACGTCCCATCCGACGGACGGCGGCCTTTCCAAGCCCATCGGTGTCCCCTACTGACCGTGGGCAGGGCGGGGAATTTTTGCGGAGATAAATCTCAACGCTGAACGCAGCTGGGACTCGAACCTGGGAACTACAGATTACGAGCCTGGCGCGCTACCGACTGAGCCACCCCCGCCCCCACCACCTGCGGAGCGCAGTATAGAAAACGAAATATGTAACTGAACATATACATGCCTTTGGCCATAATCAGATATCTGAGGCACAAGCCAACAAGATTACAATTTAACACAAAATGCCCCAAAAATAATAAATTTTATAATATTTTTTTTGTGCCTATGCCACAGTTAGGACAGAGATATCAAGTGTGTACTACTAGGTACTTGTATGATAAAGTGTCTCTGTAGTTTTAGTTATCTGTACTTTGTGGCGACAAATTCTACTGGGTGATTTGTCGTCACAATATTGAACAGAAGGATATTCGCGAGTCGCAGTAACAGAATTCGAAACCCTGCATTATATCGAGACATAAAATTCGTCTAAATTCACATCAATTAAATTAAAGATGGGGTGGTGCTGGCGGACGTCCAGTCGGTAGCTTGCCAGGCTCATAATCTACAGCAGCGCTTTTGTAACTCGCGAACAAAATCAAATTTTTACTGAAATTTTAAATAAACATCTGTAATCCACCTTATAATTTTTTGTCAACTTATATTATTTTACCTGATATGCAAATCTTCAACTTACTCATTCTATAAAGTTTACAAAACATTCTTAAGCCGATCGGCAAACTTCTGAAACCTTTTAAGAGCGGTGCGGCGTCATCAAACAAATGTTTTCATGAAGCTGCAGTAGTAAGAAGCATCTAACGACAGCACGAATCTCTCTCACTGCGCATGCGTATGACATGTATTGTCGAATGTTGCATTGTATTGTGCACCAGGAGACATTGTGGGGCATTTCGCTGAGACGAAACGACGTAATGGAAAAGGTTGTCAAAATTACCAATTTAATTCGTGACGGAAATCGTTCTCTTACACACAGAAAATTTAAAGCTTTTTTGGACGAACTGCATGCTGAGTATGACGATCTGCTTTTACATATCGTCATACTCAGCATATCATGATAGTAATATTACTATATGATAGAATATTTACTATATCATGATAATATATATGATGATATATATTATCATATATCATGATAGAATATTATATATCATGATATTTATATATCATGATAGTAATATTCGCTGGTTAAGTGCCAGAAAATGCCTCAAGAGTTTTTTTACACTTCGAAAAGAAATTCATCTTTTTCTCATCGAAGTGGACATCAGTGAAGTTTTAATAGCAAGTTTTGTTGAAAAATTTCTATGTTCACTTGCTTTCCTAACAGACATTACAGATTATTTAAATGTCTTGAATAAATCCTTACAAGGAAAAGATCAAAACGCGTGCTGTCTTTATAATCATGTTATTGAGTTTAGAAACAAACTACAATTTACAATTACATTACAAACTACAATTGTTGAAGTCAAATTTACATGAAAACAATTTATTCATTTTGAAACTTGTAAAGAGTTCTACGAAGAAATGAAGCAACTTAGTAAAACGGTTAATTATGTGACCTTCAGGTCGACCCAATTATTGCATCTAATGGAGAAACTGAATAGAATTGTTCAAACTTTTGACTAAAGAAAAATATCCAAAAAATGAAAGATTTTGGACTCCAAATAATTTCTATGTTCGAAAAAACATATATATTTGCGAGCGCGCATTTTCCGATATGAAACATATAAATCAAGACACAGAAACTGCTTGAAAGACTCTGCACTTGAACATATACTTCGGCTCGCCACAACAAATATCAATATGGACGTAAAGAAATTATTTCTCAACAACTACGGCCACAATGCTCCTATTAAATTTATTAAATATTTGATAAGATTTAGAAATTTTATCATGATTTATTATTTACTTATTATTTTTCGTATAAATAAAATTTTTTTAGGTTTATTATTACTCATTATTTTTCGTATAAATAAAATAATTTTTTGAGGTTTTTGAGGTTTATTATTACTTATTATTTTTCGTATAAATAAAATAACTTTTTGAGGTTTTTGAGGTTTATTATTAGTTATTATTTTTGGTAATAATAAAATGATTTTTTGAGGTGACATGAACTGACTTTTCAATTACCTATACTATTCTTTTTTTGGCCCGCGAAATATTGGCAAAAGAAAAAATGACCCGCGGTCTTAGAAAAGTTGGGGCGGGGGTGGCTCAGTCGGTAGCGCGCCAGGCTCGTAATCTGTAGTTCCCAGGTTCGAGTCCCAGCTGGGTCAGCGTTGAGATTTATCTCCGCAAAATTCCCCGCCCTGCCCACGGTCAGTAGGGGACACCGATGGACTTGGAAAGGCCGCCGTCCGTCGGATGGGACGTTAAGCCGTGGCCCCGTGTGCGGAAGAGCCATACCCTGTGCACGTTAAAGAACACGCTGGATGGCCTTGATGGGAGGCTACCATCTGTCTCCCAACAGCTGTTCCAGTGGGTCCCCTCCCCCAACTTCTCTGAGCCTTCGGGGTCCATGTGACCTGGCCATTTAGCTCATGGTGTGCAAAAAAGTGCCGCTCAGAAGTAAAACAATCCAACCAAAGCCAGCTTTTCGATTCATATTTTACACTATTTGAATACTGTCAAAATAAATACTTTCAAAGACAGTAACTTATTTTGCTAAATCTGATTGAGAATGCAAATTTGCGATTAATTAATTAAATTTTTACAATTATTGTTTAATAACAAATATTTTAAATTTCTTAATGAATTGATAATCCTGAAACTTCAAGTTCCTTTAGAATAGAATTAAAATACCGACTTATCAAATAAATGTCGTCTCTCGGTCATTGTCCTAGATGACACATTATTGTTTGAAAAACAACTGATTTGTTAATCTTCTATTAATTCAAATTATCTGGACTCCCAAGTTTTTTTATATTGTTACGACAGAAGGAATCTGGCAACCAAAAGCAAAAAGTTTCAGCCAACGAATAAGAACTTTGGGAGAATTTGGAGAAGAAGAGTGGAGCGTTAACGGTCGTTGTGTTGTAACGGTCGTTGTGTTGTAACGGTCGGTGAGTTCGAAAATGGCCGGTGAGCTGTTCTGAGACAGTGCGCGTTAAGTATCAAGAAGTAACTTGATGTGTTGTGTATACGCGGAAGGATAAAAGTGGGAAGTAGTTTCATCACACCATAGGAATCCCCCTTTGCACAGTGCTTTCCCCCCCTATGTCTCAATCGTCCACGTTGCCTTCTTGACTTGGACCCCCTATGTCGCAATCGACCGGAAATTGACCTGTGCTGGGCCACGCTGCCTTCTGAACTTTGACCCCTATGTTGCAATCAACAGGAAATTGACCCTGGCGTAGCAACTGTCGTGGTATTAATAATTCATAATTAATAATTCATAATTAATAATTCATAATTAAAAATTCCTCCCCCTTTTAACCCCTTGTGCTATCTAGTTTTTAACTCTAATTTTAAGTCCTCCTTCTCGAATAGTCTCGATTTTTCTTTATTTCAGACTCACCTTTTATTTTAAAACCTCGATTTTGCAAACCCCCTGGTTGAGCTATATTTTAAGCTCCCCTTCTCGAATAGTCTCGATTTTTCTTTATTTCAGACCCCCCAATGGTCGACTTATATTTTAAACCCTCCACTTGCAGACCCCCTGTTTGACCTATATTTTAAGCCCTAACTATATTTCAAGCCCCCTCCTTCCCTCGGACCAGCTGATGCAAGCCTCCGAATAATTGCACAGAAAAGGATGATACAAGTCTCAATTGTAAAAACACCTCCAAAAAGACCCCCCTGGTTGACCTATATTTTAAGCCCTACCTATATTCTAAGCTCCCTCCTTCCCTCGGACTGATTGATGCACGCCTAAGAATAATTGCACAGAAAAGGATGATTACAAGGCTCAATTGTAAAAACACCTCCAAAAAGACCCCCTGGTTGACCTACATTTTAAGCTCTACCTATATTTTAAGGCCCCTCCTTCCCTCGGACCGGCTGATGCACACCTCAGAATAATTGCACAGAAAAGGATGATACAAGTCTCAATTGTAAAATCAACTCCCAAAGTTGTATTCTTATTAAACCTCCCTCCTCTTAAAAAACTAATCGGTGGTGTCCAATACGTATTTTAGTACATCTCCTGTATTTAAAAACTCTCTAGGTATTCATCTGAAATTTTACAAGACCACTCAACTCTTTCTGAATGACAACGGTCAGAATGCCTAATGCAGCTCTCTAAATAAAACTTTCTTTAACAGAAAATCAACTCTCAAAGTTGTATTCTTATTAATTAAACACTCATCAAAACCACACATCCCTTCTATTAAAAGTTACCTCTATTAAAACTTCACAAACTCACGTCCTTTTACAAGTTCTCTAAACATGTTGTATATTCTCTGTATTTATTCCTTATAATTAAACACTCATCAAAAATTCTCTCACCTTTATTAAAAAATCACTCCACGGTCGTAATAAAAAAGTTTTCTGTAGATTGGGTTTCATCCAAAAAAAAAAAAATCCTCCACCTGCAGTGAGATTCGAACGGACTATCTTGGGCTCGATAGCCGGACGCACTCGACTATGGTTTGTACTTAATGTGGCCTAGAAAGGTGTCGAACGGATCAGACATTTCAAATATTAACCTAATACGTTTTTTACAACCTTCGTATTCTTTATAACTAGTTTTTTCTACGTATTTCTTATAATGAACCCGATAGTCCTTTCACATTAACATATGTATTTTTTATAACTCACGTATTTTAAGTCCGTTTCAGTAACACTTATTTCTTTTAACTCCGTGACTGTTGGCTGTCGCTTACTAGGACTATCCACAGTAACTATTTTTAAAAGACTGGCCCGCAGAAAATGCCGATGGGTTAAAAATTAATAAAAACTGATTATACTCGTCATGATGAAAAATATTGAGGGGTAGTAGGGCCGACCTAAAAGACTCAGTGTTCGGATCCTCACCCTGGACTACGTTTCACTGACGGATGGTTAAGTCCTGTGAAATTATTCCAAACGGGGAATCACAAGGGTTTTATTAACGAATGAATCTTGGATCTGTGCTGCTTCCGTGTCAGGAGCACTACCCTACATCGTGAAAACCCACTAGCACTCTTTATCGTGGTTTTCGGACTCGATATTTTTCCAAGTCCCGAGACGGTTCTCCCAATTCTATCCTTTACGATACAAGGGCGTTTCAATGTACCCAATGTAGACAAACCCTTTTGAAATGACGCGTCCTAAACCTCCAAGTGCTGGGCTTATTAAAATTAGTCTCCATCGGGTTGGTCCCGTCAGATATCTGTGTTTCCACGTAGTAATGCTACACTGAAGAAAAGTCGGCTAAAAAACCGTCTTTAACATCGTTTGCGTGCGAACGTATGCAGCATCACGCTGTTGAAATCGGGTAAAAAAAATAACTTTTTTTTTTGTACGCAGTAGAATGTTCAAAGTACGTTGCAGTTACTGTTGCGTAAAAACTTTAGTTCCATCACGAATGCACGTTAACGGTGTAGGGGAACATTAGTTTTAGCAAATACTTCAACTATAAAAAAATAATACAATGTCTCACGCACCCTTTCAACTTACCTGCACTAATCCACTGATATTTTATTTGCAGCTGGACTGATAGTCAAAATTTAGCAAATATTACAAAGAATCTCTCAATTGTAAAAATCAACTCTCAAAGTTGTATTCTTATTAATTAAAACCCTTTCTATTAAAAGTTACCTCTATTAAAAATCTTTTGCTATTCATTTTGCCAGGACTGCTAAACGATTCCCTTTTATTAAATTTCAATTCTTTGGGATTCATTTTTTCCAACCCCGTTAATCGATCCCCTAGTAAATAAAAACTCTCACTCACCTTTATTAAAATCATCCAGCGCTCGTAATAAATCAGTTTAATCGGGAAAAAAAAAAAAATCATTCCCTCGCTAGCGTACCTCAACGTTAATTTCGGGAAAAAGTCTCATCGGATCCAAGGTCCACGTATTTTACTAGAAGAATGACACAGTAACTGTTCCACAGAAAAATTAATAAAATTTGGTTTAAATTATTCGTAGGACTTGTATATAAGATCTACCATGCAATAGACGTTCAACAGGCTAAAAGTTTTCCAAGTCCGTTATCAGTGTATCGGAAATCGTACGTTTCCTGTAGACATCCTTCAGATCGTTTATTAGGGGGTAGCAACAGCACTTTCGCCACATCACACGATATGGTGCAATCCTTTATCAGCTGGAAGATCAAAAGGTCAAATGTCCAGCGCTTCACTGTGTCTGCATTTGACACTGATAAGTTTTAAAAATAGATATTTCCTAGAATCCACATTGCCTTCTCAGATTAGACTTTGAACCCTATGTCGCAACCGACCATATTTTAAGTCCTCTTCATAGAACCCCTGGTTGACTTATATTTTAAGTCCCTTTCTCGAATTTTCTTGTTTTTCCCCTGTTTAACCCATATTCCCTCCCCTCTTTAAACCAAATCAGTTTTTGCGCATTTAATCGGTGTCATCCAACGTCCATACTATTTTTAGTACGTCTCCTGTATTTAAAAAAAAAATATTGGCTTTCGTCGCCGTATTTGAACGCGCTACCTCAGTGCCGATAGCTGAAGTGTCATCGCCAGGGCGCGGATTTTTGCGGAGCTAAATCTCAACTCTGGCCCTGCTATCCGCTCGACAATATTTGCTACTGATAAAACGATTTCCTTCATTAAAAATAAAAACTAATTAAATAATGGGGTATCACTGGGAAAATACTGGGAAGAACCCAAACTGATTTCGTGCTAAAACATCTCCAGATTTCAGCTTACTTGAAAAACTATTGTTAGAAATGAACCAGTGACTTGAATCACTCAACTTCCATAAGAATACACAATTATGGTACAGTGTCGGGAAGAAATATGTTTCAACGAAATTCAATTGCATGTATTACGATCAGAAAAATAATTTAGTGGACAAAGTTTAAAATAGTTATTAAATGGTACCTTACAGTGCAAGTGCGCTTCAGGCGAAAAGCCTCCCCTTCGAACACTGCACCCCGTTTTTCCGAAGTAACTGTGTCACAAGTCTTCCTACATCATCCCTAAACAGAGAATCGGATTCAATGTGCAAGAAGATCAAGACCTCATTTGAAGGAGCACATAGTGGATACTGTACTCCATAGTGAAATGAACATTGGCCTCTTGCGGGACCTAGTTATATCCCTACTCCAAGAGAATTACTAATGAAAACGTGCTATTGTTAATGTATGTAATTCCGACAAAAAATGTTTTGTCTGTTTTAGCCACTTTGTATCCTGCAATAGGAAACACTGAACACTTTAACAACTATATACATTTAGAAGAAAACACATCAGGTCTAATTTTCCCTTTAACAATAAATCAAATATCTAAATTCGAAAAAATTAACATTTCTGTCTGGATACGAGAAAGAGATGTTCCCACTCTACATCACACCATTCAGATTTAAAGCGCACGCAAATCTCCTACTGTTATCAGACGATGAAAAGCAGCATTATTGTTCCATTAAGAATTTGTTTCTATGAAATTCAAAGGGAGAATGCTGTTTTCCATATTATAGGGAATGCAATTAATAATTCCTTGCAGAAGGTTGTCCTTTAGGTTATGAAATAATCTTATTAGAATGCTTAAAATTGAGATGACACACATTAGCTCCTCGGAGAAGCGCTAGCGGGTAGAAGACTATACCCGTGTAATGAAAATATTCATTCGACATAAAAAAAACCTACGCCAATATCGCGTACACTGACGTGCTCCTCTTAGCTGATGTGTTTGGTGGCAGATACTGACCCCTGCTATGTTTACACAGCTCCTGCCTTCATACCTGAAGATGACAAATACTAGAGTTGATAACCTACAATGTATCTTTTTGGAAGGCATACGAGGAGGAATTTCGGTGATATGCAGACAACAAGCATTTAGAATGAAAAACTGATTGCAAGTTTGCTTTACTGTCATACAAACCTGAAAAGAGATGAAATGGGTAGTACTTTACCCATGATATACCATGTGACTAGGTCGTTAAATCAAATTACATGCATAAACGAAAATTAGAAAAACAACGAAATGCTTGGTAAATTCAATGAGAATCACTAAAATGTAAAGAGTGTTGGAATATCTGTAAATGCACACACATTTCATTGGATAGGTGAATATTTTCACAATTCTTTGGAAGTGGAATGCACAATAACTGTAAAACATACTGTGACGAGAGAGAAAGTATAAAAATGTAGTGGGATGGTTGTAAAAAATCGCTTCAAAACAGAAAATTACAACGCAAATACTGAAAGATAGAAAAAAAAAACGACTATTCGACGGTTATTCCAAACTGCTATCTCACGCTCTTTTCAGATTTCCTGGTTCTATAGTTCCCTGGTACGTAGCGCATAAGTGTGGGTGTAGTTGGCTATTTTTCGTTGCAAACACAAGTTGTTTTCACTATTAGTTATTTTTCCTGCATGAGAATACACATTTCTATACTACATTGCGTACACACGGATGGACGAATATCACAAAATACTTTGCATATAGAAAACATCAGCAAAGAACCACAGAAGTTTGGAAATTTAAAATCTGAAAACTCAGTGTTTATAAGAAAACAACAATATTTTCAGTACTTCCATGAAAAGTTGAATCCCAGAATCGATCCGCTAGACCCGACTTTGCATTCTCTGACTTCAACCACCAATAAAACGTAATGTAAGCTCTCTCGTCAGTTATCCCAAGCCGCTATCTCTTTTCAGAGTTTCTGCCCCCCTCGGTACGTTTGAATAAGCGCATAAGTGTGGGTGAAAATGGCTATTTTTCGCTGCAAACACAAGTTTTTCGACAAAGATAGGGTGTTTCACTACAATCTAACACGGGATTTCATGTGTGTTTAGTTATTTTTCCTGCATGAGAATATTTCTAATCCTTCTCATAGACAGCAGGTTAGTTACTTCGGATCTAACAAAGCCAAGGTTTGAGATCCATAATAAGACATGAACGTTTGTGTTGTTTTCCTACCAAGATCCCGACATCCTCTCACCCCCTTCTACTGGGTCGTATGAAAAAATCCTGTAACTGTTACGACAATTAGCTGCGTGAAGGCGCATTTATTTTTAAAGCAAACACACACTAATTTCGGACTCGCTAGCTAGAGAATGATATATTAACTTGCTAAAGTTTGATTTTAATGATCAGATAGTGTATACATCACCACTTTTTTAGTTCATACTAATATCTTCTAACTTTCAAAGGAAATATTGTCTCATTATAAGCGATTTCATACAAAGAGATGCGCACTCTATGCTTCACATTTAAATCTATAGAGATAACGATCACTGCCCATGGAACACATCTGTGAAAAACACGCTATGATAGGGTTTGAGGAAGATTTTTAGTCCATGGGGGTGCTGCACTGCAGGAAAGCACATTATCTTTGAGATCAGAACCTACATGAAAGTTATACTGTTTGGGTTTGAGAAAGATTCTTTAGTTCACGGGACACTGCATGAATAAGTGCATAAGTGTGGGTGAAGACGGCTATTTTTCGCTGCAAACACAAGTTTTTCGACAAAGATAGGGTGTTTCACTACAGTCTAACACGGGATTTCATGTGTGTTTAGTTATTTTTCCTGCATGAGAATATTTCTAATCTATCTCATAGACAGCAGGTTAGTTACTTCGGATCTAACAAAGCCAAGGTCTGAGATCCATAGTAAGACATGAACGTTTGTGTTGTTTTCCTACCAAGGTCCCGACATCCTCTCACATGAAATATTACTGTACTAGGATCTAGAAAAATCACTATCCATTACATTAATTTTTTTATTACATTCATGTATTTCACCCCCATTTTCTTGTCAAGAGCTAAAATTATTTGATGAATGAACGACAAAATATCTTCAAATGCAGTGGACGCATGACAGAATAACTTCAAAATAAGTTCCAATAGCTGAAAAAACAACTGTAAAAATTAGATAAATACAGGGATAGGGAAAGACAGAATTGCTTTCAAATCATTAAAATACCTTAAATGTGTGGTTGAATCACCACCAAATATCTCCAGCACACTTTTAAAGGAAATATTTTCTCATTATAAGCGATTTCATACAAAGAGATACGCACTCTATGCTTCACATTTAAATCTATAGAGATAACGATCACTGCCCATGGAACACATCTGTGAAAAAACACACTACGATTGGGTTTGAGAAAGATTTTTAGCCCATGGGGGTGCTGCACTGCAAGAAGACACATTATCTTTGATATCAGAACGTACGTGAAAGTTATACTGTTTGGGTTTGAGAAAGATTCTTTAGTTCACAGGGCACCGCATTACACTAAAGCACACTGTCTTGTACGTATGTCTATCTGTATGTTTGTTTCTCTGTGTGTGTGTGTGTTTGTGTCTATGTGTAAATATGTATGTTACTACGAAATGTTTGTACGTGTAGATGTGTGCATATATGTCAAGATGTAACTGTGTCTGCATGTTTGTTTCTCTCTAGGTGTGTGTGTGTGTTTCAGTGAATCGTGTATGTGTGCGTATGTGAGTGTGTGTATGTTCATGTATGTTAATATGTTTCTTTATATGTATATGTTTTCGTGCGTATGTGTTAAGATGTCTGTGTGCACATAGTCGTTTCTCTGTATGTGTATACGTCTTCATGTTTGTCTCTCTCTCTGTGTGTGTGTGTGTGTTAAAGTGTCTGTATGTGTTTCATCTTTATGTGCATATGTTATCGTATGTGTGTGTGTGTGTGTTCACATGCACGAATAAACACATTGTCTTACGGACACTTGCTTGCTACAGAACAAGCTAACAATTTAAAACGAGACTTGTGGCTATGCAAAATGTTTCATCACAGATCTTAACTTGAATATTCATATTTCAGGAGATGTAAGGATTTTTCTTCAGCACGTTCGAATATTTTTTGAACACGACTGTCTTATGTTACGTTTCCTGTCAGATGTCTCGTAACGAGCAAAGCGTGTGTGTGTGTGTTCTGCTAATACAGAAGAGAATTTTCAACCGAGAATATTTCAAACTTCAGGATGTCGTATTATTCTAAGTTTGAAATATTCTCGGTTGAATGTCCTCTTCTGTATTAGCAGAACACACACACACACACGCTTTGCTCGTTACGAGACATCTGACAGGAAACGTAACATAAGACAGTCGTGTTCAAAAAATATTCGAACGTGCTGAAGAAAAATCCTTACATCTCCTGAAATATGAGTATTCAAGTTAAGATCTGTGATGAAACATTTTGCATAGCCACAAGTCTCGTTTTAAATTGTTAGCTTGTTCTGTAGCAAGCAAGTGTCCGTAAGACAATGTGTTTATTCGTGCATGTGAACACACACACACACATACGATAACATATGCACATAAAGATGAAACACATACAGACACTTTAACACACACACACACACAGAGAGAGAGACAAACATGAAGACGTATACACATACAGAGAAACGACTATGTGCACACAGACATCTTAACACATACGCACGAAAACATATACATATAAAGAAACATATTAACATACATGAACATACACACACTCACATACGCACACATACACGATTCACTGAAACACACACACACACCTAGAGAGAAACAAACATGCAGACACAGTTACATCTACACGTACAAACATTTCGTAGTAACATACATATTTACACATAGACACAAACACACACACACACAGAGAAACAAACATACAGATAGACATACGTACAAGACAGTGTGCTTTAGTGTAATGCGGTGCCCTGTGAACTAAAGAATCTTTCTCAAACCCAAACAGTATAACTTTCACGTACGTTCTGATATCAAAGATAATGTGTCTTCTTGCAGTGCAGCACCCCCATGGGCTAAAAATCTTTCTCAAACCCAATCGTAGTGTGTTTTTTCACAGATGTGTTCCATGGGCAGTGATCGTTATCTCTATAGATTTAAATGTGAAGCATAGAGTGCGTATCTCTTTGTATGAAATCGCTTATAATGAGAAAATATTTCCTTTAAAAGTGTGCTGGAGATATTTGGTGGTGATTCAACCACACATTTAAGGTATTTTAATGATTTGAAAGCAATTCTGTCTTTCCCTATCCCTGTATTTATCTAATTTTTACAGTTGTTTTTTCAGCTATTGGAACTTATTTTGAAGTTATTCTGTCATGCGTCCACTGCATTTGAAGATATTTTGTCGTTCATTCATCAAATAATTTTAGCTCTTGACAAGAAAATGGGGGTGAAATACATGAATGTAATAAAAAAATTAATGTAATGGATAGTGATTTTTCTAGATCCTAGTACAGTAATATTTCATGTGAGAGGATGTCGGGACCTTGGTAGGAAAACAACACAAACGTTCATGTCTTACTATGGATCTCAGACCTTGGCTTTGTTAGATCCGAAGTAACTAACCTGCTGTCTATGAGATAGATTAGAAATATTCTCATGCAGGAAAAATAACTAAACACACATGAAATCCCGTGTTAGACTGTAGTGAAACACCCTATCTTTGTCGAAAAACTTGTGTTTGCAGCGAAAAATAGCCGTCTTCACCCACACTTATGCACTTATTCATGCAGTGTCCCGTGAACTAAAGAATCTTTCTCAAACCCAAACAGTATAACTTTCATGTAGGTTCTGATCTCAAAGATAATGTGCTTTCCTGCAGTGCAGCACCCCCATGGACTAAAAATCTTCCTCAAACCCTATCATAGCGTGTTTTTCACAGATGTGTTCCATGGGCAGTGATCGTTATCTCTATAGATTTAAATGTGAAGCATAGAGTGCGCATCTCTTTGTATGAAATCGCTTATAATGAGACAATATTTCCTTTGAAAGTTAGAAGATATTAGTATGAACTAAAAAAGTGGTGATGTATACACTATCTGATCATTAAAATCAAACTTTAGCAAGTTAATATATCATTCTCTAGCTAGCGAGTCCGAAATTAGTGTGTGTTTGCTTTAAAAATAAATGCGCCTTCACGCAGCTAATTGTCGTAACAGTTACAGGATTTTTTCATACGACCCAGTAGAAGGGGGTGAGAGGATGTCGGGATCTTGGTAGGAAAACAACACAAACGTTCATGTCTTATTATGGATCTCAAACCTTGGCTTTGTTAGATCCGAAGTAACTAACCTGCTGTCTATGAGAAGGATTAGAAATATTCTCATGCAGGAAAAATAACTAAACACACATGAAATCCCGTGTTAGATTGTAGTGAAACACCCTATCTTTGTCGAAAAACTTGTGTTTGCAGCGAAAAATAGCCATTTTCACCCACACTTATGCGCTTATTCAAACGTACCGAGGGGGGCAGAAACTCTGAAAAGAGATAGCGGCTTGGGATAACTGACGAGAGAGCTTACATTACGTTTTATTGGTGGTTGAAGTCAGAGAATGCAAAGTCGGGTCTAGCGGATCGATTCTGGGATTCAACTTTTCATGGAAGTACTGAAAATATTGTTGTTTTCTTATAAACACTGAGTTTTCAGATTTTAAATTTCCAAACTTCTGTGGTTCTTTGCTGATGTTTTCTATATGCAAAGTATTTTGTGATATTCGTCCATCCGTGTGTACGCAATGTAGTATAGAAATGTGTATTCTCATGCAGGAAAAATAACTAATAGTGAAAACAACTTGTGTTTGCAACGAAAAATAGCCAACTACACCCACACTTATGCGCTACGTACCAGGGAACTATAGAACCAGGAAATCTGAAAAGAGCGTGAGATAGCAGTTTGGAATAACCGTCGAATAGTCGTTTTTTTTTTCTATCTTTCAGTATTTGCGTTGTAATTTTCTGTTTTGAAGCGATTTTTTACAACCATCCCACTACATTTTTATACTTTCTCTCTCGTCACAGTATGTTTTACAGTTATTGTGCATTCCACTTCCAAAGAATTGTGAAAATATTCACCTATCCAATGAAATGTGTGTGCATTTACAGATATTCCAACACTCTTTACATTTTAGTGATTCTCATTGAATTTACCAAGCATTTCGTTGTTTTTCTAATTTTCGTTTATGCATGTAATTTGATTTAACGACCTAGTCACATGGTATATCATGGGTAAAGTACTACCCATTTCATCTCTTTTCAGGTTTGTATGACAGTAAAGCAAACTTGCAATCAGTTTTTCATTCTAAATGCTTGTTGTCTGCATATCACCGAAATTCCTCCTCGTATGCCTTCCAAAAAGATACATTGTAGGTTATCAACTCTAGTATTTGTCATCTTCAGGTATGAAGGCAGGAGCTGTGTAAACATAGCAGGGGTCAGTATCTGCCACCAAACACATCAGCTAAGAGGAGCACGTCAGTGTACGCGATATTGGCGTAGGTTTTTTTTATGTCGAATGAATATTTTCATTACACGGGTATAGTCTTCTACCCGCTAGCGCTTCTCCGAGGAGCTAATGTGTGTCATCTCAATTTTAAGCATTCTAATAAGATTATTTCATAACCTAAAGGACAACCTTCTGCAAGGAATTATTAATTGCATTCCCTATAATATGGAAAACAGCATTCTCCCTTTGAATTTCATAGAAACAAATTCTTAATGGAACAATAATGCTGCTTTTCATCGTCTGATAACAGTAGGAGATTTGCGTGCGCTTTAAATCTGAATGGTGTGATGTAGAGTGGGAACATCTCTTTCTCGTATCCAGACAGAAATGTTAATTTTTTCGAATTTAGATATTTGATTTATTGTTAAAGGGAAAATTAGACCTGATGTGTTTTCTTCTAAATGTATATAGTTGTTAAAGTGTTCAGTGTTTCCTATTGCAGGATACAAAGTGGCTAAAACAGACAAAACATTTTTTGTCGGAATTACATACATTAACAATAGCACGTTTTCATTAGTAATTCTCTTGGAGTAGGGATATAACTAGGTCCCGCAAGAGGCCAATGTTCATTTCACTATGGAGTACAGTATCCACTATGTGCTCCTTCAAATGAGGTCTTGATCTTCTTGCACATTGAATCCGATTCTCTGTTTAGGGATGATGTAGGAAGACTTGTGACACAGTTACTTCGGAAAAACGGGGTGCAGTGTTCGAAGGGGAGGCTTTTCGCCTGAAGCGCACTTGCACTGTAAGGTACCATTTAATAACTATTTTAAACTTTGTCCACTAAATTATTTTTCTGATCGTAATACATGCAATTGAATTTCGTTGAAACATATTTCTTCCCGACACTGTACCATAATTGTGTATTCTTATGGAAGTTGAGTGATTCAAGTCACTGGTTCATTTCTAACAATAGTTTTTCAAGTAAGCTGAAATCTGGAGATGTTTTAGCACGAAATCAGTTTGGGTTCTTCCCAGTATTTTCCCAGTGATACCCCATTATTTAATTAGTTTTTATTTTTAATGAAGGAAATCGTTTTATCAGTAGCAAATATTGTCGAGCGGATAGCAGGGCCAGAGTTGAGATTTAGCTCCGCAAAAATCCGCGCCCTGGCGATGACACTTCAGCTATCGGCACTGAGGTAGCGCGTTCAAATACGGCGACGAAAGCCAATATTTTTTTTTTAAATACAGGAGACGTACTAAAAATAGTATGGACGTTGGATGACACCGATTAAATGCGCAAAAACTGATTTGGTTTAAAGAGGGGAGGGAATATGGGTTAAACAGGGGAAAAACAAGAAAATTCGAGAAAGGGACTTAAAATATAAGTCAACCAGGGGTTCTATGAAGAGGACTTAAAATATGGTCGGTTGCGACATAGGGTTCAAAGTCTAATCTGAGAAGGCAATGTGGATTCTAGGAAATATCTATTTTTAAAACTTATCAGTGTCAAATGCAGACACAGTGAAGCGCTGGACATTTGACCTTTTGATCTTCCAGCTGATAAAGGATTGCACCATATCGTGTGATGTGGCGAAAGTGCTGTTGCTACCCCCTAATAAACGATCTGAAGGATGTCTACAGGAAACGTACGATTTCCGATACACTGATAACGGACTTGGAAAACTTTTAGCCTGTTGAACGTCTATTGCATGGTAGATCTTATATACAAGTCCTACGAATAATTTAAACCAAATTTTATTAATTTTTCTGTGGAACAGTTACTGTGTCATTCTTCTAGTAAAATACGTGGACCTTGGATCCGATGAGACTTTTTCCCGAAATTAACGTTGAGGTACGCTAGCGAGGGAATGATTTTTTTTTTTTTCCCGATTAAACTGATTTATTACGAGCGCTGGATGATTTTAATAAAGGTGAGTGAGAGTTTTTATTTACTAGGGGATCGATTAACGGGGTTGGAAAAAATGAATCCCAAAGAATTGAAATTTAATAAAAGGGAATCGTTTAGCAGTCCTGGCAAAATGAATAGCAAAAGATTTTTAATAGAGGTAACTTTTAATAGAAAGGGTTTTAATTAATAAGAATACAACTTTGAGAGTTGATTTTTACAATTGAGAGATTCTTTGTAATATTTGCTAAATTTTGACTATCAGTCCAGCTGCAAATAAAATATCAGTGGATTAGTGCAGGTAAGTTGAAAGGGTGCGTGAGACATTGTATTATTTTTTTATAGTTGAAGTATTTGCTAAAACTAATGTTCCCCTACACCGTTAACGTGCATTCGTGATGGAACTAAAGTTTTTACGCAACAGTAACTGCAACGTACTTTGAACATTCTACTGCGTACAAAAAAAAAAGTTATTTTTTTTACCCGATTTCAACAGCGTGATGCTGCATACGTTCGCACGCAAACGATGTTAAAGACGGTTTTTTAGCCGACTTTTCTTCAGTGTAGCATTACTACGTGGAAACACAGATATCTGACGGGACCAACCCGATGGAGACTAATTTTAATAAGCCCAGCACTTGGAGGTTTAGGACGCGTCATTTCAAAAGGGTTTGTCTACATTGGGTACATTGAAACGCCCTTGTATCGTAAAGGATAGAATTGGGAGAACCGTCTCGGGACTTGGAAAAATATCGAGTCCGAAAACCACGATAAAGAGTGCTAGTGGGTTTTCACGATGTAGGGTAGTGCTCCTGACACGGAAGCAGCACAGATCCAAGATTCATTCGTTAATAAAACCCTTGTGATTCCCCGTTTGGAATAATTTCACAGGACTTAACCATCCGTCAGTGAAACGTAGTCCAGGGTGAGGATCCGAACACTGAGTCTTTTAGGTCGGCCCTACTACCCCTCAATATTTTTCATCATGACGAGTATAATCAGTTTTTATTAATTTTTAACCCATCGGCATTTTCTGCGGGCCAGTCTTTTAAAAATAGTTACTGTGGATAGTCCTAGTAAGCGACAGCCAACAGTCACGGAGTTAAAAGAAATAAGTGTTACTGAAACGGACTTAAAATACGTGAGTTATAAAAAATACATATGTTAATGTGAAAGGACTATCGGGTTCATTATAAGAAATACGTAGAAAAAACTAGTTATAAAGAATACGAAGGTTGTAAAAAACGTATTAGGTTAATATTTGAAATGTCTGATCCGTTCGACACCTTTCTAGGCCACATTAAGTACAAACCATAGTCGAGTGCGTCCGGCTATCGAGCCCAAGATAGTCCGTTCGAATCTCACTGCAGGTGGAGGATTTTTTTTTTTTTGGATGAAACCCAATCTACAGAAAACTTTTTTATTACGACCGTGGAGTGATTTTTTAATAAAGGTGAGAGAATTTTTGATGAGTGTTTAATTATAAGGAATAAATACAGAGAATATACAACATGTTTAGAGAACTTGTAAAAGGACGTGAGTTTGTGAAGTTTTAATAGAGGTAACTTTTAATAGAAGGGATGTGTGGTTTTGATGAGTGTTTAATTAATAAGAATACAACTTTGAGAGTTGATTTTCTGTTAAAGAAAGTTTTATTTAGAGAGCTGCATTAGGCATTCTGACCGTTGTCATTCAGAAAGAGTTGAGTGGTCTTGTAAAATTTCAGATGAATACCTAGAGAGTTTTTAAATACAGGAGATGTACTAAAATACGTATTGGACACCACCGATTAGTTTTTTAAGAGGAGGGAGGTTTAATAAGAATACAACTTTGGGAGTTGATTTTACAATTGAGACTTGTATCATCCTTTTCTGTGCAATTATTCTGAGGTGTGCATCAGCCGGTCCGAGGGAAGGAGGGGCCTTAAAATATAGGTAGAGCTTAAAATGTAGGTCAACCAGGGGGTCTTTTTGGAGGTGTTTTTACAATTGAGCCTTGTAATCATCCTTTTCTGTGCAATTATTCTTAGGCGTGCATCAATCAGTCCGAGGGAAGGAGGGAGCTTAGAATATAGGTAGGGCTTAAAATATAGGTCAACCAGGGGGGTCTTTTTGGAGGTGTTTTTACAATTGAGACTTGTATCATCCTTTTCTGTGCAATTATTCGGAGGCTTGCATCAGCTGGTCCGAGGGAAGGAGGGGGCTTGAAATATAGTTAGGGCTTAAAATATAGGTCAAACAGGGGGTCTGCAAGTGGAGGGTTTAAAATATAAGTCGACCATTGGGGGGTCTGAAATAAAGAAAAATCGAGACTATTCGAGAAGGGGAGCTTAAAATATAGCTCAACCAGGGGGTTTGCAAAATCGAGGTTTTAAAATAAAAGGTGAGTCTGAAATAAAGAAAAATCGAGACTATTCGAGAAGGAGGACTTAAAATTAGAGTTAAAAACTAGATAGCACAAGGGGTTAAAAGGGGGAGGAATTTTTAATTATGAATTATTAATTATGAATTATTAATTATGAATTATTAATACCACGACAGTTGCTACGCCAGGGTCAATTTCCTGTTGATTGCAACATAGGGGTCAAAGTTCAGAAGGCAGCGTGGCCCAGCACAGGTCAATTTCCGGTCGATTGCGACATAGGGGGTCCAAGTCAAGAAGGCAACGTGGACGATTGAGACATAGGGGGGGAAAGCACTGTGCAAAGGGGGATTCCTATGGTGTGATGAAACTACTGTGGGATCTTTTATCGTTAAGTATCAAGAAGTAACTTGATGTGTTGTGTATACGCGGAAGTATAAAAGTGGGAACTTTTATGGCTAACTTCGAATGTCTACACGGACTGTCTTTTTGTTCGGCTAGTGTGTGAAAAGTTATTAGCACAGGACGAGAATTGGTTTACGAGTGAAGATCTTCGGGTGACCTGGTAAATCAAGTAAAAGGTAGTATTTAGTAAAATACACAGAGCTGATGTTGTGTGCTCACGCAGGAAGATTGATGACTTGTGCATGTTAATAGTTGATTTGTTAATAAGATACTTCATCCATATTTCCTTTGTAACAATTTACCTTGTATTGAATTTGGTTTTGAAATATAGCTTTTAATACTCACGCTCAGTGGCTATCCATTTTTGTAATCCGCAACATTTGGTGTCAGAAGTGGGATACCTTGCCGTATGATAGTCGACACTGGTGCAAATGTAACTTTACTCAGAACGGATGTAATAAAGAAAATAATACCTCACCCAAACTTGAATACTACACAGTCTAGAATAAGCCTACAAACGGCCACTGGAGATCGTGCAAAGGTTCATGGAAAAATAGAACTTAATATTCGAGTTGGTAGCTGTCTGGTTCGCCATCCTGTTTACATCGCTGACATCTACGACGAATGCATATTAGGCCTTGATTTTCTTAAGAAACATGGATTCAACATTAGACCCAGTGATAACCTACTCATCTATGAGACAGAAGAGATTCCTCTGCTTAGCCGGACGACTGATTCTTTACCAAGCGTAACTCCAATATTAGTGACGGAAGACACAGAGATCCCAGCACAAAGTGAAGTTATAGTCCGTGGACATCGGGCGGAGACTTCTGGGGCCTTCCGATTGGCAGTTACTGATGCCTCTGGTAAAGGAGCTTTGGCTCATAATATCCTGGTTGCAAGGACTTTAGTCAGAATAGATAAAGAACAGATCCCTATCAGAGTGATGAACTGTAACAAATCCAGTAGAATGTTAAAAAAAGGTGAGGAATTAGCAATATGTGAAGCTGTTACCTGTGTAACAAGTATAAATAAAATAGAAGTTACCGATTCATATCAAAATCATACAGACATCCCGTCTCATCTTACTGAATTATGGAGAGAAACAAGACAAATATTAACTGAAAACCAAGCTGTTAAGGCCGAGAACCTATTAAAAGAATTTTCTGACATTTTTTCTGCCACATCAAATGATTATGGCCGTACTAACCTGACAGAACATAAAATCAACACTGGTGATTCTCCTCCAGTCCATCTGCCGGCAAGAAGGCTTCCATTGGCAAAAAGAGAGGAGACGGAACAACTCATAAAGGACATGGAAGCTCAGGGCATTATAGAACCATCACAGAGTCCCTGGACATCACCAGTAGTTCTTGTCAAAAAAAAAGATGGATCTACACGATTTTGTGTAGATTATCGCAGATTAAATGACGTAACAAAGAAAGATTCCTTTCCTTTACCCAGGATTGACGATACACTAGACACTTTATCTGGGTCAGAATGGTTCTCAACATTAGATTTAAAGAGCGGCTATTGGCAAGTTGGTATACGTCCTGAAGACCGTGAGAAAACGGCTTTCAGTACAGGGAATGGACTTTGGCAGTTTAAGGTGATGCCATTTGGACTTTGTAATGCACCTGCCACATTTGAGCGACTAATGGAGTCAGTGCTCAAAGGTTTGTCTTTGGAGGTCTGCCTGGTTTACTTGGACGACATCATAGTTCTTGGAAGAACTTTTGAAGAACATTTGAGAAATCTTCGTCAAGTATTTGAAAAACTTAAGGCAGCCAAGTTAAAATTGGGACCGACAAAGTGTAAACTGTTCCAGCAAGAAGTTCATTACCTTGGTCATGTGATCACTACAGCAGGGATTAAGACTGATCCTAGTAAGATAGAAGCTGTAAGAGACTGGCCTCCACCACAAGATGTTCATCAACTTCGTAGTTTTATTGGACTTTGCACCTACTATAGAAGATTTGTCAAAGGTTTCTCCAACATCGCAAGACCATTACATCGTCTGACAGAAGAGGGCCAGCGGTTTATGTGGACCACCGAATGCGATATAGCCTTTCAACAGCTAAAGAACACTCTTTCCACAGCACCAGTGCTAGCGTACCCACAAACTGGAAAACAATTCGTAATAGATACTGACGCAAGTAACACAGGAGTTGGTGCTGTGCTTTCACAAGAACAAGACGGACAAGAGAGAGTTATTGCATACTTTAGTAAAACTTTATCCAAACCAGAGCGGAATTACTGTGTAACACGCAAAGAACTGTTAGCAATAGTAAAAGCAATAGAACATTTTCATCATTATCTCTATGGCCAGAAATTCCTTATACGTACTGATCATGCTGCACTTAGATGGTTATTAAACTTCAAAAACCCTGAAGGACAAATCGCTAGGTGGATACAACGGTTACAAGAATACGATTTCTTCATCGAACATCGAAGTGGTAAAATGCATAAGAATGCAGATGCTCTTTCCAGGCGCCCATGTATTGACAACTGTAAACATTGCTATAATGCAGAACTGAAATTTGGAACTAAAGAGATAATGCCCATAAGACAAATAGTATCGACACAAACAAACAGTGACACCCCTAACATCTGGAATCCAATTGAAATCAGGAAGGCTCAACTAGATGATGAAGACATAAAACCAATATTAGAATTGATTGAAAAATCTGATGTAAGACCTAATTGGGAGCAAATCTCGAGGTATAGTCCAACTACTAAAAGTTACTGGGCACAGTGGGATTCCTTAAAAATGGAAGACGGAGTATTATACAGAAGATGGGAGAATCCCACTGGACGGCTGATCCGTTGGCAGATAATCCTTCCTCGATCCCGAGTGGAACTTGTGATGAAAGATGTACATGATAGTGCCACTGGAGGACACTTCGGTGTTAATAAGACATTAGCCAAAGCCAGGGAACGATTTCATTGGTTGAAAAGTAGGGCAGACGTTGAGAGATGGTGTAGGCAATGTGAAGCCTGTGCAGCAAAGAAAGGCCCTAAGACTAGGAGTCGGGGTAAGCTGCAGACGTATAACGTTGGTGCCCCTTTTGAAAGAATAGCCATTGATGTAATGGGTCCGTTTCCTAGAACTGATGATGGAAATCGATATTTATTAGTGGTAATGGATTATTTCACAAAGTGGCCTGAGGTATATCCCATCCAAGACCAGGAAGCAACAACAGTGGCTGAGATGATAGTTAATAACTTCATTAGTAGGTATGGAGTACCTTTACAACTCCACTCTGATCAAGGACGGAATTTTGAATCCAATGTGTTTAAAGGCATCTGTCAACTATTAGGCATTCAGAAAACCAGAACAACTCCCTTACACCCTCAGTCGGATGGTATGGTTGAAAGGTTCAATAGAACAATTGCTCAGCATTTAGCATTATTTGTGAACGACCACCAACGTGACTGAGATCGCCATGTACCACTCCTTTTGCTGGCATATAGAACGGCAGTGCATGAGACAACTGGACAGACACCTTCCATGATGATTTTTGGAAGAGAGTTACGTCTTCCCTGTGACCTTTTATATGGTCGGCCCGAAGCAATGCCTGTGTCCACTCCACAATACGTACAAGAATTGCAACAACGACTAGAAGAAATCCATCACTCCGTTAGACATAACATCGACATAACAAGTGACAGAACCAAAACAAGATATGACAGTAAAATAAATGGAACTATTTTCAATCAAGGAGATCTTGTCTGGCTATACAGTCCACATAGAAAGAAAGGACTATCTCCAAAACTTCAGAAACCTTGGGAAGGTCCATATACAATAGTTAACAGGATTAATGACGTGGTATATCGCATTCGTCGACGTCCAGCTACAAAGTGCAAGGTGGTTCACGTGGATCGTTTGGCCCCGTTTCATCGAAGAACTGAAGAAACTTTGGAATCCAGAATTGTTCGGGACGAACAAGACCTAGGAAGGGGGCAGTGTTACGACAGAAGGAATCTGGCAACCAAAAGCAAAAAGTTTCAGCCAACGAATAAGAACTTTGGGAGAATTTGGAGAAGAAGAGTGGAGCGTTAACGGTCGTTGTGTTGTAACGGTCGTTGTGTTGTAACGGTCGGTGAGTTCGAAAATGGCCGGTGAGCTGTTCTGAGACAGTGCGCGTTAAGTATCAAGAAGTAACTTGATGTGTTGTGTATACGCGGAAGGATAAAAGTGGGATCTTTTATCGTTAAGTATCAAGAAGTAACTTGATGTGTTGTGTATACGCGGAAGTATAAAAGTGGGAACTTTTATGGCTAACTTCGAATGTCTACACGGACTGTCTTTTTGTTCGGCTAGTGTGTGAAAAGTTATTAGCACAGGACGAGAATTGGTTTACGAGTGAAGATCTTCGGGTGACCTGGTAAATCAAGTAAAAGGTAGTATTTAGTAAAATACACAGAGCTGATGTTGTGTGCTCACGCAGGAAGATTGATGACTTGTGCATGTTAATAGTTGATTTGTTAATAAGATACTTCATCCATATTTCCTTTGTAACAATTTACCTTGTATTGAATTTGGTTTTGAAATATAGCTTTTAATACTCACGCTCAGTGGCTATCCATTTTTGTAATCCGCAACAATATGTTTGATCACTTGGAAAATAATGTATAAAATTTATATAGAGTACGAGTTTCCCAATTTTTATGAACTTTACCAACCTAATGAAATTTTTGCAATAATAGTTGTGCTAAGTGTGATGTAAAACAGTGCATGGGTAGTTCGATATCCGTTTCTCTCAAGTGCGACCTCTCTGACCTTGAGGGCCTGGTGCAGTAACATCACTGACAACAGCCGTCACGCCAGACTTTGAGTTTCATTGAGCAATTTTTCTCCTGTTGTTGGAAATCTGCTAAGGGTTGGGTTGTTTTTACCTTTGAGCGGCGGGGCGGGGGTGGCTCAGTCGGCAGCACGCCAGGCTCGTAATCTGCAGTTCCTATGTGTGTGGGACGTTAAGCCGTGGCCCCGTGTACAGGAGAGCCATACCCTGTGCACGTTAAAGAACACGTTGGATGGCCTTGACGGGAGGCCATCCAGTCAGTGGGCCATTCCAGTGGGTCCCCTCCCCTAACCTTTTCTGAGCCTTCGGGGTCCTTGTGACCTGGTCATTTAGCCCATGGCGTGCAAAAAAAAGTTCCGCTCAGAGGTAAAACAACCAACAACAAGTCTGAGCGGCACTTCTTTTGCACACAATGGGCTAAATGACCAGGTCACAAGGACCATAAAGGCTCAATTGGGAGGAGGGACCCAGCGTGTTGGGACCAGCGCAAGCCGTGGCTCCTTGTGCGGGAGAGCCATACCCTGTTCATGTTAGTGGCCATTCCAGTGGGTCCCACTAGTGGCCATTCCATCACGCTGGATGGCCTTGACAGTAGGCTACCATCTGTCTCCTAACAGCTGTTCCAGTGGGTCCCCTCCCCCAACCTTCTCTGAGCCTTCGGGGTCCATGTAACGTGGCCATTTAGCCCATGGAATGCAAAAAAGTGCCGTTCAGAGGTGATACAACGCAACGCCACACAGAGGTCTGACAAGAGCCTGTCAGTATAATAATACACCACAGAAAAGATCTGTGAGGAAGACGAGACCTCAACAGAAGGACTAGACAAGAAAGAAGACATTCGGGGCTCGAACCCCGGGTCCCTTTGATCAGTAGCTAAGCACGCTAACCACTCGGCCACCGCAAAGATCAACAGATTTCCTGTCTTCTATCCAAATCCAAAAAAAGAGTAACCAACCTGAACTTCCTTGTCATCTGATCTGTCAAGCTGCTTTTTGGGTTTCTACGTAAGGGTGGCCACCTATTTACCTTAATAGCTCTTCTGTGAGGGATAAAAAAAAATTAAAGATTCCCATTAATCTGGAAGAAACGCCGTGTTGCTATAGCAACTCTTACGTATGACAAGTGTTCGTCAGTTTTCTGCGAAAAACGTCTGATACTTCTTGCAGTGAACAATTTATGAGCAGCAACTGGAAGCTGGAGCCAAAAGCAGCGGCGGCGGAGGAGGCCGACTTCAATGCGACCGCTACCGACCGCTGGGCAGAATGCCGCAAAGATTGGGAAGGGAGATAACGCAGGCCACGTGATTTCATTAACTCGAGTTGGAATCTGCGACCACTCGTTGTCGGTACTCGTGTCATGTGACAGGTCAGAGGGCAGGAGGTCAAACTCATGGCTTTGCTCCACACAATAAACAGTTCATTTGCAGTGGGCACAATGGCCATGAGGAACTTGAGGGGACAGCTGGGAAGGAAGATAAAGAAATCTCTTGAAATACCCAAGAATTTTTTTATGGTGGGGGGGGGGGGTGACATTCTGTACAGATTTATCGAAACCCTGAGACACCTAACTACAAAGCCTCTGTAAGTAATTTTGATAATTTTTATGAGGTACTAAATTAAAAAACACAAAACTGCTAGTGTTTAAAATACATAAGTTTGCAAACAAATTAGCATACTTCAATTCCAACTTTTGCGGGAAAATAGACTTTCAGGCCAATTCTAAATTTTTGTTATTGGTGAGCTTTCAAGATGAAATCTGCAGCTACTTGATTGTCACATAGCTATGACGTCGGTGGGAATTCTTGTGGGTGAGGAGGTGAATTAAGTTTTCTGAAATCTATGATCTGTAATCATCATTATCACCATCCTCAAGCAGGGAGGTCCAACCAAATTGTGCAATTTAGTTCTCTAAGATATCGAGCAATTTAGATCTGTCACAAGCTACATCTGCTGCATCCGGCCACTGCCTGCCACTGCACACCAATTCTAACAAGGTCCTGTTTGACATTGTCTGCCCACCGCATCCTAGATCTCCCCCTCTTTCTGAGGCCTTTAGGCACACTGTTCATAACCCTATTCGCCAATCTATAATTATCCATACGGGCAACATGGCCAAACCAACGGAGTCTCTCTCTGCACAATATGCTGCTTAAAGGAGGTTGCAAACTCCTTTGCCTAACCTCATCATTAGTTACAAAGTTGAACCACCTAATGCTCAAGATACTGCGTAAGCGTCTAGAATCAAATGCATCTAGTTTCCTATTATCTCTGAGATCTAAGACCCGAATTAGTGTGGGGCGTGGGTGGCTCAGTCGGTAGCGCGCCAGGCTCGTAATCTGTAGTTCCCAGGTTCGAGTCCCAGCTGGGTCAGCGTTGAGATTTATCTCCGCAAAATTCCTCGCCCTGCCCACGGTCAGTAGGGGGACACCGATGGACTTGGAAAGGCCGCCGTCCGTCGGATGGGACGTTAAGCCGTGGCCCCGTGTGCGGGAGAGCCATACCCTGTGCACGTTAAAGAACACGCTGGATGGCCTTGACGGGAGGTTATCATCTGTCTCCTAACAGCTGTTCCAGTGGTTCCCCTCACCCAACCTTCTCTGAGCCTTCGGGATCCATGTGACCTGGCCATTTAGCCCATGGTGTGCAAAAAAGCGCCGCTCAGAGGTAAAACAACCCAAACAACCCGAATTAGTGCGAATTTTCAGACCTTTATCGGAAAGGATAGACATCTCCCCACTTCGAAAATTTGGTGTGTGGCAGAGAATATTTTGCTTACCCACCTTGTTAATCTTCTCGGCGCTATATGTGCGCCGAGAACCCACTGGCGCTATATGTGTACGATGGTGCTGGGATTGTGGCCAATAAGGTTGGCCACATTGTACGACAAACCAAATTCTCTGAGGCCGATGATTCTTCCACGTTCAAAGTCTGTTAACCAGTGGTGTCACTCGAATTTATTAACAACCGGTTTCCATATCGAGAGGGGGGGGGGGGGGGGTCTGGACGAATTGGCGATTTAGTTTGTTAGACACTGGTACCACATTCTGGGGGGGGTGAATCCTCCCCTTGTAAAAACGTTTGTAAATATTACATTTGCGATTGCACGATAGGTAAGTATCAATATATTATAACTAACCTTAACTACAAAAGTTGCATCTCAAATAAAGCATCACAATAATGCAGAGTCTAACTAAAAATATTAAAAACTAACCCCTACCTGGATAAACCTGCAATTAGTGGCAGTGATTCTGTAAATAAATAAATATAACTGTAGATAAGAGCAATACATTTTATTTTTCAAGCAACTGTAACATACATAAGTGATTAAAGCAAACTCCAAATTTAATAAAATAAACGTAAAATAAAATCATCATACCATATACATTTTTGACAAGATACTAAACTTTCATCAATGGTGTATCACTCCGCCTATTCCATAGTCTATGGCACTACTTTTTTTCTTTTTCAAACACGGATCACACATGGTGATGTAAGTACCAATTATTATGGTCCAAATTCGTACTTAAAATTCTTGGAAACAATTCGTTTATTTTTTGTGAAGTGTCATAAATCTTTATGAGAAATTTGGGGAGATGTTTTAATGTTTATTTATTTTGTCAGAATGATGCTCGGAAAATTCTGTCTAGTGCGCGGCAACATTTCATCAGTAGCGCAGTTTCCAGTTTCTGGAAACCGGCGTAAATTTTAACAACCCGTTTCCGGAAACAGGTGGAAACCGGCTGGGTGACACCACTGCTGTTAACTATTGGAACGCTGCCGACGTCTGCGTAAGGACATCTTTAGCGGTTTAGAACAATTTCCACAACGTTTTGTCTGTGTGAGAGCTTTGATTGCCTTTGTCTGCGGGGCGTGGGTGACTCAGTCGGTAGCGCGCCAGGCTCGTAATCTGTCGTTCCCAGGTTCGAGTCCCAGCTGGGTCAGCGTTGAGATTTATCTCCGCAAAATTCCCCTCCCTGCCCACGGTCAGTTGGGGACACCGATAGGCTTGGAAAGGCCGCCGTCCGTCGGATGGGACGTTAAGCCGTGGCCCCGTGTGTGGGAGAGCCATACCCTTTGCACGGTAAAGAACACGCTGGATGGCCTTGACGGGAGGCTACCATCTGTCTCCCAACAGCTATTCCAGTGGGTCCCCTCCCCCAACCTTCTCTGAGCCTTCGGGGTCCATGTGACCTGGCCATTTAGCCCATGGTGTGCAAAAAAGTGCCGCTCAGAGGTAAAACAACCCAACCCTTTGTCTGCGTTTGGACTGCTCCGCACCTGTGACATCAGCTCGTGCCTGTCCAATCGTTTCGATCGTCCTGTAAAACCTAATCATTTCCATATACTACCGCCTCCCTAAATTTCGTCACATTTACATAACTTCTTGCAAGTGTTGCATTTTTATTTCCTGTAGCAGCTGCTTGAGAGGGTATTTGTTTATTTATTTTTTAGTGTATTTGCAAACAAACTAATGACCATAGCTACAGTTAAAGTTAACTCGAGTAAGAATGTGCTATTTTTCGATTGGGCGGGAGTGACTCAGTTGATAGCGCGCCAGGCTCCTAATCTGTAACCCCCCCCCCCCGCTCTGTCAGTAGGTAACACCAACGAACGCAGACGTCGACAGCTTTCCAACAGTTAACAGACTTTGAGCGTGGAAGAATCATCTGCCTTAGAGAAGAGCGTGAAAAGGCCGCCGTCCGTTGGATGGGACGTTAAACCATGGCTCCTTGCGCGGGAGACCCATATCCTGTACACGCTAAAGAACACGCTGGATGACCTTGGCGGGAGGCTACCATCTGTCTCCTAACAGCTGTCCACTGGGTCTTCATCCTCCAACCTTCTCTGAGCCCTCGGAGTCTTTTTTTTTTATTCTCCATCCGGGTAGGTCTGACATTTACAAAACTTTCTGTCAACAAACCCATTACAAAATTTTTGACAAGAAATATATAAATTATCTAAAATATTAAAGTTAATTCGAAGAACGAAATAGGTGATGACTCTTGCAGGTGTCTTCTTCCTTGATATGCAGCTGTGAAAACTATTCAAGATTCGCTTCCAAAAAGGCTCAGCTTTTGATGATGTTTATTTTCTTTTCCTTACTTTAAATTCCAAAAGAAATGATTTTTTTTCCTTTTCTGTAACATTATGGTATATTTCCTAAACTCGATGGTAGATATTTTTTTTTTCAAATATTTGTTGGGTTGTTTTACCTCTGAGAGGCACTTTTTTGCACACCATGGGCTAAATGGCCAGGTCACAATGAGGAAGGGGACCCACTGGAACAGCTTTTGAGAGACAGATGGTAGCCTCTCATCCAGTTGGGTTGTTTTACCTCTGAACGGCACTTTTTTTGCACATACCTTGGGCTAAATGTTCAGATCACATGGACCCTGAGGGCTCAGAGAAAGTTTGGAGGGGGACCCACTGAAACAGCTGTTGGGAGATAGATGGTAACCTCCTGTCAAGACCATCCACCGTGTTCTTTAACGTGCACAGGATATGGCTCTCCCGCACACGGAGCCACGGCTTTACCGACGGACGGCGTCTTGTTCCAAGCCCATCGGTGTCCCCTACTGACCGAGAGTTTTAATGGAGATAAGTCTCAACGCTGACCCAGATGGGACTCGAACCTGGGAACTGCAAATTACGAGCCTGGCGCGCTACTGACTGAGCCACCCCAGCTCCTTTTAAGCATTCAATTACTAATCTATTTGCTTTATGTCTTATAAACGAGGCTGTGGGGGAAAGAATGATTCTCATCGTGAATTTTTTTTAGTTTTTCAAAGTATGTTTTTCTTTTTTCGTCATATTTCGGACAGTTCAATAAGACATGTGTAATAGTTTCAGGAGCATTACAGTAGAAGCAATTTGGAGAGTTTTTTTTTAAATCTTATATAGATAGCTGTTTAGTGTGCAATACCCTATTCTGATTCTCAAAATTTTGCATATTCTTCTCTGTTTGAGCTGTTTGCTTTTAACTGTGTTAAATGCTCTTCAATAAGTCTTCGATGATTTACTTTGTACGATGTGTTTACGTGGAAATGTTCGAATAGATTTACTGTTGCCTCGATTTTTTATTTATTTATTTATTTATTTATTTATTTTTTTTTTTTGGGGGGGGGGGGGGGCTTAGTCGGTAGCGCGCCAGGCTCGTAATCTGTAGTTCCCAGGTTCGAGTCCCAGCTGGGTCAGCGTTGAGATTTATCTCCGCAACAATTCTTCGCCCTGCCCACGGTCAGTAGGGGGCACCGATGGGCTTGGAAAGGCCGCCGCCCGTCGGATGGGACGTTAAGCCCTGGCCCCGTGTGCGGGAGAGCCATACCCTGTGCACGTTAAAGAACACGCTGGATGGCCTTGACGGGAGGCTGCCATCCGTCTCTCAACAGCTGTTAAAGTGGGTTCCCTCCCCCAACCTTCTCTGAACCTTCGGGGTCCATGTGACCTGGCCATTTAGTCCATGGTGTGCAAAAAAGTGCCGCTCAGAGGTAAAACAACCCAACCTCGATTTTTTTATAGCTGGCTGATGGGGTGGGGGGGGGGGATATTTATAATTTTCTTGCAATGAAGAGCCTCTTTTTCAAGTGTATCTGCAATGTCATTTCCCAGAAGGCTTATGTGGCTGGGAGTCCATTGGATGAAAATTTTGTTGTTATTTCTCCTATTTCTATCTGTAAGTGAAAACAATTTTTTTTATAACATCTGGATGAATGAAATTTTTTTCTACTGCTAATAATGCCATGACAGCAGATTTGCAGTCTGAAATAAAAACAATAATTTTTTTTTCATAGTTAATCACCATCTTATTGCTTCTTGTGTAGCTATAAGTTCTGCAATGATAATAGAGGTATTACTGTTAGTTTTAAATTTAAATTTATGATTATCCTCTCTATCGTTATGTAGGCTCCTGGCCATTTAGCCTACTTTGTGCAAAAAAGTGCCGCTCAGAGGTAACCCAACCTGTTTTTTGACAGAAAATTATCAGTTGCTTTTAAAAATGACATTAACTTAGCTAAAATTAATCATTAATATCTAAAATTGGACTTGGAGAATCATAGTTCACTACGGGAGGTTAAATGACCCCTGGCTGTCATGTCACGGTATAACGCAGGTTCGAGTCCCACCTGGGTCAGCGTTGAAATTTATCTCCGCAAAATTCCCCGCCCTGCCCACGGTCAGTAGGGGACACCGATGGGCTTGGAAAGGCCGCCGTCCATCGGAATGGACGTTAATCCGTGGCCCCGTGTGCGGGAGAACCATACCCTGTGCACGTTAAAGAACAAGCTGGATGGCCTTGACGGGAGGCTACCATCTGTCTCCCAACAGCTGTTCCAGTAGGTCCCCTCCCCCAACCTTCTCTGAGCCTGCGGGGTCCATGTGACCTGGCCATTTAGCCCATGTTGTGCAAAAAAGTGCCGCTCAGAGGTAAAACAACCCAACAACACGGTATAACGTCTATGTACATTCTGCCAACCCTGGAATTTTAAGCTACTCATAGTTTATACTGTATAATGTTTCATGTTTTTACTCCGATTCCAATGCTTTGTGCTTATTTTCCAGTAGTAAAGTCAATTCATGCTTTCACCATTCGCTGACTTGTGGTTTAGTAGCATGTTTACGTATCATTTACACTTCCCTATCGAATTAATACATCGATAATTTCCATTTCACGGCAATGGGAATTTAACTTCGAAGCATTATAACTTCTAAAATATGCATTTAATGGAAAAAGTGACTAAGATAAATAAAATATCGCAAAGCCCCGGGTCAAGGCATGGGTGTATGTGTCGTTTTTCTGCTGAGGTCCTGCCATCCTCTCAGACCTTCTACTATGGCGTATAAACCTGACAGGCTCCTGTCAGACCTCTGTGGCAAGCAGCTGCTTGAGGGGGTATTTATTTATTTATTTTTATTAATCAAATCTATATAATCTCGATTTTAAACCATATTCTTTCAGGAGTATAGTGAGCTTTTACGAACTCTTGAACTTCATGTTCTCTTTCTACCTTTTGTTTTGTAATATTCATTCTTATTTGAAAACTGATGGAAGCTGGAATATTTAACAAATGTAATTTCTGTAAAAAACATTTTTATTTGTCTAATATTGAAATAATCATTAGCTAATCAGGGGGGCGGGAGGAGGCTCAGTCGGTAGCGCGCCAGGCTCGTAATCCGCAGTTCCCAGGTTCGAGTCCCAGTTGGGTCAGCGTTGAGATTTATCTCCGCAAAACTCCCCGCCCTGCCCACGGTAAGTAGGGGACACCGATGGGCTTGGAAAGACCGCCGTCCGTCGGATGGGACATTAAATCGTGGCTCCTGTGTGTGGGAGAGCCATACCCTGTGCACGTTAAAGAACACACTGGATGACCTTGACGGGAGGCTACCATCTCTCTCCCAACAGCTGTTCCAGTGTGTCCCCTTCCCCCAACTTTCCTCTGAGCCTTCGGGGTCCATGTGACCTGGCCATTTAGTCCATTGTGTGCAAATAAGTGCCGCTCAGAGATAAAACAACCCAAAATTAGCGAACCAGGGATGCACCCAGACTCCCCCCCCCCTGCCGAAACACGAAATAATCCTGAATATGTGTCTAACGCAAACTCTCAAAATGTATATTTGCTTTATTTAATGACTTCAAACGTCACTTATTATTTTAGTATTAATCAATTTCTGAGGTAAACTCTTATGAGGCATGAAAAAAAAAAAAAAAAAAATACCCCCTTAAGCAGCTGCTTGCCACAGAGGTCTGTCAGTTTATATGCCACAGTAGAAGGTCTGAGAGGATGGCAGGACCTCAGCAGAAAAACGACACAAACAGCCATGCCTTAATCCGGGGCCCGAACCCAGGTCCCTTAGATTAGTAGCCAAGCGTGCTACCCACTTACTCTTCTGAAATATTCCAGCTTCCAAAACTCTTTAAAAATGAACAAATTTTGTTGAAAATCGAGATTTAAATTAAAAATCTTAATTGAATCTATTTATCTTCAATCACATTTTTTCATTAAAAAACATATTTTAGAAGTAATAGAGCTTGAGTTGTATTTCCCAATCGCCTAAAGGGGAAATTCCCTAATATTTCTGTATGTCACTGTACACGTATTTTGTGCAGGTGTTACGAGATGTCCAATGCTATTTCCAATATCTGTGACAGGTGCGAGTGTATCAAGCGATGCCAGCAGGCGAAGGTGGCCATCGGCTGTTGGATGTTCGACGAATGAGCATCCATTCGACGGGATGGGAAGTCTTTTACGTCAGAACGGCGGTCATGGATTGGCTGAGGGAAAATAACACTAATTTAGGTAAGTGTGTGTGTCTTATAAAATAAAATAACAGTTGCTTTGAATGGCTGTACTATTGAGCAAGTTGTCTCAGTTTAATTATCTTGAGAGCTATGTAACCGATTACTGGTAATGTGCAATATGAGATAAATAGAAGAATATGGATTGCCGTTGGCACTTTTAAGAATCTATGGAGAGTGCGGAAAAATAGGCATATATAGCTAAAGACTAAAATTAGGCTGCAAAATAGTTTGTTTTGTTTCTAAGGTTAGTTATGGTAGTGAAACGTGGACCCTTTGTAAGCAGAATAACAAGAAACTTGATGCCTTTGATTCTAGATGCTTGTGTAGTACCTTGGGCATTAGGTGGCTTGACTTTGTAAGTAATGATGAGGTTAGGTAAAGGAGTCATCAACCTCTTTTGAGCAGCATATTGTCCAGAGAGAGACTGTTGGTTTGGCCATGTTGCCTGTATGCATAGCTGTAGATTGGCAAAGAGGATTATGAACAGTGTACCTAAGGGTTTGAGAAAAAAGGAGAGATCTAGATTGCAATGGTAAAAAAATGTCGAACAGGACCTTGCTAGAATTGGTCTGGAGTGGCCAAATGCAGCAGCTGTAGCTCAAAAGAGATATGTCTGGAGAGGAAAATTACACAGTCTGGTTGGACCTCCGTAGCCCATGGCTGCATGAGGATTTTATATGTACAGTCGCTCAAAAAATATCCGAATACTATGGTTGATTACAGAATTCAAAAAAAAATATCTGGCAACGATTTTTTTAAATTAGTGATCTGTTGCCAGATCACTAATTTAAATAGTGATTAAATAGTGATCTCTAAAATTAGTGATCTGACAACCTACGTGTACGTACACGTAGGTTGCCAGATCACTAATTTCTAAAACAATCGTTGCCAGATATTTGTTTTGAATTCTGTAATCAACCATAGTGTTCGGATATTTTTTTGAACGACTGTATGTATGTGTGTGTCTTATACTTCACTTCATTTAGAAAACTTAACAAAATTATTTTATATCATGTAAATAAAATGAATCAACGTGGTATGATTTTAACTATCTTTAATCGTATATTCTTAATATTTAAATTTAGATATTAATTTTTATTTTTTTTTTAGGTTTTCTTTTTATTTATTGTAAAAGGAAGCTTTCTTTGCTCTTCATTTGTAATTATGGTCCATGGAATATATTATTTCTCTTTTTTCCCTTCCTCCTCCTCCAAGAATACTTCTGCACCCCCATTTTTTCCAAATAAAGCAGCCCTGCAGGATGTTGCACTTATTTAGATTACAATAGAAATATTTATTTTGTAAAATAAATTAGTTATAACAGAATCCGTTCGGCTCTAATACCATTTCCGATCAAATGTCTTACGTTAAGGAATAATGTTATTAACATATCCTTTTCATTGCCTACAACAGTGCATGGACATTGGCAGGCATTTCCAGGGAAGCGGGGACAGAGGGGAGGAAAGGAATCAATGGTTCAAGATGCAAATATTTACCTGAAACCGTTTATTAATGGATGCTTTTGCAAACCACAATACAAATACAAATAGCCTTAACTGGCATAGTGGTTAGGCAGCTAGCGACTGTTCCAGCAAGGCGAACTTTGTGTGTTGTGTTAGCTCTAACTAAGGCAGTGGTCAGCAGTGACTTCGGTCTTAGTAGGGCATGTCCTTGTATGAGAAGGACTGTATTAAGCTAGGAGTAGCTTCTAGGATTCTTCTCTGTCCTATATGTCGCAAATCAAAATCAAATCAAATAAGGATGCACGATAACAAAACAATAATTAAAAAAAACGGAAACATTATCGAAAATGTATGTTGAAGAGCGTTTTTTATAATAATAAATGAAAATAAATGGTATGCTTCGAAAGCAAAAGAAAATGTACAAAAAAAAAGTCCCAAGATATACATTTCGTTAAAAAAAATTCGTACACTAAATACTGTTTAACATACATCAATTTTTTGAAATTTTTCCAGGGGGTACTAGCCTCTTGACTCCCCCATTCTTCAGTACTTCCAACCTTTTCGGCGCCAAGGCCTCCCCCCTACCACAAAGTCTCACCTTTTCTCCGGACCATTTTCCAATCATTACCTGATAAATTTTGCTTAACTGAAATATAGATCCTCTCAAAGGACTCCCTAAAAGTTCCAAGAATGGGTTATATCTCTAGTTTTTTTTATCTGCTGTTCATTTATTGACAACAACAGGGGTTCTCAACGTGGGGTACGCGGTAAAAGTTTTTTGGGTACGCCGTGAGAGCTCAAAAGCCGCTAGATCTAGTAACGAAGTAAAAATAACCATTGTTATACTATAACTATAGTTTTATCTATCTATACAAGGAGTATGCCAGTTACATACACATTTCCATGGGGTACGTGAAGCATAAAAGGTTGAGAACCCCTGGTCTACAACATAATTTGAGTAGAGAAATTCGCTGCTTCAGAAATTGTTCTATCAACAGCCAATTTCATCTTGTGATCGCCACGAGACAGCCGGTGTTGCCATAGTGATGATATAATTCCAAACAAAAGCAATAATAAGTGTAATCGAAGTGAATGTACGTTTTTTATTCTAGTTATTTGAAATATTAAAATTAGCTCGCTGACCTCCCCTCCCCAATTGCCTTTGCGGACCCCCATGTTTCCACCCTGAAAAACTTTAAAAGCGCTTGTTTTTTAATCGAAAATGTTTTGCCCAGCTGTCAACAGGAGAAAAACTGTCAGAAATGCTTGGTGGAGTTTTGTGTTTTTGTTCCGTAGCCAATGTTGATGATGATTTAATTTCAGGTCTGCTGCTAAGCGTCAGGAGTCTTCAGGGTGCTCCAGTTCCTGATGGATTGGTGAGGTTTGCCAAACGACATCAGCATCACATTAACAAACAGCCAATCTTGGTTCTTTTCATAGATGATGGGAGACAAACTAACAGACGATATTATCCCCGAACAGGTAAACTTTGCCTCCAACAATTCTTTCTTAATTTATACGTAGAACAAAATACGTATATTTATTTGCTTTCGTCTGCCACACAAAATTACGTGCTAAACAGAGACATCTGCAAAACATATTAATGAAGAAACAGAATGCCAAGTGCTTAAAAGAAACATATAGGAATTTTTTTGTTTTACATTTCTGTTGTTAATATGTGTACTTAAGCGCACTTAAGAGTCAGAATTTGTACACCTAAAAGTGGAATTTATGGTGCAAATGTAACTTTACTCAGAACAGACATAATAAAGAAGATAATACCTCACCCAAACTGGAATTCTACACAGTCTAATATAACTCTGTAAACAGCCACTGGAGATCGTGCTAAAGTCCATGGCAAGATAGAACTCAACACCAGAGTTGGTACGCCATCCTGTCTACATACTATACCATGTCTGGTACGCCATCCTGTTTACATCGCTGACACCTATGATGAATGCATATTAAGTCTTGATTTCCTAAATAAACATAGATTCAGCATTAAACCCAGTGACAGCCTACTCATCTATAAAACAGAAGAGATCCCTGTGCTTAGCCGAACATCTGATTCTTTATCAAGTGTGACAGCAACATTAGTGACGGAAGACAAAGAAATCCCGGCACAAAGTGAAATTATAGTCCGCGGACTTCTGGGGCCTTCCGATTGGCAGTCACTGATGCCTCTGGCAAAGGAGCTTTGGCTCATGGTATCCTGGTTGCAAGGACTTAGTCAGCCAAAGAACAGAATCCTATCAGAGTGATGAACTGTAACAAATCCAATAGAATATTGAAAAGGGGTGTAGAATTAACAATATGTGAACCTGTTACCTGGGTAACAAGTATGAACAAAATAGAAGTTACTGACTCAAACCAACACCAGACAGACATCCCATCTCATCTTACTGACTTATGGAAACAAACAAGAAGAATAGTAACTGACGACCAAGTTGCTAAAGCCGAGAACGTACTGAAAGAGTTTTCCGACATTTTTTCTGCTACATCAAATTATTATGGCCGTACTAACCTGACAGAACATAAGATCAACACTGGTGATTCTCCTCCATTCCATCTACCAGCAAAGGAGGCTTCCATTGGCAAAACGAGAGAAGACAGAACGACTCACAAGGGACATGGAAATTCAAGACATTATACAATCATCATTGAGTCCCTGGACATCACCAGTGGTTCTCGTCAAGGAAAAGTATGGATCTACCCGATTTTGTGTGGATTACCGCAGATTAAATGATATAACAAAGAAAGACTGCTTTCCTTTACCCAGATTTGATGATACACTAAACACTTTATCTGGGTCAGAATGGTTCTCGACGTTAGACCTGAAGAGCCGCTATTGGCAAGTTGATATACATCCTGAAGATCGTGAGAAAACAGCTTTCACTACAGGAAATGGACTGGCAGTTTAAAATGATGCCATTTGGACTTTGCAACGTACCTGCAACGTTTGAACGACTAATGGAGTCGGTGCTCAAAGGTTTGTCTTGGGAAGTCTGCCTGGTTTGCTTGGACGACATCATCGTTCTTGGAAGAACTTTCGAAAAACCTTTGAGAAATCTTCGTCAAGTGTTTGAAAAACTTAGGGCAGCCAAGCTAAAATTGGGACCGACAAAGTGCAAACTATTCCAGCAAGAAGTTCATTACCTTGGTCATGTCATCACTACATCAGGGATTAAGACTGATCCTAGTAAGATAGAAGCTGTAAGAGACTGACTTCCACCACAAGATGTTCATCAGCTTCGTAGTTTTATTGGACTTTGCACCTACTATAGAAGATTTCTCAAAGGTTTCTCCAACATCGCAAGGCCATTACATCGTCTGACAGAGGAGGGCCAGCGGTTCATGTGAACTACCGAATGTGACGTAGCCTTCTAACAGTTGAAGCAAGCTCTTTCCACAGCACCAGTGTTAGCATATCCACAAACTGGAAAACAGTTCACAGGAGTAACACAGGAGTTGGTGCTATACTTTCACAACAGCAAGATGGACAAGAAAAGGTTTTTGCATACTTTAGCAAAACTCTATCCAAACCAGAACGAAATTATTGTGTCACACGGAAAGAACTGTTAGCAATAGTAAAAACAATAGAACATTTTCATCATTATCTCTATGGCCAGAAATTCCTTATACGCACTGATCATGCTGCTCTCAGGTGGTTACTAAACTTTAAAAACCCTGAAGGACAAATCACTAGGTGGATACAGCGATTACAAGAATACAATTTCTCCATCGAGCATCGAAGTGGCAAAATGCATAGGAATGCAGATGTCCTTTCCAGACGTCCATATATTGACAACTGTAAGCATTGCTATAATGCAGAGTTGAAATTTGGCATTAAAGAGGTAATGCTCATTAGACAAATAACATCGACACAAACAAACAGTGATACTCCTAACATCTGGAGTCCAATAGAAATTAGAAAGGCCCAACTAGACGATAAGATAGAGGCCAATAATGGATTTAATTGAAAAATCTGATATAAGAACTAATTGGGAGCAAATCTCGAGGTATAGTCCAACTACCAAAAGTTACAACTACCGTATTATACTGGGCACAGTAGGACTCCTTAGAAGTGAAAAACGGTGTATTATACAGAAGATGGGAGAATTCCACTGGACGACTGATCCATTGGCAGATAATCCTTCCTTGCTCCCGAGTGGAACTAGTGATGAAAGATGTGCATGATAGTACCACTGGAGGACACTTCGGTGTTAATAAGACATTAGTGAAAGCCAGGGAACGATTTCATTGGCTGAAAAAGTAGAGCAGACATTGAAAAATGGTGTAGACAATGTGAGGCCTGTGCAGCAAAGAAAGGCCCTAAGACTAGGAGTCAGGGTATGCTGCAGACGAATAACGTTGGTGCCCCTTTTGAAAGAATAGCCATTAATGTAATGGGTCCGTTTCCTAGGACTGATGATCGAAATCGCTATTTATTAGTGGTAATAGATTATATCACGAAGTGGCCTGAAGTCTATCCCATCCAAGACCAGGAAGCAACCACAGTTGCAGAGATGATAGTAAATAACTTGATTAGTAGGTATGGAGTTCCTTTGCAACTCCACTCTGATCAAGGACAGAATTTTGAATCCAATTTGTTTAAAGGCATCTGCCAACTATTAGGCATTCAGAAAACCAGAACAACTCCCCTACACCCTCAGTCGGATGGTATGGTTGAAAGATTTAATAGGACAATTGCACATCTAGCATTGTATGTCGACGACCATCAACGTGACTGGGATCACCATATACCACTCCTTTGGTTGGCATACAGAACAGCAGTGCACGAAACAACTGGACAGACACCTTCCATGATGCTCTTCGGAGGAGAGCTACGTCTTCCCTGTGACCTTTTATATGGTCGGCCCGAAGCAATGCCTGCATCCACTCCACAATACGTACAAGAATTACAACAACGACTAGAAGAAATCCATCACTCCATCAGACATAACATGATGATCGAAATCGCTATTTATTAGCGGTAATAGATTATATCACGAAGTGGCCTGAAGTCTATCCCATCCAAGACCAGGAAGCAACCACAGTTGCAGAGATGATAGTAAATAACTTGATTAGTAGGTATGGAGTTCCTTTGCAACTCCACTCTGACCAAGGACAGAATTTTGAATCCAATTTGTTTAAAGGCATCTGCCAACTATTAGGCATTCAGAAAACCAGAACAACGCCCCTACACCCTCAGTCGGATGGTATGGTTGAAAGATTTAATAGGACAATTGCACATCTAGCATTGTATGTCGACGACCATCAACGTGACTGGGATCACCATATACCACTCCTTTGGTTGGCGTACAGAACAGCAGTGCACGAAACAACTGGACAGACACCTTCCATGATGCTCTTCGGAGGAGAGCTACGTCTTCCCTGTGACCTTTTATATGGTCGGCCCGAAGCAATGCCTGCATCCACTCCACAATACGTACAAGAATTACAACAACGACTAGAAGAAATCCATTACTCCATCAGACATAACATCAACTTAGCAAGCGAGAGAACCAAAACGAGATAGAACAGTAAAACAAATGGAACTGTTTTCAATCAAGGAGATCTTGTCTGGCTGTACAATCCACCTAGAAAGAAGAGACTTTCTCCAAAACTTCAGAAACCTTGGGAAGGTCCGTATACAGTAATTAACAGGATTAACGACATGGTGTATCGCATTCATCGACATACAACTACAAAGTGCAAGGTGGTTCATGTGGATCGTTTGGCCCTGTTTCATCGAAGAACTGAAGAAGCTTCGGAATCCAGAAATGTTCGGGGCGAATAAGACCTAATTAGGGGGCAGTGTTACTACAGATGAACGTGCTACAGTAAATTTATGATAAACGCATCATGAACGTTAGTGTCTGCTTCTGCGTGAGAATTATGTAACCAACGAATTGGAATACAGAACCGATCTGAAAAGTAGAAAAGATAGAATTGTTATGTTGCAGTTGTGGATATCCGAAAGAAGGCATAATTAGTTTCAGTATGGTGTGTTCAGTATGGTCAGATGGGTGTATAAAGTGAAGAAGCGTTTTATACAATGAGTGCGCGGGAGGTTGATAGTTTATTGGTGTGGATCGTGTTGGTAAGCTGGTAAAGGAAAAGAAGAATTTGTCATCTTGTGTGTGGTGATCAACGTCTGAAAAGAATTGGTTCTGAGAAACCAGTACACTTAACCGCAGTTTTGGAGTACTTGAGGACTAAAACCTTAGAAGGAAGTCATTTAGTGATCAACATGATTTTAATGTTCATTGAATGATTTTAGGCGTTTCGTGATTTGTATGTGAATAGAATTGAGATAATGGATTCTTCTGAAAGTTTATCTTTGTATTATTACAGAGTTACGTGCCGGTTGACTTTGTTTATAAATAATTTCATCTATGCTTTTGTAATATATTGCATTGTATTGTAATTTTCATTGACATATTTTTACCTGAACTCACGCTCAGTGCTTACCCATTTTAATTTGTAACAATATTATTGAATACACAACAAATGGATTCGATATTTTTACCACTAAAATTAAATCTTTATGACTAATACTACAAGTGATTCAAAAATCGCGCAACCCGAAATGTAAATGCTCATTATTTCGAGCCAACTGAACGGAATTAAATACCAATTCTAACGTTGGCAACCCTGCAGTCACCGACCGGAGGCTACTCACCGACATATGCAAAACTGTTTAGTTCAGTTCTCAAGCTCTCAGTTCTTTGTTGGTGACCTGTACTAATTGCCCATAATGAAATTTCCCCAGGCCGGACGTATATACATAGTCGAACGTTATTTAACAACAAAATCATTTTTAAGTGTTCAAGATGACTTCAATGAACAGTTTCCTGATTCACTTTCAATATCTCTTATAACCCTTTGTTAACAATTTGTAAACGTAAATGAAAATAAAATTTTGCAATGTGGGTTTCGCGAATTTTAAATCACTCTGTATTTGTTGCACTGTGGACTAAATCACAAGGGCAGAACAGCTTATATATATGTATTTACGTACGTATCTATGACTTTATTTCATATAAACATAACTCAGAAGAGGATAAATGTCACTGTAGAGTTGTTAGGGTCAATCAAATGATGCCTTGAATTAAGAATATTCAGGTTTCTGACTGTGTTATGGGTGCAGTTATTTGCCTTATGCAGTTTGAACGTTCTATCTGGGGGCAAGGTTGGCACAGTCAATAGTGCAAAAGGCTCATGATGTCAATTCCCAGCTTCGAGTCTCACCTGGTCAAATGTTGAGATTTATTTCTGCTAAACCCTCCACTCTGCTTTCAATCAGTAGGGGAGACCAGTGAGCTTGGTAAGCCTGCCATCTATGGGATGGAAGGTTAAGCCGTGGTTCTGTGTGTGGAAGAATCTTACCTAGTGCTCGTTAAAGAACATGCTGGATGGCCTTGACGGGAGGCTACCATCTGTTTCTGAACAGCTGTCCTGTGGGTCCTCTCCCCTAACTTTTTCTGAGCCCTTCGGGTCCTTGACATTTAGACTATTGGGTGCAAAACAGTGCCACTCAGAGGTAAACAACCCAACACTCTGTCTGAAGAATGGTCTTCAAAATACTACAATCAGTGTGCCTTATAAATGAGAGCACAGCACATTGACTGCAATGGAAAAATAATCTCATCTTCGAAAAAGTCTAATATAAAATATCTGTACTTCAAATGTTAACTGCTTGTAACCAATGTTTACAGAAGTCATTTACTTTCATATCTTACAAGAACTTTACTGTGTATAATGGTTGTCATAGCTGTTTCACATAATTGGGAAACTAATTGCATTTCCCCCGTATTTTTCAGATTTCCACGATTATGGCATTCAGAGTGTCTCATCATTTTCTCCTGAAAAAATAAATGTCCATTTTGACGAAAAGTACTTGAGCAGGAATTTAGGGGAATCAGAACAATACACAACTGCAATATCTAGAGTGAAAAGGTCAGAAGATTTTGAAGAGGCTATGAATGATGGATCCAATCAACGACAGAGCTGCACACGACATGAATTATATGTAGACTTTGAAAAAATCGGTTGGTCTACATGGATCATTTCACCAAAAGGATACAATGCTTTCTATTGCAAAGGAGAATGTGCTTTTCCTTTAGGACAGAACCAATTGCCTACTAATCATGCTACTGTTCAGAGCATAGTTCATGAACTCAATCTGACTCCTGGTGTCGACACGCCTTGTTGTGTTCCCAATAAATTGTATTCCATCAGCTTGCTTTATTTTGATGAACACGAAAACGTAATACTGAAGCAATATGACGACATGGTAGCTGCAAGTTGTGGTTGTCATTGAAACTTTTGAAATGTTGCCATTTCTAAACAGATAAACTTCTTAGACGTTGGCAACAAAACTCTCTTTGAAGAAAAGAAATTACACTGACCGTAACCACTAATTCTGGTATAAAAATCATACATCGTGTTTGTATGTGATTTCTAAGTGCCATCACAGTTTACATACCAGACTTAATTTCGGTGATGCTAAAGACACTCCAACAAAAATGACTGAGATTTCAATAATGTTATTGAATGAATATTAACAATTTAAGCAGTTTGCATTTTCTTTTTAAGTACGAGTTATAAAAATGTCTAACCTATGTTATATTCCGGACTGTAAGGTTAGTTGCACGATGAATGGCTTATTTCACATCGACGGAAATTCTTTATTTTCCCATTCATGATTTAATCAGAAACAAATGCTTTCTTCATTTGCTGAAACAAGGTGGAATAATAAAAGCATCAAGACTTTAGCATATCCATTAGACTGTACGCGAGTGTAAAGTCAAAATAAGAAATCAGTATTAAATGTAATAATAAAATCTAAAAATGCTTCTTAAAAAAATACTCATTACGTGCAATTTTGAACAAGATTTGAAATACTGTAGTTTCCTGCTTGATTCGAGCTTATAACATTTATAAGATTGTGCTGTCTTCTCTTCGAAAATTTAACTAAATTTCTCATGAGAGCATATTTTTATTTTTTGTAGTGTATAAATACTTATTTGAAAATCTGAAAGAAATTTTTAAACGGAGAAAAAGTATTTTTCATTACACAACTTAAAAACGGTAACAGATTTTAGTATATATATGTTATAACCGTATAATTATCCGTTACATTGGTATAATCAAAATGAATTGGAATATATAGAACCTTAGGAAAAATATTATATAATCCAACTTTCCCTAAAAATCGGATCAGAAAATTTTTGAACAACTGAAAAATCGATTTGCAAGCTGCACATCGTAAAATGTAGCTATTTTTTGAAATGGTACTTTTCCAACCATTGGAAATTCTACAAAATGAGAAAATGCACCAATAATGGAAAAATTTTATTATAAATCTACTTTGCACCAGTTTACATATTTTTTCATCGTATTCCTGAAATATCATATAATTGTTTGGTAGCGTTTATGTTATAAATATAAAGCTAAATTTCAAAACTGGATCGAATCTTCTTGTTTCTTATTTAAATTTCATATATTGAAATGAAAGGAAAATATGATTTTGTACAGTTAACAGAAATTAACTCTCATATCTGTTTAAAATTTTTTTGGTTAAAAGATTTAAAGCTTCTCTCATCTGTTGAAAATTATTTCCAAATAAAGTATTATTAACAGTTAAATTCAACCTATACTGGTTTCCATAAATTAAGGAAAATCCCTATGTTAAGTGAATGGGAAGCTAAGGTCAAAGATCTATAACTTCTAAAATAAGTTTTTCTTTTTTTTGTTTTGAAAAATGTGATTCCAGATAAAGATCTCAATGAAATAAATCAATATCTCGATTTTCAACAATATTCGTTCTATATTTAATGAGTTATGGAAGTTTGAATATTTAACAACAGCAATGCTAGTCTTAAAACTGAAGAATAGTGAAAGAATTCTTTACACAGAGTTCTAAAATACAAACTTATTTTATTAAACACTTTGATACAATACTTATTACTAGATTTAATTAAACTTCCATAACTTATTAAATACTGAACGAATATTGTTGAAAATTGAGATATTGGCTTATTTGATTGAGATCTTTATTTGCAATCACATTAAAAAATACTTATTTTGGAAGTTATAGAGCTTTGACGTTAGATTTCCATTGACTTAACATGGGGACATTCCTTAATTTATGGAAAACAGCGTAAATCTCAATATAATCTCTCTTTATCCATTGAAGGGTAAAAAACTTAAGTGACAAGCCAGAAGCGTACTGACAGTGAACTGTAAGTTTTTTTCAATCATTATTACCTTTGATTTATAAGTGTAACTCTTTGCTCGAGGTCAACAAATCCATAATAAGATAAATGTAGGAGCGATATTAAGATGTTATTTTATATTAAATTTGGAAGAGGAGGAAGGAGGCAAGTAGAAAAAGAATCGTGTTCCAGAGCAAAAGTCGAGGGGAGCAGGATCCAAAGGTTTCGTACCTCTCAGTTAGCTTGTGCAACGAAAGGTTACTCACTTTCTTCCAGCAGGAGCAAACTTTATGTTTTCTTGTTTGCTACATAATAAATATTCGGATTCATAATACCCTCGATCTTCAGAGATTTTTCCCTGTGCACGTTAAAGAACACGCTGGATGGCCTTGACGGGAGACTACCATCTGTCTCCCAACAGCTGTTCTAGTGGGTCTCCTCTCCCAACATTCTCTGAGCCTTCGGGTCCTTGTGACCTGGCCATTTAGCCCATGGTGTGCAAAAACGTACCGCTCAGAGGTAAAACAATCCAATCCAATCAAAGATTTTCTTTAAGACGAAGGTTGGGCCATATTCAAAGTATTTATGATACATCCATAGTATATACATAGATTACCTGGACTTCAACAAAATCGCATCAGTTATTCATTTGAAAACTTCATCACTGATGCGACGGGAATTGAACCCGCAACTCTGTAGATACATACTAGAGCGCTCTACCGTTAAATCACACATCAGACGCTAATAATAAACCAGAAAACCAATAAATCTTTCACTGAGATGTGGCGGACCTTGCGCCATCTATACTTCAGGAGAGGCAACTTTTTCCAATTGTTGCTAATGATTTAGATGTTAATGAGGATGTCAATCATGCTTAAGCATTATTATTAAAAATCCATCCATAGTAAATACACAGATTACCTGTAGAAATAGACTTCAACAATTATTCATTTGAAAAACTTCTGAAAAAAATTATCGTTGACTCGAACCCGCAACTCTCCAGATACATGCCAGAGCTCTCTACCGTTTAAACCACGCATCAGACGCTAATAACATTCCAAAATAAGACCTCTCAGTGAAAGATTTATAGGTCTTACCCTAGAAGGTTATTAACGTCTGATGAGTGGTTTAACAGTAGAGCGCTCTGGCATGTATCTAGAGAGTTGTGGGTTCGATTCCCGTCGCGTCAGCGATAATTTTTTTTCAGATGAGTATTTATGATACATCTACAGTGCTTTATGTGGGTTCCGAATTTTCCAGTCTGCGCCCACAAGTTTTCGTAAGTTTTCTATTGGGAGGTCAAATTCGTTTGCTCTTGTTTGCGTGTTCTGATTCTGTATGCAAAGCATAATGAAGTGTGATTAGAACGGTATTTTTAGTTTCTTCTTGAACGTATGTTTTTGACCCATCGTCTCTATATGATGTTATATCGTATTCGCTTTCTTCATCTGTTGAGGGATCTGTATTCATATATAAATTTTCCGTTGTATTTTCTTCGTCCTTGCTCTTTGTTGTAGTTTCCGTTAAGTTTATTTTTGCTTCTATTTTTGTTTCCTGTTTTTTTGTATTATTATCTTGTGCTACAGGAGTTGAAATTGTTTCGGCTTTGACTGCTTCAATCCACAGTTGTTCTTTTGCTTGTAAGTTAGATTGCTGATGCGTGAAAGATATCTCGCTTAATTTCGAACTGTTTGCTTATTCTTGTGCTTTTTCATTATTTCGGAATTCTTCCATCAATTCCATTTCTGCGATTTCTGCAAAAGATGTTTCCATTTTCTTTTTTCTTTCATTTAATGGACATTTGGATACGAAGTACAAAGATTTTCTAAATCTTCTACATACTTTTGTAACTTCAAGGTACCCTATTGTGGCAATATATGTGCAGATTTTCAGAAAATTAGGAATTTCCTGCGAAAGCTGAATTCTGCAAATTCTTGTGCCTGTTTCTATATTCTTCAGTTCATTGTGTTTATGAATTTCATCGGTAATATCCAATACTTCTCCATATAGATTCATGCTTTTTGCAACTTACTCATTGTATATGAAGAATGGGAGAACTGGCATTAATTATGCCTTGATGGGCTTTCCAACTTGTAGGATTTCAATATTTCTTTCCTTTTGATATTAACGGATTTTTTTTCATTCAAGTATGCAGTTTGCTGCTTCATCCGTCTTAAGTATCATTGTTTGATTCCTGTGCTTGATTTGTGCCAATTCCACATTTCCTATTCCTCTTCTTTGGATTATGTTTTTCATTACTTCTATAAATTCAGTATCTCGTTGGAAAATTTTGAAAACTCTTTGCAATTCAGCGTCGGACATGCTTGCACGACATTGAAATTGCCCCACCCAGAAGGAGTGAGGGGATAGGGGTGAAATGTAGCACACACATAGCAATATATATTGGCATCATCGTCATCGTCATCCTCAATCGTGGTCTGGTTGGACCTCCGTAGCCATGGGCTACGGAGGTCCAACCAGACCACGCAGTTTAATTCTCCAAGCATATCTGTCCTGAGCTACATCTTCTGCATTCGGCCACTGCACACCAATTCTAACAAGGTCCTGTTTGACATTGTCTGCCCACCGCATCCTAGGTCTCCCCCTCCTTCTGAGGCCTCTAGGCACACTGTTCATAACCCTATTCACCAATCTATAATTATCCATATGGGCAACATGGCCAAACCAGCGGAGTCTCTCTCTGCACAATATGCTGCTTAAAGGAGGTTGCAGACTCCTTTGCCTAACCTCATCATTAGTTACAAAGTCAAACCACCTAATACCCAAGATACTGCGTAAGCATCTATAATTAAAAGCATCTAGTTTCCTGTTATCCTGTTTAAACAGCGTCCAAGTTTCACTACCATAACCTACCCTAGAAAGAACCAAACTATTATACAGTCTAATATTAGTCTTTAGGTGTATACGCCTATTTCTCCACAATCTCCATAGATTCTTAAAAGTCCCGGCAGCAATACCTATTCGTCTGTTAATCTCATGCCGCACATCACTAGTATCAGTTACATAGCTCCCAAGATAATTAAACTGTGACACCTGCTCAAGACTGCAACCATTCAGATTAACTGAATCACAACCTGCCTGACCAATTTTCATCACCTTAGTTTTCTCTCTGTTTATAACCAAACCTACTCTACTACCAGTCTCATCAACAGCTCGAATGAAAGAGTTCATCTCATCAACATCATTTGCCAAATCATCAGCATAATCTAAATCAGAAATTTTCGTATCTCCAGCCCATTTAAGGCCAAAATCTTTCCCTCGAAGTGAATTTCGCATAACATAATCAACAACCAAACTAAAGAGAAAAGGAGACAAAATGCACCCTTGTCGAACAACAGACGTAATGCTAAACCAATTGCTACAAGTCTTACCAACTCTCACACATGACTCAGTGTTATTATAGAGAGCTTTCATTATGTTAACTAACTTGTCTGGTATACCGTATGATCTCACAATCAACCACAAATTACCATGATTTAATTTGCAGCCACTTACAGCGGTTAGAAGATGAGATAATACAGCACAATGTGACTGCCTCAGTAGGTGATTGCACCGCCGTGAACAGCAATACAGGCAGCAATACGGCTTGGCATGGAGTCATACAGTCGACGGATATGGTCCTTCACACCAAGCAGCGTTGACTTGCTCCCATTATTCATCGAGATTCCACGCCAGCCGGTGAGAGGATTGAACACATCGTCCAATGTGCTCCCACAGATTTTCTTTTGGGGTTAAATATGGAGATCGTGCTGGCCATGGCAATACTTGAACACATTGCAAACATTGTCTGGAAACTTAGCAGTGTGTACACGTACGTTGTCATGCTGGAAAATGAGCAGCTGCATGCCTCCCAGGAACGTAACAAAATGGGCTGCAGAACCGTGCTAACATATCATGCAGCTGTCAGTGTTCCCGTGATGCGAACAAGAGGTGACCTGCTGTATGCAGTAGTACCCCATACCATTATGCCTGGCTGATGGCAAGTGTGCCGGTCGCCAACAAAAGCTGGATCCGTTCTCTCGCCAGGTTGTCGCCATACACGGACCAGTCAATTATCAACACCCAGACAGAAACGGGATTCATCACTAGACACAACAATGTGCCTGTTCCTATATTCTTCAGTTCATTGTGTTCCATTCGTGACCCCAGTTCGCACGACTTTGGCACCAAGCCAGACGAGCGCTCCGATGGTTTGCAGTCAATGGCAAACGATGTAACGGTTACCTAGAGCAATGCAACCTTCGGTTTACACTTCGGGTCGTTATTGGGACGTCCATGGCTGCTGACACAGCCTATCGAATATCGCCTCCAGTGCTCTGTGGTGAAGAACGAGCATGTCGAACCACAGAAAGAGAGCATGCCTCTCAAGCTGTGCTGACATCTGTCGGACAGCACCACTTCCTCTGCAACACACACTAGAACCTTCATTCTAGAACACTTCACACTAGAACCAACAGCGTCCAAACAGTTCATGCTTCCCGATGAATATGGGCAGCGGCATGATGTATAGTCCATCCAGCTTCCCATAGGCCTATAATTCTTCCTCTCTCAAAACCATCCAAATGGCGATAAACCTGCCGACAGCGTGTACCAGCCATTTTCAGCCTTCGCTGAACAATTTCCAAGCGGAACCACCTAATCTCAACCATTCGCATGACTTCCACTTTCATAAACACAATACCATCCCTGTTCTTTCTCGCACCTTTTATCTCTTGAGCCACACACGTCATTGGCTCTGGATTATCATCATTTGCATATCTCAACTGTGCACACCACCTTTCTATTTGTATGTTTGTACGACATATCCTTCTGGAAGGAGCACTTTCAATGTCGAGCAGTGTAAGTGGCTGTAGTTCTGAAAAGAACTATTTTGGAGAGATCTAACCTAAAAGTTAAGGTAAATAGCTAATCTATTCTAGGCTAATAGTAGCAACTCATCTGGTCTTCTTGAAGTCCGAAAGCGAATCATGTAAGTTCTTTTGGTGAGAAGAATTTTGTGAACTCTTCTCGATTTGTCCAACACTCCTTAATTGCACAAAACCATTCCCAATTTTCACAACTTGCCTGTATTTTACCAAATGGCTTCAAACTTTGCCAACTCCCCTAGATTTTGGCAACTTGAAATAATTTTACAGAAAAATTCTCAATTTTTACATTTTACCTCAATTTTGCCAAGTCACTTCGAATTTTGCCAACTCTCCTTAATTTCACAATATCAATCCAAATTTTCACAATTCGTCTGTATTTTACCAAGTGGATTCGAATTTTGCCAACTGCCCTAGATTTTGCCAAATTATGTACCTCAATTTGGCCAACTCCCGTAAATTTTTCCATGTTGTCTCGATTTCACAACTCGCCATGATTTTACATAAGAAAATCTCAATTTTTACATCTCCCCTGAATTTGCCAGGTCACTTCGAATTTTACCAAATCTCTTCGATCTCACCAACTCTCCTTCATTTCATAAAAACAATCCCAATTTTCACAACTCGCCCGTATTTTACCAAGTGGATTCGAATTCTGTCAACTGCTCTCGATTTTGCCAACTCGCCACAATTTTACAGAAAAAAATCCCAAATTTTACATCTCACCTGATTTTTGCAAAGTCACTCTAAATTTTGCCAACTCTCCTAGATTTTGCGAAGTTGCCTCGATTTTTCCAACACGCCATAATTTTACAGAAAAAAGATTACAATTTGTACACCACACCTGAATTTTCCCAACTCTCCGCGATTTTCGCGTCACTCCGAATTTTACCAACTCCCCACGATCTTGCCAAGTCACTCTGAATTTTGCCAACTGCCCCTAAATTTTGCCAACTAGCCATAATTTTACAGAAAAAAAAAACAATTTTTACATCTCACCTGATTTTTGCAGTCACTCAGAATTTTGCCAACTATCCTAGATTTTGCCAACTAGCCATAATTTGACAGAAAAAAATCACAATTTTTTACATCTTACCCGAATTTTGTCAGCTCCCCACAATATTGCCAAGTCACTTCGAATTTTGCCAACTTTACAAGATGTCATTCCGAATTTTGCCAACTTCCCAAGATTTTGCCAAGTCACCGAATTTTGCCAACTTTACAAGATTTTACCAAGTTGCTCCGAATTTTGCCAACTCATCAAGATTTTGCCAACTTCCCAAGATTTTGCCAAGTTGTCCCGATTTTGCCAACTCACCTGCATTTTACTAAGTGGCTTCTAATTTTGCCAACTGCTCTTGATTTTGCAGTCTCGATTTTCCCAATTGCCCTAGATTTGCCAAGTTGCCTCGATTTTCACAACTATCACCTCCCCCATAACTACGCCCCTGTTAGTAATATCAAAGAACCCGCCATCAGTATGCTAGAAAAAACAGAGAAAAAGAGAAATTAATCCCTTGAAAAGATATGAATATATATGCACCTGTATTAGTTTTGTTTTCTCATAAATTAAGAATGCATATTTTACTGATAGTTAAAGTGTTGAAAACCTTGATCAATTTGTTCCACTGAGTGTTTGCCACCGAAGTCCCAGATCTCAAAACGCAACATTGTTGATGGTGAAAATTGCTTTTTGCCACAAATGTTTTTGTAAACTCGTACATAGCTGTCTCTCTACCTTTTAAATGCACCAAGTAGAAAAAGGAAAGAAAGCTTTTATCATTTACTATTTTTCTGGTTTAAATTCTACGTTTTTCCATTTGGTATTTCATGTAAAACCAATGAAATTTTTGTCAAAAACAGTATTCTGAAGTGTTTAATGTGTTTTAAACTGTAAAAAATGTGCTGAAGTATAAAAATACTGTAGGAATTTCTAGCAAACCCTTACAGAATCCTCAGGATTCTGCATATTACAATTTATGTACCTCTGCCTTAAAGGAAAGGAAATCTAATTGCTGGGGAAATAACAAAAGGGGTGAAGGTTGACTCAGCCAGTAGCATGCCGCCTAAAAGCTACACCTGCTAGGTTCGAATGCCAGCTGTGTCTCATTGAAAAATTCTCTGCTAACCCACCTCTCTACCCTCAGAAAAAAGGGTAGAGTAAAAGGCTTAATTAGAAAACCCTCATCAAAGCAAGCGCATATCCAGGAGTTTTCTGAAAGATGCTGAACGTAACAGTTTTTTTTCAATAAAAAATAATAAATATCCCCCTCAAGCAGCTGCTTGCCACAGTAGTCTGACAGGAGCCTGTCGGTTTTGTATGCCGTAGTAAGAGGTCTGTGAAGATGGCAGGACCTCAGCAGAAAAACAACACCCACATCCACGCCTTAACCCAGGGCTCGAACCCAGGTGCCTTAGATCAGTAGCCAAGCGTGCTAACCACTTGGCCATTAAGCGGCTTTTTCTTTTAATAATCTTGGATATCCACATACAGTAGTGTGGATGACATTTGGCAGGGGACGGTGTGCGCGAGTGAGGAGGTGGGTTACTTTATTTTTTGCATATATGCATTCGAAGCACTTTGTGTAGAAAAAACTAGTTTGTTCTTAACCGTCAAAGGTGGTTTAGATTACTAAAAGTGCTATCTGTGCTGGTGATGCAGAAAAAAAAATATTTCTCAAATTAGCTAAGGATTTTATTGCTTGCTGATTAGTTTCTTATTTCTGGTAGTCTTTCGTGGTTGCAGATTAAAAGTAAGAGACAGGCAATGCCCCATTTTCTATGCTGTGATAAACTGCAACTGCTTTCATGTCTTTTTATTCAGTTTCAGTCAACACACGTTTTTCCAAAACCTTTGAGCTGCGCCTGCAAATAGTTTCATCTATTTTCGATTTCCAGAGATGTATTTCAAAAGTTTCAAAGATTGGAGCAATATTTTTGTTCATAAAGTTATTTTTTTCCAGATTTCTGCTACGAAATGAAGAATTGTGACAAAAACCAATAATCAATATAGATATACTTATATCAAATATCATCAATATATCTATATAATAAAAGGTGTCTGTCTCTCTGTGGCAGCCATAACTCATCGGGAAATCGATGTACAAGCTCCAAATTTTCAGAGAACGTTTCTGATTGTGGTCCGGATTGCAGTGCCAAATTTCAGGTCGAAAGTCTAAAAGGGTGGTTTGCTAGAACCAAAAATACTTACCATGCTATTCCTGCGGGAAACGAGAATCGCTGTCAAATTTACTGTTGCCATTTATTGCTCCCTAACTGTGAAAGTAAAGTGTTAAATAGCATTCAAATCTGCTGCTGCAAACACGGTGGTATGAATGAGAGGAGACGCCCTAACGCGCTTTCCCTGTCCAAGGAAAATGAAGCTGACGCAGCAGGGCGGTAGCCATATTGTTGCATTCAAAACAAACCGTCTGCCGCTGCAATCAAGCCTACTTTTCACGTGCTATAATCAGTTTTACTGTGCATTATATACGGGAAGATTATTTTTTTACGACTAAGAGAAAGCTCATTTAAGCTATTTGGAATTTATATTGCTTTTTTTAATGCAAAGAATATTTCCATACAGAATTACTGAATAGCAGAACTATTTATGTATTTCGTTGAATACGACAATAACAAACAATTACCAGATTTTGAAAGTTTATTTATACTGCACTGATAATAGCAGAAAACATATTATGGATAAAACACTAAACATTATATGCAATAGCAGCATTTAAACTGCAAAAAAAATCATATTTGTAAGATTCAGAAAATAGCTGTTTTACGTTAAAAAAATTTTCATTCCACAAAAATAAAAAAATTTGCTTAACAAAACTAAATAAAGCCAATAGTATAAGAAGTAAAAAAAAGAACTAAAAAAAATATATATTTATACAAAAAAAAAACGCCCCAGATGGTAGCTCTAATCCACCAGCTCTATGTTTGTACCCTCAGCTTCACATCTCTCCCCCATCTCATGCTCATTCTCCTCCCTCAACCAGAGTTAACAATCAATACAAAATACACAATTATTACAATCTCTCAAAAAAAAAATCTCATAAGGATTGAAATACATCCTTCCTCAGCCACAAAGGAAAATTTCAAAATAATATCTGAAAAAACTATATGAAAAAAAAGCAACTAAAAATTATACTAAGCAAAAATAATAAAAAACTAAAAAAATATAAAAAAAGAAAAAAAATATATATCCACAGGGTGAAGGGAATATAATATCCATTTAAAAAAAAAAGGCAACGTTCCAGACAGTGGCTTAAACCCGACATCTCCTCAGTCTCTCATACCTATCTTCATGTACGCCTAACCTACCCCTCAACCAAAGTAAAAATAAAATAACTGCAAGCAATAAACTCGCTCTATTTGAAATCCATACAGAATTTAATAAATTCAATATTCACCTTAAAAGGGACAATTAGAACCCTATCAGAAGAATTAACGAAAAGGAGAAAAGCATTACACTCTACTCTCCTCTTTTAACTAAAATTATTTAAACAATTTGAAAAATTTTCACCCTAACTAATGACCGCTGTCACTCACCTATGACAATTTACACCAGATACATTAAATTAATCTAAAAAGAAATTCAAAAATATAAGACTCCAATCCAAGAAAAAAAGGGGGCATTTAAACAAAACCCTTAAATGCTATCCAAATTTTAAAAAAAAGAAAGATTATATTTCTCACCTTATGAAAATACTTTATTGTAATTTACTTTTCCCTTCTTACACTGAACTTATTAAATCATGAAGAGAGAGGAATTTAAACACTGAAACATTTAAACAAAATAATATCTAATACTTCCACCTAAAATAAAATAAAAAACAAAAAAGAAACTCCTTGATATTTTAATCACCTCTATTTAAAAGTATGTAAATTCATCATCCATTAAATAGAATATACATTAATATTCAATTACAGCCAACAAAATTTTTTAACTGAGAAAGCCTGCAGAAGGAATTCTCAAATAAGTGTAACGTAAAATCAATCAATCAATATAAGAAGTACATCTTCAGATTTATCACTGAGTACAATCCGAAGAAAATAAAAAAAAATCTGGTGAAGAATCGAGGTTTGTAACTCGAAATAAAACCGATTTCACAGCGGCGTAATTTCAACACGAAGTTGCTTGTATCATTATATAATTATTTAAACTTTTATAAAAATGACAAACTTACTGATGAAAGGTAATTCCTGGTATCTTTTTTGAAGGGCGATTCGTGCAGCTGTAAGCTGAACAGGCTGCCGTAATACAAATGTCGAAAAAAATTAAATTTTTATAGCGCAACACTTAGTTACTCACCTATACTACTGATCAATGTTTTGAATAGAACAACATGGCTGCCGCGCAGTCGCTGTAGCATCATTTTCAAGTGCTTAGGGCTCCTACTCTTGTCCTCCTACTTCCATGGCTGCAAATCTGATGCCGTTGCCAGATTCCTCACATTTCCAAAAGCATTAGGCATTCGATTACAGCGAGGGACCTGATTTTCTAACCAAAAATGGGGTCGGGCACGGGGAACTCGCCTGTGAAATTTGGGACCTTTCGGTGAAATACGTCGGAAACAACAGAATATCAAAATCTGACGAAATAAACATCTCTGTCGTTTGCCACGGGCTCTGAGAGCGCGTGCGGAGTCAGCAATGACCTTTGCAACACCGGGAAATTCTTCGTATTCAAACTGTATAAAATGTCGGGTGGAGGGGGATACTCACAAAACTAACCGTTAGAGCACAAAACAACAAAATATGCAGATTAAAAGTGATGCACGGGATGTCACAATTTGTGTAGAAACGAAGCCACAGCCAAGTGAGAACCTGATTTTTAAACCAATCATTGGAGCACACGGGGGACGCTGTGCATGAAATTTCGACCGTGCGACGAATATCACGGGATCCACAGGGCAGCAAAATCTGTGGTAACGGAAATAAAAATCTCGATAGCTTACGGGCTATGAGAGAGCTCGCTGACGTCAACAACGATCCAAGTCAGCACCGGGCAAATTTCTTCCTGTTGAAAATTTGTGCTAAAATGTCGCGGGGGGGGGGGGGTACTTATAAAATTCACCTTTGGTGCAGTGAAAAGAAGAATATACAGGTTAAAAGTGACACCTGGACGTTAAAAGTGACACGTGGGTACGTTCAGCTAGTGAAAATAAAATTTGTTTAAGTGTTTAATTAGTTTAATAACATACAAAGTTCATCTCTCCCATAGTTTAATGCGATAACTAACTAATCGAATTTAACATTTAGGAATTTATCAGCGGTATATTTCGAACGAGAAAATAAATGTACGGGGTGGGGGGGGGAAGGAGAATGTAAAATGAGTGTTTTTTTTTTCTCAGTTAACTTTAAAAAAATCGTGGTATGTGTTTACTTTTATTTTCCTTCAAGTTTCCATTTCTCTGGTGAATGTGTCTAACTCAAATCTTTGTGTTTATTTTCCCAAATGATTGATTTTTCTTTTTGTACTTATTTATTTTTGAATAAACGATGCAAGAATTTAAATTTTAAGAATATGTTGGATTCTCAGTTTTTATAGATTATTCTTTAAATGTAAAGTGTTTGTTTTTGCTTTTCGAAATGCAAGTATGTAATGAATTAAAAATATATATATTAAGATGTATATTTTTAACATTAAAAATAATCTTTTAAAACCAGTAGAACTATGGCTAAAATAGATTTCTGCATTCACTCCAAAGTTAACGGCTTCTATCAAGGTTGGATAACTCGTGGTATACTCAATGGGACGTTTGAAACTTTATTGCAATAAGTTTGCAGGAAACTAGGGAGGTAATTTACACAAAGGTAAAAAATGGTTCTGTGGAGAAACATTCATATTCCAGTTGAAAGTATGCATTATTAATAAATTGAATAAAAAGATTTCAACAGAGAGGGTAAAGGAAAATTCTAAAACCTTGTCAGCCAGAAATATAATTGGATATGATTATCGCAAAAGTTACAAAACGCACACAATTAATTACATGCTATAAAATAGGTAAATATTACTATATTCATTTCAGTTATCTACAGTTATCGTTTCAAACAAAAGAAACAGTTTGAAGAAAATGAAATAATAAATTACTGACGCTGCAAAACAGGTCTCTATAGCGTGTTTCAATACAGCAGAATCGAATGGTTGTATATTAGGTGGAAATGATTTCACTGGCACTTTTTGCCTGCTAGTACACCATCAGTTCTCCATCTATATCCATGGGTACACCCAAATGAAGATGGCTGCCAAGTCTTTCATATTGCCTCGCAATGACCACCATATGAACAGTCTATGCATTCTAAATCGTTGTGTGGCACCTGTAAGATGTCCAAAAAATGATTTAACTGGACTTTGCATCAGGGTGCAAACATACATCGAACTGATCTTGCTTTCACCCCCCCCCCCTTTATCCGACCTTGTATATTATGAGCAGATTCTGACCAGAGTTCACATTTGTGTTGTGTACCCCTGTTGTACAATAAAATCTGCTGCCCACCTATTGTGAGAAAGGAGATATCTATGGGCTATCTTGCTTGCACCCCCCCCCCCTTTATCCGACCTTGTATATTATGAGCAGATTCTGACCAGAGTTCACATTTGTGTTGTGTACCCCTGTTGTACAATAAAATCTGCTGCCCACCTATTGTGAGAAAGGAGATATCTATGGGCTATCTTGCTTGCACCCCCCCCCCCCCCTTTATCCGACCTTGTATATTATGAGCAGATTCTGACCAGAGTTCACATTTGTGTTGTGTACCCCTGTTGTACAATAAAATCTGCTGCCCACCTATTGTGAGAAAGGAGATATCTATGGGCTTGGAAAAGCCTTCATTATAGAAGAGCGCATATCCTATTTATGTTAACGAATACACTGGATAGTCTATCAGCTGTTCAATATCTTTCCCAACGAGCTCTAAGCCTTTCGGGACCTGTGAATGGCCCTCTCAGCTCTTATGTGCAAAAAGTGTCACTCAGTGGCAAAAACACTGCAAGTAATGTTTATTCTACACAGAGTGATATTATTAATATTAAGCAATCACAAGTAATCCAGTATCCCTTTAGAAGAAGACACTCCCAGTGAAACTAGGTTTCTTCAGATAACCCTTCAATTAATACTTAGTCACAGGATATTACTAGAGCTTTAGTATTATTGAATCTTTCACCGACAACGCTGTTTCTGTGTGTTTGACTATAAGTTTATTAGTATTTATAAAAATAAATTATTAATTAAATTTATTAATTTAATAATAATAATTTTTAATAATTTGTTAACAAATTTAGAGTATTTATAAAAATACTAGCATCGTTTTGTGGACAGTCCACTTATGAATATCTCTGCTTAGCAGCTGCCTACAAGCCTCCAAAGCAGAACTTGTTCTTAACGGCTTAGATAAGTTGCTTATTCACAGATTGCCTACCATGCTTGCAGTTGACTTAATTACAAGCATCTGGAATTGCCCTCACATAGGGGAAATAGGTGTGGCAACCTTCTGCTGGATCACACTCCTCGAAAGGGCCTGCTGGTAGATGTACTAAGGCTGCCCACGTATTTCTCCTACAATACTCTTCACAAATGTTTTGGATGTTTCCATTTTTGTCCATTTCCGCCCTCTATGTGAGCTTACAGTATTACGTGAGCCTTACTCAGATCATCAGCCAATCCGATAAGGCTTACTTCCCTATGATACAAAAGAACCTCAATATGTATACCAATACGAATAAATTTAAGTTTCTAATAACTAATTCTGTAAGTGGCTATACTCAAGTCAATTCTTTCCATCAGATTAGCAGTGAGATCTTCTCCATCTGTGAGAATAAGCCCTTTCCAAAGCCAATAAGCTTCTGGGGAAGAGAATTGATCGTAATGAATTACCAGAAGCAAAACTGATCTAGTTCACCTAAAGAACAGGATTAGGAGAAACTGGCCGAAGACCAGGGACTTGCAGATGAAAAATCAACTCAATGCTCTAAAGGACAATGTGAGAGACAGAGTAAAATAGTTCCAAAGAGAATCGTGGGATTGTAAGCTAGAATCCCTCTCGATCACTGACAATTCTATTTGGCGGATGACCATTGTCCTGAAAAAATCCAGAACATAAAACCCACCCATACATGTGCCAAACGGACTAGCTTACTGTGGAAGGCCGATGCATTTGCTGCTTCCCTTGAAAATCAATTTCAGGACAGTTGGGATCTGTTACATGAAAACACTTCACATATGATCGAAGGAGCACTTGATCGTTTGTCACAGAAGCCTCTGACACATGGTAATTTTACCACCCCTCTTTAGGAGAGAGAAGCTATAAAGACGTTAAATATCCGAAAAGCACCGGGGCCAATGGTATCACCAACGTTATGATCAAACGCTCCCCTCAAAGGTTGGGTTTGGAATTTGATCTCTTTTCAATACCCTTCTGTGCCTCAGACATTTTTCTGAAGTATGGAAAAGGACAAACATTGTTCTAATCCTGAAGCATGGCAAGGATAATATTTTCCTTCAGAAATACAAGCCAGTAAACTTGTTCTCTTGTCTGCTCAAGCTTTTCGAGGGTGTAATTCTGGATAGTTGATGAATTTATTGAACATGAAAATCTGCCCTTTGAAACCCAATTCGCCTTCAGACAGAAACGTTGGAGAATCCGTCAAGTGCTCAGAGCAGTCGAGAGAGTTTCTGGAACTCTCATCAAAAAGAGAACTTCGCTTGCACCTTCTGAATTCTATAATAATATAATATATAAATTATGTGAAAAACTCCTACTCCATAGTCGGGAATAAAGTTGATGGCATTCCTGAAGGCTCCATGCTAGGCCCCATAGTATTTAATTTCAATCTCCGATATTCCTAGGCTTGATCCTATAATGACTGCGCTCTATGCAGATGACATCGCTCTGCTTTCTTCATTCCTTAGTCCCAGTCTGACCATCAATAGAGTACAAAAGGGATTGAACAAGGTGGAGTGATGACTCGAAGTGGGGAAAAAAAATTAATCCAGAGAAAAGTCAGTCCGTCTTCTTCACAAGAAAGATAACCAAAGATCCTGACACCCTGATTACCTTTGGAGTTTTTTCAACTTGGCAACAAACAGTGCAATACTTAGGTGTGATCGTGAAATGCAAAGTTAAATGGGAAGCACATGTCATCCATGTGCTGTCCAAAGCACACAGTGTTAGATGTAAACTTGGCCCTTTATTAAGGTGGAACTCCAAATTGCCACTGGAGAAGAAACATTTCTCATACAAGAAGAGACACATACGCAGGATTTATTTCCAGGAGTGGGAGTGGAGTGTCCAAGAATTTGTTTTGGGGGTCCGAGAATTCAGTCTCAGGGAGGGTCGAAGAATTCAGTTTTGGGGAAGTTTCGATAATTTAGTTTCTGGGGGAGGGAGGTGAGAATAAGAGTTGAGTAGGGTTTCCCAGTTTCTAAAATATTCCACCAAACGGGAAAGTTTAAAATGATATTCTATATGGGATGATATTTTTTATAGTTGGTTTTTTAATATAATTTTTAGTGCGATCATAAAATTTTTGACTAAAATAAAATTATACAAAGACAAACTGTTGTGGATATCAAAGCAGTTAGACAAGTTCGACGAGATTTAGTATAAGCCCGACAGGAATTTAATTCAGTGGGGGGGGGGGGGGTCCGTCTGGGCGCATTCGTGATAAGACAGTCAGACAGTCACAAAACCTATCGTAACGTATGTCTCACCTGTCTGGGCAAAACTACAAAAGCAAGCATAAAAAGGCTGTAATGCTTTCAAAATAGAATCCTGCGAGCTGTGATCAATGCCGCATGGTATGTGAAAAATCGAAACATTCACAGAGACCTGGCCACTGGCCACATTTTAACTCGCATCAGAAAACTCTCACAAGTACTCTTTGAGGATGTTGAATGTAATCCTCATGAAATTATCAGAGCGATAATTGAATATGATCCACTTTTTTAAATAAATTTAAGAGAGCTAAGACTATTCTGACCACTGATCATGTCTTTGAGTTATGAAGTGCTCTTGGGCGGTTTCTTTTCTTTCTTGCCCTTGTGATCCTTTCGGTTTACTTGTTTTGCCCAGTGACCCATGACAATTAAGCACTACTTCATCCGATAAAACGGTTATAAGACAAAACCTTGGTATAGTTTATACACATATTCAATATGATGCGGTCTAGAACTTCGAACACTTCAAATGCCGTTTTTATCTGGACCCACCATCGAGTGGGTAGGACCACGTTTCTTTTCTTCATGATCTAGCACCCTAACCGTTCTGTAACTGAGATATCATAAATGTAAAAAAAGATAATTAGATATCGATCGGCACAATCGGTATTTTTTGATTATGTTGTTAAATATTATTTGCATTTTTCTGCTAAACTGTGAACTATGAACACAGATAGGTAATGTTCACTATTTTCGGTAGAAAAATAAAATAAAAATAAATACCCCCTCAAGCAGTTTACCTGGAAACAACACATTAATCACATTAAATCCACATGCATTGGAGCATACAACATATTAAATTCCATCACAAGAGTGTCATGGGGGGCCAGTAATAAAGTAATGCTTACTTTCATCAAAGCATTTATCAACTCTAGACTAGAGTATGGCCTCCCAGCACTCAACACTGCTTCAAACACACAAATCAATAAAATTGAAACTCTGCAAACACGCGCCATCAGACTTGCCCTGGGTCTTAAAGCTGGCTGCCCAAACCTCGCCACTTGGGCAGAAGCTAACATGCCACCTCTAACAATCAAAAGACACCTCCTCACATGCAAACACTACATCAAACTTAAACACTACAATCCCACTCACCCAGCCATACTTAGAATTGAATCCACCACTAACTCTACTACCATAGCACAAAAAATAAAAAAAAAACACTTTACCCCACTTGGCAACAAATTAAACCCTATAAACCCACACAACCTATAAACACACTTCCCTATTGGTTACTTAAAAAACCAAACATTCACCTCACTACCACACATCACCAAAAAAAAAAGCTCACCTCCCCATTGAACTAAAAATTGCTGCAGACAACTTTATCGCACAACTATCAGACACTGACCATACAATTTACACTGATGGATCTCATATTCCACACACCACCTCTGGCTCTGCTGCTTTTTACACCCCTTCCACCAAATTCTCTTATGTTATAAAATTAAATCATGCTGAAAATAGCACCTCTTCAGAGCTAGCAGCAATACATATGGCATTAGGCTGGGCCACCCACCTCAACAAACAACACATTAACATAATCACAGACTCAAGGCCTGCATTACAACTCATTAACAGACTAACAGTAGATCCATCACAGAACCATTCCCTTTTCCACATACAAAACATAGCACACAACATTACAGACAAGGGAAACACCCTATCATTTTACTGGATTCCCTCCCATTGCAACATCATCCATAATGAGACTGTTGACTCACTTGCTAAACAAGGCCTCACACTCACAACCCCAAATTACCACACTGTCACTACATGCAAACATCACATAAGAGAATACACAAAATTTTTTTATCACACATGGACCCAGAATTGGGTACAACACACTACAGATAAAAACACATTCAGAGCCACAATTGCACCCTCTCCAAACACACTACATCTTAACTACCTATCCAGAAGGGCCCAAACAGCAATACACAGACTCCGAACTGGCAGAGCGAACATCAACAAAGACTTATTTATGATTAGAAAAATACATTCTGCACTCTGCCCAAACTGCCAAGTGATAGAGGATATCCCCCACTACCTACTACACTGTCAAATATACAACACACAAAGACACACCCTCTATCACAAACTTGCTACACTTGGAGTCACCACATTCACCTTACAGACCATCCTAAACCCCACCCATACAAAGGCAAAATCACATTTCAGGGCCCTGGCCCATTTCATACAAAGTACTGGCAAAATCCTTTAACCCTCCAACTTCCTGCAGACTCTCCATCTCAATATGTGAAATACGACTCTCCTCCCTGCAGACACCTCCTACTCAAAAGATCCAGATGCCCAAAAGATCCAGATGCCAAAAAGATCCAAAGGGACAAAAAAGATCCAGTACAGGGACAAAAAAGAAGCATTTTGGACACATTATTGCATCACCTTATTTCCCTAGTGCAATTGTATTGATGTTTCCAAATATATATATATAATTATACTCTGTAACAATAGACTAGAACTCCCAAAGTACCCTTTTTCAAAAATAATTACTAGTGGTGGCAAACCATCTGCCTGACCAATTTTCATCACTTTAGTTTTCTCTCTGTTTATAACCAAACCTACTATACTACCAGTTTCATCAACAGCTCGAATGAAAGGGTTCATCTCATGAACATCATTTGCCAAAAGAGCTAAATCATCAGCATATTGTAAATCAGAAATTTTAAGATCTGCAGACCATTTTAGGCCAGCCTTAATTGCAAGAGATTCTGGGCGATTTTGAATATTTTCCTTGTACCCTTCTTATCAACTCCCGGCCAACATGGGCCACACAGTGATCACATACGCTACAATTTTCACTCCCAGAAGAATTCTACTCCAAATCTCTCCCCTCTCTACCCCCTTGCCACAAAACTACGACGCAGCACTTCCTTGGCATCAAACTTCAACCACCTCCTTCATTATTAGGCGGCCTGCGGCCAAAAGCCTATCGCCAACATGTAGGGTCGCTAGCACTTCATTATAGTGGTCCCTACTTTTTGACGCATACAAAAGAAAAAAACTTTTTCTCGTGGACCAGATGATAAAGGGGCCAAGGTCCCTTTTACAAAATGGTCCAGTTTTTAAAGAAGGATGTTAGACTCAGCAGAACAACACAAACGTCCGTGCCTTATCTGGAGGCTTAGATCAGTAGCCAAGCGCACTAACCCTCGGGCACGGGACGGCTAGAAGCAATTCCTTTTTGCGCGGTCTTGGCAAAATCGATCCACATTGTAACCGTGTACATTTCCTAATGATGGACGAATGTAATTCAGATAGTGAAGTTGCTATTTCTGATTATTCTATGATAGCTTTACAAGAGTTTTTGCAAGAAACAGCGGAAAAAGAACGGAAAATATACGAAGCAGGTGACTTATACAAAACCATTGGCGAAAACTGGGTGTGTATTTTCGATTACGCTCAAATAATATCGGCCATGTTCATTTCTAATCAAAAATAATGTAAACATGACCTTTCAAATTTCATTTGGAAATCTGTAGTCTAACCTTTCTTTTTGATTATTAACATAGAGCATTTGATTAGATGAAATACACTTATTAACCATTACCGTGTCGATTTATTTGCAATTTTGTTCAATAAAAAGCATTTTTATTGTATATTTCAAACCATCTAATAATGTCCCCTGCATATAAAAAATTTAAAGACCATTTTTAGAGTTTAATATACATTTTTTTTTTGCACTATCATTGAAAACAGATATTAGTGAATTCTGATATTTTATTGAAAAAGTATTATTAGAAATACCCATACAAATTGTACTGGTAAATATAATAAATTACTCCTCAAGCAGTTCCTTGCTACAAAAGTCTGACAGGAGCTAGGTAATATATTGTGTTGATGCAAAAGTAATGGGGGAAAAACATGAGCCATGTGTTTGCCATTGTCAGAAAATGGGAAATGGTTTGGTAAACAACATAAAAGATAATGTATCCGTAGCTCCAGTATAATGTTCTGTGCATGCAAACGGCAACAGGCATTTCACAATGGCAATGCAAGATGTCTGCGTTCATTCTACCATGCTATACAAATTCAGAAATGGTGTCTGTGTCCAACAGTGTTTGAGTAAACTGTTCAAAGCTTCATCTCTAAAAATACATGTTATCTGTGGAATGACAAGTTCCAGTCAGGTGACTTTAAGCTAGGAAATGAACCTCAAAACAGCTAGCCCATAGGGTTAAACGATAACAGTTTAAAGGCACTGCTGATCAAAAATCCACTAGACATCCAAGGGAATTGGCACATCTATTGAACACCAATCAGTCCTCTATCGTTCAACATCTGCAAAAGCTAGGTTATGTGTCAAAACTGGATACCCTACTATATCAGTTGTCACAATAAAATGTGGTGGCTCGTTATACTGCATGTGATTCATTGCGTAGCAAAAGGCCAATGGTTTTCATGAGAGAATGACGGATGAAAAGTGGATTGTTTATGATAATTTTGTCTATGATGATAGATCATGGTGTTGAGCAGGAGAATCATTCCAGGCTACAGCAAAACTGGAACTACATACACATACTGATGCTCTGCTGTTAGTGGGATTTCAGGGATATCATCCACTATGAGCTTTTAAACCAGTCCCAAACCACCAACTTAGATGTGTACTGTGAGCAGTTGGAATTCTAAGTGTAGCACTGAAAACCAAAAACCCAGCTTTGGTAAACAGGGTGTCGTGTTCCATCAAGACACTGCAAAGCCCCATGTTGCATTACAGACACAGCAGAAGCTGCACAATTAGTCTGGGAAATAATGGTGCATCCCCCATATTCACCTGACCTAGCTCCCTCAGATTTCCATCTGTTTTCAATCCTTGAACAATTTCATTTCTGATAGGAAGTTTTAGAATGACGGCGAGGTGAAAGAGTGCACTGCCAACTTTGTTGCCATGAAGGACAAGAGTTTCTACCAGAATGGCATCTACAAACTTGTAGATAATTGGAACATGATCATATCTGCTAATGGAAATTATGATCTTGATTAAATAGCACATTGGTTAATCAATGGAATAATTATTCTTTCGTATACTGTGCCATAGAGAATAACTATTAGAAAGGCGAGACCTCAGCTGAAAGCCAAAATGAGAAAGTAAACATCCATACCTTATCCAGGGCTTGAATCTATTATCCATCTAATTAATAGTGCTAACCATCAACCATCAGGATAGTAATATATACTAATGTATTTAATATAAAAAGTATAAATGGCATGTATGCAACAAAAATGCCATAAAATTTTGAAGAAGGTGTCTATACTGACTCGTTACATATATATTTTGAAGCATGGTGCTTCATTTCAGACATGGATGTTACAGTTTTTACAATAACATTTTGCCTCTCCTATTTCCTTCTCAATAAAGCAAATATTGTTATAAATAAGCAAATAAACAATGTATCAGCTATCAGGATAGTAATACAGTATATAGTAATGTATTTAATGCACTTGTATGCAAATACAAGATACTTTTATCATCACTGCATAATGCAAAACATCAGAAAAATAACACCTGCTAAGCTGTGCTGATCTAGCTTTATTAGCTCTACAATCAAACTGAAATAAAAACATCCATCAAACTGAGAAATAGTGGTTAAGTACTACAATATGGTTCTGCCATCTAATGAGGCACTTCTGAAGTAAAGCAAAAACAAATTATGCTTCCAAACAGTTTATTATAAAATTGATAAATTATATTCAGTGATATAACTGTGTATTATTTATTTAATATTTTGATTTCTTTTATTACTACATTCTAGTTTTTTACATTAATAAATTGATTATGTTAATGAAACTAATGATGTATTAATTAATGATTTAATTAATTTTTAATAGTTGGTTAATTAAATACTTATTTAATGATTTCAATTAAACCTTTTGGTATTAATGTGAATTAGGTAAGGGATTTAATCACTGGCAGTTGTTCTCTTTATTTTACTTTTTAGGATTCTTACACGACAGTAATTTTTTTAATTTAATATATATTTTTCTTCCACTTTTTGATCAGATGTTTTGTTTATAAATTATAATTATAATACACCTGGGAGCCACAACATATGATGAAAATTAAACCTAAAAAGTGAATGACACATAATGGCAAGAATAATATAGAATAATAAAAATAGTAGAGTTTCACAGGAGATATCCTGTACACATGGGAGTTATGAAGTAGCTAGCTGAAAAGATGAGTTTTGCTGTGAGTAGGACTTGAACCCATGCCTCCCAGTTATATAAACTCGTGCAAGGAATGAAATGACTCATAATTATTAAGAAGCAAGTGCAAAAATCTTTTCATCTGATACCTACTCAACATATGATGAATTCATAAAATTTGTCTATTCAATAAATATGATTCATTGGCATCACAATTTATAATTAAGTAAGTGATAAAAATTACAGTAAAGCTTCATAGTGCACTAATTAAAATAACAGTTAAAACTTGTGAAAAAATCATTGCCAACAGGGCAGGAATTGAACTTGCAACTCACCAGATATGTGACAGAGTGCTCTACCGTTAAACCACCCATCGGATGATAATTTGCTTCCATGACATGACTATAAATCTTTTATGGAATGTGGCAGACCTTGCACCATCTATAATCAGGAGAGGCAACAATTAGGATAGGTCACATTACGGAAGCAAATTATTGTCTGATGGTTGGTTTAATGGTAGAGCGCTCTGGCATGTATCTGAAAGTTGCAGGTTCAATTCCTACCTCGTCGTTAATAGTTTTTTTCACATGAGTATTTATTGAATTCTATATCTAAGGGTAATCTGTATGGATTTTTTTTTAAATAACAGTATCATAGAGTATTAAAAATTATTTTAAGTAAGTAATGCTGACAGCATTCAAAATATCCCCGGGTTATTAATTGCTCTGTTCCAGGTAGTTTAAATAGCATCGTGACTATTGAGCTACCCTCATCCATAATCTTACATAGAAAGTGTCACCATCCTCTTAGCTCAACTGATAGAGCATATAGTGCAGAGGATTAGATTCCATATTTAAATCCCAGAGCAAATAAATGAAAACTTCCCACTCTTGTCTAGTCAATAAAATAGCATTTACAAAAGTGACTGTGCATTGAGACACAGAGTGAAACTGGGGAAGTGAGGCAAATAGTCAGTGGTGGAGTAATTGGAGTTATAAAGGTAATGGTTATGGCATGAGTCTAAAAAAATACTGAAAACTATATATTTGTTACTTTTCTCACGAACATAGTTTCATTTTCTAAGAATTGGATTCATTGAACTTTATTTTAAAATTAGAAAAAGAATTTTGCATTACTCTATGTAGATTATTTCCAAGGAATTATGGGAAATTTGATGTTTGACTTATTGAAAGTTGGTCATAATAACAGTACATGCTACTGTATTTCAGTGTGAATTCGAAGATACATTTCATATCCTAAACCAGTGGCCTCCAAACTACTAAACTAGCTAACAGCAAACTAAAAAAAAAACCCACTGGCCGTCAAAAATTGGTAATCCAGCCCTCAAAACAATAAGAACATTTGTCAGAACATTAAAATTCAAATGAATATTTTGGCAAATATATTGTTGGATTTGTTGCATGAAAAAAAGTGCTAGTTCTTAAAACAGTCTGAAATATATGTGATCTTGCTTTATTTTGAGAGAAGTTTTTTTTTTGTTTATTCACTATTTGTAAATAATGTTCTTTTTTTTTGGAGTAATGTTTTTTTTTAACTGTCTGGTTAACATTTTATTCAATTTTTCCAAACCATATTATTAGAGTCTAAATGAAAAGAGCTTGTAAAATGACTATTATGCCCTACCAACCTTTAAACAGTAGTCAATGTCGCCTGTGATAAAATTCAAACACCTCTGTCCTAAACTATTTTAATTTGTCATCCTTATCACATTGTCCATTTTACCTTGTTACAGAATTATTCATTGTTTATTTTATCAGTTGCCAAGATGTGTCTGTTATATATTTTACTAAATTTATTGAAATGGAGGTATCTTAACATCATATTTATAAGTAATATTTTACTAGCAACTTAGCCAATTTTGGTATGATGATAAAACAGCAGATATCCTGTCCAAAGTAGCCATACAAGTAGCTGGAAATAATGGGAGGTAAGTCATATGAAGAATATTAATTGCAGCTCTTTTCAAATTATGTTTTACATTTTACTATTGTTTTTAGGTATATAGTGTATGGAAATACACTGCCTTGTAATTTAAATTAAATTTTGTAATGTTTCAAAATAATTTATTTTTGTAATGTTTCAAAATAATTAATTTTTGGCAATTTCATTGCTAAAATGTAATTAAAATTGTTGCAATAGATATGTAAAGTCTTTCAATATGATGATCTCGTAAATGAATGCTCCAACACTCATGCATATTGTCTTATCTTGATACGTTCCCTTGAATCATCACTGTACCATTCAACATTTGATTAGTATTCTGTTAACTGAAAGTTGACAGAATTACAAAATATATTTGTTAGAAAGTTTGAGATCAAGGGCAATTGGAAGTATTGAAAGAGGAAATCACAAGTATAGGTTTCCTTTTGTATGGCAATTGGAGGAAAACAAAGGAAGTAGTAATCACAAGATGTCTCAATGTAAGCCCTTCTGCAATCAACAAGGCTATAGAAATGGTTTTAAGAGACATTCTTTACAAAAAAATTGAGGAATTGACAGTTCAGTAATTAAAGTAACTGGATTTAAAATCACCATGAATATTAATTAATTTAAAGGCTACCTCTGAGACTCAACTAAAATTTCTTAAATTCCACCATTGTCAGCATCTCTGCATCTCCCACAGTAGGACTTTTTCAGTTTTTAACTTGTGACTGTAGAACTTTTTTATGTGATACAGCAAAATTTTGAACTCTCACCTACTACAGACAATTATCCCTACAACACTCTTCAGTGAAATGATTACACCATGGTATGTTGATTTATTTGCAAGACTTCAGGTGATTACAATAATTTAGATGCTTTGTAGCATAGATATTTAGTTGAAGTGCCTTTAACTAAGTGATTGAACTTTAGATTGAAGTGCCTTTAACTAACAATTAAATCTAGTTAATTCAAATAATTTTCCCAGAAGACCATCAAGGAGTTATCCAAAGTAACAACAGGAAATGACGACAGGGTATCTTTGACTTACAACTCAGACGTAATCACTTAACATTAAACTAAACTGCATTCTCATCTCTGAGAAGCTAGAACCCTTTTCTCAGCCTCTACCATCAGCAGGAGGCTTCTTGAAGGTGGTCTTTATGCTTAGCAACCACTACTTTTGCCATTTGTAGTAGCCAGTATGTATTTTTATACATTGTGTGCTCTTCTTCCCATATTACAGAAGAGAGTGACTTGACTGGACCAGATACATTGTTATTGGAACAAGGATCAAAGATACTCAGTGCTTTTTACTTGTGAATCAAGATTTATCTAAGATCAATTCAATGCAGATACATATCTGGACAAATAAAGAACAGTACATCATCCATCAAACATTGTCAAGAGACATTTGTGCAGGCTAGGTGTCATGATCTGGGCAAGCATTTTACTGGGATGTGCACTGATCTGTATGTGGTTCATAGCAGCACAATGACAGCTCAGAAGTACAGAGATAAAGCCCTTTGAAGGCTTGAAGAACAATGATGCCTCTCTTTACAGAGTTCAATTGGTTGACCAGTGCTCACATTTATGGAGTGGCCAGCACATTCTCCTAACCTCAACCCCACATAGCATGCTTGAGATGCTGTAGGAAGTCATGATGCACAACTTCTCTCCCTAGATCCACTATGAGCTGCAAGTGGACCTTGTTCATGTATGGTACCTCATGCCTACTATACTTTCAGGATAACCTTTTATACAATGTGAGAGGCACAATTGTGAGGCTTATATTGCTGTGAGAGGTGATCACATTCCTTGTTCGATCTTAATTTTCATCCCAACTGAGATATCACTTTTGGCACCACTGATATTTTCGAGGATGGGACAGTAAAACTTTTGTTACAACTTCGGTGTTAATTCAACATCTCTGCAGACATTTCCTCCCCAAATTTCTAATAAATTGGTTAAGTTTATAACATATTTCAATGCCAGTTTCTACAATTACACTCTGTATCTTTACTCATATATTTAAAATAAAATCATATTGGAAAAAAGCCCTAAAAGTTTCTATATGTGCTTAGTATGGCAGGCTGCACTGACAGTTCCTCTGCTCCCAGGTGTTCATGATTTGCATTCTGTGAGCACATAATCCTTCACAGTTCACTGAAGGTAGTATCTATCTATAGATGGTAATCACACTCTTAGTATGTATTGCATATATAAATTGCTAAAAGTTTTAAAAAGAAAATAAAACCTTTGATGAGCTTTCTACATGTTTTAGCATCAATAATGCCTTTTTCAGGATGTTTGCATTTTTTACTATAAAATTTGTGGAAAAAAGATGAGCTGGCATTAGTTCAACTGGGAGAATACTCTGGCATGTTTCTGGAGAGATGCGGTTCACATCCTGTATGTCGTCGAAAAATTTTTCTGCAAAATAATTATTGATTGCAACCCTTGTGGCTATCAGTTGAAAAATAGTGGTAGTGAATTTTTTGGTGTGTTAGAAGGAGAAACATCCACAAGTAAATGTGTATGGGGTCAATACTGTTGACTGCAATACAGTTGATCAGTGGGCTAAGTAGGCATCTGAAAAATATAAACATATTTACCTTCACAACCCTTGTAGTGAAGGTATACAGGTTCTTGTTCTGCGGTGGTGCACAGTTGAACATAGCAGTAATTGTAAAGAAAAATTGGATTATTTTTTATAGATGATCTACCTACTGTACAACAATGTTGTATAATAAATATTGATCTATAAAAAAATGTGGGTTATTACTCTCTGAGTAGCCTTCATATACTGTATATATATATTAGTTTTCAATTAATTTGTAGTTTTGTCTTCTGTCAATAAAGTTTGATCTGAAATCAAGCCTAATATAATGATTGACAATTATTTACTAGTAGTGGACCAGATGGGCATAGGCGTATCATTACATAACAATATGTTTTAAGTAATACTCATTGTTCTATAATATTTTATTTTTACACGTGTATTTTTAATATTTCCAGAGTTGCTTGCATTTCTTGTCCAACAGTTTTTGGCAGACTGGAAAAAATAAAACCTGGTACAATGGAAACTTACCTGTTTGAATATGATAATAGATTCAAAAATATATTTGATAACAGTTTTATATTTTATGACTACAATAACCCATTGGACTTAAACCAGGATTTTCACTTCTCATTTGACGTTGTTGTGGTAGATCCACCATATTTGTCTTTAGAATGTTTAGAAAAAGTATCACAAACTGTACAGTTTCTTGCAAAAGATAAGATTATTTTGTGTACAGGTAAGAATGTATACTTTCTATATTTTTCTTTTCTTTGTTTGCACATTATAAGGATCATTGTAAAAGAATATTTTAAAGCACTATATTTTATTAAATAATTGAATAACAAAAGTAATTGTGTGTACAAAATGTGAAGAAACTCTAAAAGTTTTATTTTGCGTCAACAGACTTCTTCAGGATGTCTGTTGAACACCACATCTCGTGATATTCAACTTCTGTACATACATACTTGATTCAGCATATCCTGGTGTAACACTTGCAATAGCTGCAGTAATTCTTTCCTGTAAATGTTGCAAATTACGATTTTTTTTTTCAAGAATGATGTTTTCAGCATATCCACCAAACAAGAAATCTAATGATGTTAAATGAGGACTTCTCATGGTCACAAGATCGGTCTGCTTACGCCACACATGGGGTGGCTCAGTCGGTAGCACGCCAGGCTCATAATCTGTAGTTCCCAGGTTCCAGTCCCAGCTGGGTCAGCGTTGAGATTTATCTCCACAAAACTCCCTGCCCACAATCAGTAGGGGACACCGATGAGCTTGGAAAAGTCATCGTCTGTCAGATGGGACATTAAGCTGTGACACCATGTGTGAACCATACCCTGTGCATGTTAAATAACATGCTGGATGGCCTTGATGGGAGGCTACCATCTGTCTCCCAACAGCTGTTCCAGTAGGTCCCCTACCCCAGCTTTCTCTGAGCCTTAGGGGTCCTTATGGCCTGGCCATTTAGCCCATTGTTTGCAAAAAAAGTGCCGTTCAGAGGTAAAACAACCCAACCCAGCTTACACACATAACTGACTTGGAAATTCGGCATTTAAGATATTACATATAATACTAAGTCTATGCTGTCATAACAAGAAAATTTTGAGCTTTTCTTGACATTTTGAGCATGGTTATTTTTGTTACTTAATTGTGTAATATAGCACTTTGAAATGGGAGGTGGGAATTCTTTTATAATGACTTCTTTAGAGCAGGTTTGCATAATATATTGTTTCAAGTGTCAGTCTTTTTTTTTTTAAAGAAAATATTGATGCAATACATTACTCATATACAGGACTGATATTTATTTGTGATCTAAAACAAAAGTCATCAAACATGAGCTCTAATTTATGTATATTCCTAAGTGGCTGAGTGGTTAGTGTGCTTGACTGTTAATTCAAAGGGACCTTGGTTCAAGCCCTGGGTAAGGCCATGCCTTACTAAGGGCATGTATTAAAAATTCATGTTTGTGTTGTTTATCTGCTGAGGTCCTGCCATTCTCACAGATCTTCTACTATGGCATATAAACTGACAGGGTCTTGTTAGACCTCTGTGGCAAGCAGCTGCTTGAGGAGTATTTATTTAAAGTAATTGCAGCATGTTCATAAATGCAATTTGAATTATAATATTAATTTAACCTCTTATTAAAAAATTTATTCTTGAATTTCATAATATTAATTTTAATGCAAATTTTCTCTGGTTTCAAAGTGGATAAATTATTACTCTATACTTACATAAATTATATAAATACCATAGCATTAGCTGAAATTAATAGGAAAAAAAATAGTAACGTTGAAAAATTCAGGTGGATAAATTTACAAGAATGTACAGATTAGGGCTTTTTTTTTTTATTTTACCATTGTTGGCGACTTTATCTTTTTTTAACTGTGTATGTAATTTTTGTAATGTTCCACTTCATCATAATAACCAATACTATTTTGCACTATTTGTTATCTGTATCACCTTTGTTCACATTCACCACAACACAAAACTGCTTCAAAAAATATAAATTTCTCCCAACTTCACTTGTGCAATGCATTATTTTTGCCTTTTATAATAAAACCATAACATTTTGTTAGAAACCACCCTTAGAGGATTGAAAGTCAGGAAAGGAAACCACAACCACTGTGTTTTTTTTTTAACTGAGAGCCATTGAGCTAAAGTTTGCAATCTTATGTTTAGTATGTGATTTCAGTGCATCAATTGTTCCATTACCAAACCCTTGAAGTAAATTATCATATATTCCCCCCCCCCCCCTCAGTTCTGGGTTGCTTTGCCTCTGAACAATACTTCTGTGCATACAAGTGTTAAATGGCTAGGTCACAAAAACCCAAAGGCTTAAAACCTAGATAAAGAATCCACTGGAGGGCTATTAGAAGAAAAATGGAAGCTTCCTGTAAAGGCCATCCACTGTGTTCTTTAACGATCCTGGAATACGGCTCACCTGCTCTCAGAGTATGGACCATGGCTTATTGTTCCAGTTGTGACCATTGAACTTTCCAATATCAGTGGTGATATTGGCATCTCAACACAGAGTGAGGACTCAAAACTAGGAACATCAGATGAAGAGTCTGATACTGTATTAACTGAGCCATCCCTACTGTATTCATCAGGTATAGTTTGAATGGAATAAAAAAAAAAATAATAAATACCCCCTCAAGCAGCTGCTTGCCACAGAGGTCTGACAGGAACCTGCCAGTTTATATGCCATAGTAGAAGGTCTGAGAGGATGGCAGGTCCTACAGTATTCAAATTAGAAATAATTTCCAAATTTATTCTAGCTACTTAAGCAGACAGAATAACACATATATTATTCAACAACTGTCACTTAAAAGTCCATATTTCTTTAAAAAAAATGAAATTTATCTGTTTTTGAAAAAGTTGCTTAAATATATGGGTTGGGTCTGATAGACCTGGGGATAAAAGTATCAGCATTATGAAAAATAAAACACAAATATTTGGCTGCATGAAGGTTACTTAGAAAGCAGAATTGCAATTGGGTCTTGATGTAGTGGATAAAAATCAATGAAGAATCATGGGTCTCTTTAGACCCATCCTGTGCATTGTAGGGTTAAATATATTTGTAAGTGTATCAGTGAAATAACTATCACATATTTTGAGATAGCCAAACGAACTTCAGATTGTGATATAGGACCTTTAAAGAAAGGTAATACATCTATCTTCCTGAAAAACAAAGGGTGAAGAATTAACCACATTTTTCAGAATATCTTGGAAATGCAAAATCCATCCATGAAAGATACCTTTAATAATCTTGCCATCCATATTCTTGAATCCCTCTATGCCATCGCCCCTGTAATGCTGGGAGCCCAAAATTCCAAGTTCTATTTTTAATTCTTTCAAATTTTAATTATAATTGTCATTTATTCTGTTGTCATACCAACTAAATGAGATGAAGTTAATATGAATTGTTTCACCATTTCACTTTTATTTAAATAGCTTTATTTTTTCTTTAACTTTGAAAAACGTTTCATTGGAAAATTGATTTTTGAATTGGAGGTCCAGAATTTGATGTTACACCACTGCGTAAAACATAGCTTTTAGCTCAAATGTTATCGGCAAAGGTTGGCTTATATTGTAGAAAAAATTTTTTCTTATAATTAATTTTTTTTATATAATAGAGCATGCAAGTTAAAGGTCAATTTTTACTCAAATGGTTGTGAAGTCACTCTGCTTCATCATGATTGCCTGAATGAAGAATGTAATGTTGCCAGTAGAGAAATATCGTACTGTTAAATTAAATAATTGCTTAAAAAAAGGTTATTTTTAATGGAATTCTGAGTGATTCATGCAATTAAAGAGTTTTTTTTTTTTAGAATATTTATGTTATATTACAGTTTACAGTATTTTCAGCTTATATTCATAAGTTTTAGGCTTATATCTAATCCACGTAAATAGTTAAAATTACATAGTAAGAAAGACCACTGATGGTTTGTGACTAAAATTTTTGGTGGTGCACTTTGACTAGTGCAGGCAGGTCTCAAATGTAGGAAACATTTTGAGCAAGTGCCTAATATTGAATTGAACTGAAATGGACATTCCATAATGCATATATTCTATTTATTTAATTCTTTTCAATTTGCACTATTTAGTGACATATTTAGGTGTGGGGAGGGGGAGAAACAGAAGGGCATTCTGGTTCTTTCCAGTTCAATTCAGTATTGGTACTTAAGCACCAATGTTTAGGTACCAATGCTTTAGCATTGGACCTAAACCAATGTTTTGCAGTGAGAGAATGGATCTTTGCCTCATACATGTGATTAGGAAGATGCTTGATATTGTTGCTCCTCCCTTTCTCATTAAACCAATTTTCTTTAAAAAGAAAGGTACTATTTTCTTCATCTAGCATCTGGAAGGTGGAGACTCTATACAGATATTATTCTCCTCTTATAGGAATTCAAGCATTATAACCTAGACATTATAGGCTTGCAACAGACCTGATGGAAACCTTGAAAATAATCTTAAATTTGTCTTTTCAAAATAAAAGGATAGCAAATACCTGCAGGGTGTAGATTTACTTCCCAACAAGAATGCCAGTAATACTCTTGTATATGAGTAAATTAATGAAAGATTTCATTAAATTAAATTTAAAATATAAATGAAAGACTTCAATGTTATGTTATCTGTTTTGCCTTCACCAAAAAAGAAAAACGCTTTCTGATGATCAGAAAGAAGTTTTACAAACAATTTCAGGATATTTTGAATTCTTTCAAGAAAACAGGCAGAAGGGTGGGCCTACAGGCAATTAAAAGAAATATTAGAAGGAAACTGAAGGAATTATTATTTATAATAAAATATATATAAGTAAATATAAAATTATATATAATAAATATATATATAATATATATAATAATAAATTAAAATATAATAAATATATATATAATATATATAATAATAAATTAAAATATAATATATATATAATAAATTATATATAATAAATATATATATAAGTAAATATAAAAATAATAAAACTTTCCAAAAAATTTCTGTTGAGTAAAGATGCACTGAAGCCATCTGAAAGACCCTCAGCCAATTGTGGTTTGTTGACAACAGAAGTTGAAGATAAATGGGACCTTTTAAATTGCTTTCTTTTAAGCCAACATTACTGTTCTTGGTAAAATACTGCATAAAAGACCTAGTGATTTGAGTGATAAGCTTGTTTTTGAAAGAAGTGAAGGGATAAACAGAATCAACACATTATTGCTAGCCATAACAAACAGTATTATAGAGAAGTTACTAAAGGTGTAAATGATAATTGAATGCTAATAACAATATTAGATTGCTTGACTGACAAAGTAGAGAAAGTGGTTAGAGAACACAACAGAGTTGCTTAATAAATATTTTGTGGGGGGGGGGAGGAAAACGATGGCATAGAGGGATTCAAGAATGTGGATGGCAAGATTATTAAAGGTACCTTTCATGGATGGATTTTGCATTTCCAAGATATTCTGAAAAATGTGGTTAATTCTTCACCCTTTATTTTTCAGGAAGATATGTGTATTACTGACTTTAAAGGTCCTATATCACAATCTGAAGTTAGTTTGGCTATCTCAAAATTATTATTAAATCTACAAATTTTCAGTGGTAGATAAAATTCTGAAATGTTTAGAGCTGGGAATATTGTCACATCACTGACTGTAGTACTGAATATTTTCTATGATAAAGCAGTCATTCCTAAGAATTTTACTAGAAAATTTATTATCCCTGTTATCAAAAAAGGCGATCACAGCTCTTGAGATAATTACAGAGGCAGGTTTTTTTTTTGGACAACCTCTATTACATAGCTCGGTTGTGTCTCTGTGGCCTATGGCTGCTTGAGGATTAAATATAATATACAGGAAAACCTGGTTCAAAATTCAAGGGACTGAAAAAAAATTGAATTACACAAAACCTGGTTAATTCGAAAATGGGAGAACTATTGAAAATGAAAATGTAAAATGCAGAAAAAAAATCGATATTGCTTCCGCTACAATTTAATATTAAATCCAATTCCAAAAGATTTATTTTTGAAAATAAACAAAGTGTTCACTAATAGACAATAGCAATATAAACGTTATTGCGATTAGCAGCTATGTTCTTTATACTACATAGTATTAAATAGTAACAAAAATCAAATATTATTAATAACAAACAAAATAATCTCTAACTTTGTTCATTTTCTGAGGGTTTCATAGTGGGGTGTGTTGCATGATGTTACTAAAATTTTCACATATTGTCATAAGCATATTTTGTGTCTCAGGAGTAAATCCAAAGCTGAAAATACTTATTCCTTATATGAAAGTTGCCTAATCGACCAGTTTTTACAATCTCTTGCCTTACATAATTGATTAATGATTGTGTTGGGAAAAGCATAATTTTTACGAACCTATTTTCTTTCATATTTTTTTTATTCAGCACAAATATATTGCTATTATGAGAAGGCTAATATAAAGGTTTTCAATTATCCAATTACTTTTGTATGAGATTTACTTATTAGGTCATAAAAGAATATTTGAATTATACAGGAATTTCGAATTAACTTGGTTTTACTATATTTCACTGAATGACTGAATTTTGACCACCCAACCTATATTTTGTCAGTGGAATACTAATTTCGAGGCTCTATGATTTTTAAAATAAACCCTTTATGATAAAACGTAACTTAAGGTGATCTTAATTCTATCTAAATATAGATTTTTCAAGAAGTTCATTTAGTATTTAAAGAGTTATGCAATTTTGGACGTTTAACAACAGAAATGTTGTTACCTTTGAAGTTAAAACTGAAATGTGTTAATTCAAAACTAAGAAATGTTATTTCAAACTATTACAGAAATAGCTGCACAGCTTAAAAGTCTGGACATAATTCTTTCAATATTCGTTTAATTTTTACATAATTTCTTAGAACAGATTACTACTCTGAAATATTTAAACCTCCATAACTGTTTAAATACTGCAAGAATATTGTTGAAAATTAAATTTAGATAGATATGAGTGAAATCTTTAAATCATGCTCCGCAAAATTTTCAGATAAAAAGCTTATTTTAGAAATTATAGATCTTTGAAATTCCCACTGAAAAAACGGGTAAAGTAGTCGTATTATAATTTCCATTAAGTGCATGTATATATACAGGGTGTCCCTGAATTCATGGTGCAAACGTGAGGGGATGGTAGTACACACCGAACCAACCAATATTCGTCAGAATGTGCGGCCGCAAACGTAGTGAGGAGTCAGAAATGTAGGACAGACACAGGTTTCCAGAGTGACATTTATTAGAGATCATTACAACTCAAACGTCCGCCCACCAACGTTAATACAGGCCGCACAACGGCGGAGTAGTGATCGGCGTACCTTCTCGTAAACACGGCTTGTTGCGCACATCGGCGGCTGCGATTGACAGTCGGCTACCAGATCCTCCGCGGACTCGTCTGCGCCCCCTACCGGCACCGGGCTGCGTTTGCGGCCGCATATTGTATGACGAATATTGGTGGGGTTTGGTGTGTGTACCATCACCTCACGTTTGGGCCATGGATTCAGGGACGCCTGTATATATGTTGTAGGGAAGTAATGCATGCATTTTCTGTTTTGTGCTGAATTCACTTCCTACTAAAGTGATTACAAAGTTATAATCAAGTTTGTTTTTAACCCTCTGCAGTTGCTACCACATTTACTGGCCACTAATAGACTGTTTACCCGTCATTATTACCCTTCTAACATTCTCACCAGATATACTTTTGGTTTTGGATTTTTCTTATCACTATATATAATAGGTAATAGTAAATTTTTTTTTAAATAAAATATTTTCTTAATTTTTCTAGGAGCAGTTATGGAAGAATCAGCTAAGGGACTTTTAGGACTTAATCCGTGTGCGTTTCAGCCACATCACGTGCATAATTTAGGAAATGAATTTCGATGCTTTGCTAATTTTAATTTTGATTCTTTTTTGTGAATAAATTTGTATTATAGGTAAATGTATTGTTTTTATTTACATATCGATGTTTAACAAGAAAGATTCGTAAATTTTAATATTTCACGTTACAAAAAATATTTTTTTATAACAAAACAGTACTTTTAATTCATATGATAAAATGCTGTTGGTACAAATCAAAGGAGGTAGTAATCCCAGAAAATATCTTTGGCAGATCGATGTTGCCTGTGTGGATTTTGATGGCCGTTTTCCTTTTATAATGTATCGCCCTGTGCTGGTAACATATTACTCTGAAAAACCTACTAAGACTACTTTCTTCCCATATGGGAATTAGAGAAGGAAGGTAATCCTAAACATTCTCGATATCAAAAAAAAAAATGGCATCTCTCCTCTCGTTTTGCTTTCTTTTTTACCTCTTGGTATATTGGACCACTATAGTCAGGCAACAAAAGCTGCACTAAATCATTTACATTACACACAATGTTTCTAAAAATCTGTAGTTCTCATGAAATAGGATAGTTTCTTGAGAATGAAAATATTCCCCATTCGCGAGCTCGATTGGGCCCAATTGGCTTAAGACCCGACCTGATTAAACGTTATTATGTGTAAAAAATCTGACAGTAGCCTGTCAGTTTATATGCTAAAGTACAAGGTCTGAGAGTATGGCAGAAAAACGACGCATACATCCATGCCTTATCCGGGGCTGCCAAGTAGATTTTGATCTATTGCTCACAAATGCGCCCGATGGGCTTGGAAAAGACACCGTGTGGAATGGGATGTTAAGCCGTGTGCGGGATAGCCATACCCTGTGCACATAAAGAATACAGAATACTATGTCTTTCAACCACTGTTCCAGTTGGTACTCTCCCCAAACCTCAGCCTTTGGGGTCCTTGTGACCTGGCCATTTAGCCCATTGTGTGCAAAAAAAAATGCGCTTAGAGGTGAAGCAACCCAGCACCGTAGGCTATTCCCACAGATGCAATGCAGTTGCAGCGGCTTCCCAAATTCTATTTAAAGGATAAATGCTTTCTGTCTTCATGTTCCGAAAATATAAAGGTATGCCACATCGAATATTTACACGTGAAAGAAAAGTAAAAGCAAAGTTCACGAAAAGAAAAAAAATCGTTTTAGTCATACTGGGTATTGAAATAGAGATCACTTTCAAACGACGAAACGTTTTTTATTAAATCATTTATTCAGACAAATTCAAATCACTCCTTATTTACAAATGTCCCACAAAGCTAACAACTTATCTGCAGGAGAGAATAATAATGCATTATACCATCTTTCTGGATTAATCAATATATTTATGTCATATTGCATTTACTATGTGCTATCTTACTATTTCAGCTGAAATTTCGACATTAAATAATATACTCTCTTTACTAAAAATTTTTACCTTTTTTCATTTAGAATATTTCAAAATAATATTAGGTTTTTTATGTTTGCATTCAGCAACACATAATTTGTTTGGTGTTAATATTATCTAATTCTTATAAAAAATCTGTTTAATTCGTGTTTTCATTCTCTGAAAGAATTTACGGCTAGCAGTTCCCTTGTTAAGAGATTGAAAATGTATGGAATTTTGTAGCCGCTTGTGCACTTCCATAGTTATTTGTAAAATTCGATAGATAAAAATATTTTTTTTCTTTAAATCTTGTTTTTATTGCTCTGGACTTCTATGTGTGTTGTTAAAAAATTACGTATAACTATGTTATATTTATATAAGCTCTAGCTTGAAACCAAATAATCTTTCTACAACATGGTAGTAATAATATCCTTACATATATCGAATACTGCTCTTTTTTAAACGCTCTGTGTGTCTGCATATATTATTTATACTGCTGCTAGGGAGAATGAGGTACAGACATTTTTATCTGTTAAGGTCCCCTTCCCCTTTTTAATCGAAAGTCGATTGCCAAATTTGGCCTCGGATACATTGCCCGAAACTTTTTATAAGTGCCCTTGTCATGACCGCATTAGCAATGTCCAAGTAATTTGTGATTCAATAAAGGCGTTTAGGCAGAAAGCTTTGTATTGTGATATTTCCCATGTTTTCTGGTTAAATCTTGAAGGAAGGTGGGTGAAAAGGTTCTCCCAACGTTAGAAAAATACCAATTTTAATCGTCTTATTGTGGCTACAGTCCCACCTTCAGCAGAATGCCGATTGTGACCTCTGTTATCACGCCATTTTTCTCCCTGCGCTCCTTTTTTATTGCCCTTGACGTCTGCCCATTCCAACCGACAGGAGTTGGGCATGACACAAATAAAGATCTTGTCTCTAAGTGAAAATCTTTGTCAAAAGAATAGATGAAAAAAAATACATGCATTATGGATCATTTTTTTATTCCGATCTGTTTCAATACCAGCATCTCCCAAACATTTTCCTCCTACATCCGGGCCCTGTCTGTTCTAGGCAAACTGCCCCACTAAAATGTCACGAGAAGTCACTGCCTTCCAGTGGTCTTGGAAAATTTTCAAAGGGCAGATTATCCAGACCAGTTGTGAATCCCTGAAAACGTTCTTGCTCCCAAAGTTGAAGATTACTCTAAAAGATTTGAAGTCGCCAATTCAATTAAAGAAAATGCACTCTTAGATTTTGCGGCTTGCTCCAGGTTGGGTTGTTTTATCTCTGAGTAGCACTTTTTTTGCACACAATGGGCCAAATGGCTAGGCCACAAGAACCCCAAAGCTCAGGGAAGGTTGGGATCCACCGGACAGCTGTTAGTCTCCTATCAAGGTCATCTAGTGTATTCTTTAATATGCACAAGGTACGGCTCTCGCACAATCGGAGCCAGTATCTCGGTGACACACCCTTCTGACAGATAGCAGCCTTTTCAAGCCCATCAGTGTTCCCTACTGATTGAGAGCAAGTGGGCTTTTTCGGATACTTTACGAGAGGAATTCAACCTGATAGAACAAACGACAATGCCAGCCTAGGATTTCAACCTGGATCTCAACAGTTGTAACACCACCACACCAATGCAACTGTGCCACTGAAGTAACCATTTGGAAGTGGATTCATCCTGTTCAATTTTATCATCAGTCCGAGAACTTTTGGATCACTCCTTACTGTTAATGCCAGCAAATAAGTTTTTTTAAGGAGGGTAGGTTTACTTAACAATAGTTTTAGGTGGGTAAACCATATTAGCCTATTCAATATTTCCAGCAATCAGGGGAAGGCAGATCTAATTAGTGTTCTCTCTAACTGTGACTATAAACTTCCAATATTTTTATTTGTGGTGTCATCTATGTTGGGAATAGACAACCAAGTTGTCTCAAAGGGTGTTAATGGTCAATTTTAATTAAAGGACAGAAATATCTTAGCTCTATTAGACTTGTCCTGGTTACTTATACAACATACAAACTCGTCCACAAGGACGTGCCCACTGGTTCAGTAGTCGGGTACGCTAATCACCAGATCGGGTTTAGGCTATATTGTCTCATTATGCTTGGTATTACAATGTAGTAATAAAATAAACACCCCCTCAAGCAGCTGCTTGCCACAGAGGTCTGACAGGAGCCTGTCAGTTTACATTAAATAGTAGGTCTGTGAGGATGGCGACACCTCAGCAGAAAAACAAGAAACATCCATGCCTTATCCAGAACTTGAACCCAGGTCCCTTTGATCAGTAGCCAAACGTGCTAACCACTCTGTCACACATCTTTATTTACGGGTATTCGAAAATGGTGTTTTAAAACAGCAATCTGCAAATCTAAAAAAAATATAGAAAATATCCAATATTTGCACATAAATGAACTCACTGCATTATATTTGCATTTTTTTCTTGACATTAAAATTGCATTTTATCCGTTGTTCAATTCTATTAAGGTACTCGAAGAATTATATCGAACGTATATTTCTTTCACAACTTGTGTACTTTTTTAAATACCTTGCATACAAATTGCTCCGAATGGCTTATTTTAAAATGTTTGCTGTATAATACAATAATTTGAATTGCATTTTAGTGCATTGTTTTGATAACATGCTTAATTTTTGGCATAAGAAAGTGTTCTATGTAGTTTTTTCAAAAAAATGGGTACAGATAAGATAGCTTCTGTACAAAAATTTCAATATTTATTTTATTATAGATGCACTAAAAATACTAATATACAGTTCAGCTAGTTTTCGTTGATGTCTCATTAATAGGATTCTCAACACCATTTAAAGTTGGAGGGCGAGAAACCACTTCATCAACCAGTCCAAATTCTTTTGCTTGTTCGGGATTCATAAAATGATCTCGTTCCATATTCCGTTCTGAAATTTTAAAGTAAATTTGTTACTACGAGTTTTTACCTTTAAAAGTTAATCTACTTAAGTGTATGTACACATAGTGGAATCTTTTACATAAAAGAGTATTATATATTGATAACCATTAGAAAATTTTCTTCATCCAACTTATTGGTAAGTTATATATATAATACTACATTTCAAATTCATTTATTCAGTCCCTTATGTAAACGGCAATATATTAATGTTACTAAAGCTCTCTTGGAAGAGAAATTTTCCTTTTGCAGCAATGCTATGCCACTATTTTTTACTAATCTGCAATTAAGTGATCATACATAAAATATTTGAGGAATAAAAACATTTAACTAAACCACATTAAAAATAACCCTAAGTAATATATAGATAAAAGACACAAATCATCAATCAAACAATGAACAATTACATGTAGACTATATGCATATAAAGTGAAGGTCTAAAAGTATTGCAGTTTTAATGATTACGAACATTAGTAGTCTCATTAATGATTACGAATATTAGTAGTTCTCCAGGTATTTTTTTCTGTTCCTTAAAACAATAAATATTCAATTCTAAAATTAAATCCATCCTGTTCTTAAATTAACACACATGTATAAACTATATGAAGAAAAAGAGGAAACGCAGAGAATTACTAAGAATATCTTGTGATAAATTTTTCATATAGGAGGTTGTTCAGTAAATGAAACATTTAGATGCTAAGCATTTTCCAAATTTTTGTGTCCGTTTCTCAATCAAATTTTAAAGATGTAAAGGAGTTTAATGAATGAGAAACAGAACAAACTGAAAGTGTCGCCATCTGGTGGAAGATTGAACTAAATCTGAAGAAAATAAAAATACGGTAGAAAATAGGGGTGGTGGTGATTAGTTTAAGATAGGGGTTCTCAACATAGGGTAGGCGGTAAAATTTTTTGGGGTACGCTGTGAGAGCTCAAAAGTCACTAGATCTAGTAACAAAGTTTTATTCCCATTGTTATACTATAACTATAGTTTTATCTACCTATACAAGGGGTATGCCAGTTACATACACATTTCCAGGGGTATGTGAAGCATAAAAGGTTGAGATCCCTCCTTAATATTTTTAATTCCAACTAATTGATGATAGAGAAAATGCAAACAGTATTTTATTAGCACTTATAAACAAAGTATTTGTCTTTTATCTTTTAGTTTTAAATGTTTTTTCTCGAACCACCATGAGAAAACGTAGCTAGAAAAGGGAGCAGATTGTTGCTGTCAATGGAATATTTATTGACACTCTGCCACTAAAATTTCAAGCATTAAACAGATCACTTGTAACATTCGTTAAAAGTTTTGCAGTTTCCATATTTAGTGACCTATGCAATAGTACCAATCCAACTGAAACAGTTTTTCAATTATCTCCTAAAACAGTTGCATTTTCCCCAACCCCTGGGGGTAAAAGGTCAACTCATTGTTGCCAATGGAAACTTCATGACTTTAACATTCCACCATCAAAATTTCAAATTACTAGCATAAATATGCAATATTCTTTAAAATTTAGAAAATTTCCACCACTAGAGTGTAGAATTATAGTTTTTGGGATATTTGGAAAGTGTGAATAATAATATTTTATCAATACCTATCAAACCAAAAAAATTATTAATTTATCTTTAAAAACAAACAATTATCGCTTAAAACAAAAAAAAAAAATCCATTTTTCCATCTCTCCTAGGGGTCAACTCATTGTTGCCAATGGAAATGTCATACTTTCACATGGATCCAGTGGTGAAAGTAGATTTTATTTCTTACCGGTACACTTCGAAACATAAAAATAATAAAAATAAATACCCCCTCAAGCAGCTGCTTGCCACAGAGGTCTGATATAGCTGTGTGGAAAATCACACACAGGCGATCACTCCACTGAAGTCTTACAGGGGTTGAAGTGTGTGGCGACGAAAGTACAGTGCTCTTAGATTTTCTCATTTTCCGTATATTTTTCGGAAATAGTAGATGATTTAGAGATTTTTAATGTGAAATAAATATTAATATATTTAAATACTTGCTGATTCTGTTGTATTCTTGGATTTCAGTCTTATTGAAAAAAAAATAATATGATTTAGATGTTTTCAAAATTATTTTAGTACTAAAGAAATTTTTTTAGAAAGGAAAATTAACATTTCACTCGTATTGTAATTTTGAATACTAAACTTGCATATTTCAAACTCAGAAGCCATATATAGCATATTTTTTGAATAAATTATTAGAGATTTGGAATAGCAATTAAAATTTATAAAACTTAAACAATGATTACATGACATACGGAAATTTCGCATCTGACTTATCTTCGATAATAGAGGGGGCGGCTCAGTCGGTAGCGCGCCAGACTCATAATCTGTAGTTCCAGGTTCGAGTCCCAGCTGGGTCAGCGTTAGATATATCTCCGCAAAATTCCCTGCCCTGCCCACGGTCAGTAGGGGACACCGATGGGCTGAAAAGGCCGCCGTCCGTCGGATGGGACGTTAAGCCGTGGCCCCGTGTGCAGGAGAGCCATACCCTGTGCACGTTAAAGAACACGCTGGATGGCCTTGACGGGAGGCTACCATCTGTCTCCCAACAGCTGTTCCAGTGGGTCCCCTCCCCCAACCTTCTCTGAGCCTTCGGGGTCCTTGTGACCTGGCCATTTAGCCCATGGTGTGCAAAAAAAGTGCCGCTCAGAGGTAAAACAACCCAACCCAACCCGATAATAGATGCGAAATTGAAGAGTTTCCGAATCCAAAATGAGGTAGGAAAAGAGGGACTTTCGTCAAAAAAAAAAGTTGCGAGATGATTTTGTTGAGCGCTCTTGTGTGCCAAGCAAAATCATCTACTTTCCACTCTTGTCACGGGTACTATAGGTTGGCCATACCTGCAGTAGAAAAATTAATCATTTCACTTTTATGCGTGATATAGGTATTTGTTGACACGCTTAACTTTACATATGATTTGGCCTCAATATAGACCTTGTCTTCCCTTTAATCAGAAATTTTTAGCGATTCTGCAACGCTAATACCACGGAATGAAAATGGCAACTATTAGGTTGGCCATGGGTGCATGCTTTTACAGTTTGGATGCCATCGCAGCCCGATATGCAGAAGACCATTGCATCCCAAACTCTCATCTCTGCTTCCTTTCCCCCTTAAGAGGTAGCCGCTAAATGATCAACTGCAACACCACTCTTCTAGTGGACCTGGCAGAATTCTTTCTGTTCTCTCCTAACCTTAAGGTTAGGAGAGAACAGAAAAGAATAAGGTTAGGAGAGAGGTCCTCCTTAAGGTTAGGAGAGAACAGGAAAGAATTCTTTCTGTTCTCTCCTAACCTTAAGGTTAGGAGAGAACAGAAAGAATTCTTTCTAACAGAAACCTAAACCTTGAGGTCTCCTAACCTTAAGGTTAGTTAGAAAGAATTCTTTCTAACTAACCTTAGTTAGAAAGAATTCTTTCTAACTAACCTTAAGGTTAGGAGAGAACAGAAAGAATTCTTTCTAACCTTAACAAGAAAGTTTCTCTCCTAACCTTAAGGTTAGGAGAGAACAGTCCACTCTGATAACAATCCACTCTAATAAAAGGTTCCAAGCAAAGTAACCTCGCTCTTGTATAATGCAAAACAGCTGGGCTTTTTTCGTTAAAGCAGAACCCAAATCATGCTATAGCATTATTTTTATATCAAATTTATCGTTTGGTATAATTAAAAAGTTGATAATAATTTTATCAATGTTTCTAAGGAAAAACATCTTTATCTTAAGTTGATAATCATAATTTCTTTTTATTATAATGATTCTGATATATGGAGATCTGAAACGGCTCGACGTATCTAGGGCATAATATAATTCCAGGGGATGCAAATGATGAAAAAGCATTAGAAGGGAAAATGCATTCTTATTATTAGAATGAAAAAGCATTCTTAGTTGGTGATTTTTTTCACACCTCTCAAATAGCTTTTTTTCACTGGTAAGAGCCTGACGATTTAAGACGTCAGATGACCTATTATGAAGGCGAGATTTCAGCAGAAAGAAAATATCCATACCTATAGGGTATCGAATCCAGGTCCCTTAAACTTGAAGCGAAGCGTGTAAACCACTTGATCACAAGGACGATGTCAAGCTTAGTAAATTTGACAAATGCCAGTTATCAACGACGCAGATTTTGTTAATCATTTTGAATCTTCTGTGGGCCTTAGTCTTGAACTATCTTCTTTATCATTAGCTATCCATTATTTTAAACTTCTTTTTTTACAGACGACAATGTTGTCACGTTGTGGGTCAATACTAACAAATAAATAATGCTGAATTCAATGAACAACTGCTGCTGGTCAATACTAACAACTAAATATGCTGAATTCAGTGAAAATGACAGTGGTTATAAAAGTCGAAACTGGCAATTCAGTATAACTACTGATGAAATATGAGGAGGATTCATCATTGCAATTGCCTTGAGTATGGGTCTTTTTTGGATGTCGAAAATTTCAGACTACAGGTACGTATTAAGAGTAAGATTTTTCAAAAGCATTCATTATTATTATTATTTAACATCAATCAAACAAACAAAACAAAAAAACAATTGGAATATTGTTACAAAGAGAAAATTTACAGCAATCGGAATTCTCTCTTCAAACTCTATAAACAAATTAACTACACCGAAATTAAAATCGCAAAATCGTTTTCCCCAGTAGTATATTGGCGACAACACTCAGGTGGAAAATAATTTTTGAAGGGCCTAAAGGTAACCTTTATGAGGAGCGACAAGAGAGAAAGTAAATATTCAATAGAGGTATAATACCTTTTATTTAATATTCAAATAAACTTATCTGGAGAATATAAATATATTTACTTTCTTTTCTTAAAGTTTATAATTAGATACAAATGAAAATTTTTAAATTAATATATGCCAAAATTCTTTTTTTAAAACTTCCAAATAATTTCACAAGCCGTCCCATGGTCGAGTAGTTAGCACACTTGGTTACTGAGCAAAGGACCTGGGTTCAAGCCCCGAGTAAGGCATGGATGTCGTGTTTTTGCCGAGGTCCTGCCAACCTCACAGACCTTCTACTATGGCATACAAACTGACAGGCTCCTGTCAGACCTCTGTGGCAAGAAGCTGCTCGAAGGGGTATTTATTTATTTATTTCAAACTCGCAGATGTTTAGATGACGAAAACAGATCACCAGTTTTTGAAATGGCTAGGAAGGACAACTTAATATTTTAAATTCATAGCATATATTTCCTGCCTTAAAATTAAGAGAAGTGTGCTAAGCGAAAATTATGTTTAAAAACAAATACGTGCCAACTTTTGTGGAACAATAAAATTAAAAGAACGCGTATTAGTTTTTCTATTATGGTTACTCCAGTAGCGTAATGTAAGATGATTAATTGATAAAACTAATTTTTGAAAATGTTTTTCCATGATTTTTTATTAAAATTTCCTCCCCCTTTCAAACTCATTACTTAAATTTAAGGAACCATATGCGCCATCGCCTCCATTATACTGCCTTCCATTATTCACAGAATGTTTAGAATTTTTAATTCAGCAGAATATAAAAAATATATATATTTTAGAAACGAAAATTTTAAAACCATGACTACATGCTGCCTTGCAATGGATTTCAACGTTTGAGTTCATATCGTTTCTTTGATTTACCACGCCGTTTTCACAGTTCTGTCTCTGGTAGTGATTAGGATCGAACCCAAACAGCTACGGTGGATGGGAACGTGTATTGTTGATATTGTCCGTGAACTCTTAAACGACTTCCCGAAAGACAGCTTTGGTTGGAGTCGACTTTGTCCATCTTGTTCTGCTTTCTATACCGATTTCCTTGCTAATCGTTCAAAGAGAAAAAGCCCTACTTCCAATTTCTAGCACTCCCCCTTGGCACTCCCTGTTGGCAGAAATGGAATCTCAAGTATCCGGTTTCTAAATAGCTTGGTATCTAAAGGGTTAAACTGTAGTAATTAAAAACCGACGAGTTTTTGTTAACAGGAATGGTCTGCTTTTAAAAAATTAAATTCTCGTTTGAAAAAGCATTAAGGTGAAAAGGAAATCACTAGGAAGCTACTAGAAAAATGTTTTACGGTACGTAGTACCGGCAAATAATTTCTTGCCGGTACAGCGTACTGGCCTACTTTCACTACTGCGTGGGTCACATTATCACACACCTTTAATACCACACATTATCACATACATTTAAATACCACCACCAAAATTTCAAATTTCTGCCATAAATACATTATTTGCAATATTCGTTCGAATTTTTGGAATGCCTAACTTTTTTTCCACCATTAGAGGGTGGAATCATAGTTTTTGGGAGATTTGGAAAGTGTGATTCATAATATTTCATCAATACCTATCCAACCCCAAAAAGAATTATTAATTTATCTCTAAAAACAAAAAAGTTAAATATTTACATGATAGACAGACAGATAGCTTCAGGTAAGGCATGGAAGTTCTTGGCATAATTGCAGTCACATACACCTGTGTTGTAGAGGTCAATGGTAGTCGCATACACCTGTGTTGCAGAGTCAATGGTAGCCGAAGCAATGGCCGCCTAGCAAAGATGTTCCGATGCTGTAGATGTCGTCAAATGGTACGGGCGGACACTGGTTAATGTGCAACACACCACCCTAACTGTTGAGCTAAGTGTTTGATGTGGCTGTACAATCATTCATAGCCATGCACACAAGATATCTGTCCTTCCGTTCGTTTGTGTGACAGGGCAGTTGAGATCCTCCTCAACCCACTGATGTCATATTCCCATCACTGTGGCAGCATTCCATCCAACACGAGCACCGATGTCTAGGTACAATAATCCGCCTTCCTGTAATCCCACAATTCTCCCTTGATCAAAGTTTGAAAACTGGTCATATGGATGCTGTTCTTCGATGAGGTATACTTGATCTTTTAGTGTGCAAGAACTGTGAGTAAACACAATTCCAATGCTTTACACCGGCTCTTTGTAATTTCCTCTTATACCACTTGCAGGGTGTGTTACTGTCACACATGATGTGCTTATGTGCTGCACTCTGAATAATTTACATGTTACCCATCTCCATGGGCTACCCATCTTGCATATTTCGGGACAATCTGATGAGCTCTTCCTGGTGTACTTTTAACGACCAGCAGTGTATATAGGCTGCCCTGCCAAATTATATAAAACATGTCAATGTATGCAAAATTTTCTGCATACTTAAGTATTCTACATCAAAATAAAGCCTTATAATAAAAGCACTACAGGCATGGTGGAAATCAAAGTGTGACATAGGAAAAAAGGCTGATTTGATGGACTTCGAAAGAGAGCTCATCTTGGGGGCATGATGGATAGGAGCATCTGTAATAGAGGTTATGGAACTCAGTGGAAAATCATGGAGTACAATATCCTAAGTGCAGAGAGAATGGCAATGTTATCAAAATATGTCTGCCAATCATAGCAAATGGAGGAGGAAAAAGGATCTCACAGACAAGTGTTTGTTGGCATGAACTGTATGACATAACAGAGTTGCTACAGTGTAATTTTAAATGGCTTGGCAAAGTTTTATCATAAACAATGTTTTTCATTAGATTGCACAATTTTCATTTCCCCAGTTCTACACTTCACTAGATTTTGTATTTATTTAAGGTGGTCCCCTTCAAAAGTGTAAAATAGGAGCTTTATATTCAAAAAGTTTACCATGATAGGCTGTTTGTTTAAGCATTATGACAAAGATGGTTCTATAAGTCAATTTGAGGAAGAATGGAACCATTTTAAGAGGCTATATTTGAAATAGTGCTGATTTTGGTCAAGAGGAAGTAGAGTTATTTGAATAACTGACAATATAGCTTATTTCTAATAGAAATGAGGCAAGAACAAACTGAACCAACAATCTACTAAACTTCACAGACAGCTTTCAGGGAGCTTAAAATATTTAAGGGATCAACTAAATACTCATAATCTTTGGACTTTTAGCCAGGCTGACAAGAAAAGAAAATTATAAAACACAATACTATATTATTACAGATTATTTTTTGCATGGGAGGGAGAGAAGATAAATATAATTACGCCAGGGGTTGAAGGAAAAATATAGAAGGGCTATCAAAGCTAAAGATTCTGTCATTAGACAAAGTGGGATGAATATTTTTAAGATGTTCTGAATAAATGTGGCAATTTCTGCTCCCATGGTTATAGACACTGTGTCACAGACACTTGAATGCTTTAGAATGCCCAAAACATTATGGCATTTCATGGTTCTTTTGAATTGTTGAAACATAAAAAGCCTAATGGTGGGAAATTAAATTAATAGGGTGCATGGAGCTAAACAGTGACTTGTTTTTCAAACAAACACTGTTGCCTAGATAAAAACAAAATCAAATGCTCACTCATTGCCTGTCCACTGCCATGCATCAATTGACTAATATAAGAAGGACATCGATCAGCAGAGAAGAATGCCATGCATGCCTTGACAAGAATGAATATGCTAAAACTTATACAGAAGCTGAAAATCGAGTCTATACCTATAACAGAATTACCTACTTCCCAATTTCTTTCATTGATCTGGAACATATCCTGTTATTATGCAGATTTAGTTACTAATACACTGAATTAGGGATAGGAAACGCTATCCAAATTCAGTACCACAAGTCCCGCATTTATGTGCATGAGGGCTGAAACTCTGGTCATATATAGCTGTCAGCTTTGGCCTCCCCAAGCATTCGTTGTAAGAAGCGTAATAGGAAAGGTGCAGGATTTAGATGCATTTGACAGAGGGCAGATCTTAGGTGCTCAATGGATGGGACACTCAATCTCTGAAATTGTCAACGAACTTGGATTTTCTTATACAACAGTTTCAAGAGTGTTCCAGAAATATGAAAATTACAGCAAAAAAAAAGCACCCAGACAAACTGCAAAAGATAACCAGCCTTGAATGACAGTGGACTTCACCATCTGACCCACATTGTATGGACCGATAGGGGCCAAACATTATATGAAATCACCTCACATCTGAACGCAGGTTCCAGCTGGGAAGTCAGTGCACAGACTGTGCAATGCTCACTTCATTGTCTCGGCTTTGGGAGCCGTCGACCTATGAGAGTCCCACTTCTAATGGCATGACACCAGGCTCAACACCTTGCCTGGGCTAAAGAACATCGAAAATGGACCATCAAAAATCTTTGGGATACAGTTGAGCAGAGTGTTCAGGCCCGTGTCCTATCAGCAATAACCTTGAGAGAACTGTGGACAGCTCTGGAGGATGCATGAGTCACCATACCTGTGAAACATCTGTGCAAGCTTGTGGAGTCCTTGCCTCGTCGTGTGGCAGCCATTATTATTATTGCCAGAGGGGGTCCAACACATTACTAGGCTGCTATCCCTAATTCAATGGTATTTCAGTGTATAAGGAACTAACATTAAACAATAGTATATAAAAATAAGCAATTTAAATTATTCTTAATTATGCAATCATAGGTTTTGCATACTTAATTACTTCTATTCATTAAAAAATGTGAATCAAAAGTAATTAAATTACAGAACAAAAGATATGCTTACAATTTCATTACAAAAACTCACCAATGGTTTCTATTGGTTGATTTGTATGCTTTTCGTATAAAGAGTTTATTTTCTTCTTCAAATACAGAATCTCTTCTGCATGTATCTGTATATCTGTTGCTTGACCCTGTTTCATATAAATCATATGGCAGAAATATTTTTTTACAATAATTAATTATAATAATACTTAAGTTGGGTACAAAAATATATTTACTCAATACATAGTAAAATTAATTGAAAATAATACTGTGCATTTACAAAATATGTAAACAATATTAATTTTAAAAATTTTCATTATCACCTTTTTAATTTCAAATTCAACGAAGAATTAAATATAATGTTACATACATGAACTGATATACACGAATATTTAACTATTCTCAAGTTTTATCACAATTTTTAGTAGCGTTAGAATAATGGTTCCATTAGAGATAAATTATTCTCATTCATAAAGCAGGATACAACACAGATGTACAGTAAACATTTGTTATAACATTGGTTGGCTGGTTGTTTGTGGTTTTATGGCACAAGAGAGCTAGGGCTTTATTGCACCAAACAAAAGTGCAATAAAAGGATAAAACACCTTAAACCCACAACCAAAGTTAAAATAAACATAAAAATGGTAAACGACACAGAAACGAAACAAAACAAGAAAGATGAGAATAAAAAGAACTAAGTGTATAAGTCAACAATAACAATGGGCATATAGGGCCCATTTAAAAACAGAAACAAGAATAAAATCTAGGAAACAATGCATAAATATCATAAACAGGTAAAATAACCAGTAAAACGTAAAAATTCGAAAACAAGAGTTAAAAGCGATTCATCAGATTAAAGATGTCCTAGTGTAAGGGGATCAGACATAAAATCGTGAAAGGTAGAATATAAACGTCTGTCTAGGTTAAAAGCTGAATGATTGATTAAAATGTGTTTAATAGTTAAAATGGTGTCACAAAACTCACACTAAGGTTCGTTGTCTGCTTGAAGAAGAAATGAATGAGCTGATAAACAAATGACATAAGCAGAGCCGAGAAACTACAACTTCCTCCCTGTGATTCCTGCAAAAACAAGACTGAAAACTCAGTCCCAAGTGGGATGACCAGGCAAGGATCGCAATTTTGAAGCATACTGCAGGGACAACTGCTGACAGCAAATAGATAACGAAGGTTCATAGGTCTCAGTGTAAAGACTCTGGACCAGTGAAGTGCAGAAGGCCCCGTACAAACACAGAGGGCCTGATGGTGCAGGGGTCCAGCACTTTCACCACTGAATTCCAGGCGGAGTTGTACAACTGGGATCCATAGTTCAGTTTCAACCGGACAAGTGGACAGTAAAGGCAGAGCAATGAACATCGGTCTGCTCCCAAAGAGAGGGAGAGGACCTAGAGGATATTCAATGCCCACGTGCACTTGGGTCTGAGATGTCGTACATGAGGTAAAAAGGTCAATTCCCAGTCGATGATGAGACCGAGAAACTTTGTCTCTGCCACAACTGGAATGATGTTACACCCGAGCTGCAGCTCAGGATCCAGATGAAGATTATGCTTGCAGCAAAAGTGCAAGCAAGCAGTCTTCTGTGGGGAGAACCGAAACCCATTGGCCGTCACCCAAACCAAGAGATTGTTCAGGACAGTTTGCAGTTGTCGATCAATAACCCTCATGCTGAATGACAAGCAAAAGATGCTAAAGTCGTCAACATAGAGGGCATTGCCTACAGTCTGGGGAAATTGCTGTGTAATGGAATTTATCTCGACAGCGAAAAGCGTAACACTCAGGATGCAGCCTTGTGGCACCCCCTGTTCTTGGGAGAAAGGCAGCAACAGTGTTGCTGACATGAACTCAAAAGGTATGAGAGGATAAAAAATCTGCGATGAAATTCGGCATGTGACCTTTCAAGTTGAAGCTATGGGGTCACAAAGAATGCTTAATCCCCATGCCATGTCACATGCTTTTTTGATGTCAAAGAAAATGGACACCAGATGCTCTTGATGTAAATACTAATTCCTGATCGCAGATTTGATGTTGTTTCCAATCAATCCATCCAAATTCAATGTTGTTTCGCAGGCAATGGTCTACATTAGACCACCTGATCTAGTGGTCTAATGTCAACCCTGTGAAAGCCACACTGGGTATTGGAAAGAAGGTCGTGATGTTCCAAATACCAGGCCAACCTGGTATTTACCATTCTTTCCAATACCTTGCAGACAAAGCTTGTCAATGCAACTGGACAATAATTTGAGGAATGGCAGAGGCAGCCGCATGGACAATGCAGTCTGTCATCTCTGCCACTGCAACACTGATTGGCTCCTGGCTGACAGAGTGTTAATTGAGATCAGACAGCAGCTCAAAGCCACTCAAGTCAGCCCAATCAAGCCTTCACTGGGATACACGTGAAGGGCTGCAAGGCCCCCCATGGGAGATGGTCCATACAGAAGTGATCACCTCCCCATGGTGAGGTGATCACTTCTGTATGGATTGTCATCGACCTACCATGTAAAGAGTGGTAGGATCGAGGAGAAGCAAGTAGTTAGATCAATGGCAGTGAAGGTGCAAGTCGGGGAGTGAAAATAAGTGCTGACACCCATGTTCAATACGAAGAGTGAAGGATCAAGAGCCACTGCTGCAGGACCCCATGTCTCCCATTGGTGTCGGCACTGCCCCAAAGTGGACTGTGTCCGTTGAAATCCCCTATGATGAGAAAGGAGGATGGCTGCTGCGAGACAAAATCATTAAAGTCTTCCCGGAAGATGAGACTCCTGGGTAGTAGGTAGATGGAGCAGACAATCAACAAAAAGCCCAAAAAGAGGCGGATGGCAACTGCCTTTAAGTTGGTGGTGAGGGGCATGACCTGGAATGAAGAATGGTTGCTAACAAGGATGCCAACACCCCCACAAGCTCGACCACTCCATCCTGGTGAATGAGAGAGAAGTGCCAGATAGTGGGATCATTAGCTGTCCAGGTAAGTCTCCTGCAGGCACATGCAGATGAGCACACGTGCCTTCATGAGGACTTGATGTCATCAATATTCCTCTGGAATCCATGACAATTCCATTGTAGGAGTATGGCCATCTCAGGTCTTAGAAGAATTGGCGGACAACTTATGGTTTATTTTAACCATCACCAGCAACAGTTTGGAAAAAATGGGATGATCTGTGTCTGTGTCCATGTCCTCAGAGTTGTCTGAGTGACACAGATCTGAGACTGCTTTAAAACATTTTTTTTCAAAAGTATGTGTGTACATAAAATATAAATATTACATTTTTTTCTGCTTCCGTCCTTCTAGATCGATCTTTGCTGAAATGAATACCTGGGAATTATAAGGGAAAATGTTTTCATCTGAGAATTATATGATAGCAGGGATGCTCAGATATTATATTTATAACATATGCAGGTCCAGATAAAGAAAAAAATAAATGGAGACCGGGGGGGGGGGGAGACTTTCAATCCAGCAAGAAAAAAAAGTAAGGGGGGGGGGAAGAAACTGTATTTCATTCTCCATTTCTTGAATAATATATGAAAATATCATTCTTGAATAATGTATGTAATATACACAACTTTAATCATTTTTAGCCTCCATTAATCTTAGTAATACTCACAAAGGGGGCGGGAGGCATGGCATCTATGTCTCCCCGCCCCCTTTGTGAGTGTGTGTGTAGTGTAGCGCCCCTTTGTGTTTATGTGTGTGTAAAAATATAGTTCAGAATAAATGATTTCAATTATTTTACTAAAATAGCTATGCTCATAATATTTATCATCAAAAGCAAATTTTAAACTTTAATAGTTTGATTGATTGCAATATTTATGAAATAATAAACAGTGACATCTGTAACTAAAATAATTAGCACTGTGGCATATAAACTGACAGGCTCCTGTCAGACTTCTGTGGCAAGCAGCTGCTTGAGGGGGTATTTATTTATTTATATTTATAAATATAGCAACACATTCAACTGTAAAATTTCGTCATATTCACAATCAGAAACGGAATCAACAAATATTTCATCATTTTGTAACAACTGTCTTAGGATTTCTTCATCAATCAGAACTTTATGTTTTGCCATTTCTAAAACAATAAATTAATACAGATAAAAAGAAAAAAAATTGTTGCAGTTGAATAAGCAACTGACACAGGGGAAAAGCAATTAGTGTGACCTTTACCCTCTTCTCAGCTCCGACCTACACTTCCTCTCTGCTCACAGCAGGAACACCACTCCCTGTCATTATCGGCTTAGCTGCCTTCCAACCCTGCACTTGGGGGAAAGAAGTAGCTGGTACAACTGCTGTACCAGAGCTGTCTTTTTGCCAAGTTTTCTCACTGGTACAACTGCTGTACCAGCTGTCTTCAAAAGATTAAACGTGCACAGGATATGGTTCTACCACAGACAATACCATTGCTTTATGTCCCATCTGATGGCCTTTCCAAACCCTTCAGGTTCCCTTTCTGACTGATGGAAGGGTGAGTATTTAGTGGAGATAAATGTCAAAGCTGGCACAGGTGGGACTCAACCTGAAACTGCAGTTTATGAACCTGGTGTGCTCCTGACACAGGACCATATATACATAATATATGTGCAATACATGAAATCTTAAGCTTAAACTGAGTTATATTATGAAATCTTACAAATGTCAATTCTATGGCATTAATATTTAGCTAACTTAGCACTTCAGGGATAAAATGGTTGGTATATAGTCATATCATGCAGTTGAAGCCCCATCTGAGGCACAAAAAAATTTCATTGCTTCAGAATAAAGCAATTTTTTTAGAAGCTAATGTATACATACCATAGCTTGGCCAGATGGCTGATGAATCATGATGCGTGAATTGGGTAGTGAATGCCTCATTTTTGGTGATCCAGCACACAGGAGAAGACTAGCCATGCTACATGCTTGACCAACACACCACGTTGAAACAGGAGGAAAGATGTATTGCATTGTATCATAGATTCCCAGCCCTGCTGTTACAGATCCTCCTAGAACATTTAATACATGCTAAATAAAAGTTTCTGTTACACATAAATTTTTATGCCCATTTTTAACATTAAACAGAAGTTTTTAAATATTTAAACTTTTTATAAAATACATTGAAAGGGCAAACAATAAACAGCCCACAACCAAACTGAAATAAATAGAATAGTATAAAGTTATTTGCTAACTACATTTCAATAGAATTAATTTACTTTACCTGGGCTATTAATATACATGTGGACTGGTTTCTTATTACTTTCTGATTGCAAGAAGAGAAGCTGAGCAATAACTATACTAGACAATTCATCTGTAATCTATGAGAAAGTAAAAAAAAAATTAAAGAAAATCAAGTAGAGCAAAATCTGATAGAACTCATTTTTAGTTTGCAATCAAAACTATATAGTGTTTAGAAAAATTAAAAATTAGGTTATGTCTACAAAGTTAAAAATAAAAGCATTATTAATCAGCTGAAAATTTTAAACAACTGATTTTAGAAAGAGGTAAAACAATACACTGACCCAATTGGGAGTCAATACTCAAATGGTTCATTGGAATCTTGCCTACTGCCCATTATACAAAAGGGAATCACTATTGTAATTATGTATTAAAAATAATGTTAAGAGTTTAGAAGACAAACTTAACAGAACTAGTGGAGGCATCACAGTGATCTAGTAATCAGTAGGTTCAGCTACCAAATAAATATAAGGAATGAGTTAAAAGTCCCCTTTTAATCCCTTTAGACTTTTGAAATTCTAGTGACCTGGAAATGAGATATTGGTTCTGTACTACAAGGTTGTAAAGTTGCAGATTAATTTTTTTAACAGAAATCAGCAATTTTAAATTTTATTTTCCAATGAAATATGGAAATTTATATTTAAAACTGTAGCATAATATTTTACCAGTTGATTGCAATTGAAAACAAGATGCTAAAACTGAAAATTAATCCTTTTGTCCTGTATCAGATTCACATGCTTGCATCACCATAAGAAGCATCAACTTACAATGCATGTGTTTACACTTTTCCTCTGCTATTCCTCATACAGATTATCAACCAGTTTTGGTTTCAGAGCTGTGGCAAAATTTTATGTTTAGCAAAACTACAATGCTTTCAGAACTTTTAATGGAAGATATCTATTTTATCACTAGTAGAAGTTGAATCATCTAGCAAATATGTACACTGATTTCAGTCAACGTTTCAATAGACTTCCAATTTTAAAACTTTTTTTTACTTTGCAACTTCTCGAATTTTTTATTGTCCTTTATACACACACATATATATACTAAGATTGAAAAGAAGAATTATTTTGAAATTTTAATAAAAATGAAACTATATTATGATATGTGTAAGATAAATAAAAGATTTAAATAATAACAGAAATATTATGAAATATTTATAAAGGAATAATAAAATATTTTAAAAAATGGAAAAATTTAATTAAAAAATTTACTAATTCTAAATGAAAAAAATAAAATTTTGCTTTAAAAAAATTGCTATCATTTAAATTTACTATGGTTACCTTTTTACCATCTATCTGCAAATTTTTTTCTCAAGTCAACCTACTATGCTTTCATCATGTTAAAAAAAGTGAGTTTTGTCTGCAATTAATGAACTGTTACACAGAAATATATTTTCATGTGAAATAATAGACTTTAATTTTAAACATTATTCACAATGATTTTAAACATTTTAAAGCTTCTATAATATCATTTAGTGGCATATTCTTTATACCTCATTTTGAAGTTAATTAAATAACTTTTAAATTAGTAGCACTGTCCATCTGGTCTCTTGCAAGCTGAGAATATATATATTATAACAATGGAATTCTTGTGTGAAGACATCAAGAGAATAAGCTCTGTGCAGAGTCCTGATATTCCAATTACCTATGGAGAGAAAATGGTTAGTGGGATGTTTAAAGAAACTATGTTTATTGAGAGAGGGAATGCCAACAATATTAAACAGCCCCCTAATCACAGACATGGGGCAAAGACCCGTTCCCCCACCACTAAAAGCTGAAGCCATCTAACACTGGAAGATTCCTGCAATGTAGAATTTGATGCCAGTAGAAGCAAAGAGTTCAGGTACCTACGATGACCTCTGCTCAGGATTATCCACCAGCTGATAAACATATCCTGTGAATCTATTCACTTGGGGCTGTCAACCCACAAACAGAAAACACAGTGGAAGATTTTCCCTCCACAGAAGCCCACCAGTGCAGCAAATTCAGGATCCATAATCAAGCTCAGAGCCTTATTTCGGTACTTATATTTGTGGATAGATGGGAAATCAATGTTACTTTTAACAAACAATTTTCATAAATCCCTTTACTGAAAAAGCACTCAAATGAGTTGCATTTCACTTAAACTCTGATAGGTCCACCCACTTATTTTGATTGAGTGATGGTCTCATTTCTGTTTATTAGTTATTTTAGCAGGTTCTAACATTAAATTACTTTTCTGCTGAAAAAATGTCAAAAATAAGCTGTGCTACAAATGCACTCCATTGTTAAAAATTTGACTTAGTTGTGAACTGAAGGATATCTTCAAGTGTAATAATTAGAAATACTGTCTCTGAGACAAGGGCTTTTAATTTCACCAGAAAATGTGAAATAAAGCAATACATTCCTTAAACTATCACCTTTATTTTACATTATTCCAAAAATAACCAATTATTTTAATGATTTTTAAGAAATCACAATAAACACTGAAACAAATCATATAAATATTTCCAATGTAGTTCAAATCTTTGAACTACATTTATAATATTTGAGTACATAGTTTTTTCACAAATTTATAATGCTTACAGTTTTTCTCTTGAACAATTTTCACTAATTTTGGTTTTTTTTTATATGGAATACCAATGAAACATAGTTTTCTACAAGTGAAACAAATAAGATCAGCATACCTGACTGATAAGTTTACAACTAAACAATAAGCTACTATAATGGGTGAGTTCAAACCTGCAACAGTATTGCTTACAAATCTGCTAAAAAATATTTTGGTGGTCTGATATATCTATTCTTCAGGTGAAGCTTTAAAAAAGATGTTGGTTATATGCTCTACAGAAAGTGCAAGCTACAGCTATCAGAGTAAGTCTTTAAAAGTAATTTTTCCAATTCCATATTAAACTGAGAGAAAATCAAATTAAAAGGTTAAAGGCTAATTGAAATGGACAGCCAAGCTATGAGAAAGAAAAAGTTGCTTTTCCTTTTTTTACTACACAAAAACACCCTTATATTATTACAAATGGTCAAATATAGCAAAAAATCCACTGGTCTCTTTTTACACAGAAATTTAAGATATTATGAACTGTGGTTCTCACCTCTTCTTTACCAGGATGAATAATATTTATATGGTAGCTCACTAGATCAGTTAATATTCTTATTTAACACATACTGCTAACTTTCATTATGTCCTACTGACCAAGATATTAAAAACACTGGACTTAATAACAAAAATAATAATTCAATTGGAGGGAAATTTACTAAGAATGTATATTTATTGGAGCTTAATAGTTTTTCTTTTACCATTTGAGTTTCAAACTTCACAGAACGTAGGTTGAGAAAAACTAACTTAGAAAACACCAGTCACAAAATAAATTGAGATCTTCTTGTTCCATATAGGATGTTCTTTTCCATTAATCCAGAATTTCTGACTCTTATATAAAACGTCTGCACAATATGGATTGGCTTATTTTATCTCTGAGTGGCACTTTTTGCATACAATGGGTGAGTCACAAGGACCTCAAAAGTTTCAGAGAAGGTTGGGGAAGGGGATTCAATGGGCAGATGTTACACAACAAAAGCCTACTATCAAGGTTATCCAATGTATTATTTAATGTGAGCAGAGTATGGCTCTCCTGCACAAGGGCCATGCCTTAATGATACTCTTTTCAACTTCATCAGCTCCCTTTCCCCGTGGGCAGAGTGTTATTTAGTAGAGAAAAAATCTCAATGAACACACAGTTGGGACTCAAAGCTAGAACAAAAGATTTAAATAAACCAAACCCCATGCAATATGTATATACATATATTATACACTCGTGGACACAAAAATTGCAAAACCATGAAGCAAGACTAGAATCTCAGTGAAACTGAGCAGATTTGGATTGGGTTGTTTTACCTCTGAGTGGCACCTTTTGCACACAGTGGGCTAAATGGCCAGGTCACATGGACCCCGAAGGCTCAGAGAAGGTTGGGGGAGGAGACCCACTGGAACAGCTGCTAGGAAACAAATGGGAGCCTCCCATCAAGGCCATCCAGTGTGTTCTTTAACGTGCACAGGGTATGGCTCTCCCGCACATGGGCCATGGCTTAACGTCCCATCCGACGGACGGCGGCCTTTCCAAGCCCATCAGTGTCCCCTACTGACCATGGGCAGAATGGGGAATTTTGCAGAGATAAATCTCAACACTGACCCAGCTGGGGCTCAAACCTGGGAACTACAGATTAAGAGCCTGGCGTACTACCGACTGAGCCACCCGAAACTGAGCAGAGTGGTAGAACATGCTACAAGGTAGTAATGATTAATTGCACAATTACCTGCATGCATTATTAAGGGTGTAGTTTAGGGGCTTCCAATATGGACTCTCAGTATGGGTATGACCCCCTTTGGCATCAAAGCATACAGGTCCCTAATAGCATCCTGAAGCACTTTCTGCCATTCGTCCACCAAATGGAGATGCAGGGTGTTCAGTGTGTGTGATGGCTATGGACATTGTCAGAAATGTCAACCCAACACATCTCATATATGCTCTGTAGGGGAGAAATCTATGGACATAGTGGGGCAAGGTAGGCTGTCAACATCCCATAGACATTATTGGACACTGCATGCTGTAAGGGGATGTGTGTTATCCTTCTGAAGAATGGCACTAGGAGAGCTAAGCAGAAAAGGTAGACAATGGGGCACCAGAATGTCATTGACATATTCAGATGTCAAAGTTCACAGGAGAAACATTAGAGATGTTATGGAGTCATAATTGATGGTATCACACCAGAATGGTGAATGTGCAGGCATTGCAGCACTCTTGGATGTGTGTCAGATCTGCCAGGCAATGCCAAACCCTGATGCAACCTCATCTGCATCTAAACAGGAATGCAACTCATCTGAGATGATGTGTGCCATTCCTCATCCCAGGACACATGCTAGATGCACCAAAGATGGCAGGCCTGGTGATGATTAGCAGTCAGAGGCAACCTGCTCAGATGGTCCATGTGGATACTGGCACATGCACTGCAGGCACCACATTGAGCTGGATTGCTATAAATATCACACAGGGGCCAGAGGTTGCTTGTTGGTGGATGAGGCAATCTTCTTATGGAGTGGTACATCTGCAGGGACCCGAGTCATGGTGACACAAAGCAGTACCTGTCCTCATCTATTGCTCCAAACAGTGTGTTATATTGCTCAATCTGACTGAAATGGTTGGTTTTATGATGGATAGACCAGCCTGCTTCATGCAGCCCCATGATATGCCCACATTTGAATAGGCTTACCTGCTGATAATGCAATCATATTCATTGCCTTGGAAAAACTGAAACACACGTGCAGTATTTCACTTCCACTAATTTACCTCTATCTACTACAGTGGCTTTTACTGTGGTCTTGGGGTTGAAAATACCACCTCTATTTCCAAATCCATGTGATGTCCCACTGTCATCACTGAATCATTTAAATAGGACTTCCAGTACTGCGTGTGATAATGATTTGCTGTCACTGCATTCATCCTTCACGAGTATTACAATTTTTGCTTTCACGAGTGTGAAACAATGATATCAAAAAAGCATAAATGGGAAAAGCACAAAAATGTTACTATGTTGTATTTGTATGCTTGAACTATAATTAATAGTGAGAAAAAAGTGACAAAAAAAAACCCATCCAAAATAAGAATATGAATTATATGGATTTTGTTATGAAGCAGCAAATAGTGATTAGCCACAGCTACTTTTGCTTTTTAAAATTATTACTAAGGTCAGGGGGAGTATAACAGCTTATGAATGAGATATTTATTATGTTGATAAAACTATATATTACAATCTGATAATTTTAATCAAAAACTAGCGATGATATTCAGTGAACTAATTTTAATAGTGGTTATTAAATTTAACCTTTACATTCTAATTTCAAATTTTAATAACAAATTTGGCAATTGTGAATGGTGTTAAGTTCTTTCCTTAAGCCTTCTAAATCATCCTGGTATTTTGATATAAAATCAATTCTCCTTTTACTACAAAACAAGGTAACACAGATTTGACACACTCTTATAAAGGGATTAAAAACATCTAAAGTACTGAATTATTTCTTTTTTACAAATTTGCTTTTCATTTCAGCTTTATGTTTCACTTTGTTGCTAATGCAATTTGCTATGCAATTACTCTTATGTATCTCCAATAACTTAAAAAAAAATGCTTTAAACATACTTACAGGTCCCATTACACATATAATTCTCTCCTTTAAAAGCCTTGAATATATATCATATGCTCTTTCACCTCTTCCAGTCTGTTCAATTACAATTGGAATTAAAGGTCTTGAAGAACAAGATGACTTGTGAAATGATCTGGAGACAAAGCATTCTGAACTCAAAATCATTCTTGTCACATTTGAAAGCTAAAAATAAGAAAAGAAAATGCCATTCAATAGCAACAAATGTACATTTTATTGTTTTTATGTCATTGCAAAGTATTATGTTGAAAGTACTTTGGTACATTTACAAAGTATTATGTTGAAAGTACATTTTTATGTCATTGCAAAGTATTATGAATATGATTGCATTATGTATTGCAACTAGCAACCAGAATTATTTAAAACTACTACTTTTAAAAACATGTCCTTCAGTTCAAACTTTATTAAGAACTACCTCTTTTGAAAATATGTCATTTAGTTCAAATTATTTCATAGTTTATTGTTATTAGTAATATAAATTATTCATTATTTATCGCTATTGATTCTTCCTATGTATTATATATTTCTATCAACTATCCTTCTTCACACAAAATATTAAATCTTAAAGTACCAAGTCACTAACAATGAAATTGTAATTTGAAATGTCTGGCCAAGTTAATTTTTAACTTTAAAATTTTAACCTTACAAAAAAACATTTAAAAAGCCAAATAGGAGAGATTTAATTCTGAACAATAATAAGGAAAAAGAAAAAAAGTTGACAACAATAAACTTAATTTCAAAAACAATATTGCTTCAGCCATTTTTAAGTTGCTTACTGAATGTACAGATCACTGCAATGGGAGATGATTCAGCAAAATTAATATTCAGCATTAATTTTGCCAAACTAACAATAACATTAGAAATTTCATCTATTTATATAAGAGCATGAATGAAAATATATCTACTTGCTACTGTTACTGATGGCAAGGTCAGTGAGTGGAATGCCAGAATCATAATCTGAGATTTGCAGGCTTTTCTAACTGCACTAATGTAGTTTTTCCTGCTTTTTCTATAATTTGTTCTCATCAAGTTATGAAATGACTGGCTTGAAAAGGAAGTCCGCTATCCAGTGGTTAGGGTTTAAGAAGTGTTTATATGTGCACAAGAACAATACCAGCTCTGATTGTAACATTATCCTGAGAAATAATTGACTGTTTAAAACCATGGTTGTTAGAAGTTATGGCCCTAATCACTCATGCTAATGTTACAAGTTCTTTTACACCAGAGGAGGGATTCTTAACCTATTTTAGGTTAAGAAACTCAATAAGAAAACACCTCATCGCTACACTTGTAGATAAACAATGTCTCCAGTGCACACAAAATGTCTATTGTGCAATGAAACAAAGTAGTGAGATTTTCAATCATTTTATTTCATGGATTTGTATTTTTTTTAAATAAAAAACACAGTACATTTTTTATATCATCTATATATATCTCAATAATTGCACAACCATGACCACAAGAGTTGGGTTGTTTTAGCTCTGAGCATTTTTTTTGCATAAAATGGGCGAAATGGTCAGGTACAGCTGTTGAGAGACAGATGGCAGCCTCCCTTCAGGCTATCCGGCATGTTCTTTAACATGCACACAATATTGCTCTCCTATACATGGGGCCACGGTTTAACGTCCCATCCAAAGGATGGTGATCTTTCCAATCCCATTGGTGACCCCCACTGACCGAGGACATGGCGGAAAGTTTTGCGAAATCTCAATGCTGGTTTAGCTGGGACTCGAACCTGTAAAATGCAGATTACGAGCCAAGCGAGAAGCTTTGAACTATATGTACTGTACATCAAATTTAATATTAAAAGAAAGATAAAAGCGTGAAATAACATATTTACGCATTACTTTTCATTGTGCCCCTGATAACATTTAGGAAAGCTCACATTGTGAGGTACGAAATTTGACCACACGATGGCACTTATTCACTGTCTTTAGTATTTAGCGTAGGAAATATTTTCGTAACTTGGAAATATACATATTTATTTACCAAATGGTTTACTGTCTTAGTATACATATTATTCCAATTCGTGCAAAAACACTGTTAACCACACAACTAGAAAAATACACTTGAAAGCGCGGTTCCGGTTTGCTTGCTATATTTTTATTCATATATTTTAATTATATTTAAATTCATATAAAAGCTACATAGCACTAATATGAATTTCATAAAAATATGAGATATTAAATTCTTACTTAAAAATAATAAAATTAATTACTATGAGTTTGAAAACGAAGAAATTAAGTAGACCATTCTACCCACTGGTTTCTATCAATTTGCCGAGAAGAACAACAGAGAATGCGATCCCAAAGCGGTGCGCGAGCACCCTGCTTTAACTCAATGTAAAAGGCTAATTCATTAAATAAAACATTAAAGCCTCACCCCCCCCCCCCCTCTCAAAAATAAATATGAGCAATATCGTTCATATCTTTACTAGCTAAGAGTTGCACTTCTGAAAGCATTTAAAAATTTGCAAAAAATAATATTTAAACAAGTACAATAAGCAAACATGTATATCATGTTAGAAAAAAACACACATATGATTTCAGTTGCCTTACATCTCAACGATATTTTTTGTACACAATGGCCAAGTCATAAAGACCACAAGGGCTAAGGGGAGAATAGAGAAGGGGATCCACTGGGCAGCTGTAAGGAGACAGATGGTCATCCAGTGTTCTTTAACGTACATAAATCAACGAGATAGAATGGGAAGAGTGCGGAACCAGTTTCAAGAGACGCGAAAGACCGACGGCCAAGTAAAGGGTCTGTTGCTTAAGCATTGGCTTCCCCAACCTTGGAAATTTAATTTTATTTCAATATAATACTCAACTGAATAATTACTATCAGAATTAGCCAGAAGTCAAGATGCCTTTCAAAAATGTTTAATGTATTTTTCAGTTTTTATGATTTATAAAAAAATGACAAATTTCTCCAAACAGCTGCTTCCCACAGTTCAGATACGAGTCTCTCAGTTCAATATTCTGTGGTCTCACTCGAACCGCTTCAAGCCAAGGGCACTTATCATTAAAGGCCTAAGTGTTGAAACAACTCAAATTTGAATCCATGCTAATGGGATTCGGAAACTTTGAAAATAAATACGCTTTGAGTTCCAAGTGTAAACTTTTACATTGTATAGTTATATTTCTATACAGGGTGATTCAAAACTTATCGTTCAAATTTCGTGGGGAGGTAGGGAATACGTCAGGAAACCGATTTCACATAGGAAAGTATGTCCACAAACGTCATCTACATGAACAAAATGGACAAGTAAAGTGAACACAAGGAAACAGTACAGTTAAGTGGTAACGCATGTGTCTTTTATTCCAACAAGGTAAAGTACAGGTTCACAGTAGGTGCTCAAAATTGCGACCATTTACACGGACACAGGATTCACAGCGCCGTTGCATTGACCGCCGAACATTTTCAAAAACGCCTGGCATATCACGGACAATGCCTGCGGCGGCCACTATTCGTGCAACTAGGTCCATTTCACTGTCGACGGGCGTCTCGTACACATGGTATTTCATGGCCCCCCCACAAAAAGAAATCCATGGGCGATAAATCAGGTGACCTGGGTGGCCAAGCGATCGGTCCACCTCTACCGATCCATCGAGCTCCGAATGTTCGGTTCAGGTAATCACGCGCAACAATTGTGCTATGGGCTGGAGCCCCGTCATGTTGATACCACATATCTCGGCGGATATGCGCAGGAACAGCGCCCAGAAAAGTCGGTAACACTGTCTCGAGAAATATTAGGTATTTCCGGCCGCCCAATCGGGGCGGTAGCAAGTAAGGTCCCAACAAACAGTCACCAATGATTCCAGTCCACACATTTACGGCAAAACGATGTTGCGCAGCGTGACTTCTCGTACTGTACGGTTGTCGTAAGCCCACACATGTGAATTGTGTGTATTGAACACACCTTCACGAGTGAATGAAGCTTCATCTGTAAAAAGGGCAGAAGCTGGAAAACTGGGGTCACGGCACGTTTCTGGAACCATTGTGCAAATTCCACATGCTTCGGATAATCGTCAGGATGCAGTAACTGCACCCTTTGCAGATGGTAAGGATGCACACGTTCCTCGTGCAGTATCCGCCACACTGCTGACTGAGAGACCCCAAGCTGCTGAGCAATAGCTCGTGTGCTGGTATTCGGATTATCTTCGATGGACTGTAGGACTTGTTCTGCGACGTTGACAGTCCGCGTCAGTCGTCTTCTTCCCGTATCCTGCATGTTGCTGCGCAGTGAACCACGTTCGCGCAGATTGCGATGCACACGTGCAAACATTTGATGCTGCGGTATTCTTCTGTTGGGGTATCGGTCTTCGTAAACTTGCCTAGCTCGGCGGCCGCTTTCGCCAGCTGCCCCATATGCAAGATGCATATCCGCTAGCTCTTGATGCGTAAAACGATTCATCTTATCACTAGTAAGTCAGCTCGTACACTGGTTGGGTACACACAGCGCCCTCTACATATGCATGCGTACATTTGCGGACATTCTTTCCTATGTGAAATCGGTTTCCTGACGTATTCCCTACCTCCCCACGAAATTTGAACGATAAGTTTTGAATCACCCTGTATCTGTTTTATTTTATTCCCATTGTTATACTATAACTATAGATAGTTCTATCTATACAAGGGGTACGCCAGTTACATACACATTTCCAGGGGGTACGTGAAGCATAAAAGGTTGAGATCCACTGATATATATGTTTTATTTTATTCCCATTGTTATACTATAACTATAGTTTTATCTATCTATACAAGGGGTACGCCAATTACATACACATTTCCAGGGGGTACGTGAAGCATAAAAGGTTGAGAACCACTGATATATATGTTTTATTTTATTCCCATTGTTATACTATAACTATAGTTTTATATAGAAGATAAGACCACCTTCTCTGTGGTTTCCAGCTACTGGAATATCACAGCTGGAATATACAGTGGGAAGGTTCCACAAGAAGTTGCTTATAGCTTTATCCTTAATTTTCTTTTGAAAATTAATAGCTTGCCTGCTAGGGAGGTGAAATTTAATATATACCTATATATGATAGAGAGGGTTTGTGTTTTAAGAATAAGTGATTTAAAAATTAAAGATTGTAGGCATCCAGTTCAGGGGTGGACTGGCAATTTTTTTTCAAGGACTCAGCTGTAGCAAGGAGGCCTGGACTGCAATAAAAAATTCGGTTTCATTTTCAAGATTTTAGTACTTATTCTTTTGATAATTCGTAAATAAAACTTAAAATAGATTTTCCACAATTCTAGTGAATTTCTGTAAAATAAGTTATTAAAAAAAATCCTACTAGTATTAGGTCCCACGATACTAAAAGCCCGGTATGCTACAGTGTAGCGCCCCTTACCAATCTATTCCTGATCCAGTTATAGAATTACCTTTATCTTCCAATTGTGTTAATGTAAATTGTAAAGCTAGTTATGGTTAATGTAAAGAAATGCCATTAAAAGAAGAAAGAATGATATTAAGAATAATGTGGTTAATTTCTCAACTCTCGGAAGGATTTATTGGTAGTAATTCAGATGATAAGCGAAAAGTGTAAGGATGTAGCTTGAAAGTTGTGTGTGGAGATATTGAATTCGGGAAATTTTACCTTGATGTTTGCATAGAGGGTGAAATCAGGAGAGTGGAATCTGGAGAAATTACAAATTGTAAGGAAACTAGCAAAGTTTAGATCTCAGAATCAAATCCTTCTCATCCTCAGTGGGGGCAAAACAGCAGATATCATTCAAGTTTTTAATGCAACAACTGCAGAGAGAAAATGATTAGTAGGATTTTTAAAGAAACTAGATTTATTGAGATAGGTAGGGCCAACAATATCAAACAGCCCCCTGATCGCAGGCCTGGGCAAAGACCTGTTCCTCCTCCGCTAAAGGCTGAAGTCACCAATGATGGGTTGGGTTATTTTACCTTTGAGCGGCACTTTTTTGCACACCATGGGCAAAATGGCCAGGTCACATGGACCCCGAAGGCTCAGAGAAGGTTGGGGGAGGGGACCCACTGGAATAGCTGTTGGGAGAGATGGTAGCCTCCTGTCAAGGCCATCCAGCGTGTTCTTTAATGTGCACAGGGTATGACTCTCCCGCACACGAGGACCACGGCTTAACGTCCCATCCGACGGACGGCGGCCTTTCCAAGCCCATCGGTGTCCCCTACTGACTGTGGGCAGGGCGGGTAATTTTGCGGAGATAAATCTCAACGCTGACCCAGCTGGGACTCGAACCTGGGAACTACAGATGAACTACGTGCTACCGACTGAGCCACCCCCGTCCCAACCAATGCAGGTAGGAACTTCAGGCACCACCTTTTCAAGTGGACTTTTTCAAGAGCCATATGACCAGCCTGAGACACATTACTCCAGTTTAGGCTTGACGATGCCCAACTAGCTAAGTAAGGTTCAGGTACCTGCGATGGCCTCTGATTAGGATTATCCACCAGCTGATATAAGGTATCCCGTGCCTCTGTTCATTTAGGGCTGGTAACCCAGAAGCAACAGAAAACACAGAGGCAGATTCTCCCTCAACAGAGGCCCACTAGTGCAGCAAGTCCAGGATCCATAATCAAGCTCAAATCCATAAACAAGTCCAGTCTAGTAGGTATAAATGGTCAGCACCAGGACCCTGTGAAGTTGACCACTCCTCAGCAGGGTTGAAAAAAAAGTGGTATAGATGACCAGATCAGTAGGCCATACTGAACTGGCAGCCCTCCCCTTCCGTTCCCTTCCAAAAGAGAATATCTCTTTTGAAAGGTACTAACGGCCTGCACCACGAGAAGGCGGGGTCGGACATTAGGTGCTAGACCTGGCCGGTTCTGTGCATCATCACTAGGGATTGGTACACAGCTCTCCTTCCAGTTTATGCCTAGCTACCATTTACATGTTATAAACAGAGAGAAAACTAAAGTGATGAAAATTGATAGGCAGGCTGTGATTCAGTTAATCAATAAGTTGAGTAGGTGTCACAATTTAATTATCTTGGGAGCTATGTAACAGATACTGGTGAGGCATGAGATTAACAGACGAATAGGGATTGCTGCCGGGACTTTTAAGAATCTATGGAGATTGAGGAGAAATAGGCGTATACACCTAAAGACTAAAATTAGACTGTATAATAGTTTGGTTCTTTCTAGGGTTGGTTATGGTAGTGAAACTTGGACGCTGTGCAAACAAGATGACAAGAAGCCAGATGCTTACGCAGTATCTTGGGCATTAGGTGGTTCAACTTTGTAACTAATGATGAGGTTAGGCAAAGGAGTCGGCAACCTCCTTTAAGTAGCATGTTTTGCAGGGAGAGACTGCATTGGTTTGGCCATGTTGCTCTATGGTTAATTATAAATTGGGGAATAGGGTTATGAACAGTGTGCCGAAAGAGGGGAAGATCTAAGATAATGGTGGGCAATGTCAAACACTACCTAAATATGATGACGATCGCACTCCAGAAGCTTTTATATTATCCACAATTTGGAAAGATCAGCCCCTGGGTAAGAAAAATATAAAAAAAAAATACAGAGGCCAAACTTTTTAACCTGTTTTTTGGGTTGGGTTGTTTTACCTCTGAGCGGCACTTTTTGGCACACCATGGGCTAAATGGCCAGGTCACATGGACCCCGTAGGCTCAGAGAAGGTTGGGGGAGGGGACCCACTGGAACAGCTGTTGGGAGACAGATGGTAGCCCCCCCGTCAAGGCCATCCAGCGTGTTCTTTAACGTGCACAGGGTATGTCTCTTCCGCACACGGGGCCACGGCTTAACGTCCCACCCGACGGACTGCGGCCTTTCCAAGCCCATCGGTGTCCCCTACTGATCGTGGGCAGGGCGGGGAATTTTGCGGAGATCCTGTTTTCTAGAGTATATAGAACTGATTCGAAGCAATTGTTTTTAACCCTGGATATCCTTCAGGTCATAGCTTTCATTTGATATTATGATCGATTTTCAAATTGGATGGATGGAACAAAACGAAATTTTATATTTTTGTTCCTTCTTTGGCGGGTTTTAAAGTTTTTTAAGAGGTCATTTGTATTTTATCTATGATAATAGTTCATAAGCTTTCTTTCGAAAGAAAAATTTTCATGTTTTGCCTCTTGGAAATAATAAAATGTTAAGAATTTTCAAACGTAGTCGAAATTCGTTCTACAACAGGGGAGTGAAAGAATAATCCCACTAATAGAGGGACTTCTTTTAGATAGATGTGTGATTTTAAAATAATGTTTACTTTTTATTAGAATTGTGCAATGAATTTAAACTTCATTTCTATGCAATCAACACAAATGTCTGCATAAGAAAAGATTTATTTCTAATGTATAATTAATACATGTTGTAACTTAAAGGTATAAATCAAATGAATGTTATTAACTCTTTAGTACTAAAGTAAATATTTCACATGTTCTTACATAAATAGTTCACAAAATGATAAAGTTGTAAAACTTTCTAAAATTACTTTATTATGCAGACAAAACTAGGATTTTTAAATATTTTAATGTTCCATTTTAATACAAACTTTCTAAGCATGTGTGATATAATTTGAAGTGCTTTGCTAAAATTGCAGGTGGCGTTTTGTTATTACAGCTTATCATTATTTTACGTATTTTCTTGCAGAACTACTTGGTGCAATAACAGAGCAACTTAAAACTTTTAACCAATAATTAAATCTTCAGGAAAACCGAATCTTCCAACATCAAAAATAAATATCTCCACCACTAGTTATTTATTTTTGATGTTGGTAACAATTTTGGAGAGAATGAGAATATACAATTGATACTTCTACAGTTCTTGTAGGTCAATAACTTATCTGTTAATCTATTAAAACCTGGCGAAGCAGCAACTGTGCAGCCTCATTGCTTCATCAATTAACACTCACTGTTAAAGACAAAAAGAATATTTCCTTTATCTCATAAAACTAAATTTTAGCGTTTTCCCAGCCTCTTGGGGTAAAGGGGCAAAGCATTGCAGACAACTCTACGTCAAAATTTCGACCATAAATATATCGTTTGCAATATTCATTAAAAATATCTCCATTTAAGTTGGGTTGTTTTAGCAGTTTTTTTGCACACCATGGACTAAATGGCCAGGTCACAAGGGCCCCTCGAAGACTCAGAGGTTTGGGAATGGAACCCACTGGACAGCGGTTGGGAGAAGGTAGCCTCCCATCAAGGCCATCCAGCTTGTTCTTTAACGTGCATAAGGTATGGCTCTCTTGCGTACGGGCAACGGCTTAAAATGTCCCATCTGATGGAAATCGGCCTTTCCAAGTCCATTAGTGCCCCCTACTGACCATGGTAAGGTGGGGTGTTTTTGCAGAGATAAATCTCAATGCTGCCCAGCTGGGACTCAAACCTGAGAACTGCAGATTATGAGCCTGGCACGTTATCAACTGAGCCTGTAAGTTGGTAACTCTCACAAATAATAAGTGAATCAAAGAGGTCTAAAGAACAAAACTGTAACATACTTATATGTACATGATTAGGCCAATAGATATATCACAAAAGCATTTTAACCTATTTGGTCCCAATGTATTCATTTGGGGGTACAGAATTTTTTAGTTCTTTTTATTACCTAAGTTGGTATGCTTTGCGGTAGTGGAGGTTTAACCTTTAATAAACAATTAATTTAGAAATTGACCTTTAGGTGTCGCTCCTATATCGATAAAACATAACCCTTTTTTCTTGCCAAAATTTGCGCATGTGTTAGCTACTCAATATGCACCTTTTACAGTATTCATTTACATTTTGTATAAAATATAAACGTAGACTTTTTTCGCACATCAAAAAATTTGGTGTACTCATTAGTACATTGGGAACAAGTTGTTATAGCAATTTTTTTTATGGAAAATATCAATGGATCCGAAACCTATAGATACTTCCATGTTTCATGGAAGACCTTATAGACATTTAAAGCTGTTATACAGGACATAAATAAGTGAAAATGAAGATAGACATCATAATGATATAGACATCGTTATTATTCCACCTGATGTCGATTATCAAAGGAAGACATCGACGAAGGAACATTCAAGGAGGATAATATTTTTGTCTACATTACTGGATATTAGTAAAACTGGTTAACCATAAAAAAAACTAGATAAAAACCAGAATGGTAATAAGTATGTTACAGTTTTGTTCTTTAGACCTCTTTGAATGGACAGAAGAAATTGTTGATATTAGTATGAGCCTAGGAAATGGATATTCAGCCCTTCAAAATAAAGTCAAACAAGAATTAGCAAAACTTGAATACTCTGGAGATACTTGATGACGAATAGAACTTCTAAGTGAAGAAACACAGAGATACGATTTTCAGGAAAATAACCATACATTTTCTGTGACTAAAAATGAAACAAAAATAATTATTTTTTGTTTAGTGGATACCATCATTTACCACGAGAAAAGATGTATGGTGTATAGATGAAGACTTATCAGTAGTTTCAAGACACTCCAGGGATTCCCTTTGCACAGTGCTCCCCCCTATGACGTCACAAACCACGCCCCCTTCCACCCCCTTATTAATATTCATAATTATTATTTCGTAATTAATAATTAATTAAAAATTAATTAATCCCCCTTTATTAAAAAACTCTACTCTTATCCATTCCATTAGAGAAAGTATGTCTCGTAATAAATACTACGAAATATAAAAGTACTTTCACCTAAGAAATAATGAACGATTTGACGAAAACGAAAATATATAAATTGACCCAATTTATATATTTTCGTATAGAAAATACTAATAAAAACTCTCATAGAAAAACTAAATAAATTTTTACAGTGGGAAATATTCCACGAAAAGCTTTCCATCGACAAAGCTATGGTAAATACCTCGGACATCACTCCTCAAGCCAATTCATTCGAGGAAAGCCAGTCCATTTCGGACACAAGGACTGGGTGATTTGCAACTCTACAGGATATTGCTGTCAATTTGATACATATTGTAGAGCAAAACAAAACAGCAATAAAAGACGAGTGAAAATATATCTTTAGGTCCTAAAATTGTTTTGAATTTACTAGAAGTGGTGACAGATCCGGTGGATCATATATTTTTTGATAATTACGAGCCATGATTTGATGAAAACTTTTCGACAGTTAGGTTATAGAGCGACGGACACAGTAAGGGATAATGCACAAAAAATGTCCTTTACAAGACCAAAACCTCGTGAAAAAAGAATATCGTGGTTGTTTCACCTACAAATATGACAAAGAAAATTTGCTACTTCTAGTTAGATGGAAGGACAATAGTATCATGACTAATTATGATAATTTTCGGCTTCTAGCATAAGTGAAAAATTGGTGTAAAAGGAAGGGAAAAAAAATTACATTCCATAACCACGTCTTTTTGCCAATTATTATTCCGCTATGGGGGGCGTAGACTTGCTAGATCAAGGTGTTCATATAATTATCGTGTTTCTGTTCAAGGTAAGAATGGCGATAGCCTCTCTGAATTCATGTGTTGAATGTTGCTGTAATGAATGCCTGGAGGTTACATTTATTGGCAGGTGGTACCGGTGATTTGCTCAATTTTGTTAGAAATATTAGCCGACATGAGTTTTTGAAAAGCACACCATTCTAGACAGTCAAATACTGTGCTAAAAAGCATTTTACAGGATCAGGGTGGACATTTCCCGAAAAATTTGACAAACAATTGCGATTCGAGCTAGATGGATTTGTATAAAATGTAATGCTTTATTAAGAAAGAGTCTGCTTTATTAAATATCAAAATAACATGTTTATATTTTAAATTGTTAAAAAAAAACAAAATATTATATTCATACTATTTTGCTTAACGTCTGCATGTTCCCGTTGTACTCAAATGAGTACACTCTTCTTTTTGAAAAAATTTAGTGAATATAAAAAAACAAATTCAATATTGTTCTTTAAACATGCTTTTCATAGGACAAAAAGATGTTTAAAATTTTCACAACGAAAAAAAAAAAACATTTTGTGAGAACAAATGGGTTAAATATTTATTTGAAATATGACAAGTTGAATTCAAACTCAGTTAGTCATGACAGTGATTGCAGTTGAAATTTCGCAGACTATAAGGATGTGCTTCTACATCGATTGATTTGGTTGAGGTTTTAAGTCACATAGCAATTAAGGCTATTGTGCGCAAAACTAGCTTACATAGATTGGTCCTGTGTTTATCTTTTCGTTATTAGTGTTACAATAACTCTTGAATGTACAGCATACGACAATGTTGAAAAATAGTAAGTGCAAACTATTTGTCCATATGAATTATTGCAGTATCATAATAACAAATATATCACAATGTTAAAAGTCATACATTGCTACTATTATGGCAGCGATGAAACTAATAAAAATATTGAATTCATGGACACCTCCAAATGGTGTTGAAGCAGACCTCTTCCCCCTGAAAACGTTAATAACCAGTAGAGAGGCAAACAAAATGCCTAGTACATATATTAAATGTATTTTGCAAGAATGGTTTTCAAAAGTCTACTCAGAAGGAAATTCACATCCTGGAACAACATTCTGACTAAATCCAGTCACTTGCCACTATAATTTTTTCTAGATACTCTCCTAGCAGTTTAGAAAACAGAAAATATTAAAATTTCATGTAAATCAGCAGATTTTATATTACATATATTTTTATCTTCATGATCACCAACATACACAAAAAAGCACAAAAGTAAAAAAGTTTTAAATAAGATTATGCATGTAAGCTACATATTTAAATTTTTGCAGATATGGGGTATTAAGCGAAATGTTCATTAATTAGTTCACAAAGATTACAAAATTCCATTCTTTGGAAAATAATGCTGGTATACATACAGTTGTATCAGAATAATATGACCACCCACGGAATCACAGTTCGCACAGGACTACTGTCATTGGACAGTGGAAAAAGGTTGCCTTCTCTGACGAATCGAGGTTTCTACTCCACAGAAGTGACAGGTGGTGGCAGATACGGCGTCAGACACACAAGAACCAACACCTGGAGACACTTGTTGGTCAAGTACAGGCTGGCGGTGGCAGTTGCATGTCTGGGCGATGTTTTCCTGGGACCGCTGGTACCACTGGATGGGTCCCTGAATGCCAATGGTTACCTGTCCATCCTCCACTGACCACTTCATGTTGGATGTTTACCCAGGTGGTGATGGTGTCTACCAATGCGCCCTCTCATGTCACTAAGGTGGTGCGTAACTGGTTCCAGGAACACAACAGCGATGTCTCCGTTCTCCCTTGGCTGGCAAAATTGCCAGACCTCAATCCCATAGAGCATTTGTGGGGCCATTTGGATCGACAGCTTTGGCATGCGGACCCACAGCCACGTCATCTCCGGAACCTCCTTGTTCTGCTGGAGTCCGAATGGCATGTGTGCTTCTGACATTCTAGGGCCTCATTGCGTTCATGCCACGCCATCTCACTACTGTCATCCGGGCCAAGGATGGTAATTCCCATTATTAGGCAGGGGTCATATTATTCTGATACAACTGTGTATATTTCTTCAAAGTTTCCTGAGTGATCCCTGTGAATCCACCAATGTTCTATCTTAATAACATATTTAAGGTGCTAAATTTTATTCACCACTGCCTGTCTTTGAAGTAAAAAACATAAGTGGTTTCAACTCAGCAATAATGCAACTCAGCAATTTTTATAAACCAGCAGAATGGAAAAAATTTTTATAAACCAGCAGAATGGAAAAATTTTTAAAGAGTAATCCCTGTGAATAAAAACATCACCTTATGATAAAACTGCTGATTTCTTTTTATAATAAATATGGGAATAACTAGCAACAAGTTCTATTTTGCTTTTAATATACAAGTGCATATATATATAATGGTAATTAACACACCACAATAATGCATAGACTCAACTACAGGCCTGGATGTAAACATAACCAATACACTTCAAAACTATAAAACTATGATAAAGAAGATAGATTCCCTGAAAGTTTCATGCAAATACATCATGTGATATTCAAATTACCACTTCCCTAAAAAATTGCTGTAGGATTGTTGCATTAATGGTAAACGTAAATCCAATAGTCATAGATTGGTTGGTTGGTTGTTTGTTTTACCTCTGAGTGGCACATTTTTGCACAAAATGGGCTAAATAGCCAGGTCACAAGGACCCCAAAGGTTCAGAGAAGGTTGGGGGAGGGGACCCACTTGGAACAGCTGTTGGGAGACAGATGGCAGCTTCCCATCAAGGACATCCAGCATGTTCTTTAACGCGCACAAGGTATGGCTCTCCCGCACACGGGGCCACGGCTTAACGTCGTCCCATTTGACAGACGGCAGCTTTTCAAGTCCGTGGAATAATGTAGTATCCCAGGTATATTTTTGCCAAAACCAGCAGTGTATTCAACCAGTTTGCACATTGCCTAAGTGAGTTGCTAAAGTGAGTGGTAATGTTACTGGGATGAAGAGGAAGTGTAGAAGATGAAGTAGTATCAAATTTGCTAAAGCAACTAGATATTATGTCCCCTAAATGCCATCAATGTAAAATTTAAATACCGCAAAGTATAACATAAACTGGGGTCTTGATGTTGTGTTTCCTTGGAGCTAATATTCTTCTCTGTTCTTCTACGTCCGACGATTTAAACAGAATGTATAGGATGACAGCTAATACATCTTTCTCAATTGTCCCAAACTGTTACTCATTTGAGGGACTAACTAACCTTTTTATCTTTAACTTAACCTTTTTACCTTAAAGCAGTAAAGCCTGCCTACATCACTGGGGAATCATACCTTATACTGATAGGAGTACGTTTCTTCTGAATCTGTAATCACATCTTGTTTTTTGATCATCTATATTCATATGCCATATTCTGAATGAATCCAAACACACTTTCAGGATAGGACAATTTTGATCAAGCAGACGGCATACATTTCTTTGTTGTGGGTAGGGATTAATAAGTGGTAGCTCATGCCTAAAAGTTTCAATGAGGTACTTGCCTAGAGCTGGGATGTCATATTCAAAATATTGACTGCTGTCTTATTATACCTTGGCCTGAGACGAAGCACAACCATGATTATTTACTACAATTTCCTATATGTATAAAAAATTTTACAAATAAATTTAAAATATTTCCTACCACAAACAGAAGTGAATTTCACCATAGTTAACAGAAGTTTGAAGTTAACAAGAACTACTACACATAATTAACATTTTAAAACATGTACTGTGTGGCAATCTCCTCCATTATTGCATATGCCATAAGTAGCTAGTACACTGTTATATAATTGTATATGTGAAAGTCTGAGGAATTATATAAAAAAGTTGTAGAAAATGAATATTAAAATATGTTATTATTTCTTAAGTCTAGTCTATATGGAATCATGAGAATCATTACTTCCATGTTCCACTAAGTCATCTGATTAAAATGAAAAGTCATGCACAAGCATTCAGTTAGCAAAACGAATAAATCTTTGGTGAATTATAATCCGACTACATTCTGCATGAAACATCACAATAAGAATGAAAACAAATCACATGCAATTCCTTGCCACATAAGTTGTGATATAATCATTTTAAAAATATGATGGAGCAAGGCTGCAGAAGAAAGACAATATATATAATTGGGGACTTTGTTGTACTTTCAGCTTATCAAATCAAATCTTAGGTTATCACTTTCTACCACATATATAACATGAATAATATCATTACGGTTCAGTAGAGTTTTATTCAAATGTAAACAAAATGCTCACAAAACATTAATTAAAAATGCTTAATTTACGTAGTTTATTTTGTTATATATATTTTTTAATTATATATATTTATTTTGTTATATATTTATACCTATGATGAGTATTTTGTTACTAAAATATACTTAATTTAGTTCCTCAGCGACTGTTTAGTGGCTTTAATGACACCAACAATAACTCAAGAGTTGTGCTAGTGTTTTAAAACATTTAGACTTGCATATAAATCTCATTTGGCATAGATCACTATGTGAGGTAAATCATACCATTGGGCATACAGCTATGTGGCAATTCATAAGCTAGCAATTAATAGTCTGTATTGTTTTGGATTGTTTTACCTCTGAGCGGCACTGTTTTGCACACCATGGGCTAAATGGCCAGGCCACAAGGACCCCGAAGGCTCAGAGAAGGTTGGGGGAGGGGACCCACTGGAACAGCTGTTGGGAGACAGATGGTAGCCTCCCGTCAAGGCCATCCAGCGTGTTCTTTAACGTGCACAGGGTATGGCTCTCCCGCACACAGGGCCACGGCTTAACGTCCCATCCGACGGACGGCGGCCTTTCCAAGCCCATCGGTGTCCCCTACTGACCGTGGGCAGGGCGGGGAAATTTTGCGGAGATAAATCTCAACGCTGACCCAGCTGGGACTCGAACCTGGGAACTACAGATTACGAGCCTGGCGCGCTACCGACTGAGCCACACCCGCCCCATTAATAGTCTGTATGACATCCATTGTTGATAAATCCTGTACTGTATATGTGAGTATAACCTATTGTTCTTATATTTTGGTTTGGATGACTGATATCTATATTAACAAAAGGAGACATATTTGTCTGTGAACTCTTCATGAAAAAGGCTAGGTATTCGAAATTTTTACAGAGGCTAAGGAGTAGCCTGAGGATGTGCAGTGCAAAATATTAACTCGATAGTTTCAATTGGTGGTGAGAAAATTGCATTTTCCATAATATTGCATATCATCAGGATAAGGGGTGAAACATGAAAAAAATTATAGCCAAAGTGTTTAACGCACTACCATCTATTAGCAATGCAAAAATTACTTTCTCTAACAACTCGTTTCTTTAATTTTTGAAGGCAGTGGCATACTGAAAAGAGGGGAAATACTCTTTCACCCCTAGAAACTCATTAATGCAAAGTTAGGGACTTTAAATTTGGACAGACTAAGGGTTGGGTTGTTTTACCTCTGAGCGGCACTTTTTTGCACACAATGGGCTAAATGGCCAGGTCACAAGGACCCCGAAAGCTCAGAGAAGGTTGGGGGAGGGGCCCCACTGGAACAGCTGTGTTGGGAGACAGATGGTAGCCTCCCGTCAAGGCCATCCAGAGTGTTCTTTAACGTGCACAGGGTATGGCTCTCCCGCACACGGGGCCACAGCTTAAAGTCCCATCCGACGGACGGCGGCCTTTCCAAGCCCATCAGTGTCCCCTACTGACCATGGGCAGGGCGGGGAATTTTTGCGGAGATAAATCTCAACGCTGACTCAGCTGGGACTCGAACCTGGGAACTACAGATCACGAGCCTGGCGCGCTACCGACTGAGCCACCCCCGCCCAACAGACTAAGGAGTAGCCTCTGAATGTGTAGTGCAAAACAGGTTCAAACAGATGGTGAGAAAATTATATTTTTCCTAAAATTCCATATCTTCATGCTAATCATATTTTCCAATGACCAGTTGGGTTGCTTTATCTCTGAGCAGCACTTTTTTGCATACAATGGGCTAAATGGCCTGGTCAAGGACCCCTAAAGGCTCAGAGATTGGGGGAGGGGACCCATGGGACAGCTGTTGGGAGACAGATGGTAGCCTCCCATCAAAGCCATCCAGCGTGTTCTTTAACATGCATAGGGTATGGCTCTCCCGCACACGAGGCCACGGCTTAAACGTCCCATCCGACAGACAGCAGCCTTTACAAGCCCATCGGTGTCACCTACTGACCGTGGGCAGTCACTGCACAAAGTCAATAAACTCACTGCCAAGACTGGTTGAACAATGACCAAATGCCAATGGACTGTTCTTCCCCCCACACCAACCTGTTTCAGTAGCATTAGAAATCTGGCAGCAATACCACACAACCATTGCTTATTAATTTCTTTGTTACATGATAGAGAGAGGGATAGCAGTGCAGAGCCTGAAGGGTTGATGAATGTGATATATTGCTTGCAAGGATCACATTAATGTTGCTTAAATGCAGACCATCATAACTTGACTATTGATCAATCTTGGCAATGATCAATTTTTTCCGACAGATGTTATGTGTTACAAGTTCACATATCTACTACTACTATGGCATCTATATCTTGGATTAATGTCTTCCAGAAACATCTTTGCAGATTAACGTTTGATTTTTCTGGTTTCTTTTTATCTTATTAGTGTTTTCAGTCTTCAAACAATCTACCAACAACAAACTTATACATAAGAATAATCTACAGACTTCTCCTTAAAACTTAACTTAATCAGTATCATCAGTGGAAAAATGTAGAAGCTTTCAATTATATTGCCTATAATAATAATTTGTTCCATTACTAACCGATTATAATCCAACTTGAATTTCTGACATTACAGTACACTGTACTTTTTCAAGTTCATCTTTGTAACTTGCATATACCATTACCTTAGTCATAATATCACCAAGTACAATGTTTTAACAGTATTACTAGAGATTTTAATTAAATTCTGAATGTTTTTAAGTAAAGAATTTCAGTGTATAAGAAATTTCCTGTAAACCAGAAACAGAGTCAAAGGAAGAATATCTGCTAAAAATATTGATTTATGGCAATCTATTTTAATTTGCTTTTATGAAAGTTTTATGTAACATATCAACTTGCTTAACTATTGCCAGTTGATTGGTGGTGATGAAAATCATGAATTTAATTAAGATGGTTTACTTTGCCAAGGATTATTACTACAGAGACAGATATCTGTCAGATAGTTGTGAATGTCTTCTAACGCTGAGATTAATCTTTTAAAAACAGCATCTATATGTATGATCACTAAGAATACAATGGTTTCCACTTTGTTCATGATTATGTTGGTCACTCATTGATGGATTGTACAACAAAAGAACACTGTGTTTCAATTCAAAGAGTGTCTGAAAGTGTAGTAAAAGTTTAAGAAAGGTGATTAATTTCACTGCTTTTTAGAGTTTAAGTAGTAACAATAAAATATATTAGTCATTCCCAAATAAATTCAATATATGGTGTTGGGATTGTGAATATGATTGTTCTGTGGAGTGTCTGGATTTTCTCAACTGATGATGATGAATGACAATTGCATAGCTAAGTGTTTTTTTTTTTTTTGGGGGGGGGGGAGGCACAGAGGTCAAACTCAGGAATTAAAAACTATTTTTTGGCTTGGGAGGTGCAAATTTCAACTAAATCTAGGTAAATGACACAGGAAATTCCACTGTTGGATGGTTAAGCAGATTTTCTTCCAAAATTGTTTTTATGCTTAGATGGCAATTTTGTAGAATACATCTTCAGTGATTTCAAAATTGAAAGCATTTTGTAAAACACTTTCAATTTTGAAATTTGATGTTATACTTGATTTCATTCTTAAATTTTTTTAAAAGAACTGTGGATTAAATAACATTAGAAATTTTGGTTTAAGAACAATTTTGACAAATGCCACCCAATCCAGTAATTTTTCATTTCCTTTAAATAGAGTTTTAAGTAAATTTACTTAATATATGATAAGCCAGACGGAAAAATCAATGTACTTCAAGGTTCAGGGTAAAGTGTAAGTTCACCAGACAGCTGTTATGGACAGTGGAAATTTTTATGTCAGGATCAAGCAGTACAGAATTTCGTTCTTATATAGTTAGTTAATATTCGTTCCTTTAACAATCTTGGTTAATATATGGCTATTAATTACTTTTACCTACTACTTAATGGAATTATTTCTTTGGTGGAATGAAGAATTCCACTTCATTATTCATAAATTCATGGGGATACATGCATTTGAATGGTTTATTTGCTGCTTTGAAAAATCAAACCATATTACTATTAACATGTTGAGTACAAATATGTTATAATGCAACACTTTTATTTGTACAACACAAATAAGTAAACAAGTTTTCATAATTGTAAACACAAAAATTAATTAAAAGACTAATTAGTGGAGGAATTAACATGATTAAAAATATTAACTCATCAATATCTTTTATTCAATGGATAAATTATTTTTTACTCCAAAATAAAGGCTATTAAAATCTCGCAATTCTAAACAAAAAAATGTTTCATATTGTTGTCCTTATTTCAAAAGATGGATTAAATTGCAGAAACAATAAGTAAAAACACATTTTGCAATAAGTATAGGTAAATCCCGTTAAAACATGATCTGATAGAACACAATTCTGCTTATAATGTGATACAAGTGTGGCTTCCTTTTTTTTGTCATATGAAACATAAATTTTTCATTCAAGAACTATATATTGGATTCTCGTGTAGTTTTGTGTACACGTGGGTGATATTTTCACTCCAGCGTGAATCAATGATACTTGTTGATATCTGAAAGAATACTGGCAGTTGATTTACTTGTAATCTTTTGTTGGCAACATCTGTTTGATTTGTATTTCAAATGAACAAACTGACAAGCTGTTTTGTTACTGAAAGCACTCATACACAGTTGACTATTCATTAATTTTTGTAAAATTTTATTTCACCAAAGTTTTTAATTTAAAAAAATGTCAGAAACTTCAAAATAATGAAAAAAATTTACAGTAGCAGAAAAAATTGCTGCTCTTGATTGGCTTAAGTCAGGAGTGCAGCAAACACAAGTGGCTAGGGACTTTGGTGTAAATGAATCAACAGTACAGGGATGGAAAAAAGGAGAAACTTTGTGATACAGCCAAGGATGTGGAAACCTGTGATGGATTGCAACGGAACCCCAAAATGAACAATTGAATGAAGCTGTTTTTCAGTGGTTTGTGCAATAAAAATCTGAAGGAACACCTCTATCTGGACCCCACCTGCAAACACAAGCTCAAAAATTCCACAACAACCTTCACAGAATCACGACATTTACTGCAACAAACTTAATTCACAGTCCACGACATTTACTGCAAGTAATGGATGGCTGGCTCATTTTAAAAAACGACATGGAATAACTAAAACGACTATTTCAGATGAAATACTTTCAGCAGGTGATGAAGCAGCAAGCTCGCACCCTGCCCAGCTCCAGATCATTGAAGATGGAAGCTATACTGCAGAACAGATATATAACTGTGATGAGATTGGACTTTGCTACAAAATGTTACCAAATCCCACTCTAGCTTGTAAGAATGAGGTGCAACATAGACAAGGCTTCAAGCAAATGAAAGATAGTGACTGTACTATTCTGTGTAAATCAAACAGAACACATGAACTGAAGCTACTATGCATTGCAAAATTTAAGTCACCGTGGTGCTTCCATCACATGAATATGACCTCTATGCCATTTGCCTTATGAATTCAGCAAAAATGCATTGATGACATCCAGCATTTTTGAAAATTGGTTTCAGAAGCAATTTGTACCTGAAGTACACAAACACCTACAGTAACAAGGGCTGGATACCAAAGATCTCTTGCTGCTGGATAATTGCCCTGCCCACCCTCAAGCTGATAATCTAATAAGCAGAGATGGTAAGATCAGAGTAAGCTACATGCCCAAAAATATCTCATCGAAGATACAGCCTCTGGATCAAGGGCTTATTTCAACATTGAAGATGAACTTCTGGAAGATAATGATACAGAAAATAATCGATAGTAATGATTTGGCTCCATAATTTTTAAAAAAGCTGAACTTAAAGGAAGTTTTTACATAAGTGGCGAAGTCTGGGAAAGAGTCACTCAAAGGTGCATTTCAAAGTGTTGGAGAAATGTATTGGGTGATGCGAGTCAGCTCCATGATAATTCTCAAGTACATACAGCCAGTGACAGTAATGAAGAGAATAACTTTGAGGGTTTCATGGAGGAAGACACTGCTGCTGCTGCTGCTGATCAATTCCTAGACAGGTATAATGATGAAAGTCTGAAAGATGATGTGGTGAAGGCTGAGAAAGCAATGGCAGAATTCATAGATAAAGAACAAGGGACCACAATAGAATGTTGGGTAGATGGGGACAACAGCTGCCCTACCTAAGCACACATGAGTGACTCAGATAGTATCAAAAATGTCACAGGTGAAAGTCATCATGATGAAGATGACAAGCCAGAACCACCACCTAGGATAGCAGAGGTACTTACTGGTTTGCAAACTGGAATTAAATTCCTAGAAACTGAAAAGATAGATTCCCTATCACTCTTACAGTTAAACGTATGATTGAAATGGTTAAAAAGAAACAAAGGCAAGCAGTGAGTCAACCCTTAGGCTTTTATTGAAAAATGGCACTCTTGAAAACTAATATACCTGTATGCATCCTAATGTGTGTTTGCCTGTTTGAAAATCCAGGAAATGTCTGTAACTCTGTATGCAGTTACCCATACTTCATAATTAAAGAGATTTGAGTGCATTATAATTGTTTTGCTTTCTCTCGACTTTTCGTTCAATAATTTGTCAATTTAAAAACATGAACGTAACTACCAATACAACCATGTTGAAAGCTAAAAATGGTAACATAATGTATGTGTTTATTGTACAAACTTTATTACTAGTTTTAAATACTTCATCGTACATCAAGACATGATTGAAACAATGCAATATATCATATTAATTAATTCAATTTTCCATATAATAATATTGTTTACTTATTTTTCTGTGAATCCTTTTATTGCAATATATAGTGAGCAAAAAGTGGCAAAGACAAGTTGATTAGTTGGCTGATGTACAAAGTTTGAATGATGAAAAATGACTTGAATTTTTGCTGCTGGATAACTGCCCTGCATCTGTAATGTGATTCCGCTTATATCACATTGCGATTCTTTGGATACTGAGCACTGCATTATACTGGGATTTAACTGTATATATGCAAATCACATATCTGTGCAAGTTAGTTTTTGGTGGATCTTATTTGAACAGTAAATGCTTCTTATTAACCTGTCAAAGAATTAAATCCTATCAGAAATAAAGAAAATGATATATACATAGTCTACTCAAATGGACCCATGAAGGAAATTTTGTGGCCTTCAGAAAATGTGTGAAAAATGCCAAAATAGAATTATAAAACACACAAATGAACATCATTTCTTATTGAAAGAAAAAAAAAACTGGTAAACATGAAAATTAACTAGCTGTACTTTATCAAAGCATACACATTTGAGCACATATTTCAAAAAACCTTTTAAAATTAGCAAAACATTTATACCTGTATCATCATTATCATACATTAACTTATCGATGCATTTCATGCTAAATAAATAGAAATTACATTGTTACATGAATATACCATAGAGTAGCACATTTCACACTTAGGATTAAAAACACTCTTTAAGTAAAAGATTTATTGCAGAATGTTTATATCTAATAAGATATAAAACATATTAAGCATATTATATACAGAGTGGTCGTAATAATGATTTTGCTACAAAATTACATTAGAAATTAACATTGATGCTTTGTATTCTCTATTAATACACTTCTGTGCAAAAATACTATTTATAATGATGGCAGTAAAAAAATACAATATTGAAACATACACTTCATACATGGCTATTACAGTTTTCCAATGTAGCAGAAAGCGTAAAGTATAACAATAAAATTTCCTTTAGCTACATAGTAAAAGTCAACTAGATCATTTTAGCTATATATTAAAAACTGTGGTTGAAAAGCCAAGAGCTACTATAAAAATAAAATTAGAATTTTATTATGTTTTTTACAGATGTGAAGTATCTTTTTAACATGTCTACCAATACAAGTAGACCTGTCATAATTAATGAAACAATATCTGTTTTGTATCATCAATGCTAGATTATTAATTTGAATTTATCACTAAGATTCATATAAGAGAGAAAATATTTAGTAGAAATGTAAAACATGATAAATTAGATTGTTTTTATTGTGTTGTCATTCTACCACGTAGAAATTCCAATAATGAAGTAGTTCCTTTTGCAAGAATGGCAGGACGAGGATTACGAAACAAGTTTCCTTCCAGAAGCAAAGATCTGGGAAAAACCAAATTAAATATATTTTATCAAATTGCACATTTTTAAAATGTGAATCCTCACTCAAATATTAGTTAATATTTTAGCAACTTTCAGAATAATAACAAAGCCTCTGAAATATATAGCATTTATACACATAGAAAATAAAAAAACACCAGCATACCAGTAACAAAATTTTCAAATCACAGATTGCTTAATAAAGAAAATAAAAAGAGGAATTTAAAAAATCATATTTTTACTATACTGACAAAAAATTTAAAAATATACAAATATTTATTACAATATTAGGTCCATAAAATGTACATTAAAATCAATATGAGATTTAGAAACAGTCTGGGGCTTAATCTAGCAATACGTTGAAAAAATTACTATGGCATCATTACCTAGGAATCAAATAAGTGGATTGTTTGACATCTGATGGTACTTTTGCACGTATTTTGCTAAAGGGCCAGGTCACAAAAACCCTAAGGGTAGAACTAGGTGGAAGATTATGATCCATTACATAACTGTTAGGAAATGGATATGCTATGATGACTTTGTTATGGGATTATTCAACATATTTCACTGATAAATCAATAGGTATAACTTTTACTTTAAAACCTGATTTGTTAGCTTTCATACTGATTTAAAAAATATAAAAAATGATATCAAATTCTTCATTAACATTGACTGGCTTGGCAATATAGGCATGGTTTTGATTTTTGTTCTCATAAGCCAAGAGTTCTTGAGAACAAGTTGGCAGATGCTCATTTTACAACTGTGAGGTTGGTGTGATTTACAACTGGTACATTACTACTTGCTGTTGTATAATCAGTGATTGGTCTTGGTACACCTTGTTTTATAATATCTCATTTAAAAGCACTTGCAGTAATATTGCATTTTATGATTAATCCAAACTTCATAATACATACAATTTTATCCACCTAGTGAATATCAAGGGCTTCTCCTACTTAATGAGATGCCCTTTAGAGCAAAACGTTTTCATAATATCTTCAACCTCATTGCAATTATTTTTTATTCTATATTAACCTTATGCTCTTCATTTTCATTACTTTTTATAATGTTAATACTAATAACATCAAAAATTAATACTTGACTTTCTGAGAGAAAAAAAAAATATCTAGAAAACACAGCTGAATAGTACTAACTTAAAAACTGGAAGAAAAACACAGTTCTAACCAGGAAAATGGAACAAAATTGGGTGTCTCCTGGATAAATCGTGAGAGTTGGCAGGCATGACTAGGTAAAATTACGAGCAAATAATGTGATTTCAGCTTACACAACCTTTTTTAGGAACCCAGCTACCACATCAATTGGAAATTACTTATAGTATTAAAATTTTTAGTTCATGCCAGAAATTCAGCTATAAATTTTTCGCTAGTTCAGTTATCCAACAAAAGAACTACTTGTATTCCAGTTAATTAAAAATCTCATGCCTTGCCTATGCTGGCCATTATATTCTTCACACCACCCTTATCATGACATCCATTTCATCTCTTGTGAGCCCAGAATATCTAACTTAGGTATTTTGTGTGAGGATATCAAGAGAACACTCTTGATTTATTCTCCTTACATTCTGATAATTGTAGAAGTTAAACATCAGAAAATAAACTCAAGCAACTCATCAGAAAAATTACCCATCAAGCAGCTGCTTGCTATTACATTTCCTAAAAAACTTCATTCTGAAGGCAATGTGAAGCAATGTGAAGAACAATATTACACACTTCATAACTGCAAGACATATTCCCATTTTCTAAGTGCTTCAAGCCTTTAGAACTCAAGACACTCAACTAGGCCTTTTCAGAAAAACTCATCTATCTGAAACATTAATTTAGAATCGGTGATGATTCCAAGAGCAGAAAGATTCAGGTACTTATAACGACATCTGATCAGGATCAGCCACAATTCAACATAAAGTATCTTATGTATCATCGACTTTGGATGGGCAATTCACAGAGTAAATAAAACACACAAACTGTTATCCTTTAACAGAGGTTTACCAACCTTGCTTGTATTATAAAAAAATCATTCTTATACTCCACAATACAAAAAGACATGAACATCATTACTTTTCACAGCATTTTAAACATTTTTTAAACATCCATATTTTGAAAGAAAAAAAATTTGAAAACATATTTATTAAAGAAGAACTTCTGACAAAAATACAAAACATTTTCCATGAATTAAAATAATTGTTGAACATTAACATAATTTACCTTAACTGGGTAAGGGTTCCCAGTTCAGGAGGCACATTTTTTATACTGTTGTTATGCAAATCCAGAGAAGAAAGGTATGCAAGGTTAGACAACCCAGGAACATCAATATCAGAAATAGCATTATCTGAAGCTAATATAATCTCCAGCTTTTTCAGTTCATAAAGAACAAGAGGCAAATGATGAAACCTTTTTTTAAGTAAAAAAAATATATATATACATTAGCAGCATAGTTAATTTACATAAAACAAGTTTTTTTTTGTAATTTACGTATTACAATGAAGATACTGGATGTTTTAAAGAATTATAAGGCAAAAATCAATACTGAGGACCAAACTAGATATAAACAATGTCTGTGCATATTTTCTTTGAGAGTAATATTACTCCTGAATTAGAATTTTTCACTATAACAAACTAAGTATTCTAAAAATTTAGATTTATGAAAACATTTTTGCTATAAGGAATAAATCTGAACTTTTCTTTTTATGTCACCAATATCTTAGGTGATCCACCTCAAAATGACTTTTCAACCAACCACCATTACCATGCCTCTGGTTCATATATCAGTTTTATTAATTAATATATTTTTATCAATTATGATTGAATTTTATTGGTAATCATTAAAATCATTTTTAGTTAGAAGTACATTAATGGATGTGAGTGTCGATAATAAGTTAAAAGCAAATATAGATGATTCTCCCACCAGACAGAACAGATACCAAGTCTATGAGGTACATCAATTGTCAGTGAGTGCTTATGTTTGGGATTATTGGTGCCACAGTTTAAATTCCTTGCATAAAAGGGTGAATCTACAGATTCCACAGTTATTCCAATTGAAAATGTCAGTGTGAGCTGTCAACATGCAGAAGCTTGAGATACTTGATATAATTCATAACCTGAGTAGAATTTCATGAGCTGAATAAATAGGACTTTCCATAATGTTATGCTTTAGCAGGTAGTTTATACTGTCTTCTTATGTGGAAGGCTCAGTATGTAATATTTAGCATGATATAATCTTAGCATTGAGATTAAATATCAACCAATTTGTGTTTTAAGTGCAACTGCCTCAAGATGACTGTTGCTGACATGTTATTCAGGGTAAAGAATTTAATATAGAAGAGAATGAAAAGTTATCTTGGTTACAATTGCATATATTGTGAAAAATCTTACAGTTTAATGGTTAACCCTCTTTTATAGTTCAAATAAAAAAAATTGTTGTTCTGTATGCTTTTTTCTAAGCTGCTTATTCCAACAAGTTATGTATTAAATGAAAACTTATGACCTGTAGAGTGACAGAAGATATTAAAACACTTCTCTCAAAAGCAGAGAAATGATAGGTGGCTTTAGTGACATCTCTGTAAAACTATCCCAAACAAAAACATATTAAAAAAAATATATTTTATCATATATATATAAATACACTAAAAACAAACTGCTATTACCAATGATTAATTTGCTCACTCAATTTGAATTAACTGAAACTGTGTATTTCAAATAGGAAGATAGAAATCCAATATAAAGGAAGATAGAGATCCTATACAAGCTTCTGTTATCTTTGCAAAAAAAATTACTAGTGCTTATCATTCTTTGAAATTAATACAAATTAAGTAAGTGATTTGATCATTGAAAAAATTTCCTTTTCACTTTTTACACACATAAAGGAAAATAAGTATTGGGTTGATTCAAAATGGGAAAAAACGTGAACAGTGCACTATCAGGAAATGTGCAGCAGTCTTGTAAACAATGTAAAAGACAGCCCATGCACAGCTTCAGTATCTGACATTGTATCTACATTTACACCATATAAGTGGCAACAGACATCACATTTTGAAAGATGTGTGTATTTATTCCATAATACTGTATGACTAGGCAATTGCCTGTCAGACTAGGCAATTAAGCCTCAATTCCAAAATCCAATCTATTAATTTCACTATATCACGTTTTTTCATGTGATATAGTGAAAAAAATAGATAGAAGGTGTGACTAAGGTGACTTCTAAGTTAAAGTCTTAGGTGTCTACAGCACGACCTATTTCAGTTGATTGGTTTTTATTTTTAATTCTAAAGTTGACTAGTTTATATGATGCAGCATAGTTGGCAAAAAGCTGGACTTTTCTCAAAGCATGATACTGAGAAAAAAATTACAAAGAGAGTAATTTTCTTGCTTCAAGTACATATTTATTTAAATTTTTTTTGCTATTCAGAAATAACCTTTCTATTCACTGCATTACTATGTGAATTATTTCTGACTATTAGATTTTTTTTTCATATAAATTTTTATTTGCATTGCCAGATGAATTTTTTTCCTACATGGCTCCAAAAATGCCCTATTAAAATAAAGCTAGTTGTCTTTTTTTATGTAAAATATTTTATTTAAAAAAAAATCTATAATTAAATGCTGATTAATTTGGCATATTAATGCCATAATTCCTTTCATTAGTTATTTGGCAGAAAGGTTCTAAAGTTAAATTTTTCTGGCTGATCAGAGTGAAAAAAATAGCTGGGCCTATGGATGTAAATCAGTTTTTTAGATGGCACCCCGGAAGGGCTAAAAGCACCTGTTACCAGAGGTATAAGTTTCAGTCAGGTGACTTTTAGCTCGGAAATTAACCTTGAAGTGGCTGGCCAGAGAAGTTGAATGATGGCCATTTAAAGGTATTGCTGAATGAAAATCTACATCGGACATCCGGGGAATCAGCACAGCTACTGAATACCAATCAGTCCTCTGTCATTTGACATCAGCAAAATCTGGGTTATGTGTCAGAACTGGATACTTGGATCCCACATTAGTTATTTCAGCAGAACATGGTGGGCTTACTATACTGCATGTGCTTCATTACTTGCTCAGCAAAAGCTTGATGGTTTTCTTGACAGAATGATTACAGGGGATGAAAAGTGGATCATTTATGATAATGTTGCCCATAAAAGTTCATGGTGTCAAGCAGGAGAATCATCCCAGGTTATGGTAAAACTGGAACTGCTTCTCGTAAGGTGATGCTTTGTTTAAGTGGCTGGCCAGAGGAGTGAAGAAAAAAGGATTAAAAAATTGTTTCAATCTCTGACAATCAAATAAAAATTTATTTATTCAGTTTTTTTTTAAAGAAAGAAGGTACTTCCCTACTATAGCTCCACTATGAGCTTTTAAGCTTGTCCCAAACCATCAATTTGGATGTTTACTGCAAGCAGTTGGACTGCAAAAGTGCTTGGTTTGTTAAACAGAAAAGGTGTCATGTTCCACATGGACAACACAAGACCACATGTTGCATTATGGACACAGCGGAAGATTCAGAATTTGGGATGGGAAATAATGACACATCCCCCACATCTGCTAGGCTTGGCTCCCTCTGTATTGCAATTTGATATAAGGTAATTTACAGTTAAGTAATTTTAGTATATAAACACTCAGTATTAAAACCAGAATATATTAACTTGACAATAAACAACAACAACAACGAACGTTTTATTTCTGTTAAAAATGGGACTATCATTTAATTATTAATACACAAAAATTAGTTGAATAACTGATGACAGTACAAAAGGATTTGAAAAACTACCTACTTAGACTCAAAAGCAAAAATATTATCATTAGCTATAAAATACTGGATGCTTACTTGTTATATGATAAATTAATTTCTCTCAATTGTTGCATAGTTGAGATTTGCACTGGCAAGTCCTGAAGTTGGTTGTTTCTGAAAAATGATTTTTTTTTGCAAAGGATATTGCTATTAACAAGTGAATCATACACAGTTTTCTACCTGCTTACAACTATCTGTAAACTTAGAATGATGTACGATAGCTTATAATACAAAGATATTAGGAAAAAATAGAAGCATTCATTTCTCTATATTTATTTGTTTTACATTGTACAAGGGAAATTTTTTTCTCCTAACCAAGGTATTAATTATCAAAATAGTTTGGGCCTGGGTGGGCTATGGGCTCAGAGATTGGCTGAACTCATCTCTAATATTTGTGCTTAAAGTTTGACTGTTCAAATAGTGTGCTATGACTTTGTTTTCAATTAAATGGCTATTGTTTAGTTGTGTCTGCTTTATTGCCATTGACATTAGGATTTCCAAATATTCAGATTTTTGAAAACTGTTATTGGATAACAATTTCTGATATTCACCAGATATCAGCTAACTGGCAAGAAAAAAGGATTAAAAAAACTGTTTCAATCTCTGACAATCGAATAAATATTTATGCAGTTAATTTTTTTAAAGGAAGAAGGTACCTCCCTACACAAAGAACAGAGATAACCCAGAAGCAATTTTACGCTTGTCCTGATTTCTCATACAAGATACAAATACTTACACAAGGACATACCCTGCTGATCTTAGTAGTCAGGTATGCAAACCACTAGACCAGGTAGGGTATATGATTATAATTTAGTTTCTTCTTATTCTTCATTTCTTTTCATTTAAGAAAACCAATACATTAAGAGATAAGAAAGACAAGATTTAATCTTGGTGTAGAAATTTGCTGAAACAGAAAGTGTTTGCTCTATATCCACTGAAGTGGCCTTCACTGTTTTTACTGCAGTATATGGTTGTTGTTGTTGGGTTGTTTTACCTCTGAGCGGCACTTTTTTGCACACCATGAGCTAAATATGGCCAGGTCACATGGACCCTGAAGGCTCAGAGAAGGTTGGGGGAGGGGACCCACTGGAACAGCTGTTGGGAGACAGATGGTAGCCTCCTGTCAAGGCCATCCAGCGTGTTCTTTAACGTGCGCAGGGTATGGCTCTCCCGCACATGGGGCCACGGCTTAAAGTCCCATCCGACGGACGGCGGCCTTTCTAAGCCCATCGGTGTCCCCTACTGACCGTGGGCAGGGCGGGGAATTTTTGCGGAGATAAATTTCAACGCAGTTACAGTTAAGTAATTTTAGTTTGCAACTAATTCCAGGTTTGGTGTTCTCTGGCCTTTTCTTGAAAAGATTAAATTTAATGTATATCATTAATTCATCAGTTCTTTTACTCACATTGACTCTGAAATATATGAATTTAATTCAGCTTCAAGGAGATTTTGAAAACAGGAATGGAATTTTATTTGGCATTTCATCTGTTTCATCTGAATGTACACTGAACTCATTAGGGTAAAGATGATACATGAAAGTGGTAGTAAAATTCAATATGATTTTTGTTGGAATATTTGATAAATCAACAAAGCATTTGATTAAAGTTATAATGTTGTCATTTTTCCAGGTTTCTATGCGATTTTCCATTAGCTTGACCAAGTGCAACTTGTTTCAGATTTTAATTCTCCAACTTTCATTTATCAAAAAAATAAATCCCCTTCAGTTGCAAAAAGATTTGCATCTTTTCAATTTAAAGCTTCAGTTAACCACTTTACTGGGCTGTATAGAATCATTCCAAGTTTTTAATGGCTCAAAATGAATTTTTAATGAAATGAAGGGAGTCAGAGAGCTTTCTGATCTGCAGTTTTGAGAATTAACATCTTTACATCCTTATATCATCTTTACATCATGGACACAAATGAATTCTAGCAAGCTTTTAAACCTAGAGCTGTGATCTTAATCTTAAGATCACAGCTCTAGGTTTAATAATCTATGTCTGTGACCCAAATTATTGGGGCAGGGGTGGCTCAGTCGGTCGTGTGCCAGGCTCATAATCTGCAGTTCCCAGGTTCGAGTCCCAGCTGGGTCAGCGTTGAGACTTATCTCTGCAAAACTCCTCACCCTACCCATGCTCAGTAGGGGACACCGATGAGCTTGGGAAGGCCACTGTCCGTCGGATGGGATGTTAAGCCGTGGTCCCATGTGTGGGAGAGCCATACCCTGTGCACGTTAAAGAACACACTTGATGGCCTTGATGGGAGTCTACCATCTGTCTCCCAACAGCTGTTCCAGTGGGTTTCCTTCCCCAACGTTCTCTGAGCCTTCGGGGTCCTTGTGACCTGACCATTTAGCCCATGGTGTGCAAAAAAGTGCCGTTCAGAGGTAAAACAACCCAAATTACTGTTATGGACTAGCTTGGTGACTCATACTTCAAGTGAAACAATATCAATGGCAATATTACAAAATTTTAATGAAGCTAAACTTAAACACAAATTTAAACAAAATGATTATAGTGATGATTTAGCATAAAAATGATTTACCAATAGGAATTTTTTATTGTGACATTAACTTCAGAAAGTTCTTCAAAAAGTGGCCATCTTAGATTCTCCTTATTCCAGATCCCTCAAGTAAAAAAAAAGAGAACACCGCCGCAAAAGAGGCAAATAAAATTTGAATACTGTGTTAGCAAGTTAGTGATGAATCTTGGTGACTCCTCAAAATTGTGTGGCATAACAGGTTTTAAGAACTCCAATTTTGAAGACACTCATATTTCTGTCCACATTCCTCTTTGACATAAGTTCAAAGAATGATATTAAGCAACAGAGAATGTCTAAAATAAGAAACGAATTTTCTTATTAATTCCAGATGTCTAAAATTGCTTACTTCCTCATATTCTTCCATATTTACTTCATCTACTTTTTATGTTTCATCTGATGTTACTGATGTCATTTATATAAAAATAATCCCAAACTCTTAAATGAATCGAGTGATTCATATTCATTCATGTTATGTTCCCCATTGACATAAGTTTGGAGAATGTCATTACACACAGGATAAGGTCTAAAATAAGAAATGACTTTTCTTACCAATTCCAGATAACCAAAAACATTTGTTTGCTTCCTTATATTATTCTATATTTACTTTGTAAACTTTCTTGTTTCTGTTACTGACAATGATGTATCTATTGATGTCATTTATATAAAAATAATCCCAAACTCCTAAATAAATTGAGTGATTCAAACAAAGGATTGACGACAAATTTTAGCATCATCATGCATAGAGCATACAATATCACTTTCAAAACTTAGTTTGAACTGGAGAAGATAATCTTTAACTTTTCCAATCATATAATAGGAATTACATGACCAATGCATCTGTACATGACTGATATTAAAGATTCATCATTTGCTCCAAGTATATTGATATTAAAATATCTTCACCTTCTTAAATTCAACCACTTTTTGGTGCTTATATTGTACTTAGGACCAAGTTTTTTCTTTTCTTCTGTAGTCTTAATTAGCTTTCTTTTTTTGTACTTTAGATATTGGCTGTTCTTGCTTAGGTTGCTCATTTAGATGAAGTTTCAGAGAAATTTTAGACAGCTTATCATAGAACTAATTAAGTCATTAGCAACTGTTATCTTTTGCATCACATTTCAAGTATTTGCCTTTTTTCAGTGGCACTCTTTTAGAAATAATCCCAAACCGAACATGGTCTTTTGACATTTTTCTATAGGAAGAAAAGTTGTTTGGAAAAACACTAAAATTTGTAAATAAGTTATCAATAAACACTGCACTATTCTCTTATGACTGTACAAATGCATTATCAATATAAAAGTGGTAATTTCATGTGTATGTATGTGCCTTTGTTTGTGCCTGCATTTGTTTAGGATCATCGTGACAATAGTTTACAAAATAAATCGCAACAAAATTTGGGACTCCATAACTCCCTACAAAATTGTCCAATTGATCCCAAACATTTTCATAGTGTGTTTCTTCAGGACAACCCCTACTGCATTCAAAAATCAAGTCTTGATCTATAATAGAACCAGGGATAAAATTTCAGACATAAGTTTTTTTTTTGCAGTTCTTAAATAATTATAATTCCCCATAAGTATCCAAATACTTGGTCTCCAGGCCCCAAATTTCTCCTTGGGATTCCTGTTGTTGTTGGGTTGTTTTACCTCTGAGTGGCACTTTTTTGCACACCATGGGCTAAATGGCCAGGTCACATGGACCCCGAAGGTTCAGAGGTTGGGGAGAGAGGACTCACTGGCACAGCTGTTGGGAGACAGATGGTAGCCTCCTGTCAAGGCCATCCAGCATGTTCTTTAATGTGCACAGGGTATGGCTCTCTCGCACATAGGGTCATGGCTTAATGTCCCATCTGATGGATGGCAGCCTTTCCAAGCCCATCGGTGTCCCCTACTGACTGTGGGCAGGGCGGGGAATTTTGTGGAGATAAATCTCAATGCTGACCCAGCTGTGACTCGAACCTGGGAATTACAGATTACGAGCCTGGTGCACTACTGACTGAGTCCTCCCCCCACCACCAAATGTAGAGGTCACAAGGACCTAAAGGTTCTGAATGTCCACAGGGCTTTGTCTCTCCATAACATCTGATGGATGGCAGCCATTCAAAGCCCATTAGTGTCCCTTTTCTGATAGAGGACAGAGTTTATCATAGATTTTGAGTTTATCATAGATAAATCTCAACACGGCCACAGTTAGAACTCAAACAGGTTCCTGTGTGCCAGTGTGTTTTTTGAGTTGAAAATTCATGTCTCTAGCTACGATAGAAAGTGATATAGTTATTTTTTTTTACTTCTTGTGAACAGGAGGAGAAATTCGTTTCCAACCCACCAAATTTTGGGCAGATAATGTTCTCATAAATGAATACATAATTTATTAACATAGAGCAATATGTGTAGTGATAATTTACATAGACTCATTAAAGTTTACATAGAAAGCAGAAAAAAAGGATATCCAAAACTTTTTCTCTGGTTACTGGATATGGATAAGAGCCCTATTTATTATCTGGAGATACTGATCACTGACATATCCATCTTGGAAACCCTAGTTGACATTCCTATGTCAACTGGCTATATTTATGTATGGCTATATATATGGCTATATATATGTATGGCTATATTTTAAGCTTCAAGTCTATGAGCAGGTAACATGTTATTAATACTGCAACAGTCGTTGCAGTATTAATAACATGTTACCTGCTCATAGACTTGAAATTTCTTCAAATTCCTTCTCTTGATGCTACCAATGATGAAAAATTCCTTCTCTTGATGCTATCAATAAACACATTCCTTCAAATTCCTTCTCTTGATGCTACCAATGATGAATGCTTGACCTGACTTCATTTCAGTGTCTGATTAATATATTAATTCCAGAAAATTAATTGAGGAATTGCTTATTATCTGTCATTTTTTTTGTTAGCCTTCACTGAAGCGATGCTCTTTACTGTTATCATATCACAGAAATTTTATACAACAATCTTCTACAACAGGGGTGTCAAACTCAATCTTGTAATGGCAATTTTTCTTTCAAAGTATATCAGTGGGCCAGGATTCAATTAAACACTAATTTTATATAAAATTTTTTTATTTAAATTTAAAGTATACATCAAAATTAAAATGGCATTAAGTCATAACGGTTAAAAACAGTGCATTATTTCGAAGATCCAGATACTTGACATCTTTTCAGCTTCTTTTCTGCAATCTGTACCTATTATGTGTTCAATGCATAGAAAAATTATTCATGAAATTCAAGTATTATTAATTGAGGTCGCGGGCCGCACCTAAATGCCCTGGGGGCCGCTCATGGCCCGTGGGCCGTATCTTTGACATGACTGTTCTACAAGCAGTGTTCAACCATGATATGAGCTCCTATTAAATGCATTAAGGATTAATTTATCATTTCCCACATCTAATGTAGGTTTTTTAACAATGGACTAAATGCGAACAAATATTTGTGAAAAAAATTATCACCAACATGGTGGGAATTATATCCGCAACTCTCTGGATACATGCCAGAGCACTCTACCGTTAAACCATACATTGGATGCAAGGTTGGACTTTGACCTTCTGAGGCCCTAAGCTATTCAACCCTAAGCTATTCAAATTTAAGAGGCTTCAAAAATTCGAAAGTCAAAATATATACACTGGCAGACATTGAAAAAAGAACACCCAGAAGGAATTCCTTTAGGATGACATATTATAATATGCTAATAGTTAAGGACGGCAGAAATCGTGATCTGAGATTGAAAGTCATTGGGTGAAATAATGACATCACTGAGGACAACAACATGCAAACATACACAGTGTATATTTAAGGATTAGGGTGTGAAGAAAGAAGTTATTCATCTTGTGTCATGTTCAGTGCTCTTTGAAGAAGCTACCATGCCTGGACAATGCAGGTGAGTAACATTTGTTCAGTTAGTGGAGTTTGAGTGAGGTCGTATAGTGGGTATTTGGGAAACAGGTTGGTGTTTTCATCAAATTGCACACAGCATTGGTCGAGAGTTATCGGCAGTTTTACGATGGTGGCATCAATGTCAGATGAGCATTCGCACACTCAGACGAAGATCTGGGCAACAGAGAGTTATGGAAGCATGAGAAGATCGGCATATCAAGAGGGCAGCGGTGGCAGAGCGGACAGCTATGGTGTCACAAATTCGATCCTTTGTCGTACCAAGGGTGTCTACAAAAACGATATGCAATCGTCTTTTGGAAGCAGGACTATGGGCACACGTGCCACTGGCATGGTTACCACTGTCACCTAGTCACTGTCGATCACGTTCACAGTGGTGTCAAGAACGAGTTCATTGGGGGAAGAATGGCAGTCTATGGTCTTCAGTGATGAAAGCCGATTCTGCTTAGGAGCATCTGATGGTCATCTATGCGTCTGAAGGTGACAAGGTGAGCGACTTCTTCCATCGTGCATCCATCAGAGACACACAGGGCTCACACCGGGCATCATGGTGTGGGGAATGATTAGTTATCACTCTTGTACATGTCTGGTGTTTGTACAGGGTACACTGAATAGTAATACGTATGTCAGCAACATCATACAGCCAGTTGTCCTGCCATATTTGAGTGTAATCCCAAATGCAATATTACAGCAGGATAATGCCCACCCACAGTCCGCCCGGACAACTCGAAACATGCTCTTCAGGTAGTGCACAAACTCCCTTGGCCAGAACGCTCTTCGGACTTGTCTCCAATCTAGCAGGTCTGGGACTGGATCAGACAAAGATTCTTCCGTGGACCGCAGCAAGTAATGACCATCGCTGAATTACACATCTAAGTTGAAAGCGCATGGAATGGTATCCCCCAGCGTGATATCCAGCATTTGTATGACCGACTACATGCCAGATTGGAAACTTGCATTGCTGCTCGAGGAGGTTCAACACCTATTAAAATGTGCCTTCTGCAAAATGTAATACTCATTAAAAGGTAAAATAAACATTGAATCATTTCAAATGTGTGATCACTGTCCTTTCTCAACAAGTTGTTTCTACTAAATAAATCTCATAGATTATGGTTCAGTTGTTAATGGTGTTCTTTTTTCAATTTCCACCAGTGTATATATACACAGTCGTATCAGAATAATATGACCACCTACCATAGTACATGTAAGGTAGGTGGTCGTATTATTCTGATACGACTGTATATAGTTATTCTGATTGAGGGGAACAATGAAAAATACACACGAAATTGATGTGGTGAAAACATTATTGTAGCATAGGTAAGCAAAGATGAGCAGTGTTTTCACAATAGAGTAAATATTAAAGAATTTTATTAGTTAGCTTATGCATAAGTCCAGCTCTGATTGGATGATAACCTAGCCTCACAGTTGACATATAAATTTTTTCTTTACTGAATGTGGCAGTTGTGTCATCTATACTTCAGTAGAGGCAACCTATTTTTCAATTGTTGCAAATGATTCATATGTTAATGAGGAAGTCACTTCACACTTTTATTATAATCTGTGGTTTCTGTTTATATTTAGGAAAAATCCATCAATATTAAATACACAGATTACCTAGATATAGAATTCGAAAACTTTTATGTGAAAAAAATTATCGCCATCACGGCAGGAATCGAACCTGCATTCTCCAGATACATGCCAGAGCACTCTACCGTTAAATCATGCATTGCACGATAACCTAGCTATTAATAGGCTAATATACACCATTTGCAGTGCTGAAGAGCTATTTGCACAATGCAAATTTTAAGTTTTTTTAAACTATTTCTATTGTGCTTTTAATGTTTTAACAGTGTTATAGAGTTTTAGTATATATGTATTCAAACTTTATTTACCATTTTCAGAATTCCAATTCTATTGTGCATAAAATATTTACCATTCCATAATGCAAGATTGCAACTTTTTATTTTTTTAACAGATAAATACATTTCTTAAAATTTTTTAATATATTTAAAAATATAAATAAATTTTAAGTGAAAATATAGTTTTTACCAATTGGTTTTGCTTTAAAAAATGCTAAAGTACAAAATTTTCCTTGGGGTTCCTGTTGATTATTCTCATGAGCTTCCTTTACAAAGTATTGCTAGCTGGCATCATAGCTCTTCATGTATCAGCAGAGTTGTTCTACACTTAGATTATCAATCAGTTTTGGAATAATAGGTGTGCTCTTCTTTCAAGAAATTTTGCAAAACTTTCAAAACTTTCAATTGAAGATATCAATTTTACTATTAGTAAAAGTTTTCTTATCCAGCAAATACATACATATCATTTGGTCAATATACTCTTTCAGTTCCAAAAGTGAATTATTTTTACTTTAATAACTTTAGAATTATTTTCATTATTATTCAAATATATACTGTAATTAGAAAGAATTTCATTTTTAAAAATTTGAAACACAAATTATACTATGGGAAACATCATATTGCTGGCCTAAAATAACATCTGATTACAAAATTGCTTTGGAAACTCAATTCTTAAAATTAGGATTTTAGGAATTTTTCAAAATTATATTTTAATTATCATAGGTACTCAAGTATAAGATGACTCCTATTTTCAAGCCTCGGGAAGCTAGAAAATATACTGACCCATGTGTATATATGCTGATAATGGATATTGTACAAAACATTGCATAACAAAAATTAGTAGCAAATAGATATGCAATAATCTATGCATTGCACTCACACTGTAAAGAACTGAGAACAAGATAAATTTCTCCTGGTAACATTAAAAATTTATTTTAAAAATTGCTTTATTAACACAAATTTTGCTCAGTATGTAGAAACTTGACATTATCCATATAAAAAGCCAGGTTTGAGTCCCATCTAGGTCAGCATTGAGATTTATCTCTGCAAAACTCCCCACCCTGCCCTTGATCAGTAGGGGCCACTGTTTGGCTTGAAAAGGCCAATGTCCATTGGATGTGATGTTAAGCCATGGCCTTATGTGTGGGTCATATACAGATTTTTCCTACATTTGCCAGGTAATTCCACTGTTTGCTATATTGGAAAAACCATACATTCTCTACAGGAGAGGTTCACAGAGCTCAGACAGATGTCAGCTAAAACAAGTTAATGACTGCTGCTGCCAAGTTGGCAATACAAGCAACTAACATATACTGGGAGCATGCAACACTGCTATAGCACAAGCATTCACTTACTACGGAACTATATCTGAAAGGCTATTGAAATAATGGCCTTACTCATCCCCACCTGCAACCAAGACACTGGAATCACCCTTCATGACATGTGGAAAGAAGTTCTTAACAGCCCTAACATCACCACATAGTGTCACTTCACTGAAGACAGAGTGCTGTCCTTGCTCTGAAAAGCTTCCAAGTTTGCTCCTAAAAACTTTTTAATATGCAAAGAGTTTGAAGGACAAGCCTCAAAACATTTTATTGCTCAATGACAGAGAACTTTAAGTTATTTTAATTATTTTGTGAGCAAGAAGGTCTTTTTAATTGTGTTTTTAAATTATCCTGTTCTTAAAAGAAAATAAATTCATCGTGCCACTCTTTCATTAAGTTCAGTTTGTCAATCAAAAGTAGAAAAAAATGTAGCATATACATCAGCAATTTCCAAAAGGGGTGTATCAGAAATTTGGGAGGGTGTTTTTTTTCAGTTAGTTTCAGTGGAAATAGATTAGAACATTGAGCAGTTATTATATTAACATAGTTATGCATGTTTAATTTCGACAGAAAAACATGAGATATTCAAGAATACAGAATCAAAATACTTGTAAATTTGCATACATGGTAAACATTATTTCATCTAGTTTTATATAGAGAAAACATTTTGAATTCCATGAATGGGCATTAGACAGAGCTAAAAGATGTTAGAAGGGTAAAGGGGGGAATTGCTAATATACATTACACCTTTTTTATAAAAATTTACATTATACCTTGCTTTACAAAAATGACTAAAATATTATAAAAAAAAATAAATGAAAGATTTAAGTAATAATAGAAATATTATAAACAATTTTGCTGAAAAAATGAGTTTCACCATGAGTGATGCTTGATATAGATTGTGTGACTATTGATTGATTATGAACTATTTACATTTTAACAATCAAATAATTAAAAAAAACAGCAATTTTTTTCAAAATCTGTATTGAAATTAAAATGAAAATATAAAATAAAATTTGTCATTTCTTTCCAAAATTATAAAGGTTAAAATACAATAAATAGCCATTACACAATTCATTCCCTCATGCAATTGGCAATATACAAAATAAATCAATGCTTTTGCAAAAAACACATTTTCAGTAGCACTAACCTGAGATCAAGGTATACTAAATATGTACACATTTCCATGAAGGATGGCAATGATGTCAGTCTATTGAAGCTTATATTAAATTCTGACAATTTAGGGTATAAATATTTCATACTATGAAAAAAAGATATTAAAAATCAGTAAAATTTTCCCAGATAAGTCAAATATATTTTTCAATAGGTCAAATCAACAAAAAATAACAATAAAAAACAATTAGATGCACGAAAATATTACCAATGTCCTATGTCTTAAAGGTTAGTTATTCTCATTCTAATTGGTGGGCATAAATGTAATTATGGTGGTCCAAAAATATTGGTGGGCATAAATGTAAATTATGATAAGTCCAAACTTAATTAAAATAAGATATTATTACAAGTCCAAAATTTCTGCTCTGTTATAAAAAAAAAACACTCTCATCTCTAATTCTCCATATACTAATGAAACCAAACATTTCAACATTCCATTTCAGCTATTAATTTTTCTTAGGGCTTAAAAAAAAATCCATCTATTTAAACAATATGTTTTAATATGTGTAACACAACATTGGATAGTAAAATATGGGGGGAAGAGTTAATTATTTGTATGTTTACAACAAATCTCCTCACACCATCTTGATGGCACAGTGGTATTGTACTGACTCTACAGCTGCTGGGGTCTGGGTTCAAGTCTTGGGATGACATTGGTTGTACATTAATGTTGCTTGCATTGTGTATGAAAAATCAGGACAAGCTGAGTGAGTTTCTAGGTTATCTCTGCTCTCTAAAAAATTTGCTTTTCCTAATAACTCAATGGAGACAAATTTTGTCAAGGTGATCCAAATTATAATAATTACTATCTTTAATGTTTTCCCTGTATCATGATCAGAAATCACTTTAGCAATTTCTAGAACTATACAAATCAGCAGGGATAGGTAAAATTGCTTATAAAATATTGAAAGATGGGGATGATGCTATTTTCACATAGTTGACTATAATGCTGGATCTTTTTAGGCTACTGGTATTGTTCCTATTGTCCACACTAAAGGTATAATTATTCCTGTTTTCAAGAAAGATTTGAAAAGATTTATCTTCAGATTGACAAAAGAACTGCAGTTTTTTTGTCAATCATGAAGATAAATCAGCTTTCTATTCCTGGTAAAATTGTTGCAAATTTTTCTCAATAGAATACAAATTACAAATTTAGCTTTGAATTGAGAGTAGAGAAATAACCTTTGAATTGAGAGTGGGGTTTAAAAATTATAGAGTTATGTACACTAATTTTGTTCACTTAGAATATCTGAAAAATGTTTAACCCTTCCAGGGTCAAAGGCAAACATAGATGTTGACAGAATCTGAACTGAGAGGCCCAAGACATCTAAGCTCGTTTCAACAAAAAATCAATTGAAAAAAAAACAGAAATTGATGTTTTAAAATTTTATTGCATATATCTTTCAAAAATACATAATTCAAGTTTGCAAAATAATATTTTCTTCTTTCATTTGATGCATATTTTATTAAACTACAATATAAATAATTTCTTAAAGCCATCTGATTGCTATTTCTTAGAAGCGCTATACAGCATTGCAAATTTGTATGTTAACATTATTCTTCGCTGAAGCAATGCTCTGATTTAAGCTTAGAAGTTTGATTTGAACTATTATCAACAAATTTTTCCTTAAAGTTTTGAAAAATCTCCTGAAAATGAACAGTATACTACTATTTTTAAAAACGGAACCTATTGGAAGAAATTATAAGTATGTACCTCTGTTTTTCCCCCTCATTTTACACTCTTTCCTGCCTAAAACTTATTTCACTATTTTTAGAATTATTAATATCATTAATACCAGCATTCTATTCATCTTTCCCACTCTTAAAATCTAAACTATAATTCAAAAATAAAAAGCCTTCATTGACATATATGCTGTTAACTAATATAATTATATATATGTTGATAGCTAGGTGGTGTTGCTTATTTCTCCTAAGCTTTTTATTCAACCAACAGTTTTTTTTTAAGCATAAATCAGAAAATATTTTGGGCATCTTTTAACATGTATTCTTTGCATAATGGCAGTAAACAATTTTTAATATTTTAATCCTAATCACAAAATAATAACATTAGCTGCTTTTTTAGGGATCTTTATTACTTATTCAAAGTATCTTATAGGTCTGCTGTTTTTCTTAAATCTTCTCTAATCACATTTGCATCCAATGTGAAAACAGAATATAGCATGATCAAGGGCTACAACTATTGCATTCAGCTACCAGCAGTGATGAAAATCTAATAATAAAAAATCCCATTAAGATATTTTAGGTCATTTACCTGGAGAGATTTTGTTAGCATAAGATAACAAGAACAATGAAAAAAATGTCTGTTCTTACCTTTCAGGAAACTCACTAATGTTGTTTTTGCTGAAGTTAACAATGTTAACATCAGCTTTAGCTGCCATTTCTATTAGTTCTTTGGGAATGGTGGTAGCTTCTTTATTACTAAAGAAATTTTTTTAAAGAAAAACACTTTAATCATTTTAAGCTGAGAAAAAATTTACTCTTATTTAAAAATTGTTTCTAACAGAAAACATAGTTATAAAGACTAAAACTATACATATTAATCTTCAAGGTGATCATTTGTAGCTAGTTAAGCAAATTACTGTCATTTTGTAACTAAAAATGATCTGTAGGATGCATTCTGTTATTACAGATTAAATGTAGAGTATTTAAAGTTTCTCTTATTTATTTATATCTTTTTAAATTCATTTTAAAATCATCAGATTAAACCAATTAAAGCATAAAAAAAGACTATACAGTGAAACTTTGCTAACATGTTCCTTAATGCCATATTTTTATGATAACTATAATTATTTTTATGGTCCTGGTTTTCAAACATATAAATAGTGTTTCATCCCTTTAGTGCACTGAATATAACAAGGGGCAAGATTATAGGAACTATTTAATGGGATGTTCATATAATTTTTGATTTACAGAAAAGCCTGATATGCAAAAACATATTAAAGCTAATAAAATGATATATTAAATGCATTGAATAATTAAGCAACAAAGAATGAAAATAGCAAGTGAGATCAAATAGCGGCAAATGGACATTTTGCACACTATTACTCAACTTATAAAATATTAAATTTTTCACAAACTGAACATTTATACAACTACTTTCTAAAAAAAAATCACCCCACATTTTCTTGATTGTTACAATTTAAACTTTTGCTCACTTGAAAAATGAACTAATGATTCACTGCAGTTTCCATTTCTGCATTTGGATGCACATGCTGGAATGCTCTAACCACTAAATCAACTGTCAGATGGCAATTTGTTTCCAAAATGCGATCTTTATATCTTTCACTGAATGTGGTGGACTTTGTGCCATCTATAATCAGGAAAGGCAACTTATTTTTCCAATTGTTACTAATGAATCAGATGTTAATGAGTAAGTCGCTCACACTAAAGTGTTATTAATGAAAAAATCAATCCATAGTAAATACACGTATTACCTGTAGATATAAAATTCAATAAAACTTGCTTGGAAAAAACTAATGCTGACCATTAACTCTCTAGATACATGACACAGTGCTCTAACCTCTAAACCAACCATCAGATGATAATTTGTTTCCGCAATGTGACCTTTATATCTTTAGTGAACCTTGCACCATCTGTAATCAGGAAAGGCAACTTATTTTTCTAATTGTTGCTAATGAATCACATGTTAATGAGGAAGTCCCTCATGCTTAAGTGTTATTAATGAAAAAATCAAATACACAGATTAACTATCAACTTACCAATTACCACTAAACCAACCATTTGATGGTTGGTTTAGTGGTTAGAACATTCTGGCCTGTATCTAGAGAGTTGTGAGTTTGAATCCCACACTGTCAGCAATAATTTTTTCCACACAAGTATTTATTGAATTATATATCTACAGATAATCTGTGTATTTACTATGGAGTGAATCATAATAGTTTATCAATACCTATCCAACCCCCAAAAAATTTAATTTATCTCTAAAAACAATTATCTCTTCAAAAAAAAGCATTCCACCTCCCCCAGGGGTAAGGCTGAAGTCATTGTTGTCAGTGCAAATTTCACATCCTTTACATTTCACAAACAAAATTTAAAATTTATAACATTGTTTTCTAACATCAATTACATTGCTTGCAATATTCGTTTAAATATTGCCATTTTCAACTTTTTCTATTGTTAGAGGCACAATTAAAGCTAGGGGGAGATTCCAAGTACAAATCATAATATTTCATCAATACCTATCCAACTCAAAAAGAATTTTTAATTCATCTCTAAAAACAAAGAGAAGTTGGATGGCTACAGAGAGATGGAGTAGCACACAACAGTGAAAACATTACCTCATTTTTCTGAAATGAGCTAAAAATTACATTAGTTTCATTTTATTCCATGAGTAATTTGGATATAGATTTTCAATTTATTTTTATTGAAATGAATGTTTCTTAAACTAATGATTAAGAAGTTCTATTAAATTTATTTAATTTCTTTGCAGATTTTATAGAAGTTACTTTTTTTTTAAATGTATAAGTAAAAAAAAATTCTCATTTTTATATCAGTGAATAATCAATATATGTTTTAGTTGGTTGGCCTTTTCAGGGGAATATAAAAATAATTAATTTATGTAAAACAATAACCAATTATATTAACTAATAAAATAAATAATTATTTTAAAAATATAGCTAAGCATTTTTTTTCCTGGTGTGCTCCAACAATTTACGATTCTCAAAAGTATGTTGTGGATGCAAAAAGGACAGGAAGAATGTTCTATGGGACAAACTGGAACAGCTTCATAGCATCTTAGAAACATATTTAAAGGAACATTTTCCAGCAGTACATAAGAACTTTTGAAATAGCATTGAAAAGGATTAACAAAAGCAGACTCGGAAAAAAATAAAGAAATGCCATTGGAAAAGTTCAGCTAAGTTGAACAAGCATGTTTTCTGCTCCCATAAATGAATTATGACCCAGTGAAAGAGGGAAAAAAAATTCATTGAAACAGTACAATGGCTGCATTGAAGATTACAACTTTTTCTAGCATGACAAAGATACTGTTTTTCCACTCAGGTAACAGAAAGTTTAAAAGCTGGTATTCTTCAACCGTTTGTTACTGCTTCCATTGTCAAACTCAATTTTGGCTGTGCAACCATCTGGGTACTAGTGAATAGTGCTGTTGTTGAATGATTTTTCTGGACTTACAATTTAGTACTGAATAAATCAGAAAACATATCTAATTATAAAAAAATTAAGAATTTTGAGATATTAAAATTGAACTAGAGAAAAGTTTACTTAACCCATATACTTTAAATGAAATATAGTAAAGATCCATAGAAATTTTTATATATAAATGAAAGATGTTACAATGTTTGATACCAATAGCACAACCTAGAATTTACTCTTAAGGTGGAGTGGGCACTAAAATACTGAAGCTATTAATTTGTTGCCTTTGTGCTGATGTCTCATCTACTTTACAGATCGCTACGACATATCATACAGAAAAGCTACTGTCAGACCTGTGGCATGCAGCTGTTTGAGGGCTAACATTAATTTTATTAATTTTTGCATGCAGTAGGGAAGAGCAAAAATTTATAGCAATTGTTTCTCTATATATCAGGTAACCAAATAAGTTTGTGTGGTTTTTTCAATGTCATTGTTTCAATAAAAAGTATGTAAGCACAATTGCAAGTGGTGTGCATGTGTCGATACACAATCAAAAGCATGTGGCATGCTGAGTCAGTTGATGTGTAGCAAACATTAAAAGCAGTTCTTTGAGACTGGGAAGGGTGACAAAAACATGTCTGCATCAAATACAGTTATTCCAGCATGCTTACTCTATGAGTTTAAACTGGGATCTAAAGCAGCGCAAACAGCCCACATATAGGCCAGCATTTGGAGAGAATGCAATAAGCAAACGGACACCCCAAAAGTGGTTCAGAAATTTTGCATCACACGATGAGACACTTGAAGATGCACCTCACAAGGGAAGACTGACCATCAGTAGTTAATTGACAATGAACTGAAGGCCAGCATCAAGTTGGATTCACATCAAACATGCCAAGAGCTTGAAGAAAGGTTCTGTGTCAATATCGAAACCATTTGTTTTCATTCACACTGCTTAGGAAAAGTCTGGAAGTTGAGTAAATGGGTTCCACATGAACTGACTACCAACAATAAACTCCAGCAGCTTACAATCTACTTTGTCACTGCTTTTATGCCACAAGAATGAGCCATTTTCGGATAGGTTATTGATGTGTGATAAAAATGGATTGTCTATAGGAACACCAAACATTCGTATCATTGGTTGTCATCCAGTGAACCTGTACCACACACACCAAAGACCAGGATCCACCAACGGAAAATTTTGTTGTGTCTGGTGGACTACAGCTGATATTGTCCATTATGAGCTTCCAGCCATTGCTCAAACAATCACTGCAGATGTCTACTCAGCACAGCTACAATGGGTTGCAGATGCACTGCTCCAAAAATAGCCTGCATTTGTTCATCGCAAAGGTGTTGTCAGTCAGGGCAATGCTCATCCTCACACAGTGTGAGTGACCCGAGAGAAGCTCCACAGCTTTGGTTGGGAAATTCTACCCCACCCTCCATATTCCCCAGACATCACACCATCTGACTACCATCTTTTATTGGTCTGGATAATCATATGTGGAACTGACAATTTCAAAACCAAGAAACACTGAAAATGGAGTTGGCTGTTTTCTTCACTTCTAAAGATTGGTAGTTTTACCAGAGTGGCATTTACAAACTTGTATCACATTGTGAAAAGGTTATAGATTGTAATGGTGCTTACTTTCGTGAATAAAATAAATTTATTGACTTTTTATGTATGGTTTCATTTTAACCTCAAAAACCGCACAAACTTTTTAGGTTACCTGATATTTTGGAAATAGCAAAAAATTAAAACTAATGTGTCTGTCAAAACACATTTATAATGTATGGTTTCATAAAATTTCTTAAAAACTAGGTATAAAAATATCTTTAATAGGAAAATGAAACTTCAGTTTCTGATGTCATCACATACAAAATTCTGAGCCAGGGCTACTTAAATGATGCTCTATGAAAGAAATTTGTGGCCCACAGAAAATGTGTGAAACACAAAAACCAGAAACAGTAATATTGCTTTTTTTTATTGCAAAATATCAAACAAAATTAGAACAGGTGAGAAATATGAAGCATATGAAATATATAAATATAATAGTTTGAGTATTAGCAGAATACAGCATAGATAGTGGCTCGAATATAAACCAATGGATCACTGTGAATATAAAAGAATATTAGTATTAATTTGAGTTTCTTTCTCTTCTTTTGTCTACACGTTTTCTGTTTTCATCACTGAAGCACAAGATTGAAATTAATAAACAGTTAAAACATCCAACCCTCTTCTAAATCTAAGTGAGCTGTTTGTATTTTTATTCATTCTAGCTCTATAATTTTATTTTATTCAGATTATTTGTAACTTTGAGAAGCACGTGGGAATGTCCCAATTTATATTCTCTTAGGTACAACACTGGTTGATACTATACTAAACCAATTAAGTAGAGTGTGTTCTTTAATAAGAATGATGAAAACAAATTTAACTTGCTTTTTTAGCCGTTTCCATTTTGAGTGCTTCTTTGTGAGACATTATAGAAGCTTGCAGCACCTGTTGTTCTTGGTTAAGAAATTTGCAGGTACTAGTTTCTTTGCATTACTAAAATATTTTTATACATTTAATGCAAAGCATACATAATTTCTTTCATGGGCCACCATTTGTGGGATGGGGGTGGCTCAGTCGGTAGTGCACCAGGCTTATAATCTGCAGCACCCAGGTTTGAGTCCTAGCTGGGTCAGCATTGAGATTTATCTCCACAAAATTTTCCCCCCTACCCATGGTCAGTAGGGGATGCACATGCATAATGAAATATTTATACATCATTATTTATATTTACTATAAAATATTCTCTCCTCTATCCCGAATGAGATCAAAATGATCAGAAATTATCATTTATTCTGTAAAAAATTAAAATTATATATTCTAAACCTTGATGACACAGATTTTTTTTTTACATTAGTAAGTTAATTTAATAATTTCAATTGATCTAAATTCTTTCTGTGCATGTTATTCTTATTTTTTCTAAATATAACTGTATTTCATGCATTTAATTTCCAATATATTGTGTACATTTGTAAATATATTAATTTTCAATACTGAAGACTCATGCACGAGAGTACTCTTGTGAGCTTTTCACTATATTTATGTAGCAATTATGTATAATTTATGTATATTTATTTATGTATATATATGTTGAAATAAATAAAATTATTAATAATATTACACTTCACTTGCAAAAGCTTTACAGCTTTTACAAGTGCTGAAAATATCTGTAGTTAACTGATAGGCAAAGAAACTCTGGCTGAAAACTACTATAGGAGTTTGTTTATTTTTACTTAATACATTTCTTCTCCAAGCTTTAATAAAATCTATCAAAGAAGCCACTTTTTATTATGTGAATTGATTTAAATACAGAAAAAATAAAAACAGATTTAAATTTCTACTTTTTAACGTTTTTTAACAATGTTTTTTAAAAATGTTTTCCAACTGATTACAGCCAAGCTACGTAAAACTGCCTCTAAATTTTACCTGTAAGTTAAGGTTTTTGTTGACCGCAGTGAATATTTGTCTATATCATGAGGTACACCAAAGTCATTTGAAGCATCTATTTCTGCACTTGATGGCCTTGAGAATTGTTGGAGAGAAGATGGATCTTCAATACGACTTCTCAGCCATCTAAGAAGCTGTACTGTTCCTCTCTAAAATATGAGAAAAACATTTATAATTCCTATTTAATACATAACATATTATTTTATGTAAGAATAATTAAGCATTCAAACGATTTTGGATTATTGATGTACTCTACTAATATTTCAGTTCTTTTAAAAATTTGTAAAAAGTTTCACTATTTGCATCAGTATCTTTTGCCATATTAGCAACAATTAAAGTAAAGAAACATGCAGCATGAGCAACATCATTAACATCTGAAGGTACTGTAATACAACCATTTTACAGTAGATGTTAATACATACACTGCCCTACCAAAATATTACATTTCTGGGTTGTTTTATGTCTGAGTGGCACTTTCTTGCACACAATGGGCTAAATGGCCAGGTCACAAAAACCCCAAAGGCTCAGAGAAGGTTGGGGGAGGGGACCCACTGGAGACAGGTGGTAGTGTGATGCCCCATCGTTCACTTTTGCTTTACCTTAACCAGTTTTGTTTAATTTACGTTATATTTATCATTTTGGGGATTTTTTATTTCCTTTTTGGCATCACAGCACTCACATCCAAGATTCTAGGAGTTGCGCATGCGCCAACTCCGATCTTCCACTGTACCGCTAAAGCGCGTGCCAAGGACACGCCCCTCTTGCGTCATACGTCATAGTATGTTAATGTCTTTCCCGGCAAGCATTGCCGGCTCATTTGTCAAAAAACCGGTGACCTGCGAGTCACAGAGGAGTAGCAGAAGCACTAAGCATAAGTGAGTGCAGGAGCACAAGGTGCGTAGCACCAAGCACAGTGTGTGTAGACAGGATTTGTATCTTCATTGATGTCTTGGTGAGTTGAATTATTTTGGAAATAAATCTGTTTCGTTATATTTAAAACCTTTTGAGTCTGTACATTTTTTTCTCTTGAGCAACGCGAATTAAGGATTTTTTAATTATATATAAAATTACTTGACAATCATTTTGATTCTTACTCATTAACGCTCGCTGGTATTTGAACCCTAAATCAACTTATTATCAACTTATTCTACTTTTGGCAATTTGTTAAGTATTGCCTGGCGCCCGTCTAAGCTATCCGGAGCATAAAAACTTCAAGTATTTTGCATTTGTTTGGAGCGTTACAGAGTCCAATAAAAGAAGTGGCGCAGCAAACAGGGACTCGCCAGTATTAAAAGATAGTATATATATTTGTGGATAAATTTTGTATGATTGTCAAAGATAGTAATTTTTTGAGCTCAGTAGTTGTATGTACTAGTTATAGATTTAACGGCAGCTTAAGCCGAAAATTTTTGTTGAGCAAGTAGCTTAACATTTTTTGTGTATTATTCAAAGGTACTGAAGTTTCAGCATAGATATTGCTGAATATTTAAGATATTTGTTGTATGTAATGATTAGAAGTGTCCGGGCACACACATACGTAGATAGGCACGATAAGAAAAATCTTTTTTGATAAGCAAATTTATATTTTTGTAAGCTTAGTTACAGCTTTAGTATTGTTGTATAGCAGTACCTTTGAACACTGCTCAAGATTAAAAAAGGTTTTCAAAATTTCCAAAATTCAAAATTTCGGCAGACTGCTAAACATGTCTGCTAACAATATGGCCGATTCCGCCATAATGACTCCCGACATAGAAAGAGTAAAGGGTAGATTGCAAGATGTAATGATGGAAGCAGAAGTGCTAATGAATCTGCTTGATGATAATCGGGAGAAAAGGGGAATGACAACAACCCCTAAATTTGCTGACAATGCTACGTCAGTTCACCGACGAAGAAACTTTGAACGTAAGGTTCCATTTTCTGTTCCGCCAGAAGCAAGCGATAGAACAGAGTATTTTCAACCGCCACAATGACGATTTGCCAACCCATCCATTAACTATAGTCCTTATGTTAATTGGCCTTTACCTGAGATAAGGTTCGACTGTTCGAAACGTCCGTCATCATGGACATTTTTCAAGTCCATGGAGGAGCACTTCCGTTTACATGAAGTGCCAAGCAACAAAAAAGTTGTTTTAGCAGTATCTTGCCTAATTGGATGTGCTAAGCAATGGTGGAATAATGTAGGATGTCGTCACGGCATAGAACTTTGGGAAGAATTCAAAAGTGAAATCATGGACATATATTTGGCTTATAATGATTTTACAGAACTAGCTACAGAGTTGTTTTCACGAAGACAAAGGGAAAGAGATGACATAGAAAAATTTATATGGGGTACAGTAGAATTATACCAGCTGTACGATGTTGATGCCGCTGAAATTGATATCGTAAATTGCCTTTTGTCTCAATTGTTTTTGCCCATTAGAGAATTCCTAGAAGTACGAAACGTGAATTCAATTGCAGAGTTAGTCAAATTGGCTCGGCAATACACTGCAAGAAGAGAATCTGCAGCAAATACACATAACCAACAATGGATGCCATTCCCGCCAAAGCAGAGATATCAGGTTGAGTCGCGTAGAATGACTCCCGCACGACCGGAAGTTATACGGTCCCGACAATTTGCGCCGAACGCGCCTAGAACTATAGAATATGAACTTAGTAGAGACTTTTTGCCACGTCAAGCTTCGAACCATAACACTACACCTAAAACTTTGTTTAAACAAACTCAGTCTTTCAGATGTAATTTTTGTGGCTGACTAGGACACACTGAAAAATATTGCTATCAAAGGAATGAAAATTCGGAAAACTTTCATCGGGATCTTTGAAGCGAGAGGCCAAGGTTCCTCAAGAAAAGCCCTCTCATGAGTTATGCCTTGCCACTATGGCTTTTCCTTTCGTTACTGATTGTCACGAAGTAACTAAAGTAACAGATCAAAACGATACAGAAGTCAATCTTCAGTTTGCTAAGGAACAAGTTTTTGACGATAATAATGACGAATGTCAATTAACAGTGCAGCCGCGGTCCCGTGGACTTTTTAACTTACCTTGTGGTCCAGAACAGATTATTTCAGAAGCACCTATAAAATGTCCCGTTAGTGCAAATAATGAAAGTTTAAATAACGAAGTTTGTGAAGTAGAACAACCATATGAGAAAGAAGTTTTTGAAAAGGTTTCTAAAGTAGAAGTTTTTAATGAAAATAATTTTGAGTCTGATTTAAGTGAAGAAAAACCCAACCAAGAAGTTGTGCCGACCGCAAGGTATTCCTGACAAGTCTGGAGGTCATCAACTATTAAAGCGTCATTTGGAGGCGGACACCAATAAGCCTAGAAAGTACGAGAAAAGGTTCTTCAAAAATCTGCACGGAGCAACGAGAAGCTGACGAAACAACTCGATCCTGCAGAGCGACAACCGGCAGCAAACATCGGGAAGATGACGTCACGAGAGAGATCTACAGCAACGACTTGACTTTAACGAGATCTTCAGTAACAACTTTACGTGAAGCCACCCAACGACGACAGAAGGATGTTATCGGAAACATCATCATCATCATCCTCAAGCAGCCATGGGCTACGGAGGTCCAACCAGACCGCGCAGTTTAATTCTCCAAGCATATCTGTCCTGAGCTACATCTGCTGCATCCGGCCACTGTACACCAATTCTAACAAGGTCCTGTTTGACATTGTCTGACCACCGCATCCTAGGTCTCCCCCTCCTTCTGAGGCCTCTAGGCACACTGTTCATAACCCTATTCGCCAATCTATAATTATCCATACGGGCAACATGGCCAAACCAGCGGAGTCTCTCTCTGCACAATATGCTGCTTAAAGGAGGTTGCAGACTCCTTTGCCTAACCTCATCATTAGTTACAAAGTTAAACCACCTAATACCCAAGATACTGCGTAAGCATCTAGAATCAAAAGCATCTAGTTTCCTGTTATCTTGCTTACACAGTGTCCAAGTTTCACTACCATAACTAACCCTAGAAAGAACCAAACTATTATACAGTCTAATTTTAGTCTTTAGGTGTATACGCCTATTTCTCCACAATCTCCATAGATTCTTAAAAGTCCCGGCAGCAATACCTATTCGTCTGTTAATCTCATGCCGCACATCACCAGTATCAGTTACGCAGCTCCCAAGGTAATTAAACTGTGACACCTGCTCAAGACTGCAACCATTCAGATTAACTGAATCACAACCTGCCTGACCAATTTTCATCACTTTAGTTTTCTCTCTGTTTATAACCAAACCTACTGTACTACCAGTCTCATCAACAGTTCGAATGAAAGAGTTCATCTCATCAACATCATTTGCCAAAAGGGCTAAATCATCAGCATAATCTAAATCAGAAATTTTCGTATCTCCAGCCCATTTAAGGCCAAAAGCTTTCCCTTGAAGTGAATTTCGCATAACATAATCAACATCCAAACTAAAGAGAAAAGGAGACAAAATGCACCCTTGTCGAACACCAGAAGTAATGCTAAACCAATTGCTACAAGACTTACCAACTCTCACACATGACTCAGTGTTATTATAGAGAGCTTTCATTATGTTAACTAATTTGTCTGGTATACCATATGATTTCACAATCAACCACAAATTATGACGATAAACAGAGTCGAAAGCCTTTTTGAAATCAACAAAGCTAGCAACCAAAGGTTTCTGAAACTCTAAACATTTCTCAAGAATCTGCCTAAGTGAAAATATCTGATCCACACATCCCCTACCACTTCTGAATCCACATTGCTCATCACGCAATTGCCTGTCAACCAGATTCTTAATTCTATTAAGCACAATCATGGAAAGAACTTTACCTGGAACGGAGAGTAGGCTGATACCCCTATAGTTATCACAAGAACTGCGATCACCTTTTTTGAAAATAGGGATAATAATAGCTCTGGTAAAATCTTTAGGAACCATGCCTTTATCATAAAAGCTATTCAAAATTTCAGTCATCCAAATGGTAACAGAAACATTCCCAGCTCTAAGCATTTCCGTAGTAATTTCATCCACCCCTGGGGAATTATGAAGTTTAAGTTTAGAAATAGCCAAACTAACTTCAGATTGTGTTATAGGGCCAACATTAAAGCCAACAATGCATCTATCATCGTTGCAAACAATGGGAGTAGAACTAACCACATTGTTTAGAACATCACTGAAATGCTCAGCCCACCTAGCCATGACAGAATCCTCACCTTCTATAACCTTGCCTTGTTTATCCTTCAATCCCTGTATACCTGTTCGTTTTCTACCACACAAAACATTAACTATCTGGTACAGCTCTCTGCTGTTGTGCTGTCTAACTGCGTCCTCAGCTTTGTCAGCAAGGCCATCAAGCCAAAGATTCTTATCAGTAGCTAACTGATCCTTTACACGTTTATTAAGTTCTTTGTAATGCTTTCTATTAGGACTAGTAGGGTACTGATTAAGGACATTCCTGCAGTTCCTTCTTTCTGAAATAAGCTCAAGTGCCTTATCACTTAAATAATTCTGCCTCCTCTGCTCCTTTTTCCCTAAAAGAGTACTGTTAGTTTCCAAAAAAGCCTGTTTAAAATGGCCCCATTCTTCCTCAACTTCAGTATTAAGCAAACCATGACTGTCATAATGACTAAGTAACCTATCATGGTAAGCTTTAGCTATAACTGGGTCTTTCAGAGCTTCAGTATTAAAGGTAAATTTTTTAACCCTAGCACAACACTTTTTAAGTTTAAGTTGCAAGACACTTTTAACAAGGTAATGGTCAGATCCAATTTCAGCTCCCCTATATGCCCTGGTATTTCTAACAGAACTAGCCCATTTGCTGTTAATTAATATATAATCAATCATATTCTTATGCAGCCCATCAGGTGAAACCCATGTGCATTTATGTATGTCGCGGTGTTTGTAATATGTGTTAGTTATTCTGAAACCATTTAGTTTACTTACCTGTAGGAGACGTTGCCCATTGCCATTGCAGCTACCAATACCAAAAGGGCCTATTACTCCTCCCCAAAGGTCAGAGTCAGTACCAACTTTGGCATTGAAGTCACCAAGAACAAGGGTAATATCTCCTTTCTTGACAGAATTCAAAATATCCTGAAGTTGTCTGTAAAACCTATCCTTCTCATCCTCATCAGAATCCTCAGTGGGGGCATAACAGCAGATAACATTCAAATCTTTAATGCTTGTCTGAAATTTTGCTGTAAGAAACCTTTCATTAATGCACTCATATCCTAGAAGAGCATCACTAGCATGTCTGTTGAGCAGCAGACCCACGCCTTGGTGATGCTTTCCGTCCTCCCTCCCTGTAAAGAGAAATTTAAAGTTATTTTTAAGTATCTCACCTTTACCTGTCCATCTGGTCTCTTGCAAGCCTAGAATATCTAGGTTATAGCGCTGGAATTCCTGCATGAGGACATCAAGAGAATAATCTCTATGTAATGTCCTCACGTTCCACGTTCCTGCAGAGAGAAAATGATTAGTAGGATTTTTAAAGAAATTAGGTTTATTGAGATTGGTAGGGCCAACAATATCAAACAGCCCCCTGATCGCAGGCATGGGGCAAAGACCTGTTCCTCCTCCGCTAAAGGCTGAAGTCACCGATGCTGGTAGGAACTTCAGGCACCACCTTTTCAAGTGGACTTTTTCAAGAACCATATGGCCTGCCTGAGACACATTACTCCAGTTTAGGCTTGACGATGCCCAACTAGCTAAGTAAGGTTCAGGTACCTGCGATGGCCTCTGATTAGGATTATCCACCAGCTGATATAAGGTATCCCATGCCTCTGTTCACTTAGAGCTGGCAACCCAGAAGCAAACAAAAAACACAGCGGCAGACTCTCCCTCAACAGAGGCCCACCAGTGCAGCAAGTCCAGGATCCATAATCAAGCTCAAATCCATAAACAAGTCCAGTCTAGTAGGTATAAATGGTCAGCACCAGGACCCTGTGAAGTTGACCACTCCTCAGCAGGGTTGAAAAAAAAGGAAAAAAGTGGCCATAGATGACCAGATCAGTAGGCCATACTGAACTGGCAGCCCTCCCCTTCCGTTCCCTTCCAAAAGAGAATATCTCTTTTGAAAGGTACTAGTTTTTTCGGAAACAGACTAGATGATTTATCACCACGGAGTGCCAACAATGAAATTTAAGTATATTTTTCTTTCACTTGGCACTTGATTGAGTTATAAAATGTTCTCTTTTTTTCTGGAATAGATGAAGACGAAGAAGAAGCTTATTGTGATTTATATAGTTAGCAATGTATAATTTCTTGTTGAAACTTTGGAGTTCGATATTTATTTTTGGAAAGTGAAATTTTTGTAGTTCGAGTTTATACTGTGTGACCAGAATTTTTTTTTGCATTCTTGTTCATCGAAGTTCTAGTTATTGTATTTACGTGAGTTAAAATGCATTTTTGTAGATTTTTTTCGTTTCAGCTGACTGATAGCTGAAAATTTTGTAAGTCGATATTGGAAAGTTTAGAAATTGTAAAATGTTTATGGATATGAATGAGAAGAGTGAAAGAGAATTAGTGATTTAATATTTTTTATGTTTAAGAATTTGTATTGTAAAATAACGTGCCTTCCAAAGTGAATTTATGTAAAAAAAAAGGAGATTCATGTAAAAGTTATTGGAATGAAATGTTATCATCAGTGAATTTATGTAAAAAAAAAGGAGATTCATGTAAAAGTTATTGGAATGAAATGTTATCATCGTATATTATAAATTATTTACACTCTTTTTTCTTTATTCTTAGATACGATTTATGTATATGTGTTTAAATCTGTTCAGTGTCATCAGTGATATTTATGTGTCAATGATACATAATTTTTGGGATGACATTGGCAGTATTTATTGGTATATATAGATGATGACCATGATGATGACTGCAGAATTTTGTTTTTTTTGTGTACCTTTTTGGAGCTGTCCCCAAATGGCATAGTCTGATAACCGAGTTGTTACCAGCATAACTCCTTTGGGAGGGGGACGTTAGCTCTGAAGGGGGAGGTAACTAATGATTTTTTATTTCAGCTAGATTGCGATTTCTGTGAATAGAAGAATTAGCGGATGATTACATTCCCGCTTGTTTGTAAATTTTGAATTTTTTTAGCTTTGTGTATTTGAATGTAATTAGGAGGAGATAACGGTGTTCGAATACCCATTTTTTTATGTGATTTAGGAGAAGACTTAGCTTTCACGAATTTTTTATTGTGGTTAGAGGAAAAGCGGAAGTTATTACCCCGCTAACAACAAATGTAATGAATAATTTTTCTTTAAATGTATTTAATATTATAGAAATTTAAGTAAGATTAGGAGTTTATTAACCTGTTTTTTCTGTACAGTTCAAGATATGCCAATTTCGAGTTTGTATCAGAATGTGATACTAGATAGACTGATGATGCTAGTATACAGTTAACTGTCACAGTCACTGGTATATATTGACACTAGCTTAGCTGTTAATTACATACTTTTGTCAGGAGGAAAAGGGAGGAGGTACCTTTGGTTGTGCTGGAAAATTGTGTCAAAGTGAGAATAGTTCGTCGTATCAAAATTTGCGCTAGCATACTTTTACTTATTTATGTTCAGCCATGTGTAAATGACGTAAGATGTGTCCTTTATTCAAAATTGCTCGTCAAAATTTGTTAGGTCAAATCTTTTGACTCCCTTTGGAAGGGGGAGTTGTGATGCCCCATCGTTCACTTTTGCTTTACCTTAACCAGTTTTGTTTAATTTACGTTATATTTATCATTTTGGGGATTTTTTATTTCCTTTTTGGCATCACAGCGCTCACATCCAAGATTCTAGGAGTTGCGCATGCGCCAACTCCGATCTTCCGACTGTACCGCTAAAGCGCGTGCCAAGGACATGCCCCTCTTGCATCATAGCTTTTGCGTCGTTCGTCATAGTATGTTAATGTCTTTCCCGGCAAGCATTGCCGGCTCATTTGTCAAAAAACCGGTGACCTGCGAGTCACAGAGGAGTAGCAGAAGCACTAAGCATAAGTGAGTGCACGAGCACAAGGTGCGTAGTACCAAGCACAGTGCGTGTAGCACAGGATTTGTATCTTCATTGATGTCTTGGTGAGTTGAAATTATTTTGGAAATAAACCTGTTTTGTTATATTTAAAACCTTTTGAGTCTGTACATTTTTTTCTCTTGAGCAACGCGAATTAAGGATTTTTTAATTATATTTAAAATTACTTGACAGTCATTTTGATTCTTACTCATTAACGCTCGCTGGTATTTGAACCCTAAATCAACTTATTATCAACTTATTCTACTTTTGGCAATTTGTTAAGTATTGCCTGGCGCCCGTCTAAGCTATCCAGAGCATAAAAACTTCAAGTATTTTGCATTTGTTTGGAGCGTTACAGTAGTCTCCCGTCAAGGCAATTCAGAGTGCTCTTTAATATGCACAGGGTATGGATCTCCCACATATGGGGTCATTGCTTAAAGTCCCATCCGATGGATGGCATTGGTGTCCCCTACTGAACATGGGCAGGGTGGGGAGTTTTGCAGAGATAAATCTCAACACTGACCCAACTGATACTTGAACCTGGAAATTTCAGATTATGAGTCTGGCATGCTACCAACTGAGCCACCCCTCTCCCCACCAAAATAATACAGAATTCCCAGTTATGTCAATAGAAATATAATTTCAAAGTTCTGTAACTTCTAAAATATGCATTCAATGGAAAAATGTGACTGAAGATAGATTAAAGATCATAATCAAATCTATTTAAATCATGATTTTCAACAATATTTGTTCGGCATTTAAAGAGTTATGGAAAGTTGAATATTTCATGAGTAATGCATCTTAAGACTATTTCAGAAATTAATTAAAATTTAAATAATAAGTATTGTTTTAAACTATTTAATAAATATACATTTTAGAAGTTTGCATAATGATTATTTCAATGATAATTATAAACATTTCAATAATAATGCACATTTTAGAAGTTACAGAGCTTTGAAGGTAGTTCCTATTCACATAACATGGAATTTCTCCAATACGTTGGTAAGGCAGTATATACACTGTTGACTAAGGCTATTAGTGCATCATTGCTTTAAATGTTGTACATATCATTTTAAATTCTATGCACAATATCCAACACTTGCCTATTTTCCAATTAAATATGAGTCTAGCATTTAAACATTCTTAAAAGGCTTCTGAAAGTGTGACATTACAACACTGTGGTGACCTCAACAGAAAAATAACACAAACATCCATGCCTTACCTAGGGCCCTTTGATTAGTAGCCAAATACACTAACCACTTGGCCACGTGATGGCTGCAGGTACACTGTGGTTGCAAAAATTTTATCTTAGTGATAAGCATTTCAAATCTTCCAAAGCACACTTCATAGCAGCTTCAGCATGGGCCTACAGAAAACTAAAAACCAAAATCTAAATTTTTGTAAATTCTTCACAGGCCTATATTTAGCAGTTATTCAGATCTGAAGTCCCAATTCTTTATATTTCTAGCTTAGAAATCAAATAACCTATATTTTTAAATCTTACCTGTATAATATCCCGGCGAATACTTCGCATTGGGTTTCCTTCAATACTGAGGAATTTTAAATGAGGAAGAGTACCTAAGGTATAAGGTAAACTGAAATGTGAGGAAAAAAATTCCAAGATTACTAATGCATACCAAAAATAGCTTTCAAAAACAAAATTGTAATTTCATATTCAAACTATTTAGAACATGGTAAATTCCAAAGTAGGTATAAAACTTATGTTTAAAACAGGCTGGCAATGCACATTTTAATACTTAAAATGTTTTCATGCTCTAGAGTGCAATAGACCTTACTTCATATTGATGTTAAGAAACTGAATATTACATTATACCCAATATATTATATATATATAATCCACTATACCATTCAAATATGTACAGGGATATAAAATATTTTTTTCTGAATTTGAATCAAAATAGCATAGAATAATTTGTTATCAGTCTTCTTAATGAATTATATACTAGCAACATTTAATTCCATTTCCCAGATATTTAATGCTTTTCCCCTGAATCACTCTGATTATATGCATCATGGTTTACTGATACTGCCAATCTTTTTTGTAGGATGTTACTAGACTGTCTAATAGTGTTTTAGGGAGCAACAATATTTAAAACAAGAATCTTATGGCACAAAACTTGCAAATGTATTTAGTGTCACTTTTTCTTTTATTTGTTGCACAAATTTGCATCTTCTGGTTGAATATTTCTACTTCCCTATCCAATTGCAACTATTCTTATCAGCTTATGTTTGCTGAAATGTCCAGTCTTCTGAGTAGATCTTGTTCTGGAATTATTGGAGTGGGACATTTCTGGACAAGCTGATCATCAGCTTTTGAGTCAGTACCATGTATGTTTCCTACATATGAATTAACTCTTTAATTTTCTTTCTTTTTTTGTATATACAGAAAGCATTAATGAGAGTATAAAAGTGAGTGGTGGGTGAGTGACATTTATTTGTATAATATATGACACTATATGACAAGGCTGAATCCAGGGGGAGGGGAATGGATTTTAGAATACTAGTAACTAGAATAGAAGCAAAGTTTTTTGAACATATATATATATACACACTATCTGATCAAAAATTTTTGACACCACTTCTGAGTAATGGATTCACCCATATATGCCACAGCCATGCCCCAAACAGGTATAAAAGGATGCATGTCACCTGGCAAACCTCATAGACATGCACGAACAGGAGAATGGGCCATATGGCAGAGCTCAGTAACTTTCAACATGGCATGGTCATAGGATGCCACCTCAGCAAAAAGTCAGTTTGGAACATTTCAGCCCTTCTGCTGTTGCCCCAATCAACTGCAAGTGATATTATTGTGAAATGGAAACACCTAGGAGAACAACAGCATAATCACAACCCAGTAGGCCACATAAAATGACAGAGCAGGACTGCCAAGTGCTGAAGCAGATGGTGCAACAAAATCGCCTGCCCTCGGTTGCAGCACTCACCACCGAGTTCCAAAATGCCTCTGGAAGCAACACCAGCACCATAACAGTTCATTGCAAGCTGCAGGAAATGGATTTCCATGGCTCAGCATCAACAAGATCAATGCCAAGTTCAGTTGGAAAGGTGTAAAGCACGGCACCAGTGGATTCTTGAGCAGGGGAACTTTGTTCTCTAGAGTGATGAATCACGCTTCCCATCTGGCAGTCTGACAGACAAGTCTGGGTGTGGAGGATGCCAGGTGAACGTTACATGCATGACTGTGTTTTACCAACTATGAAGTTTGGTGGAGGATGCATCATGCTCTGGGGCTTTTTTTGTAGTTCGGGCTGGGCCCCCTAGTTCCAGTGAATGGGACTCTGAATGTCACGGCCTATAATGACATTCTTGACAATTCTGTGGTCCAAACTTTATAGCAATAGTTCAGTGAAGACCTTTTCCTGTACCAACATGACAATGCCCCTGTCCACAAAGCAAGGACCATGCAGGAATGGTTTAATGAGATGGGTGTGGAAGAACTGGACTGTCCTGCACAGAGCCCTGATCTCAATCCCATGGAGCACTTTGGAATGTCGACTGCAAGCCAGGCTGAACCACCCAACATCCACCAGCTCTTGTGGCAGAATGGCAGGCAATTCCCACAGCAGTTGTGATGGTTCACCCATTCACTTTTACTTTTCCTTACTCACTTTTGCTTTATTTACATTATATTTCTAATTTTGGGGATTATTTTATTTGGACTGATGGCAATTCTTACTTCCGAGCCATAGGAGTTGTGCATGCGCAACTCTTGACTTTTTGATTGTAAGCCACTAATGCACACGTGTATGACACGACTTCTCTTGTGTTATAGCTAACGTGATAGCAGATTATGCAAATGTTTCCCTGGCATGCAACAGACACGTGCCGGATTTGTATGCTGCATGCTATAACTAAATGACATTAGGTCACAGAGTACAGAATTGGATTGTTAGTAGATTGTTAGGAGGAGCTGCAGTATGTTAAGTAGTATGTTGAATCAGTATGTGTAGATAGAAGGAGTTGTTAGTAGAGATTTAGATAAATGCGAGTTGTTAGTACTCCAACTTTTGTATTCATCAACTGAATTTGGTGAATCTTTGAATATTTTGGAAATAAAAATTGTTTGTTTTAGAAACTTTTGAATTTTTGCTATTTTTCTCTTGAGCAACATTAATTGATTTTGAATTAGATTTAAACTTGACAATACTTTTGGAATTTTACTCAATAAGTAATGCTATACAATGTACCAAAATCTAGTGGAAGCTGTGATAGTAGCAAATGGTGGACCAGTAGGATATTAATTCTTTTCCTATTATTGGGAGAGTGTGGATGAGCGAATGTCCGGAAACTTTTGATCACATAGTGTATATTTTATTAGTAATTTTCAAAAAATTTGTTAAAGACCATTTAAACAAAGGGAAAATGTTTATATGGGAACTGCATTCTGACTCGATTATGGCACCTTCTTTCATTTTTTTTTGTTCTGGGCCTGGTATATAACCAAATTTTTTCCCAAATAATTATATGTCTGTTCACAAATTTGATAGAAATTTCAAACTATTTTTTCTTTCATTATATTTAGTTAAATATTTACATAATAAACTTCTTCCTTTAAAAAGTTGTTTAGTATGAAATAGAAAATTCAATTGCCAAATCAACATAATTTCCAGCTAATCCTAGTATAAGGATTCCCTAACCTGGGGGGGGGGGGGAGCTCAGTCAGTAGTAGCGCACCAGGCTCAATCTGCAGTTCCCAGGTTCGAGTCACAACTGGGTCAGCGTTAAGATTTATCTCCACAAATCTCTCCACCCTGCCCACAGTCAGTTGGGGACACCGAAGGGCTTGAAAAGGCCACCGTCTGTCGGATGGAACATTAAGCTGTGGCCCCATGTGCGGGAGAGAAATACCCTGCACACGTTAAAGAACATGCTGGATGGCCTTGACGGGAGGCTACCATAACAGATATTCCAGGGGGCCCCCTCCCCCAACCTTCTCTGAGCTTTCGGGGCCCTTGTGGCCTGGCCATTTAGCCCATTGTGTGCAAAAAAAGTGTCACTGAGGTAAAACAACCCAATCCAAACCCTAACCCAGGTTCATGACTAGGGCTTGTATAGGGATTCCCTAATCCAGGGTCATGGCCAGAACTTGGGTTGCAAGGGCTTTTTGATGGGTGGCAAAAGGCTCTTGGTTCAGCCAGTTAGCTTTATATGTACTGTTATTTTGTTGCAAAGTATTCTGAATATTGGATAGTGACCAAAAAGATTGGGAAACACTGACTTTATGGGTGTGCAGTATAATGTCGGATTATTAAAACGTAAAAAAAGGTGTAGTAAACAAATCTCACTAAATAAAATGTAACAAATTTAAAATCTCCATTTGTTTCATTTTGATATAAAATAAAAGCTTGGTTTACATGTATATATTACTTTACACAATGTATTTATCAAATTGAATTATACTGGATTGCAACTAATATAAAAAGCTATGTTTTAGCATATACTAGTGACAGCTCTTGGAAGATATTTTGTTACAGGAAACTAAAGGAAGAAAATGTCTGATACATAAATATTATGACTTAAGACAACAATAGGAAATTCCATATCACATTAGAAAAAAAAGTTACTTTAGTTTTAGCATATTTCATTAGTATACAAATGCACTATTAGTTTGCTTCTTATTTGGTAAACAGCACCATGATAGATGAACTATCACTATTAGAAGAAAACATAAAAAGTTCCAGAACCTAACATTATAACCATGTGACAAGGGGCAGAAAGGTAACATGCTGACCAATAACCTGCTTCCTGTTTGCGAATGCACTTGATGTGCCAGTGTTAATGTCAGTCTTTGTGGCTTGACTCAGTTCTTATTGGGTGAAACTTGCTACTACCCTCTTCTGTACTTTTGAAAGGAAAAAAGTCAACATTTTTTGAAAGGATATCCTTACATTGTTCACAGCTAGTTTGAAATACATTATTTTTACACAAGTGGATCCTATAGAAGGAAAATGCACCCTATTACATGTTACTCCTCATTTAACTGTTTTTGGCAAAATCAGATTGTGAACCAAGTAGCTTTATACTTTTCTGCAGATCAACTTCCATCTTAAAGGCCACCATATAGATATATTTCAAGCAGTCACAATTAATGCTTAACTGGTAAAGATTAGATTCCAGAATGTTTTCCAAAATATGTTCCTATGTTGAGAAAAGTTTATTTGAAGTCATGGGGATTAATTTTAAACTCAATCATGTTAAACCAAATTTATATCTGGTTACAAGGTTGGTTGTTATATATACAAATCCCTACATAAAAAGAGCAATAAATACTTACCTGGAAAGATTGTTATTTGAAAGATCTAATCTTTCTAATGCTTGCAACCAAGCAATGTTTTCTGGTACTTCTGATAATTTATTGTCCCTCAAATCTAGTATCCGTGTACTAACTAAAGTTTCCAAAAATTCTGATGAAATTTCTGTGACGTTATTAAACCCACAGTGTATTTCCTGTGAAATAAATTTAATATAATCTTTAGTTACCAAAATGTCACTTTTTTTTTTCTTAAACACAGTACTGCAACATTAAAAGAGTAATACCACATGTATTCATTTAAACAACAAAAATATCAAACAAAAAAATTAAACTTCTGAGAATGGCTTTGTCAAATTTCCAGATCAAAAAGATGGCTAGGTCCACCAAAATTCAACCCCAATTAGCCCTTTTGCCCCTTCCCTTCTGCATCCCTCACCAGTCACAGAGAAGCAATTCCACCTAGAAACAATTAAGGCACAGATTTTCCTTATTCCCATCAAAAGTCCTAACTCTGCCTACATTTTCAAACTGCCTGTGGCACCTCTCCCTCGTATTTCCCTGTGGCCCCTTTCCCTCATATTACTGGCTTAACTACCTTCTGACACTGCACTTGGGGGAAGGAAACAAATTTCAGGGGATACAATATCAATTTGCAAAGGATGTGCTACTATTATTCAACTAAACATTAACTTGATTTAGAATTACCATTATGTAAAACAAATTATGTACAGGCATCACTAACCTTTCAGGGTGACAGGTTTTGGAATAATTGAGATATCAATTTAAAAGAAGAAAAGTATTCTGTATTCAAATGTATACTCCATTTTAAATAAAGAGTGAAGTGGCAAATTCTGAAGATCAAAGAAGGCAATAATCAATGAAAAGATGACACACCCACATGAGTTCTAGCAAGAATAATTCACAGATGCAATTCCACTAGAAAAACAGTTCCACACCTTCTGTGAGAATAATGTTTAAATTAGGGGGGGGGGGGGGGGGAACATGTCTCTGAAATAGAAAACTTTATTATATATATTTTTTCTCTGAAACTGAAATATATACTTGGTTCACAATCTGATTCTGCCAAAAACAGTTAAATGAGGAGTAACATGTAAAAGGGTGCATTTTCCTTCTATAGGATCCACTTGTGTAAAAATAATGTATTTCAAACTAGCTGTGAACAATGTAAGGATGTCCTTTCAAAAAATGTCAGTGACTTTTTTCTAATGTACATTATTATTATGTTTGGTTTATAGAAATGAGCAATTAAAAATGCTGCTTTTTATTCCAGAATATTGTAAAGTGCACAATGAAGCACAATTTCTTTTACATCAATATATCAGTGAGTATATCTCCTTCACTATGATGTTTACAATTGCAAGTAATCCAATTAATGTTTAGTTAGTCAAAGTGGGTAGAGTTGGGTATAGGTTCAATAATCACCAAAACAATAAACAGCATTCAATGTTAAAAGAATTTAGGTGTGGACATTTAGGTGTGCAACATGTTCTGTCTGGCCCCACAAGATTACTAGGGAGTGGTGACATGGCTGCACCATTAGTACAGTAAAGATATGCACTCCCTGATCAGCAATAGCTACATGCACTGCAGGCATTATCCCAACTGAAAATATTCTTCACTGCATTCTCTATGAGACAATGCTTATTGGCAAGCAATGGAGGCATCAACACCTGGAATGTCACCCACAGTTTGAAGAGGGAGAATCTCACATGGCATATCCCCTGCTTGCTAATGATGCCAACCCATAATCCCTTCAATGTAATATTAATATCCACCACGCTTCTTCCTTTGTTTAAGGGAGTTGGCTACCACTTTTGATAGATTTTAGTTGGTTGTTTTACCTCTAAGCGGCACTTTTTTGCCCACCATTGGCTAAATGGCCAGGTCACATGGACCCCGAAAGCTCAGTGAAGGTTGGAACACTGGAACAGCTGTTGGGAGACAGATGATAGCCTCCCATCAAGGCCATCCAGCGTGTTCTTTAACGTGCACAGGGTATGCCGTGCACGGGGCCACGGCTTAACGTCCCACCCGATGGACGGCAGCCTTTCCAAGCCCATCGGTGTCCCCTACTGACCGTCGACAGGGCGGGGAATTTTGCAGAGATAAATCTCAACGCTGACCCAGCTACTTTTGATAGATGTGTAGCTAGAGAACCAACAGCAAATCCTCACAAGTAAGCACTGTAACAGGAGAAATGACAGTTTGCCATGGCAGTGACATGAATCTGTTGCTGACTAATGAGCGCATACTTTAAAAGAGCTAAATTGGAAACATTTCTTCCCTTTCATTAACATTCTCCTTTTGGGAAAATGCAAAAATAGTGCAAAATTCGGGAGCAGATTTTCATAGGGGTAAAAACTGAAAAAAAAAAAAACCCTAAAAATTGGATTTAAAACCAAAAATCAGGGAAAATCCAAAATAATTGGAGTAGTTGGCAGCTTTGCAAGTTTAATATTAAAATTATGGAAAATTTCTATTTCAGAGACATGTTTTCTTTTCTCCTAATTTAAACTATTAACCCATTTCTTCCCAGTGTTGCGTACACGCAGCACGAAGTGTTGCGTGTACGCAACACTGGTAAGAAATGGGTTAAATAAGATTTTTAAAAAATCACTAAAATTAATTTAGCACTTATAAATAAAATTTTATAAAGCAATTTCACAATGTAAGGGGTCAATAAATGCAAATTCAACAGTAACACTATATATATTATTAGTTATTTATATGACCTCAACAATCTAGTATCCATACTAGATGAAATGTACATGTTTGCATGACTTTTAAAGATTTTTGAAACTTTTTTATCACAGCTGTGAAGAATACTTTGAAGTATGTACCAGTCACAAGTTCTTCACTGCACTTCTTTGCAACTTTTTTGCTTGAAAAGTTATTATATATACAGCATTACTCTTGAATTTACATTCATTAAATTTTGCAATGTTTTAATATCTGCTAATGTGGCTGCCATTAATGGCAGAAATTTTAATTATGTTACTGTTTGTTACAATTTCACTTCAGATATGACTTAAAAAATTGTTCTCTCTTAATTACAGTATTGCTTGACTAATTACAGTACTAATTGAAGGAATAATACAAATAATTGTAGAAATAACTAAAATATAAATACATATTAAAACTGATATAAAGAAAAGCAACAGGTGAAGCATACCTGTTTAATAAATGCAACTTCTACCAATCATAAAATTTTGTTTCAATTAAAAGTTCTAGAAATATTATAATATTTTCTAAAAAACAAAATGATAACACTTCAGAAAACAACTCCAATCAATAACTTAGTTGCAGAACATTTGAATGAGCAAGTAAAAACTAGTACAGGCTTCACTGTTAAATGAATGTATCAAGTACTCTTCATCAATTGATAAAGGTAATTTAGGGTTGTTTTACCTCTGAGCGACACTTTTTTGCACACCATGGGCTAAATGGCCAGGTCACATGGACCCCGAAGGCTCAGAGAAGGTTGGGGGAGGGGATCCACTGGAACAGCTGTTGGGAGACAGATGGTAGCCTCCCGTCAAGGCCATCCAGCGTGTTGTTTAACGTGCACAGGGTATGGCTCTCCCACACACGGGGCCACAGCTTAACGTCCCATCCGACGGACGGCGGCCTTTCCAAGCCCATCGGTGTGTTGACTGTGATGACTGACTGTGGGCAGGGCGGGGAATTTTGCGGAGATAAATCTCAACGCTGACCCAGCTGGGACTCGAACCTGGGAACTACAGATTACGAGCCTGGCGCGCTAGATAAAGGTAATAATAAATATATTTTAGGTTTACTATAACTTTTTCATGCAGGAATTAACAAATAAAAATGTATGCTATTCTGATATGTAAACTTTTAGATTAAGCTACCAAAATTAGAAGGCTTTTTTTTTTGGAAACAAAAGTTATATTCTTGCACTACACTATCATTAACACTATAGTGACCACTAGAGTGAGAAAAATGAATCAGGAAAACACTGCTCCAATATGTAAAGGATTAAGCAAGGAACCCACTAATAATAAAATGCTGTTATAATACTTAGACTTATGCTTTGCTTTCAGCTCTCAACATTTGTAAATTATAAGATTGTGATCCCTAACCCTTTCCATGTCGCATCCTGAAGAATCGCTTTCACTTTTCCCATTCCAGTGGTTAGAGTCTGAAGCTTTGCTCCAGTAGTAGAAGGCTGTAAAAAAACCTTTTTCTGAATAGAAATCTGAATTTTTTTCAACTGTTTCTAATCAGATATCGAAAATAACATTTAAATCTATGATATAAATTTTTTACCTGTTGATTCTGCTTGAAAAATTTATGATAAAGTTTAGAAATAAATCTTTTTGAGTTGGATGTGCATGTTCAGTCATTATAAATGGCATCAAGTAGCGCTGATTCAGTTCATGCCTTTATTCTGCCATATCATGCTTAGATTATCGATTGGTTGCATTTCCCACTCTTTTTTGTTATTTATAGCTCTACTAGAATTGTAATGCTTTCTAAACTTTTAACGTAAGGATACTGATTTTGTTTACTACCAGAAATTGCATTATCCAGGAACTAAACACATCGGCTTTCGATCAATATTTTAACAGACTTTTGATTTTAAAGGCTTTTTTATTTACTTTAATGCTTCTAAAATTACTTTTTATGCTTCTGAAATGGTTACTGCAATTAATAAACAATAATTAATTAGAAATGATAAAAAGTGAAACTGTCATCAATCTATAATGACAGAAATCAGAAGAAGCATTAGGATTATTCAGAGCACGATTTTTAAAAGGTAGCACTTTATTTGGTTGAAATGTAATTAAAGGTATTGCTAACAAAACTAATTAAGGTCACAAAATGCGATTTTTAACCAAAATTTTTTGCCAGAATTTTAGAATTAAACTTTTCTGTAGAAGTTTTGCAGCTTCATAATAAAGTGACTCATTCTCAAATTCAGTGGTTCAGTTAAACTTTAAATGTTTTGAAACATTTTATTGAATTTTTTTTCACAATTCTTTATCAATTTTCTGATATATTTTTCAACTTTTATTTAAATTATCTTGTTTTTAAAACAAAATTATTTTTTATGACATTGCTTTACTTAGGCTTAGATTTTCTGATTGTCAAAAGTCTAAGAATAAGCATTATGCCTTATATGCATAAAAAGAGTAAAAAAGTTAGAAAATACTAAATAAATGAATGATTTAAGCAATAATAGAAATATTATGAACTATTTATATTAGAATAATAAAATAACGTAGAAAAAAACAGGAAATATATATATATATTCTTGAAATTTTACTAAAAATAAAGTGGAAAAAAAAACAGCAAAATTTTGTAATGTTTAAAAAAAAAGTTAAAAAATTTAATCTACTACTTTGTTTTCTTCGAATTCCCACCATTTATTATGCACAATTAAATGTGCTTTCTTTTGGTATATACCATATTTCTGTTCATTAGTTACTAGGATGAGGTTCTAAAGCTGTTTATTTTATTTTCTGAAAACACTTTAAATCCAGCAACCACAGTGAGTTCAGTTTCAGAAATCCGATACTGTAAGGGTTAAGAAAGAACAACTTTCTACTTAATTATTAGGCAATAGACTTTTTTTTTTTGTTTTTGTTGTTCATGGGTATTATCTGGAATAATTTTTAATTAATCTCTTGTCCATATACTTATTCCTTTGCTTGAAATTTGATATTAAATCTTAAAATTTCAAATAATCCATACATAAGATGGCTAGAAACTGTAAGTGCCCAACTTGCTAGCAATGTTAGACAAGACATAAACTATAATCCTTGAATGTTTCAACTCTCAGCAAAAGCAGATGACAAAGTTTGTGTAAGAAATGTGGAACAAAATATGTTAAAGAGCATCATTACACATTGTCAAGTTAAAGTGACTAAACATTAGTGGCAACATTTTTGTGCATGTAAATCAGATTGATACTCTTGTGAAGCATTAGACTTATTGCCGAAGGAGTTAGCACTGACTGATGGGCCTGATTTTACTTTGTAGAATCAATAATAATGTTATAAGATAGAAATAATACTTAGTATAAAAAAGCAAATAAAATTATATATTGCACACAGCATATATCAGAGAAAATAACAGCTATTATACCTTTAGTAGCAGACAATGAGGTAGTGGAGGAATGGTGGTTATTTTATTATGCTGAATATACAGTTGCTCCAGATGATGCAAACATCCTATCTGTGATGGCAATTTTTGAATTTTGTTATGAGAAATCTCAAGTCGCTTTAGAGCTGTAAACAGAATAGAATTTCTTACAAAAGAAAATCACAATTAATTTTGAAAATAGTTAAAACTGTCATAATGTAGTTAAAATTGCAAAAAAAAAAAAAATTATTTCCACAATAACAGTTTGAAAAATTGAACAATTTTAAAATTGAAATGGTATTAATGGGATATAAGTATTTCAACTAGTGGGTAAACATAAATTTTATACATGGTTCCCTACTAATTGTAAGAGACTTTTATCCCTATGCCATTTTTAAAATCATGAGTTAAATTTTTTAAACACAAATTCTACAAATTTATTAGGTTTCCCACTAGTTGTAAGAAACATTTGCATCCTTGCAATGACATTTCAATTTTATGCAATGCTATCAAAATTTAACTCATTATTTTCATTTTAAAATCACGAGTAAAAATTTTTAGTTTTATTGTAGAAATAAAGTTTTTTTTTTCCTTTTTCCTTTTGCAAGAAGTATAAGAAAATTCTTTTTTCTATGCTGCCTTTTTTTTTTTACAATAATTTCTTTGAAAGACACTTACCACTCATGTCACCAATTTCTGAAGGCAGAGAAATTAACTGGTTGTTTGATGCATTAAAGACGATGGCACGAGATAAAAATCCAACACCATGAGGAAGTGTTTTTAAGCTATTATGTGAAATATCCTAGAAAAAGAATAATGTTTATATGAAACCAAATTTCAAAGATACTTTTCAACAGTAAAATTTTAATAACTCCCCTCTTTCTAAAAAAGAAAAAGAATGGTAAATGGAATAAAAAATATATTTTTTCCAAATTATATAGACAAAATATATTTTTTCCAAATTTTATAGACAAAATTTACTTTATCAATAAATATCTTTTATTTCATTTTTATCATTATTCATATTTTATTGTGGTATCTTAAATACTACTTCAGTTATTTTTTCAGGTTCAATTAAAAAACAAAAAAAAAGGATGATTTAATTTGGATTTTTATTTCCTTATCATAGTATTATGCAATGATATTTTATCTATCAGTAATGGTAGTGATCCTACTCCCAGTGAAATATCTACATCTGGTGGTTTTAGGGTTAGAGTAAACAGTATGGTTGTGATCCTACTCCCAGTGAAATATCTACTTCTGGTGGTTTTAGGGTTAGAGTAAACTGCAGCATCTAGCAAAAATTAAGCTGAAGCTTTCTTTTAGTTGTCTAGTAAAAATTAAACTGCAGTTTCTTTTAGCTGTTTTGTGTGTTTTAAACTACTTTTAATGTGAAAAACTGAGCTTAGCTAACAAATATTTATGAACGTTAATAGGTTAAAATAATTTTCTGCTTCTCAAATATTTAGTTTTAATTTACATGCAATTTTCTCCAATTTTATGTAAATTGCAACTACATATTCAAATTACCACTTTGAAGTCGATTCAACTCTTAGAGGAAAAATTGTTGAGATGGGTGGGATATGAACCCACAACCTCCTGATAATGTCAGGTGCTCTGGACCACTGAGCTACTGGCTGCCAATCAAAGTCTCCTCTAATGCTATGAACATTCCTTTTATGTCACATATAAGCACTTTTCAGGCAATCTAGCCACACATGGCTTTCTATTTGCCTTGTAGATGGAAAGTATGTCTTACAAGTATACTGATGATAAATAATGAATGAAACTCAACTTATTTAATATTCAAATTGCCACTTTGAAGTCTATTCAACTCTTAAGACATACTTTCCATCTACAAGGCAAATAGAAAGCTGTGTGTGGCTAGATTGCCTGAAAAGCACTTATATGTGACATAAAAGGAATATTCATAGTGTTAATTAGAGATCTTGATCAGCAGCTGGTAGCTCAGTGGTCCAGAGCACCTGACATGTTATCAGGAGGTCGTGGGTTCATATCCCACCTGGCTCAAGACAATTTTTCCTCTAAGAGTTGAATCGACTTCAAAATGGTAATTTGAATACTAAATAAGTTGAGTTTCTTTCATTATTTATGCAACTACATATTTTAAAAATAATGTAGTCAGTTTGAAAGTATCACTCTATCCATAGTGTTTACACACAAAAGTAAATAATTTAAAATAATTCCTTTCCCTGATATAAAAAATACCAAATATGACCATCACAGCTCGATACATCTTCCATAATTTCTATTCTCTCCAAATATTATACCTGCCACCTTTTCTCCCTTTCCAAGCTGTGAACATTCTATATTCAACTTTTCAATTGCTGCCTTGATACTGTTATACTAAACATTCATGGAAAACTGTACTTAAATTGATATCCAGACAGGATAACACATCTGACATATTAATTGGTTAAAAATAAATTTAATATTACCTCACAATTCCACACAATACACATAATTTTAAATAAACTATTCCCCACTCCATTTTTGCTGAACATTTTTCATAGTCTATATTTATTTATTTTACCTTCAGGTTAATCGTACACTAAAAAAAAAGCCATTTATAATCAAAATTATTGTTAATGATAGACTATTTACCCCAACCAGATGATGTATAGAAAATTAAGATTGATGACAACACAAATAAATTAGAGAGGAAAGATAAAAATGTCAGGAAAACACATCACAATTTTCAGTTACTCTAAATGAACATTAACAAAGTTTTAATAAACAATGTATATTGCATTAACTCAAATGCTGTACATTATACATAACTTGAAACCAGATTTTAATTGAGCTAAATTTCAACAGAATTATAACAAAATTTGTTATTTTTTTTATTAATAGAACTATTGTTTATAATAGCAATATCTTTATTCCCATCTGCATGGAAACTACTCTTATTGCATACCCACAACTCTATGCCAGTTTATCTGGATAATTTAATCCATATACTAATGCCATCAACATGGCATTCCAAAATGACACACTTCAGGTGTCTCAAAAACCATACCAATATGCTTGACACGATTACAAAAACACAAGTCTGGAATGCCCCACATCTGTAAACTAAATGCATAATGTGTGTATTATGAATTATTAATAGCAATTATTTGTTCCCAAGAGGAAACCGCATTGTGGAGTTAAACCATCTTCCTGTATTTATATTATCTGAAGTCTCATATCTATTAACCCTTGCAAGGTCCTGCAAAACTAGTTTACAGTTACTTTTTCACTATGATCAGCCAAAAAAACTAGAACTTTTCTGCCAAATAATTAATGAAAGGAATTATGACATGTTATATGCCAAATCAATCATAATTTAATTCTAGATTTTCTGGAAGTAAAATATTTAGCAAAAAATTAGTTTCATTTTAATAGAGTTGAGTTGTTTTACCTCTGAACAGCACTTTTTTTTGCACATGATGGGCTAAATGGCCAAGTCAGAGGGACCCCGAGGGCTCAGAGGTTTGGGAGAGGGAACCACTGGATACCTGTTGGGAGACTATAGCAGCTTCCTATCAAGGCCATCCAGTGTGTTCTTTAATATGCACAGGGTATGGCTCTCCTGAATATGGGGCCATGGCTTTATGTCCCATCTGATGGATGGCAGCCTTTCCAAGTCCATTAGTGTCCCCTACTGACCCTCTCGGTCAGTAGGGGACACTGGCCCATGTAGGACTTGAACCTGGGAACTGCAGATTACGAACCTGGCATGCTACTGAGTCCTTTTTGCCCATTTTAATAGGGCATTTTTAGGGTCATGTAGTAAAACAAAATGTATCTGGCAATGGGAACAAAAATTTATTTAAAATCTAGAAGAATGCAAATCGCCTCTGGCACATGAGAATCTTGCTTTCAAAGAGAATGTAGTTTTTCATTTACCTACTGTTTCATTCCTTAAATGTTTTAATTTGAGCCAACAGATAATGGAAAAATGCAAATAGTATTTTATTAATAATTATACAACATAAAAGTATTTGTCCTTTAATTCTTAAATCTAAAAAGTTGCATTTCCCATACCTCTCTCAGAAAAGTGGGTAGATTATTGGTGTCAGTGGAATATCTTAAAAACCACCACTAATTTTTCAAATTTCTATTCTATACATATTATTTGTAAAACTTGATAACAGCTCTGCTGTTTCATATTTAGTAATCTGTAGATATTTATTTTTATTTTATTTATTAAAGATATATATTTAAAACTACTAAGTATTTGATAAATGTGAATTATAATGTTTCATTAGTATTAATCAAATTAAAAAGTTTTCAAATTATCATTTTCATTGTTTCCAATGGAAACTTTATAACATTCTCATTCCACCACCAAAACTTCACATTTCTATCATTAATGCATACATACAAAATCCTCATGCAGCCATGGGCTACATAGGTCCAACCAGACTGTGTAATTTTCCTCTCCAGAAGTGTCTCTTCTGAGCTACAGCTGCTGCATTTGGCCACTCTAGGCCAATTCTAGCAAGACATGTCTCTTGACATTGTCTGCCCATTGCATCCTAGGTCTTCCCCGTTTTCTGAAACCCTTAGGCACATTGTTCATAATCCTGTTTGCCAATCTGCAGCTACACATACGAGCAACATGGCCAAACCAAAGCAGTCTCTCTCTACACAATATGCTGCTCAAAAGTGGTTGATGACTCCTTCTTCTAATCTTATCATAACTTACAAAGTCAAACCACCTTATGCCCAAGATACTGCGTAAACATCTAGAATCAAAGGCATCAAGTTTCTTGTTATCCTGTTTACAATGGGTCCATGTTTCACTACCATAACTAACCTTGGAAAGAACCAAACAATACAGCCTAATTTTAGTCTTTAGATGTATATGCCTATTTTTCCACACTCTCCATAGATTCTTAAAAGTCCCCTTTTACCCAAAAGAGTACTGTTAGTTTCAAAAAAAGCCTATTTAAACTGATCCCATTCTTTCTCAACTTCAGCAGTAAGCAAACCACGATTGTCATAATGACTAAGTAGCCTATCATGTGATGCTTTGGCTATATCTGGCTCTTTCAGGTTTTCAGTGTTGAAGGTAATTTTCTTAACCTTAGCACAATATTTCGTAAGCTTCAGCTGCAAGACACTTTGATCAGGTAATGGTCAGACCCAATTTTGGCTCCCCTGTATCATCTGGTATTCTTAATTGAACTGGCCCATTTGCTGTTAATTAAAATATAATCTATCATATTCCTGTGCAATCCCATCAGGTGAAACCCATGTACATTTATAAATGTCCCGGCCTTGGTAGTATGTGTCAGTTATTCGCAAACCATTAAGTTTACTTACTTGTAGGAGATGTTGCCCATTGCCACTGCAGCTACCAATACTAAAAGGGCCTATCACCCCTCCCCAAAGGTCAGAGTCAGTACCAACTTTGGCACTGGAGCCACCTAGAACAAGGGTAATATCTCCTTTCTTAACATAATTCAAAATATCCTGAAGTTGCTGTAAAACCTATCCTTCTCATCCTCATCAGAATCCTCAGTGGGGGCATAACAGCAGATAACATTCAAGTCTTTAATGCTTGTCTGAAATTTTGCTGTAAGAAACATTTTCATTAATGCACTGATATCCTAGAAGAGCATCACTAGCATGTCTGCTGAGCAGCATACTCACGCCTTGGTGATGCTTTCCATCCTCCCTCCCTGTAAAGAGAAATTTAAAGTTATTTTTAAGTATCTCACCTTTACCTATCCATCTGGTCTCTTGCAAGCCTAGAATATCTAGGTTATAGTGCTGGAATTCCTGTGTGAGGACATCAAGAGAATAATCTCTATGTAATGTCCACACGTTCCTGCAGAGAAAAAATGATTAGTAGGATTTTTAAATTAGGTTTATTGAGATTGGTAGGGCCAACAATATCAAACAGCCTCCTGATCGCAGGCATGGGGCAAAAGACCTGTTCCTCCTCCGCTAAAGGCTGAAGTCACCGATGCTGGCAGGAACTTCAGGCACCGAGTTTTTCAAGAGCCATATGGACTGCCTGAGACACATTACTCCAGTTTAGGATTGACGATGCCCAACTAGGTAAGTGAGGTTCAGGTACCTGCGATGGCCTCTGATCAGGATTATCCATCAGCTGATATAAGATATCCCATGCCTCTGTTCACTTAGAGCTGGCAATCCAGAAGCAAACAGAAAACACAGCAGCAGATTCCCCCTCAACAGAGCTCACCTGTGCAACAAGTCCAGGATCCATAATCAAGCTCAAATCCATAAACCAGTCCAGTCTAGTAAGTATAAATGATCAGCACCAGGACCCTGTGCCAAAACCACTTCTCAGCAGGGTTAGAAAAAAAAGTAAAAAGGCCATATATGACCAGATCAGTAGGCATACTGAACTCGCAACCTTCCCTTCCCAAAGAGAATATCTCTTCTGAAAGGTACTAACAGCATGCACCACGAGAAGATGGGGTCTGATATTAGATGCTAGACCTGGCCGGTTCTGTGCATCATCACTGGGGATTGGTAAACAGCTCTCCTTCCAGTTTATGCCTAGCTAACCATAATATATACCATTAAAACATTGTTGCAATGTTCGTTTGAAATTTTGGAATTTTCAATCTTTTTCACCGTTAGAGGGGTGTCTCATCAATTCATCGCAACATCAGTTCATTGCAACGTCAGTTCATCGCAATGTCAATTCATCGCGATGTCAATTCATCACGCATCAATTCATCGCAGTGTTAGATATGTGGTTTTATTGACTTTCTGCATCTGTAGATTGTTCAAATGAACTCTACAGACATTAATTTAGACTTTAAAATGCTAAACATGCATCAGAAGAATTAATTCAGAAATTAATTAAAACTAGCATAATAAGGATTGTTTCAAATCATTTAATAAAATATGCATTTTAAAAGTTTGCCTAATATTGAAATAATCATTATGCAATCATTAATGACTTTTATAAAAATAATTTATTATTAAATATTCCAGCTCCGTGCCTCTTTAAATACTGAATGGATATTGTTGAAAATTGAGATTTAAATAGATTTGATTATGATCTTTTATTTATCATCAGTTACGTTTTTCCATCAAATAAATATATTGGAAGTTATAGACCACTAAAGAAATATATAATCAATAACATATATGTATAACCAGTGTAAAAAAGAGAAACTATATAATTTTATTAAAATTAATTTTTTTTAATGAGAATTTGCTTCATTCAAGTTGGACTTTTGTCCTATATATGTTCTTTTTCTCTTTTGCAAAATTAATTAATTTGTCATCAGTAGCTCTGGGACCGGACAAAAAGAAATGACTGACTGGAATTTACCCAGGGCTGTTCTAAGTAAATTGTTCAAAACTTAATTGATGATTTTTGATGATGGGGTGACCTTAGTGGGGAGGGGGTGATGCAGTTTATTTTAAGAGATAATTATTTATTGATATTTATACAGATTTTTATAGATAAATTAAAAATTCTTTTTGGGTTGGATAGGTATTAATAAACTGGCTTCGGTCAGAAAGGGGACATTAATGGGCCTGGAAAGGTCACCACCATCGGATTGGACATTAAGCCATGGCTCTGTATGCAGGAAAGCCATGCCAGTGCATATTAAAGAACATGCTAGATAGCCTTGATGGGAGGCTTCGATCTGTTTCCTAACAGCTGTCCAGGGGTCACTCAGAAGTAAAACACCATAACCCTCTGTTACTAAGTGCAGCATAAAACATACAAGTTTTAGTTACTTCACATAACAATAGGTCAACATATAAAATAGCTCCTCAAAATACCAACCATAACAGAGAATTACCATGTTATGTCAATGGGAATATAACTTACTAACGTACTAACTCTTACGTAAACTAAACGTACTAACTAATTACTAACGAAGCTCTATAACTTCTAATATATGCATTTAATGGAAAAATGTGACTGATGATAAATTATAGATCACAATCAATCCTATTATTTCTCAATTTTCAACAATACTCGTTCAGTATTTAAAGAGGCATGGAAACTGTAATATTTAACAATAACTTATTTTCATAAATATCATTAATGATTGCCTAATATTGAAATAATCATTATGCAAAGTTTTAAAATGCATATTTTATTAAATGGTTTGAAACAAAACTTGTTATTTAAGTTTTAATTAATTTTTGAGGTAAATTCTTCTTATGCATTTAACCTTTCAAAGTCTAAATTATTTTCTTTAGAGAATTCATTTGTGCAAAGATGTAGAAAAATCAATAAAATCATGTCTAACACTGCAATGAATCGACGCTGCAATAAATTGACATTGTAATGAATTGACGTCGCAATGAATTGATGTCACAATGAATTGATGTGTGATGAATTGACCACAATAATTGACATAGAACCATTAGAGGCTGCAATTAGAGTGTTCAAAGGATGGAATCACAATATTTTATCAATTCCTATCTAACCCTAAAAAGAATTTTTCATTTATCTCTAAATACAATTATCTGCTAAAACAAAAAATTGTGTTTTTCCACCCACTCCTGGGTCTAAGAGATCAATTTATTTCTGCCAATGGGAATATCATGGTGTTCGCATTCCACCACCAAAATTAAAAATTTCTAGCTTAAATACGTTGTTTGCAATATTTGTTTGAAATTTTGGAATTTGCAAATTTTACCACCGTTAGATAGTTTACGGCAGATTTAAAAAGTGTGAATCATAATTTTATCAATTTCCATTTAACCCAAAAAAAATTTTCATTTATCTCTAAAAATAAACAATTATCTGCTAAAATTAAAAGATATGTTTTCCTACCCTCTCTGGGTCTAAGGGGTCAACTCATTTGTTGGCAATGGAAACTTCATGGCCTTCACATTCCACCACCAAAATTTCAAATTTCTAGCATAAATACATCGTTTGCAATATTTGTTGAAAATTTTGGAATTTTTAACTTTTTCCAATTACAGCTTTAGAGAGGAGATTAGGAAAGTGCATATCATATTTCATCAATACATATCCAACACAAAAAGATTTTTTAATTTATCTCCATAAACAAAAAAGTTCAATGTCTACAGACAGACATGAAAAAGCAAAATTATTATCTCATTTTCTTTGAAAACGAGATAAAAATTAACACACAGAAATGATTATAATGAACATGAATAGAAAGGCTATTTATCTCTAGAGAACAAAAAAAAATATTTACTAAAGCAAGAAAATTAGTCCTTTTTTCTTACTTTTTCTTGGTACCATACTCCGAGAAAAGTCCAGGCTTTTTGACAATTGTGCTTGAAGTCCACTTTAGAATGAAGTGAACAAGTCAACTTTAGAATTAAAAAAATAACCAATCGACCAAAATAAATAATGTTAGATACCAAATTAAACATAATTTAATTCTGAATTTTCTGAAAATAAAAACTTCAAACAAATTTATAAGCTTTAAGACTTTTTCAGGTGAAATGCTGAAAAAAATACATTAGACTGTGCAATTAAGGCTTAATTTTTTGGAAAACCTGATGAATAAAAACATTTAAATTATATATTAATCAAAACAAAATTTCTCCCTAAATACTATAATATTTACCAGAAACATTATTTTTATTTCCTTTAATGATTCTTTTCATCATGGTATATTTTAAAATAAAGGCCAGTGTTATACAAGGTGACTTGGCCTACTCACATTAATGTGATTTTTTGTCCTGTTTATAAAATGGAGGAACACTTTCTTGGCTGCTTTTTTTAACTTATGAATTTTTTTATTTGGGTGTTGAATTTTGGGGATCTTGGTTACGTGCCAAAAAGTTAGTGCACCAAAGCAAAAAAAAAAAGTCATGTGTATTGTCAGAGTGGCACAGCCAAAGATATTGAGAGGAGATATTTTAAAAACCTCCAATATAAACTTAAAAATTCTTAATTAGAAAAAAGGTGGGTGGGGAACTTGTAGAAAATTCCCTCCCACACGAAGATTGAGTTCTGTGTCAAAGAAGTCCTTTTTGCTTCAGTATTCCAGATCTAACTCATTTTCAAGAAATTATACAAGATGAAAGTTTTTTATTGGAAAACGAAGAAATAGTAAAAGAAAAATTAACATGTAACCTAATGTTGATGTTAAATAAAACACATATCTGTAACAGCAATAACTTGCAAATCAGCCATCTGATAAAACATAACTAAAAAAATCAATAATAATCTATAAATAATCAACTGACTGAAAGATCAATAATTTATGGAAATAATATAAATATACAAAAATTAAAACTAAGGTTTAATTATAAAAAAAGAGGAAATAAAATACTAACTTTACAAAGTGAGATGATACCCAAAGTATGGAGAGGAAGTATTTGGACTTAAATCAATCATGTAAACCACCATGCAGCCACTTAGCAGCTTTTATTTTGATTTTCTACTGACATGTTATCTATCCAATTCCTTGTGGAAAGTTACTTGATGTCAATTCAATACTCTGTTTTGTTAACCTTTTCAGTGTCCATCCTGAAAATCTGGACTTTTTCACTTGAAAAAATTTTTTTTCAGCCAAAAAAAATTTACTTACAACTTTTTGCCATATAACTAATAAACAGAAATAGGTTGTGTTATATAGTAAATTCAATATCATTTTATTCTGGACCATGAAAATAAAATATTTAAAAAAAATGAGGATAATATTAATTTTAATAAGATTTTTTGCAGTTTTTCTGATTTCTGAGTCAAGGGAATCTTATTTGTTTCTGTTTCCAAGACTGTATTCAATTTTAAGAAATAATAGGTGTTCACTGAAAAACCGAGAACAATGAAATAAAGAAATAATTGAAGTTGAGTTATCTGTCGATTATCTTAAGCAACAAGTTATAAGATTTCTTTGTATGAAAACAACTAGTGAAGATGCACTAGCATAACTCTAAAAGATAAGAATGATAAATAAAGCTAAAGAAACAATAACACAAGTTACAATTTCATTAAAAATCTTATTGAGATGCATCCAATATTGATTGGTTTAATTAGACTAGCCAGCAACTGAACCACACACTTCAATGAGCTTGACAAAGGAACCATATCTTCAATTAGTACAAATTGCCTGATGTTAAGCATTGTGTTGAAAACAAGTTCCCAAAAACTTAGTGGTTTTCCTTACTAGAAGCTATATAATGAATGCTGAAAATAATTCTAGAAATAAGATAAATGAGGAAAAAAAAAATGAAATATTTAGTTACTGCTTTCAAATCCTCTGATTTTACCCTGAATTTAGAAATAAATGTTTTTTGCAAATTTTCAGAAGTCTTTTCAAAGGAAAAATGCAATGACAACCATTCAGATCAAAAGTATGAGTAATTATCGGAGGCTTGATAGAATATGCTATAATGTAAAAAAGGAATGGTAGTGAAGTTACAATTCTCTACCATTCCTTTCTCTTAAAGCTCTACCATATAGTTCAAAGTATTGGGTGCTCATATATTATTTAGACCAAATATTCAACAAGCTTTTATAACCATATATCAAGCATTAATATACTTGTGTTATTCTGAACTAGATAGTAGAGCTCCAAAAGAGCAAGATAAACCTTATTACCTTCCTTAAGAAGGTGAGAATTGCCCTCACCTTTGGTTAACTGGCCGAGCAACTGCATGCAATCAAGAGAGTCCATATTTGAGTCTTGGAGGAAGATGGGTGTTTTTCACATTTGCCTAATTACTAGAAAATGAATGAAATTGTTACTGAGATTTCTTCCTTGAAGCCATCCCATGGCTGATTGGTTAGCACGCTTGGTTACTGATCTAAGGGACCTGGGTTCGAGTCCCGGATTAAAGCATGGATGTGTGTATCGTTTTTCTGCTGAGGTCCTGACATCCTCACAGACCTTCTACTGTGGCATATAAACTGTCAGACCTCTGTGGCAAGCAGCTGCTTGAGGGGGTATTTATTATTATTATTATTTAATTCTCACTGATATTAATGTGCTATAATTTAAATGAACAGAAGTTTAACACTAATTAATTTCTATAAGCAATCAGTGCATACTTCCATTACAAAGGGAAATATTTACTTATCCAATTTTCATGAAAACACTTTCCCGAAACTTCTACTTCATAAACTCTAATTATAATAAAATATGCACGTGTATTTTGCACATGCATATTTTATACATCAGCATACAAATAAATTGAAAACTTCTGCACTTCAAACAGAATATACATTTTAAAAACAGTAGAGAATTAAATAAAACTTGCCATCTCCTCCACGCAACAAAGATTTCCAATGTCATCACTAAGTGATATTATTTGGTTGTGTTGCATTAAAAGAATTCTTAACATCTTTAACTGAAATATACATGAAGGCAATTCTTCAAATTGGTTACGGCTGAAAAAAAAACATTTTTAGACCTATTTAAATTTATTTAAAAGGCTTTAAGAATAAAACATAAATTGTATCCATTTATATATGCAACTAGCTTTGCTTCTAATAAGTAACTAATTCATGGTCCATCAAAAAGCAAAGTCATAATACAAGGATGCAAGATTTACTTTTTTAAACCTTACTTTTTGAATTTTTTAAATTGAAAATATATACTTTACGTTTTAAAATATTTTTTTACCTCTTTTACTCTTCATGAAAACCACAAAAGGGAACATGTTATCTCTGGCAAATATGGGATGCTTGTTTCAAAAATAATGGTTTTTCATTTTTGACTTTAGGATTTTGCAAATATGAACTAATCGATAATTCAGAAAATGCAAATAGTAATATTTCATTAGTACCTATCTAAAACAAAAAGAATTTTCATTTATCACTTAAAACAAAGAAAATGCACCCCCCCCCCCTCCAGACAGTTAGGGGGAAATGTAAACCCTTGACTTCTAGACTCTACCAACCAAATTTCTAGCATGAATTCCAAAATTCCTATCCAGATGTTCCTACCAGACAAGAGAAAAATGCACTAAGACTTAAAATTTCAATTACCAGACAAGACTTAAAAAAAAGACACTAAGACTTAAAATTCCGATATCCTTAGAGTGACAAAGTCAAGACTTTTTTCAAATTTTTTTGTGTGAATTAAAAAAGATTAAGTATAAATTCATAAAGTAATAATTTCTCAAAAATAATTTTTTTTCCAAATGTGGAAGGGAGTGAAAAACACCATTGAAGAAATTGCATCATTATCCCCTCCCAATGGAGAACTGATTTCCAATGGCTTCCATATCCAAGATCTCATTCATTCTCAGGAAATGATGAAAGATGAAAGTTGGGTTGTTTTACCTCTGAGTGGCACTTTTTTGCACACCATGGGCTAAATGACCAGGTCACATGGACCCCGAAGGTTCAGAGAAGGTTGGGGGAGGGGACCCACTGGAACAGCTGTTGGAAGACAGATGGTAGCCTCCCGTCAAGGCCATCCAGCGTGTTCTTTAACGTGCACAGGGTATGGCCCTCCCGCACACGGGGCCATGGCCTAACGTCCCATCTGACGGACGGTGGCCTTTCCAAGCCCATCGGTGTCCCCTACTGACTGTGGGCAGGGCGGGGAATTTTGCGGAGATAAATCTCAAAACTGACCCAGCTGAGACTCGAACCTGAGAACTACAGATTACGAGCCTGGCGCGCTACCGACTGAGCCACCCCCGCCCCAAAAGATGAAGTATAGTAAATGGAATATTAAGAAATAATTTTAAAAAATTCAAAAATAAACTAAAGCAATGTCAAAAAAATAGCAGCAGCAACAAATTTTTTCCTAATCAGGAATAATTGGTGAAGATGTAATAAAATGCCAAAAAAAATTAATAATGATATCTAAATGTATGGAAAGAAAATCAAAATAAATAAATGACCAGGTCACAAGGATCCCAAACAAAAATAAAAGTTTAATAAAAGGATAAATAAAATACTAACTGAACAAATACGGATCTAATGTTTATGGAAGGCAGGTTGATACTGGAAGCCTGCAAGCAGCCATTACATGTACATCCAATTAATAACACTGTGTCTTGCACCCAATTCCCACTCTAATCTAAATGGTACATTCTCAGAACTGAGCAGTTTTGATTTCAATCAAGAGTAATAATGCAAATAATAATGCAAATAATAATGCATTAAATGATAAAAATAGTTCCAGAAATTTTGAAACAAGTTTAAACAAGAAAGGAGAGGGTAAAATGAAAAAAAAAAAGTAATTATTTGGTAATTGTTTCCAAAATCCTACAATTAAAAAAAAATGGTTTTTGGTCAACTTTTAAGAGAATTTCCAAACTTGATGGAAAATTGTGCTGGCAAAAGTTCAGATCAAATTCATGAGCTGAATCAAGTGGTTACTTCAACATGGGTTGGGTTGTTTTACCTCCGAGTGGCACTTTTTTGTACACAATGGGCTAAATAGCCAGGTCACAGGGCCCCCGAAGGCTCAGAGAAGGTTGGGGGACAGGTGGTAGTCTCCTGTCAAGGTTATCCAGCATGTTCTTTAATGTGTATAAGATATGGCTCTCTGCACACAGAGCCATGGCTTAACGTCACATCCGATGGGATGGTGGCCTTTCCAAGCCCATTGGTGCCCCTACTGACCATGGGCAGGATGAGGATACTTCAACATGGCATAATATTATCTAAAGTGGGGGTGAAAGCAGATATTACAACTAAGGAATGGGGTAGTGGGAATAAATTCTTTTTTACAGCTTAATAAAATGTGCACCAAATAAAAATGGTAAATAATATTTTTTCAAGCTTGAACTATACATTTTACATGATATATGTAAAAAATTTCAACAGAAATTTCTTTTTAAAAAAAAAATTCAAGTTGCATTTGATATGCTAGCAACACTGACCAGTGCCTATGCTCCTTGAGTTGGATTATTTTACCTCCAAGAGGCACTTTTTTGCACACAGTGAGATAAATGGCCAGGTCACAATGATCCCAAGGGCTCAGAGAAGGTTGAGGAAAAGGGAACCCACTGGACAACTGTTAAGAGACAGGTGGTAGCCTGCTGTCAAGGCTATTCTGTGTATTCTTTAACATGCACATGGTATAGCTCTCTTGCACACAGGGCCATGACTTAACTTCCCATCTGACTAACTGCAGACTTTCCTAGCCCACCGGTGTCCCCCTTTCTGACTGATGACAGAGTGGGGGTTTAGTAGAAATAAATTCAATGCTGGCACAGGTGGAACTCAAACCTGGAAACCACAGATTATGAGCTTGGTGAGCTACCAACTGAACCACCCTCACCCTGCCTGCATTACCAATCTGTAGAAATTTGACATGCAATTTTTCAGTGCTGATGGCCCTGAAAGACTTAAAATGCCCAAATTACCGTAAATCCATGTTTAAATTCAATCAACTTCAAATACCCTAGCTTTTTATTCTATGTGAATCATAATATTAGTATAGCACAGAAAACAAATATGGTTGTGCTAGCTAATTGTTGTGGATGGCACAGAAAGTGGAAATATACACTGAAGCCCCATTATAATGCAGTTCACTAGATTGCAAGCCTCATTATACATGTCTCCATCTTAAGCCTAAAAATTCTGGCTAATGATTTAACACTTATGAAAGGACCTTGTTATAAAATGAACCTGTAATATGCACCTTGTTGAACAAGGCCCAGCGTCTTATAGCCTTAAAATAGAGTATATTGGCTTTTTGCCATATACTTATTTTATATTCCCCTTTTTAATGAGAAATGGCAAAGAGTGGCAATACATCAGGAGTGATACACTGAAGTGCCGTTGAATTAGGGATAGCAACCTAGTAATGTGTTGGACCCCCTCTGGCACTGATAACAGCTGCCACATGACAAGGCAAGGACTCCACAAGTATGGGTATGGCTCCACAGGTATGGCAACCCATGCATTCTCCAGAGCTGTCCACAATTCTCTCTAGGTTGTCACTGATGGGGCATGGACCTCAACACTCTGCTCGAAGGTATCCCAAAGATTTTCGATGGGATTTAAATCTGGGCTTCTAGGTGGCCAATGAATTATTTCAAAGTCAGCAGAATGCTCCTGCAACTATGCAGTAGCCAATCTAGACCTGTGAGATGAACAGTTGTCTTGCTGGTAGACGTCATCTCCATTGGGATGCATGATGACCACAAATGGGTGTAAATGGTCAGCCATGAGTTCTATGTACCAGGATGCATTGAGAGTTGTCAGTACACATACCAAAGGTCCCACAGATATCCAACTGAAGACACCCCAGGCCATCACTGAGCCACCACCAGCTTATACTGTTCCAACCTGACATGCAGGATCCATGGCTTCGTGGGGTTGGTGCCGTATTCTCACTCTCCCATCGGTGTAATGAAGTTTAAATTGGGATTCATCACTCCAGGCTATCTGTTGCCAATTTTTGATGGTCCAGTTTCGATGTTCTTTAGCCCAGGCAAGGCATTGAGCTGGTGTTGTACCATTAGAAGTTGGACTCTCGTAAGTCGGTGGCTGAAGCCAAGATGATGAAGTGAGCGTTGCAAGGTTCATGCATTGACTTCCCGGCTGGAACCCACATTCAGATGGGAGATGATTTCAGATAATGTCTGGTCCCTATCAGTCCATACAATGCGGGTCAGAAGGCGAAGCCCACAATCATTCAAGACTGGTTGTCCTTTGCAATTTGTCCAGGGTGATTTTTTTTTACCAGAATTTTCATATTCTCGGAAAACTGTTGTACGATAAAATCCAAGTTCATTGACAATTTCAGAGATTGAGTGTCCCATCTGTCGGGCACCTACAATTTGTCCTCTGTCAAATGCATTTAAATCCCATGCCTTTCCCATTACACTTCTCACGACAAATGCTTGGGGAAGCCAAAGCTGACAGCTATATATATGACCAGAGTTTCACCAACACATGTATGCAAATGCAGGACTTGCGGTACTGAATTTGGACAACATCTCCTATCCCTAATTCAATGGCACCTCAGTGTACAACAAGGACTGTCTGCAAATAATTTAGATAATAATTCTCAAAGATAATTAATGAAACAAAAAAAAAACATTTGAAAAGTCTATAAAAATGAACTCTGGGTTATAAATACAGTACTGTGCAAATTAGTTGGAACAATAGGAAAATGCAGTAACAAAGACACAACTAAAATATTTATTTGTTTAATAGTGTAGTTAATAGTGAATGTGATCCCCCTTATTACTTCTTTCACCCTCTCAACCATTGATGCCACTAGCTTTCCAGACATCTCCTTCACTTCAGGGTTGTGGTACCACACTTTCATGACACTTCCTATCATTTCGGTTTTTGTCGTGCAATCCATCTTAGATATGCGTGCTTTAAATAATGGCCCACAAATTTTCAATGGGGTTTAGATCGGGTGAATTTCCTGGCCACTCCAATACCTTCAAATGTTGCTGGGTAAAGAAGCTCTTAGCAAGCTTAGAATTGTGGCATGGAGCCAGATCCTATTGAAATACCCCATCGCTGTTAGGAAACAGCTTCTGCAGTGTTGGGACCATTTTCACCTGCAGAACGCCTATGTATTTTTGGCTGTCCATCATTCCTTCAATGGGGTGAAGCATTTGTGACCAGGAAGCTGCACGTGCAAGTTTAGACTTGCAGCAGAAGGTTACGAACAAGTTTAGACTTGCAGCAGTTTAGACTGCAGCAGAAGGGGCTTGGCGTTCCTTAGCTTGTCCCAACTAATTCGCACAGTACTGTACATATATATATAAATAATTAATACATTAATAACTAAAATGTTTCAATAGACATATAATGAATTAAAACCAAGACACCCACCTTAAATTTAATTTTGAGAGTGATTGAAGTTCAGCAATGGTATCAGGTAGTGTACTCAAACAATTATCATGTAACTATAAACAAAACGAACATAATAAATACAATAAAAAGCAAGCAAAAGATATTTCTAGCCTTAGCTTTCTAAAATATTCATTAAATCATACCTCTAAATCCAATGAATAAAAATGTAAATAATATTAAAAATATTTCAGTTCCAAAAATGCACTTGTTTTCAGAAAGAAATTTGAAATATTTGAGAAACAAAAACCTTAATTATAAATGATGGAACTTCAATTATATAAATAAAGTAAAAAAAAATATATTAGAGACCATTATTCACTCAAAATCTATGTTACAATGAAAAGTTACACATAAATTACTGTTTCATTTATATTTCTAAAATCACAAGATATTTAATATTTTTTTATAGGTAATTGATAAAAAAGTTTTTAAGTCGTATGTGCTGTATAGTGACTTTATAACATAATAATCAAAAATAAGACAGACATAAAAAATTGAAGATATTCAAAGGTCAAGTATAAAAAATTGAATATATTCAAAGGTTTTTATTTTGCTTTTAAAATGTGTTGGCTTTAGATTTAAGATAAAACACACAAGATTTTAGATATATACAAATTCTTTCTACAGTGTTGATTTGATCACTTCAAGTTTAAAAAGAAACAAATGTGTGAATGATAAACAGGACCAATGGATAAATATTTTGTGGAAAAAATTTCACCAACTTATGGGACTTGAACCTATATCTCTCCAGAAACATGATAGAGTATTCCCACCAACTGAACTAATGTTGGCTCATCTTTTTTCCACTAATTTAAGACTAATTTTCACTGATGATTTTGAGTGCCAACCATTGGTGCCATCTATGATCAACGAGTGGCAACTATTTCTTTTTATATTGCATTGAGTAAGATGGAAATAATAAAGCCTCTTTATGCTATTTAGCTGAAGATGCTTCTTGATTTAGCTTCACGCTATTTAGATGATTTAAACATAAGTGATAATCACAGCGTTACCTGGGTGACATTTTAGTATCAATATATCAATAAATTTTTTTCGTTAAAATGTCACCCAGGTAACACTGTGATTGTCACCTATGTTTGGACCTATGGATATCTACGAAATTGCATTTTTGCTATTCATCAATCATTGTGATCTATATATATGTAAAATGGAGAATTTGTCTATCTATTTGTTTATTCGACATCACCTAAACAGTAAAAGTTAGGACCACTAAATTTGGTATACAGTTTCATCTCATTGTAACTAGTGACTGTATGGGTTTAGAAAACATAAAATTAGACCCCACCCCCCCAAAAAAAATACAGCTTAATATCTAATGATAAGCAAGCTTAACAAGTTCTTAATAATGGCTGTTATATGCAACAGGTTATAGTAATGTATATTGACCTAACAATTAGGTCATATTCACATGAGACTTGAGGATTAGTAGACTTGAGGATTAGTGACATATCAAAAGATAACATCCTTTTCAACTGTTTTGGAATAGTTACTATTTTGACTTTTAATTTGATACTTTTGAACCATTCATAACTTATTAAATACTTGAATGTTTGGTCACAAATTTCACATAACGATTTCCCCATTCACACTCCATATTGGATTAACAGAAACCAAGCTTTTACCATTTATAGAAGTAGATTTCAAATATGCCTCTTTTTGTCATCATATTATATAATAGGAGTTCTTCCAAATGGACAGGTGAACATGTGTGACTTCATTGGTGGCAGAAATTGGATTTACTTGAGCAATCAGTCCCAAATTTGGTGGGGTGGTCCCACTTCATTCTAGCCCTTTTGGGGTAACAGATTGCGTTCCTATCTGCCATGAATCAGGAGCGATTCCTCAAAAAGTGTCCAAAATTTCTGGGGGTGTTAATGTTGCCTACCTTGTGAATGGAGTGGTATGTTGTGAGTAGAAGTAGTACATGTAGAAACCTATAAATGAAGTTATCAATGGACATATGTTTGGCAGGATTCAATGTGACTGGAATAATATGGTGGAAAACTGTGAATGAAATTATTGATGGAAAGAGTAATCAATATGTTTCATGCCAATCTTTTGGCATAGGGTTAACTAGCAAATCTATATAAATAGTAGCCATAATTTTTTAACAGGCTATGTTGCTAATACTTGCCAAATGTTGACTTTAGTAGATGCTCTTAACAGCGTTATTATGTCTTTTGGTTTTTGAACTAAAACTTGATTATGTTGATATTCAAGGGACAAGTTAATAGGTTTAAAGAAACCTCCTTAACTTCCTCACTCAAAAACAAGGGAAATTACATAAACTATTACAAAGCCTAATATCTGAACAGAAAGCTACTTATGTAGGGAATATTATGGGCTAGTTCAAATTATGTTCCTTACCTTCCGACTCAGGTGGAGGAAAATCTCTCACAAAGTCCATCTTATTGAGTTTGATGTAAAATGAAACTTGCTACTTTGAATGTGTCATTTGCTGCATATTAAGTAAGGCACAAGCAATGCCAGGCAACTCTTATAGCATCTTATACAGTCAATATACACTACAAGGCAAATAGTAACTTATAACTTTATTACTGAATTATATTAGAACTTAATTATCAGTATAAAAAACAAACAAAACAAATAACTCATTAACAACCCAAGGTATATTATTTTTAGATTTTAATTGGAATTTTTTCATCAGTTGTATATGAAACCTCGACTCTACATAATCTAATTGAGTAGAAGTCTTTACTGCAATATTAAAAATAAAAATATGTGATCGAGTGCCACAATGAAAACATTCAGATCTCAATAGTGTTCAATATTATAATCATGTGGTATTTGCAAATGAAACAAGAGTATTTAAATGTATAAATTGGTTGTTTGTTTGGGGTTTAATGGCACATTGGCAATTAAGGCCATAACGCACCAGTCAAAACAAATAGTAAAAAGATAAAAATTATGAAAACCCACAACCAAAGCTAAAAACAAAATACTACACAAAAGCCAATAAAAATAAAGTATGTAAAAGGTCAACAAGTATAAAACCTAGGAAATAACAAAGGGTATAAAAGGCCCATGTAAATAATAACAATGGGGTGTAAAAGCCCATGTAAACAAGAATGGTAAAAGGTTATAATCGGTTAAAATAGCCACAAAAATGTAAAAATGCAGAGATGAATTAAAATTGATGCATCTGATAAAAGGTGTCCGAGTTTAAGAGGCTCGGATGTAAAATTGTGAAAGCTAAAATACATGGGTCATTCAAATCGATTAAAATGTTTAATACTTAAAACGTATAACTTGATCACACTGAAAGTCTTGCTAACTCACATACATCTGCTTAGTGAACTGTAAGAGTAAAAAAAGCTATTTATCAGTTCAGAAAAATTTCATTAAGAAACATTAGAGACCAGCATACCACTGGTTTCACTGATGAAGAAATTTCTTTTATGACATCAGCTGCTTAAGATACTTTTACAATTACTTATACATTTTTTTACATTACAATATACTTTTACATTTTTTTAGCTGATTAATAAATTGAACACCTATGTGATTTTACAAATATCTCAGGTTTAGTACATAACTTCCAGGTAAAGCCAGCATTTCTTCTCTGTAAACCTAATTTTTTCAGAATAAATGGACAATTAAAAATACATTTAAACCATAAAATAGACTAAATAATTAAAATACAATTAAATTATTTTCAAAGCAACTTAGCCCTTCCAGTGTCCAGGCTGAAAAACGTTCCCATCCAGGGGCCAAGCTATTTTCTCACTATGCTCAGCCAAAAAAAACTTTACTTTTAGAACTTTTTTGCCAAATAACTAATGAAAGGAATTATAGCATGTTGTATATCAAATTGATCAGCATTTAATTCTGGATTTTCTGAAAATCAAGTATTTAACAAAAAAGACAATGTGTTTTATTTTAATAGGACTTTTTCAGAGTCATGTAGTAAAAAAATGCATCTGGCAACACAAATAAAAATTTATTTTAAAAAAACTAACAGACAGAAATGATTACAATGCACATGAATAAGAATGACTAAATATTACTGAATGACAAAAAAATTACCTTTTTGGCATTAAGTAAATATCTTTTTCGTTTTGTAATTTTTTTCTTGGTACCATACTTTGAGAAAATTCCAGGCTTTTAGCCAACTGTGCTGAGTCAGACAAACAAGTGAACTTTAGAATTAAAAAAAAAATAACCAATCAACGGAAATAGGCCATGTTATATACCAAATTAAACAGAATTTAATTACAAATTTTACTAAACATTATGAATTTTTTCTTTGGGTGTTGAAGTTTGGCGATCTTGGTTAAGTGCAGAAAGCTTTGTACACAAAAGACCAGCTCTTCCTGAAATTGCCCTCCCAAATAATGGCCAATTTCCATAGCAAGGAAGTCTATTTGCTTCCATATCCAAGACATTCAGTTTCAGAAAATGGTACAAGCTCAAAGTTTTTTTATTAAAAAAACAAGAAATAATAAAAGAAAAATTACACATAACCTAATGGGATGTTAAATAAAATATCTGCAACAACTTTTAAGCTGGCCTCCAATCGAAAAATCAGCGAAAAGATAGATAAATCAGCTGATGGAAGATCGCTAACTAACAGAAGTAAATATATAGAAATGAATTTGCTTTTGAATCCAAGACCTCATTTATTTTCAGAAAATTATATATATTAAAGTTTTACTGGAAAAGTAATAAATAATAAAATAAAAATTAACATATAGCCTAATGTGATATTAAAATATCCACAGCAACAAGTTGTAGGCTGGTCGTACGATATAACATAACTATGAAAAAAAACAATACTTATCGATCAGCCAAAAGATCGCTAATTTCCATAAATAAATCTACTGAAATGAAAACTAACTAAGGTTTAAATATAAAAAAATACTAACTTTACAAAGGGTATCCCAATATGCTGCACCAAAACTATGAACAATGTGGGAGCCACTTATGTAACATGGAACAGAGATAGTATGTGTCAGCCATCTGCATCTTGTTTGACTCAGTGAAACATAACTAATTAAATGCAGGTGCAACTAGAATTTCTAAGAAGGATGCTGGAAAAAATGATAAAAATAACTTGGGAATACTGAAATAGGTTTGACAGAAAAGAGTGTGAAACAGAAAAAATAAATTGAGGTACGTATTTCGTAATTACTTCCAAAATCTATCATTTTTAAAAATAGCAGGTTTTTTTTGCTAATTTTTAGATTTTCGAAAATTTAAGGAAAAATCTGTTGATAATAGCTCAAATTAAACTTGTGATCCTAAATCAGAAGGTTGCTTCAGCAAACAGGAACATAACAAGCAAATCGGCAATACCGTTTAGTGCTTCTAAGAAATGGCAATCAGTGGCTTTATAAAATTATTTATATTGCAGTTAATAAAATATGCATCAAATTAAAAAACAAAATATTATTTTTGAAGCCTGAATTATAATTTTTATGAGATATATATATATAAATTACAACAGCAATTTTTATTTAAAAAAAAAAAAATTGATATTTTTTCTTTGTACTAAATGAGCATACATACGTCATTAGCCCCTCAATTCAGATTCTCTGTACATATACAGACATAAATATATGCGATATTAAAATATCCACAGCAACAAGTTGTAGGCCAGTCGTACGATATAACTATGAAAAAAGGCCAGTCGTATGATATAACTATGAAAAACTTGGACATTGGAAGGGTTAACAGTATTTCAATGTTTACTGTCAATAATAATGGATTATGGCCACTGATAGTAGTTATCACAAGTCAACTGCAATAGAATAAATTAAAATGTCAGTATTTTAAAATTTGTCTTGTTTCCTATTGTTATTTAATTTTGCTCCATATTTTAAGAGTCAGGTCCATATTATAGAAATAATCAGTTTTACAGAGAAAAGTGTTGGCATCATGTATGGCAGCAGTGTATGAATCTGATTAATGGTGACAATGCAATTCACTAAAGAGCAAAAATAATATATTAACTGACTAAAAGGTGCAGTTAACTTATTAATGAGTGTAAAAGTACTTTAAGCAACTGATTCAAAACAGTGGCATATCCTCCTATGATACACAGATGAAGCTATACCTGGGAAATGATTACTTTCATGATCTTTATTTCACCTGCTTTTAGAAGCAAAATTAGCAGGAACAGTTGTTTTATTTGTGCCATTCATGTTGTCTGAGGCATTCATTGAATTTTGAATTGATTTGAATTCAATATTAACATAATTCAGAACATAGATTTTTTAAGCCACATTAAAATTAATTATGGCAAATATCTGTTTGTTACTGAAATGGCAAAATAAAGTAGTAGTGAAAAAGAGAAATCCTCCCCTTTCACTACTATTCCCTCCTTGCATCTGGGCCTATTAAAGCCTGATATGCCACTAAATTTAGAGCCAAATTATTCCAATTGAATTTAAGATATGCTGAATTTTTTTCTATTTAAAAAAAAAACTGAAGTAATTTCTGTATACAGATTTTAACTGCTAATTATTTCTCATAAATGACACACAACCCAATTTTTAAGTTAAAAAAATTGCTGCATTTCATGAGTGTATTATGTGGTATTAACACTATTTGTAGGACATCCATCATCAGTATTTTGTACTAGATGAAAATACCACACAAACACTTAATAGAGAGTATATTATGTAACATAAGATCAAATTAACTATATTAATTTTCATTATTCATATATCAGAAATTAATTTTGTATATCATTAAAATAAAAATAGTGGGTGGGTCTCAAGTTGTACAACTGTTGGCTACATGATAGTTGGCTTTTATAAAATCTCTTGATGTAGTTCTCCTGATTTTAATTAACAGATACCATAATTGTGCCAATATTTATGCTACTACATTTAATTTTTTTTTATTTTGAATCAGAGAATTTTAAACTTTGTTTGATTTACCAATAATAAGTAATTATAGTTGTTAAGATTACTGGACAATAAAAAAACTAAGGATTTTAAACTATGTTCCTAATTTTCTACTTTTCTTGATATATATATGTAAATGTTCCTAATTTGATACTTGATTTCATAATTTACAAATAAGATCAAAGATATGTCTCCCTCTAAAAGTACATTTCCTCTTTTTTTAAAAACCTCTAATACTATCTTTTTATAATTAAGAGGATACAAATTATTGTAACATATTTTTTTACCATCAACTGATTTATTACTGTGGACTTAACAGCAGAAAAAAAAAACTTATCTATTCTGAGTGTCTGAAGGTTTTACTATAATTATATCAATGTTTCTCAAATGACCCATTGAAAACGTGGTCAATGAGATCAGTCTTGCTTTTATTAGCAATATAATTATGGCCACCATCAATTGCAAAGCAGCATTTCTTAGGAGACAGTCTAAAAAGGCAGTATAATTTAAAGTATAATACTTAAAAGATGTGACATTTTATATATAAATTATAAGAATCTATGTTTGAGGAGGAGTGGAATACTGGGCAAGTTTAGAAGGAAAGTGAAAGTTTGCAAACTTTGAACAGTACTATATTAAAAAAAGTGAAAAATTATATGTGAAAAAAAATAATACATACATCAAGAACAGTCAATGCTCTATAATTACTAATAACAGGTGATATATATGTTAACACATTTGAAGCAAGAATAAGTTTCGTAAGATCAACATATTCCCACCAATGATCTTCATCACATGAATCCATTGAGTATGAAGATAGTGCCTTTACTTCTTCGGATGTCAACTGATTAATATTCCACACAACATCAGGCACTAGAAAAAGGAAAAACATATTTAAAACAATTTGATTCAGCTTAGTGCAAATATTTAATTAAAAAAATTACATGCTAATTTTGAACCATATCACTACACCCATCTTCATCCCATTACTTAAAACAGCTTAATAGTGGTTAAATACTCAGCATATCGCTTTGAAACATGTTAACCACATTCCAACTATGCTTTATCCACTCAAGTAGCTGCTTGCCACAGAGGTCTGACAGGAGTTTGTCCATTTATGTGCCATAGTAGAAGGTCTGTGAGGATGGTAGGACCTCAGTAAAAAAACAACACAAACACATCTCTGCCTTAGCAGGGGCTGGAACCCAGGCCCATTTGAGCAGTAGCCAAGCACACTAACCACTTGGCCATGAGATGGCTTAACTATGCTTTTAGTGACAAACAAGTTTATTTCAAAAGAATACAAGAAAAATAAAGAAATAAAACATTCTTGGGTTAATGGCCACACTTACCTACCATTCAATTGAGAATCAAATATCCCAAATTAGTGAATTCTTAGTGAATAAGAATTCTTGCATTCCATGGAAATTGTTTTACAGAAACACCTAGAAAATTGTATGGAAAATTAAAAAAAAAATACTAAAATGTTCTGTGACAGTATCCAAGGTAGAGGTAAATAAAGAACTAGCATGCACTGTATGATTTTTACATGCATTTAACTTTAAAGCATGGGATTTCTGAAATTGAATTCACTCATCTGAACTGACATTAGAATGTTTTCAGAAGATAAAAACTTTGGAACCTCATCTAGAAATAACTAATAGAAATAGGTTATGATCTATATATGTTTATATAAATATCTGCAAAAAAAAATTGAATACAAAGTGAAAATAAAAGCTAAATAAGAATGTTTATCTTTAAAAATAAAATCCTGGGTGGGTGGAGTGGGGCTGTCTGTCTGTACACATGTGGGTGTATGCATATACACACACATGTATATTATTTTCACATAAACAATTGTGAGAATTGATATTCATTCCCAAAACCAATATTTATTAAAATGAAAATACTACCTTTGATTTTCAGATTCAAGGTTGTAGAATTTGTTCATTTTAATTTACAGTTTAGATGAATGTAATAAACCTCTTGAGATACTAATAAAAAATTGTATATAACACATATTTGTAAAAAAATATATAACTCACAAATAATTATGGATTAAAATTGTATAATGAATTACAACAAAATTAAGAATTTGAGTTTCAAAGTTTTGTTCAGAAAATTATTTTAATAGTTTATGCTTGTTAACTGCATGTTGTTCAGTAAGAACTTATTTAAAATATAGCTTAATTAAGTTATTAATGTTGGTTACATGATTATCTTAATTTTTATACAATGAATGTATTTGGGAAACATAGTTAAAGATTTAAAAGAATTAAATGAAAAGAATTCCAAATCCTGAAAAATATTATTGGCATATCTTTCCTTAGTGCAAATCTTCAAAGTAACTATGCATCTTAAATTATTTTATAATGTCAACTATTATTTTATAATATTATAAAAAGGCTGGTTTACACTTAAAAATTGACACTGTGGAAAATATTTAAAGTATCCCTATAAATGTAATTTTCTTACCTTCTGCCATTCCACGATTTGACAAGTTTAGCTGACCACTTCTACGGGCCTGCTTAAGAATTTTTGGATGAAGTGATGATTCCTTCAATTGCTGGAAAAAACATGACTCTGTACTGCTGAGAACCCCATGACTTCCAGGTTTCATTATTTCTTTCAAAGCCCTATTTTTTCTTTCTTTGAATGACATGCTTTACACACCTGTTACAGGAAATACACATTTCATTACATTTCTTTGAATTACATGGTTTATACATTTTGTTACATCAAACAGATTGATTATATATGTAGACTAAAAGAATTTCTCGCATCTCTTCAGCCTTAATATACAGTAAATGACATATTCAAAGTAGAAAGCTTCAATTTTAGATAACACTCAACAATTTTGATTCTGTAGGAAATTTTACTCTGCCTCTTTTCTGAGGCAGAAAGTAAGGGGCATAATTTGAGTTATGCCATAATATTATAACTTTAAGTAATTACCACTTTCGAGTCTATTCAAATTTTTAGAGAAAACATTGTCTTGAGCTGGGTGGGACACAAACACACAACCTCCTGATAACATGTCAGGTGCTCTAGACAACTGAGATACCAGCTGCCGATCAAGATCTCCTCTAATTGATGATATGAACATATTTACCTACAGTAAATATTCCATTATGTCACATGTAGGTGCTGTTTGGGCAATCTAGCCACAAGTGGAAGATAAATACCACATAGATGGAAAGTATATCTTACAAATACACAGTTGATTAAAAAAAAACAAACAACAAAAATAGGTCATGTATATACAAAATTAAAAAGAATTTAATTACTAATTTAATGAAAAAAAGCAATTTATACAAATTCACAAGCACATTGATTTTAATAAGTGTTTTTCAATGTGATATGGTGAAAAAAATAGATCAGATTATACAATTAAGGCTTAATTTTGGAAAACCTGATGACTAATTATATATTACTAGAAAGGAAATTTCCTCCTAAAAAATATAATATTTAATTTGCAACATGATTTTTATTTCTTTAATGATTCCTTTCAGTATTTTATATTTTACACAAGGCCAATGTTATACAAAGTGACTTGGACTTCTCACATTCACGGGAGTTTCTGAACTGGTTATGAAATGGGAAAAAAACTTTCTCAGCTATTTTTTTTACTAAACATTATAAATTTTTTTTCTTTGGGTGTTGAAGTTTGGCAATCTTGGCTAAGTGCAGAAAGATTTGTGCACCAAAGCAAAAACTGTTATATCATCAGAGTGGCACAGCCAAGATACTGATACTGGGGGGGGGGGGAGTAAAATCATTCAGTGTACACATAAAAGCTCATTTTTTTTATGAAAATTTTCTAGAGGGTGGGTGAAATGTTTACATTGGATTTAGTGGGGGGGGCAAAACCCTTCCCAAAATTGCCCTCCCACATGAGGATGGATTTCCGGCCAAGGAAGTCCACTTTGCTACCGTTATCCAAAACCTAATTCATTTTCAGAAAACGATACAAGCTCAAAGTTTTTTTTACCAAAAAACCAAGAAATAGTATATAACCTAATGGGATGTTAAATAAAATATTCGCAATATCCATAACAATATTTAAGGTGGTCATCCAATGTAGCAAAACTTAGAAAGATCGATAGATCAACTGACGGAAAAATTGAAAATTTACAGAAATAAAGTAGATCTACAGAAATGAAAATTAAGGTTTAATTATAAACTAGAAGGATGCATATCATTTCTGGCACATATGAGAATCTCATTTTTAAAGAGAAAGAAGTGTTTGCTTTACCTACTGTTTCATCCCCTTAGAAGTTTTAATTTGAGCTAGTGGATGATGGGGAAAATGCAAATATAACATAAAAGTATCTTTTAATTTTTAAATCTAAAAAGTGGCATTTCCCACACCTCTCTCAGAAAAGTGAATAGATTATTGCAGTCAGTGGAATATCTCTTAAACACTAGCACTAATTTTTCAAATTTCTATTCTATACATATTTTTTGTAAAACTCGATAAGTTCTGTCGTTCTTCATTTCAGTAATCTGTAAAGATATATATATTAAAATTACTAAGTATTTGAAAAATGTGAATTATAACATTTCATTAGTATTTATCAAATTAAGAAAGAGTTTTCTATCTCATTTCCACTGTTTCCAATGGAAACTTCATGGCGTTCAGATTCTACTACCAAAATTTCATATTTCTATCATTAATACATCATTGCTGTACTCATTTGAAATTTGGGAATTTTCAATCTTTTTCACCATTAGAGGCACAATTAGTGTTCGAAAGATTTTGAAAGTGTGAAACATAATATTTTATCAATATCTATCTTACCCTAAAAAGATTTTTTAATTTATCTATAAATACAAACAATTATCTACTAAAACAAACATTGTCGTTCTCTCTTGGATCTAAGAGGTCAATTCATTGTTGACAATGGAAACATTATGGCATTCACATTCCACCACCAAAATTTAAAATTTCTAGCTTAAATATGTGGTTTGCAATATTTATTTGAAATTTTGGAATTTGCAAATTTTTCCAACATTAGAGGGTGCAATTAACAGTTTTCAGAAGATTTAAAAAGTGTGAATCATAATGTTTTATCAATTCCTATCTAATCCAAAAAGTTGGGTTGGGTTGTTTTACCTCTGAGCGGCACTTTTTTGCACACCATGGGCTAAATGGCCAGGTCACATGGACCCCGAAGGCTCAGAGAAGGTTGGGGGAGGGGACCCACTGGAACAGCTGTTGGGAGACAGATGGTAGCCTCCCGTCAAGGCCATCCAGCATGTTCTTTAACGTGCGCAGGGTGTGGCTCTCCCGCTCACGGGGCCATGGCTTAACGTCCCATCCGACGGACGGTGGCCTTTTCAAGCCCATCGGTGTCCCCTACTGACCATGGGCAGGGCGGGGAATTTTGCGGAGATAAATCTCAACGCTGACCCAGCTGGGAGTCTAACCTGGGAACTACAGATTACGAGCCTGGCGCGCTACCGACTGAGCCACCCCCGCCCCCTAATCCAAAAAGAATTTTTCATTTATCTCTTAAAACAAACATTTTATCTGCTAAAATTAAAAAGGTATGTTTTCCTACCCTCTCTGGGTCTAAGGGGTCAACTCATTGTTTGCAATGAAAACTTCATGACTTTCCCATTCCAGCATCAAAATTTCAAATTTCTAGTATAAATACATCGTTTGCAATATTCGTTTGAAATTTTGGAATTTTCAACTTTTTCCACTGCTAGAGGGCATAATTATAGCTTTAGAGAGATTCGGAAAGTGCATATCGTAATGTTTCATCAATTCCTATCTAATCCAAAAAGAATTTATAATTTATCTCTATAAACAAAAAAAAAGTTTGATGTTTACAGACAGAGAGACAACAAAGCGAAACTATTGTCTTGTTTTTTTTTGAAAGCAAGATAAAAAAGAAAAGAAAATATTAACTTTACACAGTGAGTTTATAATCTAATTTGTTAGGAGAAAGTTTTTAATTTAAATCAGCCATGTAAACAACTTGCTGTGTGAAGGAAGTCCTTTTAGCTTCCATATTCAATATCTCATTCATTTTCAGGAAATGATATAAGATCAAAACATTTTTTGCAAGAAAAGAAATAATAAAAGAAATATTAACATATAATCTAATGTGATGTAAAAACTGTTTGTCTGATGTAGTGTAACTCCAAAAGATCAATAGATCAGCTGATGAAAAAAAAATGATAATTTGCAGAAATAAATCTACAGAAATGAAAACGAAGGTTAATACTGACTTGATAGATGCATGGCCACATTATCCTATATCTAAGATGAACTCTTTCTGCAAACATTCACTAAAGAATCACTTTACTGAATACATGAGGTATAACTAGGTCATCGTACTCATTCATCAACTGCACCTGCTACATGACCTAATTTAGACTGCAGGGAACTTTGGAACTGCAACTCGGATTGCTTTTTAAGAAAGCTTTCGTTAGTTCCAGTTTTAATCTGAAGGGTAAGAAAGATGCAGAGAATGCTGGGAAAAATGATAAAAAATAATTCCAGTAATAGTGAAATAGGTTTGTGGCAGAAAGGAGTGTAAAATGAAAAAAAAAAAAAAATGGTGGTACATATTTGCAATTACTTCCAAAAACTTTCAATTTTAAAAATAGTAGTTCTTTTGTTAATTTATAAGAGATTTTCAAAACTTTAAGAAAAAATTTGTTGATAACAGTTCAAATCAAATTTGTGAGCTTAAATCAAGTGATTGCTTCAGCATAGAGTAACGTTAACAAATAAATCGGCAATACTATACGGCGCTTCCAAGAATGTCAACCAGATGGCTTTAACAAATTATTTATAAATAAAAAAAAATAAATACCACCTCAAGCAGCTGCTTGCCACAGAGGTCTGACAGGTCCCTGTCAGTTTATATGCCATAGTAGAAGGTCTGAGAGGATGGTAGGACCTCAGCAGAAAATCGACACAAACAGCCATGCCTTACCCGGGGCTCAAACCCAGGTCCCTTAGATCAGTAGCCAAGCGTGCTAACCACTCGGCCATATTACAGTTTACTAAAATATGCATCAAACTGAAAAAGAAAATATTACTTTTCAAATCTGAATTGCGTATTTTTTAAAAGATATGTCTAAGAAAATTTTCAAACGGCAATTTAAAAAAAAAAAATCGAAGTTTCAAATGTTGTACATACAAAAAACATCTATTGATGTCCTTGACCTCTCATTTCAGATTCTGCCAATGTCTATGTTCAACGGTGACCCAGGAAGGGTTAATCCAGCCTTCTATGGAATCACAGCATACACTGAAAGCACAGTTTGCTAAGAAGTTTTGTTAGAAACAAAACTTGAGACCATGTACACTATTCAATTCCCACTGATCAACAAGCCTAAATGAAAAGCTCCAAACATGATACAAGCAGTTTTAAACATGTTTTTATTACATTTTCCGCACAAGTTAATGAATATCAAATATGCATGTATAAATAAATATGTATGTCAATATCATCATGCAAGTAAGAAATTGACAATAAATGTTAATGTTTAATATGTGACTGAAAATATTTATATATTAAATTTCTTTTCAGAACTATAGGAATAAAGGAAAATAGTGAAAAGGCCAATAGGTAAGAAAATAGGAACAGAAGAAATAAAGAAAAAATTGTCGTATTAGTTGGTTGGTTGTTTTACCTCTGAATGGCACTTTTTTGTACACAATGGACTAAATGGCCCATTGTGTACAAGAACACCGAAGGCTCAGAGAAGGTTGGGGGAGGGGGCCCACTGGAACAGCTGTTGGGAGACAGATGGTAGCCTTTCATCAAGGCGATCCAGTGTGTTCTTTAATGTACACAGGGTATGGCTCTCCTGCACACGGGGCAACGGCTTAACATCCCATAAGACGGATGGCGGCCTTTCCAAGCCCATCGGTGTCCCCTACTGACCATGGACAGGGCAGGGAGTTTTGTGGAGATAAATTTCAATGCTCACCCAGCTGGGACTTGAACCTGGGAACTGCAGATTACGAGCCTAGCACACTACCGACTGAGCCAACTCTGCCCCATCGCAATAGCAGGAAAAACAACAACAAAAAAAAAATCAGAGGGAAATAATAATTTTACATTTAGTTAAAAAAACTTACAAAAATGTAGAAAAGTTACATATAACAAAATATATAGCAATATAAAACTAAATCATATTATATACACTAGCTTATAAAAAAATGTTAATTTTTTGTGTAAAGCATTTATTTTTTTCCATTTTTATAGATTATGCAAAAACAATTATAAATATCAATACTGTATAGAAATTTAATTCATTTATGATCAGAGGCAATTTGAAATTTGAGTAGATAATTTTTACAGGAATAGTGCATGAAATGTTATGAAATAAACGTAAACAGTATGCAAATACTTTAAAGAACTTTCAAAATAGGTTGCAATATCATGTCAGTCAAGGTTTACACCTTTACTTGACACGTGCTAATGTATTGGGGTATTGAATAAAAAACAGGATAACCTAAATTTGTAAAGACGGCATTTATTTTTTATAATTCAAGTGTGAAAATATGCCAGGGCAATAAATGCTACATTTCTACTTTTTTTTAACTAGCAAGCGACGCAACTATTACATCATGATACGTCATATACTTGTAGGTTGTGAATATGTAACTAGATTGAATGCTGCTACTGTATTTTACGCTAATCTTGGATTGTAATACATACGCTTTGCTCTCGTTGAGTTCTAATGGTCAGTAATCAGAAAATACAATATTTCTTAATCAATTTTTAACAATTGCATAATACACTTATTTTAAAATTTTACGTGAAGTGCTCTTGCAAAACTTATACATCAACTGATATGTATCATTCAGCACTTTTTTACGCAGTCTCACATACAGCTTTTGTAGGTTTCAAGAATACAACTGTTTACCTTCAACTAGAGGGCCTCTATCTCCAACAGGCCATTAAAGCTTGACCAACATTAAAGTCATGGATATAGGAAAATTTACTTCTTTAGGTATAAAAGAAAAATTAATTATTTTCTTTTCATTATTTTATGAGCCATGAAGATTTTGAGCTTCGCGAGCTTAGAACCAAACCTGTGAACGTTAGAGAAAAAATATAATTAATTTACCGATATAAAAAATGGTCTTATAAAATTTTCACTTAGTTCCCCATCATTAACAATATTCCCTTTAATTCCAAAATCCAAGTTCCAACGAGTTCCGTTTCAGAATTCCAGGATGAAGGTATTTTGAATTAACCACGAATTTGATTTGCAACTTCAAGATCTGGAGAGCATCGGCTTACAGCACTCAAAAGAATGTGTTTGACAAAATCTGTCACAAACTCACAATATCTGAGATATTAAAGATTTTGCTTTTTCGGATACTTTGGCTCTGCATAAAAAGCAGATTTTCCAGAAGTTGCCAACAAACAGCATCAAATGTTTCAAACGTAAGCTACTTTTGAAGTTAATTAGATTCACGGAGGAAAGAATGACAGGAGTCTCCCCCCCCCCCCATCACCCTCTTAAAAATCTACCTGAAAACTCTGTAACCCAAAGACAAACTCTCTGAAGGAAGGCGAACTAATTATCGACGAGGACCAAGAAACTGAAAAGTTGAGTCTCAAACCCATTAAACAAAGTTTTAGGGTTATTATATGAGGAAAAACAATATCAGAAAAGGCCGAAGATTATGCAAACTACTAGTACCCTTAATCAACTTTTTTGGACTAAAAAAGCAGCCACAGACGAAAACTTTTTTACCAACTTCAGGTTTTGGAGAAAAAAACGAGTCGCGTGTTGAAATCATTGCTCAATATACTTTGATATAGTTTTTTAGATTTTGTTTTGATATACTCAATATAGTTTGGAGGCCCACTGTCAGATTTCTTCGAATACTTCCAAGTTGTTATTCGTAACTTTTATCAATATGGAGCCATTTGGGACTCATACTGATCATTTATGCTCCTTTGTTATGCTCCTAACTCTTGTGCCTGGTTTCAAGCAGTATGGCATTAATTTTGTAAGGTGCACTAAGATCTCTCGCACAATGACCAAATTGGTTGTTATGATATCTTGGCGGTTGGTTTGTGAGTATTTTCGAAGCTTTCTTTTCTTTTTTGCTTTCCTTTATCTCTTTTTTTACTTTTCCACTCTTTCTTCTTTCCGTTTCTTCTTTTGCTTTTCTATATTTTCTCTGCACCCGTTAGCCTACTTAGACATCCGAGATCTCCGTAAACAGTTCGTTTTAGTCCTTTTGGGCTCCAGCATTTGCCGGTTTATTATCCAAATTGTCTCATTCTTATTTATTCAATTTAGATAAAAGATTAACAGGCTAAGAGGTCCGATACTCTGCATGTCATTTCTGCGATTTGATCTTTTCTGACAAGACAGTGAGAAGCTACAATGGAAGCGCCATAAGCAAATGCTAGGCTGAACTTTACCGCGGAAGCTACCACGGTAAAGTCATAATCTACTGCCGAGTCCCAGTCTACTGACACATCAGAACCTTCTTCTTCGAAATGCTACTCTTGAAGCTGCCGAGTAGCGATGGCTCACGATAATTTTTAAATGTAAAAAATTCGATCAAGAAAGAGCAAAATATTTCAATGCTCTAAAAAATATAAATATTTCACAATACAATTTTAAGAATATCTTGGAACCTGCAAATCCAAAAGACAAAGCAAAATGCTACAAACTGCTTGTAACATTTATTAAACAAATTAAGTTGTTTAATATCTTATGAATATATATATATAATTAAATGTAATCACTCATAAAATGATTTATGAATGAGTTTGCTACCGGGTGGATTCCTGGTAGCAAGAATATTCACGTGTTGATTTGATGAAGAAGAAGAAGGCTCACGGAGTTTCAATATTAGAGAAATTTAACGTAATTCATAATCATAGCAAATTAATCAATGAATAATCAAGCAATTGATGACTTTAGCACTATAAAAAGATCTGCGAACGAATAAATATGTAAAATTGAACACAATGCTGTTGTAGGTTGCCACGCATTGCCATCCGTCACTTGCCACCCTTCAGTTGTTATCATGTGAGCCTCGACAGTATTACCCAAAGCAGTCAACCCTGTCTATTGTTGTCCGTATAAACTTTTTTGTTTCCTTTAATAAAAATATATTGCAATAACAGCAACTGAAAACACTTTGAAGTTTTTCATTTGCAATATTACTATTTATATATTTAATTAATATTAATATAAAGATGCAAACTTTGTGTCCGGATGAAATAAACATATTTTCACGTGATTTCTTCTGTTTGGTGCCCCTGCCTCTGTATTCTGTACCACAGAGTAGTAGATACAGAGGTAACACTTTCTTTTCATGGGGCAACATCAGTGCGCCAGTGTTGAACTAAGGAACTATTCAACCGATTATGACGTCTGGGAGGAATAAATAATAATAAAATAAATACCCCCTCAAGCAGCTGCTTGCCACAGAGGTCTGACAGGAGCCTGTCAGTTTATATGTCATAGTAGAAGGTCTGTGAGGATGGTAGGACCTCAGCAGAAAAACGACACAGACGTCCATGCCTTACCCGGGGCTCGAACCCAGGTCCCTTAGATCCGTAGCCAAGCGTGCTACACGTGACATCTCGAGGTTCCCGCCTTTTTTCAGCAGTGCGCGAGATACACACGTCCATTCCTATACTGTGACAGCCCGTACCGATTTTTAAATGGAGCTGTTGTGATGAGTTCTTTATTCCGGTTTTAAGTTTATAATTGCCTTAATTTTATTCAAATAGTTACTTTATTTCATTTCGTTAGTAATGGAGAAAACACAGTGTTTATTCTGCCTTAAATCTGGCACCACCTTATTTCGTTTTCCCAAAGATGAACTGAGGTATGCTGATTTTATTACAAGATAATATAGCTAAATTTCGAATTAAATTTAAGATAATGTCAAAATTACATAGTGTAAATTTATAGATTAATGTGTGTTGCATTTTCTGACTGCCTGTTCGTAGAGTAAATGAACCGTAATAAAAACTTCTGAAAATATATGGTTGGTAGTGATGAGGTGTGATGCTATGTGGTTAGCCTCTTGCTTTGCTGAGAGGTTATTGGTCAACAGTATGGTGTGCCAAGGGGCTAAGGGCTGAGCCTGGGTCCTAAATGTTCTTATTGTTGACCAAATGAGGGTGGAATCAGTTCTTGGGTTGATGTTGTTACAAAAGTTTCTCCCTTCTTTTCTTTTGGTGTTTAATCTAATTCTTCTAAGGATGGCATTTTCTTTGTTAAAAGTAGTGATGGCAAGTACAGTGGGGTGTCTTCTGGCTGTGTCCTCTGTTTTTCTCCTTATTTGTAGTTGTTTGGTTATTTCAAGGTGGTTTTTGGTGAAACCAGTCATGTGTTTGGTGGTAAATTCATTGCTTTGGATGCTGTGATTAACACATGTGTAGAATGAGGTTAAATTGTCTGGTGTTTGTGTAGTGATAATGGTTTCACAGTTTGCAGAGAAGTTGTGCCAGTTAATGTGTGTTTTTGTTGAGTATGCTGTGGGTTTAACTCCTTGAAGGGTGAGGAAAATTGGATAATGGTCACTAACCCATGTGGAAGGGTGTACTTGCCAATTTATGATGGGGGAAATGTCTGATGATGAAAGGGTGAGGTTCAAGAACTGACTCATATGGGGGCTTGGTGAAGGTGGGTGAACCATCATTGTGTATGGCCAATTTGTAGTGTAGAATGAAAGTTTCAATTATGCTTCCTCTATTGTTTGTGTAGTTGCTTCCCCATAAGGTATTGTGTGCATTGAAGTCTCCTACAATGATGTTGGGGCCAGGAGATAGAGAGAATATGTGATCAAAGTCATTTATTAATGTTTTGATGTTGATGTGTGTATTAGGGTAGAAGTATACATTGTAGAGGTTTAAAATTGTGTTATGTAATTTAATGTTCACTCCTACAATGTCCATGTATGTGTAGGTGATTGGGTTAGGAATTTGGCAGTGGGAGTATTTTTTGTGTATCAAGGTGGTTGAGTTAGAGTGATTTTTCTTAGTATTGGCTCTGTGTATAATGTATGGTTTATAGTTGAAATTTTGTCGTATTCTGATCTCATTTAAAGCCAATATGGGTATTATGTGTAGATTTGTGATTGATTTTAATTCGAGGATTTTGTTGGGGAGGGATCTGCAATTCCATTGGATGCAAGTGCATGGGGTGGGGGTGTCAGGAGGGAAGAGGGGGGAACTGCTGCAAGAGTGGGAGGGAGAGAGTTAATGTAGTTGCTGGAGAAGTGCCACTATGGCCTGTATGGCTAAGTTGAGTTGGGGGGTTCTGTTTTCTGGTGGCAGAATTTACCTGTGAGCGGCACTTTTTTGCACACCATGGGCTAAATGGCCAGTGGTGGCAGAAGGGCATCAATGAGAGGGACAATTAATTGCAATAGTTGGTGGGTGAGGTTGTGTTGGGTAGTTGGTGGTGGTTGAGATTTAGCAGCTGGGGTCCTTTTAGTCTTGGTTCTTCTCAGATAGTTAGTTTTTGCCCTTCTGTTGGAGAATTTGGGTGAGGGTGGGGGTGTTTGCTGCTGGGTAAGTTGAACTGGTGCTTCTTCATCTGATGTGGGGATGATTGTTGGTTTCCTTGTGGGCAAGGCAGGGAATGTGGTAGGAGAGGTGAGGTCAAATGTATGGTCAGGGTTTTGCGTGGTGGTAGTAAGAGAAGGGTGTAGTTTTGCTTTCTGTTGTGGTAGGACTGTGGGAGTGGGAAGTGGAAGTAGAGGTTTAGGTGTAGGCAACTGTGGAGGAGGTGTGGTAGTAATAGTGGTGATTGGAGTTTTATCAGTCATTGTGTTGGCGATGCTTGTGGTGGCTGCTGTTTTTATTTTAATTGCCCTTAGTCGGACAGGACACTTGCCAAAGGTGGCTACATGGGACCCTCCACAGTTGCAGCATAGTAGTGGTTGGGTCCTTTTGCATTCATATGACATGTGGGGTTGGGCACAGTATTTGCATCTTGCTGTGCTTCTACAGATTTTTATAATGTGGCCATGTCTTTGGCATTTAATGCATTGTGGAGGGGGGTTGGTGTAGGGGGTGACTGTGTGTGTGGAGAGTCCAAGTTCCACAGTAGGTAGTAGGGGAGAGGAAGTATAAAATGACCTTGTCTGTATTTCTTCGTATGGTGCTGCCATCCATGATGTGGTGGGCGTAAGTGATTCGTTTGATTTTGTGGACGTCGTATTCAGCTAAGGCTTCTAGGATACTTTTATCGCTTAAGTATTTACCCACACCTTCAATGGATCCATATGGCTTATTGTAGGACTCTGGGTATTGTGACTTTATTTCTATATTATGAATATGTGTTAGCGCCATGAGTTTTTTTGCCTGGCATTGATTTTTGACATGTACCAGGTACTCTCCTCTGTGAGTAAATCTGGCTTCAAGTGGATTTTCTATTGTGGAATTTTCGGTTTTGGTGATTAATGTTTATGTTCTGTAATAATGTGGTGGGAGTGGAGACATAGTCTTGAGTTATAGTGAAGTCGCAAATGGTATCATTGTCAGAGGAAGCTGATTGTTTCCTGGATCTTTTTCTGTTATTTACGATGGTCCAGGAGTCTTCTGTGTCTTTATCCGATGCATTTTCGTGTGTGCCCATTTGTGTTTGGTTAGATGATACCTGGGTGGGGAGGGTGAGTTGTGTGTGACTTGTGGTGGCTGTTGCTAAAGGTAAGATATTTATAGTAGCTAGGTTGGGGACCGATAGGCATTTTCCTGCCTTTTGGAGTTGAGATGAACGATGTGCCTGATTGCCAGTGCAAACACTAGTGCCAGCCGCCTTCACTGTTATCATACAGCGCTGGTTTGATGTTTCAGAAGCTTGACGATGGTTGCTCCAGCCTGTCAGTGGCTTTAGCAGTCGATCTTGGGTCTCTTGTCTTCACTGGGTTGATTCCTGGATCCATAGTTAGCATTTCCTTCATCATAGTTAAAAATGAGCGAAAACTAGTCTTTAAAAAGACTTTTCAAAATCGGAGAGGAAACAAACAACCTGCTCTGTTTATAGCAGATCGCCGACCACTAGAGGCCAGCCTGGCCTTATTCTTCTTTTCATACACCCTTCTTTCTAAGCTGGGGCTATTTGTAAAGGGGGCCTCGGCCCCCTTATCATTAGGTCCATAGGCATAAAGGGCAGTGGGTGCAGATGAAAACAGCAAAGACTGGCCAGCACAGTGAAGGCTGGCAATCGTACATATTGGCAATTGGGCTTTAGGCCGCAGGCCGCCCAGTGGTGTAGAGGCTGATGTTGAAGGGTGAAGGAGAATAAATACCAGTTGCATGTCATGTGAAGGGGGGAAGGGGGGGTGGAGAGAGATGGAGGAAGAATTAGCGTATATATAATACATTTTTTTAATTTTCCGAATGGCGAATGTTATGTTATTTTTTGAAGTTGTGGCCATGGTTGGTTGCCAGTATGGTAGATTTGAGTCAATCAAAATTGACCCCTACTCATGGGGGGAGGTAAATGGGGGGTAGGCGAGGGTGGTCATGTCCATGGAATAGATGAGAATTGGTGTGCTAGGGAGAAATCACTTTGGGGGGCGAAGAGAAAATAATTTTTTTTCTTCTTTAAAGTCATCCCAAGATGGGTTGCTGAGCATTGGGGGGGATGAAATTTATGGTGGGGGGAGCAAGACGGTGGGATAGGTAATACTCCTGTGCCATGCAGTGAAATGTTGCGCAGGGGTGGATCTGGGAAAAGTCTTAGCTCAGTGACAGCCTTATGGAAGGAGTATGATAAAGATATTTTTTTTTGGAGGAGAAGGGAAGTTGGAAATCAAATTTGTGTTCAGTGTGTGGTGGTCAGTGTTTATTTTTGTAGAGCCAGTGGAAGGTCAGCCATTAGCTTGGAGTGTGTGGCAGGAGTGCAGTTTAAGATTCCCATCAAAGGATAGTGGGAGATGTGGTGAGATTCCATATATATATTAGGTATGATAATGTGTATAGAGATGTTATGCTCTGGGAGAGATTCCATATAAGTTATTGGGTTAAAGAGAAATATAAAAATTTCCAATATAGAAATAAAATTTTCCTTTATGTGACTTTATTTTTGATAGTTAGATTGATTTTTTTGATGATTTTATATTATAAATATATTTATTTTTATTTTGAGTTAGTTTCTATCGAATAAATTGTCGAAAACGCGTCTTTTGATGTCCTATGGAGATCTTTTATTGGCATCTGGATCTTTTAGCGTCCCAAGGATCTTTTAAAAGTGAGGTAGAGGCCTTTGGAGAGGCAGAGAGGCTTTAGGGCTCATATATTATTATGAGTAGGACCAAGAATTGTTTGGGCTGAGAAATAAGTGGTTCCCAGTGTGGTGAGTGTCTGGAAGAGGGTAATTCTATGTATTGTGTATTTGGTGCAGTGTAGAAGGTAGTGTGGAATGTCTTCTATCACTTGGCATGTAGTGCAAAGAGTCATGAAAAGGTCCTTGTTGAGATTTGTTCTGCCAGTGCGTAGTTGATTAATTGCTGTTTGGGCTCTTTTTGATAGGTAGTTTAGATGTAGTGTGTGTAGGATGGCATCAGTGGTGGCTCTGAATGTATTTTTAATTGTGGCCTGTTGGATCCAGTTTTGTGTCCATGTGGAATGGAAGAATTTGTTGATTTCTATTAGGTGATGATTATATGTCTCAGGGGAGTGATAATTAGGTGTAGGGATATTGTGTCCTTGTTTAGCAAGGTGGTCAGCAGTGTCATTATGGGTTATGTTACAATGAGAGGGTATCCAGTGGAATGTTAGTGTTTTGTGAGTGGCAATTATATTGTGTGAAATTCTGTGAATATGGAAAAGAGAGTAATTTTGTGATAGGTTGTATGTATGTTTGTTGATGCTGTGTAAGGCAGATTTTGAGTCAGTGATAATATGTATGCTGTGTGTATTTTGTGTGGAGGACCATTCCAAAGCCATATTCGTTGTCATTGGCTTATTGAGTCACATGGTTTATGGCGCCATGTTTTGTCGAACCCGTGAGACGAAACCCTATGAGTTAGTATGTGTACCAAGTTAAAATTTGTCAGTTGTTATAGTTTTATACAGTTCTACCCCTTTTTTCGCTATAAAAGCTGTGATATTTTATGATGCCTGACTGCGCTACATTTGAGTGTAAAAATTTCACTCAAACAAATAAATTAATTAATATTTTTTTTCCGAGAAATTCCATCAGAAGACGGCAATCGGCTGCAAAAGTGAAACGAGCTAATTGAAAAAAAACAAAAAATTTCTTTTACGGTTCGTTTGAAAACGAGCTAATGTTTTCACTTTCTCATCAGCCTATGCCATTGAGGGCCTATGCCAATATTTGTTCGTCTGTCTGTCCGTCTCTCTGTTAACTGTTGTCTGTCCATCTGTCTTTCCACCTCTCTGTACGCCTATAGACAATAATTTTTTTTGCTTTTAGAGCTAAATGAAAAGTTCTTTTGGGGTTGGATAGGTGTGGAACATATATTGCGATTAGCAATTTTGAAAATTTTCCACAGCTTTAATAGCGTTCTCTAGCGATGGGAAAAATGGAATATTCTAAAATTTCAAACGAATATTAGAAACAAACTATTTATACTGGAAATCTGTGATATTTTATGATGTGAATTTAGTTACGGAGGCTACGGTCACTCTGAAATGAAGAATTTAGTTACGGAGGCTACGGTCAACTAGTTCCTTTGTTCAACACTGAGGGCGCTGTGTCCGTAAGTTTCAACAGGAGGTTGAAATTGCCATTGGGCATGGGAGGGTATGTATCTCTGTATCTACTACTCTGTGCTTACTATTCTGTGGTTCTTTCATTCTATGATTACGAATACTTAACGCGAAGAAGAGGTTTAGTATCAACAAGGCATTCGAAGTTTTATTCGTTTTGTTAGACGTTTGAGCAGGTATTTTGTCATATTAATATCTGAAAAATTTATTTTTCATTTAATGCATGTTAGATTTCTTTAATGTTAAGTGTATATCCGAAAAATCATAAATATATTTTTTCTGCATTTTAGAATGTTTACACTTATATAATTATAATACACAGATATATATAGTAAAATTAAATGCAACTACTGTTTTAGTATTGGATGTTAGATAATCATAAATGATTAATTTAGGACGTTAGATAATCGTGTTTATTAAAAGAATCAACTATATGTTTTCAAACAATATATGCCAACAGTAATGCTCGAAGTTTGGTGGGATGCGATCCCAATACCTTTCTCACAGAGTTAAAAGTATGCATCTTTCCTTTATGACTAAATTTAAATATGTTGCAAAATCAATTCTGTTTACCTAATTAAAATTTTGTGTGAATTATACCACTCTGCTCGAAAGTTGGAAAGGATTAATTGTTGTAAAAGGTTCACTTTTTGATAGTTGGTCCAGGGATATAGTGTACACTCAGAAACCTTTGGTTGTTAGTTTTGTTGATTTCAAAAAGGCTTTCGACTCTGTTGATCGTCATAATTTGTGGTTGATTGTGAGATCATATGGTATACCAGATAAGTTAGTTAACATATGAAAGCTCTCTATAATAACACTGAGTTGTGTGAGAGTTGGTAAGGCTTGTAGCAATTGGTTTAGCATTACTTCTGGTGTTGGACAAGGGTGCATTTTGTCTCCTTTTCTCTTTAGCTTGGTTATTGATTATGTTATGTGAAATTCACTTCAAGGGAAAGATTTTGGCCTTAAATGGGCTGGAGATATGAAAATTTCTGATTTAGATTATGCTGATGATTTAGTCCTTTTGGCAAATGATGATGAGATGAACTCTTTCATTCGAGCTGTTGATGAGACTGGTAGTAGAGTAGGTTTGGTTATAAACAGAGAGAAAATTGGTCAGGCAGGCTGTGATTCAGTTAATCTGAATGGTTGCAGTCTTGAGCAGGTGTCACAGTTTAATTGTCTTGGGAGCTATGTAACAGATAATGGTGATGTGTGGCATGAGATTAACAGACGAATAGGGATTGTTGCCGGGACTTTTAAGAATCTATGGAGAGTGTGGAGAAATAGGCGTATACACCTAAAGACTAAAATTAGACTGTATAATAGTTTGGTTTTTTCTAGGGTTAGTTATGGTAGTGAAACTTGGACACTTTGTAAACAAGATAACAGGAAACTAGATGCTTTTGATTCCAGATGCTACGCAGTATCTTGGGCATTAGGTGGTTCAACTTTGTAACTAATGATGAGGTTAGGCAAAGGAGTTTGCAACCTCCTTTAAGCAGCATATTGTGCAGAGAGAGAGACTCCGCTGGTTTGGCCATGTTGCCTGTATGAATAATTATAGATTGGCGAATAGGGTTATGAACAGTGTGCCTAAAGGCCTCAGAAAGAAGGGGAGACCTAGGATGCGGTGGGCAGACAATGTCAAACAGGACCTTGTTAGAATTGGTGTGCAGTGGCCAGATGCAGTAGATGTAGCTCAGGATAGACTTGCTTGGAGAACTAAATTGCACGGTCTGGTTGGACCTCCGTAGCCCATGGCTGCTTGAGGATGATGATGATGATGATTGTATATTGATTAGATATACTTAAGGTTATTTTGCAGGACCTAAGGCCATACAGTGGGTCACAAAAGTACTCTGCCACCTTACATTTCTCATAATTTTGTATACTTAATAAAAGTACTAAATGTGGTCAAAACCAAAAAAAAATTATATGTTATTTTTTGTCTGTGCTCTGATGTTAGATACAAAAATGAAAAATAAACACAAAATACTGGAGCATAGTGAATTTAAAAACAAAAGGCACTAACCACACAAAAGTATTCGGCCACCTGCCATAAAAAGTAAAAATATAAAACAAAAACATGAAAAACAATATCTCTAATATTTTGTTCCTCTTGCATGTATGACTGCTGTAAGTTTAGAAGGAATTGATTTGACCAGTTTTTTGGTCAACTGGAACCAATTTTGTCCTACTCTGTTTGAAGACGCATTTTCAATTGATTTTTATGGCAATTTTATTTAATGATCTCTTCAGCTCTCTCTATAAATGTTCTGTAGGGTTCAAATCTGGTGATTGAGGTGAGGTTTCAAGGCATTGTGGTACATTATACAGTACTGTGCATATTAGTTGGGACAATATGAAAATGCAGTAACAAAGACACAACTAAAATATTTATTTGTTTAATAGTGTAGTTAATAGTGAATGTGATCCCCCTTATTACTTCTTTCACCCTCTCAACCATTGATGCCACTAGCTTTCCAGACATCTCCTTCACTTCAGGGTTGTGGTACCACACTTTCATGACACTTTCTATCATTTTGGTTTTCGTCGTGCAATCCATCTTAGATATGCGCGCTTTTATATGGCCCACAAATTTTCAATAGGCTTTAGATCGGGTGAATTTCCTGGCCACTCCAATACCTTCAAATGTTGCTGGGTAAAGAAGCTCTTAGCAAGCTTAGAATTGTGGCATGGAGCCAGATCCTGTTGAAATACCCCATCGCCATTAGGAAACAGCTTCTGCAGGGTTGGGACCATTTTCGCCTCCAGAACGCCTAAGTACTTTTTGCTGTCCATCATTCCTTTAATGGGGGGAAGCATCTGTGGCCTGGAAGCTGTGAAACATCCCCAAAACATGACCTTGGGTGGGTGTTTGGGGGATTGCTGGATGTGGCCGGATCGAAGAGGTTCTCTAGGCTTTGCTTGTCCCAACTAATTTGCTCAGTACTGTATAACAACCATAGCTTTGTATTCAAAGCAGAATGTTTAGGACCGTTGTCTTGTTGGAACAGGAATACATCTGTTAATCCTAATTTATCAGCACTCTTTTTTCAAATTTCTATATAAAATATCAATATATACATACTGATCCATAGTACTATTGATAAATTTAGGCATACCTACCTACCGACATGCATCCCCAGACCATTATAGGACCACTTCCATATTTGACAGTAGCACAGAGATTACATTGATCGAACTCTGATTTGGACTTCCGCCACACAATTTTCCTCTTGCCTGTGTTGAATATCACTAATTTTGATTCGTCACTAAAAATCACCATGTTCCAGATTTTTTTTTGCGAATTCCGGTCTTTTTTTTTTCTATTTATCTCACTGATCCAGGTCTTTCTGGCAACTCATCCATAATATCCACTATTTTGCAGTGCTCAATAAACTGTTTCGACACTTAAATTCTTTCCAGAAAATAATTTAACTTTAGAACATATTTCCCTTACTGGTTCAGCAGGATTTGCTTTGGCACATCTCACAAGTGTTCTCTCCTCACGAAGATTTAGAATTTTTGTTCTTCCAGTTCAGTGTCTGTTCTTTAAAACGTTTTGCTGGTATCTTTTTAATATATTTTGCATTGTTGAGCATAGAATTCTAGCCACTTTAGAAATATCTCTTTGAGACAAATTCTTTTTTTTTTCAAGTTGATAATCATTTCTCTTTCATTTAAACTAAGCTCTCACATTTTCGCCATTCTAAAACTCAAGGTAATGAATGTTCTAGAATTTAGACTTGAGGTTCCTTTAAATATTAAACATTTTGTGTATTCATCGCGTGACTTCAAGTGTGCATATTGACATTAGCACCTGATTACTACCATAAATCCAGAATTTTGCATACTGTGTTACATAGTGGCCAAATACTTTTGTGTGGCTTCTAAGTGCTTTTTGTTTTTTAAATTCATTATGTTCTAATATTTTGTGTTTATTAATTTTTTATTTTTTGTATATAACATCAGAGCACAAACATAAAATGTCATTCAATTTTTTTTTTTGATTTTGACTACATTTAGTAATTTTAAAGTATACAAAATTATGAGAAATGTAATGCAGCCAAATACTTTTGTGACCCACTGTATATAAAATTGTTCCTGATCCCTAAAGCAATATGAAGAGAATGCCCTCCCCACCTTCCCTGAAATTCTAAGCTAGTGAAAAAATTTAGAATATTGGTATTTAAAAAAATATATATTTCAGGATATTTTGAATTCTGTCAAGAAAGGAGATATTATCCTTGTTTTAGGTGACTTCAATGTGAAAACTGGTACTGACTCTGACCTTTGGGGAGGGGCGATAGGCCCTTTTGGTATTGGTAGTTGCAATGGGCAATGTCTCCTACAGATAAGAAAACTCAATGGTTTGAGAATAACTAACACTTATTACAAACACTACGACATACATAAGTACACATGGGTTTCACCTGATGGACTGCATAAGAATAAATAATAATAAATACCCCCCTCAAGCAGCCGCTTGCCACAGAGGTCTGACAGGAGCCTGTCAGTTTATATGCCAGAGTAGGAGATCTGAGAGGATATGATTGATTATATATTAATTAACAGCAAATGGGCTAGTTCTGTTAGGAATACCAGGGCGTATAGGGGAGCTGAAATTGGATCTGACCATTACTTTATTAACAGTGTCTTAAAACTTAAGAAGTGTTGTGCTCAGATTAAAAATTTTACCTTTAATACTGAAGCTTTGAAAGACCCAGTTATCGCTAAAGCTTACCATGATAGGTTACTTAGTCATTATGACAGTCATGGTTGTCTTACTACTGAAGTTGAGGAAGAATGGGACCATTTTAAACAGACTTCTTTGGAAACTAACTACTCTTTTAGGAAAAAAGGAGCAGAGGAGGCAGAATTATTTGGGTGATAAGGCACTTGAGCTTATTTCAAAAAGAAAGAACTGCAGGAAAGACCTTAATCAATACTCTACTAGTCTTAACAGAAAGCATTACAGAGAACGTAATAAACGTGTAAAGGATCAGTTAGCTGCTGATAAGAATCTTTGTCATGGCTGACAAAGCCAGGGAAGCAGTTTGACAGCACAACAGCAGATAGCTAATGTTTTGTGTGGTAGAAAACAGACTGATATACAGCTTGAAGGATAAACAAGGTAAGGTTATAAGAGGTGAGGATTCTGTCGTGGCTAGGTGCACTGAGCATTTCACTGATGTGGTCAGTTTTATTCCCATCGTTTGTAATGATGATAGATGCATTACTGGAATTAATGTAAGCCATAAGCACAGTCTGAAGTTATTTTAGCTGTTTCTAAACTTAAATTTCATAAATCCCCATGGTAGATGAAATTACTACAAAAATGCTTAGAGCTGGGAATGTTTCAGTTACCACTTAGATGACTGAAATTTTGAATATTTTTTATGATGGTTCGTAAGGATTTTATCAGAGCTCTTATTATCCCTATTTTGCAAAAAGGTAATCGCAGTTCTTGTGATAACTATAGGGGTATCAGCCTACTCTCTGTTCCAGGTAAAGTTCTTTCCATGATTGTGCTTGATAGAATTAAGAATCTAGTTGACAGGCAATTGCATGATGAGTTATGTGGATTCATAAGTGGAGGGGATGTGTAGATCAGATATTTTCACTCAGGCAGATTCGAGAAATGTTTAGTTTCAGAAACCTTTGGGTGCTAGCTTTGTTGATTTCAAAAAGGCTTTCGAATCTGTTGATCATCATAATTTGTGGTTGATTGTGAGATCGTATGGAATACTAAAGTTAGTTAACATAATGAAAGCTCTCTATCATAACATTGAGTCGTGTGTGAGAGTTGGTAAGGCTTGTAGTGATTGGTTTAGCATTGCTTCTGTTGTTCAACAAGGGTGCATTTTGTCTCCTTTTCTCTTTAGTTTGGTTATTGATTATGTTATGTGAAATTCACTGCAAGGGAAATATTTTGGCCTTAAATAGTCTGGAAATGTGAAAAATTTCTGATTTAGATTATGCTGATGATATAGCCCTTTTGACAAATGATGTTGATGAGATGAACTCTTTCATTCGAGCTGTTGATGAAACTGGTAGTAGAGAAGGTTTGGATATAAACAGAGAGAACACTAAAATGATGAAAATTGGTCAGGCAGGCTGTGATTCAGTTAATATGAATGGTTTCAGTTTTGAGCAGGTGCCACAGTTTAATTATTTTAGGACCTATGTAACAGATTTTGGTGATGTGTGGCATGAGAGTAACAGACAAAAAGGATTGCTTCTAGGACTTCTAAGAATCTATAGAGAGTGTGGAGAAATAGGCATATACATCTAAAGACTAAAATTAGATTGTATAATAGTTTAATTCTTTCTAAGGTTAGTTATGGTAGTGAAACTTGGATACTTTGTAAACATGATAACAGGAAACTAGATGCTTACACAGTATCTTGGGAATTAGATGGTTCAACTTTGTAACTAATGATGAGGTTAGGCAATGGAGTCGGCAACCTCCTTTAAGCAGCATATTGTGCAGAGATAGACTCCATTGGTTTGGCCATGTTGCCCGTATGAATAATTATAGATTGGCAAATAGGTTTGTGAACAGTGTGCCTAATGGCCTCAGAAGAGGGGGAGATCTAGGATGCACTGGGCAATGTCAAGCAGACCTTGTTAGAATTGGTGTGCAGTAGCCAGATGTAGCTCAGGATAGATATGCTTGGAGAACTAAATTGCACGATCTGGTTGTATCTTCATAGCCCATGGCTGTTTGAGAATGATGATATGCATATAATTGCTTTAAGCCATTAATGTGTTCCCTGTAATCAGGGGCATATTTAAGGGACTACGGTTGGTGGGGGGGAAGAGAATGAAAATTTTCCGACTCTGAAATCAAATTTTACCAACTGAGTGAGAAATTACATAATTTTAATTATGTCTCTCTCCAGGATGTTCCCAGAATTTTGTTCCATGGGAGGAGGGTGGGTGGGGGCATCTTCCTTCTTTTTACATCTCACCTGAATTTTGCAAAACCAATCCAATTTTCACAACTTGTATTTTACCAAGTGAATTCGAATTTTGCCTACTTTCCTAAATTGCAGAAAAATAATCTTTATTTTAACAACTTTTATTACCAAGTTTTCTTTGCATTTTGCCTATTTCTCTAGATTTTGCCAGCTTGCCATAATTTTATAGAAAAATAATCCCAATTTTTTCATCTTGCCTGAATTTTGTCAAGTTTTCTTGATTTTTGCCAACTCTCGTTAATCATACAAAACCAATTCCAATTTTCACAACCTGCCTGTATTTTACCAGGTGGATTTGAATTTTACCAACTGCCCTAGATTTTGCTACCTCCCCTTAATTTTGCCAAAAATTAAGGGGAAGTGGCAGAATTAAGGAGAGGTAACAAAAAAAAAATCACAATTTTCACAACTCACCTGGATTTTAGAAAGTCGCTTCAACTTTTGCCAACTCTGATTTACTTCTAGGGAGGAGCCTCCCTCCCATAGCTCCTGGGATGATTATCCGATGATAGCCTGTAATTATATATTTTTACCAACAACAAATAAAAGTTCTTGCATTTATCTGGAATATTTATCTAGCTAGATATTTAGCAAATGGTACTGAAATTATGGTGAATTGATGTATTTTGGATATCCAAACTTTGATCAGAAAGCAGCTTTTAGAAATTAAAATTATTTATGGAATAAAAAGCCTTTTTGTAAAGGACTCTTTTATCATAGGCTACTACTGTTGTTGCAATGTTAAGTCTATGGAGTTGCAAGTACGGTTTGTCAGTAAAGGTGTAGGGATGTGATGGAGCATCGTATTGTGGCATATTAATAGAATTAGGTGGTAGTTAGGAGTGAGTGGGTGTGTTAATGTTGTGAATAAGTGTAGTTCTGATGTGGAATTTTATTCGTTCAAAAGGTATTGTGGGGATTTGACACACAATTGTATTTTTTGAAGTGTGGTGGTAGTTGCTGTGCTAATGGAGATAATATAGGCGAGTTTGAAAATTTTGTTGTACTATATGTTAATGATGTTAGTTTGATGTGATGTTTGAGTTTATTGTGAATATAAATTGGGGATAATGGTGTATGTGTTCAGAAAAGGAAACATGGTTTGGATATGAATAGTTTTAGATTGTGTGAGCGGCAGAAGGGGGTTAATTTAGATATATGCATTTTAGTGTCTTTTTATGCATTAGGTTATATAAACACCTGTGAATTTTTTTAAGTGTGGAACAACAGTTTGTTGTTTAATTTTTAGCCCAGTGGGTTAATTTAACCCCCTGGGGCTTTTTTCAAGTGCATAACTGCAGTATGTTGTGTATGATTTTGTGATTTTTTTTTAGGATGTTTTGTAAAATATTTTGTATGAGGCCATAATGTATATAAAATATTGGTTGGAGGTGTGGAGAATATAAAACTACTTTCATGGACTTTTCTAAAAAAAAAATGGTTTTTTGTTCTAAAGAATTACCTTTTACCTGCTATCTATAATTTTTTTTAACCTTAGGATTCCCTGAAAATTCACTTACTCTTAACAAGGAATGGGGTAGCATGTTTTGGCTGCTTGCTTGATATACAGCTACCTAATCAAAATTTATAGGAGTGTAATCAAAAATTTAAAGTACATTTGCCATTCAAGAAATAAACACAGAATACTTGATGAGTATAAATACATTAAGCCAGAGGTTCTCAAAGTTTTTGATATTTTGACCTTCTGGAATTGTAGGTAAATTTGGGGTTTACTCCTCTACTAATGTAGGATAAATCTGTTGATTTCATTATGTTCTTCAGAGCTTTGTGATCCCCTTCCAAGCTGCTCATTACAAATACTTTGAGAACCTCTGCATTAAGCATCTAATGCTGGGTTCACATTATATCTATATAATGAGGTGGATGCAATGTTGTTTTAACCCTTCCAGAGGCCCAGCTATTTTTTCATTATGATCAGCCAACCTTTTTTGCCAAATAACTAATGAAGGGAATTATGGCATGCTATATGCCAAATTGGCATTTAATTCGAGATTTTTTGAAAATAAAATATCTTCAAAAGATTACAACTAGTTTTTTTTCAATAGGACATTTTTAGAGTCATGTAATAATAATAAAAAATGCATCTGGCAATACAAATAAAAAATTGCTTTAAAGAAAAGACTAATAGAAATAATTATAATGACCATGAATAGAAAGGCTATTTCTTTCTTTCTGAATAACAAAATAATATTTACTTGAAGCATGAAAATTGCTCATTTTTGTAATATTTTTTTCTCAGTACCATACTTTGAGAAAAGTGCAGGCTTTTTGCCACCTCTGCTGAGCCATATAAACATGTTAACTTTAGAATTAAAAAAATAATAACCAATCACCTGAAATAGGTTGTGTTATATAGCAAATTACACAAAATTTAATTCTGAATTTTATAAAAATGAAAGATCTAAATTTATAAACATGTTGATTTTTAATAAAACTTTTTCATGTGATATGGTGAAAAAGTAGATTAAACTATGTAATTAAGGCTCAATTTTGGGAAACCTGAGAAATAAAAATGGTTATATTAACTGAAAGGAAATTTCTTCCTAAATATTATTTTATATATATATATTTTATCTGAAATATGATTTTCCTTTTAATGATCCTTTTCAATGTGGTATATTTTAAAAGACAGGCCAGTGTTATACAAGGTGACGTGGACTGCTCACATTAAGGGAATTTTTCTGTCCTGTTTATGAAATAGAACAATATTTTGTTGGTTTCTTTTTTTTTACTAAACATTACAAATTTTTTTTGCTGGGTGTTGAATTTTGGGGATCTTGGCAAAGTGCTGAAAAGTCAGTACACCAAAGCAAAAAAAAAAGTGTCTCTATATCATCATAGCAACACAACCAAGATGCTGGGAGGGGAAATGCTTTAAAAATCATTGAATATACGCATATAAAGCCTAAAACCCGTAATTTTTCTTAAAATATTATCTTTTGCGCGGGATACAGAAGCCCTCTTTGCTTTCGTATCCAAGACCCGTTCATTTTCAGAAAACTGTACAAGATCAAAGTTTTTTTACTGGAAAATAAAGAAATGATAAAAAAAAACATATAACCTAATGTGTTGTTAAATGAAATATCCACAGCAACAAGTTATAAGTGGACCATCCAATGTCTCGAAATGAAATGAGCGATAATAAGCTATTGATAGATCAGCCAACTGAAAGATCAATAATTTATGGAAATAAATCTACAGAAATAAAAACAAAGATTTAAATATGAAAATAGAAATAAAATAGTAAGAGTTAATACTCTATGACACTGTTAAATGTTTTAAAGGACTTCAACAAAAAATTCTAGGCTACCTGGTATCAAAAGTAATGAGATTCTAGGTACTTTTTGGTGTGCCGTAAAGGTGGGTAGTGAGAGGAACTTAAGAGATGATAGTTGATAGCGAGTGACAAGTTCATTTTACACAGCTCTTGCTGCAAATGATGAGTCAACTAGAAGTGCAGAAGTTGTAGTATGCTGACGAGTTGGTTGCTTACAATGGAATTTTTTTATTGACGTTTCATGATTGCAGTGGCATTAATAATTGCTAATGATCTTATGATAGCATAGAGTGCTTAAAAATGTTAAGATTCATAATGCATGTTTTGATGTGACCCAATAGTCATGTTGACAGGAGAGTACACAGAAATTATTTCATTTGGTTAGTGGTAAAAAATTATGTGCTAGTTCTCAATAATGAACAAAAAAGGTTTAGTTTTAAAATTTGGGGGAATCTGTTTTATCCACCTCTCTTACACTCTTATCCAGTCTCAGCTCAACCGGCCTCTGCTTTAACCGGTTGTTCCAAGAAGCGGAAGCAAGTCACCACTTGTTTTGTTTATAGTACAGTGCATATTTACTTCAGTTCCTCTTTGTGAATATTACAGTGTATTGTACATTTACAGGAGTGTGTGTTGTAATCTATTAATTATTGGGGGTGGGGGTGGCTCAGTAGGTAGTGCGCCAGGCTCGTAATCTGTAGTTCCCAGGTTCAAGTCCCAGCTGGGACAGCGTTGAGATTTATCTCCGCAAAATTCCCTGCCCTGCCCACGGTCAGTAGGGGACACCGATGGGCTTGGAAAGGCCGCCATCCGTCGGATGGGACGTTAAACCGTGGCCCCATGTGCGGGAGAGCCATACCCTGTGCACGTTAAAGAACACGCTGGATGGCCTTGACAGGAGGCTACCATCTGTCTCCCAACAGCTGTTCCAGTGGGTCCCCTCCCCCAACCTTCTCTGAGCCTTCGGGGTCCATGTGACATGGCCATTTATTAGCCCATGGTGTGCAAAAAAGTGCCGCTCAGAGGTAAAACAACCCAACCCTATTAATTATTGTATGGTACAAAATGAGTGGGTGAAAACGTAAGTGTAATGTCGTTACGATGGAGATGAAATAAAAGCATTAGAATGTATTGACAAAGGTGATTCCAGTAAGATATATTTGTGATGAACTTAGGTGTTGGTAAAAACACAGTAAATGACTTTAGAAGAAATAGAAAATCTTTACAAGATTTTTGCACTCAAGTCAAGTCAGAAAAAATGCTTTCTTCTCGGTGCACTCTTAAAAAGCCAAAAAATGAAATTGTCAATGATGCACTTTGGTTATGTTATGGGTTCGTGCAAAAGTGCGGAAAATGAATGCCAATCAGTAGGCCAATCTTGAAAGAAAAAACATTAATCCATCATTCTAAAATCGATGATGGGGGAGATTTTTCAGCAAGCGAGGGATGGCTTTGTCACTGGGAAAAATGGCAAGGTGTTCATTACCTTGGTGTTTGTGGTGAGAAATTATCAGCTGATCCTTTAGCAGCAAAGAAATATTCAGAAAACCTTTTAGTGCTTATTGAAGAAGAAGGCATATGTGCAGAACAAATCTACGATATAGATGAGACGGTTAAATTTTAAACTTCTTCCAATGAAAACGTTTGTTATGGTGCAAGAAATTCAGCATCAGAGTTTAAAACAAAGTGGAGAATGAAGAAGAGAAAGTTAGCCATATTGAAGGAAAAGAAGCTTTTGATGTTGCAGTAAGATACATTGAACAACAGGCCTCATCTGCGATTGATGTGATGTTTATTAAAAAATGGCAAGACTTTGCAGGTGAAAAAGTGTTAAATTCAAAGTTTCTCCAATTTCCTTTTGAAACAAAAGGAAATCGGACTTTTTCAAGTGACTGTGAATAAATTTTAATGTTGTACAACAAATTATTCATTAAAATATAGTACAGTTAGTATTTTTGTCATTTGCCATTTTTATTTATTTTCTGACACAATTTTCGGATTAACCGGCCTTTCATTCATCCGGCCAGGGGTCCGGTCCCATAAGGGCCAGATAAGAGTGAGTCTACTGTATACTAGTTAAATATTTATTTCTAGATTCCACAGATCACACTTCAGACGTAATTATGAGGAATCAACAAATGCTACCATTCTTGATGATTCTCATTAGACAAAAATGCAATGTTATTGCAAAAAACGAAGTCAAGAGGCACAGAAAAGAAAGTTTGAACATGTTTTGCAATTACTAAAAAATTTATAACCCTTTAGCAATAAGGTCATAATTTACTTTCTATATTTTTTTTACTTGGCAAAAAATAAAGAATTTTGAAATGGACCATTCATTGCTGGCTGAGCAATCAAATGATGTTCTCTTAATGTAGATGGTCAATATTCATCTTCATGTGGTGATCTCATTGACTTACTCTGGCCTTTACATTGTCATCATATAAATTTCATGATTTAGGGCACTTCAGAATTGGTAGGGTTTCATATTACACTACAGAAACTACAGAAGGCATATTTGTGTACTAAATTTTCTTAGTTTTAAAGACAAAAATACTGAAATTTATCAAAAAATAATCTGTGATGTGATCTTTTCGATCTCTCAAACCGTGGAAAGCAAATAGTCATTTTATCACATGTGGTACAGTTGGAAATTATATTCATTAAGTAATTTTAATGTTCCATGCTTATTAAGCAGATCCATTTTTAAATCTCTTCATTTTATCATTTATGTTTGAGGGGGGGGGGATTAAAATTTTAAGGAAAACCTTATATGATGGAAACTTTTAGCTTTCATTTCTGTAATCAGAATACAAGCAATTATAAGAATCACCCTTTTAACTTTTTTTTTTATTTCTCAATTTAAATTTTTTCAGTGTTTTACTGAAGAAAAATTTTACTTTTTTAATCAAATATTTTCCTAATAGCTTCTTTCAGTTTGCAAGTGTTCCAGTGTTTCCTAGAATTGTTTTTCGTCAAGTTTTTTTGCTATGGGAAGAAGGAGAAGCAAGAGGAAACCACCACCAAAACGTAAAGCAATTGAACCTTTGGAGACACAGTTTAATTGTCCCTTTTGTAATCATGAAAAGTCTTGTGAAGTGAAGATGTAAGCATAAATTTTACTTAACTATTTATATTTTTTATTATGCTAAAGCTGTAGTTGCCTTCTTCAACACACATACGATAGAACTTGAATTAATCACAAGGCCATGGTCAGTAATGAACACCAATGGGCTTGGAAAGGCCACTGTCATCGGCCAATGGGATGGGACGTTAAGCCATGGCCCAGTGTGTGGGAGAGCCATACCCTGTGCACATTAAAGAACAATTGGATGGTCTTGACAGGAGGCTACCATCTGTCTCCTAACAGCTGTTCAAGTGTGTCCCCTCCCCAACCTTCTGAGTCTTCGGGGTCTTTGTGATCTAACCGTTTAGCCCATTGTGTGCAAAAAAAGTGCTGCTCCAGAGGTAAAACAACCAAATCACAACGCCCATGATTGAATTTTATGCATGCTCATGTTGCCTACTTATGTAATAAGTTCCAAACACATGACATAAAATTCAGTTTTAAAAAAATATGATTAACCTATTTTTGTTACATAGAGTTACTGTTGTTTTACAGATCCACGAACTCTGGATTATAAAGATCAAACTTATATCTTTCAGTAGCATAGATGTAGTTTTACTTATATATTTAGGAAGAAGGAGGGGCAGTTAACTGAGTGGGTGTACAAAGTGGTAGTAAGTCGTTCATACGATCCTTTTTCTGTGAAGCATTTGGAGGGTAAACCTTAGTGATTCTTCAAACTGCCATTAGCACGTTCATATTGCACTATTCCCACGAATCTTACTCTAACTTTATAAAAATAGAATATTCACCATTTTCATGAAGTTCAACTTTTCTGTAGCAGTATCTAATGCAAATTGACATGCATTGTTTTGATATCAATTTCAGTGACTAAAGTAAATACACTTAATGGTCAAATTATTATATTCACCTACCTAATAACCCGTTGCTCCATCTTTTGCCCTCATGAAAGCAGCCCGATGTCTTGGTAAGGACTCAATGAAGTGTTGAAAACACGGAGTGGTATTGCCGCCAATGAAGCAAGGATTGCCTGTTGTAGAGCAGTTGCCAGTGGGGGTTGGATGGGCTTGAACAGATTTTTCCAATTCTTCCCCAAATTCTCAATGGGATTGAGTTCTGGCATTCAAGTGTGGTTGAATGCTCACTGGATGCTTTAATGCTCCTGGAAACAATTGGTCACCAATTGGAAAGTATGCAGTGTGGTGTCCTGTTGAAAGATAGCATTAAGGTGCAGATGCCATCTTTCAACAGGAATTGTTACAAATGAATGTCAATGACTGGCAAGGACGTTTGCATACCTTGTGACAGGTCTTAATGGTACTAGGGGTCCCAAGGAAAGCCATGTAAGCACACCCCAAACTGTTACACTGCTTCCATCTACCTGTATGACCCAACTTGGCAAGTTTGGTGCATCGCTTCATGTGATTTACACCACATATACACTCTCCCATCGGCAAAATAAAGTTGAAACCATGATTTGTCAGACCAGATGTGTTTCCAGTCCTTTGCACTCCAGTTGCAATAGGCCTTTGCAAACTGCAGCCTAATCTTTTGGTGCCTTGCAGTCAACAAGGGATGCGATATGGATGTCAACTGCCATAGCCTATATTTTTTCATGGTATGATGGATAGTCTATGTACATAAACTTGTGGATGTGCCCTCATTCAATTCTGACATTTTCTGCTGCACACTAGTAGTAAGATTCTGGGACAATCTGTGCTCATCTCGAGAGTCAATTGCACATTTCTCCCACTAGTTAGAAGTCTTGCCATATTTCACATAGTCTTGGTATAAGCATGCGACAGTCTGATGTGGAAATCCCAACAGTTCAGCAGTTGCAGTGATTGAACAACTTTCCTTTCTCATACCTACAATCTGGCCATGGTCAAACTCTTATGTCGCTGCCTTTACCCATTATTACTTTTCTATGACTGGTTTCTAATGTGTAGAGACCTACTCTATTTATAGGCATTGCCAGTTTCAGCATCCCAAGTGACTTTATGGGCTTTGCATATTGTTATTGGGGGTGTACACAGTCGTATCAGAATAATATGCCACCTACCATTCGTGTTATTAGGTAGGTGGTCATATTATTCTGATACGACTGTGTATATAATAATTTGTCCAGTGTATTTGCTTCAAAATATTTTTAATTTTTTTACTGCTCTTTACCCCTATGTAGTTATATATTTTTCAGTTTTTCAACTAAATTATCTTGTTTTTAAAGCAAAATAAATTTTTGTGTTACTACTACTATAATCTTAGTTTACTGATTGCAAAAAAAAAAATGGGAGCTGCAACTGGTTTAGTTGGTAGCATGCCAGACTCCTAATCTGCAGTTCCCCAGATTCGAGTCCTACCTGTGCCAGTGTTGAGACCCCCCCCCCCCCCCCCCCCGGGCCCTTGTTCAGTATAGGACATGATGGGCTTGGACAGTTCGCCGTCCATTAGATGGGGCATAAAGCAAAGGCCTCATGTGTGATAGAGCCATATCTTGTACGCAGTAAAGAACACAATGGATGGCCTTGACAGGAGGTTATCATCTGTCTCCTAACAGCTGTCTTGTGGGACTCCTCTCTCAGCCTTTTCTGAGCCCTTAGGGTTGCACTGCATTGAAGAAGACAAATCTCTTGTTACACTAAAAAAAGACCAGTATTTGAATAAGGTAATATTTACAATCAGGCCAAAATGTAGGAGTAGTCATAAAAAAAAGAGAAAAAAATTAACAATAAATTTGAATAATACATGGTGAATGATTATATTTTTGAAATGTATAAAACCAGAAAATGTACCATGTTCTCCTAGAATGCAAAATTTTTTGCTGAAATTTGTTTCTTTTGATGCTTTAGATTGTAGTTATAAAGTTTAGGAAAGACTGTCATCCTCAGCATACTCTTAAAAGTTTGGAGAACAAATGGCAATCATGAAAGGCACAGTATTAAATGTTCATCATAGTAATCTGAATAGTAATTATAAATGTGTTTTTTTTTTATTTCATATGGACTGAAAAATGCTAGTTTATATAAAATGTGCATTTTTTTAAGGGATCGACAGCGAAATACTGGGAGAATTACCTGCAGAGTCTGTCTTGAAGATTTCCAAACTTCTATAAATTGTATCCTTTAATGCACTATTGCTTGTTTGGAACACAGGCATTATTTTCTTGCATATCATCTCACTCTCAGACAAAAAAATTATGAAAAAGTAATTGTGACCAATATTTTATTTATAATTAAGGTAGCATTTTTATGTAAAGTTTGAAAATTTGATATACATGCCATATATCAGTAACAGTATAACAGTATTTATATATATACAGAAGTCGACAAATGCTTTTATCTACTTTATCATCTATCTCTAGGTAGATATTCTAATTTTTTTATTGCTAGAAATAAATTGAAAATTCGTTTTTGATTAAATAGGGACTAATGAAATATTAGGATTTGCATATTCAAATCTCTGAATGGTTTTAATTCCTCCATTAGTGATGTACTCTTGCTTGAAATTTGGATGGTGGAGTGTGGTGGTAAAGAAGTTTGCATTGAAAGCAGCAGTTACACTGATAACAGCAATTTGCCCTTAGCCCAGGGGGTGCAAAAATGCAGCTTTTTAGCTTATTTTCATAAAAAGTGTGCTAATATTTTCACTTTGTCTATCTGTCAACCTTAGTTTAAAAATCTTTTTGGATTAGCATTTTCCAATCTCCCAATAGTGTCCTCTAATGGTGGAAAGGTTAGAAACTGCAAAACTTGAATATTGCCAGAGATCCATTTATGTAGAAATTTGAAATTTTAGTGGTGGAGTATGAGGGGCAAGATGTTTATATTGGTGGTAACCCATGCCCCCTTGCCACCAGGGGGCATGGGGAAGCTAAATGAATATTAGTACCTATACAGTGAAAAACATTAAGTGTTATAAATGCAGTTACAAGTCATTTAACAACTGTTATGCTGTTAAGGTATGATGATGTCAATTGGGCACAGAAGAAAAATTAGAGATCAAAGTCTCTGTCTACTGAGCTCTACCAGTTGGTGATCAATCTCTGTTGTAAATGTTAAGCCCATGCCATAGGTCTGTCGATATAATTGTCTTAACTGCTGTTGAAGACTCCATTTGCTGAGCACCCCTGTTCCTCGGTAGGTGTGCAAGACCAGCCACATCATCATGACTACAACTGGTATTTTTTTATTTTGAGCAAATCTCCTTTACAGGCACAAGCACTGTTGGTATGAATTATTAGTATCCTTCAGACACATTTTAATCCACAGCACTTTTCAATTACAAGATATTTTGCTACTATTAATCTGTTGAAGTATGATGATGTTGATTGTGTGAAGAGGAAAAATTGTCTTGGGCCAGGTGGTATCTGAACCTATGAAATATAGCCTTCAGCAGCAGTTAAGACAGCTATGTGCGACTGACCAATGGCATGGGCTTAACATCTATAACAGAGGAATCTCTTGCACAAGTATTCATATTTTTTGAGTTTGTCCATGGCCTTGTTGAGAAAGAGACTGTTAGGAAGATTATCATCAGTCGGATAAGATATCAAACTTTGGACCATGCAGAAAAGGGCAATACCCTTTATGAGTACAAAATATGTTGGATAAACTTGTAATAATATATACAACCCGCTCAAGCAGTTGCTTGCCACATAGATCTGCATCCATGCCTTACCTGAGACAACATCATGAATGCCAACACTCTTTCATCACCTTATCTGGGTCTCATATTTGGAAGAACTTCACCACACTGAGCAGAAACACTTTCTAAGCAAAGCAATAGTATGCAGTAACTACAACTGTGGGCAGTCCAACTTGTAGACAGTGAAATGAAAAGAAATATCCTTAAACTCAGCACTATCACACTAGCATTATGGAAGAATCAAACACCAGCCAATCTTTGAAATATCCTTCCTTCATTAGAAAATCAAGGCAGAGGGCCTGAAAAGGTCTAACAACTGTTATTTTATTTAGTAGATGGAACAAAAGGGTTTGAATGCAGGTCACTATGATCAGTAACCAAGCATGCTAGGGTCGGGGGTAGCTCAGTCGGCAGCGTGCCAGGCTTGTAATCTGTAGTTCCCAGGTTCGAATCCCAGCTGGGTCAGTGTTGAGATTTATCTCGCAAAATTCCCCACCCTGCCCAGCTGGGTCAGCATTGAGATTTATCTCCGCAAAATGGGGGCACCAATGGGCTTGGAAAGGGCACCTTCCTTCGGATGGAACTTTAAACCGTGGCCCCGTGTACAGGAAAGCCATACCCTGTGCACGTTAAAGAACATGCTTGATGGCCTTGATGGGAGGCTACCATCTGTCTCCCAACAGCTGTTCCAGTGAGTCCCCTCCCCCAACCTTCTCTGAGCCTTCAGGGTCCATTTGACCTGGCCATTTAGCCCATGGTGGGCAAAAAAAAAATGCCGCTTGGAGGTAAAACAACCCAACCCAAGCATGCTAACCACTTCGCCACTGGATGGCTGGATAAAATTGACTGGAGAGTATTTCATTTTTAGCAGAGTAAATTTCCCAAGCAGGTCCCTTTCCCATCTTGCACTGAATATTGTGATTTGGCCAGTTATCCCAACCTAACCCAATCTGTTGATGAAATTCATTCGCTTTGTCCAGTCTTCATCTTTTGTTGTTCATCCCTTTACTATCATTGTTGTAGCTAGTTAGCAGATTGAAGAGGATATTCACACACGTGGGATGACCCAAAAAATATTTTCATAGTGCGAAAAATTATTCTGGATGAAATAGATCACCATTGGGATAATTGATAACTTTCTATTTATATTAAAAGAATTGTAAACTATGATATTGTTTTATTTTTATTATAGCTAGTAGCAATTTTGGTTAGTATTAGTCACAATAAATAAAGTCCAAAGACTAAGGAAATGTATTAACAATATTATTGTACATTACATGTATAAGCTTGCAGTGAAGAAATGTTTTCTACCTTAACCAAAATTTCAGATCTATCGGAAGCTATTGATGTTTACAGTGATTGGATTGATGCATGTGAAAGTGCCAACCAGTAGAAAGAGGACCAAGAACATGAAGCAATGCACGATAAATTTTCCCCTATTTTTCTGTAAATAGTATATTATAATCACTGTTCATTTGTATATTTCCATTTTTTTCCCCAATAAACACGAACATTAAATTTCATATAGAATGAAATATGCTCAACATTGTTCAAAGAAATATTGCTAAAAAGTTGACACTGTAGTTAAGTATGTAATCATATTTCTGATACATAAAGTTGTTTAATACAAGTAGAGACAGAAATTATCCTGAACGGTTTTCAAAAGCAAAATAATTAACTTCTTTGATTTTAAACTAAATAGTTGAATGTCTAATGCAGTTCCATTGTTAGCTTGTGTTGCCTTTTGACAGCAAAGCAAGTGCTCTTCGTTATCAAAGGAACTCTTGCATTGCCAAATGATGGGATGCATTTGTTAATTTTAATTTATAATACCAAAAAAAAGATGGTTTCTACCCTCAGAAGATTTATTGTAGTTGTGACAATATATATATATCGGTAATACATATAAATATAAGAATTCTGTGGAGTGTTTTCATATAAGATGTTGCTAAAATAGTTGATATATATTTTTGAATTTTGTTTGTACAAAATATTGACTGTCAAAAATAGGCATTTTGTGAGTGAAATTTTTTATGTATTTTGTTATTTTTGAAAGGAGGCAAGCCATTAAAGAAATATATAACACTAATGTAAGGATTTTTTTTTTTGACATAAAAAAAATACACATTGACAAAAACATACTGAAATGCGTCATTATTTCAGTATTTTACTTTCAAACTTTGCATATGCATCGCTATACAATTTTTAAAAAGCAAGGACACTATGAATGAAATATTTATCTCAATAGAAATTTATGACAAAGTTTTTTGAGGGAAAGCGGTTTAATGCTTTACAGGTTTATGGGGTTTTATGTGTAGGAAAAAGAAATTGTTTTAGCAGATAATCGTATTTATAGAAAAATGAAAAAATCTTTTTATGATTAGATAGGAATTGACAAAATATGATTCATACTTTCGAACATTATAATTGCGCACTCTAACGATGAAAAAAGATTGAAAATTTCAAACGAATATAGATATTAAAATATAGAAATGATGATAGAAATATTAAATTTTGCTGGTGGAATGTGAACGTCATGAAGTTTCCATTGGAAACAATGAAAATAATTGGAGACTTGATCGATACTAATGAAATATAATTCGCATATTTCAAATAATTGTTTTAATATATATATCTTTACAGATCACTAAATATAAAATGGCAGAGATGTTATAAAGTTTTACAAATATGTCTAGAATAGAAATTTGGAAAATTGTTAATTTTTAAGAGAGATTCCATTGAAAGTAATCTACCTACTTTTTTGACAGAGGTATGGCAACTTTTTAGTTTTAAGAATACCTTCTATGGCATATAAACTGATAAGGTCCTGTCAGACCTCTGTGGCAAGCAGCTACGTGAGGGGGTATTTATTTTATAACACTAATGCTTTTTATGTTGCAAATAGTATTTTATTAGTAATTATACATTTTTCCCATTATCCATTGGCTCAAATTAAAACTTTTAAGGAATGAGACAGTAGGTAAAGAAAAAACTTCATGCGATATGCGTTCTAGTTTCCTCAAATTATTAGAAATTATCCAAAGAATTGGTGTATAGGATACATAGCTGGAGAAACAGTCTTATCTATGAAGAGAATCTCGTTGAAGCAATTTCCATAATCAGTGCATTGCTCGGTAAATGTTGGCGCTGCTACGACTTCACAGTAGAGAGTGCCTGAAACCTAGTTGTTAATGCATTGCCCGAGTGTTCTAAATATTGTATTACGAAAAAAAACATTTGATTTTGGACTTCAGGTGAGAGCCTTTCCCAGGCTGTTAAGCAGTGAACTCGGAAAATATTTCATGAAGTTAAGATCCATAAAATAGTTCCTAGTGTGGCGCAAATGCCCATTGAAACCATTTGAGCTATATAGGGAACTGGAGAGACTTTAATGCTTTGCCTGTGTGGTGTGGTTTGGGTTCCTCCGGACATAGCCTGTTATATGTGTTAACGTAGGTAAAATCGTCGTATTTTATATCGGATTTATTTGTAATAAAATTTGTTATTGGACAAGATTTTGTTGATTTCGACTGGACCAATCATTGCAAAAAAGATAATATTTTGCAGGTAATTACAAAATATATTTTTTTCATCAATAAGGAAATGTATCCTTGTTAGTCAAAATGATATTCACAGAAGTATTAGAAATAAGATAAGTTTAAAAAAACGACAGAAAGCCTGATTTATTAGTATTAGGAAATGAGAAACATGACTGCGAAATCCTGTTTTCCAAATGCAAAAAAATATTTGAGTCTTACGGGTAGGTACATAAAATCATAGGAACATACTATACACAGTCCTATCAGAATAATATGACCACCCATGGAATCACAATGTACCCGCTAGGAGCGTCACAGAGTGCACATGACAAGGTCGACCACACGGAGATAAATGCGGCCATGTGTAATGTGAGCACAATGGGCAGAGGTATTGATTTGAGGGATGTTCAAAAAGGAATGATCATTAGCTACTGCGCCATGCGTGGAAGCATCTAGGAAACATTTCGTTGGCTGTTCACTAAGTGCTGTAGTAAAGGTGTACCAAGAATGGACTGTTGGTTCACCGAGTATCTCCAGACAGAACTGTGGAGCCCCAAAGGAGAATGTCAACTGGTAAAGGGAAATTGACCACTTAAATGAACGCTGGGGCACCCAGGTATGTGTTCCCAATAACAGAGCGAACCCCGTTACGCATGGGTCTCCGGAATCAACCCTGTATAAAGATGCCCATGTTAACCTAGGTCCATTGGCAACGATGCCTGCAGTTTGCACAGGACTATTGTCATTGGACAGTGGAAAAGGTCCAAAACTTCTCTGATGAATTGAGGTTTCTACTCCACAGAAGTGATGGGCAGTGGCAGGTACAGTGTCAGACATCAGAGAACCAAGACCTGGACATTGTCAGTCAAGTACAGGCCAGCAGTGTGCATGTCTGGGGGATGTTTTCCTGGGAACGCTGGTACCACAGGATGGGTCCCTGAATGCCAATGGCTACCTGTCTATCCTTGCTGACCACATGCATCCCTTCATGATGGGGGTGACTCAGTCGGTAGTGCACCAGACTCGTAATCTGCAGTTCCCAGGTTCAAGTCCCAGCTGGGTCAGTGTTGAAATTTATCTCTGCAAAATTCCCCACCCTGCCCATGGCCAGTAGGGGACACATGGGTTTGGAAAGGCTGCCATCTGTTGGATGGGACATTAAGCAGTGGCCCCGTGTGTGGGAGAGCCATACCCTGTGCACGTTAAAGAACACGCTGAATAGCCTTGATGGGAGGCTACCATATGTCTCCTAACAGCTGTTGCATTCGGTCCCCTCCCCCAAATTTCTCCGAGTCTTCAGGGTCCTTGTGACCTGGCCATTTAGCCCATTGTGTGCAAAAAAGTGCCGCTCAGAGGTAAAACAACCCTTCATGTTGGACGTTTACCCTGGTGGTGATGGTGTCTACTAAAAGGACAATGCGCCCTGCCATGTTGCTAAGGTGATGCGTGACCAGGGGCGTAGTGAAAGACTGGTTGAGGGGGAGAAATTAAAAATTTTCCAACTCGCAATTCAAATTTTGCCAACTGAGCAAACACTTAGAATTGTAGCAAGTTAGTGTGAATTTTCCCTTGATTTAATTTCACAAAACTAATTCCAATCATTACATCTCTCCTAGATTTGCCAAATCACTTCAAACTTTTCAAAGTCCCCAAGATTTTGCCAAGTTTTCTCGACTTTAGTTTATCATGAATTTCACAAACCCAATCCCAATTATCACAACTCACCCTATTTTCCAAGTGGATTCGAATTTTACCAACTGCCCTACATTTTGTTTAAGTTTCCTCAATTTGTCTAACACCTTAATTTCACAAATCTCAATTTTCACAACTCGCCTATATTTTACCAAGTGGTTTCGAATTTTGCCAACTAGCCGTAATTTTATAGAAAAAATCTCAATTTTTACATCTTCCCTGAATTTGCCAAGTCACTTCGAATTTTATCAACTCTCCTTAATTGCACAAGAAAGGCACAATTTTCACAACTCCCCTGAATTTTACCAAGTGGCTTCAAATTTTGCCAACTCCCCTAGATTTTGACAAGAGTTCTTGGTTTCTCCAATTCTTAATTTCACAAAACCAATCCCAATTTTTATAACTCACCTGTACTTTACCAAGTGGTTTCCAGTTTTGCTAACTTCCCTAGATTTTGCAAAGTTTTCTCGATTTTGTGAACTCTCCTTAATTTTACAAAAACACTTCCAATTTTCACAAATCGCCCATATTTTACCAAGTGGATTAGAAATTTGCCAAGTTTCCTCGATTTTGCCATCTCGCCACAATTTTACAGAAAAAAAATCCCCATTTTACATCACACCTGTTTTTTGCAAAGACACTCTGAATTTTGCCAACTCCCCCTAGATTTGCCAACCCTCCTAGATATTGCGAAGCTGCCTGGATTTTGCCAACACGCCATAATTTTACAGAAAAAAGATTGCAGTTTTTACATCTCACCTGAATTTTGTCAACTCTCCACGATTTTGCCCAGTCACTTTGAATTTTGCCAACCCGCCATAATTTTAAAGAAAAAAATCCAAATTTTCACATCTCACCCGAATTTTGTCGTCACTCCGAATTTTGCCAACTCCCCAAGATTCTACCAAGTCACTCCGAATTTTGCCAGCTCCCCAAAATTTTGCCAAGTTGTCCCGATTTTACCAAGTCAGTCCGAATTTTGCCAAGTTGTTCCGATTTTGCCAACTCACATGTATTTTATTAAATGGCTTCGAATATTGCCAACTGCTCTAAATTTTGCCGTCTCTCCATTTTCCAAACTGCCTTAGATTTGCCAAGTTGCCTCGATTTTGATAACTCCCTTAAATTTTCCAAAAAAAAAAAAATTAAAAATTTTCATAACTCACCTAGATTTTACGAAGTCGCTTCTAATTTTGCCAACCCCAAGATTCTTTGGGGGGAGCATCCCCCCCATGGCTACGCCCCTGTGCGTGACTGGTTCCAAGAACACGACAGCAATGTCTCCGTTCTCCCTTGGCCGGTGAAATCGCCCGACCTCAATCCCATAGAGCACTTGTGGGACCATTTGTATCGATTGGTTCAGCGATACAATACTGGTTCAGAGATGACGACCCACAACCTCGTCATCTCCAGAACCTCCGTGCTCTGCTGGAGTCCGATAGTACACGTGTGCCACTGGCAACCTTTCAGGGCCTCATTGCGTCCATGCAACAACATCTCGTCGCTGTCATCTGGGTCAAGATTATTTATTCCCATTATTAGGTAGGTGGTCATATTATTCTGATATGACTTTGCATATTCAATTATAATTGCACTTTATGTCCACATTAAATTATTTTTTACTACATGTGAAACGAAATAGTTTTAAAGCTTGGGCGATTTTTCATCAAATCAGTCCACTTATTAGCGAATTAAAATTCAACATTAGCTAAATAGAAAAAAATGCATTTTTTAATAAAATTTTTAAATATGTGATGGAAAAAAATCAGTAGAATGATTCAAGAAATTCATTAATATCAAACTAAAAGCCGTCAGTTGAAGAGGTATTAAAGACTGATATAGATATATATATATATTTCTTTTCTCACAAATCTTATTGTAGTATAATTCGCATATTTCAAATATTTAGTTGTTTTAATACATGATCAACATACACAATTGTATCAGAATAATATGACCACCTACCTAATAATGAGAATAGCCACCCTTGACCTGGATGACTGTGGCGAGACAGCGTGGCATGGACGCAATGAGACCCAGAAAGGTTACCAGAGGCACACGTGCCCATTCAGACTCCAGCAGAGCACTGAGGTTCTGAAGATGACGTGGTTGTGGTCCCACACGCTGAACCTGTCTATCCAAATGGTCCCACAAGTGCTCTGTGGGATTGAGGTCGGGTGATTTCGCCAACCAATTAAGAATGGAGACATCGCTGTCGTGTTCCTGGAACCAGTCATGCACCACCTTAGCGACATGGCAGGGCGCATTGTCCTGTTGGTAGACACCATCACCAGCAGGGTAAACGTCCAACATGAAGGAATACATATGGTCAGTGAAGATGGACAGATAGCCATTGGCATTCAAGGACACATGCAGTGGTAGCAGCGGTCCCAGGTCATACCCAGGTTGTTTTGGATTGTTTTACCTCTGAGCGGCGCTTTTTTGCACACCATGGGCTAAATGGCAATGTCACATGGACCCCGAAGTTGGAGGTTGGGGGAGGGGACCCACTGGAACAGCTGTTGGGAGACAGATGGTAGCCTCCCGTCAAGGCCATCCAGCGTGTTCTTTAACGTGCACAGGGTATGGCTCTCCTGCACACGGGGCCACGGCTTAACGTCCCATCCGACGGACGGCGGCCTTTCCAAGCCCATCGGTGTCCCCTACTGACCGTGGGCAGGGCGAGGAATTTTTGCGGAAATAAATCTCAACGCTGACCCAGCGGGACTCGAACCTGGGAACTACAGATTACGAGCCTGGCACGCTACCGACTGAGCCACCCCCGCCCCGGTCATACCAGGAAAACATCCCCCAGACGTGCAAACTGCCACCGCCGGCCTGTACTTGACCGACAAGCGAGTCCGGGCGTTGGTTCTTGTGTGTCTGACGCCGTATCTGCCACTGTCCGTCACTTCTGTGAAGTAGAAAATGATTCATCGGAGAAGGCAACCTTTTTCCACTGTCCAATGACGGTAGGCCCGTGCAAACTACAGGTATAGTGCCTATAAGTATAGTGTGGCATTCGCCTATTAAAATCTGGCAGAAAAAGTGTCCCATAACAGTAGAAAGCACTGGGAACGATATTCTTGCCTTGTTAACATTACCCTCTATGGACGTTTCGCTTTTCACTAACTTTTAAACATAGATGCATTTATGCGATGGTTTTACCATTGAAATGCACATTATTCCTAAGTATTTTAATTGAACTAGTTGAGAACGCTTGAGGAAGTATATTTTTTAAAACGAAAAAATTGATGGTCGTTCGATCAAAACAAACCGCATTCCTCTTTATGTATTGGAACGCTGAAGTGATCGTTTTGATTGGCTCTTTGGTAAACTCTTCGAATGACACGTGATGTAACATATGTTCTAACGTGACGTTTAGACTCGCTAATTGTAATAGAAGTCTTATAGCGTACATATCCTTGTAAATTGCAAAAGCAATTTAAAACATTGTAATTTGCTAAACAAGAATGCAAGTTATTAATATCATGATTATTCTTTCTTGTTTAGACAAATATAACGTTTAAATTGCTTTTGCAATTTACAAGGATATCTACCCCAGGACTTCTATTACAATTGGCGAGTCCAAACGTCACATATTAGTACGTATGTCTTTACCACATCTTCAAATGATAAAATATACTTCAAGTAATAAAAATTTGAATTAACTGATAGGTTGGATCATTTAATACTGCAAATTATTAGTATCATGATTATTCTGTATTAAAATGATCTAACCTATCGATTAATTCAAATTTTTATTACCCCCTATCAACCCACAACCCCCACTTCACCACTCTGAATACACCAATTGGTCATAAACAGACCCCCATAACACCCTTACCCCTCACTATAAGGAAAAAAAATTATGGTATCAAATATCCTTTAATTCACAAGGAATACAGTTTGCACTGGACCCCTTCGAGTCTACTTCACTGCATTTCACTTCATTATTATTGCTAATATAACTGGCTAACACCCATCTCCTTACCCCCATATACCTAAATTCACATCGCCATTAAATTAATGGCACATTTAAAAATTTTCAAGGGCAGTTGATTAAAGGGCCCTCTCCCCCTCACCCCTAAAAATTCCTTTCTACCGTTAACTCAATTAATTAGTTACAATAACAGTTAACTAATTAGTAGATGTTAGTTAACTTAAGACTACAGTTAACTTAATTAAAGACTACAGTTAACTTAATTAAAGACTACAGTTAACTTAACTACAGTTTAATGTAATAAAGACTACAGTTAACTTGTAGACTACAGTTAATTAAATTAAATTTTCATGGGCAGTTAATTAAAGGCCCCTCTCCCCCTCACCCCAAAAAATTCCATTTCTACAGTTAACTCAATTAATTAGTTACAATAACAGTAGACATTAGTTAACTTAAGACTACAGTTAACTTAATTAAAGACTACAGTTAACTTAATTAAAGACTACAGTTTAACATAATAAAGACTGCAGTTAACTTAATTAAATTTTCAAGAGCAGTTAATTAAAGGCCCCTCACCCCTAAAAATTCCATTTCTACAGTTAACTCCCTCGAATGCAACAGGATTTAAAGAATATAAAAATTCTATCTTAGCTCCCCAGGGCACAAATTTCCATCCCTATTCAAGACTCCAGACCCCTCCTCCCCCACACCATTAAAAATTTATAACTATCTCAATCTCATACCTTTAACTACAGCCCATCCCATTTCCTAGGTAGACTACATTGTGTAACCCAACGCAACATTGCGCCCATTGTGTAACCCAACGCAACATTGCGCCTATCTCAATCTCATACCTTTAACTACAGCCCATCCCATTTCCTAGGTAGACTACATTGTGTAACCCAGCGCAACATTGCGCCCATAACCCAACGCAACATTGCGCCACAACATATAACCCAACGCAAGCGCTAAAATCTACCTTATTGACACCAACTCACAGCATGTCCCACAAAAAGCATTATACATTTCACCCTCCATCATGGAAGATATTTTAACTACTCCCCACCACTCTCTAACACTTTTTATGATGTAGCAGCTTCCCTTTGCTTCTTTTTTTTTCATTTTTCAACGAATTTAGGCGACCTGCTAGCCATTAAGGCTAATCGCCGATATGTGGGATAACCAGCACTTTACGGTCCTGGTCCCGCCAGTCGTTGTTTACAGCGCCCAAAATTGAATTTTGCGATTGGACCAGATGATAAAGTGGCTGAGGCCACTTTTACGAAGTGGTCCAGGAAAGGATGAAGGATTGTTAAACACTGCTACTATTCCGTGCTGAATGCCACAGCATTATATTACCGTTAAATACTGGAACATAGGTCATGGAGTTGACAGGAACCAATAACAGCTTTACCGTACCCACAATTCATATTAGACTTGAACGTTCCTAAACGTAAAAACAAAACCTCAGTAATTTATTTATATTTGAGTAGAATCTAAAATTCTAAATATTACTCTTAAAAATTCTCGTTTAACTGCACTGTGCAAAAGAAAGTTGTTATATTGAGAAAACTACTTTTAAAACAGTTCGTTGCAATCGTGAGGCTAGCGGTTCCTATCGCTTCAGGATGCTGCATGCAAAGCACACCTTACTACGTTAAAAGTACAACGGACGCGATCATGCATTGCCGCTTTATATTTTAGCCATGGCGAGCTGAATTTCTTACGCAACACAGTATTCAGCAAGTTGTACTTGAAATTGTTTTAAATGTCACTGTGAGGTTAAATACGAGCAAATATAAACTATATATTTATCTCCTTTTCGTAACGTTAAACATAGCAACACTGAAATTTACCACTGCCCTGAAACTTCTATAAACGATCAATTATGCTAAATAAATCAAACAAATTAAAGGTTTATTCCCTTCATACTTACCAAATTAAAATGAATGTACAAATGGGATTTGTGAGGATGCCACCCCAATTAAACAATTTTTTATTATGTAAGTTAATTCTTAATATTTAAATTTCTGGAGGAAACTAACGAAAAATTTTAGCTGTTTATAGAGTATATTGTTTTTTCATGCCCATAATGTTTCACGATATTTTTTATGTTGTAGAACTGCTTTTTTCCTATCTAGAACTACTTGTGGAAGAGTAATTTGGCGTAAAACGGTACTATAACAATATCTTTTCACTGCGCACGTATGAAGTTATGATGCGACTCTAGTCCCCCTGTCGGTAGGGGACCATTATTTGGACCACTTTTTAATGGCTAGGCTATTGACGATTGCCACACTATTACTTGTAGGCACTATACTGCAGGCATCGTTGCCAACAGAACCTTGGTTACCATGGGTGCCTTTACGCAGAGTTAATTCTGGAGACCCATGCGTAACAGGATTCACTCTACTGTTATTGGGAACATATACCTGGGTGCACCAGCGCTCGTTTGAGTGGCCAATTGCTGCACTGTTGCACGTCGATTGCCCTTTCCCAATCGACGGAGGCAACATTCTCCTCTGGGGTCCATGGTCTTTGGGAATCCACAGTTATGACATCTGGAGGTACTGGGTGTGTCAGCAGTCCATTCTTGATACATCTTTACTACAACACCTCACGAACAGCCCACAAAGTCTGCTGTTTCCGAGATGCTTCCACCCTTGGCACAGTAGCCGATGATCATTCCCTTTTGAATGTCCGTCAAATCAATACCTCTGCCCATTGTACTCACGTTACACACTATGGTTCATTCGTCCTGGCCAGCTGCTTATATTTCCGTGTGTTCAGCCTTGTCATCTGCACTCTGTGACGTGCGTAGGCGGGTAGACTGTGATTTTGTGGGTGGTCATATTATTCTGGTACGACTGTGTATATTGTGAATCGTGTGTAAATTTTAGACACAATTCACAATATATGTTTCACTAAAAGTTTCGGAAAATACTCTTAGAGATCTGAATCAAATGTATCCAGTTGGTGTTAGATATTATTGATAGATCTAATCGATGTTATCCAATATTGGTTTAATATTCAAAGAGCTATTAAAGTGAAATATGACATGCAGGCACTGCTATTACACTTGTCCTAAACACTAAAGAAAAAAATAATCCTAAAATTGAATTTTTTTCGACGATTGAATTTTCGGATTATTTTTACTGATTTTTTCGGATTTTATTATAGCTGCCAGCTTTGGCTACCAGCAAATTATAAAAATGCATATTTTGCTGGTAGTTCAAGAGCCGAAAACTCTGAAACAGTATTCTATTGAGTGTTTTTGACCGAAGTCCCAGATCTGAAAAAGGAACATTATTTGATTGCGAATTTTTTTTTATTGTTTTAGGTAAAAAACCCGTGAAGGTATCATTTAGCGTCCAACTTATTAATGCACCCAGTGGGAACACTCAAGCTCCGTAAAGCAGTGCTTGCCACAGATGTCTGACAGGAGCCTGTCAGTTTATATGCTATAGTAGTAGATCTGAGTGGATGGCAGGACCACAGCAGAAAAACAACACGAACATCCATTCCTTATCTGGGGCTCGAACCCAGGTCCCATTACATCAGTAGCCAAGCGCTCTAACCACTCTGCCATGGATGGCCCAATTTCTTATATAGCTCAATTATTAAAAAACTTAAATATTTGTAATGCAATGCATTTATTAATCATAGATTTGATCCCGAAATAAATAATTATTATTCATAAAATGTTAAGGGACAGTAGAAAAAATTTCTTGGGGTGAGAGTGGGAAGACTACTAGTTGAATTTCAGGATGTTTGCACCAGGAAATTAAGTCCACTGTTACGGAATAACAATTCAACTAATGTAAGGATGGCATCACATTACAATTAGTGAGAATGTTACCCATGCTACAGATCAGAAGTTAAAACTTGTAGTTGATGCCCCAAACCAAGATACACATTAGTAATAAAACTGAAATAGCAAAATGAATAAAATGCCTTGTAACAGGGCCGGATTTCCATAAATCACGTTAGGCGTTTGCCTAAGGATGCATTTAACTATTACACATTGGAAAATGGCAAGATTTTGTTCTCAGAAGGAATAAAAAAATTGGTATCAAATAACCTTTATATGAAGACTAATTGTATAGATATATCAAATACCTTTATACCACAACGTATTTGATACATCTATGCTATATGAAAGGGAACCAAATTCAAAGCTCTAACTTTAAAAGTTTTTTATCAAAAGTTTCAGAAAATACTTTTAGATCTCAATCAAATGTATCCAATTTATGTTAGATATTACTGATTGATCCAATTAATGTTATCCAATATTGATTTAATATTCAAAGAACTATTAAAGTGAAATATGACACCTAGGCACTGCTATCACGTTTGACCTAAACACTGGAGGTAAAAATAATCCGAAAATTAAATTTTGTTAAAGGGACATAAATGTCTTGAGATAACCTAGAAGCTCTATCAGGCTTTATCCTAGTTTCTTGTGCAACATACGGACATAACTGAAGTGCCTTTGAATAGGATTAATAGGAGACGTTATCCAAATTCAGTCCCGCATTTGCGTGCATGTGTGACTGAAAATTTTATCATATATAGCTGCCAGCTTTGGCTTCCCCAAGCATTTGTCGTGAGAAGCATAATGGGAAAGGTGCGGGATTTAGATGCATTTGACAGAGGGCAGATCACAGGTGCCCAACAGATGGGACACTCAATCTCCGAAATTGGCAATGAACTTGGATTTTCTCATATGAAAGTTTCTAGAGTGTTCCGGGAATATGAAAATTCCGGCGAAAAACAAGCACCCGAACAAACTGCAAAGACAAACAGCCTTGAATGATTATGGGCTTTGCCGTCTGACCCGCATCGTATGGACCAATAGGGACCAGACATTATCTGAAATCACTTCGCATCTGAACGCAGGTTCTAGCTGGGAAGTCAATGCATGAACCGTGCAACGCTCATGGGTTGAGATGAGGAACCGTTCATCATCTCGGCTTCGGGAGCCACCAACATATGAGACTCCCACTTTTAACAGCACAACACCAGGCTCAATGTCTTGCCTGGGCTAAAGAACATCGAAACTGGACCATAAAAAATTGGCAATGGATAGCCTGGAGTGATGAATCCCGATTTAAACTTCATCACGACGATGGGAGAGTGAGGGTATGTCACCAACCCCACAAAACCATGGATCCTGCATGTCAGGTCGGAACAGTACAAGCTAGTGGTGGCTCAGTGATGGCCTGGGGTGTCTTCAGTTTCATGTCTGTGGGACCTGTGGTACGTGTATCGACGACTTTCAATGCATCCTGTATATTGAAAGGTCATGTAAAATGGTCAGCCATGAGTATATAGAACTCATGGCTGACCATTTACACCGATTTATTGCCATCATGCATCCCAATGGAAATGGTGTCTACCAGCAAGAAAACTGTTCATCTCACAGATTCAGGTTGACTACTGCATGGTTGCAGGAGCATTCTGCTGACTTTGAAATAATGAATTGGCCACCATTCCTGTGGAACATTTACGCATACTTTTGGAGTCCTTGCCTCGCTGTGTGGCAAATGTTATCAGGGCAAGAGGGGGTTCAACACGTTACTAGGTTGCTATCCCTAATTCAATGGCACTTCAGTGTATACACAAGGAAAAACCCACTGGCTTAGTAGTTGGGTATGGTAACCACTACACAATGCACGGCTGAATTTTAAGACAACTTGTTACAACCTCTGAGGTAATTTTTGAACTAACAACACTGCTGTTAAATATTTAGGCTTCTAGAACTTTAACCTTTTGACGAGGGCTCGGTTTGTCAGCGATCTCTCTGCTGTAGCGACGTATTACACATCAAATTCTTGCAGAGGGGTAGGAAGAGGCCAGCCACCATTCTCAGTTTTCAATGCCTCTCTCCATCCATTACTTAATCCTCTTAAGGGTTCCCACCTTGGTTGCTTCTGGGCATACAGTGTCATGAGTGTTGCTTCTTGTGGTTCCTCAATAATAAGAGCTAGTTGCATTTCACAAAATATATACAGGTACTGGATAAAAAAAATAAAAATATTTCCATGTTATGTCAATCATCTTCAGAGCTCAATGACTCCTTCAAAACGATTTTTAATGAAAAATAGGTCTAGAGATCAGTGAAAGCTACCTAAATCTCAATTTTGAACAATTAGTTTAGTATTCAAAGAGTTATGAACGCTAGAATATTTAACATGCTACGAAAAAAAATGACTCGAAAATTTAACTGAAACATTAAAATACGTTTAGAGTTCAGAGATCAAAGTTGACTCTTGTGGTACTCTACTATCGTCAGCTAACGTCTCTAATTTTTAATCTGATTTAATGTTTAAATAAAATTTTGAGGTCAATCTTTTGTAGCCTATTAAATATTCTAGAGTTCATATCTCTTTGAATACTGAACAAATATTAATTGAATCGAGATTTAGATATAGTTGATGAGATTGTTAATTTATCTATAGACATATTTTTCATTAAAAAGCAGCATATCGAAGAATTATTGAGCTCAGAATGTGATTTTCTATTGAGAAAACATGAAACCGTTTCCATTTCCCTGTCCTATTGTTATATTCAGACATGTACGCAGGATTTAGTTTCCAGGAGGGCAGGGGGGGGGGGGTATGCGAATAAGAGTAAAATATTCCATCGGACGACAGGAAATATTTTGAATGATATTGCATACGGAATGAAATTCTGTAGTTTATTTTTAATCTGCTTTTAGTGTCAGATTAATACCACTAGGTTAAAACAAAATATACAAAACATTTCTTTCGGATTTCAAAGCAGGTGGACGAGTTTGAGATTTCGTATAAGATGACAGAATTTTCGGGAGTGTGTCTTCACCCACTTTCTTTGCTACGTTCTTGTCTATATTTATAACATTATTTTAGTTCTGCTATCTGCGTTAATACTAGCTTTTTAGAACATGTCGCTGATATTTTAATTTGTGAATAGAAAAAACATTGAACTAAAAATGATGCATTGCAAAAAGAATATTAAATGTTCAGATTTTTAGACTGAGGATTATCTCTATTGAATCTTACAGTACAAAGAGTATGGAGCAGATAATTTTGCCCCACAATTTAATTTTAGGCATACGCAATAGTGAGAAATAAAATCATCATCATCATCATCATCATCATCATCATCATCATCATCATCATCATCATCATCATCATCATCATCATCATCATCATCATCATCATCATCATCATCATCATCATCATCATCATCATCATCATCATCATCATCATCATCATCATCAAGCAGCCATGGGCTATGGAGGTCCAACCAGACCATGCAGTTTAATTCTCCAAGCATATCTGTCCTGAGCTACATCTGCTGCATCCGGCCACTGCACACCAATTCTAACAAGGTCCTGTTTGACATTGTCTGCCCACCGCATCCCAGGTCTCCCCCTCCTTCTGAGACCTCTAGGCACACTGTTCAGAACTCTATTCCCCAATCTATAATTATCCATACGGGCAACATGGCCAAACCAGCGGAGTCTCTCTCTGCACAATATGCTGCTTAAAGGAGGTTGCAGACTCCTTTGCCTAACCTCATCATTAGTTACAAAGTTAAACCACCTAATACCCAAGATACTGCGTAAGCATCTAGAATCAAAAGCATTTAGTTTCCTGTTATCTTGTTTACACAGCGTCCAAGTTTCACTACCATAACTAACCCTAGAAAGAACCAAACTATTATATAGTCTAATTTTAATCTTTAGGTATATACGCCTATTTCTCCACAATCTCCATAGATTCTTAAAAGTCCCGGCAGCAATACCTATTTGTCTGTTAATCTCATGCCGCACATCACCAGTATCAGTTACATAGCTCCTAAGATAATTAAACTGTGACACCTGCTGAAGACTGCAACCATTCAGATTAACTGAATCACAACCTGCCTGACCAATTTTCATCACTTTAGTTTTCCTCTCTGTTTATAACCAAACCTACTCTACTACCAGTCTCATCAACAGCTCGAATGAAAGAGTTCATCTCATCAACATCATTTGCCAAAAGCGCGAAATCATCAGCATAATCTAAATCAGAAATTTTCGTATCTCCAGCCCATTTAAGGCCAAAATCTTTCCCTCGAAGTGAATTTCGCATAACATATCAACAACCAAACTAAAGAGAAAAGGAGACAAAATGCACCCTTGTCGAACACCAGACGTAATGCTAAACAAATTGCTACAAGACTTACCAACTCTCACACATGACTCAGTGTTATTATAGAGAGATTTCATTATGTTAACTAACTTGTCTGGTATACCATATAACATATACATATAACAATCAACCACAAATTATGACGATCAACAGAGTCGAAAGCCTTTTTGAAATCAACAAAGCTAGCAACCAAAGGTTTCTGAAACTCTAAACATTTCTCAAGAATCTGCCTAAGTGAAAATATCTGATCCACACATCCCCTACCACTTCTGAATCCACATTGCTCATCACGCAATTGCCTGTCAACCAGATTCTTAATTCTATTAAGCACAATCATGGAAAGAACTTTTCCTGGAACAGAGAGTAGGCTGATAGCCCTATAGTTATCACAAGAACTGCGATCACCTTTTTTGAAAATAGGGATAATAATAGCTCTGGTAAAATCTTTAGGAACCATGCCTTTATCATAAAAGTTCTTCAAAATTTTAGTCATCCAAGTGGTAACCAAAACATTCCCAGCTCTGAGCATTTCTGTAGTAATTTCATCTACCCCTGGGGATTTATGAAGTTTCAGTTTAGAGATAGCCAACCTAACTTCAGATTGTGTTATAGGGCCAACATTAAAGCTGCCAATGCATCTATCATCATTACAAACAATGGGAGTAGAACTAACCACATTGTTTAGAACATCACTGAAATGCTCAGCCCACCTAGCCATGAGAGAATCTTCACCTTCTATAACCTTACCTTGTTTATCCTTCAATCCCTGTATGCCTGTCCGTTTTCTACCACATAAAACATTAACTATCTGGTACAGCTCTCTGCTGTTGTGCTGCCTAACTGCTTCCTCAGCTTTGTCAGCCAAGCTATCAAGCCAAAGATTTTTATCAGTAGCTAACTGATCCTTTACACGTTTATTAAGCTCTCTGTAATCTTTTCTATTAGGACTAGTAGGGTACTGATTAAGGACATTCCTGCAGTTCCTTCTTTCTGAAATAAGCTCAATTGCCTTATCACTTAAATAATTCTGCCTCCTTTGCTCCTTTTTTCCTAAAAGAGTACTGTTAGTTTCCAAAAAAGCCTGTTTAAAATGGCCCCATTCTTCCTCAACTTCAGTATTGAGCAAACCATGACTGTCATAATGACTAAGTAACCTATCATGGTAAGCTTTAGCTATAACTGGGTCATTCAGAGCTTCAGTATTAAAGGTAAATTTTTTAACTCTAGCACAACACTTTTTAAGTTTAAGTTGCGAGACACTTTTAACAAGGTAATGGTCAGATCCAATTTCAGCTCCCCTATATGCCCTGGTATTTCTAACAGAACTAGCCCATTTGCTGTTAATTAATATATAATCAATCATATTCCTATGCAGCCCATCAGGTGAAACCCATGTGTATTTATGTATGTTGCGGTGTTTGTAATATGTGTTAGTTATTCTGAAACCATTGAGTTTACTTACCTGTAGGAGACGTTGCCCATTGCCATTGCAGCTACCAATACCAAAAGGGCCTATCACCCCTCCCCAAAGATCAGAGTCAGTACCAACTTTGGCATTGAAGTCACCAAGAACAAGGGTAATATCTCCTTTCTTGACAGAATTCAAAATATCCTGAAGTTGTCCGTAAAACCTATCCTTCTCATCCTCATCAGCATCCTCAGTGGGGGCATAACAGCAGATAACATTCAAGTTTTTAATGTTTGTCTGAAATTTTGCTGTAAAAAACCTTTCATTAATGCACTCATATCCCAGAAGAGCATCACTAGCATGTCTGCTGAGCAGCAGACCCACGCCTTGGTGATGCTTTCCATCCTCCCTCCCTGTAAAGAGAAATTTAAAATTATTTTTAAGTATCTCACCTTTACCTGTCCATCTGGTCTCTTGCAAGCCTAGAATATCTAGGTTATAGTGCTGGAATTCCTGTATGAGGACATCAAGAGAATAATCTCTATGCAATGTCCTCACGTTCCACGTTCCTGCAGAGAGAAAATGATTAGTAGAATTTTTAAAGAAATTAGGTTTATTGAGATTGGTAGGGCCAACAATATCAAACAGCCCCCTGATCGCAGGCATGGGGCAAAGACCCGTTCCTCCTCCGCTAAAGGCTGAAGTCACCGATGCTGGTAGGAACTTCAGGCACCACCTTTTCAAGTGGACTTTTTCAAGAGCCATATGGCCTGCCTGAGACGCATTACTCCAGTTTAGGCTTGAGGATGCCCAACTAGCTAAGTAAGGTTCAGGTACCTGCGATGGCCTCTGATTAGTATTATCCACCAGCTGATATAAGATATCCCATGCCTCTGTTCACTTAGAGCTGGCAACCCAGAAGCAAACAGAAAACACATCGGCAGACTCTCCCTCAACAGAGGCCCACCAGTGCAGCAAGTCCAGGATCAATAATCAAGCTCAAATCCATAAACAAGTCCAGTCTAGTAAGTATAAATGGTCAGCACCAGGACCCTGTGAAGTTGACCACTCCTCAGCAGGGTTGAAAAAAAAAGAAAAAAGTGGCCGTAGATGACCAGATCAGCAGGCCATACTGAACTGGCAGCCCTCCCCTTCCGTTTCCTTCCAGAAGAGAATATCTCTTTTGAAAGGTACTAACGGCCTGCACCACGAGAAGGCAGGGTGGGACATTAGGTGCTAGACCTGGCCGGTTCTGCGCATCATCACTAGGGATTGGTACACAGCTCTCCTTCCAGTTTACGCCTAGCTACCATTTACAGGCCATATAAAATAAAGATATATCGAAAAATAATGTATATTTTTTTATTTTCATAATATTTAGTGAACATAAATCGATATAGTTCATTACGCATTTGCTTTATCTGTTCTGAGGCATTTTAACCTCATTTTAGCCCAATGTGTTCCCGTATTACAAAACCATGCAACTCACATAAAAATTAAATATTATTTCCCCATTTTGTGTACATAACAAATTACCAAATTGATAAATTCTTGATGAGCATAATTATCAAATTTTATCAAATGTGCTCTCGAATTGTGTTCTGGACTAGGCTGATGTAAAAATACCCTGCAGGTAGAAGTTTCTCTGTTTGTTTTTTTTTTCAATATTAAATATTTTCTTTCATTAGTAGAGAGAAACAAAGCACAAGAAGAAGAAACTTCATATGCTTGCATTTCATATAAAATGAATAATTATCCCTGAATCATCTGTTTGGCACAAAGGGCAGACCAGAGTCTTAGTATAATATGCCATAAAGAAGGCCTGTGAAGTAAACGAGACCTAAGCAGAAAGACAAGATGAAAAACTTCCATGCCTTTTCAAGGGCTCAACGAACGTCTCATTTGATCAGTAGCTGACAATGCTAAGTACTCGGTCACAGGGCTTTCAAGCCTGTAGAAAATAAATTGATGAAGGATATAATAATAAAAAAATACCCCTCAAGCAGCTACTTGCCACAGAGGTCTGATAGGAGCCTGTCAGCTTATACGCCATAGTAGAAGGTCTCAGAGGATGGCAGACCTCAGTAGAAGTAGCTGATTGATCAGAAAAACGACACACGTCCATTCCTTACCTGGGGCTCGAACATAGGTTCCTTAGATTAGTAGCCAAGCACCCTAACCACTCGGCCACGGCACGGCATAATAATAACGAAAATATTAATAAAGAGGGTGTGATGTTGACCAATAAATGCTATTTGTAAGCAAATATGAGTGTAAAAAATAAATTGGCATAGTAGTGTTATATTGGGTCTAATAAGGATACTTACTAATTACCTTAGTTATCTGTACTGTCAGATATTGTATTATCCCTTTTTCATGATGCCCAGATAGATTTTCTTGTAATCATCAGAACAATTACCTTATAAATATTACACAATTGTCGTGCTAAAGATTACATGTGTTCTAAGGCAAATAATTTGTATTTTATATTTCTATTACAGGAAATAAATAAAATATTTTTATCTCTTAGTTTCGTTTGAAAAATAGTGATAAGAAGTTATTTGTTCTTTAATATTAATTCAGAAACGGTAAATACCTGCGACATAAATGTAACATATCAAAATCCGAAGAAATTAATATTTCCATGCAGCTGCAGCACAGCTATGATAGCTCAGGCACTGAAATTGCAGAAGTAACACTTTTCAAAATAAAATTTCCCAAGACTATATTTCAAATTAAATATTTTGATTCACATGTAATAATCTAGAACATATTTTAGGTATTGTGTCTGTATCAGCCATTTTGATTTTCCTAAATCATTTACAGCATTACCAGTATACAGATCACTCTTATCATAACTTAAAGCAATATAGATTTTTGCCCCCGATTATTTATCATAGTCTGGGAAAAAATCCCTTGAAAAAATGAGGAAAGATGCATTTTACAGTTGTCCTCTGATAGCAAAGCTAGAAATGCGTTCTACACACTGGAGGTTTTCGACCTCGACCATAGTCTCCATCAATATAAATTATCAAATCTCCTCTGATATCAGGAAATGCCATAAAAAGCAGTCTTTTTTTTGCTCCACAAATTTCAATGTACTCTGTGATGCATAATATGTTTTGTTTACAATTGAGCGAATTTTCCTGAACCGATTTTTGGTGCTCTCTCAAGTTCTCAATACTGTCCACGAATATGAAAAGTTGATTCGTCATGAATTGTACGAAAAATTGTAATAGCTGTTTGCTACTTGACAGTCCAGTATTTGTCTAAAGGTTTGTGACTTTTCCATTCTTCCGTTTCCAGCTCATTCTTGACTGTTTGCATGATTCTGTGACAATATCGTTGATTCGTCATCATCATCATCATCCTCAAGCAGCCATGGGCTACGGAGGTCCAACCAGACCGTGCAATTTAGTTCTCCAAGCAAGTCTATCCTGAGCTACATCTACTGCATCTGGCCACTGCACACCAATTCTAACAAGGTCCTGTTTGACATTGTCTGCCCACCGCATTCTAGGTCTCCCCTTCTTTCTGAGGCCTTTAGGCACACTGTTCATAACCCTATTCGCCAATCTATAATTATTCATACGGGCAACATGGCCAAACCAATGGAGTCTCTCTCTGCACAATATGCTACTTAAAGGAGGTTGCCGACTCCATTGCCTAACCTCATCATTAGTTACAAAGTTGAACCATCTAATGCCCAAGATACTGTGTAAGCATCTAGTTTCCTGTTATCATGTTTACAAAGTATCCAAGTTTCACTACCATAACTAACCTCAGAAAGAATCAAACTATTACACAATCTAATTTTAGTCTTTAGATGTATACGCCTATTTCTCCACACTCTCTTTAGATTCTTAGAAGTCCTAGAAGCAATCCCTATTTGTCTGTTACTCTCATGCCACACATCACCAAAATCTGTTACATAGGTCCTAAAATAATTAAACTGTGGCACCTGCTCAAAAATGAAACCATTCATATTAACTGAATCACAGCCTGCCTGACCAATTTTCATTACTTTAGTTTTCTCTCTGTTTATAACCAAACCTTTTCTACTGCCAGTTTCATCAACAGCTCAAATGAAAGAGTTCATCTCATCAACATTTTGTCAAAAGGGCTAAATCATCATCATAATCTAAATCAGAAATTTTTCGCATTTCCAGACCATTTAAGGCCAAAATATTTCCCTTGCAGTGAATTTCACATAACACAATCAATAACCAAACTAAAGAGAAAAGGAGACAAAATGCACCCTTGTTGAACAACAGAAGCAATGCTAAACCAATTGCTACAAGCCTTACCAACTCTCACAAACGACTCAGTGTTATTATAGAGAGATTTCATTATGTTAACTAACTTGTCTGGTATACCATATAACATATACATATAACAATCAACCACAAATTATGACGATCAACAGAGTCGAAAGCCTTTTTGAAATCAACAAAGCTAGCAACCAAAGGTTTCTGAAACTCTAAACATTTCTCAAGAATCTGCCTAAGTGAAAATATCTGATCCACACATCCCCTACCACTTCTGAATCCACATTGCTCATCACGCAATTGACTGTCAACCAGATTCTTTATTCTATTAAGCACAATCATGGAAAGAACTTTATCTGGAATAGAGAGTAGGCTGATACCCCTATAGTTATCACAAGAAGTGCGATTCCCTTTTTTGAAAATAGGGATAACAATAGCTCTGGTATCGTTGATTAGAATTTCAAAATTCTTGTAAGTAAATCTTGGACCAAGCTCAAATATAAGAGCATCTCAGATAGTATATATCTTCTGGTCCCAACTAAAATGAAAGGGTAGTTAGCAAAATACAGGTGAGTTGGCAAAACTGGGAGAACTTGACAAAATTCTGAGTAACTTGGGAAAATCGTGGGGAGTTGGCAAAATTCGGGTGAGATGAAAAAATTTGGATTTTTTTTCTGTAAAATTATGGCGAGTTGGCAAAATCGTGGGGAGGTGGCAAAATTCAGGTGAGATGTAAAAATTGCAATCTTTTTTCTATAAAATTATGGTGTGTTTGCAAAATCGGGGCAACTTCGCAATATTTAGGAAAGTTGGAAAATCTTGAGGGAGTTGGCAAAATTCAAAGTGACTTTGCAAAATCAGGTAAGATGCAAAAATTGGGATTTTTTTATGTCAAATTGTGGCGAGTTGGCAAAATCTAGGGCAGTTGGCAAAATTCGAATCCACGTGGTAAAATACGGGTGAGTTGTGAAAATTGGGATTGTTTTTTGAAATTAAGGAGAGTTGACAAAATCGAGAAAACTTGGCAAAATTTTCGGGAGTTTGAAAAATTTGAAGTGACTTGGCAAATTCAGGAGAGATATAAAAATTGGGATTGTTTTGCGAAATTAAGGAGAGGTGGTAAAATCGAGGAAACATGGCAAAATCTAGGGAAGTTGGTAAAACTGGAAACCACTTGGCAAAGTACAGGTGAATTGTAAAAATTGGGATTGGTTTTGTGAAATTAAGAAGAGTTGGAAAACCGAGAACTCTTGGCAAAATCTTGGGGAGTTGGCAAAGTACAACACCACTTGGTAAAACATATGGGAGTTGTGAAAATTGTGCGTTTCATGTGCAATTAAGGAGAGTTCAGTTGGTAAAATTTGATTTACGAGTTGGAAAATTTTTGATATCTCCCCCCCCCCCCCCAACCATAGTCCTTTGCTAAGCCCCTGATGAGGAAGCTACAAATTTCTCTACTGTCTTCGAAAATTTATCACCCTCGATTCAGTCTGTTCTCTTCGTTCTCTGGAAAATGAAACGATCACTCATATAGTTTTAGAATGCCCTAAAACATTAGATGCATTAGATGCAAGAATTATTCCGGGGAATCAAGCATGGCTGTAGACCAAGGATTAGTTAGACCTTCCTTATTCTGTGGCTGTAGACAAACTTAAATATCGGTTGGGATTTTTGTTTGCCGACCCCATCCATGGCAGACCCAAAGTTATCGAAGATACGAAAGAAACTCTGAGATTGGTTTCTTAAGTTCAAAGATTTTTGTGGAATGATTCAAGGAATGGTTTGTGAAAGCGATAACACTTTAATGACTTTTCGAGCAAAGTATGATGTAGGCTGTGGGTGAGGAAGACCTCTAGGAATTCTAGGCATAATAAAGGCTAAATCCGTATCCGTAACTGGGTGTGAAAGTAATTGGTTTGGTTGGTATACAAGTAGGTGCTTGTGGTTTTAAATGAAATTATTAAATAATACTGTTGTTCAAATAGCGCATTTTAAAATAAATTTACCAAAACGTGTGATGCATTAAATTCTCTGTAATTTCCGAATTAACACTATATTTTAATGATGTTTGTAATTTTGCTCTAACTTTAATAAAAAAGGATATTGAAAGCGATACAGGACTAAATTCCCTTATAGTTTTGCTTTCGAACCAGCTTATAATTTTAATTGTGCGTTTCATGTTTTAGCATGAAATCATATTGCTCCAGTAATAAATTTGAAGGAGTAATTGACAAAAAGTTATGTAAGCTCTGAAGCTGAAAAAAGATGATGAACAGGAATGGCAACTTTGAAGTCACCTCGTCCAACTCCTAAATTTTTTTTAGAAGCACAAACATTTTCTACCAAAAAGGTATGTTATTTTAACATCTCGAACGATATTCCTTTTAAGATATAAGTTACAGTTTGTTACATGCATGCTATAAATTTGTGTGAAAAAATAAAAACAGTTTTGGCAAAAGTTTTGCATTCAGTATCAAGGCTAAAATATTTGTGATAGTGATATAGCTCATTACCGACATCTTATACTTTGTGCTGTAAAATTTTTCTAAAGTTGTAATACATAAATTCCAAAGCATATATTCTTTTTAATTATGAAATCATTCTAAGCCAGTAACAGTTAAAATGAAACTCTTTTGAGGTCAATATGGACATAAATACTGTAAAACATGATCAAAAGTAAGTAAATGTCTCTGGTCTATCATATTCAAATGCAAGTATTACACTGACTTCACGAATTCATGTTCAAGCAGTTTGACAAAAATGTTGAGATGAACAAACACAGATGGCAACACCTCCTCATAATTTTTTCTCATAAAATTTTAATGAAAACTGAGAAGTAATGAAATTGTCTGACACCAAATATTTAGAACTAATGGTCAAAATGAATGTTATTAAAATTTATTCAATACATATTTGCAATGAAAACTGAAAGCAGTGAATCCAAATCCCAATGTAACAATGCATTATGACTAAATGCTGAATTAATGCCCCCTAACAACCACTACTAGAAAGAAAATTGGTACTTCTGCAGTTTAAATCACTCAGTTCAGTAGATAGCACCATAAGTGATAACAGAATGTAAATATGGTACACAAGGTAATATAAGTGAAAAATATACAGTTTGGCTAGTGACTGCTGCCTCATGTTTTTACAGTATAGACAATTTATTCAGTTGTCTTTTGATTTGTTTCATGTGACATGTTTTTTGATTTTTCTTTATGTCTAAAAGTTTTAGTGAGTGGATGGTTGGAATTTTATATTGTTTTTCACTTGATTTAGATTTATTTTTTTATATGTAGCATAAAGAAATAAATTTTACAAACTGCAGGTGATTTACAGTTTTTAGTCATATATGTTTATTGTCTTATGTTAAGAAATGTGGAATTATGTGATTTATAATTTTCGCATTTTTGTGTTTTAGGGTGGTATTCTTTAACGCCCAAAACAGCCAAAATTTTGAAATGGACTCATTCGAATCATGCTTTGTACTCATACTTTAATACCCTTTACCATTTTCTGAAATTTCCTGCGCATTAAAGGATTAATCAGACTCTTTTGAGTTTTCTTTAGTGACATGGGGGTGGGGGTGGCTCAGTTGGTAGCGCGCCAGGCTCGTAATCTGTAGTTCCCAGGTTCGAGTCCCAGCTGGGTCAGCGTTGAGATTTATCTGCGCAAAATTCCCCGCCCTGCCCACGGTCAGTAGGGGACACCGATGGGCTTGGAAAGGCCACCGTCCGTCGGATGGGACGTTAAGCCGTGGCCCCGTGTGCGGGAGAGACATACCCTGTGCACGTTAAAGAGCACGCTGGATGGCCTTGACGGGAGGCTACCATCTGTCTCCCAACAGCTGTTCTAGTAGGTCCCCTCCCCCAACCTTCTCTGAGCCTTCGGGGTCCATGTGACCTGGCCATTTAGCCCATGATGTGCAAAAAAGTGCCGCTCAGAGGTAAAACAACCCAACCCTTTAGTGACATCACCATATTTTTGTTTTTGGGGAGTAGGGTGGGAGGTATTGCTTGTTTTGGCCCTGCATTGTTGAAATTAGTTTGATTCAGAAGATTATTTCTTTTTTTATTTTTATTTTTTATCATGCTAAGTTTTTATTTACAATTTTGGTGCTCTATTTACAATGTGTTTTTTAGGCTTCTTGTCTCTGATGGTATTATTTAATTCTGGGTGCTTTTTAGTAATGCAGATTGGTAGTGCATTGTTTGTGATATTCGTGTTTTTAGGCTTGTTGTGTCTGATGGAATTATTTAGTCATGGGGTTAATTTTATAATGTGGATTAGCAGTGCATTGTCATAGCACACCAGGCTCATAATCTGCATTTCCCAGGTTTAAGTCCCAGCTGGGTCAGCATTGAAATTTATCTCCTCAAAACCTCCACCCTGCCCATGGTCAGTAGGGGACACTGATGGGAAGGCTGCCATCCGTCAGATAGAATGTTATGCCATGTCCTGTGTGCAGGACAGCCATACCCAGTGCATGATAAAGAACATGCTAGATGGCCTTGACAGGAGGCTACCATCTGTCCCTCAACAGCTGTTCTAGTGGGTCCCCTTCCCCAACTTTCTCTGAACCTTCAGGGTTCTTGTGAGCTGACTAACCCATTGTGTGCAAAATAGTGCTGCTCAGAGATAAAACAATCAAATGTTTACGATATTCCTGATTTTTATATTTGTCTGTGATGGGATTATTTTATTCTGGGTCCTTTTGTATAATGCAAATTGGAGGTGAATTGTTTGTGATTTTCTTAATTTTTAGGTTTGTTTTCTGTGATGGGAATATTTACTCCCAGGGGCATTTTTATACTGTGGATAGCAGTGAGTTTTTTTTCCAGTCTTGTTATCTCTAATGAGACTATTTTGTTTTGCAGATTTTTAATAGTGTAGAAGGGCAGTTCTTTCTTTAGGGTATGTTCAAATTAGAATGGTTGATTCCAATTGAGTTTTGTTTAAAATTGCAGAATAGAAGTTGTAGTTTAGTAATAAGTTTAGTGGAATGTGGTTTTTAAAATAGCTGTGTCTGAAGAGATTGTTGATTTTTTTTTTTCAAATTTTGTGAAAACTGCCAAATGAGCATTTGTTGCATAATAGAAAACTGAAGCATTGTTGCATAAAAGTGCATTTTCAAAGGCAGCTGGTACAGCAATTGTACCAGTAAGAAAACTTGATAAAAGGATGGCTTCGGTATAGCAGTTGTACAAGCTACTTCTTTCCCCAAAGTGTAGGTTGGGAGGTAACTAAGCCAATAATGAGAGGGCATGGTGTCTGGCCTCAAGCATTATGGGAGTGTGGTTCGACCAAACCCAGAAATCAAAGTCCAGCTGTCTCGGATTATTGTGGGTGCTCATGTTTAAAATTGTTAAGCAATATAACTACTTAGACCTAATTATTGATTTGAATTTTAAAATGACAACACCCATTTCTAAGGTATGTGATAGAATAAGAATTTGGGTGACAAAACTTTATTATGTAAACTATTTTCTATCCTATTATTATCATATTAATATACAAAACTGTGAATCTGTCATTAGGTATGGAATTACCGTATATGGCAATACTTTTTAAGTACATTCAAGAAAAATTAGCAATTTGTGAAATTCACCCTTAAAGTGCCAAGTTAATTTTGAAGTGTTAAAATATTCAAAATGATTTTAATATTAAAATTATATAGAATCTTGAACTAACTAACTAGCAGAATTTGCTCATGTTATTGTATAGAGTGTAGTTTGTTAATTATCATGTCTAACCTGAAAAACTTTTAACAGAACAATTTTTTTTCGAAAAAAATATAAAAACTTACATCAGAATTCTTTGGGAACTATAGTATTTTCAGACACTTTAAGAGTTAAAGGAATCACGGTGTCTTTGGATAAAATCAGATTTGTTTTATCTAAACATACAATTATTCAGTGTGCAATAACTAGCCATAATTGCTTATGTATAATTTTTTTGTGGATAAGTTACATCAAACTTTCTTGTGGAATTTAAACCATATTTCCAAGTGTTTTACATTATGTACTAATTATAAATAGTATGTAGTATTTGTTCTTGCAGACATACTCTCAGAGCTTCTCAATGACTTCTATCTCTATATGTTTGAAATAAAGATGAAAATTAAAAAATAATGTGTAAAATTCTGTCAGGCATGGAATTTACCTTTATAACCCTTTCACTACCATAATGGCCTACTGAAGGTAGGAGGTAGTGAAGAGGAAAGAATAGCATTGTTTGGAAGAATGAATTTAAAATTATAGCCTTTATGGTAAGGAAAATGGTTCAGGTGTCAGAAAAATTTTTTTGTTTTTCAGAAATCCATAAAATGATTTAAAAAATTTTTTTTATGCTTCCAATTATTTTTCTTCATTAGTTACTTCAAAATAAGGGTTGAAATTAGAAGTTAAGTTTAATAAATTCAAGATAACTTATTATTTAAATATAATTTTCCGATATGGAGATGGTTCTGTGCTATGAGTCCCAACAGCAATAACTTCAGAATGTGGAGTTAGCTTATAAAACATCTGTGAAAATATTAAGCAATTTCTTAAATTGTCTTTATCATTTGCCAGTATTTCTAATATTATTAATGTCATAGTTTGAATCTTTTATTACAAAGGACTTATTTTATCATATAGTCGGTAATCATTCTTTTATTTTTCAGTTTTAGTATGTAGCATTTTAAATTTGACATACATTGACATCATTATTGATTGTACTTTTGATCATAACTCTGAGGTTGCATATTTTGTACATATGTAAAATTATTTATAATGAAACTTTTTAAAAATCTATAGGAAAGGAATACTCCACGTGAAGAAGTTCCTCCACGACCTCCTGTCAAGAGTGTGCCTCCAATAAGTAGAGTCTTTTCGCATAGGCCACAAGTGCAAAGAGCCCAAGCAATTAGTTTTAAGGAATCTGATATATGTATCCTTTCAAAATGAAAGTAGTTTGGATTTATTTTAACATTCTCATATTTGTAACAGTTATTATAACTCTTATGATGTTTCAGTAAAAAGATTAATTTTTTAGCACTTATGCTGTTGTTATTGCAATCTTTTCACATAAATTTGTCAGAAAAAAGTAGTTTGTGGTTTTAAAAAGGTTGGTGCTATATGATTATCAGTACAAAGACATATTGGTAGAACTATTTCCCACACATTAAGTGAAAAAATGCTAATGATTTTGCAAACAATTTTATTCACTCTACTGTAAATTTGATAATTTTTAATAACCAGAAATAATAATTTAAATAATTTATAGCTGATATTTGGTTAAAAGATAAAATGCAAAGTGTACTTGAGACATTAACCCTTCCAGCGTCCACATCGTCTGTATATGTTTGGAGAATCTGAATTGAGAGACCAAGGACATATGTATCTGTTTTTAGTACAACAAATGAAAAAAAAAATGATTTTTTAAAAGTAAAAATTGCCATTATAATTTTTTATATTTATATATATATCTGATAAAAATATGTAATTCAGGCTTCAAAAATAATATTTTGTTTCTTAATTAGATGCATATTTTATTAAACTACAATATAAATAATTTTATAAAGCCATCTGATTGCCATTTCTTAGAAGCATTAAACAGTATTGCCAATTTTCTTGTTAACATTCCTATTTGCCGAAGCAACCTTCTGATTTAAGCCCACAAGTTTGAGCTATTATCAAGAAATATGTGGTTCTCAATTTTTAGCAATTTTTTAATTTATGCTTTAGTTTTCTTGAGTAGTGTATTCATTATTGAATAACACACATGGGTTAATGTATTGTAAAGTTTTATAAATCATACTAAAATACTTTGTTTTTCATTACATTTTTAATACTTTACAAGTAAGCATGTTATATGTATACTGTTAAATTATGCATTTATGCAAAAAGTGATGCATTAAACTGCTATAATCATATCTTTAGGTTTTAATGTTCTCTGTGCAGTATTATACACTGGTGGAATTTGAAAAAAGAGCACCATTAACAATAGAAGATGATCTGTGAGATTTATTTAATAGAAACAACTTGTTGAGAAAGGACAGTAATCACATATGTGAAGTGATTCATTGTTTATTTTACCTTTTAATGAGTATTACATTTTACAGAAGGCACATTTTAATAAGGTGTTGAACCTCCTTGAGCAGCAATACGAGCTTCCAATCTGGCATGCAATTGGTCACACAAATACTGGATATCATGCTGGGGTATACCATTCCACGTGCTTTCAACTTGGATGTGTAAATCAGCGATGGTTGTTGCCTGCCACGGTCTGTGGAAGAGTCTTTGTCCAATCCATTCCCAGACATGCTCGATTGGAGACAAGTTCAGAGAACGTGCTGACCAAGAGAGTTGTTGCACTGCCTGAAGAGCAGGTTGACTTGCCCAGACGGAATGTGGGTGGGCATTATTCTGCTGGAATATTGCATTTGGGATTATTCTCAAATATGGCAGGACGACCAGCTGTACGATGTTGCTGACGTATGTATTGCTATTCAGTGTACCCTGTACAAACACCAGACATGTATGAGAGTGATAGCTAATCGTTCCCCACACCATGATGCCCAGCATGGCCCCTGTGTGTGTCGCTGGCGGATGCACGATGGAAGAAGTCGCTCACCTTGTCAACCTTCAGATGCGTAAACAACCATCAGACACTCCTAAGCAGGATCGGCTTTCATCACTGAAGATCACAGACTGCCATTCTTCCCTCTAATGAACTTGTTCTTGACACCACTGCAAATGTGCTCGACAGTGACGAGGTGACAGTGGTAACCATTTCAGTGGCACACGTGCCCTTAGGCCTGCTTCTAAAAGATGATTGTGTATTGTTTTTGTAGACATTCATGGTACAACAGAAGATTGAATTTGTGATGCCAGAGCTGTCCGCCCTGCCACCGCCATCCTCCTGATACGCTGATCATCTCATGCATCTGTAACTCTGTGTTGCTTGGAACCACATCTGTGAGTGGATAAATGCTCTTCTGACCATTGATGCCACCATCATACCACTGCCAATACTTCTAGTCCAACATGGTGTGCAATTTTATGAAAAGACCAACCTGCTTCCCGAAGACCCACTATACGACCTCACTCAAACTTCGCTAACTGAATAAATTTTGCATGCCTGTGTCATCCAGGCATGGTAGCTTCTTCAAAGAGCACTGAACAACATGACACAAGATGAATAACTTCTTTCTTTATGCCCTAGTTCTTAAATACGCACTGCGTACATTTGCATGTTGTCAACCTCAGCAACGTCATTATTTCATCCAATTACTGTCAATCTGGGATCACGGTTTCTGCTGCCCTTAACTATTAACATATTATAATATGACGTTCCTAAAGGAATTCCTTCTGGGTATTCTTTTTTCAATTTCTGCCAGTGTAGTAGTAGCACTGCCAACAAAGGATTGCTTGTAAAATTTGTAATATGTTTAGTTCCAAAATATCAGTATATTCTTTAACCAAAATTAGCTCTTTTAAACAAATATTATAATGAAAGCAGCCAACAACTCTACTTTGATCAGTGCTTTGAAATGGTGTTCAAATTGGGATCTGGTTCATTTGGAGATGTGAGTGCACAAATTACATAGTAAATTTATTAGTATAAATATAGTGTAAAATTGTGCAAAATGTGTATTAACTTAATATATTTATTGTAATGATGTACTAAAATCAAATACTTGTTCATGGCAAGGAGAAGGACAAAACTTTATTTTGGAATTACATGATTGGGCTTCAATGCCTTAAATGCGAAAAATAAAAATATTTCAAATGGATGTATTTTTTAAAATTCATTACATTTCCTTTATTCAGCATATGTTTGTGGGGAAAAAACTCAAAACACAGTTGGTTTTGGACAAAAAAAATAGATATCGAAAATACCCTTTTTTAGAACTCTGTACCAGAGTAGAATTTAGAGAAACATTTTGTATAATATGTGATGCAGACTTATGTACATGCTTCAAAGTTTATCACGCCAAAAAATTACTGAACAGGACTGCATGTAAATATAGCATTGCATAAATAAATAAAAATACCCCCTCAAGCAGCTGCTTGCCACAGAGGTCTGACAGGAGCCTGTCAGTTTATATGCCATAGTAGAAGGTCTGAGAGGATGGGAGGACCTCAGCAGAAAAACGACACAAACAACCATGCCTTACCCGGGGCTCGAACCCAGGTCCCTGAGATCAGTAGCCAAGCGCGCTAACCAAAGTTATTTAAATAGAGAAATGTTTAAGCAGCTGTAAGTAGCTAAATTATATATTATAAATAATTAATAAAAAAAGGCTTAGAGCATTAAACATTTCACATAGCATTCTTGGTTACTTACAAAAACCCAATGTTATGCCAGTGTTTTTCATTACATTTTTAATACTTTGTAAGTAGGTATATTATATATAAGAATACTTTATAAATAAATTATGTATTTATGCAAAAAAGTGATGCAATGTGGGAAAAGCATAATAAAACAAACATGACCTATATGTCCAAATAAAAAACAAAAGAATATTGAATAGTTATATAAATAACTAAGTTTCAGTGATGGTTACTTGAATTTATAATTCTAATGTAATTTTGCAAATTAAGTAAATTTGTTATACTTGAGCAGTAAAAAAAAGTGATTGCATAGAAAGTGATATTTTGCAGTTTTTAATTGTATGAAAAGTTAAAAAAATTTTGTTCATAACATTTTAGGTGTCTTCTGTGTATGAAGCTTATGTACCTAACATACTTGAATTGGGCCTGCTCATGGCAGTACAGTTTGATTTTAGTATTCATTGTGTGATATCATAGTCACACAATGAATACTAAAATCAAATGGAAAGGAAGCAAATGAAGGAACCAATTGATTTCTAGTACACATCATAGTATTATATACTAGAAATTAATCAGTGCCTTTGGCATGTCCTTTAGCATGTCTTTGGCAAATTTCCTCTTATTTTTAAGTTCTACTGCCTGAAATTGCTCTTCTCACCAATTTTCAGCTCTCCTACCCCAGTATATCGAAATATGACCTCAAAGGACCTACCACATCCAAAATTTGGCATCATTTTTGAAATCTACAACTCAAAATACCCCCAGGACCCAATTTTTAGCTCTCTGACACTGATAGATCTAAATTTGGCCATGATAGAACCCTGGATCCAAAATTTCAAAACATTTCTGAGATCTGCAACCTGACATATACCCCCAGACATAAGTTATCACGTTTCTAGCACTAGTAGATCAAGGTTTTATCTCTGTGACCCCTGTTTGACCTTGAATAACACATTGATGATCAAATTCTGGATTTTTTTTTTCTGAGATCTACAACCAAATTTCCCCTAGATGCAAATTTTCAGATCTCTAGCATTCCTGTTTAACAGTTAGAATTAGTGTGATCCCATGCCAGTCAGCCATCAGTCAATCGCTCACAGTATATATATATAGATATTCTTGCCATTATTTTGTATTATATAATCTTGTACATGGAAAGATTTTTACTCCTTTTTCTTGTTCATATGTGTATATATGCTTGTTCATATTTACACATGAGCAATCAACTGTAATGACAGCTGGAGGGAGCAACTCATAAATTGTTTTCAGAACTGTTATTCATAGAAATAGCTGGTTAGAAATCATGAACTGTGATTTCATAGTCATCAGTTTGAGGCCAAGATAAAAAAAAATATAGATTAAAAGTAGACAAATACTCACTGAAACAAAAATGTTATTTATAATCCACACATTCTAAAAGCACATTTTTTCCTGTATAGTAAAGCCTATGTGAAATGTTTAGTCTCTATGCCCTTTGTTTTATTAATTATTTATAATATATAACTTACATAACATTTCTTCTTTGATTATTGAAATCCAATTTCTAGCACATGAAAATGCTGATAATGTGTTGGTAGTTCTGGGATAAACAGAGGTAAAACATGCTGACCTCTGTTTATCCCTGATATAATTATTTCAGTCATGCGTGTTTTAAAAATAAGTGCAAAAACTCCAATGGACTAGTAAGATTGTTCTTTGGTTCTGATATTCCAAAGGAAGCAAATGATTGGGTAGTCGTTTAAACATTTCTGTATTTAAATAATGAATTTATGCAATGCTATATTTACATGCAATCCTGTTAAGTAATTTTTTTGGTGTGATAAACTTTGAAACTTGTTACTACACATACACTGAAGAGCTGAAACATTATGACCAGCGTGTCTTTATTCAAATCGAAGCGACTGCAGGTAAATGACGGTGCTTGTGAAAGGTCATGAAACAGTATAAATAACACCTGATACTGAGCTCTGTTAATCAGTGTTATTCTTGTTCTTCAGATGGGAAAGGCAGCAGACTTAAGTTACTTTAACAAAGGCCAAATTGTAATGGCCAGATGACTGGGTCAGAGCATTTCCAAGATAGCAAGGTTTCTGGGGTGCTCATGGTCAGCCATGTTGTACCTTCAAAAAGTGTGGAGGTCAGTGGTCTGAGGAGGGAAAAACCACGAACTGCTGATAAGGTGTAGGTCAACCACATCTCATCGATGCTAGAGATGAGCGAAGGCTATCCCATATGGTATGAGCCAGCAGAAGGCATACTGTGGTGCAACTCACCTGTAATTTCAATTCTGGTGACAGGAGTACACCTATCCCTCGATTTACATGGTACTCAGTTCACACAATTTTGGCTTTGCACGGTCAAAAAATGCAACCAGTTTTGATTTACACGGTACTGACTGAGATTTCCTTTCTATGTACGTCTCAGTCAGTACTGTAAATCGAAACTGGTTGTATTTTTTGACCGTGCAAAGCCAAAATTGTGTGAACTGAGTACCGTGTAAATCAAGGGATAGGTGTAATATGTCACAACACACAGTACTTTGAACCCTGCTGAAAATAGGGCTGCTTAGCCATTCTGAGTGCCCATGGTAACCTTGGTTCATTGTTGAAAACACTTACAATGGGCACGCAAGCATCAAAACTAGACCTTGAATGATTGGAAGAAGGTTGTCTGGTCCAATAAATCTTGTTTCTTGTTGCACCATGTGGACGGCTGGGTACGTGTGCATCATTTATCTGGGGAAGTGTTGGCACCAGGATGCACCGTGGGATGAAAACAAGCTGGTGGAAGAAGTGTAATGCTTTGGGCAATGTTGTGCTGGGAAACCCTAGGTCCAGTCATTCATGTGCAGAAAACTATGACATCTACCACCTACCTAAACATCATTGCAGACTAGTACATCATTTCATGACAACAGTATTTCCCTCTAGTAGTGGCTTCTTTCAACAGGATAATGCACCATGCCACACTGCCTGGATTGTTTGAGAATGGTTCGCAGAACATGAAGACTTCCAGGTATTGCCCTGGCCTCCAAATTTTCCAGACATCAATCCAATCGAGCATCTGTGGTTTGTTGTGGAACAGCATATTCGATCTGCGGTGGCTCAACTATGTAACTTACAAGAGTTAAAGGATCTGCTGGTAATGTGTTGGTACTAGATACCACAAGACACCTTTAGAAATCTTGTAGCATCCATGCCTCGCCTAGCTGATTTGACCGCATGTGGAGGATCAACATCATATTTAGCAGGTAGTCATAATGTTTTGGCTCTTCGGTGTAAGTCTGCACATATTATACAACAAAATATCTCTCTAAATTCTGCTCTGGTACAGTTCTAAAAAAGGAATATTTTCAATATATAATTTTTGTCCAAAACCATTTCTGTTTTGATTTTGCTACCAATGCTTTCCAAAATGATAAGACCAGTAAATGCCCACATTTCTTCTTTGATTATGGAAATCTATTTTCTAGCACATGATGAGGCTGATAATGTGTCGGTACATTGTAATGTATTGTAATGCATATATATTTATCTCTGGTATAATTATTTCATTCATATGTTTTTTTAAAAATAGGTGCAAAAACACTAATGGATTAGGTACTCTTGCAAGGTTGTTCTTTGGTCCTGATGTTCCAAAGGAAGTGAATGATTGGAGGTGGAGTATGTATTTAATTTACACCAATAGGGCACCAAATATGAGCCAAAATAATGCTGTCTAAGCTGTCTTCTGAATGTCCTTTTCAAATTTAAACAATTTGGAATTACTGGTGGTGACCAATGTATGGCAGTTTTTGAATAAACAACGCACCTAAGAGTAAACAAATATAATAAATAGTCAGTTAATAGTTATATATGTAAAAAAAGTATACCTTTTGTACATTAAAGAACACAATGGATGACCTTGACAGGTAGCTACCATAATAGTCAGTTAATAGCAATAATCAGAAACACTGAAGTCTGAACTTTCTGTTAAAGTTTAAGTGAATTACATATGTCATCCTCAAATATGATTCTGTTTCACTATCAGAATTTGTTAGCACATTGACTGCCATATGAATCGTATATGATTCACACTTGTTCTAGGTTACTATGCCACACCAATCATATTTGCTTCATATCTAGGTTTTTAGTTCAGGCCACGTAGCTCACCCATGATTTGTGCTATAATGAATTGATTATGAGCAAATAATCCAATGAAGGTATAACCCAATGAACAAGTCAGCATGTTTAGCGCAGACAGTACTGAACAACGAGGAGACATGTTCCCGTAATTTATACATTAGAAAACTGTGCATGAACTTGTGAAAAATCCTGTATAAACTTGCAAATTTGTAAATCATGTATTCACTTCATGGCCTAGTATAAAAATTCAAAACACATGTGATTCACACTTACAAACAGGGTGTCAAAAATTTTTTGACATAAATTCATCATAGTCATCTTATGGTATTTTGAGCCAAATGCAAGAAATAGTGTGGCCTAGGGGCAGGGGATCCTAAAATTCTTAACATTGAGGCAGTCGATGTGTTAAATATTCAGTTTGGCATATAGATTTTTTTTTTCCATTCCTAAAAACATTAAAGAACACTACCATTTAGGGCACAAAGATTACAAAACATGAACAAGTAAATTTGCTGTCACTTGACACAGATATATAAGTGAATATCATAAAGGAGGAACTGTTATTTTTGAAGCCAATATGTGGTACTACTTATTTGAAGCGACAAATATTGGCCTAGCCCAGTATTACATAATGTCCCTTGAGTATTTTGGATTAACACTACTGGATGCTCCTGTAACCCTGAGATACATTCAGTGTTAATGCAAGGTTGGTTAATGAGTTTTCCTAACGATCTTTCAATGTTATAATACTGATAAATTTTTGAGATTTTTCACTTAGTAATGTCATTTTTTATTTGTAATGATGGAAATTTTTTTAAAATATTAATTTTAAAAAGAGTTGTGTTGTTTTACTTCTGAGTGGCACTTTTTTTTGCACACAATGGGCTAAATGACCAGGTCACGAGGACCCAAAGGGCTCACAGAGAAGGTTGGGGGGGAAGGGAACCCACTCTACAGGTATTAGGAGACAGATGGTAGCTACCTGTCAAGGTCATCCAGTGTGTTCTTTAATGTACAAAAGGTATCTTTTTTTACATATATGTTTTTACATGACACCACAGTTTTTTTTAACCCATCTGATGAATGGTGGCCTTTCTAAGCCCGTCGGTGTCCCCCTTCTGACTGAGTGCAAGATGGGGCACAGTTGGGACTCAAATCTCGGAACTGCAGATTGCGAGTCTGTCATGCTACTGACTGAACCATCCCTGCCACAAAATTTTAAAATAGAAGGAAATACGAAGATGTTGCAACTATTTTTAACCTCTGTAGTACTCCCTCACTTTTGTAATTATTATTTTATACTCACTAATTGGATGTTATGGTTATTTAAATTGTTTTCAATATGCTTTGTTTGCTTCTTTGCCAAAAAAACTGCCATACATTGGTCACCACCAGTAATTCCAAATTGTTTAAATTTGAAAAGGGTTCTCAATGAGGGTCTTTTATTGATGAAACCATTGTTAATTTAAGTGACAATGACCTAAGCAGAAAGTGAAAGTTCTGAAGATTTTAGAAGAATGAACCTGTTTATTTAGTGATACAAGAATTTGTTATAGACTGAAAAACACAGTTTGCAGCTGAAACTTGGATATATTCAAACCGTTCATCAAGAAATTTTCAGATCTCTCCAAGGGCTCTGTTAAAAAAAAAATTATTCCACACAGTAGCAAATCAACTATTAGAAACAAATTTAAAATACAACATGTCCCCTTTCTCTTACTCATTTACACGATGTCCTGAACAACTCAGATGCCAACTCAGCACCTTCAACTTCTTTTCTGTAATTTTTGCTTTCACATCACCCTTCATCCAATTAACTCATTTCTATATGCACTCTTGGGAATTGTTCAGTTTCCCTCTTTTGTATATTCAGTAGAAACTGAAAAGCTAGCTATAAAAAGGACAGACCACACAGTACTATGTAATATCTTATTTTTATTTTATGTGTAGTTTGATAAAAACTGAAAAATAAAAGCTACATAAAAAAATGGTAGAAAGCAAGGCAAGGTAAAAGTCTGGTAATATTTTAAACTGGTCTGTTTTACACTCCTTGTATATGGAAAAATAAAATAAATCATATATATATATAACAGACTGCAAATATTTGTTTACTCTTAGGTGCATTGTTTAGAAAACTTGTTTCTACTTAAAATTATGGTTGGTGAATTTGTTATTATTGTGTGTAGCAGTTCATATTTCTTGGGTGAAAATTTTATTGTTTTTGCAGTGAAATATGTGGTATATGTGCAACATTTTCTATATGTGTGACAAATTTGAGAAAATGTTAATATGAATATCAAAATTGTTGAATTTTATATTAGTGAATTTGTGTTCTATTTTCTGAGTTTGCAGAACTTGTTTTTTGAGTCATTGAATATTCACATAGCACTTTGTGTTTCTGTTGGAGAGTCTGTCTTTGCAGTTTGTTTATGATTGAAAGGTCTGCATTTTTGGGTGGAGGATGCAGCATACTTTGCAGTTTTTTTTAAATAAAAGTTTGTCATTTAAAAAAGTTTTAAATGTTCTAATTTTAGTTGTGCAATGTATAGAGTTATAGTGCTCACAATTTCATGTTTGCTTTTTGTGCTTTATAGGTTTTTAAAGTAAGAAGTAAAGTAGATGGGAAATATTATGCTGTTAAAAGATCAAAGGAAAGGTTCAAAGGAAAATCAGATAGGTATTGTATAAGTTTTCATTTGTTTTTAAACTTATTCATTTAAATTGTCAATTTGTGCATGTTTAGTAGTGCGTAATAGTTTACAGTGTGGTTGTTTCATTTCTAACTAAAAGGTATTGAACAATATTTTATAGGCTTCTTGTGATCTAGCATTTATGTTGGAGTGATCTTTCATAATCCAATGGGTAGGGCTAATTCTTTTGTGTCCCTGTAGCTTTCAAATGCTACAACACTTTCATATCTTGCTTCCATGAATACTTTTCGTAGTACATAGAATAGAGAATTAGCCCATCCAGGGCCAAGCCTGAAAAACTGGTTTGCATCCAGAGGATAAGCTATTTTTTCATATGCTCAGCCAAAAAGAAATTAACTTTAGAACTTTTTTGTGAAGTAACTAATGAAAGGAATTATAGTGTGCTATATGATGCCAAATTAATCAGCATTTAATTCTGGATTTTTGTAAAATAAAATATTTAACAAAAATTTTAATTAATAATGCTTTTATAGAGGCAAGTAGTAATAAAAATTTATTAAAAAAATAACTAATAGATGGAAATAATTGTAATGCATATGAATAGAAATACTATTTATTTCTAAATAACAAAAAAAAAAAAAAAATTCTTAACATGAGAATTGCTTTCTTTCTGTAATTTTTTTTCACAGTACAATATTTTGAGAAAGGTCCAGGCTTTTTGCCAACTGTGCTGAGTCATATCAACAAGTCAACTTTAGAATTAAAAAAATTATATAAAAAAAATTAAACAAATTTACAAACATTGATTTTAAGACATTTTTACTGTGATACAGGGGGCAGAGGTGGCTCAGATAGTAGCATGCTAGGCTTGTAATCTGCAGATCCCAGGTTTGTGCCCTACCTGCTCAGCATTGAGATTTATTTCTGCCAAACTCTTCAGTCAGTAGGGGACACCGATGGGCTTGGAAAGGCTGCTGTCCATTGGATGGGATGTTAAGCCTTGGCCCCATTGTGGGAGAGCCACACTCTGTGCACATTAAAGAAATGCTGGATGGCCTTATGGGGGACAACTATCTATATCTTAACAGTTGTCCAGTGGGTCCCCTTCCCCAGCCTTCTCTGAGCTCTCAAAGTCCCTTGTGACATGGCCATTTAGCCCATTGTGTGCAAAAAAGTGCTGCTCAGAGATAAAACAACCCATAAATAATGAAATAAGCTCGACATATTCAATCAAGTAACAAATCAGCACTTTAGCATCGATTTAAATCATAGAGGAAAAATTGTCTTGAGCCGGGTGGGATACAAACCAACGACCTCCTGATAACATGTCAGGTGCTCTGGACCACTGAGCTACTGGCCGCTGATCAAGATCTCCTCTAATTAGCGCTATGAACATTTCTTTTATGTTTCATATAGGCACTAGTCAGGCACTTTTAGCCACAAGTGGCATTTATATTAAATATAATTAAAGCCTAATTATATTAAATATAAATGGTTAGTGGGATAGATCTAATGGTTAGTGGGATAGATCTAATGGTTAGTGGGATGTTTAAAGAAACTATGCTTATTGAGAGAGGAGATGCTGACAATATCAAACACCCCCTTAATCACAGGCATGGGGCAAAAACCCTTTCCCCCATCACTAAAGGCTGAAGCCATCTACACTGGAAGACTTCGTCCAATGTAGAATTTGATGATGTTCGTAGAAGCAAGAGTTCAGGTGCCTGCGATGACCTCTGCTCAGGATTAACCACCAGATGATAAAACATATTCTGTGAATCTATTCACTTGGGGCTGTCAACCCACAAACAAACAGAAAACACAGCAGACGATTTTCCCTCCACAGAAACCCACCAGTGCAGCAAATTCAGGATCCGTAATCAAGCTCAGAGCCTTAATTCAGTCCAGTCCAGTGGGTTTATATATGGTCAGCACCAGAACCCTGTGTGGTTTACCACTCCTTAGCAGGGTAGATAAAAAGAAAAATAGCCATAGTTGTCCAGATCAATATGACACACTAATCTGGCAGCCCTCCCCTTCCGTTCACTTCCAGAAGAGAGTATCTCTTTTGAAAGGTACTGACAGTCTGCACCACAAGAAGGTGGGGTTGGACCTTAGGTGCTATGCCTGGCCGGTTCTATACTACTTCACATGGGATTGGAGCATAGCTCTCCTTCCAGTGACTATCTAGCTACCAATGTATTTAAAAAAAATTTAAATGGCAAATTAAAAAAAAAATTGAAATTTTATGTGTTATGCTAAAAACTGATATAAGCATTGTCATTTCGATTCATTTCGGAATATGTCAACTTGTGTAATGGACATGGGCTCTTGAAGGGTTAGTAATGTTTCAGTGCTAAGTGTTTGAAATTCATAAACCATATTATTTGTTTTTCTTGTAATAATTTAAACTGTGTATTATAGTTCAGCAAAGAAAAAAAAGACTCCAATAATATAGCATAACACTCCAAAGATTATTAACTTTTCAAGTTGGATCTTTTGTCTGTTCCAAATTTATTCAAAATTCTGGATGGCTTTGTCGGGCACCAGTCAATTTTTACTTGACAAATAAAGTTGAAATAGGGTTCGTTAGATATTTGTCTAATGTTACTTATCGAGTAAGAATTCAAAAAAGATTGTCAAATTTAATTAAAGTTTAAATCTAATAAAAAAAATCAACTTACATTGCTCAAGAGAAAAATAGTGAAAATTCAAAAGTTTCTAAAACAAACAAAGTTTATTTCCAAAAAATTCAAACACTCCAATTCACCAATTCATTGATGAATACAAAAAGTTGGAGTACTAAGAACTCACATCTACCTAAATCTCTACTAGCAACTCCTTCTATCTACACAACACATACTGATTCAACATATTTCAGCTGACTCCTAACATCATTCTCTACTCAACAATCCTTCTCACAATACTCATTCTCCACTATCTACACATCTCTACTACTCACAGTACTCATTCTCCACTAACTACACATCTCTGCTACTTACAATACTCATTCCCGCTAACTATACTGCCAATTCTCACTCTGTTACCTAATGTCACTTAGTTATAACATGTGGCGTGCAAATCCAGCACGTGTCTGTTGCACTCCGGGAAAACATTTGCATTATCTATCGATCACGCTAGCTATGATGCAAGAGAGGTTGTGTCCTACATGCACGCATTAGTAGCTGACAATCAAAAGTTGGAGTTATGCATGTGCAACTCCTACAGCTCAGAAACAAGAATTGCAATCAATTCAAAAAATATAATCTCCAAAATGATAAATATAATGTAAATAAAGTAAAACTGGTTAAGGAAAAGTAAAAGTGAATGGGTGAACTATCACAATAGTAATATTAATGATAAGTTTGTGAACATAAAAAAAATTAACTTTAAATAATAAATAACTCTTTGTTAGTCCTAATGCATAATATGCTGAAAATTAAAGAGTAATGACAAATCCATACATGAAATAATATTTTGAAATACAGTTAAATGCCATATGTGACATGACTGAGTAACAGCAAGTGGAATAGTGATGGAATCATATAATATCCATAAGCACTGCATATGAATGCCTCAGTTCCCATAAAAAAGTTTCTAAAATTAGGGGAACAGGAGGTGTAATATGGAGCATGATCACTTCTAATAGTCACACTACTTATGCAATGTAATTTACACGTTGACAAAGTTTTTTTGGTAATGATGCCCATTCCTCTCCATGAACAGCTTATGGAGGGTTCTTAGTGAAAGCTGGCATCCTGCAATTCACCTACCTAGGCCATCCCATACATGTTCGGTTGAATTCAGGTCTGGAGATTTCAGAGGTGGCCAGATCCACAGACTGTAAATATCTTGATTTTCCAGGAAATTCCATCCTATGAATATCTTTATTTTGAAAAAAGTTGTCGACCATGTGAACCCTATGGTGATAATCATTGTCATCCATAAAGATGAAATAAAAGGAGATAACACCCCTCAAAAGTCTCACTTAGAGCACAAGAATCTCTGTCTTAATGAGCAGTCAGCCATCACATATCAATGTGAACATCTAGCCCCCCCCCCCCAAAAAAAAAAAAACTTTGAAGTTCCAGTGGTTGTGGGGAGGTCCTTGTTCTCTCCAGTTGAACACACATCAAGATTTGATATTAAAACTGAATCTGATCTCATCTGTGAAGATCACATTTGTCCACCTGCTTGGGCCCTAAAAATAGTGTTCACTGTATCATGTTAAAAAGATTTTCTGTTGAAGAACCTGAGAGGGGACACAAACCATTGGTCTTTCTACATACAGACTTCGTTCATGCAGCCTCCTTACACAATACACCAATCAGCCAAAACATTGAAACCACCTACCTAATATGATGTAGGTCCTCCTCTAGCCTCCAATCTCACCCGATGAGGCATAGATTCAATGAGATGTTGGTAGGTGCCGCTTGATATTTGGTACCATGACTGCAACAGAAGATCCCGCAGTTCCCCTAAATTACGTGGTTGGAGTGATGCTGTTCGTACATGTTTCTCCAACACAAACCACAAATGCTCGATAGGACTTACATCCAGTGAATTTGGGGGCCATGGCAATAAATGAACTTCTTCATCATGTTGTAGGAACCATACATGAACCTTCTTCACAGTGTGACATGGGGCATTGTCTTGTTGAAAGACGCATCTCCACCAGGGAATACAGTCGCCATAAAGGGGTGTACTTGTTCAGCCACGATGTTCAGGTAGGTGACAGTTGTCAGAGTTTGCTCTACAGGGATGATTAGTCCAAGTGTTCCCCAAGAAAAAAATTGCCCAGACCATCACACTCCCTCCAGCCACTTGGATCTGTCTCACAGTGCATCCAGGTGAGGTTTCCTTGGGTAAATATCGGACACAAGCTCGTCTGTCCATACGGTGTAACAGAAAATGGGATTCATCCAATCATGTGACCCTCTTTCAGTCTTCTATGGTCCAATGTCGATGATTATGTGCCTACTGCAAGCGTTGACAACAGTGAACGGCTGTGAGCTTAGGCACACAAATGGGTCTGCGGCTGCAGAGACCCATATCCAAGAGTTCGTTAGTTGCTAATTGCTTATGATGAGCTGTGTGTTCAACACATTGGGTCCTTTACCACAATTGAAATTATGGGTAATATCAGCTGCAGTAGCCCTCCTGTTTGCTGTGGACGCGGCTTGAGGCGCGGCTTGTCGACGGCTCGAAGTGTCACCTGTTTTGGACCATCTCCGATAGGTACTAACTACTGCATAGTGTGAGCAGCAAACCAGTGTCGCTGTTTTGGAGATGCTCTTATAAAGGTGTCTTGCCTTAATGATCTGGCCTTTGTTGATAACATATAAATCCTTTGCTTTTCCCACGTTGACACAAAACAAAGTCGATGGGCTTGGAAAGGCCACTGTCCATTGGATGGGACGTTAAGCCATGGCCCAGTGTGTGGGAGAGCCATACCCTGTGCATGTTAAAGAACATGCTAGATGACCTTGGCGGGAGGCTACCATCTGTCTCCCAACAGCTGTTTCAGTGGGTCCCCTCCCCCAACTTTCTCTGAGCCTTCGGGGTCCATGTGACCTGGCCATTTAGCCCATGGTGTGCAAAAAAGTGCTGCTCAGAGGTAAAACAACCCAACCCAACAAAACGAAATACTTCCTGCAAGAGCTCCGACCCAGGTATTATATATATATATCATTCGCAACCTTGGAACGTGACACTGATTGACTGCATGTGTGCTTCTTTGCATAATGCAGAGGTGGTTTTAATGTATTGGCTCATCTATGTATCTTGAAATAATATAACAGAAATAAATCCTGAGCAGAGTATGTATTGAAACTGTTGTTTTTGTGACTACTGACAAGTGGTGAGACAAATATCAGTTATCTGATTAATTTATTAAAGATGCAGTTGTGGTCCTGGTATATGACTAACTTGTTTTTTGAAATTATCTCCAAAGTCTTGAGGAGAAGGCATGGAATATTTAAGACTTTGGGTACCTCAGCCTGGGATTGACCTACTTTCATCCTACTTATGGCTTTTCAGCTTTGTGATACTTTAAATTGATATTCAAGTTGATGTTAAGCTTACTGGAATTGAAAGGTGTGATGACCTCAGTTAAGCACTTCTTTATAGCAATTCTAATTTGCATGCTCTTGATCATGCCAGTTAAGTGTGCATTCATGGTTTCTTCCACATTGCAAATTTTACATGTACACCACATTTTGTGTCATTCCCTGATATTATTTTTGAGATGTGACATTATTCTTTAATTTTGAGAACTTGTGTATTTATTCATTTATATATATATATACAAATTTAACAGATTTAACCCTCTGATTGCAATAAGGGTATATTAACACCCTACATTTTCAATATTTTTGAATATATTTTTTATGCAGAAAGTTTTTTTGGTCAGGAAAAAAAATGTCTGTTTTTAAAGAGCACAAGCTCACTGGTATGTGGCCCAATCACAATGTTGTTTCTACTATGTTAGGGTCTCCTGTGGGAGAGATTGAGGGGAATGCAAACCATTGGTCATCTAGCTTAAAGATCTCTCTGTGGAGATATCTATAAATAGTTTGCTTCAAAACTATCTTCCTAGCGGTTGGCTAAATTTCCAGAGAGGGTTGCCTAGCTGACATCACCATGATATCAGGCTGTTAGTACAAGATAGTAGTCATCCTATGTTTTTGTTTTTTGGATGACCTTGCATTCATCTATGGTTAATGTCTTCTGTCTGTTGGAACTGTCTCCAATGTCTTGAAAGCACTGATTGGGGGACATTTACAGTCTTTTTCTGGTATTGGCTGGATTCTAATATACCAATTGTTCTACCACATGTAAAAGCATCCATATGATGATTGCTGTTGATGTGACACACTCGATTAATATGAACACACTGCTTGATCAACAGGCAGTGGATGGCACAAAATCATAGCCAGCATTTATAGTAACCTGGATTTGCTTTTTGAGTCGCATGCAAATTTTGTTTGATCATATGATTTTTGGGAGGTATATGACCTCTTTGAATGTTCTATTTCATTGGCACATAAAATATAATATTAATAATTTCAGTAATTTGTAAGATATTTAGCAGTTTGTTACTTATGTGTAACAACCATGCTAAATTTCATAAAAAATGAAATGGGTCAGGTTGAAAATGGTTTTACAGGTTTGATTTCATATCTCTGCCATATTTTTATCTGTGTTAGTAACTGAAAACACATTTTTCTGCTGTTAGTTTTGGTAATTTTTTTTTTCAGTTTTCTGGATAAATAAAGGCTATTTTATTTTTATGTCTACAGATATAAATTTGTATTTAATGAAATTTTTGAATGACTAAATAGCCTTAATTTATAGGTAAAGAAGATTTTGATATATCAAAAAAGATATTATTTTTCTGTTCTTTGTTTTACAGTTTCTTACATGTTTCTCTTTGCCACTGTAAACTCTGAAAGGGTTTAAGTTTTAAACTTTATGTATTTATAGACAGAGAAAGCTAGAAGAAGTTCAAAAGCATGAACAACTTCCAAAACACAGAAATTGTATTCGTTTCTTTAAAGCATGGGAAGAAAGGCAGCATCTCTATCTCCAAACAGAACTCTGTGAAACCAGGTAATTATAACTATTAAGTTTCATGTATGTGCAGATGAATGCTTATTTTATTACACTGGTTGGAATCTCATGTTTTAAGGTTTGTAGAAAGGTCCAACAATAATTGCGACCTTAACAGCTCAGTAACATGTTCACTGTTTTAGAAAGCAACAGGTCTATGCCATAATACTTATGACTATTTATTTATAGATTTTTATAGTGCCATCCCATGGCTGAGTGGTTAGCACACTTGGCTACTGATCTAAGGGACCTGGGTTCGAGCCCCGGGTAAGGCATGGCTGTTAGTGTCGTTTTTCTGCTGAGGGCCTGCTATCCTCTCAGATGTGATGTGATAAAATGTGATGGGAAGGTTAGAAACCCTTCAACAATGGGCTTCCTGCTATCCCAAATATCCTCTCAGACCTTCTACTATGGCATATAAACTGAGAGGCTCCTGTCAGACCTCTGTGGCAAGCAGCTGCTTGAGGGGGTATTTATTTATTATTTATATAGTTTTCATACTGATTAGCAACTAACGAACTACAATGTCAATAGCAAAACCATGTTTTTGTGTGAAAAAATGATTAAAAGTTGGTTGCTAAAAAAAATTATAAAAATATGATGTCAAAAATTGCAAATGGGTGGTTATAATTAAACTGACATTACTCAGAGTGATGTAGAGACTCAGATACTCATTGGATCACAGTGAAAAGTGGTGGATACCTTAATAAGAACATGGAGTAGAGAATTTGCGAATAAAAAAATTAGTGTTAGTCACCATGTGACATGGGTGCGCTAAAAATGGGGTAGAACATGTGAATTTCTCATGACATTGCAGCCAATCATATGTGAGTTGCATGAGGCACACTATAAAATGCGATGTCTTCCCTGTAATCACTAGAAGGAACCATGGGTATCTGCAAGAAGGACCAAGCTTTGCTAGTGAAACTGTTTTACCAAAATGGCAGTAATGCTGCCACTGCATTACGCGAATATCATCGTCTGAAAGATATAAGGAAAGGACCTTTATTGCTAAATGGACTGAAGAATATGATACAGAAATTCTGCAAAGAACAGGAGTTGGGTGTGGCTGTGCGTAGAGGCCAGCGGCCTATTGCAGAAAGCAATGTGGAAGATGTCACACTTATCATTGCTGAAAAATCCAGTCTCAATTGGACAGAAATCCAGTCTCAGTTGGAGCTACCTGTAGTTAATGTGAGACAGGTATCCCAGCAACTGCAACTTCTGTGGTCAACTGTCCTTAAAATTATACTGTTCATCCTGAAATGGTATCCTTATAAAATTCATAGGATGCAGCAGTTGCACCATGTTACCCTGAACAGCACACCGACTTCACTTTGCGATTTCTGGCGAGGATGCAGCTCAGTGACCTGTGGCCTTTGAAAGTCTTAGGACTGATGAAACACATTTTTCCCTACATGGAACAGTGAATATGCATAACTGCCAAATATGGGACCTACACATCTGCATGATGTGCCCCTACACTCTGACTGTGTAACTGTGTGGTGTGGGTTTCCTGCAAACTTAGATTAACTAAAACAAGATTATTCTGGCTTTGCAAGAAAGAAATTGCTTAGACTCCATAACCTTCATGCAGGATGGGACGCTACCCCATATTGCACATACGGAATGCGATTGTTGCATACCACATTTGGTGAGGACAGAATAATTTCTTGGATGTTTTCCAATGCTTTGCCACCACATCTCCCTGATCTAAACTGATGCGATTTTTGGTTATGGGGTTATTTGAAAAGCCGAGTTTACCAAGGCAATATTGAATCACTTGTTGAACTGAAGGCAAGAATAACGCAGCATATTGCAGCCATTCCCCTGAGACATGTTTCAAGCAACTGTGGACCATGCTGTATTACCTTTCCAGAACATTTTGCATATGAATGGTTAAATGATCTCAATTTGATATTTTCTTTATTTTAGTGCACACACACCACCTGGTGACACTAACAATACTAATTTTTTTTATTCACAAATTCTCTACCTCGTGTTTTTATGAAGGTATCCACTACTTTTCACTGTGATCCATTGAGTAGATCCTTCTTTACATCGCTCTGAGTAATGTCAGTTTAATTATAACCATCCTGTATTTATAAAAGTGGCATGAAGATGCATTAAGATAAGTAATGGGTGCACAAAGATGCCTAGGAAAAGTGGGCCGGGGATGGCTCAGTCGGTAGCGCGCCAGGCTCGTAATCTGTAGTTCCCAGGTTCGAGTCCCAGCTATGTCAGCGTTGAGATTTATCTCCGCAAAATTCCCCGCCCTGCCCACGGTCAGTAGGGGACATCGATGGTCTTGGAAAGGCCGCCGTCCGTCGGATGGGACATTAAGCCGTGGCCCCGTGTGTGGGAGAGCCATACCCTGTGCACGTTAAAGAACACGCTGGATGGCCTTGACAGGAGGCTACCATCTGTCTCCCAACAGCTGTTCCAGTGGGTCCCCTCCCCCAATCTTTTCTGAGCCTTCGGGGTCCACGTGACCTGGCCATTTAGCCCATGGTGTGCAAAAAAGTGCCGCTCAGAGGTAAAACAACCCAAATCCTAGGAAAAGTTTATTACTATTGATACAGCCACAGAGTTAAAAGGATTCAGAAGGGTCCCAAAGCTTGATCCAATGGTGACTGATATGATGTAACCACAAAGTGGAATGCAGCCCTTACCACATACTGTTGATAATAGCATCTGCCAACTCTGTAAACAGTAAAAAACCACTGTTATAGAAGAAATTGTTAATCACTTGAAGATTTGGAAGGGGGACTGCAGGAACACAGCTTCCTAGAGCATCCCATAAGTGATCTACATTACTGATTGGCAACTTTTTACTAGTGTTGGACTGAACTGAAATAGTGCAATGATGCCTCAGGCTGAATTAAAGTAGAATCATACAAGGCTCTGCAGACAGAGACAGCACATTAATTCAGAAGTTGTTGCTGCACAAAAAGATGTATAAAATTAACCATAATTTTAAGAAAAATTTTTTTGCCATATATAAATTTGGACTATAGTGAAACAATCATATTGATTCAGTTATAAGAATTCAGCATATGACAGCAGCAACCAAGTAGGTCATTGAAAGCTATAATTCTAGTTCTATTCCAAAGATAAATGAGGCTGTTGTGATAAAAGTAAACTGTTTTTTGTCTTTTGGGGCAGGGATTGATTCAATCAGTAGCACTAATCTGATGTTCCCATGATCCCCCCCCCCATGTTCTATTCCCCATAATTGCTTGCCCTGTCCTCAGTGAAGAAGGGATACTGATGGGCTTGGAAAGACTGCTCCCCGTTACACATACAATGCTGGAGAACCATACCCTATGCATATTGAAAAATATCTTGATGGGGGATTTCCATGTTTCCTAGCAGCTTCATATTTCCCTACATTCTCATGTCATTTGCTTTTGTTCTGAGGACAAATTCATTTAAGTTATAAATGTTTGAAATTATAAAGTGCCTTTTAATTATTCTGTATCTATTCTGTGAAGATTTAGGTAATTTTCTTTGTTTTGTAAAATAATTAAGTTTTTCATATAATCTACAAGCATTTTTCACACTTAATTGCAAATGTTAAATTTTGAAATAAGTATTGTGTTATTTTTATTGGTATGATACATCACTGGCTGTTCATTTTCAGAGACATATTGTAGTATATTCTTTTCTTATTTTCAGCTTAAGTCATTATTCAGAACAAAACCATGAAATTCCAGAGCATATAATTTGGAATTATTTGGTAGATCTACTATTGGTATGACCTTTTAAATAATTTTCTCAGCAGTTTAGATAAACCTTATTCTTTCCTTTTACTGTATAAATGTATATACAATGAAAAATACTCAAATTTTTATTGCTTTAACATAAATGCTGCTTTCAGAATTTGAACATTAAATTTTATGTGGAGATGGTTGCCAAAGCAATTCATGTACTTCTGGAAGATCTAATATTCAAATTCTGGAGATGGTAAAAAGTGAATTTTTATGCCTTCTAGTTAATCTTTTTAAATTGTTAGAGATAATAATATATATTTTTTATTGAATTTCCCAAATGCCATCTGCGGTAGTTTCTTACATTACAATTAGTTTTATTGCAGATAGTAATATACATACTAACATAAATATTTGTTTAAATAGTCTCATTAAATACAAAATAAACATTCCTTTATGCATTTCTTTTACAGTATATTGAACTTTGAAAACTACCTTAAAAATTTCCTTAATCTTCATTTCTTTCCTTTGATAACCTAGTTCATCATTGATTTTATTTAATGAAATTAGTGATCCTTATGGATTTTTTTCATGTTTATTACAAATATGGACTTGACTTCTTTTTCACCCACTAATTTCTAAAATAAAAATCAAGCTAATGGTATTCTTTAAAAAAAATTAAGCTTACTTGAGCAACAAGGGGTAGAGGCTGGCTCAGTTGAGTCACCACTATGTCTGGATTGAAATTTTTCCTGCTAGTCTCCATTTTGCATCTGTTAAGAAAGGGGCTTGTAAAGGCCAATCAGTCAGATGAGATATTTTGCTGTTTTTCTAGGAGAGTTGTACCATGTTTGAGTTAACAAGCTGGATGGTCTTGATAAAAGACTTGTCTCCTAACAACTGTCCATTAGGTCCCTTTTCCAGTCAACCAGTGGCATAACTAGGTAGGAATTGATGGTTTAAGTTCCCCTTGTAGGGGACAAGGATGGCTCAGTTGGCAGCACCCCAGACTCGTAATCTGCAGTTCCCAGGTTTGAATCCTGCCTGGGCCAGTATTGAGATTTATCTCTTCAAAATTCCCCATCCTGCCCTCAGTCAGTATGGGACACTGAAGGGCTTGGAAAGGCTGCCGTCCATTGAATGGGACATTAAGCCATGGCCCCATTTTGGGGAGAGCCATACCCTGTGCTTGTTAAAGAACACACTGGATGGCTTTGACAAGAGGCTACCATCTGTTTCTTAACATCTGTCCAGTGGGTTCCCTTCCCCCAACCTTCTCTCAGCCATTGGAGTCTTTGTGACCTGGCCATTTAGCCCATTGTGTGCAAAAAACAAAGTGCCACTCAGAGGTAAAACAACCCAACCCCCTTGGAGAATATTTTTTCTTAACTTATTATTTCATCAATATACATTAACATAGCATTAACATAATATTATAAAAAATTTCAGCCACCCTCCCCTTTCAAATATTTTGGCTACACTGCTATGTATAACCAAGGTGTAGTGCAGACACATTCAGGTTATAAGAAAACCATTAATTGAAAAATGTTCAAACATCACAGCAACACCTAGCAACTGAATAGGTTGAAACTTAAAATTTTAAAATGTTTCATTGTTTTATCTAATGCATGCGTGTGTGTGTTTTCCTGATATTAAAAAAAGTTAACTTTTCTTTTCTTCATAGTTTTTTTTTACAAAATTGTCAATCAACTTTTACACATTAGTCTGCAAATACATCAGTAATTTTATATTATTATGCAAATAATTTTAAGTTCTTTCTTTTTTTTGCTGAAATAAGTTAACTATTTCCATTTACTTTTGAGTATACAAAAGTTCCTTTTTGTAATAAGTATAATAAATTTCATCAAAATAGGAGAAGTCAAGACTAAGAGCTATGTTGATTTGATATGGATCATTTTAGAAGTTAGAGTATTGACACTCTTTAATGTTGCGAATTTGACACTTTAAATGTAATATGAGAGGGAAACAATAGTTTTTGATATATGTTTGTATAAAAATTTCATTGATGAGTGTTTAGTATTAAATGTACTGCTAAAATTTATATGTATATTTTTTTATTTTCAGGCAGTAAAGCATCTTCATGATCATGATTTGATTCATTTAGATATAAAGCCAGCAAATATTTTTATATCTGAAGAAGGAATTTGCAAACTTGGAGATTTTGGCCTTGTGCTTGATCTAAAAAAAGTATGTCTTTACATAAGTATAAGTTATATTTGTCACATGCTGCTCTGTTAATGATTTGTTAGTTCATTCATCTGCTACAGCAACCTAGTGACTAATAGCAAGATAATATGTCATGCAGTGCAATTGAGTCATCAAGTAGAGTGTTACTGCTTCACTACTATGAACTATAGTTAACCTCATACTGCAGAAAAATTTAAAAATGGTTGTAATCTATTAAAAAAAATATTTTTGGCATAAAGAAAATTAATATTTCCTTTATTTCTAAACTCAGAGCTTAAAAACGTGGTATCCAAATAGTAATTTATTAATGTTCAGATATTAAAACCAAACACACATGTATTAAGCAAAATAATAATGACTGAAGGGGGAACAACTTGATGATGGAATTGCGTTATGTCACATATTATCTTGTTATTGGTCTCTAGGTTAGCTGTGGCAGAAAAACGAACTAGCGAATCATTGAGAGTGGTATGTGGCAAATGCAACATGGTCTGTCTTAAAGTGTGGTACATTTACTTTTGTTTATTTCAGTGTTTATCGTGACACTTTTATGAACTCTAGTAATACTTACTAGAATTCGAAAGAACACATATTTTGTAATACTTTTCAGTGATTTCATAAAAGAGTTACAAGGAACTAATTTATGGAATTTTATAGAAATTAGGCCCTTGGATATATGAACTTAAAAAAAGTTATTGTGAAACCATTAGAAATTGAATGTACAGAATATAGTACTGTTCATAAAAAAATACTGTAATTTAGTTTGAAAGGATTTTAGTGGCCAAACAGTTGCCTGAAGCACAAAGGGTACTTTTTTAAAAAAATATTAATAAGACATATCTTCCTCCTAAGGGTTAGCAAAGAGAGCAGGGATTCACAGTTTCTGTCTTGAATATCAATTTTAAGGCTAAATAGTTGGTGTGTCATACAGTTAAAGTTAAAAAATTTTCAATAATGCAGAAAACTTCGTTTTTTTTTGCAAAGTATTCTATAGTTCCTATTATTAATAATGAAAGGTAATAGACTTGAGAAGTATTTTGCAGAAAAAACGAGTTTCACACTGAATGGGACTCGCCCATATCTCCTGAATATATATGTCAGATGTTTTAACCACTACATTATCAGTGGCTAGTACATTTTTCAGCTAGTTTTAACTATAAATTGTCCTGATTGTGTCACTTGTGGTGCCATCTATGATTAGGAACAAACAACCTTTAAACAATGCCTCAAATAGATGGTAAAATAATTAGTCACTCATACTAATAATGTTATTATTGCAAGAATGAATCAATAGTAAAGGCACAGATTACCTACAAATAGAGAATTCAGGGAATATTTTTGCTGAAAAAATATGTTTCATCCTGAGTGGGATGTCAAGAGGCCTGACAGGCTTGTGTCAGTTCTCTGTGGCAAATGGCTGCTTTTGAGGATTAATTTTTTTTAATTTAGTAAGTGACAAGTTGATTTTCAAAATATTAAGCTTGCCTCAGGTGCATATGTTACTATGTAGAACTGAATTGCAATCCATTGCTGTATACAGAACTGCTAACTACTCTGTTTTTTTTTTTTGGGGGGGGGGGGGATTTTCTTCAATATTTGGTTTAAACTCTGAAAATCTGAATTGATCATTGGAAATCTGATTTGTAGGTTTTTTTTCCAGTTTTCTTATCCTTACAAAAATCTGCTCCCAAATTTTACAGTATTTTTGCCTTGTTCCTAATAGGAGAACGTTAATGAAAGGGAAGAAATGTTTCTGATTTAGCTCTTTTACTGTACTAAATGTGTAGCTGTCCCCACTTCCTAATCTATGCTTGCTTGTGGGGCTTACCTGCACATCAATGAGGAATTCTATAAGACTTCAGCTGACAATTTCTGGACAATTCTCCCCACAGATTTTGGCAACCAAAATCAGGGTGGTGTGGACATGGCAAAATCCACATATAAATTCTTTTGCAGAGTTGAAGGCTGTTGCATTGTTACCTGGATTGTTCTGTTTACATCTGAGAATCACTTTTTTGCACACAACAAGCTAAATGATCAAGTCACAAGGACCCTGAAGGTCAGAGAAGGTTGGGAGAGGGGATCCACTGGAACAGCTGTTGGGAGACAGATGGTTGCTTCCTGTCAAGCCCATCCACTATATTATTTAATATGCACAGGGTATGGCTCTCCTGCACACGGGGCCAGGGCTTAATGTCCCATCTGGCAGATGACAGCCTTTCCAAACCCATCAGTATCCCCTACAGACCATGGGCAGGGAGTTTCGTGGAGATAAATCTCAATGCTGGCCCAGTTGGGACTTGAACCTGGGTACTGCAGATTATGAGCCTGGCATGCTACTGACCGAACACTCCCACCCTTTAACTGTTATTAAATGGGTGTTGAATTTATACCCAATTTTCTCCACTCTGGCCAAAATAATTGGATTACTTAGAATCAGAAACTTCAGGGTGAAAGAGATGATATAAATTAGAGAACTTTCCTTATATCTGGGCCATTATAATCACCACATTATAACTTGAATGGGTCTTATAAATGTCTAAGAGGTGGCTCAGTTGGTAGCACACCAGACATAATCTGCAGTTCACAGGTTCGAATCCCAGCTGGGTCAGCATTGAGATTTATCTCCAGAAAACTCCTTGTCATGCCCTTGGTCAGTAGGAGACACTGATGGGCTAGGAAAGGCTACTGTTTTTTGGATGGGACATTAAGCTGTGAACCCCTGTGTGGGAGAGCCATACCCTGTGCACATTAAAGAACACACTGGATGGTATTGGTGGAAGGCTACCATCTGTCCCCTAACAGCTGTCCAGTGGGTTCCTTTTCACCAGCTTCTTGTGAGCTCTCAGGGTCTTTGTGACCTGGCCATTTAGCCCATTAGGTAAAAAAAAGTGCTGCTCAGAGGTAAAACAACCCAACCCAAAACAGTTGCATGTCTATTGTTATCTGGGTTGCACTAATGTGTTGATAAGGGATTAAAACTTTTCTTTCTTTAGAGAGGCAAGTTTTCAGCTAGGCTAATGCCCTGCCCTTTCGATTGGCTGATCAAAGCTCCTCTCTTTGCTTTGGTTTCAGCACTGTAATAGTACATTATCTGTTCTTACCTCTCCACTTTGTCATTTGCTGTGGTGTGTAAGCAGTTTCATTATTAATTTTGTCTTAAAATTTTTATTGTCTTGTAAATGTTCACATAATCAGAAATATTTGGCAAGATATTCCCAGAAATTTGAACTTGTGAAATCATCGCATAAAGGGAAAACTTTTGCGTTTTAAAAATTCCGTAACTGTGATATTAGCATTAGGCGTGGAGGCTAAAGAGATATTTTACTGCATAGCAAGATGGTGAAACACATTTTAAATTACAGTAAGGCTAAGAGTCTGCTTAAGTTGGATCTATGTTTGAAATGTGATGACAATCAGCAAATCAATGCCAAGGCTTATTTACAACATTTTTTGTTGGAACAACATCTTGTTATCAGCTGCCTATCATGCTAGCAAGCTTTTTGTTGCAATGTTTGCAAATTCACCTGAAATGAGAAAGTGTGTATGCAGTCAGAACACAGCAAATTTTATTGTTCAAGAACTTGCTACCAGCTACTCAAGACAGAGTCTACTACTTCAACAGAGTGGGCTATAAAGCCTTCTCTGTTTTCTGTTGCAACTGATGGCAGCAACAATTCTGTTGATAAATTGTTTCCTTTGGTGGTAACTTTTATTTGCCATGCTTGAAGGGTGGTGCAATGGGGGAAATATTAGCACTTTAATGTTTTCTGAGTTCAGATATATGGACATTCTGTGGTCAAATTGTGTGTCAGTGTCATCTAACAGTGCTCCTGTCATGCCTGGTAAGGAGAAAAGAATAATTGCTTATCTCAAAACTAAACTACATTTAATTTTCTTAGGTTGTCTATGTCATCTTCTCCACCTGGCTGCAGAAAAGGCTGCCAAGAAATTGCCCTTTGCAATTGATGAGTTGCTGATAGACATTTATTCTTATCTGGTAAAAAGCACAAAATGAAAAGAAAAACTGTAGAAAAGGGTGCTATAGCATTTGTTGTTAGTTCCTCTGTATTTTAATGCTAACTTTTGCAATATATTGATATATCTATTATTGTCAGGGGATGATGCCATGTATTGATTATTAATTATTAGCTATTAGGTTAACTTTTGTTAGCTGTCGTGTGGTCAAGTGATTAGCACACTTGGCTACTGATCTAAGGGACCTGAGTTCAAGCTCTGGGTAAGGCATGGATATTTGTGTTTTTCTGCAGAGATCCCACCATCCTAGCAGACCTTTACTATGGCATATAAACTGATAGGCTCCTGTCAGACCTCTGTATCAAGCAGCTGTTTAAGGGGATATTTATTTATTATTATTTAACTTTTGTTAATATCAAAAAATGTATTTGATGCAGTGACTTGGCTGATGACCGGATGACAAGCTGCCACTGCTGGTCATCCAAGCGCTTTCTCAAAAAAAAAGACTGTAGAAAAGGTACAATAACACTTATTATTCTCTGCATTATAATGCTAACTTTGAAATATATTGATCAGGGGATGATGCCTACATATTGATTATATATTAGTGATTAAGTTAACTTTCATTAATATGAAAAACGTATGGATGCAGTTGAATTGACTTCAGCGAGCATCGTTTCCCACTGCATGCGAAACTTGCCATTGCCAATAATCCAAGCACTGTGCAAAAAATGACTGAAGAAAGGGTGCAATAATTGTTGTTATTCCCACTGTATTGTAATGTTAGCATTTTAAGTATACCTGTTTCGTTAAACTTTGGATGATGCCTACTACATAATGTTTTTTATTAGTAATTAAGTTAATATCAAAAAGTACGCCTGCCATAGATTTTCTGCACTGTAAAAATGTAACTAAACTTATTTAAGCTTTTTACTATGATAGGAAGTTTAATTCATAATTAGTTAATGGCTACTAAAAATGATCATTGCTAAACTCAGATTGTTTAAATGGGAAAGTGAATTTGTATAACTGATCAAAGCTTATAAGATACAAAGACTTTTATTATTTTATCATGTTAAGTAATTTTATTGTAATTGCTAATAACTAATAATCAATATATAATGATGCATTTATTAATATTTGATATATTGCATAAATTCTGCAAAATACGGGAATTTATTAGTTTTTATAAGTGCTTTGATTTCCTCCAATTTTTCATTTCCTGGTTCATAATTTTCATCATGCAGGTTGGCAGCTCTGCTGTATATAATTAATAATGGATGTTTGTTTTCTGACATTTATATATGTTATCTATTACTGATTTTATATGTCTTTTATAGGGAGATTTTTCTGAAGCACTGGAAGGTGATCCTAAATATTTAGCTCCAGAGTTGATGCAAGGAAAATTTTCTAAAGCTGCAGATATTTTTAGGTAATTATTGTTAAGGCAAATTTCTATACATGCAATAATATTGAAGCAAAATAATATATTGATAAATTATTATTATTTCAAATTTATTAAACTTTGTGTTCCACTTTAAATCATTCAAACTTAAATAAGTTTATATATTATATGTTAGTTTGAATACTTTGAATTTTTTCTCAACTGAAATTCAACAATGTTGCCTACTACAGTTAATTTTATGGTAGGAAAAATATTGTTTGTAGGTCTTTTTTTTAAAATTTACAGCTTAAAACACACACACACACTCAAAATGTACTGAAATAGAAACAACATCATGCTAAGCCAATGGGACATTAGATTTACAAATCAATATTTTCTCAAATGAATTTTATATTGAAAAATGTGACTGAATAAAAATAAATATGTTAATCAAATCTCTCTAAATGTCAGTTTTCACAATATTCAGCATTAAAAAAGTTATGGAAGCTAGCTGAATAAAGATCACAAATTATGGAAACTCATATCAATTATTTTAACTGATATTACTATTGTTAAATATGCCAGCTCCATAATTCTTTAAATGCTAGATGAGTAATGTTTAAAATGATATTTAAGATAGATTTGATTGATACTCTTTCATAATAATGCTCTTGTGTTGAGGCAGTTAATATAGTAGATTTGTGTTAAATATAGAGAAAATTAAAGTGATAAAAGTTGCAGACATGATATTTTGATTCTACTTAGTAGTAGTGCTGTTGAACAAGTTGTTTTTGCTGTTAATGTCTTAGTTAATTTTGCTGGAAGTTGTGTAACATATACAAAAGGATGTGAGGCATGAGAATAAAAGTATAAGAATTGATACTGAAACTTGTAGTAATCTATGGAGAGCTGAAAAGATGGCTTTGAGACTGAACTTGTACTTTGTAACAATTTAATCATTTTTAAAAGTTTAGTGATGAGAGTTATTTTTCTTTTTAGAGAAGCTTCAGGAGCTTGTGATTGTTGAAAGTTTTTGTATATGCGTCTATGTAACTTAATAATAATATATCATATAATTAAATATTTATATTTATTTAAAACTAAAAAATTTGTGATTTAAAAAATGAAATGTTTTATTCTCCTAGTGAGGATCATACAACCACTGACAACATGTTGGGTTAACCTGGCACAACTACTGGTGATCACAAAATTTTTATGTGTTTTAAAATTTGTACATTCAGTATTAAAATTAACCTAAAAAGTGTTAATATTCAAATAGGTAATATTTATATTTATAAATTGATAATTTTTTATGCATAATATTTATTTTTTAGTTTAGGGATTACAATCTTGGAGCTAGCATGTGATTTAGACCTTCCCCGAGGTGATTCTGGCTGGCATCAGTTGAGGCAGGGAAAAGTTCCTTCTGAATTTTTGGAATGTTAGTATTACTTATATATATATATTTCCAGCACTCTTTTTTATGTGATATAACAGTATTTCTAAGTTTTAAATGCTCACACAATAATAAATATAGTATATGTTTTTGAAATGTTCATTAAATAATTATCTTGAGCCAGGTGGGATATGAACCCATGACCTCCTGATAACATGTCAGGTGCTCTGGACCATTGAGCTACCAACCACCAATCAAGATCTCTAATTGATGATATGAACTTTCCTCAACCTACCTTATTTAATATGTAGGGAGTGTTCAGGCAATATTGCCCCAAGTGGCTTATTAATGCCTTTCAGCTGGAATGCATGTATTACGAGTATGCAAATCTACAAATAATTAATGAACTCAACTCATTTTGGGTATTCCAATAAATAACCACTCTATTAAGTTGCTTCAAATATTTAGAGGAAAAATTGTCTTGAGCCGGGTGGGATATGAACCCACAACCTCCTGAAACATGTCAGGTGCTCTGGACCACTGAGCTACTGGCCACCGATCAAGATCTCCTATAATTGATGATATGAACTTTCCTCAACCTACCTTACTTAATATGTAGGGAGTGTTCAGGCAATATTGCCCCAAGTGGCTTATTAATGCTTTTCAGATGGAATGCATGTATTACGAGTATATAAATCTACAAATAATTAATGAACTCAACTCATTTTGGGTACTCCAATAAATAACCACTCTATTAAGTTGCTTCAAATATTTAGAGGAAAAATTGTCTTGAGTCGGGTGGGATACGAACCCGCGACCTCCTGATAACATGTCAGGTGCTCTGGACCACTGAGCTACTGGCCACCGATCAAGATCTCCTCTAATTGATGATATGGACTTTCCTCAACTTAATAGAGTGGTTATTTATTGGAGTATCCAAAATGAGTTGAGTTCATTAATTATTTGTAGATTTAAAAAAATAAAAAATAAATACCCCCTCAAGCAGCTGCTTGCCACAGAGGTCTGACAGGAGCCTGTCAGTTTATATGCCATAGCAGAAGATCTGTGCATACTCGTAATACATGCATTCCAGCTGAAAGGCATTAATAAGCTACTTGGGGCGATATTGCCTAAACATTCCCTACATATTAAGTAAGGTAGGTTGAGGAAAGTTCATATCATCAATTAGAGGAGATCTTGATCGGCGGCCGGTAGCTCAGTGGTCCAGAGCACCTGACATGTTATTAGGAGGTCGTGGGTTCGTATCCCACCTGGCTCAAGACAATTTTTCCTCTAAATATTAGAAGCAATTTCATAGAGTGGTTATTTATTGGAGTACGCAAAATGAGTTGAGTTCATTAATTATTTGTGAAATGTTCATTTGTTAATTTTTTTCATATGGGTACACTAGACTTACATGGCACAGTGTTGCCATGGGTGACAAGAAAGTTGATATTAGAATTATCACCTTAGAAGATTACAAAACATTGGATATTTTCATTTTTAAAGTTTTAAGTGTGAACGATTGGTTTGAGAAAAAAAAATTAAGTTTTAAAATGCAGCATTTCAAAAAATTTCCTGAAGATGGTTAATTTAAATTTTTAAGTGTTACAAAATTTAATCATGATATGCAGATAGCAGCCACTCATTGTATGTTTTGTGAATTTTGCCACATCCACTACCTCCCTTTGTAACTTAAGCATGAATCTCTACTGCGTTGCTCAACTATTAGAACTACTGGTATGTAACTAAGGAGATCCCATGTTCAAATCTAAGAGGTGGATCAGTGAGTTTTCTTCACACTTGCCTATTACTGAACAGTTTCATTACTCTCAGTACTCTGAGTTTCAATGTTTCAAGAACTTAAGTATGTTTATTAGCTACCAAAAAAGTTGCAATAGAATAAATTTATAGAAATATTAACGAGGAAGTTAATTTTAAGACAATTACTACTCTGTGTGCTGTATCAATTGGGTTCATGAACTAAAGTTCTCCAGAATGCAGACAGTAGCTGTTATAGCGATCTACTTTCTTTCACACTACTCTATGTAGTACTTACTTTCACACTACTCTATGATAAAAGTTTGTTCTCAGAGACTTTTTGTTTTATAGATCTTGAATAGTATAAGTTGGCATTATTATAACTTAACACCCAGGAAATTTCAGAAAAGGGTAGAGGGTATTAAAGACCCAGGAATAGCACTATTTAGATGAGTCCATTTCAAATTTTGGCCGTTTTGGGCTGTTATGGGCGTTAAAGGATTAAACCTATAAAATTATCTTAAAAAATAAAATGCATAAATTTGTAATCAAAAATTCACTGCAACTTTGCAATGCTAATTAAAAATTGCTACTTTAATGAAAATAATTTCAATAGTGAAGAAATGTTTTTGATGAGGGGTGGGGAATGGCTCAATAAGTGGTATGCAGGCTCATAACCTGATGTTCTCAGATTTGAGTTCCCATTGTACCTGCATTAACTCTGTTGATTTTATCTGCTGGCTCTGGATTTGCCTTTTGTAAGAAAGGGGAAAACAGTAAGTTTGGAAAGTCTTTTGAATGAGATGTTAAGCTATGCCTCTGTGTAGGAGAAACATACCTTTGCACATTGAAAAAAAAAACATGTTGGATGAAGGGAAGGTTTCATCTGTCTCTTAGAATTGTCTAATAGATCCCCTAACTCTGAGTTTTGGGATCTTAACAACCTGTCGATTTAACCCAATATGTGCACAAAAGTACTACTCAGGGCAAAGCAATTGATAAATGTTTTTTAAAGAGTAAAAGTTCTTCAAGGTGGGGAATTAATCCCTACCTACTCATAGTTAATTGAAACATAGCATTGAGATTTTGAATGCCTTTGTAGTTCCCTTTTGTTTACACAGTGGAATACAAAAAAGTAATCAAAAGAGTACAAACAACTGTTAAGTAATTTACTTTTTCAGAGCATAGTTTAATGAATAAGATATTTATCTATTCTCTGATCATGTATTTTGATAGAACTAATGAATAAAATACTATATTTCAGGTCTTAGTCCAGACTTAGCTGGTGTAATATGTTTGATGATGGAACCAGATCACATTAAGAGGCCAACAGTCAACCAAATCCTTGGAATGAAAGCAGTGCGTAAGGTAAAAAAAAATCTTTTTATACTCTGTAATTGTGATATTTTGTGGCTCCAACTTTGGGACACTTTTGCCACAAGCATAATCTTCACAATGATTCTGAGCTACTGCTTTGGAGTAACATCATTCCAATTGTGGTGGAGACCAAGTTTCTTGGTCCTATCATCATTCAGAAATTGACCTTTTTACCACATGTACATCATCTCAGGTCCAAGTGCATGCAGGCATTGAACATCAAAGGTCTCCTCTCTCTCCTGGGGAGTAGACTAATGTTCTTTGCTCTGCCTTTACCCTGCATTTGTCTAGTCGAAACGACTATGAATCCCAGGTGTACAATTCCACCCAGGATTCGGTGGTGAAGGTACCAGACCCACTGCATCATCAGGCCCTCTGTGTTTACATGGGGCCTCTCTGCACCTCACTGGTCCAGAGTCTTTACACTGAGACACTGAGACTAACAAATCTACTTATCTCTTCGCTGTCTGCTTGGAAACTGTGATCTCTGCTAGACCATCCCACCTGGTACTATGTTTTCAGCTCTAAGTGGGAGATGCTTTATACGTCACCTGACTGCAATTCTTCCTTTCAGTTTGCACGTCCAAGGTTACCTCAGAGACATTAATACCAGTCTTGATAGCATGCACAGTCAACAATTTAGTCACTTCCACCTGGGTCACTGTTTCCCCTTCCTGTGATTTTTCCCTTTGCAGGATGGGAAAGGCCTTTACACCCAAATGTATATACTGGCACTCTTTTCCAGTCACTGAGCCGGATTTCTTGCCTGCCTTTACAGATAGATGGCTCGAAGTCTGGCACATCTGTGGAATTGGACATGGTCTGCTGTGATGTAATCATTGCAGACCAGATCTCACTGTAGTGTTCAATCTTTGTTGCAGAGTTGCATGCTATCAGCTTTGCCTTGTAACACATTGCAGCTAAGCATCATTGTCAGGAGGCAAGGGTGCTCAGTCAATAGCATACCAGGCTTTTCCCAGGTTCGAGTCCCAGCTGTGTTTGCATTGAGATTATCTCTGCAAAACTTCTGCCCTTGGTCAGTAGGGGATATCAGTGGACTTGGAAAGGTCACTGTCTGTTGGATGGGACATTACACCGTGACCCCTTGTGCAGGAGAGCCATACTCTGTGCACATTAAAGAAAACACTGGATGACCAGGATGGGAGGCTGTCATCTCTCTCAACAGCTGTCCAGTGGGTCCATTCCCCCCAATCTTCTCTGAGCTCTCAGGATCTTTGTGACCTGGCCATTTAGCCCATTGTATGCAAAAAAAGTTTTGCTCAGATGTAAAACAATCCAACCGTCATTGTCAGTGTGTGTGCTTTACACTGACTCACTTAGCTTGCTACAGGCTTTGACCTTGGTGTGGCCTATGCCTCATCCAGTTCTGTCCAAGATCTGCCAGCAGCTCCATCATCTGGTAGTCACCATGACCACCCTTTTCTTTTGGGTGCTGGTCATGTTAGCATCAAGAGCAATGACTTGGCAAATGCTGCTACCAAGTCACCATACCCCTGTCCAGCTCTCTGCTGCCAGTTCCATATCTGGACTTCTGCCTATATTTTATCATCAAGCTCCACACTCACAGTGGCAGAGATCTTGATCAGAATAGTTTGCAAACAAGCTCTTTGAGAGGAGATTTATTGTCAAACCATGGCAGTCATGTTTTCACAAGAATCACAAGGAAAAGTTGTACTTGCTCTGCTTAGGTCATTCATTTATCATGCATTCTTTTCTTCTACAGATGGGCAACAAACCAAAGTGCAAGTTTTGTGACACCGTTTTAACTATCAGACATATTTTAATTGACTGTATTGCTTTTAACTGTGATCAGCATTTTAACTTTCACAATTTTATGTTTGAGCCTCTTACACTCAGACACCATTTATCGCGTCATTCATGTTTGTTTTTCATTCCTGTTTTCACTTTTTTAAGGTATACTGGTTAATTTACTAAATTTTAATTTAACTGCTTTGTTATTTATATTATGTCCAACCTAGGTCTTTTACACCTAAGTTGGTTTTATCTTTTGTATCTATTTATTGTTTTACACCTATTTATTGTTATTTTATATATATCTGTTAGTTTTGTATTTTACTTTTGCTGCACTGGATTTTAATATTGGTTGTAGGTTACATGTCTTTTTTTTTTATTTCATTTAGTGCATTACAGCTGTAGTTGCTAATGCACCATAAAATCTCAAACAACCAAACCAGGGATGATGCCTGTATATTGATAATTAATTACTAGCAAATAACTTTTGTTAATATCAAAAATGTACAGATGCAGTTGAATTGGTTGTGGCAAGCACCATTTCTCATGCTTCACACAAAGCTTGCCACTGCCAGTGATCAAAGTAATGTGTATAATGTCACTATATATTGTTAATCACCAGATGATGCCTAATACTTATTATGGATTATTAGCAATTAAATTTTATTAATATCAAAAAGTGCATATGCCATAAATTTTTTGGGGGCGAGGGTGGCTCAGTTGGTAGCGTGCCGGGCTTGTAATCTGCAGTTCCCAGGTTCAAGTCCCAGCTGGATCAGTGTTGAGATCTCTGAAAAATTCCCGGCCCTGCCTATGGTCTGTAGGGGATACTGATGGGCTTGGAAAGGCTGCCGTCTGTTGGATGGGACATTAAGCTGTGGCCCTGTGTACGGGAGAGAGCCATACCCTGTGCACATTAAAGAACACACTGGATAGCCTTGACAGAAGGCTGCCATCTGTCTCCCAACAGCTGCACCAGTGGATCCCCTCCCCCAACCTTCTCTGAGTTTTCAGGGTCCTTGTGACCTGGCCATTTAGCCCATTGTGTGCAAAAAAGTGCTGCCCATAGGTAAAACAACTAACGAACCAGCCATAGATTTTCTGCGCTGCAAAAATGTAACTAAACTAATTTCAGTTTCTGTTATAAGATAGGGAATTTAATTCAGAATCAAGTAATGGGTACCATAAAATGATCATCGCTAAGCTCAGTTTGTTTGAATGGGAAGGATGATTTGTTTTCATCCATAACTGATCAAGACTTACTAGGTGCTGAAACTTTATTTTTTTAATGTTATGTAAATTTATTTTTATTGCTAATAACTAGTAACTAATAGTTAATATGTATTGAGGTGTTGATTAATAACTGATATATATATTGCATAAATCCTGCAAAATATGGGAGTTTAGTTTTCATAAGTGTTCTGATTTTTTGTTATTCCAAATCGTAATTTTCATCTTGCAAGTTTGGCAGCTCAGATAAGGTTGGGGAGAAGGAGATCCATGGGACAGTTGTTAGGAGACAGATGGAAGCTTTCTGTCAAGGCCATCCACATGTTCTTTAATGTGCACAGGGTATGGCTTCCTGCATACAGGGCCATGGTGTAATGTTCCATCCAGTGGATGGAGACCTTCAGTTTTTCAAAGCCTTTTCTCGCAGAGGCCAATAAATGATAAAAAGTATGAAAATTATATATATGTAAATATATTTTGTGTAAATACTTCACCATTCTGAGGGAATGGAAGTATTCATCTGAAAATAATCATGTATAGATGGTGGACAATAAACAGTTCATAGATCAAAACAAAATACTGGAAATTCGTTTCAGAAAGCAATGTATATTGGTACAAGGTAGGACCATCGTTAATGGCAATAAAGGCAGTGACATATTGTGTCATTGACTCTAAAGGTTCCTGATGCTATCCTGGTGAGCTTCCACCATTTTCTTGCATTTGGAACCTCGCTGAAGTAACATTTGGGACAGAAGAGGGAGGTTATTCAGTAGTGGGTATCTCCACATTCTCAGACATGCTTAATGGTTCAGCTGATGTTCCCTTACAGTAAAAGTGCTCAGTCTTATCTGTATCATGTGGTACATTTTCCATGAAAAATATGTTATTTGCCCCTACACTAAGTAAAGGTAAATATTCTTATTATATTGCATACAGATAATATGTAAATTCATACCTGCATCACTGTCTTGTGTCTTTTACTTTATTCCAACCAATTTGTTGTTGCAAGAGTCACTAAGCTTTTCAGGTCACTGAATGAAGACTGGTTTTTGTTCTTGATTTGGTTGATTAATGAAAAGTTTTGTTCACAAAGATATGGGCTTACAGCATTTGTTTTTATTATATTTTTAAATGCTGTAGCTTTTTAAAGATTAACATTTTTTTTAATTGTTTGAACCAAAAATGTCAACTTTATGACTGAAAGTGCCCATGTGCTATTTTTAATCATGATGTGTAATGTTGAGTGCCACTGTGTTATATGTTATCTAAGTATGAAATAAATTTTATTAAGAAACCTGGCAGACTCAAGGACTGATGTATAAGTCATACAGACACTCTCTTGAGTATGGGGCGGGGTTGGCTCAGTCGGTAGTGCGCCAGGCTCGTAATCTGTAGTTCCCAGGTTCGAGTCCCAGCTGGGTCAGCGTTGAGATTTATCTCCGCAAAATTCCCCGCCCTGCTCACGGTCAATAGTGGACACCGATGGGCTTGGAAAGGCCGCCGTCCGTCGGATGGCACATTAAGCCGTGGCCCCGTGTGTGGGAGAGCCATACCCTGTGCACATTAAAGAACACACTGGATGGCCTTGACGGGAGGCTACCATCTGTCTCCCAACAGCTGTTCCAGTGGGTCCCCTCCCCCACCTTCTCTGAGCCTTCGGGGTCCATGTGACCTGGCCATTTAGCCCATGGTGTGCAAAAAAGTGCCACTCAGAGGTAAAACAACCCAACTCTTGAGTATGATTTGTACTCAAGAGTTGTAAGAAACAGTGTCTTGCTGAAAGATGGCATATTTCACACCATCAGAGAAGGCAATGCAACTGATTTGAGGCTGATTTTGACATACCTTTGGGAAATCAAACTATCCTTGAGGAGGACCAAAGTTGAAAAGCTGGGATAGTTGATAATACCTCAAATGAATTCCCAGCAGCTCATACTCCATGATGTTTCAAAGCACACATCATTACTGGCTCCAAAGCAGAATCGAATTATTGTTAAAGATGAGACAACATTCACCCTCCAGTTTGCTCTATCCCAGCAACATTGAAGTTGTTTTCATTAATGGATTGGAATGAATGATAACTAAATGAATGGCTGACATGGCAGAAGCCTGTCTTCTGTGAATCTCCTTATAATAGTGCACCTTTCAGTTATTATGGTACTCTTAATCCGTCTTTTAATTGTTACAGAAGGATTCACTCTCACCTATTACCAGATCTGCTAATCCTTGTACTCTGGATATATGTTTAGGGATCCAGATCTTTACTGATGGTTATGGGTGCGGCCACAACCATCAGTAAGTAATAGTCTTGCACCTATTGCTCCTAACAAGAGTTTTTGCATCTTGGTCAACTCAATTAAGGAGTGATATGAGTTGACCAGACAACCATATTCATTGCTATATTCTAATCTCACTAATATTTGTTCAGTTGGTGATACTATCTTCTTACATGTTACTTAGCATTTCACAACTTGATTGATTTTCTAACCATTAATTTATATCTTTTGTCACTTCTTTCATTTACTGCACATCATTAACAACAATTTTGACTGCTATATAAGCTGTCTGCAGTGATTTTTATTGATATTTTTATCATTTGCATATATCATTCTGATAAAAATAATTGCTTTTTTCAGATTAATCCATCCACTCCTTCAGAGTGGAATAATTTTTAAGTAATAGACTATATATATATAATCATGAAATGCTGTTAACTACTAATTCTTATTTGATTAGGTCCATATTTTAAGAGAATTGTCACTGAAGAAAAGGAAAATGGTGAGATAATCTTTCTTATACTTTAATGCTACTTAGGATTATTTTACTGTTAGATGTTGATGTCCCACTATACATGTTAAAGTTTAGTGCCTGGGTTTTTTTCTCTGTTAGGTTTTTTGCTACTATTGGATATCACAATGACTTAAAATTATTGGTGTATTCAGATAAAATAGACTTTACAATCACAGCTTATGGAGAAGATATGTTTTTGTACCTTACTGATCTGCTAATTTTTTCATTGATATGTTGTAATTTTATCATATTATACTAATTTAAAGTACACACATACCACTGCATATTAGAATTAATTGTATGGTCATATTTAAAATAGTCAGGCTATATACTTGTACTTAACAATTTTCTCTTTGAAATACATAGAAAAATCAGATTCTATGCATATAATTTTCCAGAACAGTGCTTGATTTGAAATATCTAATTAATTCTTGATGCAGGCTGAAACTTACTCTTCTCCAGTATACATTCTTTGTCGTCAGTATACCAATTTGATTCCAGCAAATTGTTCACTTGTTGAATGTTCATCAATAGCACATATACAATATGTTGCACATTACAAATTGGAAGAACCACATGAATGGCATGAACCAGCCATAGAACTCTATGCATGCATTAAAGATGAAGCAACCAACATGAAATTATCAATATATAGTCTACATAAATGATAGATTAACTCTAAGCCCACTATCTAAAGTGACTGGAACAAACTTAAACCTAAATAAATAAAGAACTAATATATCTGTGGCTTTTAAATTGATTTGAGGTGCGTTAGAAGTAACCTGTTTGCTATTTAATAGTTTTTTACTAAGTTGTGCACCATGAAAGGCTAAAGATAGCTAGTCCCACATAATCATGAAGTTGGAAGAATATCTTTTTTGTTTTCAGAATATTATGCATATTATATCCAATCCCCCCAATTCTTTTAATTTTCCCTATCCAATACATACAATGGAGAGTGAGAATAAGCTTAAGTGAAATAGCTCCATAACTTCAAATTGTGCTTCTTAGATCACATTGTTATTATGTTACTTAATAAATTTTGATTAATTAAATTATTATTATGTTACTTAATAAATTTTGTTAATCCTAAAGTCTGTATCAGTATTTCCCTACTGGAATTATTATAATTGTGAGTACAAAAATTAATCATGTTTATTATGCCACAATCTGCTAATGATATTTCTACTCACTGTGTTATATCCAACAATAGCATAAACCCCAATAGAGAAATAACTGAAAGTGCCAAATTTTGACATATTTTTTAACAGATATTTGTTTTGAATTTATTCATTTGTGCTTATATAATCTGTGAATTTGTAACTATGTATATGGGTTTGATGTGGGAAGCCCAGTTTATTTTTAAAAGTGATGTGAGAATAATGAAACAAAAATGGAGATTAAAGCATGGGATATTTTTAAAACTACTGCTTTAAAAATCCATAAAAGTTGAAGACCATGCTTAGGAATGCCCCAGCAGAAAAATGTATAGAAGCAATATATTATGAATTTAGAATTAATATAGCCTATAGGATTAATAATAAAATAAATAAATAAATAAATAAATACCCCCTCAAGCAGCTGCTTGCCACAGAGGTCTGACAGAAACCTGTCAGTTTATATGCCATAGTAGAAGGTCTGAAAGGATGGCAGGCCCTCAGCAGAAAAACGACACAAACAGCCATGCCTTACCCGGGGCTCGAACCCAGGTCCCTTAGATCAGCAGCCAAGCACACTAACCACTCGGCCATTAGCATAATTGAAAAGTAATTCAAAAGCTAAGGGTGCAGCATAAATTGCACAAATGCTCTCATTTGCAGAAATAAATAGTTAATGCGAATATGAGACTTTCTGATATATATGTAATGTTAATGCAATCTCATAATTCATATAGGGGAACAGTAATATCTGAACATAACATGTGGTCCACTAAAGTGGTAGTTGCCATTGCCATGAAAGGTAAACTTTTGTTTTAGAAGGGATGTATGTAATTATTTCCCCCCTCTCCACCCACATACATACAATATGACAGGACAGGAATGGCTCAGGCAGTAGTGTGCTAGGTTCGTAATCTGTGGTTCCCAGCTTCAAGTCCCACTATGGCTAGCATTGAGATTTACCTCTGTCTTCTGTATACTGTGTGTGTATCTGTGTCTGCACCTTACCATCTCCCACTCTGAGCCCTCAGGATCCTTATGACCTTTGCATACAATGGCCATTTAGCTATTGTATGCAAAGAATTGCTGTCAGAGGTAAAACAACCAACCAACCCCACAATATGGTTTATTTAGTTATTTGAGGTTGAATTCTTTATACAATAAGCCCTCTGTTTATGTTGTTTTTGCTGTAATGTTGCCAAAAAAGAATTATGGATGAATGTGATTTGTTTAAAATGCATTCATTCATTGTAACATTGGGTGAAGGAATAAACAAGATGGCCTTTTCAGTTGTTCCCTCAACCCTTATACATGGTCTTTCTATTCCCTAATCTGGCCCTGAAGATGAAGGCTCCATCATTTTGCTGGAATGGTCTGGAGCACAACAACAAGCCATTCAAGTTGGAGAAACTTTGTATTGCTCATTCTTCATATCCTTTTGTTGTTGGGCTGGCCAATGTCCATGATACTATGCTTGAACTCCTTTCACCACCTAGTTAGGATGGTCTGCTCCACCTTGTTAATCATGTTTTTCTTTAAGAACATATTGCAGGATCCTTGAAGATGATTCTCACTCTAGCTTTTCCTGAGGTTAGGACAGATTCCAAGATTGCTTCATCAACATCCCATCACGTAGTTTTGGATGCAAAATATTGGATCCAAAGGGAGATATAAGGATCCCAGGAGATATGGATGTTCATGCTGTATTTCTTTTAAGATCTTGCCTACATTTCAAGTCTCCTGTGTGGCAAATTATATGGACTTGCTGCTGACAAACTACCATGGCAAGAAAGATTGCATATAGTTGATATCTCTGTATAACAGTTAATGAAATGTAAAATTACATTATCAAGATAAATCGTGTGTTATATATTTGGAAAGAATGGTCAATGCTAGATTCATGTGGTAAATAGAGCCAATGTCTTCTATTTGACATAGTGTGGCTTTTACAGGCAATGGCCTACTTTAACCCACGTAATTCAACTCAAATTGAAAATCAGGAATTCCTTTTAAGGTTAAGAACGTGTTGGGAATTATTTTCAAAAGGCACCTGGTACAATTTGGAGATTTGTCATTTTTCACAGCTATCATTCCTTTGGTATGAGAGGTTGTTTGCTATTCTTTGTTTGACATTTGTAATCCTTGATGTTTTCAAAGTCTATGTGTCAGTCCACGCTTTTAGTCTTTTTTACAAGGAGAAAATATCCCACAAGGCAGTGTGTCAAATTTGATAGTGACATTTATTACTACAAAATCAAACTGATTACCCCAGTGCTTCTCATAGTGGTGTCTGTGAATTGATGCCAGCTCATAAGCCATCAGTTGCAGGTCTGTAGTGATCTGCCAGGAAAGAAATATGTTTGCAGAAGCATAATATTGGGATGCCATAGTGCCATATTTTATACATTCCAACACTCCAGGTAACATCATGTTGTGTGTGTTTGTGGGGGGATGGAAGTATGATGTACAATCTTGGTTTCTTGAGGCAACATGTGACCAGAAGTGCTGTGCATCTGTGGGGCTGATGGATCTCAGAAGCAGAGTTTCCTGCCCGTCTGCCACATTAGAAAGTTTGAGAGGCACTGGATTAGCCAACAACTTCCTCTGACTATAAGCAGTGCCTTTCTCTCTTTATTGTAATATTTTCTTCTAGCATGAAGATTATTGAATGATAACAGTAGACCACCTTTATAATTCCATCAGTTTGGGCTGTGGCAAATAGGTTCCCCCTAAAGCATTTTTTGAGGCAAATGCAATTTTTATCCAGACTCCAAGGTTTGGTTTGGAGATGTCATTCTTCTGGTTATGGTAGAATCAAGTTTCTCATCCTCTTTGACCAGAAATTGATGTTTTTACCTCTAATACATCATCTGTTGTCGAAGTGTGTGTGGACATTGAACATCATCAAAAAACTCTCCTCCATCTTCTGGGGAGCAGACTGACGTTCTTTGCTCTGCCTATACTGGGCACACATGTGGATGAAACTGAACTGCAGCTCCCCTTGTATGTGTCTTTACAGGTGGTGAAGATGCTGGGTCTTATTGACCATCAGGCCTTCTGTGTCTCCACCTTACCAGTACAGGATCTTTACATTGAGTATCTTTATACTTTTACCATCAGCAATTTTCCATACAGTATGCACATAAGTTGCAATCTCTGTGTAACCAGTTCAGTTGAGATGTCATGTTTTGCCCTAAGTGGGAAAGTTCTTTGCCTGTCTTCTACCTTTCAGTTTATGTGTCCAAGGTATCATGCAAGAACTTAACATCTCTCTTAATACCTTCAATCAGTCATCTGTGCAGCCACCTCCATTTTAGCACACTGTTTCTTTATTTGTGTTTTTTATATGTACAGGACAGGGAAGTTTGTATTGGCAAAGATTGTCTGTACAAAGAAGAAAATAATATGTTAAATATACAACATACAATGCAGAACTAATCAAGTACAACTTCCTCTCCTGCAAAAACAGGATACTCTGATCAGCCATCAGAAATGAGTTTCTGGTAGATGATTTATGAACAACTCTTTATCAGTTATTGTGCTGCACACTCAGATGTTGCCCTTTGGGAAAGATAGTTCAGTTGTAGAATTAATTATCCATAGTCTGCTATAACATCATCATCACAGACCAAAATCCTATCAAAATGGAGCATTTTTACTATAGAATTGAAAGCTCCCTTGTCTTGGACAATATGGAAACTAAGCTTCATTGTTAACCCTTGATCTACATCAGCTTGCTTAGCTCTCCGCACCCTTTGATTTTCAGAGGCTTATCTACACTGCTAAAAGTGGAAATTGCAACACCATGAAGAAAATTATGTTTATACCCAATATTACACCCAATATTTCATGGATTCATCATCCATGGTGGCCATGGAAGAATGTCCATACCTTGGAGACTGTCCATGAACTTTCTGAAACTGACAGGACAGAAGCTATGAGGGTAGATGTGCAAATGATAAAAAAAAGTAACATAAGAACAGAAGGTACATGCATTTATTGCAAATTCATCAGTATATAATAGGCCCACCTCGAGCAGTTATACAAGCCTGTAGACGTCTGGCATTCCATTAATCAGATGGTTAATAGTGTCCTGAGGTTATTTGGAAGCATTCCAAACAGCATGCAACTGTACTAGGTTTGCCGCCAGAGGGAGCTGTGAAGGCCGCTACCCATGAGGTCCCACACATGCTCAATGGATAAGTCCAGGGAGTATGGTGGCAATGGAAGAATCTCCATATCTTGGAGACTGTCCATTGATGCATGTGCAGTGTATGGGGTGGTGTGGTCCTGCTGCAGAATCAGTTCAGGCATGGGGGAATGGAAGGGTCATGCCACAGGATTAACAATGTCATCAATGTCTCACCATCAGGACATCAGAAACATGGAGCAGAAGTGATGTCATCCCATACCATTGTATCATGGTGGGGAGCTGTGGAATACTCTTCCTCATCATTCATGATGATGGCACTATGGGGACAAACAACTGTCTGGCTACTGAAACAGAATTGGGACTCATCTGTAAACAACACCCTCCTCCAGTCTGTAGTCCAATGTTACCTCACTCAACACCAGTGGAGATGGCAGAACTAGTGATGTCGCTGCAATGGCAGATGCTAGACTGGACATCTTGCTCTCATTCCTGCATTATGCAAACATTGTCTAATGGTTTCCATGGAGACCATGGTACCTGTAGTTGTCCGCAAATCATTCTGCAGCACAGTTGCTGTGGTGAAAGGGTCACTATTCAGAGGTAAAATAACCGAACTCTAGTCAGAACAGACTAAACAAATTGTATTAAACTGAACATGTTGTGAAACTGTGCAAATCTGTTTTCACAAGAGAAAGATGTACTTGCTTGACTCTGTATAGGTCAATGATTATTTAACATACTCTTTTCTCCTTTAAGTGAATGATTAGTGTAATTGCAAGTTTTGAGACTCCATTATTTGGCTGTCACCTCCACTGCTTAAACTTTGCAAGCTATTTCCCTTGTGTTTCATTATGGTTGTAGCTTTCCGTGACTTTTATATCTTTACTTTTGCACTTTACATCTTGTTTGGTGCAGCATGGTCTTAGTTGCCTTTGCACCATAAAATCCCAAATAACCAAATATATTTTTTCATGGGTTTGGATCCCACCTGTCTCAAGACAGTTTTTCCTCTACACCCACTATTAGCAGAATGCAATGAAGACAGTGGCCTAAATATAAACCAAATGTCTTCCATTCATTCATCAAATTTTAGTTTTGTCCAATTTTTACTGCAGAACACAATATATATTTTAATTCTTATTTTTGCACTCTGAGCCCCCTATATTAAGGCATCTTTTATTGATTTTGTTATTCCAGCTTTTTTTTTTTGTTTTACTGGGTATTTTAACAAAATATATTTTATTTATTTCTGCCCTTTGTTATTTTTAATCCAGATTCTTTACACCTATGTTTCATTTATTGTTTTTGCTGTAACTCAGGGTTTCCATCAAGGAATTTCCACTTTGTAAGTTGATTGAAATTTTTAGAGGAAAAATTGTCTTGAGCTGGGTGGGATATGAACCCATGACCTCCTGTTAACATGTCAGGTGCTCTGGACCACTGAGCTACTGGCCACTGATTTTGATCTCTAATTGATGCTATGAACATTTGTATTATGTCACATATATACAAAAAACTGGTGCTGTTATGGCAATCTTGCCACAAGCAGCAGATAATGCCAAATAGATGGAAAGTATGTCTTACAAGTATACCATTGATTATTTACTCATATCTCACTTTTTTTCAATTTATTATCCATTTTTTATTTATTTATCCCCATTTTTTTGAACATTTATTCGTATCCCACCTGGCTCAAGACAAATTTTCCTCTAAAAATTTCATTCGACTTGCAAAGTGGAAATTCCTTGGTGTATGCTGAATATGTCAAGTTTATTCAATATTTAATCAATGGTCAGCTGCTTGAGGGGGTATTTATTGTATTTATTATACTTGTAAGACATACTTTCCATCTATATGGCATTATCTGCTGCTTGTGGCAAGATTGCTGTAACAGCACCTACATGTGACATAATAGAAATGCTCATAGGGTCAATTAGAGGAGATCTTGATTGGCGACCGGTAGCTCAGTAGTCCAGAGCACCTGACATGTAATCAGGAGGTCATGGGTTCGTATCCCACCCTGCTCAAGACAATTTTTTCTCTAAAAATTTCAATCGACTTACAAAATGGAAATTCTTTGGTGTATACTGAATATGTCGAGTTTATTCAATATTTAATCAGGGTTTCCTGAACTATTTTGATTTTCAGACACATTTATTTTTAATATTGATAGGAAGGATAGCTACCTATAACAGCTGTTGAGTGAAAATTTTAGATTTTATTAAAATTATCCGATGAAATATTTCTGCACTTTAAATTTAATGAGAAAACATTCAAACTTGAAATGATTATATTGTTGTCTAAAATAATGATATTAATGTGAAAAATAACATGCTTGAAATGAAGTAAAATGAGTAATAATTTTTTGATAAAACAACTGTTTTCTCAAAAAATAAAATATAAAATAAAATTCAAAATTTTGCTAGAATGGTTTTTGCTGTAAGAATCATTTATATTCTAGAAACATGTTTTGAGCCCTCAAAAACTAACTTAGACTGCAATTTGGATAAAACTGCTGTAGCTTATTTTTTCATTCTTTTAGGTATATAATATATATTTATTTTAAATAATAAATAAAAATAAATACCCCCTCAAGCAGCTGCTTGCCACAGAGGTCTGACAGGAGCCTGTCAGTTTATATGCCATAGTAGAAGGTCTATGAGGATGGCAGGCCCTCAGCAGAAAAATGACACAAACAGCCATGCCTTACCCGGGGCTCCAACCCAGGTCCCTTAGATCAGTAGCCAAGCGCACTAACCACTCATCCATGGGATGGCTATATTTATTTTATGTTCTTTTATTTTTCTTTCAATTATTTGTGCTATTATATTTCTATTTGTGTATTGACTTGTTTGACACTCTGGCTTTGGACATATAATGCTACACTATAGTTAAATGTGCCTATTGCCTTAAACCTGATTCATTCTTCTTTTATATGTAATGGGTTTAGGTTTTATTATATTTTTATATTTGCTTACCACCTAGAGCTTAGTAATACTTAAACTTCTAGTAATATTTACACTTTTTTTTTTATAGAAATAGATATTAGATAATTAGATAGATTTCAGAATCTACTAATTAATGTTTGATGTCTATCTTAACAGGGAATACTGTGCATTCACTTTGGATTGATTTTTAATTATATATTTAACGCGGTAGCGTTAGCGACCTTCTCATTAACGTCTGATAATCAATAGCAACAACTGAAAAAGTTGCATCTACTTGAGTATAGATGGCACTGTCTCAGTCACGTCTCAGGAAGAAGATTTATAAGGTCATATTCTGAAAATATTAGTTGTCCGACGCGTGGTGCAATTGTAGTGCACTCTGGCATGAATCTGGAGAGATGCGGGTTCGATTCCTGCCGTGGTGGCGATGAATTTTTTTCAGAATCTATTAATTAATGTTAGAAAAAAGATATTAGAAATAATTGTTTATAGACTTTCAATTTTACTAGGATTATTTTTATAGCAACAACAGCAATAATGAATTTATTTTAGTCTGTTCCTCAAAAGAAATCAAAATTTATAATAATCACAACTGGTATTTTCTAGCAAATAATATTACACAGCTTTGTGGGCAAATTCACCATATCTTCATTGTTAAAGTTTCAGCTATTTATAATATTTATACTCAATGAATTATATCACTATAAAACTTAATCAGCAGTAAGCAATGGATAAAATTTTGTCAACAATGTGCAAAGAAACTGAAGTATTATGTTGAAAACATAATTGATAAAATGAGTGAGTGTTTTGTTTACTAATTATTCTAAGGATAATATAAGTTTACCAGATGTAAATGGAAAAATAATAAATAAATTCATGAAAATAACTTATGTATTTTAGATTTCATTTCTGCTGTCACTACATCATTGGGTGCTTTTATTTTTATGGTATGCCATTACTGGAGTGATGTACCCTTTTAAGCACCTCTCCAGCAAAAAGCATGAAACATCTACACCACCCCGTCAAGAAAATTGTCATCCATCTGAATGGGATCGCAGTTATTCAGATGGTAAGATACATAAATATTTATCAACATTTCTATATCTTTTTGTTAAAAAACTTATTCTTTATTTTTAAAGAATTGTAATTATTCTTCTGTACTAACAAAACTATAAATATGAAATCTCATAGAATTAAATGAAACAGGTTCTTTCACTTTTAATATACTGAGTGGTTACTGAGCCCAAATTAAACCAAGGATATGCTACTTTGACAATTCTTAAAAATGAAATGATTGATTTGTGAAAGATGTGTTTGGAAGTAGCATAATTATCTCCACATAGAAGAAATTGCTTCAGATTATTTGAGTACAAAAACATGCCACCAGGTGACATTATACACTGAAAGCACAAATTATTTTAGCACTGCACCCATCCACAAACCTATCCTAATCTGCCACAATAATGTGGTCAGCTGAAGCTGAAAAATAGGCTATAAATTGGTCAGATACCTACCTGCTGTATAGTGTATATCTGCATTTGAGAGTACCTTGCACTTCAAACAAGTTTTCCAAGCATCTTTTTTTATGGACTCTGTTTTCAAAATGTTGAAAGAAAATGTTTCATCGAGTTTAAGGTGTTAATACTAAAAGATAGGGGTTCTCAATGTGGGGTACACAGTAAAATTTTTATTACAATTTTTATTAAATTTTTATTAAACTAATATTGTGCAGAGAGAGACTCGGTTGGTTTGGCCATGTTGCCCGTATATATAATTATGGATTGGCGAATAGGGTTATGAACAGTGCCTAAAGGCTTCAGAAAGAAGGGGAGACCTAGGATGTGGTGGGCAGACAATGTCAAACAGGACCTTATTAGAATTGGCGTGCAGTGGCCAGATGCAGCAGATGTAGCTCAGGACAGATATGCTTGGAGAACTAAATTGCATGGTCTGGTTGGACCTCTATAGCCCATGGCTGTTTGAGAATGATGATGATACTGCAGCACCCACTTCATACTAATTTTTGCTTCTAATGGGAATGTATATGAAATATTACCTGTCTTATCATCAAAGGATTACTCATGTAATTTGCTACTACACAGTTCAGCATGATAAAAAAAAGAATTACCTGAAAGACTTCACACACAGAGAGAGAGATTAACCAAGTGGAGAACAAAAAGCAGACAATTATGCTGTGTTGTTTCCACTGTGATGTCATGAAGCACGCCTGCTCAGTGACACTCGAATGATCTTGGTAAAAATAGCTTTTTGGCACCACCTTATATATACTCACCTTGATTGAAAATGCCTCTGAATGACTAGTCACCAGGTGTGTATAAATCTGTTTCAATATAGCTCCTTTAAAGAAGAAATTAAAATCTTGTTATAAATGGACTGATTTTGTGTAATATGAAGTAAAAATATGAAATGCATCTCCTGGCTGATTCTGCCATTTTTCCATCAGTTAGATGGGACATTAAAGTCATATCCCAAGTGCATATTAAAGAACACTCTTTCTGACCTTAATGGGAAACTCCCATCTGTTTTCCAACAGCTGTCTCTTACTTTCTTCAACTTTGAATTCTTGTGTCCTTGTGACATGGGAAAAAAAAGGTGCCATTTAAAGGTAAAGCAACCAAACTTATTAATTAATTGCATGCGTTTTTATGGTTGGCTATGAATGAAATATAAAATACACCTGGAAAGTATGTATTATGATACATAATCATATTAAGCATTTAATCACTGTTAGGCTGTTTAAGTATCATGATGGCAATGGGCATAGAGGAAACATTTTCTTTGGCTGAGTGGGTTCTGAACCATGGCCTCTAATGACATGTCAAGTGCTCTGACCACTGAGCTACTGGCTGCTGATCAATCTCTCCTCTCTTGCTGATGTCAAACTATACACCATAGGGCCAGTCATTGTCTTTTGAGTGGGGTGGGGATGGCTCAGTCAGTAGCATGCCAGGCTCATAATCTGCACCAAAATATGTATTTCATGCTGAAAATCATTTTCAACCATCTCTACTGGATTATAATTTATAGCTAAACAAATTGACTCGACAATTATTATGCCTGTTATCTGCTTATTAGTTGATTATTTTTGCCATTTTTGACTAATTGATGGATCTGGTTTATATTTAGACTTGAAACATACTTATATATAAGGAATCTGTGCACCAAAAATCAAAACAATCCACAAGCAAATAGCCACAAGGTGGTATGGAATTGGAGACCACAGAGTGGAGTCAGAGTGGAATCATATTTCTGTCAAAAATACAGCATAAAACATTCAACTGGCAGTATTCAATGCTTTAATTGTCAAAATTTATTCAAAACTATAAAAAAACTTTTTTTGCTAATTTTTAATAGAGATAAATATATATATAAATTTATCAAAGGTAATAAATAATATAGTTATCTTGTTATAATTGCAGATGAAGTATTTGATGAAGATGACTTGTGTGTGTCTCATAATTCCATGGCTTCACCACTTTCCGACAGTTCATCTTCTGGTGATATAAATAATAGTAATTTATTTCCTGGGTAAGCCAATCATTATAACATGGATTTATGCATCATTAAAATAGTATATGTTTAAAATAAATAAAGTTACTCTGAAAATATAACTATATATGATCCATAAAAATGTGCTAAAAGTTATTTTATTAGATCTCAAACCACTTAGCCTTCTATTTGCTGAGTACAAGTGTTTAAAGCAAAGAATGGGCTCATTATTCGAAAACGTTTGCTCACTCCAGATGAGAAAAGAATTTAGTTTTTGCATCTTTGGTTACAGATTTATTCTATTGTTATAATTGCTGTTTGAAAAATCTGCTTGATTGCTTGCCACTGATGTAAAGAAAACTTGGTTTAAAGAGCAGTATTTTTTATGTAATTTTTTATTCTGACTGTATTCTTTATCTCACTGGTTATTCAAAATTTTCCATGACACTCTACTGATTAACCTTTTTTTGGGCAGTTATTATAATCAGTGGATTGTTTCTATTAAAAAGTCAATAATTTTTTTATGTTTTTCAAGATACAATAATATATTTATTAATATGCAATTTCCTCCAACTAAAAGAATACCATTTTGTAATTTATGTGTTTTTGTCAACAACTGACTATCACTATTTTCTTTGGTGATATATAAAAACATAGCAATTATGTAATTGAGCTTAGAACATGTCTCTTTAGCCTTAGAACTGAGAGGAAAAAGGAACAACATAGTATTTTATGAAACAAACCAATAATTTAATTTGATAGAAATCTTTGATCTGTGCTTAATATAAAAACTTCAATTTGGGGAAAGAAACTAATGGTTAATAAAAACAATGGTTTTGAATTGCAGAATTTTGCAGAAACTCCTTTCTCATGTTTTTTATGCTTCAGAGCTCTAAACTTAAATCCTGCCTTTAAAATCTCAGGATTAGTTGCTTGTTGAAATTTTTGTTATTAAAAAAGTAGATCTAAGGATTTTTGCAATATGTACAATATGCACTATTTAAATGATAGTGCAAAGCAATAAATTAGAACTCGCAGGTTTTGATAAACTTGATGTAGGCATATAAAACATGTTAAATCAGTACTTTCTATTTCCCTTGTTACTTTCTTGTTGTGCAGTGTATATTAATACACCAGTTTGTGTTCAGAGTATGTTCTTCCAAAATGTGATTTAAAGTTAAATGATGCAAATTAAATTCATAATTTCTATAGGAAATAACTAAAATACTCAAAATATAAAAAAATTATTGACTTTTTATTACAAACAATCCACTGATTGTAATAGCTGCCCAAAAAAGGTTAATCAGTAGAGTGTCATGGAAAAATTTGAATAACTAGTGAGATAAAGAATACAGTCAGAATAAAAAATTACATAAAAAATACTGGCTCTTTAGACCAAGTTTTCTTTACATCACTGGCAAGCAATCAAGTAGATTTTTCAATACTCCAATACCCCATATTAAGCTCTTAAGTAACCCCCACAAGTAAAATTTAATAGAGGAGAATAATATTAAACATTGGAGAAAAATCATGTAATAGAATTGCAAATATATACATTGTATTATGATCTGTTCATATTGTTCTGTATATATTCATATATACACAACATTATGAACAGATCATAATGTTTCTGTATTGGAATAGTGAAATGATGTAAACTAAGGTATTAGAGTATAATAAGGATATTTTTATATTTTGAAAAATTGCTTCAAAGGGTGTTCCTGTTTGAATTTAATGCATAAATGAAAATTTCCAAATATTTAATCATAGTCATCATTATTGTTGATAAAATAGATAAATTTTAAAGTAGGCTTCAAGTATATGAGAATTGTTTCATTACTAAATAAATACCAATTAATAGTAAATAAATTGGACTACAATAAAAATTGCAATATTTTATATTGCAAAGCTGTTATGTATCAATAGAAATGATGTTCACACTGTATTTTTCTGTTATTTAATGAATTTCTGCAAAGACCTTTAAAAATGGCTTCAGTAATAGTATGCATATATGAACAATTTTTAAATAGTCATCTTTAGGGGAAAAGAAAAACAAATTCCTTTGATGGATAAGTGTTCATTTTATGACAAATCTGTGTGAATGAAACAATACTTAACATAGTCCCCATTTTTTGCTGATATCAGCATTCATGAATTGCTCTGATCTTTAGTTTTGAGCTTAAGGTTCACATTTTTGGGGAAAGTAAGCTCCACAAAGTCCTTGAGATGAGTACATTAAAGATATAGTGTGGCCAGCACTATCATGAGACAGCATAAAAAGGAGCATTGTAGTAACATTGCTACCATGTGTAAATGAGTAAATGGAGCAGTATACAAGGGCATTCAAAAAGTTCTTGACACGCATCTGCAGAACAAAAACCATTGCACTTACCTCAACAAAACTTTTACTTCCATTCAAAGTACTCCCCTCCAGCACCACTTATAGTCATTTTTTTGAGGTAAGGTGTCCACAGCTACTGCTCCTTGGGAATTGAAGAAACAAATTATCAACATCCTCTTACTTAAGCAGAAGTGTCTTGTCAGAAGATTTTGGGATGGGGTTCATCTTCCACAATCCAAGCATCATCTCATTACCTGTGAATTTTTTTTCATGTTGTCTACAAGCTGCATCCTTGCGAAAATATAAAATTTTCCCCATCTTTAGTAGGTTCCATAGCAACAATGCACAGATTTTGCAGTCCAAATTTTAAGCACCGCCACTGCAGAGAGAAATGATGATACGTCTTTGTTTTTAACACATGATGACAAGTTTAGACAAGCTTTCAAACAAGTCATAGCTCTTTAACTTAAGAGGAATGTATGCAAATCATACCCTTGTCAAGAACTTTTTTAATGCCCTCCATATCTAGTGCCTCTTGGCCAGGGTGATAAATGAGGCCAAGCATAGTGGTTTATGTGCTGCAGCATTAATCAGCTTCCACCATATTTGGTGATAATAATTGTTATGATCTGTTTTTTATGCTTTTCTCTTTTCGATAATGTTCTATGCTAAATATTCAGTGTGCTCGTCTCAAGGATTTTGTGGAACTCACTTTACCAAAAGTGTGAGTTTTAAGCTTAGAAAGAGTCAGGGACCTACAATTCAAGAATATGCCTTACCTGTTCAATATTTCTTTTTTCAACTAAAATTTGATATTGTTTATTGGCATTGCATATATATATATTTTTTTTTTGGGGGGGGGGGGATTTGGCAAATTAGTAAACTCTGCTTTAGCACTTAAGGGTTAAATGGCAAATGCTAAAGTTATAATAAATATCAATATTTTTCTTTGTTTCAGCATTCCTGACAGATTAACAAATTCTACTCCAGCTGCATTAAGGTACTGGCATACAGACAGAATTAATCCATCTGATTCTCCTACTCTAAGGTGGAAAAGGTGTGTTTTGCTAACATAAGTAATTTTTGATTAGGCATAATTGACTTAAAATATTAGCTTAATCATTTACAATTTGATTGATTTCATCATCAGTAGATACCATTAGTACAATTATGAGAATCAGTACTCTACTAATAATTCAATTTTTTTTAAATCTTAGCTCTCTTGTGTGTAATTTCTGTTTTTACATTAAAATTGTATGATGATGCAACTATTGATCACATTATTAAAATTAAATCAGCTAAAAATCACTATCAACTAAATAAATTCTCTGATTTATTGAAGAGGAATGCTTTAATATAAGCTTACCTCATAACAATTGATGCAAAACTAAAGAAAAAAGGTTGCAAAATTTAGTGTTATCTACCTAAAGCTGTAATGCTAAACTAATCACTGAAATCTTACTAACTTTCACAACTCAGTGTTATTGAGAGTAATGATTATTTTGATTAACTTTCAGTATTCCATAAAATTTTGTAATCAGCCACAAATGATTGTGATCAGAAAATTCCAGATATAAAGTTCATTTTCCTTTCCTGCTAAAAGCATTTCAAAATTAATTTAGCCATCAGGCAGAGTTCACTGTTACTCAGTGCATTAAGATTTAAATAACTATTCATTATGTAGTAATGAAGATCAAATGTTCTCTTTTTAATTGATCCTATGATTATATAAACTTCATAAACTATTTAGTCCATATAAACAATTCATAAATTATTAAGTCCTTCATAAACTATTAAGTTCATTAATACAGTTCAGAAAAATATTGTGCTAACTACTCTGAAAAGCTCAGATATATTGAACATTGGCAAAGGAATCAAAGCTTTCTTTACTATTTTGATTCTCAATGACAGAACTCTGTTCTTAAATATTTACTCCTAAACAAGCTAAATGTGAAGTGGTTTTTATTGAAGAAGCGTAATGCTATCAGGGCATTTAATTGTCCTTATAATCTTTTGTGGATACCTCTAGTTGATATTTTTGTTTGAAGGGATTTTAATAGTTTTGCAATATTTTCCAAGATTTTGAGGTGTTCTTAAAAGACACCTATGGCATCTTTAAGGGATTTTGTATAACTCAGTATGTTTGATTGTTTTACCTCTGAGCATCACACTTTGTACACAATGGGTTAAATGGCCATGTTATAAGAACCCCAAATTCTCAGAGAGGGTTGGGGGCAGGGAACCCACTGGACAGCTGTTGGGAGAAAGATGGTAGCCTTCCGTCAAGGCCATCCAGTGTGTTCTTTAATGTGCACAGTCTGATATTCCTGCACATGGGGCTAAACATCCCATCTGATGTATGGCTGCTTTTCCAAGCCCATTGATGTCCCCTGCTGACCGGAAACAGGGTGGGGAGCTCACTCAGTATGTAAAACAGTAAATAATAATTCATGTTTGCAAAGTTAATATTATTTTCTAAGCATATAATCAGTGCTGTTTAAATTGATACGTTTAGTTATGTGATAATTCTTTAATCATAGTAAACCATATATACTGGTTTCAAACCACTTGCCCCATTGTCCTTGGGGGGGGGGGAGAAGTCGATAGTGTGCCAAGTTTGTAATCTGCAGTTCCCAGGTTCGAGTCCCACCTGGGCCAGCATTGAGATTTATATTCACAAAACTCCTGCCCTGCCCTCAGTCAGTAAGGGACATTAATGGGTTGGAAAGGCTGCTGTTCATTGGATGGGATGTTAAGTCGTGGCCCCATGCTCGGAAGAGCCATACCCTCTGCATGTTAAAGAATACGCTGGATGGCCCTGACAGGAGGTTTTCATCTGCTCTTAACAGCTGTCTAGTGGGCTCCCTCCCTTCTCTGAGTCCTTGTGACCTGGCCATTTAACCCATTTGTACAGAAATCTGTTGCTCAGAGGTAAAACAACCCCAACCTAGTGTCCTGAAAGATTTTAAAAAACATTACAGTTGTACAGATTTTAAAATTTGTTGTTTTAAAAGGAAAAATGAGAATATTAATCAATTGTGCGATGCAACAATGTATAGTAAGGCCCCACTTTACAACGTTTTGCTTTATGATGATCCACTCATATTATGATTTGAATTATGACCAGTGTTATATGTAATGCATGCATTAGCGACATGATGCTGTCATGAATACATCAGAGCTGGGTAAAGGGCAAAGCAGGATGACTGCATAGTAAAAATGCACAGTCACATTAGTGACCTACAACAGTGCCAGGAGCTATAGTGGGAGTGATAAATACTTATGTAGAAATTTTTCTTTGGGTTGAACCCTGCATTTTAAAATATTACTAATACACTAAATTTCATGGATTTATGTAACTTATTTCTCCCCACCCTTCACGAAGATATTCTTCCTTTTATTTATAATAGCACAAGTTGTCTCACAACCAGAAGATCTATATTTCTTCAAGCAATACTTTGCTATGCTGCTAACATATCCAACACATGCCCCAAAGTGGGTGGTTTGTTTTTCATTTCTTAATTTTACATTAGTCCCTATAAGTAAAAGTTAGTCCCTATAAGCAAAAGTTATATTGCTTATAGTTAGTCCTTGTAAGAAAAAGAAGAATAGATTGAGGGTAAGTAAAGTACAGTATTATTTTAATTGTAAAGGCTTTATTTACGTCAGTTATGCACTTATATGACTGCTTAAAAATGTTATTAAACCATTACATGCATCAACAAGTGAAAAGAAGGCAATGATTTGTTATATGACCATGGTCTGGAACCTAATGTGTCATATAGATATGACAGACACAACAAATTTTAAAACTGGTACAGCTGTAACATTTTTAAAAATCTTTCATGACACTGGGTTGGGGTTGTTTTACCTCTGAGCAGCAGATTTCTGTGCTGAGTGCAGATTTCTGCACAAATGGGCTAAATGACCAGGTCACAAGGACTCAGAGGGATCAGAGAATATTAGGGGAAGGGGGCCCACTGAACATGTTACTAAAACTGTCACTATACACCTGTAGATTGACTGAGAAATGAGACATATTATTTTTAACATTGGCCTGTTAATGAACAACAAGTGGCTTGCTAATTAATGACAATGGCTAGTTAATGTATTTGATGTTTGGTATGTATCTGTCATATCTATTTCCATTTGGTTTACTTGAGTGATATACCTAAATAGCTTCCTTTATTTAATATATCACTTGTGTTTCACAAAACAAATTTGGTCAGAAATATTTATTTTTACTGTGCCTAGAGATTTTAGTCTCAATTTCACAAAGTATTTTAATTAAAAGAATTACTGTATTTTCTGGACTTGTCCAAAAAAACTGACTTAAAATTCCCTTGTGTTATAGTCTGAAGGTACAACATGTGGCCTTCAACATACCAATATCATTTAGTAACCTTTCTCGGAATTTTGCTTCTTACAGATGTTTGTTGATAACCTTTCTTGGTATTTCACTGCTGACTATAGATATTATGTAATATACATGTGACTTGTCCTTGGAGAGGAACCCATTAGCCTAGTTCTTCAGTTACATTTGTCTTGTGATAGCACATGATGAATATCAGTTTATTGAAAACTAGTAAACGTTTTACCCATAAAGAATATGTGGTAAACAGAAGGGGGATTTCTTACACTGTAGGTTTTAAATTAAAGGTGATACAGCATGCCAAAGAGTGTGGTAATAAGGCAGCAGAAAGATATTTTTGTATCTCACCAACCGAGAAAATGATTTGTGAATGGAGAAAGCAAGAAGATGAATTATGAGAATTGGAGAAAAATTGAAATGTTTTCATATGCATATTGCAAAATGGCCTGAAATAGAAAAAGAAGTGAAAAACTGAACCACAAACTATAGAAAAAAAATAAATTTCTGTGCCGGCAAATATGATCATTTTTTTGAATCGTGTATTTTAGCCATTTCACACAATATTGCTGATTTTGCAGGGACTTCTTGGGGCTACAGGTTTTTGAGGAGGAACGGACTGTGCATGAGCCCACAAAGTAAAGCAGCACGAAAGAGTTCAGAAGAGTACAAAAATAAAATCTTTGCAGTTTCAGAACGTGATTTCTGTAAGGAAGATACTGTGTTTTGAACTTGGCCAGAGTAACAATATGGACGAATTTCCTTTAACATTGGATGTTCCACCAAACAAGACTGTGGACATTAAAGTTGCTAAGCAGTCAACATTAAAAATTCTGGTAATGTTTTGGCATGCCAGAGGGCCATTTGCTCACATGTGAGTGGTAGTGAGCTGGATGTTCTCAAGACATTCATCAGTATTCTTAGTGAGAATTTTTGCAATACAATTAATCTGTAATCTATAACAGTGAACATTATAGTGTTGTCTTAATGTGTTGTGCTGAGGGAACAAAATGACCTCCCTATTTTATGGAATTTTATGGCCAGTACAATCTTTATGCTTCACTTCTATATCTAAATAAATACTTGAGAATTTGAGATAAAATCAGACTGAAATGTATTAAAAAATTTTGTACATTTTGTAATAAAATCATTGTAATAATGTTTTTTTTTATCAGTGTAAGAAATTTTTTCTACAAAATTTATCCTCTAGATTCATAGTGCATTTCATGGTTTGGTTATCATAGTCTGGAAAATATGGTATTTGATTGTTTGAAACTAGGTGTTATTATAGGTAGAAAGTTAAATTTATAACACAACAGTGGGGTATGCACAAGGGATACCATTAGAAAAATGAGAATTGAGAATTTGAGATAAAATCAGACTGAAATGTATTAAAAAATTTTGTACATTTTGTAATAAAATCATTGTAATAATGTTTTTTTTTATCAGTGTAAGAAATTTTTTCTACAAAATTTATCCTCTAGATTCATAGTGCATTTCATGGTTTGGTTATCATAGTCTGGAAAATATGGTATTTGATTGTTTGAAACTAGGTGTTATTATAGGTAGAAAGTTAAATTTATAACACAACAGTGGGGTATGCACAAGGGATACCATTAGAAAAATTATCCAGTTTAAAAAACCTGACATTTAGGAAAAATGTCCATGATTTAGCTTACTGATACCAAATATTTGGTAAAATCTGGGACTGAAATGTAGCAGTTTTTACCCTTGAAAAACTGGTCGTTTTAAGTATTATATATCTGTTGAATTTAAGAATTTGTTTAAATTCCTGCTTGAGACATTCTATATCACGTAGTTCATAGAACCAAATTTTTTCAAATCTTTTACAGGAGCAGTCCAAGAATGAGTAGCAGCCCCAGATTTTGTAGACAAAGTCCACGTACTCGATTTTCTGCAACGAAGAGTCCATTGGATGAAGGGAACATTTCATTGAGTATTGGGCCTAAGAACCTGATGCATGTAAGTATGTAATATGTGGTGCAATAATACTGTCATAGTCTGCTGTAAATAGTTCTTCAATCAATATATCTTTTTTCTAATGACTGTTTCTAGTGTAAATCTTGATGCAATATAATAAATGTAATAAGTAAAATAATCATTTACGGCTTGGCCACAATCAGGTCAATGTTACCTATATCTATGAGAGAGTATGTTTCTTTTTATTTATCTTAGGGGGTATTTATTTTTATTATTGCTTTTCGTTCATTATTTGGCTATTTTTGATTTGTGTTTCTAAAAAACCATACTAAAGGTTGATCCATTCTTCCTATTGAATCTTCTCATTGAATGATCGTAATATGTTATATACCAAAAGAAAGTTTGTCACATGGGGACTTGGCTATAAAAAGCTTTACCCTTTCTTTCCCCTAAAAAAGGGGAAACACACAAATGATTTTTCCACTATATTTTGTAGATATGAGGGCAACAAGCTGTGTGTCATGGGAAGTGTCATAGGCTATAGATTTTACCACCTACATATTCATCCTATCCTCCCTCTCCAAAAAGAATAGCGCATTCATTTTAGGCCCTGTCATTTATATAAGGAGTTGACTCTCATTACAGAGAGTCTAACTCTATAGAACTAATTAATACTCTTAATGAACTTAGACCCTTCATGAGATTAATTTTCTGAATGTGGTATACAGGGTGATTCAAAACTCTTGGGCCAAACTTTAAGGGGTGATAGAACACACTTAAACAAGCACTTTTCGTCATACAATGCATGGTCGGAACTCAAGTGGTGAAGCATTAGGGGTTAGTAGTTGCTGTGTCAGGAAATGAAGAAACACAAGAATGACAGAAGAGGTTTGAAACAGTTGCAGAAATTACAGAACAGAAAGTACAGAATTTTATTGAACAAATTACAGAAATTGCTCAAAAGAGCGACCGCCAACATTAAAGCAGGTTTCACACCTTCGACGTAGTAATCGGCGTACATGGGCGAAAACACTGGTACAATCTTTGGGCTTTCCTCGCATTCCCGTCCGCAGCTTCGTACGTGAAATGCATGTCGGCCTTCTCCTGATTCGTGAAGCAATCCATCCGTTCTGCAATCCGTGGTAGAAATGATGAGTGCGAAAACCAGTGCTTATAAGTGTTCACTGGAAAGCGCCCTCTAGCACTTCATCGCTTGAGTTCCGACCATGCATTTCGACCATGCACAAAAAGTACTTGTTTAGGTGTGTTCTATCACCCCTTAAAGTTTGGCCCACGAGTTTTGAATCACCCTGTATATATATATACACTGATCAGCCAAAATATTAAAACCACCTACCTAATATGATGTAGGTCTTCCTCTCACCACCAAAAGAGCTCTCACTCGATCAGGCATAGATTCAACGATATGTTGGTAGGTGTTTGATATTTGGTACCATGACAGCAACAGAAGATCCCACAATTCCCGTAAATTACATGGTTAGGGTGATGTTGCTTGTACCCATTTTTGCAACTCAAACCACAAATGCTCGATAGGATTCATGTCCGGCGAATTTGGGGCCATGGCAATAAATGGAATGCCTCATCATGTTCTGGAACCATTCCTGAACCTTCTTTGAAATGTGACATGTGGCATTGTTTTGTTGAAAGATGCCATCTCTGCCAGGGAATACAATCGCCATAAAGGGGTTTGGTCAGCCATGATGTTCAGGTAGGTGACAACTGTCAGAGTTTGCTCTACAGGGGTAATTGGTCCAAGTGTTCCAGAAGAAAATATTGCCCAGACCATCATACTCCCTCCAGCTGCCTGGATCTGTCCCAGTGCATTCAGGTGAGAAGGCATCTGTGGGTAAATGTCACACGAGATCATCTGTCCACATGGTGTAACAGAAAATGGAATTTGTCAGACCATATGACCCTCTTCCAGTCTTCTATGGTCCAATGTTAATGATTTACGTGCCCACTGCAAGCATTGATGATGGTGAACGGCTGTGAGCATAGGCACACAAATGGGTCTGCAGCTGCAGAGATCCATATCCAAGAGCTTACGATGAACTGTGTGTTCAGACACAATGGGCTCTTTACCACAATTGAAATTATGGATAATGTCAGCTACAGTAGCCCTCCTGTTGCTGCGGACAAGACGAGATAGCCTGCGCTGACCTCTGGCATCAATGAGGCATGGCCATCCTATGCCTTGTTGTGGCTTAAAGTGTCACCTGTTTTGGACCATCTTTGATAGGTACTAATTACTGCATAGTGTGAGCAGCCTATCAGTGTCACTGTTTCAGAGATGCTCTTACCAAGGTGTCTTGCCATAACGATCTGGCATTTGTCGAAATCTGATAAATCCTATGCTTTTCCCATGTTAAGACAAAATGAAATACTGCCTATGAGAGCTCTGACCCAGGTATTATATATATCATTCGCGACCTTGGCACGTGACACTGATTGGCTGCATGCCTGCTTCTTTACATAATGCAGAGGTGATTTAAATGTATTGGCTGATCGGTGTATATATAAACTAGTGTTTGCAACATAACTAGCAAATATTAAATGCCATGAAATAAATAAATTACTGCTATAAAAGAGAAATATATAAGTTCATACGTATATAAATTTTGATAGTGAGGGTAGATCAAAGTATGAATGTCAGTATTTTGTACTTACTGTCAATATCCACCATTATGTTTGGGCATGATGTTAATTTTGAATTTGTGTTATATTTTAGTTAACAGTTTGTTCTAGGCATACAGAATGTGTGTTTAACATGCTTTCTTTTTTCTCTTTTTGGAGGTGGGGTATACACCTGACAAATATTAAGCTGACCAATTTGTTAGGTGGTAAAAATAAGTTTTTGTTCTGAAAAAAGTAAAAGTGATATGCTGTTGAGATTTAATCCAGTGTAAGAGTAATAAATCATCGTGTGGAATTGTGAAATAACATATATATATTGGAGTTGATAATACAGTAGATGGATATGGTAACTTTCTTTGTTAGCAAGACTGATGGCTGAAGCATTTTACTGGGTATGCTCATTTCGTATATGGTATCAACATTGGTCTAAATCTGTGGTTCCCTATCTTTTTGAGCATCCCCTTTATCTGTTAGTAGAATTCAGAATTTTTTTTTTTCTGTATAAAAGTTGAAATAATATTTACCATGTAATCATACCTAGTTGAAATAATATTTACCATGTATAAAAATTTTATAAGTATTTTGGTACCATATACATGAATTTTTAAAGGTTTATCTATCAAAATGAAACCTGTATAACTATTTTAATAGTATAAGAACTATTCAATATTCTAATCATCTATTTCTATTAAACTATTCAATAAGTAACTTACTAATTCTAAGAACTTTTTCGAATTTTCGAATTAATCTATTTCTACTAAAAGTGTCAAGAAAATGGGGTGGTAATACCCTCCTAACCATACCATCATTAACCACTGGTCTAAGTGTTAAAATGCTGATGTAAAATTTCCTTAAAATGACGTTACAAAATATCATCACTTCAAGCTACTTTAAATTGAAAAGACAAGGATATTTTATTCATAATATAAATTGTATCTGACTTAAAGCATTTTAAATATATATTAAAAGATGTGAGCCATTCAAACAAAACTATTTGAAAGATTCATTGTTAAGAAAATTAAACATGAATTTTGAAATTTTTTACTTTGTAAAATGCCAAAGTTATATCAATTTCTTTTTCAGATCTTTGATGCTGAAGCTTCAGATGATTAAATGAGGTTTCAGAGACCAATGTGTTCATCATCCCATTTGCTCTGATTATGTCTGACAAGAAACAATTATCATGTCACTAAAACCTGTTGGCTAAAATGAAATGTATATTTTTGTATTTATATTGTACAGGACTCGTGCTTCTGAGTCATTCTTTGAGCTTTGCATACCAATTTATAAAATCTTGTATGTTATTTCAGCTACAGACTAATTTCACAGAAAATGATCTAAAGTAATTTTTTCAATTTTTATTTTGTACATTAAGATAAAAAGATATTAAAAACTTAGAATTTTCAGTGCTTTGTTTCCAAGTAATGTTTTTAGAAAAGTCATTATGTTACATTTGGAACAAATCTGATATATGACAGTAGACTGAAATAAATTTGTACCTGGTGCACCATTGTGGTTTTCTCTCTCGAACTACATCGGTGATCCCTAACCCAATACCTGTGGGTGGTTTGTGGTGCACCCAAAGAACATTCGTTGAATTTTAGTATTTAAATTTTTTTAATCATAATTAGTTATCTAATGCGAAGAAATTTTTTGTGTTTCATGTAAAAATTGCTTTTGATTACAGTTATGTAGGGCCAAATATAATATACTTGATAACTGAAAATATATTACTACTGCATTGTGCAATCTAATCTTGATTAAGAAAAAAATATGCTAAATTTTTTGGAACAATTATTTAATTGCATTTTATTAGGCATTTTGTTTCCAAAAATATTTTCTCTAGTTATAGCCATTTTTTCATTTTTTTTATTCCTATTTTTACCATTTTTTGGGAGTTCTGCAGGATCATATTTTAATTCATATACTAATTATAAAAATTCAAATGTGTTTTCAGAAATTAACAGGTTCATTTAACATAGTGCTTAGTTCACAGAAAACCCGGTTTTTAACACTTTGCAGCTGCATAAGTCATGGTCTGTGCACTTTAGAGAACATGTTAGTCTCAATGGAAGGCTTCCATATGTCTCCTATCCAGCTCTGAACCTGGCCCACTGTGTATATGAAAGGGTAACTCTAGAGGTAAAACAACCCAGTTGTCTGCTAGTCAGCTATTCTAAATCACTAGAACAGCAGTGTTCTTAATCACTAGAATTTGCAAAAAAAAAGTTAATAAAATGTAATTTTTAACGTTTGTGTACTGACTCAGTTTTTCTCAATTTTGAAGAAAATATTTTAAATGAGTTCTAGCTTTAACATCTCTTTAAATATTAAATGAATATTGCTGAAAATCAGAAATTTCGTTTGCGTAAGATCATTTATTTCCAGTGACATTTTCCCCTAAAAATGCTTATTTTCAAAGTATCTATGAATATGGTTTTCCATTCACCTAAACATGTAATATACCCAACTAATTTTGATATTTTTTTAATTTAAAAACCTTCCTATAACTATAAATGCCAATGACTAGAACTATTGCATCAAAAGAATCTTAGTAATTAAAGCTAGAGAAATTATTTACATTTCGAGCCCATTGGATCAGTGTTGACATTCAGACAAGCTGTGTTCCATAGAAAAAAAATGTCAGTTGATAATGCATATAATTTTGTGCATAAATTGCCAGAAAATTTAAAACAATTTGGATTTTAGAGATTCTCCCTGAGAACGCTGGTAAATGGAACGGAGGCAAAAGAAATATTGAACATATGCCTGTATTTTCCAGAAATCTGCTGAAGATCACTGAAACGGAAAAAGTTTATAGGGGATGTACCGTTCATTTAGACTCTTGATCCTCCGCTTATTTTTTTTTCTCCAGAACACTTGGGGGCAGGGATGGCTCAGCTGGTAGCGCGCTACGCTCATAATCTGTAGTTCCCAGGTTTGAGCACCACCTAGGCTAGTGTTGAGATTTATTTTTTCTACTTCCCCCAGCCGTCGGTCAGAAAGTGGACACTAATGGGCTTGGAAAGGCCGCTGTCCTTTGGATGGGATACTAAGCCAATGGCCTCGTGCGACAGAGCCATACCCTGTGCACACTAAAGAACATACTGGATGCCTTGATGGGAGGTTGTCTCCCAACAGCAATTCAGTGGGTCCCCTCCTCCCAACCTCTGCATCCACGGGGCCCCTGTGACCTGGCAATTTAGTCTATTGTGTGCAAAAAAACTGCTGCTCAGAGGTAAAACAACACATTTGCATTGTTTTGTTGACATATTACTCATTCTCCAAATCACACTGGGATGATTTATGACCACTCAGCTAACAACTAATATCGGCATCAACAGGCACTGCCTCAGTATAGCTCGGATTGCATAAAGATGCATCTCTGGAGATATGTTTAGCCAAGCTCGTAAAACACTAGGAGCTCAGTAACAGTGACTGGTATATCGGATTGCACGTTCCCAACATCCCACATTTTCGATATGGTTGGGTTATGTAAGGAGGGTAAAATCATCTGAATGCGATGCAAATTATTCCTATTGCATTGTTTTGTTGACAGATATTACCGTTGGGGTAATCTTCAATAATATTAAGCAGTCAGTAAGTATGCCCTATATCAGACAACTCTGTGCATTCCAGCAGAACACGACCACTGGCCTGCACTATGTATCCATGTGGCCTGCACTATGTATCCGAGCACATGGGATCCATTGTTGCTCGGTGGTTTCGCAATATATGTTTAGCTGTCCATCTGCATGTTGCAAAAGGAAAAGCGATTCATCCTACTGGTGGCAAAACTTTTCCCAATTGGTCTCAATATAGAGGGATGATTTGAGATCCATTCTTGAAACTGGTACCTGGATGTCTAAGGTTTAGGAGGATTGGAACCGATATGGTTGTGAGCAATTATTCTGATATCCCAAACGATAGAGAAATTTATGCATTTCCTATTGGAAATCTGTTGTAACTCTGCATTTTATTCGTAGATGGCATTGTACTTGTTTCTGTTCTTACACTCGTATTGTGTTGCTCACTATAATTTTTGTGCTTACTAGTTGTTTGTCCTACAATGTTCTGGCCTCCATACACAGTGGTCGAGTCAAAAATGTACCCGGCCACTTTTACCTTCTCATCGGAATGATATTTTTTTAATGAGATTTTCAAGATTTCAACGAAAATGCGTTTTATCATCCCTGAATCTAAAAATAATTCATTTCCATCTGTCCGTCTATTCCTCCAAAATCTTGAGTACCCGGGGCCTTTCCCTGCTGCACCGTGGCTCTATTACAGCACTGCTCATACATAAGAGTACCTCTACAATACTGCTCTTGAGCAACTAATAGGCTGTGATGTGTCTGACAGACAGCCACACATCTGGCACGATCAACTGTGTTTCAAATTCTGATGAATCCCGCGTTTGCTTATTGTCACTTTTTAATCTTCACATCTAAAACTTCATGAACTGAATGCATCCACATCAGCTTTTAGTCTGCTCGCAGCTCATTTTTCAGTTTAGGTCAGGTCATAATAAGTTGAAAGTGGTGCGGATCTAGACAAGGAGGAGGCCAAGTGTCTCGATCGAATCAGAAAAAAGTAAAAGAGGGTGGAGAGAGACTGGATTTCCATTGCACTATAACATTTTCCCATCTGTTTTAGAGGTCTTTAAGAATATTTTTAAAACTGAATTATACATAAATTCAATAATTTTTCACTTTTTTTTTCACTTTTTCTAGCATTTCTAAGTGGGGGTGGGATGCATATATATTTATTCTTTTATTGGTCTCCACACTGTTTTGCGAGATTTTATGCCTTACAAAGTTTTTCGCAACTAATTTCAAATTCTGTCTTCAAAGTCCTAAAACATACCGATGGGACATATATTGAATATTAATCTTCCGAAGAAGACAATTTTGAGCTGTGAAAGACAATTTCCCTTCATCACTTTGAAGGAATCATGTCAGAGTACTATGGCAGCTGCTTGCCATAGTGCTCTGACAAGAGATAATCCATTTATACGCGGGGCGGGGGTGGCTCAGTCGGTAGCATGCCAGGCTCGTAAACTGCAGTTCCCAGGTTCGAGTCCCAGCTGGGTCATCATTAAGATTTATCTCCGTAAAACTCCTCGCCTTGCCCATGGTCTAGGAGACACCAATGGGCTTGGAAAGGCCGCCGTCAGTCAGATGGGATGTTACGACGTGGCCCCATGTGCGGGAGAGCCATACCCTGTGCACGTTAAAGAACACGCTGGATGGTCTTGACGGGAGGCTACCATCTGTCTCCCAACAGCTATTCCAGTCGGTCCCCTCCCCCAACCTTTTCTGAGCCTTCGGGGTCCTTGTGACCTGGCCATTTAGCCCATGGTGTGCAGAAAAGTGCCGCTCAGAGGTAAAACGATCCAACCCGTTTATACGCCATAGGTCTGTGAGGATGTCAGGACTTCAGTAGAAAGACAACAGAAACATCCATGCCTTATCTGGGGCTCAAAACCAAGCCCCTTTGATCAGTAGCCAAGCACACCAACCTCTCAGCCACCGGTCCCAAAACACTTAGGAAAATAAAAAAAATTCTCTTTGGTAACGAGATAAACTATTATTCCATAAATTCTGAAATAGTTCTAATAAATAAATCATGTCATAAATTCTAAAGTAGTGAAGCTTCCTGGGAAGTTTTTGCATTTTTCATAAAGTTTTTCAGATAAAAGTGTTTGTCTTTACCTACGGCCATCCTCTATTCGCAAATTTGTAGTTGCGAGTAGCAATCAAAAAGTTCTTAACATGCATCTGCAGAACAAAAATCATAGCACTTACCATAACAAAACTTTTACTGTCCTTCAAAGTACTTCCCTCCAGCATTTATGCAAAGTCACAGACGTCTATGCTAATTTTGGACGTTTAGTGGTATTTCTGTTGTCAGGGCCGGACTTACGCATAAGCTAAGCTTCAGCTTAGCGCCTCGTGATATGAGGGGCATCAAAGAAATGTATTTCAAGTTTAACTGCATTACAAAACTTTTTTTTCATATTTAATCTATTGTGCAAACACTGTTCAACTTTGCTTACCAGTGCTAGAATAATCTTTTCACCACTTCAATATCTTGTTTATTTTTTAAAGTTCCCCTCGGTTAGAATAATTATATATATATTTCGACTTCCGCATTTTTGGGGCCTCTTATATTTCAATAGCTTAGGGCCTCTTAAATATGCCTTAGCTTAGGGTCAAAGTCAAATTAGTAAAAAAAAAATTATTAAATTTATTAAAAATTATGAAATGCTTAGGGTCAAAGTCCGGTCTTTTCTGTTGGGGGAATACTGTGAATGAACGTATTTTGCAAGGTCTTGAACCTTGAAAAGGCTTTCCAGCCATCTCCTTTTTAATTTTTGGAAACGACCAAAAATCGCATGGTGCAAGATCGGGTGAATATGCAGGATGGGGTAGCAGTGTTTTTCTTGATCCACATAGGCCATAACTTGGGTTTTGTCATGAAGGAGAACCCTTCGCATGCTTGTTATTGGATGCTGCTCATTCATCTACTTAACCATTTTTGGGATAACAATGGTGGTGTAGTATTGACCATCTATAGTAAGTTTTTCATGTAAGATATCCATGGCTACCACTCCTTGGGAATTGAGAAAGAAAAACAACTCTTCCTCGAGCGAAAGTCTTGTCAGAGGTTTTTGGGGAGACTCTTCATCTTCCGCAACCCAAACGTGGTTGTCGATCTTCATGGGAGTTGTATAATAATAAAACTACGTGTCATCAGCTGTGATAATGCCTGTTACCCATTTGGGACCACTAGGTTCAAGTATTGCGAGCATCTTGAACCAGTCGACTCTAGCTTTTTCTTTGCTGTTCCGTTGGTTTGTGGAGTATCCATTTGGAACAGATCTTGCAGAACTCAATGTTGATGACTGGCAGTGGAAGCATCTGTAGATTTTCACTCGTTCATCCGAAGTTAAGGAACTATTTGAAAGCTTCTCTCAACTTATATTACATGCTAAAAACAAAGGCAGAATCATCAATTCTCCCTTTGCTGGCGGCGTAAAATTCGGTCTGCGAAATCTGTACATTGTTGCCAGTGCCAGACATTCATAAGCTAACAAAGCTACAGCTTAGGGACTAACAATTATAAGGGGCCTCAAAAATTTAAGTTTGAAGTTTACTATTACGAAATTTTCTTTTATATTCAAACAAATACATTGTGCAAACACTGTTTATCTCAGTTTTGAGATGAACAGTGCCAGTATTCATCTGGCAGTGTAGAACACTACCAGTGCTTAACGGTAATGTGTGGGTTTTTCTTAATGAGTCCACGAACAGTAGCAATGGTTCTTCGTTCACTGCCTCCTTCAGTCTTCTTGCACGAGGAAGGTCTTTGAAGCTCTGCTGTCTTCAAAATTTATGCATCCATCCCATAACAGTGTCATATGAACAAGCACGATCCCCTATACTGGGCGGGGGTGGCTCAGTCGGTAGCACCAGGCTTGTAATCTGTAGTTTCCCAGGTTCGAGTCCCAACTGGCTTAGCGTTGAGATTTATGTCCACAAAACTTCTCGCCCTGCCCAGGGTCAGTAGGGGACACCAAAAAGTGAAAAGGGCCACCGTCCGTCGGATGGGACATTAAGCTGTGGTCCCATGTGCGAGAGAGAGAGAGAGCCATACCCTGTGCATGTTCAAGAATACGCTGGATGGTCTTGATGGGAGGCTACCATCTGTCTCCCAACAACTGTTCCAGTGGGTCCCCTCCCCCAACCTTCTCCGAGCCTTTGGGGTCCACGTGACCCGACCATTTAGCCTATTGTGTACGAAAAAGTGCCACTCAGAGGTAAAACAACCCAATCTAAACTTGTGATAAGTGGGCAAGAATTTTTTTTCGCATCGTCCCAAAGCTGCATCCTTTGTGAAAACGTAAAATATTTCTGCAGTCTTACATATGGCAATAGCAAAAACAGGGCCAGACATTGACTTTCTGAGACCCTAAGCTATGACAAGTCTAAGAGGCCTAAGCTACAATAAGTTTAAGAGGCCTCCCCCCCCCCTCCGAAAAAATTTTGAAAGTAGAAATAAATATTTGTTATTCTGATGGAAGGGAACATTAAAAACTAAATGTGAAATCTATGTGGTGAAAACATTATACCAGCATTGGTATACAATAATGACTGTAAAACGGAGATTAACAGTGTTTGCACAATATATTAATTTGAATAATAAAATTTCTCGATAGTAAACTTCAAACTTAAATTTTTGAGGCCTCATAATTTTTAGTCCCTAAGCTGTAGCTTATGAGCAAGTCCGGCCCTGGCAACAATGCAGATTTCGCAGACCGAATTTTACGCGCCGCCAGCAGGGAATTGATGACACTGCCTTTGTTGTTAGCATGTAACATCAAGTTTAAAGAAGCTTTCAAATAGTTCATTAACTTTAGATGAACGAGCAAAAATCTACAGACGCATATCAAGAACCTTTTGAACGCCTTCCATATGAATACAGGCAACTGAACAAACCAGTCTCTGCACAATATATTCCTTTTCCATTATAAATGAAATCTCTTATATGTGATCATTTTAATTTGAAATTGAGGGATGGACAAAAGTGGCTTTCTTAAGATAATCGTGTTAACCACCTATCACCCATTTTTCAATAGCTTTTCTAAGGGAGAAAATACAATAGGCTATCCTGGAAAAAAAGTTAAATGTTGAGCACATCTCACGTTGCTTAGAAACTTTGGCTGTGAAGTACGATTCTCTTGGCCACAATCGCCATTATAATCGATTCCCCCTCCCCATGTGTTTTCGTCATCAATGAGTGTGCTAAGCACGAGATCTATAGGGCGAAGCTGGAACATCAATTGTCCTCTGTTGACCAAAAAAAAAAAACGTGTTTGTCAAACCATCGAGCACGGAGAATCAACAACGGAATAAAGGAAGCACTTCAACAAACAACTGTTTGAATATAAGGGAATGCTAAAAAAACGAGAGGTTTCCCCTCTAGCATGCTCAAAATTCAATGTGCATTCCAGCAAACAATCTCGCAGATCAAAAAGTGGAATCGAAACACTGAAAACGCACATAGCTACATCATAAAGTAGGTTAGTAACCAATTTTGACTCATTCAGCAATAATTCCCTTTCCCCCACAGAAGGCATGACGTCGGTCTGTGCAGACCAAGTGACGTCACAGAAGATATAATGACGCCCGTCAGAGACTCACTTGGACACAGAAGCAGGGTATGTGCAGATTATCTTCATTTTTGCGGACGGGAATTTGGGGATAGGCAGGCAGAAGGCAACGTGAAGGACTTTAACAGACTCATTCCATCCACGCAACTTAGAGCAGGCTCCTTTTTGCTAAAGGAATTGGCCACATTCTCAGAACAAGTGAATAATGGAGAGGGCTCGTCGGTTGGCACGAAAAGCATTAGCACCTTTAACTCGAGTGGAAGTACTGCTCGGAGGGTTCGCGATTATTGGGGCTGCTGAGCATCAACTGGCAATTATTGTGCTTGGCATCAGCACTCCATTAGAATTCCCCCTCCATCGTTGATTCAGATCTGTTACGATGCAGAAGATCGATTCCCCAGAAAGAGGAGAGATTTTATCCAGTGGCCATTAAACATCTTCCATACCAGTTTGCATTGTGTTCGTAATGTGCCCAATCTATTGGCCCACCATCGAGGTCGGACTTCACGAGAGAAGACCCCTGTGTGATAACACTTTCGAGTTATCCAGCTGTTGATGCTCGGTAATTCTGTCACTGTTCTTAGAAGTGTCACTCAGTATTGCCCGTCAACGTGCAATCCCTGCAGCGTTTATTCGTCAAGGGCTCATTTGAGCCTTAATGAACTCGGACCTCGTTCACCAATCTTTTTAACTTTAAGAATTAATATAGCAGTGCATATTTCAAACTTTGGCTTAGGATAGTATCTAAGCTAGTCAGAGCCAGTTTAAGTATCAGTCAGGAGCATTTCGTTTCGGCTGGAGATCCGCGATCACCGCTCAGGGCGACAACTGCGAAATAATTCTAGTTGAACTTGTATGGTGAGGTTTAACCCCTTTATATTCTTAAGGATTAATAAATCCACATTCTATTTAAAACCAACTGCCAGACTCGCGTCCTCATTTTAAAGTGAATTTTGATTACTTGTCCAGTCGATGAATTGTTTGCAGAACTAAGGCTCCCCCCCCCACATGATCAAAACTAAGTTTAGGGAGGTCTTTGTACCAGTGCCTTGCCGCTTGGCCCTGTAAGCATTAGTGTTCTCTGGGGATGAAGAACCCCACCCCCCGGGAAAATAGCGATTAGGCAGATTCTTGCAGTCATTTGGGAAGACAGTCAAATAGCACACTTTGGCAGCTTTCCCAGTCCGCCAGCGTGATCGTGGCTAATTGATTGACCTTCACACGGGTCATTATTTTTGCTTAACGAACTTAGAAAATAGATCAGGGTACCTCAAGAACCATTATTTTCCTATTGGCGCCTTTAGAAATTGTGGGGAATAATTGTATGCGGGAAAGGAGGAGTTCCGGCCACTGTTGTCTTCATCAGATCTTAACTAGCAGTCTTAAATTCTTGGCGAGCTATTTAGGATACAACGCAAAACTATCGATTACACATTTGGCCGACAGAGTGCTCGTAGCCAAACCTCCGGGGTGCGTGCGACAAAAACATTTCAATCCTTTCCATTAGAAATTTCAGAGTTCACTATTGGTCAGCAATAATCCATATTGTCTCCAAAGGAACAAATATAGATTTATTCATCTGAAAGCTATATTTTAGTACATACATTAGAGACTGAAATAATAAAACATTAAGAATTTATTAAAAGTATTAATCATTATTCTTTGCTTACATTACGCTGCGTCCACATATGATCATTTACAGTTATTACACCAGTATTTTATTTCACTGAAGAAAATGGCCAGCAGTCAAGTAGAGGTTACCTAGAACTGAATACTGTTTTAAGAAGGATTTTCAGCACATGCTCCACCGTGGTACGTGCGCTGTTGACGAAAACCCCAGACCACCTCTGACGTTGGTAAACATCCAAAATGGCCGGCAACGGAGTAGTTCCATTAGTAGTCACAATATCAGTGGAATTCTGCACAGTTACGGTTTCTGTCTCCATTGGCATGGTTGTCGTTTGCTGAGGATTTACAAGTGAAGGTTGTATTCCCTGAACAAACCTGAAAATATTTTAGGTTTTAATGAAAGAAGTCGAAACGACAAAAATTATTCCATTTTAAACACTCTCTTAATAGGGATTTATTGACTCAGTTGGTAGTGGGCCACCACATAATTATTTAAAACATATTACATTGTAAAGTTGTATGCGTGAATAAGAGGTAGGAAATGCCACAAATCCATTAACAGTGATAATTCGGACTAAACGGATGATTGAGAAAATTAAAACAACTAATATTAATAAGGTTTATTTATCCCTTTAGTTTCCTCAAATAGTTTCTGCAACTTCTTTAACCAACGCAGTATAACCGAAATTTCCAACAGACCGTTAACAATATTGCAAGTTTTGGCATTTCGCACATTTAATGCCCTCTTACGGTGGAAATTTAAAGCTTCTGGAGAATTTGAAAAAATTAAGATTAATTGATGAAATTTTTCGATGTTTTGGTTCAACTGTCAAGGAAGTTATCAGTTTAACGTCGATATCAGTTTCTGAGGAAAAATTGTCTTGAGCCGGGTTGGATAAGAATCCACGACCTGATAACATGTCAGGAATTCTAACCGCCGATCAAGATCTCTGATCGTTATGAACTTTCTACTTACAGTGTACAGTTTTCTGTATCTCATGTAGGCTTTGTCTCAGCAGCTCGCAAAAGTTTCAAGCACATGGCAAGTATGTTACGAGTATACAATTATAGAGATTTCTAGACTGTTTTTGTTCAGAGCACTTGGCATGTCAATCAGGAGGACGTGGGTTCTTATCCCACTCTGTTCAAGACCATTTTTACTCTAAAACTGATATCGACGTTAAGAGCGATACCTTCCTTGAATCTTATTTCATTATTCGAGCGAATATCTCTAAAAAACCTTTTTTGAGAAATAAGTGGAAAAGTTTTCCTCCCCACCTCTGTGACTAAAGAGGCAATTCTTGTGATGCCGGTGCAAACAGAGTGACCCTCCCAAGATTTAAAATTTCTAGGCTAAAATATCGTTTGCGATAGTTAATTTGGGGATTTGGAGTTAAAGATTTGGGGGGTTCCTCCCCTAATCTTCGGAGGAGAGCAACAGATTTTTCGAAGATTCTGAAAGTGCTAACCCTAATATTTTCTCAATACTTATCTAAAGGAATTTTTATTTCTAAAAGAAAAAAAAAGTTGTTCAGACGACAAAGTGAAAACTTTTTTTTTTGACAAAAAGTTTATTCGAGGGTTGCTAAAACGCTTTTTATGGACCATAAATTATGGAAATTCCTTTCTTAAATAATGCGGTGTTAAGAAAATGCTTTGGGATCTCTGTCTCTAATAATGCAACTAGTTTTTAGTTAGCTTTAAGATTTGGGGGTTAGGTCGAGTTATTTTTACCTCCGAGTGGCACTTTTTGCACACCATGGGCTAAATTACCAGGCTACAAGGACCCCGAAGTCTCGGAAGGTTGGCGGAGGGGACCAACTGTAACAGCTGTTTGGAGACAGATGGTAGACTCCCATTAAGGCCATTCAGTGTGCTCTTTAACGTGCACAGGTTATGACTCCCGCACATAGGTCCACAGCTTAACATCCCATCAGACGGATAGCGGCCTTTCCAAGCCCATTGGTGTCCCTTACTGACCGTGGGCAGGGCGGGTAGTTTTGCGGAGATAAATCTCAACGCCGACCCAGCTGGGACTCGAACCTGCTAACTAGCACAGATTATGAGTCACCCCCCACCCCTAAGATTTGGGGTAACCAACCAGAAGTTAATATACGTTCGATTGGTTTGTAGCAAGTTGGAATCTAGAAAAAAAATTAAGAGAATAAGGAACTAAATCTGCCAGAAAAAAAATACAGTGCAAAGGAAATCATTGTACAACTTAAAGACTTCTAAAACATAACGAAAAAAGATTTCTTGATAAATGCACGAAATAAATCAGTTATACTTAAACATGTATAACACAGCAGAGTTGAATTTAAAACTTAATCACTATCCAATCGGTGAATACGAGATTGTAGGAATATTTCGTGCAACAGGAAAGGACTTACTTCAAATATTACAAGAAGCGACTAACATCCCTACTATGCTGAAGCCGCCGATGGAATGCTATTTTGATCTAACAAAACATTAAAAACAGCTGGGATAGTGATTAAAGTTTTAGTTTTTTAGGTACAAGTTTTATTTTTTTGCCATTTTCAAGGGTGGACCCCCTCCTTTGAATTTTTTAAATCAGGGCCGAATCTAACCGTTTCAATTGCTTTAGAAGGTAAACCATTTAAAGCTAGTTGTGAACCATTGACCCCACCAGTTACATTAAACTCTCTCCATGTTTAAAAACAAATTGGTTGCCTTTCCTGGTTTTAATACTTCACGAAATAGGTCAATATAAGATACTTCACGAAATAGGTCAATATAAGATACTTCACGAAATAGGTCCCATCGTCATTTTCCCAGTGTGCGGTGTGTGGAGTGATTCAGCACTTGGAGACGAAGTCAACTTGGCGCAGCTGCAACGCCTGTTGGTCACCATTAGAGATAAAGTTTTTTGTGTGACCATGGGCTTTTGGGTTATTTGTTTTACCTCTGAGCGGCACTTTTTTTGCACACCATGGGCTAAATGGCCAGGTCACATGGACCCCGAAGGCTCAGAGAAGGTTGGGGGAGGGGACCCACTGGAACAGCTGTTGGGAGACAGATGGTAGCCTCCCGTCAAGGCCATCCAGTGTGTTCTTTAACGTGCACAGGGTACGGCTCTCCCGCACACGGAGACCACGGCTTAACGTCCCATCCGACGGACGGCGGCCTTTCCAAGCCCTTCGGTGTTCCCTACTGACCGTGGACAGGGCGGGGAATTTTGCGAAGATAAATCTCAACGCTGACCCAGCTGGGACTCTAACCTAGGAACTGCAGAGTACGAGCCTGGCGCGCTACTGACTGAGCCACCCCCGCCCCATGACCATGGGCAGACTGGCACTTCCTTCTCAGGGATGCGGAGGTAGCAGGGAGGTCCGGACTGCAATATAAAATTTAGTTTCAAGATTCGGACGGTGGCCTTTCAAAGTCCGTAGGTATCCCCTATTAACTGAAGGCGGAGAGTTTTGAGAAGATAAATTTCAACGCTGGCCCAGGCGGGGACTCGAACCTGGGAACTTCAGATTATGAGCCTAGTGCGCTACCGACTGAGCTACCCAGCTTCTATCACCGAGTAAAAGGGACTTTCTTGCGCAGAGAGTGGCAAATGTGCGCGGGCGCATACTTGGTTACTGATCAGAGGAACCAGGGTTCGAGCCCCGGGTAGGCATGGATGTTTGTGTTGTCTTTCTGCTGAGGCCCCGCCATCCACACAGACTTACTGTGGCGTATAAACTGAGAGGCTCCCGTTAGACCTCTGTGGCAAGCAGCTGCTTGAGGGCATTTTTTTTTACCAGGGTCGCTTTAACACTTTCGGGCCCTAAGACGTATCCGGGTCCCTGCACAAAATGTGTCCAAGAAAATTTTGATGGTTCATCGAAATAGATACTTCCATAAAAATGGATCTACCAAGGGGCCTACAAAACATGATTACTTAGGGGCTACACAAAAATTTTATCCTGCTCTGCCCACAACCCTCACTATATAAAAGACAGGAAGTTAGCCTCAACTCAAACCCAAATGGTAGGTACTGCAACCATTTGGGTTTGAATTTTGGATAGCGACCCAAACAAGTTTTGGAAACAATGGTTTAGGACAGGCGTGTCCAACCTTTTGACTTCCCTGGGCCACACTGAAGATTTGACTTCCCTGGGCCACACTGAAGATTTGACTTCCCTGGGCCACACTGAGTGAAGATTTGACTTTCCTGGGCCACAATGAGTGAAGATTTGACTTTCCTGGGCCACATTGAGTGAAGATGAATTGTTTTGGGCAGCACATAAAATATATATGTATATGAATAATTTCAATTATTTTCCTATTTTTTTATTATAAAATTGAAAAAGGCAACATAAAACTAATGGGATATCAAAAACACGCTGAAAAATCACGATCATGTTGAAAGCTTATGTCGTAAACACGTAAACTTTACGATTTTGTGGGTCGCATTACTAGCTGTCAAGGGCCGCGGATTGGACATGCACTGGTTTAGAACGATTGTAATAATAAAGCAGCAGTTGTTTAACTTGATCCAACTTCAATAATTTTTTTAATATTAAATGAAAATCCACTTATTGGAAAGAGATCAAATTTGAAGTTTTTTTCTGAATCTCTATTTTCAGAGACTTTCCTTCAGGAGTTTAAAAAAAAAAGGACATTTAGAATGTGGATTTCCATTTAAAACAACAGGGAAGAACAAGGACAAGGTGTTCGAACACTGTAGGTAATTTAATAAGTTTACATATATATTGATATAAAACTTCAATTTCCAAGCTCCTACCGTAGGAACAGCTACTACTTTTAGACAAAAGTCTATATAAAAATTTGGGGTGGGGGATAAGAGTTATGGTTTTAACTAAAAAATGTCAAATATGGTCCCTCCCCCATTTCTTTGAGTTATTCTCAAAGAATAATGCACCCCCCCTCCGCTTAGTTTTACTGCCTCCAAGTTTATTAAAAAAAACTTCCAAGCTGGCGATGCCATTCCCCCCTACCCCTCCGAAGATTTGTTCATTGCCACCCACAGGCCCAGAGAAGTTTCGGGACACTTCCAAATTTTGAAGCCCTTATCCAAAGTAGAAATTGATATTATTTAAGGGCATTTTAACAGCTCAAGCAGCCGCTTGTCAAAGCTTGTTAGTATAATATGCAATAGAAAAAGGTCTGCGAATAAGACCTCAGCAGAAAAAAAACAGAAAACAAATGCCGTATTAGAGAAGCGTCACTGAAAAAATATCTTTTACTGAAAATTTTTCTTTTAATTATATTTCGTTATCAAAAACTGGACAAGTACCTAAATTTAAGTCCCCTTTCCAGCTTGAGGGTAGGATCAAATAATGGGTCTCGTGACCGTCCCCCTCCCCCACCATGAATACACACACGCAAGTTGGATTCTTTTACCTCTGAGCGGCACTTTTTTTGCACACAATGGGCTAAATGGCCAGATCACAAGGACCCCGAGAAGGTTGGAGGGAACCCACTGGAACAGCTGTTGAGAGACAAGTGGTAGCCTCCAGTCAAGGCCATCCAGCATGTTCTTTAACATGCGCAGGTTATGGCTCTGGTACACGAGACCACGGCTTAGCGTTCCATACGATGGACGGCGGTCTTTCTAAGCCCGTCTGTGTACCTACTGATCGAGGCGGGGAGTTTTGCGAAGTTATTCTCAACGCTGGCTCAGAGCGGGATTCGAACCTGGGACCTGCAGCTTATGAGCCTGGCGCGCCACCGACTGAGCTGCTCCAGTCCCCTCCCCAGATTCGGCCCTGCAACTAAGAAGCTCCGACAACAAAAAGGTGAAAAGAGGGACTTATTCTTGAAAACACATGAAAGATTATTTTTCATATAAGCAAATTACAAGTAAAATGCTTCCTAGAATAAAAACGGAAAAATATTCAAAATTGCCTTCCGTTAAAAGCATTAATTTTTTGGTTGGGTTGTTTTACCTCTGAGCGGCACTTTTTTTGGACACCATGGGCTAAATGGCCAGGTCACAAGGACCCTGAAGGTTCCGAGAAGGTTGGGGGAGGGGCCCCACTGGAACAGCTGTTGGGAGACAGATGGTAGCCTCCCGTCAAGGTCATCCAGCGTGTTCTTTAACGTTCACAGGGTATGGATCTCCCGCACACGGGCCACGGGTTAACGTCCCATCCGACGGACGGCGGCCTTTCCAAGCCCATCGGTGTCCACTACTGACCGTGGGCAGGGCGGGGAATTTTGCGGAGATAAATCTCAACACTGACCCAGCTGGGACTCGAACCTGGGAAAACGCTGAACCAGCTGGGACTCGAACCTGGGAACTACAGATTACGAGCCTGGCGCGCTACCGACTGAGCCACCCCCGCCCCATTAATTTTTTTGGTATGTCGGATATTATTTAAATATCAGTCATGTTGGAAGAGTTCCATCTTTCACTCCCGCAACGACTGTATCCTAGCAACTATTTTTTCACATTCTAGTTTACGATACATATGCAATTTCAAAACTTACCTCAAACTCTGACCTTCACGATCTCTTACACCAAAAGACAAACTTAAAATTTGAGGAGCAATCACTAACCACATTATGAAAATGTCCATTTTAAACCGCAAATTGCGTATGAACAGAACTCGCATTCGAAATATGATTTACAGATAAAAGTGCTGGTTGATTATTGTCGATAAACCACAGATCAGCAATTCTTACGACCTCTTAAGAAAGAGGCTACTAGTCAATCCTTTTTCCCATCCACTTTTCATCATCACATTGTGCTTATGCAAAATTATTCGCGCCAAACGATAACCAACGTGGAAATTTAGAGTGAAAAAATAATCCATAGAAACTGGCAGTAGAGGCCTTGTGGTTGAATTTTACGATCTCAGGTTTTGGTTGGGTTGTTTTACCTCTGAGCGGCACTTTTTTGCACACCATGGGCTAAATGGCCAGGTCACATGGACCCTGAGGACTCAGAGAAGGTTGGGGGAGGGGACCCACTGGAACAGCTGTTGGGAGATAGATGGTAGCCTCCCGACAAGGCCATCCAGCGTGTTCTTTAACGTGCACAGGGTATGGCTGTCCCGCACACGGGGCCACGGCTTAACGTCCCTCCGACGGACGGCGGCCTTTCCAACCCCATCGGTGTCCCCTACTGACCGTGGGCAGGGCGGGGAATTTTGCGGAGATAAATCTCAACGCTGACCCAGCTGGGACTCGAACCTGGGAACTATAGATTACGAGCCTGGCGCGCTACCGACTGAGCCACCCCCGCCCCAGGTTTTGGTAGTAGGTATCCGACTTGAAATACCAGAGTGATTCATCAGTCTGTGCGTTTTATTGTCTACTTAAATGATTTTAAAAATGTAAATAACGAACCTTACTCAGTGAAATACACTGCTCGACATTGAAAGTGCTCCACCCAGAAGGACATGTACAATCATGCAAATAGAAGGGTGGGTGTGCGCAGTTGAAATATGCAAATGATGATAATCCGGAGCCAATGACATGTAATCCGGAGCCAAGAAGGAACAGGAATGGTATGCGTTTATGCAGGTGGAAGTCGTGTGAATGATTGAGATTAAGTGGTTCTGCTTGCAGATTGTTCAGTGAAGACCGAAAATTTTGGCAAGTTTATCGCCATTTGGATGCTTTTGAGACAAGAAGAATTACATATCGATCTATGTGAAGCTGGATGGACTACATATCGTGTCGCTGTTCATGTTCATCGGGATGCATGAACTGTTGGACTCTGTTGGTAACAGTGGCGAAATAAAGGTTCCAGCGTGCGTCGCAGAGGGAGTGATGCCGTCCGACAGACGTCAGCACGGCTTGATAGGCGCACTGTTCGACATGCCCGTTCGTCATCACAGAGCACTGCAGGCGATGTTCGACGGGCTGTATCAGCAGTCATGGACGTCCCCATAATGATTGAAACGGTAATGAATCTCTTTGTTGCGATCTTATGCAACCACGGCAATTCCCGGTTCCGCTTGTACAGCACTACCTGGTTATGAAAAGCCATGACCATCTAGAGCTGGGGGCAAAGAATACGCCCTATAGGCGCACCTCAACCCCAGCCTCACATGGCAGCAGTCCTATAGAAGGAAAGCTGACCACCGGAAGAAACCTTACTTTAATCTATTCCCCGGTTTGCAAATGTGCAAGGATATAAAGATCCAAGCTCGATCGGCACCCGGGGTGGAGACTCTTAGTAAGACCCAGACTTTTTTTTGACAGCTCGTGCCTTTCGGCAGAGCCGTCGAACAGACCACACAGGTCTCCTGATAGGTGAGGTCTCCGACGCCGTCACCATCCGACCGGCAATCAAGCCGGCCATCAGCGTCTTCAACCTCGGTTGGCTTCAACAATGCTCCAGCCGGGGACCACCCCAACCGGCAAAACCTTGGCAATGCTCCAGCTGGTGCCCACTACAGCCGGCAAAGCCTTCGGCCTGCTCCAGCTGGGGATCATCCCGACCGGCAAAGCCTCAGCCGGGTTGCTGGGCCCTAGGCCCCCCCACCACGACAAGGTGGTCCCCTATCGGGGGGGGATTGAAACGGTAAACCGAAGAAAAACCGAAGTAAACCGAATCAAGGTTTCAGCAAGGTTCGAAGGTTGAATGAGGCACACCTGCGCTCTAGGCAACCATTACATCGACTGCCGTTGACTGCAAACCATTGCAGTGTTCGTCTGACTTGGTGCCGAAATCGTGCGAACTGGGGTTACGAATGGAACACTGTTGTGCTTAGTGATGAATCCCGTTTCTGTCTGGGTGCTGACGATCGACAGGTCCGTGTATGGCGACAACTTGGCAAGAGGACGGATTCAGCTTTTGTTCGCGATCAGCACATTGCCCATCAGCCAAGCATAATGGTATGGCGTACTATTGGATATGACAGAAGGTCACCTCTTGTCCGCATCATGGGAACACTGACAGCTGCACGATACATTAGCACATTCTGCAGCCCATTTTGTTACATTCCTGGGGTGGGCGGGGGGGGGGGCTCAGTCGGTAGCGCGCCAGGCTCGTAATCTGCAGTTCCCAGGTTCGAGTCCCAGCTGGGTCAGCGTTGAGATTTATCTCCGCAAAATTCCCCGCCCTGCCCACGGTCAGTAGGGGACACCGATGGGCTTGGAAAGGCAGCCGTCCGTCGGATGGGACGTTAAGCCGTGGCCCCGTGTGTGGGAGAGCCATACCCCGTGCACGTTAAAGAACACGCTGGATGGCCTTGACGGGAGGCTACCATCTGTCTCCCAACAGCTGTTCCAGTGGGTCCCCTCCCCCAACCTTCTCTGAGCCTTCGGGGTCCACGTGACCTGGCCATTTAGCCCATGGTGTGCAAAAAAGTGCCGCTCAGAGGTAAAGCAAACCAAACCAAAACAAACCAAAGTTACATTCCTGGGAGGCATGCAGCAGCCCATTTTCCAGCATGACGACGCCCTGTACATACTGCTACGGTCTCCAGACAATGTTTGCATGGCCAGCATGATCTCCAGATTTATTCACAATAGAAAATCTCTGGGACCACATTGGACGACGTGTGCAATCCTGTCACCGGCTGGCGCGGAATCTCTATGATTTATGGGAGCAAGTCAACGCTGCTTGGTGTGCAATTCCTCAGGACCATATCCGTCGACTGTATGACTCCATGCCACGTATTGCTGACTGTATTGCAGATACAGTACGATACCTGTACTGTATGACTTATAAGCCATATTGCTGCCAGTATTGCAGCTTACGGCGGTGCAACCACCTACTGAGGCAGTTACACTGTGCTGCATTATCTCATCTTCTAACTGCTGTAAGTGGCTGCAAATTAAATCATGGTATGCCAATATATATTGCTATGTGTGTGCTACATTTCACCCCTATCCCCTCACTCCTTCTGGGTGGGCCAATTTCAGTGTCGTGCAGTGTATAAATTATCATTTTCAATAGTTCATAGCTAGGGACGTAGTTATGGGGGGAGGGAGATCCCCCAAAGTAAATCGAAGTTTGCAAAATTCGAAGAGACTTGGTAAAATCCAGGTGAGTTGTGAAAGTTTCGATTTTTCCCCCGTAAAATTAAAGGAAAGTTGCAAAACATTGATGAGCTGCATCCCCCCCTCCCCGAAATTAAATCCTGGATATGCCCCTGACAGAGACATAATTAAATTTATGTAAAATATTTATTTTCTCAGTTGACAAAATTTGATTTACGAGTTGGAAAATTTCCATTCTCACACCTCGCCCCCTAACCACAGTTTCTTCGCTACACCCCTGTTCATGGGGCGGGGGTGGCTCAGTCGGTAGCGCGCCAGGTTCGTAATCTGTAGTTCCCAGGTTCGAGTCCCAGCTGGGTCAGCGTTGAGATTTATCTCCGCAAAATTCCCCGCCCTGCCCACGGTCAGTAGGGGACACCGATGGGCTTGGAAAAGCCGCCGTCCGTCGGATGCGACGTTAAGCCGTGGCCCCGTGTGTGGGAGAGCCATATTCTGTGCACGTTAAAGAACACGCTGGATGGCCTTGACGGGGGGCTACCATCTGTCTCCCAACAGCTGTTCCAGTGGGTCCCCTCGCCCAACCTTCTCTGAGCCTTCGGGGTCCATGTGACCTGGCCATTTAGCCCATGGTGTGCAAAAAGTGCCGCTCAGAGGTAAAACAACCCAACCCAAGCCCCTGTTCATAGTCGTCTGTTGGAAAGTTGTTCCGTTCCTCTTCGATCCCATGCTTGGTTTTTTGGAAGTGGAAAACTCCCGACATCCATTTTCGACTTTCTGAATTGCTTGAAACCTCCTATCTCGAAGAAAATGATCCAATGAGGGAAAGAGGTGGGAGTCAAAAGAAGCGAGTTCTCTATGTTTTGCTTTGGTTTTGCGTTACCTTGTTGTAGAAGTCCTGGCTACTTTACCGATGCATTGCAGTTGCCACACTTTAGTTTCTTCTGAGCAACCAAGTTCGGATTAGAACTGCGAGTGATAGTTGTTGATGGATCAACTTCAACTGCTTGGCAGCGATCTACAGATACTGAACTACAGATACTTGAAGATATCTACTACAGATACTTGAAGTTCTTGAACCAAGCTTGAGTAGCACGTTTGGACACATGCCTCCCACCCTCGGCTTACAGTCGGTAGCGTTCAAGGCTCGCAATCTGCAGTTCCCAGTTTCGAGTCCCAGCTGGGCCAACACTGAGATTAATTTCCGAAAAACTCTGCATTCTTTTCTCGATCAATAGGGTAGATCGCTGGGTTTGGAAAGGCCACCATCCGTTGGATGGGATGTTTAAACCATGGCTCCTTGTACGGGAGAGCTGTACCCTGTGCACGATAAAGAACACGTTTCATGGCCTTGACGGATGGCTTTATCAGCTGTCTAGTGAATCACCTTCCCCCAACCTTTTGAGGGCCTTCGGAGCCTTTGTGACTTGGCAATTCTGCCCATTGTGGAGAAAAAGTACCGCTCAATTAAGCAACCTAACCCAACTGAAATGGTTAAAACATACACTGAAGAGCCAAAACATTATGACCACCTGCCAAATACGATGTTGGTCCTCCACGTGCCACCAAAACAGCTCTTACCCGGCGAGGCATGGACACTACAAGATTTCTAAAGGTGCCTTGTGGTATCAAGTACCAACACGTTACGAGCAGATCCTTTGACTCTTGTAACTTACGTGGTTACAAGAGTCAAAAGTAAGTCTTAGTTGTGCCGCAGATCGAATATGCTGTTCCAACAAAAACCACAGATGCACAATTGGATTGCTGTCTGGGGAATTTGGAGGCCAGGGCAATACCTGAATGTCTTCCTTATGTTCAACGAACCATTCTCGAACAATCCGGACAGTGTGGCATGGCGCATTATCCTGCTGAAAGAAGGCACTACTAGAGGGGAAAACCGTTGCCATGAAAGGATGTACCTGGTCTGCAATGATGTTTAGATAGATGGCAGACGTCATAGTTTCCTGCACATGAATGACTGGACCCAGGTTTTTCCAGCAGAACATTGCCCAAAGTATTACACTTCCTCTGCCAGCTGGTTTTCGTCCCAAGGTGCATCCTGGTACCAACACTTCCCCAGGTAAGCGACGCACACGTACCCGGCTGCCCACATGGTGCAACAGGAAGCAAGATTCATTGGACCAGACGACCTTCTTCCAGTTCTTCAAGGTCCAGTTTTGATGCTCACATGCCCATTGTGGACGCTTTCGACGGTGAACCGAGATTAGCGTGGGCACACGGAGCGGCCTGCGTCTATGAAGCCCCATTTTCAGCAAGGTTCGAAGTAATGTGTGTTGCGACATATTACTTCCGTCACCAGGATTGAAATTACGGTTGAGTTGTGCCACAGTATGTCTTCTGTTGGCTCATACCATACGGGATAGTCTTCGCTCATCTCTAGCATTGATGAGATGTGGTCGGCCCACACCTTATCAGTGGTTCGTGGTTTTTCCCTCCTCAGACCACTGACCTCCACACTTTTTGAAGGTACTAAAATGGTTGACTGTGAGCAACTCACAAGCCTTGCCGTCTCTGAAATGCTCTGACCCAGTCGTCTGGCCATTACAATTTGACCTTTGTCAAACTCACTAAAGTCCGCTGCCTTTTCCATCTGAAGAACAAAATAACACCGATTAACAGAGCTCAGTATCACATATTTATACCGTTTCATGACCTTCACAGGCGCCGTCGTTTACATGCGGTGCTTCGATTTGCATAAAGACTCCCTGATCATAATGTTTTGGCTCTTCGGTGTATATATTGACCCTTTTCATGTCTCGTGTTATAATTCAGTTTGATTGTACCCATCCAGATCAAATTTTAGTACAGAAAAACATAATTCTTTAAGAAAAATATTCTCCTAAATTATAAAACTGAGTAGGATGCTGTACAATCGCTCAAAAAAAATATCCGAACACTATGGTTGATTACAGAATTCAGAAAAAATATCTGGCAACGATTTTTTTAGAAATAAGTAATCTGCTAAACTTCGTGTACAGTACACGAAGGTTGCCAGATCAATAATAATATAAAATATCCGAACACTATGATTGATTACAGAATTCAGAGAAAATATCAGAAAAAAATCTTCGTGTCACGTGACACGAAGGTTGCCAGATCACTAATTTCTAAAAAACATCGTTACCAGATATTTTTTCTGAATTCTGTAATCAACCATAGTGTTCGGATACTTTTTTGAGCGACTGTAGGTGGTCATATTATTTTGATACTAGATCGTGTGGGCTCACTCCCGGAAATATTGAGCGTGTGCAGTTACCGTTATAATAATAATAATATCTTTATTAAGCCTTGGTATGGTTATATACATAGATTACCCCGCTAAGCCTTATGGCTTGTCAGCAGGATTCCTTTCAATCACATGACAGGTTTATTAAAGAATATGACATGTATAATGGAAAATAAACACATAATTAAAAAAAGAAACTAAAACAATAACAACAACAAAAAAAAACACGTATTAAAACACAGACATGAAAAATTAAACACATTTATAAAATAAACCTGTAAAATTTCGGATTACAGCACATATTGCACAAAACTATCATCTATGGTACAAGTCATCATTTCACATTAAAATTGCACTTGCTTAAAGGATGCCAGATACAGGATATGACTTTTTAAACATTACTTTTCAATTACTTACATCTAATAACCATTTCGAAACTTTAGTTTTAATTTCTGAATAAGTGCTTAGGCATAACAGATCTCTCGGTAGAGAATTAAAAATTTTGGGTATTTGATAAGATATCCGCGCTTTTCCATAATTATTGTGAAAAATTGGTTGAACAAAATAATTTTCACACTTTGGTCTTGTATTGATCACATGCAAAATTTTCTTCTTGTGTTCATTTTTAAAGTAATTTCTAAAGATGGTTGTTACATAAATATATAACAAGTCAACTAGTAAAATGTTCAGATAATGAAAAATATTGCCAATGTGATCTTCATTAATTACATGTTTATTGAATTTAACATATTATTTAGAGTACTTTTTTGTATTCGTTTAATTTAAAGCAGATTTATATGTGCATCCATATATACCGATACCATACCTAATGATTGATTAACAGAGAGCTTTATATATCATTGTTATGACATCCAATGGAATAAGTGTATTCAACTTCAACACTTTGTAAGATGCATACCTTAGTTTATCACAAGTATATTTTATGTGCGATTTCCATTTAAAATCTTCATCAATATAAATCCCAAAATATTGAATTTTATTAACCTCTTCCCAATTGGGCAAGAATTGCATTTTGGTTAATTATTAATTTATATTGACAGTTATAATTATGTGTTTTAATGCATAAGTTATTTAACCTGTGCCTACTCTGAATGATCATATATTTGGTTTTTTCTTCATTTAAGAAGAGTTTGTTTTTCTGAAACCAAGAATTTGCTACATTATAGTCGTTCTGTGCACATCTAACTACTTCTTCTACCTGCATACCTGCGTTCAGCAGAACGGTATCGTCAGTAAACATAAACAAATTACCCTGAAAATTTATTTCTGCTAAATCATTTATATAAATTGCAAATAAAAGTGGCCCCAAAACTAAGCCCTGTGGTACACCTAAATTTAAAATTTGATCTCTACTCTCACAATTTTCAATCCTAGTGATGATAGTCCTATTAGACAAGTAATTTTTGAACCATTTATTCAGTGAACCTCGAATTCCCACCAATGATAACTTTTTTAACAATATGTCATGGTTAACCGTGTCAAATGCTTTATTCAAATCCATAAATATAGCACAAACCTTTTTTCCAGAATTGAGTGCTGTATTAATGTATTGTGAGAAATGCTCTAATAAATCAATAGTTCCTCTGTTCTTCCTAAACCCGTACTGCCTATTTGCAATTATTTTACATTTTTTCTAAAAAATTATTAACATATTTGTATACATATTTTTCTAAAACTTTTTCAATAACTGATAAGATCATGATCGGTCTATAATTACTATATATATTTCGTGATCCCTTTTTCACAGCAAACTGGAGCGTGTGCAGTAACTGCACACGCTCCAGTTTGCTGTGAACGGTAACTGGAGTGTGTACAGTTGCTGTACATGCTACAGATATTTTTGCTGAATTCTGTAATCACGTGACACGAAGGTTGCCAGATCACTAATTTCTAAAACAATCGTTGCCAGATATTTTTTCTGAATTCTGTAATCGACCATAGTGTTCGGATACTTTTTTTAGCGACTGTAGGTGGTCATATTATTTTGATACTAGATCGTGTGGGCTCACTCACGGAAATATTGAGCGTGTGCAGTTACCGTAACTGGAGCGTGTACAGTTGCTGTACATGCTCCAGATATTTTTCCTGAATTCTGTAATCACGTGACACGAAGGTTGCCAGATCACTAATTTCTAAAAAAATCGTTGCCAGATATTTTTTCTCAATTCTGTAATCAACCATAGTGTTCGGATACTTTTTTGAGCGACTGTAGGTGATCATATTATTTTGATACTAGATCGTGTGGGCTCACTCACGGAAATATTGAGCGTGTGCTGTACCGTTCACAGTAAACTGGAGCGTGTGCAGTTACTGCACACGCTCCAGATATTTTTCCTGAATTCTGTAATCACGTGACACGAAGGTTGCCAGATCACTAGTTTCTAAAAAAAAAAATCGTTTGCCAGATATTTTTTCTGAATTCTGTAATCAACCAAAGTGTTCGGATATTTTTTTTGAGCGACTATACATCCAATATTTGCATAGTTCTCTATATCAAAAGCTGATTTACATATCTTTTTACGAATAATCTTTAAAATCTGCAAATTTCTCTCACAATATCCAAACCGATGACGAATTTCATATTATAATATTGAATGTATCTAAGAAGTATAAAGACAATAGAGAAACGATTTTCACGCAATTTTTGAGCTCAGTGGTTCCCAAAAATTCCTCTCCTGATAATAAAGAAAAATTATTCAAGTGGTTGTTGAAAAAGTGATGTTTTTAATGGGAAATGTTTATAATTATATTTGTTTTCTTTTTATTCCTTTTTTCTCTTTCATTTTATTTTTAGATTACTGATGTAATCTAGATCGTATATGTTAAAACACTACCCATTTTTGATGATAAGCTTCAGCTCAGTGGGATTTTTTTATGTAAAATAATTGTGTGGATGATATTTTGGAAAATAAATCGGAATTTGAATTAAATTGAAAAATAAAACTCTTGGCACAAAAAATTTAAGAGGCCCTAGGCGCAAAATATTCTAGAAACCCAGGCGCAAAAGAACCGAGAGGACTCCAACTCCTCGGGACTGTGCTGGTTTTTTTTTACATCTGAGCGGTACTTTTTATTTTCCACACAGTACTCAGGTCACAAGAACTCCGAAGGCTGAGAGAAGGGTTGGTTGGTTGGTTGTTTGGGGTTTTTTGGCGCAATAGCAACTAAGGCTATATTGCGCCAAACAAACGATAAAAAGGGCAAAAGACATGAAAACCCACAACCAAAGTTAAAAGAGACACAAAAAACACATAACAAAAACGAGATGTAGAAAAAGAGTAAAAGAAAGCAACAAGTGTAAAATCAACAAGTATAAAATCAACAATAACAATGGGTGTATAGGACCCATGTAAAAAACAACAGGTAAAACACAGGTAAAAAACCAGTAAAAAAGAGAAAATTCATAAACGAGTAAAATAACCGGTAAAGCGTAAAAAGTCGAAAACAGTGTTAAAATAGCAATGATCCGATAAAAGATGTCCGAGTGTAAGGGGCTCGGACGTAAAATCGTGAAAGTTAAAAAACAGACGTCTTTCAAGGTTAAAACAAACACAGTCAATTAAAATATGCTTCACAGTTAAAACGGTGTCACAAAACTCGCACTTAGGTACTGCGTCCGCCTTAAGAAGAAAAGAGTGTGTTAAAAACGAGTGACCTAAGCGGAGCCGAGCAAGGACAACTTCCTCCTTACGATTCCTGCGAAAACAAGACTGCCACGGTTTGACAATGGGCTTGATCTCGAAGAGCTTGTTACCAACCTGTTCAGACCAAGATCTCTGCCACTGTGCCCGGAGCTCGATGGTGAAACGCTGCCGGAAATCCACATATGGAACCGGCAACGGAGAGTCGGACAGGGGCGTGGCTGACCTGGCAGCAGAATCTGCCAAATCATTGCCCCTGATTCCGACATGACCGGGCACCCAACAGAAGAGAATTGTGGTGGTGGCTGCCAGACGATGGAGCTGCTGGCGGATCTTGGAGAGAACAGGGTGAGGCCGATGCCTCACTGAGATCAAAGCCTGTAGCGAGCTAAGCGAGTCGGTGTAAAGCACACACCGACGATGATGCTTAGCTGCTATATGGTCCAAGGCAATGCTGATAGCATGCAACTCAGCAGTGAAGATGGAACACTGCTGTGGGATCTGGTCTGCAATGATTACATCACAGCAGACCATGGCTGATCCCACAGAAGTGCCGGACTTCGAGCCATCTGTGAAGACAGGCAAGAAGTCCGGGTGCGCAGCACGATGGCTGGCAAAGAGTTGCCGGTACACACAGTCGGGTGTAAAGGCCTTCCCCGTCCTGCACAGGGAAAAATCGCAGGAAGGGGAAACAGCGAGCCAAGGTGGAAGTGGCTCAGCTGTCGACTGTGCGATGCTATCGAGACTGGTGTTAATGTCTCGCAGGTAACCTCGGACACGCAAACCGAAAGGACGAATGGCAGTCGGCCGATTCTGGTATAACATTTCCCACCTGGGACTGAAAACGCAGTCCCAAGTGGGATGGCCTGGCAGGGATCGCAATTTTGATGCATACTGTAGGGACAACTGCTGACGGCGAATAGATAAAGATGGTTCATCGGTCTCAACGTAGAGACTCTGGACCGGTGAAGTGCGGAAGGCCCCCGTGCACACACGGAGGGCCTGATGATGGAGTGGGTCCAGCACTTTCACCACCGAATCCCGGGCGGAGTCATACACCTGGGATCCGTAGTCCAGTTTCGACCGGACAAGTGCACGGTAAAGGCGGAGCAAAGAACATCGGTCCGCCCCCCAAGAGAGGGAGGAGAGGACCTTGATGATGTTCAATGCCCGCGTGCACTTGGACCTGAGATGTCGAATATGAGATAAAAAGGTCAATTTCCGGTCGAAGATGAGACCGAGAAACTTGGTCTCCGCCACAACTGGAATGATGTTACCCCCGAGCCGCAGCTCGGGGTCCAGATGAAGATTACGCTTGCGGCAAAAGTGCACACAAGCGGTCTTCTGTGGGGAGAACCGGAACCCATTGGCCGTCGCCCAAACCGAGAGATTGTTCAGGGCAGTTTGCAGTTGTCGTTCAATGACCCTCATGCTGGACGATGAGCAAAAGATGCTAAAGTCGTCAACATAGAGGGCATTGCCTACAGTCGGAGGAAGTTGCCGTGTAATGGAATTTATCTTGACAGCGAAAAGCGTAACACTCAGGACGCAGCCTTGAGGCACCCCCTGTTCTTGGGGGAAAGGCCGCGACAGAGTGTTGCCGACACGAACTCGAAAAAGACGAGAAGATAAAAAGTTTGCAATGAAGATCGGCATGTGACCTCGCAAGCCGAAGCTGTGAAGGTCACGAAGAATGCCGAATCTCCATGCCGTGTCGTACGCTTTTTCGATGTCGAAGAAAACTGACACCAGGTGCTCTCGTCGTAAAAAAGAATTCCTGATCGCCGATTCGAGGCGGATCAGGTGGTCTAAAGTAGACCGGTGCCTGCGAAAGCCACACTGGGTGTTGGAAAGAAGGCCGTGATGTTCCAAATACCAGGCCAGCCTGGTATTTACCATCCTTTCCAACACCTTGCACACGCAGCTCGTCAACGCAATTGGACGATAATTGGAAGGAATCTTGGGATCTTTGCCTGGCTTAGGGAAGGCCAAGACGATGGCCTCCCGCCAGGAGTCCGGAAACTGCTCCTCGATGAAAATACGGTTGAAGAGTCGGAGCAGTCGATCCTTACTCGATGGTGAGAGATGTTGGAGCATGGCATAATGGACATTGTCTGGCCCCACAGCAGATGCACGAGAAGTGTGCAGAGCACGGCGAAGCTCCTCCGCTGTGAATGGCCTGTTGTAAGACTCCAGGCCATTCGAATGGAAGGACAGCGGAGAGCGTTCGGCCCTGCTCTTCTGGGCCAGAAACTCGGGGGAGTAGGAAGATAGAGAAGAGATGGAGGAGAATGACTCCCCCAGAACGTCGGCAATTGCTCGAGGATCAGCAATTGCCTGTCCGTTGTGCTCCAGGATCGATAATGAGTGGGGCGTGTACTTCCCACCCATCTTCCGGACCTTATCCCACACGACCTTAGAACTGGTCGTGCGGGTGATAGAAGATGTATATTTGATCCAAGATTCCTTCTGGCTCTGGCGCCGGACGAAACGGGCTTTCGCCCTGGCGCGTTTGAATGCTTCGAGGTTGGGGGACGTCGGATATCTCCGAAACACCCCCCAAGCCTTGTTCTGAGCCTTACGAGCTGCGGTGCAGTCGGGATTCCACCACGGTTTTGGGAACCATGGAAACCGAGTCGAGGTCTGAGGAATAGTAGAGGCAGCTGCATGGACGATGCAGTCCGTCAACTCCGCCACTGCGACATTGATGGGCTCCTGGCTGACAGAGTGATCATCAAGCTCAGACAAGAGCTCGAAGCCACTCCAGTCAGCCCGATCAAGCCTCCACCGGGAGACACGCGAAGGGCTGCAGGGCCCCCCACGAGAGATGGTGCACACCACGGGGAGGTGATCGCTTCCATATGGATTGTCCTCGACCTCCCATGTAAAGAGTGGAAGGATCGAGGAGGAGCAGATGGTGAGGTCAATGGCAGTGAAAGAGCGGGTTGGGGAATGAAAGTAAGTACTGACACCGGTGTTCAACAGGGAGAGAGACGGATCCAAGAGCCACTGCTCCAGGACCCGGCCCCTCCCGTTGGTGTCAGCACTGCCCCAAAGTGGACTGTGTCCGTTGAAGTCCCCCATGATGAGGAAGGGGGACGGCAGCTGCGAGACGAGGTCATCAAGGTCATCCCGGAAAACGATGCTTCCGGGTGGGAGATAGACAGAACAGACAGTCAACGAAAATCCCACAAAGAGGCGGATGGCTACCGCCTCTAAATTTGTGGTGAGGGGAATGACCTGGAATGGAGAATGGTTGCTCACGAGGATGGCAACACCTCCGTGAGCTGGACCATCTCCATCCCGGTCCCGGCGAACGAGAGAAAAGTGCCGGATAGGGGGATTGTTGGCTGTCTGTAAGAATGTCTCCTGAAGGCACACGCAGATGGGTTCGTGTGCCCTCAGGAGGACCTTGATGTCGTCAATATTCCTCTGGAATCCACGACAGTTCCATTGAAGGAGTGTGGCCATCTCAAGTCTTTGAAGAATTGGCGGACGACTTTCGATTTATTTTAACCGTCGCCAGCGACGGTTTTTTGAAAATTGGGGCGGTCGGTGTCCATGTCCTCGGAGTCGTCCGAGCAACACGGATCAGAGACCGCCGAACGAGGAGGTAAAATTTTCTTTTTGGGCCCCGGCGGGGGCCCCTTGGGTTTTGTAGGTCTCGCTGTCTGTGGGCGGGGTGGAGGGGGCCTTCCGGAGGTGGAAGTGGAAGGCACAGACACAGGAATAGAAACCGGTGTCGAAGTCGAGATTGACACCGACGTCGGCTTCGCCTGCGTCAAGAGGTACTTAGCAGCAGGCGAGAAAGATTCAGCTGGTGGAACGCTGATGTCGGTCTGCACCGCCACGGAAGCCATCTTAACGATGGGCTTTCCGGCAACCGCACCGGCATAGGAGACCTTGCCAGGTGGGGCAGGCGGTGCAGCGAGCTTTCTCGCCTCTGGATAGCTGATGTTATGTAGGGTCTTGAGGCGCTGTACCTCTTTCTCCTCCAGCCACTTCGGACAGTCGCGGGAGTACGCCGGATGTTCACCACGGCAGTTTACACAGCATGCCTTATCTGCTGTGCAGTCAGGTTCGAGATGATCCTGACTGCCACAACGAGCACAGGTGGGCTTGCCCAGGCATGCGGTGCGGGCATGGCCAAACCTCTGGCATTGAAAGCAACGCAGAGGATTGGGGATAAATGGCCGCACCTCGCAGTGTAAGTATCCTGCCTTGATGGAAGTAGGCAGGCGTGGTGTGTTGAAAGTTAGAATAAGTACCCGGCTGGGTTCTAACTTTCCATTACGGCGTGACGAAACCCGGTGGACTGCGATCACTCCCTGGGCCGAAAGCTCCGAGAGGATTTCCTCCTCAGAAACCTTGAGGAGGCCCCACTCGGAGATCACGCCCCGGGAGGAATTGAGCGTCTTGTGCGGAGTGACTTCGACAGCCACTCCACCAATCGCTGTAACCTTTAATAGAAGCTCCGAATGCTTGGAGCACGCAGTCTCCACCTGCAAGTCACCAGATCGTAGGCGCTTGACAGATTTCGGCTCTCCCGCAAGACCTTGTAAACCCTTGTTGATAAAAAAGGGGGACATGTCCCCAAGAACCTGGTCACCCGTAGAGTGGATGATCAGGAACTTCGGAGACGGAGACACACACGAAGACGAAGGCAAAGACAGAGAAGTTGGGGGTTCATGGCGAGCCCTCTTTGCGGCATTGATCGGATTTATAGGAGTTGGAGAACTCATGTTTGTTTTTAAAAATTTCAGTGCCCGTTGTCCCCACCCACCATGGAGTCCAACAAGGGGACGCCCAGTTGGGCGCCAGGGCTGCCCGGGCACCATACCCACACAGCCAGTGAGCCAAGCCCTCACTACAAAACAAAAAGGAAAAGTAAAAGAGAAATGGTGGGAAACTCGACGGAGTTCCCACAAAAGAAAAGAAGCAACAAAGCAATAAAGTGTGAGGCAAGAGCTGGCCTCACAAAAAAAAGAAAACTACAAAACTAGTAAATGTGTGGGGAAACTCGCAAACCGTTGTCCGGACGGTGGACAAGGTTACTCACTGAACAGCATAGTTGACCCTAGCAGGACCAGCCCACCAGCCGATTGATCCTGAGGGGGCCGCCCCAGGACCTCCCGTTTACCTGAAGCAGAGGCCAAAGCAGTGTATAGCAGCGGCCCCGGAAGTCGCTGCCCAGCCCCGCGACAGACAGGCTCCCCAATGGCAAAACGGCCAAAGGGGACCCCACCAGTCATGAGCTGGGGAGAGAAGACGGGGACCCCTGAGCAACTGCCAGGATCCTCCTTTCCAGGGACACGGGTCTCCGCGCACGGCAAACACGCGGGCGAGCGTTTAGGACCCTGTGAAGGTAACCGAGCCAGCGGAACCTTCACAGGGTGGTCCCCTCACCACGGACAGGCTCTCGCATCGAGGGGCTGAGAGAAGGGACTCACTGGAACAGTTGTTGGGAGACAGATGGTAGCCTCCCGTCAAGGCCATCCAGCGTGTTCTTTAACGTGCAAGGGTATGACTCTTCCGTACACGGGGTCACGGCTTAAATTTCCATCCGACGGACGGCGGTCTTTCCAAGCTCATCGTGCGGGGGTTGCTCAGTCGGTAGCTGCCAGATTCGTAATCTGTAGTCCACAGACGTTAAGCCGTGTCCCCGTGTGTGGGAGAGCCATACACTGTGCACGTTAAAGAACACCCTGGATGGCCTTGACGGGAGGCTACCATCTGTCACGCAACAGCTGTTCCAATGGGCCCCCTTCCCCAAATTTCTCTGAGCCTTCGGGGTCCTTGTGACCTAGCAATTTAATCCATGGTGTGTAAAAAAGTGCCGCTCAGAGGTAAAACAACCCAACCCCATCGGTGCACTCTACTGACTGTGGACAGGAAGTTTTAGCGGAGATAAATCTCAACGCTGACCCAGCTGGGACTCGAACCTGGGAACTGCAGATTACGAGCCTGGCGCGCTACCGACTGAGCCACCCCCGCTCTCCGGAATGGTGTAATCGCATCAGATTTGGTATCAATCTAAGTGCGAACAGGCGACGTATTACGTAAATAGTTTATTACACAGATTGTGAAAAGATTTTCTCAATATAATGCTCGAAAAAAAAAAAAATCGAGTGTTTGGAGACCCCCCCCCCCTCCCTCGAGGAGGGGGGGTGGTCTCCAAACCATATACGGTAATCCGCCATTGTAGTAAGTAGATAAATATGGCGAATCAGCAAATTATGTGGGAATGCTTATATGTCACATTACTGAAGAAAATGGTCGGTGTCTGAAGGTCTAGTGGTTGTCATACCCGGAAATATCGGGGAGATGTGGGTTCGAGTCAGGACAAAATAAATGTTTTTCAGCTAATTATTTCAAGTGACAAATGAGTCAGATTCAGTGTATTTGTTATTTGTTTCATGAGTCGCAAGCTTTTTACAAGGGTCGGGGATTAGGCAAAACTGCTTTACAGGATTTACATCCCAGTGGTAAATAACTTGTAAGTAATAAGGGAACTTATAGTTTTCAAATTAATTTGGGGCGGGGGTGGCTCAGTCGGTAGCGCGCCAGGCTCGTAATATGCAGTTCCCAGGTTCGAGTCCCACCTGGGTCAGCGTTGAGATTTATCTCCGCAAAATTCCCCACCCTGCCCGCAGTCAGTAGGGGACACCGATGGGCTTGGATAGGCAGCCGTCCGTCGGATGGGACGTTAAGCCGTGGCTACTTGTGGGGGAGAGCCATACCCTGTGAACTTTAAAGAACACGCTAGATGGCCTTGACGGGAGGCTACCATCTGTCTCCCAACAGCTGTTCCAGTGGGTCCCCTCCCCCAACCCTCTCTGAGCCTTCGAGGTCCTTGTGACCTAGCCATTTAGCCCATCGTGTGTAAACAAGTGCTGCTCAAAGGTAAAACAAGCCAACTCAAATTAATTTTTTTTCATACTTATATTTGCGCAGATGAAAATTTCAAACTTTCATTTTTACGATAATAAATTGTTTTTTGTACATCATGTTTTCACTAAAAAAAATTATTACGCTTATTACATTATCCACATTCTCTTGTTGAATTCTAATATAAGCTAATCAGAACAGGATTGAATTCATCATTCTCCTGTTCACAATCTCTTTGTCCTTAGAGGATGTTTATCATTCCATGTTTTAGTGCATTATTGGAATCTCAAATCTCACGTCGTAAGTTAAGAGAGTTTCGCAAGCTTCTTCGTTATTACGTGAAGCACCACGCGGGCCCGTGAATGCTTGGCCACGAGCCACTCTCAGCTTGCAGGGAGAGCAGCGATCCGCCAATGAGCTCTGCTTGGGCTTGCTCTCTCCATCCAGAATGGAAACCTGGAAAGAAAAATGTCGATTATTTCAAGATTTTATTTCCACTGGGAATCACGAAAATACGAGATTCATTTCAATAGAATAAAAACTGTTAATAAATACTTAAGAATGTCTTCAGTGAACTATTGGTGTTTGGTGAATCATCCCGAAGTTGCTACTTACCAGAGATGTTTCCCCATCCTGCTCTCGGTCAATCTCAGGGCTTGGAACACATATGGGCTTGGAAATGCCGCCGTCCTTCGAATTGGACATTAAGTCAAGGCTCAGTGTGCTTATGCATGTTAAACACGCTGGATGGCTTTGACGAGAGGCTACCATCTGTCTTCCATCAGCTGTTCCAGTGAGTCCCCTCCCCCAACCTTCTCTGAGCCTTCGGGGTCCTTGTGACCTGGCCATTTAGCCCATTGTATGCAAAAAAGTGCCGCTCAGAAGTAAAACAACAACGCAATCCGAAAACACAAGAAAACGTAGGAAGATAAAAAAAATACTACAGTTAGATTTCGTTAAAGAAAAAAAAAAAACATTAATTCTTGCTACACGATATTATTCAACCTAATTTAATTTTTCAAGCAATTTTTTTCAAGGGGTGAGGCAACACATTCTCTTCCCTCCCTGCTGATGTCTATTCCCGATGTGCTTTATAGTATATTGTAGAACATGTTCATATGATTAAAATAGCTATTTTGAAGTTTCGGAGCAGAGCATTTAGAATATTGTTTATCTTTAGGAAATTGGGGCTGGGTTTGGCTTAGTAGGTAATATGCTAGGTTCGTAATCTGCAGTTCCGAGGTTCGAGTCTCACCTGTGTCTGAGTGGATATTTATCTCCGCTTAAACCCCCATCCTGCCCCCAGTCCGAAAGTAGACTCCGAAGAGCAGGGAAAGACCGCCGTCCTTCGGGATGGGCGTCGAGCTGTGAACCCATATGGTCATACCTTTTGCATGGGGGCGGGGGTGGCTCAGTCGGTAGCGCGCCAGGCTCGTAATCTGTAGTTCCCAGGTTCGAGTCCCAGCTGGGTCAGCGTTGAGATTTATCCCCGAAAAATTCCCCGCCCTTCCCACGGTCAATAGGGAACACCGATGGGCTTGGAAAGGCCGCCGTCCGTCGGATGGGACGTTAAGCCGTGGCCCCGTGTGCGGGAGAGCCATACCCTGTGCACGTTAAAGAACACGCTGGATGGCCTTGATGGGAGGCTACCATCTGTCTCCCAACAGCTGTTCCAGTGGGTCTCCTCACCCAACCTTCTCTGAGCCTTCGGGGTCCATGTGACCTGGCCATTTAGCCCATGGTGTGCAAAAAAGTGCCGCTCAGAGGTAAAACAACCCAACCCTTTGCATGTTAAAGAACACACTGGATGGCCTTGACAGAAGGCTACCATCTGTTACTTAATAGCTGTCCAGTGGGTCTTCTTCCCCCAAACTTCTCAGAGCCTTTGGGTTGGGTTGTTTTACCTCTGAGCGGCCCTTTTTTGCACACTATTGGCTAAATGGTCAGGTCACAAGGACCCCGAAGGCTCAGAGAAGGTTGGGGGAGGGGACTCACTGGAACAGCTGTTAGGAGACAGATGGTAGTCCCCCGTCAAGGCCATCCAGCGTGTTCTTTAACGTGCACAGAGTGTATCTTCCCGCACACGGTGTCACGGCTTAAAGTTCCATCCGACGGACGGTAGCCTTTCCAAGCCCATCGGTGTCCGCTACTGACCATGGGCAGGGCGGAGAATTTTGCGGAGATAAGTCTCAACGCTGACCCAACTGGAACTCGAACCTGGGAACTGCAGATTACGAGCATGGAGCGCTACCGACTGAGCCATCCCCGCCCAAAGCCTTTGGGAACCTTGTGACCTCGCCATTTAATCCATTGTGTGCAAAAAAGTGCTATCCAGAGATAAAACATCCCAACACTCTGAGAAATTACGCTTCGTTTAACGTTGTTTCATTTAACTTCGTGTGTTTCAAGAACGAATTTAAACAACCAAACTGGATTTAAATTCGAGACCTTTACCTGCGTAGCTGAAAAGCGTCACCCTCAGATCAGCAGACGGGAGAGCGCTCTCGGTGGAAGTCCCGCTGTGGATGTCGGCATACCTAATCGCTGGAATCGATTCCTGGGGAATCGACTTCGCTTGCTCGGCACACAAGGGCAAGTTGGCTTCAGTCCACCTGGCCTTTCTCGCCTCCTTCCTGAGCCTCTTCTCCTTGGCCCTTCTGTTCTGGAACCACACTTGGACCACTCTTATGTCCAGTCCCGTCTCCACGGCCAGTTGTTCCCTGACGTGCCTCGCCGGCTTCGGGCTGCTGTTGTAAGCACTCTTCAGGGCTTCCAGTTGCGACGAACTGATCGTTGTTCTAGGTCGTTTGCTGCTCCCTCCTGCTCTGGAAGAAACGAAACGATAAGTTTCTCTTTAGAAAGAAATGCCCTTTTAAGTTATGCAGATTATAACTAGAAAGATAACATACAGTCGCTCAAAAAATAATCCGAACACTACGGTTGATTACAGAATTCAGAAAAAATATCTGGCAACGATTTTTTTTAGAAATTAGTGATCTGGCACCTTCGTGTCACGTGATTACAGAATTCAGGAAAAATATCTGTAGCGTGTACAGCAACTGCAGGCGCTCAATATTTCCGTGAGTGAGCCCACACGATCCAGGTCTTTGTGAGCTCACACGATCCAATGTGCTGTGAACATTAACCGCAACCGCTCCAGTTTGCTGTGAACGGTAACTGCACACGCTCCATATTGATTGCATTATATATTCATACGCATTATATATATTAAAAAATATCCGAACACTATGGTTGATTACAGAATTCAGGAAAAAATATCTGGCAACGATTTTTTTTAGAAATTAGTGATCTGGCAACCTTCGTGTCACGTGACACGAAGGTTGCCAGATCACTAATTTCTAAAAAAATCGTTGCCAGATATTTTTTCTGAATTCTATAATCAACCGTAGTGTTCGGATTATTTTTTGAGCGACTGTACACAACGCGTTTTTATTTCTCCCTCAAAGTCTATATTCCCCAAAGCAGTGCTGGGATTGTGTGGGTAAATATTCCATTGGGAACAGCTAGTTTAGATAATGATTGGTTTACTGAGCATTAATTCAAAACAATCTGTGCACGGTTAAAAACACGTCCTTGTGATTCATGAGACTTGGCGGTTGTAGAACACTGTGTGTAGAAAAGAAATGCCACTATATTTCGTTGAATGCCTATTTTTGGTCTTTTGAGTGTGCTATGCTACCACTGCTCGAGAATCTAATCATGACAAAATACAGCAAATAAATTATATTTAGATTAATTTTCCAACATGCTCTAAACCAAATGAAACTTGTGACTCTTCTCTTTTCAGCTGTACAGCACCCAAGTACCTTACAATAAGGAAGCCCATTAGAAAGCCATAAGAAAGTGATGAACCGTTCATCCATTCTTCATTTGTTGATTTTAGATGTTGATGTTAGATTTGAAAAAGAGCCTCTTATAAATGAATTTCTTTTATTACAATTCGCTCACAATTTTTTCTCTAAACACGGAAATCGTATTTGCTGATTAGAACATTTCTTCGTCATTAGTCATAAAGCTAGTCAAGAACTAGTCATTAGTCGGACTGCAGAAGGACCATCGAAAGCATTTTGAAGAAACGCATAATACAAAGAAAAAATTTCAGAAAAATTCATATCTTGCTGTAAAATATTTTACCAATGATTTAATAAAATACATTTCATTTAAAATTCACTCAAATCACTGTCTTTTTCCCCCCTCAGTATGTTCATATGTTTCTATTTATATTGCTTATAGATAAAAAAAAAAATACGTAGGGTGTTCAAATATAAACGAGAATTCAGTAACCATTCGAGCACAAATCAACTTGTGAGAAGAAACATTCATTAGCAAATAAAGATCTGTTCAAGCTTGTTAATTTTAGTCGTGTCCCCTCCACATTACCAGTTAATTGTATTCAAGATGTCGGACCAAGAAGAAACCCAACAGTGTTGCACAGTGCATAATTATCAAATTTCTCAAGAAAGAAGGTGTCATTCCTCTTGAAATCTTTAGCAGGCTTCGAGTCCAGTTTGGGGAAGATTGTTTGTCACGGAGAAGGGTGTACAGTCGGGACAAATCATTGAGGGAAGGAGGCCACGTCGAAAATGAACCTCACGCTCGGAGACCAAGAATTGCTGACACTTCCGACAATGTTTTCAGAATTGAGGAACTTATCCTAGACGATCGTCGGCTAACCGTTTGTGAATTCTTACAGGAGACTGCAATTAGTGTAAAGAGTGTTGAAGAAATTGAGAACAACGAGCTGAAATTCAATAAAATGAGCGGAAGGTTGGTTCCACTGGCAACTTCTGTCACCGGAGCACAAGGACAACGCTCGTCCTCACATCGCCGCTCTACCGACGGAGACTGAAGTGGGATCTCCAGCCTCTTCCACCGAATAGTTCCGACTTGACTCCATCCGAATTCCAAATGATTAGACCGCTGAAGGAATTCTACGGGGGCAAGAAATTCCAAGACAATGATGAGATCATTGCAGCTGGGCAAAGTTGGATTGAGAAGCAACCAAATTCTTCTTTTAAACTGGAATTAAGAAGTTTCTAGAAGGTTGAAACAAGTGCATTGCAGTTAACGGAGTTAGTTGACTTGCATTACCTCTGAGCGGCACTTTTGTGTTTTGAATACAATGCAATTAACGGGCACTACGTTGAAAAATAGTACGTAGGATTATTCTATTTCGTTGGGAAATTTTTACTGAAATTCTCGTTGATATTTGAACGTCCTCGTATACAAGGGAAAACTCAAAGTTTACCCCTTTGTGGATGCATTACTGATTCTTATACACGAAGTACAGGTAGTACTGAAGAGACTGAAATGCCATCAAGCTATACAGAACAAGAACAATGCAATAAAAACTTGTGAGATATTTTTTCGGGAATATTTCAAAGCTCGACCAAATTATGATTAAGGGTATATCTAATGCAACCAGAGGTCTGTTTTTTCCAAATTGGGAAATTTGTCAAAAATATATTTTTGCTATAATATTTTTATCACGGTATTAAATATCGTAATATCGAGTAAATCAGAAATCAACAATGAACCGCTGGCGTTTTTATAACTATGCTAATGATGTGTTTGAATAAGAAGCTGAGATTTCTATTCACGTTGGCGCCTGTTCTGTTATATAGTCTCTCAATTGAAACAAGAAGATTTTTAATAAGAAATGGGGAAGTCTTTTTAAGCAGTGTCACCATATCAACAGTAGGGAGTTTAAAATTGTCATCACCTATTTCGCTATTCGTTCCCACAAAGGCAATGTAGAGATCATATTCTCTGTGATGAATGTGCAGAGAGTAGACTAACGAAAAAAGCATGCAAGCTTACACAACTAAAGGCAAACTTTTAAGTGTTGACCAATTGAATATGTTTTATGCACGTTTTTCACTTTGTGATTAAATAGTCTCTTCAAAAAGGTTAATTCAAAAATTTGTCATAGCGGCTAGGTAGCTACAGCACTCTTCCAACAAATTGAGGGGCAGAGGTGGCTCAGTCGATATCGCGATAGGCTCATAATCTGCAGTTCCCAGGTTCGAATCCCAGCTGGGTCAGCGTAGAGACTTATCTCCGGAAAACTCTCCGCCCTGTCCACGGTCAGTAGGGGACATCGATCGGATGGGACGTTAAACCGTGGCCCCGTGTGCGGGAGAGCCATACCTTGTGCACGTTAAAGAACACGTTGGATGGCCTTAATGGGAGGCTACCGTCTCCCAACAACTGTTCCATGGGTCCCCTCCCTCAACCTTCTCTGAGCCTTCAGGTCCTTGTGACCTGGCCATTAAGCCCATGGTGTGCAAAAAAAAGTGCCGCTCAGAGGTAAAACAATCCAACAAACTTGTCTGTTAAGTCTGAGGCAATGGTTCAACGCATGGAAGTATTTAGTTCCGGGGGGGGAAGTCCGAGAATTTAGTTTGGGGGGGGGTCTGAGAATAAGACTTGCTTATGATTACCAAAATATTCCACAGTACAGGAGAGATTAAAATAACATTCTTTATGGAATAAAACCTCGCAGTTGTTTTTTAATCAGCTTTTAATGTCCAACATATACTATGGGGCTGAAATAAAATATTTCGAAGAAAACTGTTTTGTATTTCAGAGCAGGTAGGCAAGTTTGAGATTTCGTACAAAACGACCTATTTTCGAGGAAGGGGTCCTGACCCCCTGGGTACAGTCGCTCAAAAAAAATGTCCGAACACTATGGCTGATTACAGAATTCAGAAAAAATATCTGGCAAAGAATTTTTTAGAAATTAGTGATCAAGGTTGACAGATCACTAATTTCTAAAAAAAACGTTGCCAGATATTTTTTCTGAATTCTATAATCAACCATAGTGTTCGGATATTTTTTTTTTGAGCGACTGTACACTTTGCGATTCATCCTTTAGTTCGAATTTAGTTCACTCTTAGAGGGAGGTAAAAGCGGAAAATGAAAAAATTGAACCTTTTTAAAAACAAGCATTCAATTTTCGCTGGTGGCCATATTCCAATTTAATTATGTTATCTCTTATGTTTAGATCTCTGCAACTAAACGCTTTAGTGTTATTAAACCCATTATAATTCTGTCTATAGAACAGGGAGGTTAATTTTTTTCCTCATTAGCAGATAGTTTTTTAGCAATAAACATCATTAATTTTAAATATGATTAAATTTATATAATAAAATAAGTACATTAAAGTATTACAACTACTTAATGGGATCAAAAATAAAAACGCAACTTTGTTTTTACTATTTGAATTTTCGTAGTTTTCTTTTTATCTTTTTTTTAAAACTAAATAAAAGAGATGATCTTTTCACCTCTCCGTTAGTGTCTGTCCATCTGTAATTATTATTGTAACGTGGTTAGTATGACTAAGGCTGAATTAAAAGGCAGAGGTAGGAAATAATTTCCGTTATATTTTGTCCATATGGTAAGTAATGAAATGTGACCGTAGCCATTCGAGGCTCCAGGTCCCCTAGTTGCTTCATCAGGCCCCGAGAATCACATAATAGTGCTATTAGTATCAGATATAAAGTATTAAATAGCTAATTTCGAAATCACTTGATTGGTACAGTTGGACCAATCCCGTTGTCCCCAAGAAGTCCACCATTATACTTCCTTTTTTGGGAGAGATATATTAAAGATGTTGTTTAATTCAAAAATGAAAAAGAAATCATAAGTTGTACCATTTCTTGATATTTTGTACACACAGTTTATAAATGTATTTATTGTTTAATGAAATATGGAATTTTAAAATTTATGCATTATTTATAACGATCGTGCATATCAACATATACTGTAAAGAAAATACAGTGTGTTCAATATCCTTCTTGAACATATAGCCTTGAAAATTCAGTTCCAAAACTAGGGTAGAAGAGAATGGATTAATTTTTTTAACGGTTATAATTTGAGCAAATGGCTCCCTATAAGAAAAGATCTTGGTGAGGGGGGAGAAATAGGGGAACAAAATAACATGATTGAACCGAAACAGACCAAAACATTGTTCAGATATACATTCCCTCTCCATTTTAGTCACATTTGGAAATTATTCTTGCAGATTAGGTGTAACATAGGCTTCCTAATTTTTATTTTTCTGCCCTGTTTTCGGTTGTTAAATGATCGTAGATCGTATAATCATATTCGATGTACCGGGTAATAATTATACCCCTAACCATCTCCATCATAAAGATATGCCTATTTGGCATGAGTAAGAACAAAATATATAAGTAAACCACCCTTAGGTGGCTAAAAATAGCAGTAAAACTGTATAAGAAACCCAAAACGGGTAGGTCTCCTCAGAGAACGCCACCGTTTTAGGCCTCTTGTACTTGTTCAAAACAGTATGATCGTAAAGAATCAGAGAAGAAATAATCTCATTGGGATTATTGCTTACAGCCTCAAAATATCTTTTTGAGGTGCGTTTTATATGTGTATATATATATGGTCGATGCCCAGGTCTTTATGGAGTTGTCTGTTAGTGACAAACCAAGGGGCATCGACCGCAATTCTCAAAATCTTGTTCTGTAAGACTTGAATCTTACGAATATTGGTGGGTGTATTATTCGCCCATATGGGTGAAGCATAGAGAATCACCGGTCTGATGATCATATCATAGAGTAAAAGCTTATGATCAATCATTGAAATGGAATTGCTCCTAAGGAGTGGGCTTATGGCAAACTTTAGAAAGAACTAAACTATTTATTGTACAGTCGAATTTCTTCCTCAGATTTATAAGCCTATTTGCCCGTTAATCTCCACAGATCCTGAAATGTCCCAGAAACAATCCCAATTTTCTGTTTATCTCATACCGCACATTACCAGTATTTGTCAAACAGCTCCCAAGAAAATTAAACTGAGAGACTTGATTAAGGATGCAACTATTCAGATTAACTGCACCACAACCTGCCTGACCAATTTACATCGCTTTAGTTTTATCTTTGTTTATAACAATCTATTCTATTACCAGTCCTAATTGGACAGTTTGCCAGACGTCTTCCCAGTGCATCCCAAGCATGTTCAATGGGATTCAGGTCTGGAGAACGAAGGCCAGTCCATGCGTTCGATTCCTGCCTCCTGAAGCATGTTGTTGACGAGATGCGTACGGTGGGGCCTTGCATTATCGTCCATGAAAAGAAAGTTGTTTCCAACTGCTCCAGCATAGGGTATCACTATAGGGTGCAGGACCTCATCTCGATATCTGACAGCAGTCAACGATCCGTTTCTGGTGACGTGGAGGTCGATATGATCACCAATGCTGATGCCAGCCCACACCATGATTCCACCACCACCGAAGGAGTCCCTTTCTCGCATGAAACGTGGATTCTCCCATGTTCCTCGTTCACGCCAGATTAGGACACGATGATTGTTAGGCTGCAGACTGAACCGTGACTCATCAGAGAAGAGGACAGTTGACCACTCATCACGGGTCCAATGACGATGCTCATCAGCCCACCTTCTACGGGATCTACGGTTGGGTTGTTTTACCTCTGAGCGGCACTTTTTTGCACATCATGGGCTAAATGGCCAGGTCACAAGGACCCCTAAGGCTCAGAGAAGGTTGGGGGAGGGGACCCACTGGAACAGCTGTTGGGAGACAGATGGTAGCCTCCCGTCAAGGCCATCCAGCGTGTTCTTTAACGTGCACAGGGTATGGCTCTCCCACACACGGAGCCACGGCTTAACGTCCCATCCGACGGACGGCGGCCTTTCCAAGCCCATCGGTGTCCCCTACTGACCGTGGGCAGGGCGGGAGCAAGCCCACTTACTGTTAATTAAAACGTAATCAATCATATTCCAATGCAACCTCATTCAAATCACCAAGAACAAAGGTTGGGTTGTTTTACCTCTGAGCGGCACTTTTTTGCACACCATGGACTAAATGGCCAGGTCACATGGACCCCGAATGCTCCGAGAAGGTTGGGGGAGGGGACCCACTGGAACAGCTGTTGGGAGACAGATGGTAGCCTCCCGTCAAGGCCATCCAGCGTGTTTAACGTGCACAGAAGTATGGCTCTCCCGCACACGGGGCCACGGCTTAACGTCCCATCCGACGGACGGCGTGCCTTTCCAAGACAATCAGTGTCCCCTACTGACCGTGGGCAGGGCGAGGTATTTTTGCGGAGATAAATCTCAACGCTGACCCAGCTGGGACTCGAACCTGGTAGAGTTTAACATGTTTTTGCTTGCTAATTAGAGGCATCAGGGTTTGTTTAGTGAGTGAACTTACCCTGTGCTAGTGCTGCCTGGTAGTCCGGTTGGCAGAGTAAGCGCTGATCGTCCATCAGGTAGAAGTGATCTCCCGTGTTCAGTTGTTTCTGACAGAGCAGGCACGAGAAGCATTGCAAGTGATAAACGAGATCTCGAGCTCGACGCACGGAGGAGGATGGCTGGATGCCGAGACCGCATCCTGCACATCGCGTGCCGAATCTCCTAGAAATGAAAAAGGAAAACATCAACACATAAAATAGCACCTTTTGGATGAGGGTTGGGTTTCTTTAACCCTGATCAACACTTTTTTTTGCACACAATAGGCTAAATGCAGGCCAGGTCACAAAGACCCCAAGAGCTGGGAGAACGTTGGGAGAAGGGATGGATTGGCGAGCTTCTGAGAAGACTGATCCCATCGGATGAGGATCGGATTGGAGAGTTTCTGAAAAGACTGATCCCATCGGATGAGGATCGGATTGGAGAGTTTCTGAAAAGACTGATCCCATCGGATGAGGATCGGATTGGAGAGCTTCTGAGAAGACTGATCCCATCGGATGAGGATCGGATTGGAGAGTTTCTGAGAAGACTGATCCCATCGGATGAGGATCGGATTGGAGAGCTTCTGAGAAGATTGATCCCATCGGATGAGGATCGGATTGGAGAGCTTCTGAAAAGACTGATCCCATCGGATGAGGATGGGATTGGAGAGCTTCTGAGAAGACTGATCCCATCGGATGAGGATCGGATTGGATAGTTTCTGAGAAGACTGATCCCATCGGATGAGGATCGTATTGGAGAGCTTCTGAGAAGACTGATCCCATCGGATGAGGATCGGATTGGAGAGCATCTGAGAAGACTGATCCCATCGGATGAGGATCGGATTGGAGAGTTTCTGAAAAGACTGATCCCATCGGATGAGGATCGGATTGGAGAGTTTCTGAGAAGACTGATCCCATCAGATGAGGATCGAATTGGAGAGCTTCTGAGAAGACTGATCCCATCGGATGAGGATCAGATTGGAGAGCTTCTGAGAAGACTGATTACATCGGATGAAGATCGGATTGGAGAGCTTCTGAGAAGACTGATCCCATCGGATGAGGATCGGATTGGAGAGCTTCTGAGAAGACTGATCCCATCGGATGAGGATCGGATTGGAGAGCTTCTGAGAAGACTGATCCCATCGGATGAGGATCGGATTGGATAGTTTCTGAGAAGACTGATCCCATCGGATGAGGATCGGATTGGAGAGCTTCTGAGAAGACTGATCCCATCGGATGAGGATCGGATTGGAGAGCTTCTGAGAAGACTGATCCCATCGGATGAGGATCGGATTGGATAGTTTCTGAGAAGATTGATCCCATCGGATGAGGATCGGATTGGAGAGCTTCTGAGAAGACTGATCCCATGTGATGAGGATCAGATTGGAGAGTTTCTTAGAAGACTGATCCCATCGGATAAGACGTTTATATCTCCTCCCATGTAGACAAGAGATTTAAGATACACATGTTGGTCCAAAGTTTGGGATATTTGTGGCCTGACTATGTCTCTAAACTCTAGTTTTTAAAATATAATTCTTTCTGAAAATTTTTAAATACTTGTATCCCATAGTAATCCACAAGACCAAACCAAAATAAAATAACGAATCGCATCTGGTGGGGAAGGGATCAAAGCACCCTCAATGAGAATTTTTTTATTTTCTGCCTTGAAACTCTAAAAGAGAAAATCGGGCTAATGGATGAGACAAATTCAAATATCCAGTTAATAATACAAAAATGAAATCGTTTTCAATAATACTGCTTGTAGAGTAATATACAGTAGCTCAAAAAATATCCGAACACTATGGTTGATTAGAGAATTCAGAAAAAATATCGGGCAACAATTTTTTTTAGAAATCAGTGATTTGGCAAATTCCGTGTCACGTGACACGAAGGTTGCCAGATCACTAATTTCTAAAAAAATCGTTGCCAGATATAAAACTATACTTATATAAAACTATTGTTATAGTATAACAAATTCTTTCTGTATACCGCAAATGGCAATAAAATAAAACACATATATCAGTGGTTCTCAACCTTTTATGCTTCACGTACCCCCTGGAAATGTGTATGTAACTGGCGTACCCCTTGTATAGATAGATAAAACTATAGATATAGTATAACAATGGGAATAAAATAAAACATATATATCAGTGGTTCTCAACCTTTTATGCTTCATGTACCCCCTGCAAATGTGTATGTAACTGGCTTACCCCTTGTATAGATAGATAAAATTATAGTTATAGTATAACAATGGGAATAAAATAAAACATATATATCAGTGGTTCTCAACCTTTTATGCTTCACGTACCCCCTGTAAATCTGTATGTAACTGGCTTACCCCTTGTATAGATAGATAAAACTATAGTTATAGTATAACAATGGGAATAAAATAAAACATCTATATCAGTGGTTCTCAACCTTTTATGCTTCACGTACCCCCTGGAAATGTGTATGTAACTGGCGTATCCCTTGTATAGATAGATAAAATTATAGTTATAGTATAACAATGGGAATAAAATCAAACATATATATCAGTGGTTCTCAACCTTTTATGCTTCATGTATCCCCTGGAAATGTGTATGTAACTGGCTTACCCCTTGTATAGATAGATAAAACTATAGTTATAGTATAACAATGGGAATAAAACATATATATCAGTGGCTCTCAACCTTTTATGCTTCACCTACCCCCTGGAAATGTGTATGTAATTGGCGTACCCCTTGTATAGATAGATAAAACTATAGTTATAGTATAACAATGGGAATAAAATAAAACATATATATCAGTGGTTCTCAACCTTTTATGCTTCACGTACCCCCTGGAAATGTGTATGTAATTGGCGTACCCCTTGTATAGATAGATAAAACTATAGTTATAGTATAACAATGGGAATAAAATAAAACATATATATCAGTAGTTCTCAACCTTTTATGCTTCACGTACCCCCTGGAAATGTGTATGTAACTGGCGTATCCCTTGTATAGATAGATAAAATTATAGTTATAGTATAACAATGGGAATAAAATAAAACATATATATCAGTGGTTCTCAACCTTTTATGCTTCACGTATCCCCTGGAAATGTGTATGTAACTGGCTTACCCCTTGTATAGATAGATAAAACTATAGTTATAGTATAACAATGGGAATAAAATATATATATCAGTGGTTCTCAACCTTTTATGCTTCACGCACCCCCTGGAAATGTGTATGTAACTGGCGTACTCCTTGTATAGATAGATAAAACAAGAGTTATAGTATAACAATGGGAATAAAATAAAACATATATATCAGTGGTTCTCAACCTTTTATGCTTCACGTACCCCCTGTAAATCTGTATGTAACTGGCGTACCCCTTGTATAGATAGATAAATCTATAGTTATAGTATAATAATGGGAATAAAATAAAACATATATATCAGTGGTTCTCAACCTTTTATGCTTCACGTACCCCCTGGAAATGTTTATGTAACTGGAGTACCCCTTGTATAGATAGATAAAACTATAGTTATAGTATAACAATGGGAATAAAATAAAACATATATATCAGTGGTTCTCAACCTTTTATGCTTCACGTACCCCCTGGAAATGTGTATGTAACTGGCTTACCCCTTGTATAGATAGATAAAACTATAGTTATAGTATAACAATGGGAATAAAACATATATATCAGTGGCTCTCAACCTTTTATGCTTCACCTACCCCCTGGAAATGTGTATGTAATTGGCGTACCCCTTGTATAGATAGATAAAACTATAGTTATAGTATAACAATGGGAATAAAATAAAACATATATATCAGTAGTTCTCAACCTTTTATGTTTCACGTACCCCCTGGAAATGTGTATGTAACTGGCGTACTCCTTGTATAGATAGATAAAACTATAGTTATAGTATAACAATGGGAATAAAATAAAACATATATATCAGTGGTTCTCAACCTTTTATGCTTCACGTACCCCCTGGAAATGTGTATGTAACTGGCGTACCCCTTGTATAGATAGATAAAACTATAGTTATAGTATAACAATGGGAATAAAATAAAACATATATATCAGTGGTTCTCAACCTTTTATGCTTCACGTACCCCCTGGAAATGTGTATGTAACTGGCGTACACCTTGTATAGGATAGATAAAACTAGAGTTATAGTATAACAATGGCAATAAAATAAAACATATATATATCAGTGGTTCTCAACCTTTTATGCTTCACGTACCCCCTGGAAATGTGTATGTAACTGGCGTACCCCTTGTATAGATAGATAAAACTATAGTTATAGTATAACAATGGGAATAAAATAAAACATATATATCAGTGGTTCTCAACCTTTTATGCTTCACGTACCCCCTGGAAATGTGTATGTAACTGGCGTACACCTTGTATAGGATAGATAAAACTAGAGTTATAGTATAACAATGGCAATAAAATAAAACATATATATATCAGTGGTTCTCAACCTTTTATGCTTCACGTACCCCCTGGAAATGTGTATGTAACTGGCGTACCCCTTGTATAGATAGATAAAACTATAGTTATAGTATAACAATGGGAATAAAATAAAACATATATATCAGTGGTTCTCAACCTTTTATGCTTCACGTACCCCCTGGTAATGTATATGTAACTGGCGTACCCCTTGTATACATAGATAAAACTATAGTTATAGTATAACAATGGGAATAAAATAAAACATATATATCAGTGGTTCTCAACCTTTTATGCTTCACGTATCCCCTGGAAATGTGTATGTAACTGGCGTACTCTTTGTATAGATAGATAAAACTATAGTTATAGTATAACAATGGGAATAAAATAAAACATATATATCAGTGGTTCTCAACCTTTTATGCTTCACGTACCCCCTGTAAATCTGTATGTAACTGGAGTACCCCTTGTATAGATAGATAAAACTATAGTTATAGTATAACAATGGGAATAAAATAAAACATATATATCAGTGGTTCTCAACCTTTTATGCTTCACGTACCCCCTGGAAATGTGTATGTAACTGGCTTACCCCTTGTATAGATAGATAAAACTATAGTTATAGTATAACAATGGGAATAAAATAAAACATATATATCAGTGGCTCTCAACCTTTTATGCTTCACCTACCCCCTGGAAATGTGTATGTAATTGGCGTACCCCTTGTATAGATAGATAAAACTATAGTTATAGTATAACAATGGGAATAAAATAAAACATATATATCAGTAGTTCTCAACCTTTTATGTTTCACGTACCCCCTGGAAATGTGTATGTAACTGGCGTACTCCTTGTATAGATAGATAAAACTATAGTTATAGTATAACAATGGGAATAAAATAAAACGTATATATCACTGGTTCTCAACCTTTTATGCTTCACGCACCCCCTGGAAATGTGTATGTAACTGGCGTACTCCTTGTATAGATAGATAAAACAAGAGTTATAGTATAAAAATGGGAATAAAATAAAACATATATATCAGTGGTTCTCAACATTTTATGCTTCATGTACCCCCTGGAAATGTGTATGTAACTGGCTTACTCCTTGTATAGATAGATAAAACTATAGTTATAGTATAACAATGGGAATAAAATAAAACATATATATCAGTGGTTCTCAACCTTTTATGCTTCACGTATCCCCTGTAAATCTGTATGTAACTGGCGTACCCCTTGTATAGATAGATAAAACTGTAGTTATAGTATAACAATGGGAATAAAATAAAACATATATATCAGTGGTTCTCAACCTTTTATGCTTCACGTACCCCCTGTAAATCTGTATGTAACTGGCGTACCCCTTGTATAGATAGATAAAACTATAGTTATAGTATAACAATGGGAATAAAACAAAACATATATATCAGTGGTTCTCAACCTTTTATGCTTCACGTATCCCCTGTAAATCTGTATGTAACTGGCGTACCCCTTGTATAGATAGATAAAACTGTAGTTATAGTATAACAATGGGAATAAAATAAAACATATATATCAGTGGTTCTCAACCTTTTATGCTTCACGTACCCCCTGTAAATCTGTATGTAACTGGCGTACCCCTTGTATTGATAGATAAAACTATAGTTACAGTATAACAATGGGAATAAAATAAAACATATATATCAGTGGTTCTCAACCTTTTATGCTTCACGCACCCCCTGGAAATGTGTATGTAACTGGCGTACTGCTTGTATAGATAGATAAAACAAGAGTTATAGTATAACAATGGGAATAAAATAAAACATATATATCAGTGGTTCTCAACCTTTTATGCTTCACGTACCCCCTGGAAATGTGTATGTAACTGGCGTACACCTTGTATAGGATAGATAAAACTAGTGTTATAGTATAACAATGGCAATAAAATAAAACATATATATATCAGTGGTTCTCAACCTTTTATGCTTCACGTACCCCCTGGAAATGTGTATGTAACTGGCGTACCCCTTGTATAGATAGATAAAACTATAATTATAGTATAACAATGGGAATAAAATAAAACATATATATCAGTGGTTCTCAACCTTTTATGCTTCACGTACCCCCTGGAAATGTATATGTAACTGGCGTACCCCTTATATAGACAGATAAAACTATAGTTATAGTATAATAATGGGAATAAAATAAAACATATATATCAGTGGTTCTCAACCTTTTATGCTTCACGTACCCCCTGGAAATGTGTATGTAATTGGCTTACCCCTTGTATAGATAGATAAAACTAGAGTTATAGTATAACAATGGGAATAAAATAAAACATATATATCAGTGGTTCTCAACCTTTTATGCTTCACGTACCCGCTGGAAATGTGTATGTAACTGGCGTACACCTTGTATAGGATAGATAAAACTAGAGTTATAGTATAACAATGGCAATAAAATAAAACATATATATATCAGTGGTTCTCAACCTTTTATGCTTCACGTACCCCCTGGAAATGTGTATGTAACTGGCTTACCCCTTGTATAGATAGATAAAACTATAATTATAGTATAACAATGGGAATAAAATAAAACATATATATCAGTGGTTCTCAACCTTTTATGCTTCACGTACCCCCTGGAAATGTATATGTAACTGGCGTACCCCTTGTATAGACAGATAAAACTATAGTTATAGTATAATAATGGGAATAAAATAAAACATATATATCAGTTGTTCTCAACCTTTTATGCTTCACGTACCCCCTGGAAATGTGTATGTAACTGGCTTACCCCTTGTATAGATAGATAAAACTAGAGTTATAGTATAACAATGGCAATAAAATTAAACATATATATATCAGTGGTTCTCAACTTTTTATGCTTCATGTACCCCCTGGAAATGTGTATGTAACTGGCTTACCCCTTGTATAGATAGATAAAACTAGAGTTATAGTATAACAATGGCAATAAAATTAAACATATATATATCAGTGGTTCTCAACTTTTTATGCTTCAAGTACCCCCTGGAAATGTGTATGTAACTGGCTTACCCCTTGTATAGATAGATAAAACTAGAGTTATAGTATAACAATGGCAATAAAATTAAACCTATATATATCAGTGGTTCTCAACCTTTTATGCTTCACGTACCCCCAGAAATGTGTATGTAACTGGCTTACCCCTTGTATAGATAGATAAAACTAGAGTTATAGTATAACAATGGCAATAAAATTAAACATATATATATCAGTGGTTCTCAACCTTTTATGCTTCACGTACCCCCTGGAAATGTGTATGTAACTGGCTTACCCCTTGTATAGATAGATAAAACTAGAGTTATAGTATAACAATAGGAATAAAATAAAACATATATATCAGTGGTTCTCAACCTTTTATGCTTCACGTACCCGCTGGAAATGTGTATGTAACTGGCTTACCCCTTGTATAGATAGATAAAACTAGAGTTATAGTATTAGAATGGCAATAAAATTAAACATATATATATCAGTGGTTCTCAACTTTTTATGCTTCATGTACCCCCTGGAAATGTGTATGTAACTGGCTTACCCCTTGTATAGATAGATAAAACTAGAGTTATAGTATAACAATGGCAATAAAATTAAACATATATATATCAGTGGTTCTCAACCTTTTATGCTTCACGTACCCCCAGGAAATGTGTATGTAACTGGCTTACCCCTTGTATAGATAGATAAAACTAGAGTTATAGTATAACAATGGCAATAAAATTAAACATATATATATCAGTGGTTCTCAACTTTTTATGCTTCATGTACCCCCTGGAAATGTGTATGTAACTGGCTTACCCCTTGTATAGATAGATAAAACTAGAGTTATAGTATAACAATGGCAATAAAATTAAACATATATATATCAGTGGTTCTCAACTTTTTATGCTTCATGTACCCCCTGGAAATGTGTATGTAACTGGCTTACCCCTTGTATAGATAGATAAAACTATAGTTATAGTATAAAAATGGCAATAAAATTAAATATATATATATCAGTGGTTCTCAACCTTTTATGCTTCACGTACCCCCTGGAAATGTGTATGTAACTGGCTTACCCCTTGTATAGATAGATAAAACTAGAGTTATAGTATAACAATGGCAATAAAATTAAACATATATATATCAGTGGTTCTCAACCTTTTATGCTTCACGTACCCCCTGGAAATGTGTATGTAACTGGCTTACCCCTTGTATAGATAGATAAAACTAGAGTTATAGTATAACAATGGCAATAAAATTAAACATATATATATCAGTGGTTCTCAACTTTTTATGCTTCATGTACCCCCTGGAAATGTGTATGTAACTGGCTTACCCCTTGTATAGATAGATAAAACTAGAGTTATAGTATAACAATGGCAATAAAATTAAACATATATATATCAGTGGTTCTCAACTTTTTATGCTTCATGTACCCCCTGGAAATGTGTATGTAACTGGCTTACCCCTTGTATAGATAGATAAAACTAGAGTTATAGTATAACAATGGCAATAAAATTAAACATATATATATCAGTGGTTCTCAACCTTTTATGCTTCACGTACCTCCTGGAAATGTGTATGTAACTGGCTTACCCCTTGTATAGATAGATAAAACTAGAGTTATAGTATAACAATGGCAATAAAATTAAACATATATATATCAGTGGTTCTCAACCTTTTATGCTTCACGTACCCCCTGGAAATGTGTATGTAACTGGCTTACCCCTTGTATAGATAGATAAAACTAGAGTTATAGTATAACAATGGCAATAAAATTAAACATATATATATCAGTGGTTCTCAACCTTTTATGCTTCACGTACCCCCTGGAAATGTGTAACTGGCTTACCCCTTGTATAGATAGATAAAACTAGAGTTATAGTATAACAATGGCAATAAAATTAAACATATTGTTACGACAGAAGGAATCTGGCAACCGAAAGCAAAAAGTTTCAGCCAACGAATAAGAACTTTGGGAGAATTTGGAGAAGAAGAGTGGAGCGTTAACGGTCGTTGTGTTGTAACGGTCGAAGAGTTCGAAAATGGCCGGTGGGCTGTTCTGAGACAGTGCGCGTTAAGTATCAAGAAGTAACTTGATGTGTTGTGTATACGCGGAAGGATAAAAGTGGGATCTTTTATCGTTAAGTATCAAGAAGTAACTTGATGTGTTGTGTATACGCGGAAGGATAAAAGTGGGATCTTTTATCGTTAAGTATCAAGAAGTAACTTGATGTGTTGTGTATACGCGGAAGTATAAAAGTGGGAACTTTTATGGCTAACTTCGAATGTCTACACGGACTGTCTTTTTGTTCGGCTAGTGTGTGAAAAGTTATTAGCACAGGACGAGAATTGGTTTACGAGTGAAGATCTTCGGGTGACCTGGTAAATCAAGTAAAAGGTAGTATTTAGTAAAATACACAGAGCTGATGTGTGCTCATGCAGGAAGATTGATGACTTGTGCACGTTAATAGTTGATTTGTTAATAAGATACTTCATCCATATTTCCTTTGTAACAATTTACCTTGTATTGAATTTGGTTTTGAAATATAGCTTTTAATACTCACGCTCAGTGGCTATCCATTTTTGTGATCCGCAACATTTGGTGTCAGAAGTGGGATAATTTATTGAATGCCGTTAACTAGAAGTATGGATGAGTTAATAAAGCTGATGACTGTTATGAAAGCCGAAATGGCTAACAAAATAGGTGACCTGGCCGCACAAAATACTGAGATTAAAGGTGATATAGCTGCCCAAAGCGATAAAATAGGTGACTTGAAAGCCGAAATGGCCGCACAAAATACTGAGATGAGAGCTGAAGTGGCTTCTCAAATTGATAAGATTACTGATCAGTGTAAGGACATTAAAACCGAACTTAATAAACAATGTGATTGTTTAAAGGTTGAAATTGACAGTGTAAAATATGATCTTGATAGTGTTAAGTTAGATTATAAACATGAAATAGAAATTGTAAAAACTGATTGTGAACGCCAGTTTCAGATTTTGAGAAATGAAATGTTACCTTCTGCTTGTGATAATAATAATTCTAGTGGAAATAATGTTATTACACATATCGCTAAAAATACAACTAAACCTTCTACATATGATGGTCAATCATCTTGGACAGTATTTAAAACACAATTTGAAGTTATCGCTACAGCCAATGAGTGGAATGAATTCCAAAAGGCCAGTTTTCTTGCAGCTTCCTTAAGAAATTCTGCTGCGGAAGTTTTGCAGTCTGTTCCAGAAGAAAAACGACTTGATTATCAAAGTCTAGTTTCTGCATTAGAACTAAGGTTTGGTGATAGTTATTTAAAACAATATTACGTGACTCAATTTAAACATCGCATGCAGAAAAGTGGTGAAACTTTGCAAGAGCTTGCTAGTGATATTGAGCGTCTAGCTAGATTGGCTTATAGTAACTGTCCACCAGAAATTCAAGATAATTTAGCTCAATTACAATTTATTGATGCTATTGCTGACCCTGACACTCAGCAATCTCTGAGGATGTTGGAAGGTGAATCCTTAAAATCAGCTGTGGTACATGCTATGAAATACGAGTGCTCCAGGCTTTCCTCCCGAGCGAACAAACGTGCAGTGAGATTTGTGAGTGCAGAAGAAACTGTAGAAAAGGATAATGAAATGAAAGAACTAACCAAAGCCATACTATCCGTTTTGAAAGATATAAAAGGTTCTTCTTCAAAATCTACAACAGACCTTCAGTGTTGGAATTGTGGCAAGACCGGACACATTCGTACCAACTGCACTAGGAAACGAATGAGGAGTCCAAGTCCATCAACTAGACAACAGGATCAGGGAAACAGAAAATTAGTCAGTCTTGCGGGGCAAAGGCTGGCAGTTGATTGGTTGGCCCCAGGGGAAGTCGCCCACGTTTCAACATTACATGGCGATAATAATGGATTAGTAGCTGATGGAGCCATAAATGGAATACCTTGCCGTATGATAGTCGAACTGGTGCAAATGTAACTTTACTCAGAACGGATATAATAAAGAAAATAATACCTCACCCAAACTTGAATACTACACAGTCTAGAATAAGCCTACAAACGGCCACTGGAGATTGTGCAAAGGTTCATGGAAAAATAGAACTTAATATTCGAGTTGGTAGCTGTCTGGTTCGCCATCCTGTTTACATCGCTGACATCTACGACGAATGCATATTAGGCCTTGATTTTCTTAAGAAACATGGATTCAACATTAGACCCAGTGATAACCTACTCATCTATGAGACAGAAGAGATTCCTCTGCTTAGCCGGACGTCTGATTCTTTATCAAGCGTAACTCCAATATTAGTGACGGAAGACACAGAGATCCCAGCACAAAGTGAAGTTATAGTCCGTGGACATCGGGCGGAGACTTCTGGGGCCTTCCGATTGGCAGTTACTGATGCCTCTGGTAAAGGAGCTTTGGCTCATAATATCCTGGTTGCAAGGACTTTAGTCAGAATAGATAAAGAACAGATCCCTATCAGAGTGATGAACTGTAACAAATCCAATAGAATGTTAAAAAAAGGTGAGGAATTAGCAATATGTGAAGCTGTTACCTGTGTAACAAGTATAAATAAAATAGAAGTTACCGATTCACATCAAAATCATACAGACCTCCCATCTCATCTTACTGAATTATGGATAGAAACAAGACAAATATTAACTGAAAACCAAGCTGTTAAGGCCGAGAACCTATTAAAAGAATTTTCTGACATTTTTTCTGCCACGTCAAATGATTATGGCCGTACTAACCTGACAGAACATAAAATCAACACTGGTGATTCTCCTCCAGTCCATCTGCCGGCAAGAAGGCTTCCATTGGCAAAAAGAGAGGAGACGGAACAACTCATAAAGGACATGGAAGCTCAGGGCATTATAGAACCATCACAGAGTCCCTGGACATCACCAGTAGTTCTTGTCAAGAAAAAGGATGGATCTACACGATTTTGTGTAGATTATCGCAGATTAAATGACGTAACAAAGAAAGATTCCTTTCCTTTACCCAGGATTGACGATACACTAGACACTTTATCTGGGTCAGAATGGTTCTCAACATTAGATTTAAAGAGCGGCTATTGGCAAGTTGGTATACGTCCTGAAGACCGTGAGAAAACAGCTTTCAGTACAGGGAATGGACTTTGGCAGTTTAAGGTGATGCCATTTGGACTTTGTAATGCACCTGCCACATTTGAGCGACTAATGGAGTCAGTGCTCAAAGGTTTGTCTTTGGAGGTCTGCCTGGTTTACTTGGACGACATCATAGTTCTTGGAAGAACTTTTGAAGAACATTTGAGAAATCTTCGTCAAGTATTTGAAAAACTTAAGGCAGCCAAGTTAAAATTGGGACCGACAAAGTGTAAACTATTCCAGCAAGAAGTTCATTACCTTGGTCATGTGATCACTACAGCAGGGATTAAGACTGATCCTAGTAAGATAGAAGCTGTAAGAGACTGGCCTCCACCACAAGATGTTCATCAACTTCGTAGTTTTATTGGACTTTGCACCTACTATAGAAGATTTGTCAAAGGTTTCTCCAACATCGCAAGGCCATTACATCGTCTGACAGAAGAGGGCCAGCGGTTTATGTGGACCACCGAATGCGATATAGCCTTTCAACAGCTAAAGAAAACTCTTTCCACAGCACCAGTGCTAGCGTACCCACAAACTGGAAAACAATTCGTAATAGATACTGACGCAAGTAACACAGGAGTTGGTGCTGTGCTTTCACAGGAACAAGACGGACAAGAGAGAGTTATTGCATACTTTAGTAAAACTTTATCCAAACCAGAGGGGAATTACTGTGTAACACGCAAAGAACTGTTAGCAATAGTAAAAGCAATAGAACATTTTCATCATTATCTCTATGGCCAGAAATTCCTTATACATACTGATCATGCTGCACTTAGATGGTTATTAAACTTCAAAAACCCTGAAGGACAAATCGCTAGGTGGATACAACGGTTACAAGAATACGATTTCTCCATCGAACATCGAAGTGGTAAAATGCATAAGAATGCAGATGCTCTTTCCAGGCGCCCATGTATTGACAACTGTAAACATTGCTATAATGCAGAACTGAAATTTGGAATTAAAGAGATAATGCCCATAAGACAAATAGTATCGACACAAACAAACAGTGACACCCCTAACATCTGGAATCCAATTGAAATCAGGAAGGCTCAACTAGATGATGAAGACATAAAACCAATATTAGAATTGATTGAAAAATCTGATGTAAGACCTAATTGGGAGCAAATCTCGAGGTATAGTCCAACTACTAAAAGTTACTGGGCACAGTGGGACTCCTTAAAAATGGAAGACGGAGTATTATACAGAAGATGGGAGAATCCCACTGGACGGCTGATCCGTTGGCAGATAATCCTTCCTCGATCCCGAGTGGAACTTGTGATGAAAGATGTACATGATAGTGCCACTGGAGGACACTTCGGTGTTAATAAGACATTAGCCAAAGCCAGGGAACGATTTCATTGGTTGAAAAGTAGGGCAGACGTTGAGAGATGGTGTAGGCAATGTGAAGCCTGTGCAGCAAAGAAAGGCCCTAAGACTAGGAGTCGGGGTAAGCTGCAGACGTATAACGTTGGTGCCCCTTTTGAAAGAATAGCCATTGATGTAATGGGTCCGTTTCCTAGAACTGATGATGGAAATCGATATTTATTAGTGGTAATGGATTATTTCACAAAGTGGCCTGAGGTATATCCCATCCAAGACCAGGAAGCAACAACAGTGGCTGAGATGATAGTTAATAACTTCATTAGTAGGTATGGAGTACCTTTACAACTCCACTCTGATCAAGGACGGAATTTTGAATCCAATGTGTTTAAAGGCATCTGTCAACTATTAGGCATTCAGAAAACCAGAACAAATCCCTTACACCCTCAGTCGGATGGTATGGTTGAAAGATTCAATAGAACAATTGCTCAGCATTTAGCATTATTTGTGAACGACCACCAACGTGACTGGGATCGCCATGTACCACTCCTTTTGCTGGCATATAGGACGGCAGTGCATGAGACAACTGGACAGACACCTTCCATGATGCTTTTTGGAAGAGAGTTACGTCTTCCCTGTGACCTTTTATATGGTCGGCCCGAAGCAATGCCTGTGTCCACTCCACAATACGTACAAGAATTGCAACAACGACTAGAAGAAATCCATCACTCCGTTAGACATAACATCGACATAACAAGTGACAGAACCAAAACAAGATATGACAGTAAAATAAATGGAACTATTTTCAATCAAGGAGATCTTGTCTGGCTATACAGTCCACATAGAAAGAAAGGACTATCTCCAAAACTTCAGAAACCTTGGGAAGGCCCATATACAATAGTTAACAGGATTAATGACGTGGTATATCGCATTCGTCGACGTCCAGCTACAAAGTGCAAGGTGGTTCACGTGGATCGTTTGGCCCCGTTTCATCGAAGAACTGAAGAAACTTTGGAATCCAGAATTGTTCGGGACGAACAAGACCTAGGAAGGGGGCAGTGTTACGACAGAAGGAATCTGGCAACCGAAAGCAAAAAGTTTCAGCCAACGAATAAGAACTTTGGGAGAATTTGGAGAAGAAGAGTGGAGCGTTAACGGTCGTTGTGTTGTAACGGTCGAAGGGTTCGAAAATGGCCGGTGGGCTGTTCTGAGACAGTGCGCGTTAAGTATCAAGAAGTAACTTGATGTGTTGTGTATACGCGGAAGGATAAAAGTGGGATCTTTTATCGTTAAGTATCAAGAAATAACTTGATGTGTTGTGTATACGCGGAAGTATAAAAGTGGGAACTTTTATGGCTAACTTCGAATGTCTACACGGACTGTCTTTTTGTTCGGCTAGTGTGTGAAAAGTTATTAGCACAGGACGAGAATTGGTTTACGAGTGAAGATCTTCGGGTGACCTGGTAAATCAAGTAAAAGGTAGTATTTAGTAAAATACACAGAGCTGATGTGTGCTCATGCAGGAAGATTGATGACTTGTGCATGTTAATAGTTGATTTGTTAATAAGATACTTCATCCATATTTCCTTTGTAACAATTTACCTTGTATTGAATTTGGTTTTGAAATATAGCTTTTAATACTCACGCTCAGTGGCTATCCATTTTTGTGATCCGCAACAATATATATATCAGTGGTTCTCAACCTTTTATGCTTCACGTACCCCCTGGAAATGTGTATGTAACTGGCTTACCCCTTGTATAGATAGATAAAACTAGAGTTATAGTATAACAATGGCAATAAAATTAAACATATATATATATCAGTGGTTCTCAACTTTTTATGCTTCATGTACCCCCTGGAAATGTGTATGTAACTGGCTTACCCCTTGTATAGATAGATAAAACTAGAGTTATAGTATAACAATGGCAATAAAATTAAACATATATATATATCAGTGGTTCTCAACTTTTTATGCTTCACGTACCCCCTGGAAATGTGTATGTAACTGGCTTACCCCTTGTATAGATAGATAAAACTAGAGTTATAGTATAACAATGGCAATAAAATTAAACATATATATATCAGTGGTTCTCAACCTTTTATGCTTCACGTACCCACTGGAAATGTGTATGTAACTGGCTTACCCCTTGTATAGATAGATAAAACTAGAGTTATAGTATAACAATGGCAATAAAATTAAACATATATATATCAGTGGTTCTCAACTTTTTATGCTTCATGTACCCCCTGGAAATGTGTATGTAACTGGCTTACCCCTTGTATAGATAGATAAAACTAGAGTTATAGTATAACAATGGCAATAAAATTAAACATATATATATCAGTGGTTCTCAACTTTTTATGCTTCACGTACCCCCTGGAAATGTGTATGTAACTGGCTTACCCCTTGTATAGATAGATAAAACTAGAGTTATAGTATAACAATGGCAATAAAATTAAACATATATATATCAGTGGTTCTCAACCTTTTATGCTTCACGTACCCCCTGGAAATGTGTATGTAACTGGCTTACCCCTTGTATAGATAGATAAAACTAGAGTTATAGCATAACAATGGCAATAAAATAAAACATATATATATATCAGTGGTTCTCAACCTTTTATGCTTCACGTACCCCCTGGAAATGTGTATGTAACTGGCTTACCCCTTGTATAGATAGATAAAACTAGAGTTATAGTATAACAATGGCAATAAAATTAAACATATATATATCAGTGGTTCTCAACTTTTTATGCTTCATGTACCCCCTGGAAATGTGTATGTAACTGGCTTACCCCTTGTATAGATAGATAAAACTAGAGTTATAGTATAACAATGGCAATAAAATAAAACATATATATATATATCAGTGGTTCTCAACTTTTTATGCTTCATGTACCCCCTGGAAATGTGTATGTAACTGGCTTACCCCTTGTATAGATAGATAAAACTAGAGTTATAGTATAACAATGGCAATAAAATTAAACATATATATATCAGTGGTTCTCAACCTTTTATGCTTCACGTACCCCCTGGAAATGTGTATGTAACTGGCGTACCCCTTGTATAGATAGATAAAACAAGAGTTATAGTATAACAATGGGAATAAAATAAAACATATATATCAGTGGTTCTCAACCTTTTATGCTTCACGTACCCCCTGGAAATGTGTATGTAACTGGCTTACCCCTTGTATAGATAGATAAAACTAGAGTTATAGTATAACAATGGCAATAAAATTAAACATATATATATCAGTGGTTCTCAACTTTTTATGCTTCATGTACCCCCTGGAAATGTGTATGTAACTGGCTTACCCCTTGTATAGATAGATAAAACTAGAGTTATAGTATAACAATGGCAATAAAATTAAACATATATATATCAGTGGTTCTCAACTTTTTATGCTTCACGTACCCCCTGGAAATGTGTATGTAACTGGCTTACCCCTTGTATAGATAGATAAAACTAGAGTTATAGTATAACAATGGCAATAAAATTAAACATATATATATCAGTGGTTCTCAACTTTTTATGCTTCATGTACCCCCTGGAAATGTGTATGTAACTGGCTTACCCCTTGTATAGATAGATAAAACTAGAGTTATAGTATAACAATGGCAATAAAATTAAACATATATATATCAGTGGTTCTCAACCTTTTATGCTTCACGTACCCCCTGGAAATGTGTATGTAACTGGCTTACCCCTTGTATAGATAGATAAAACTAGAGTTATAGTATAACAATGGCAATAAAATTAAACATATATATATCAGTGGTTCTCAACTTTTTATGCTTCACGTACCCCCTGGAAATGTGTATGTAACTGGCTTACCCCTTGTATAGATAGATAAAACTAGAGTTATAGTATAACAATGGCAATAAAATTAAACATATATATATCAGTGGTTCTCAACCTTTTATGCTTCACGTACCCCCTGGAAATGTGTATGTAACTGGCTTACCCCTTGTATAGATAGATAAAACTAGAGTTATAGTATAACAATGGCAAAATTAAACATATATATATCAGTGGTTCTCAACCTTTTATGCTTCACGTACCCCCTGGAAATGTGTATGTAACTGGCTTACCCCTTGTATAGATAGATAAAACTAGAGTTATAGTATAACAATGGGAATAAAATAAAACATATATATCAGTGGTTCTCAACCTTTTATGCTTCACGTACCCCCTGGAAATGTGTATGTAACTGGCTTACCCCTTGTATAGATAGATAAAACTAGAGTTATAGTATAACAATGGCAATAAAATAAAACATATATATATCAGTGGTTCTCAACCTTTTATGCTTCACGTACCCCCTGGAAATGTGTATGTAACTGGCGTACCCCTTGTATAGATAGATAAAACAAGAGTTATAGTATAACAATGGGAATAAAATAAAACATATATATCAGTGGTTCTCAACCTTTTATGCTTCACGCACCCCTGAAAATGTATATGTAACTGGCGTACCCCTTGTATAGATGGGGGTGGCTCAGTCAGTAGCGCGCCAGGCACGCAATCTGTAGTTCCCAGGTTCGAGTCCCAGCTGGGTCAGCGTTGAGATTTTTCTCCGCCTTGCCCACGGTCAGTAGGGGACACCGATGGCTTCGAAAGGCCGCCGTCCGTCCGGATGGGACATTAAGCCGTGGCCCCGAGTGTGGGAGAGCCATACCCTATGCACGTTAAAGAACACGCTGGATGGCCTTGACGGGAGCCTACCATCTGTCTCCCAACAGCTGTTCCAGTGGGTCCCCTCCCCCAACCTTCTCTGAGCCTTCGAGGTCCATGTGACCTGGCCATTTAGCCCATGGTGTGCAAAAAAGTGCCGTTCAAAGGTAAAACAACCCAAACAACCCCTTGTATAGATAGATAAAACTATAGTTACAGTATAACAATGGGAATAAAATAAAACATATATATCAGTGGTTCTGAATCTTTTATGCTTCACGTACCCCCTGGAAATGTGTATGTAACTGGCGTACCCCTTGTATAGATAGATAAAACTATAGTTATAGTGTAACAATGGGAATAAAATATATATATCAGTGGTTGTCAACCTTTTATGCTTCACGTACCCCCTGGAAATGTGTATGTAACTGGCGTATCCCTTGTATAGATAGATAAACTATAGTTACAGTATAACGATGGGAATAAAATAAAACATATATATCAGTGGTTCTCAACCTTTTATGCTTCACGTACCCCCTGGAAATGTGTATGTAACTGGCGTACCCCTTGTATAGATAGATAAAACTATAGTTTTAGCATAACAAATAAAAATAAAAATAAATACCCCCTGAAGCAGCTGCTTGCCACAGAGGTCTGACAGGAGCCTGTCAGTTTATATGCCACAGTAGAAGATCTGAGAGGATGGCAGGACCTCAGCAGAAAACAACACGAACATCCATGCCTTACCCGGGGCTCGAACCCCGGTCCCGTAGATCAGTAGCCAAGCGCGACTACGGACGGACGGCCACTCGGCCACGGGACGGTTTGTTAGTATAACAATAGAAATAAAATAAAACATATAGACACAGTCGTATCAGAATAATATGACCACCTGTATGGTAGGTGGTCATATTATTCTGATACGACTGTGTATATATACGCATTAAATTTTGTATTCATAAATTACATATATTAATAAGCACAAAAAATGACATTTTTGCACAGCAGTGTGCGAAAATGTTAAAAAAAACTGTAAACTTCGCGACTTTGTTACTAGATCTAGCGACTTTTGAACTCTCACGACGTACCACCAAAAAATTTACCGCGTACCACACGTTGAGGACCCCTACACTAGAAAATAGTGGGATTAGTAGTCTTTATTTCCATTCATATTATGTGTGATGCAATATAATTATTTAAAAGATTTTTTTGGAAATACACAATACCACAAGAGTTCAAAATCCCGCACTTGGGTTAACAGGTTAAAAAAATATAAATGAACATTAAGAGCAACATTTATAATATATTACACAATTAATACTTTCTATCGTGATCACATCAATAGCATAGAAAGAACATATTTAATTAAAAAAACTGTAATTACAACAATTATTTCATTCAAAATTTTAATGTCTTAAAAAGAGATGAAAAGAAATAAGAAAGAAATTAAAAAATTAGAAAATGGTCTCGTGCACGAGACCCCGGCTTTACCTCGCACCGAAAGGACGGCGAACTTTCCACGCCCAACAGTGACCTCTTTCTGGCCGAGGGAAAGGTATGGGTTTAGTGGAGATAAATCTCTACTCTAGCACAGGTGGGACTCGAACCTGGGAACTACAGATTGCGAACATGGTGCGCCATCGACTGAACCGACCACGCCCCTCATTACATATCGCGGGTGACCTTTGATAGGCAGTCGACAAAAAAGGGCGCTCTTTGGATCCTCTTATTTAAAAAATAAAAGTTTTAAAGAGAGGGAGGGGCCCCCGGTATAAAAAAATCTCGCACCAGCGTCATCTTCCTATGGCACTTCGTAACTGAATAAATAAAACTCTAAATATAAATACTCCCTCAAAGAAGGGGGCGGGGGTGGCTCAGTCGGTAGCGCGCCAGGCTCGTAGTCTGCAGTTCCCAGGTTCGAGTCCCAGCTGGGTTAACGTTGAGATTTATCTCCGCAAAACTCCCCGCCCTGCCCACGGTCAGTAGGGGATACCGATGGGCTTGGAAAGGCAGCCGTCCGTCGGATGGGACGTTAAGCCGTGGCCCCGTGTGCGGGAGAGCCATACCATGTGCACGATAAAGAACACGCTGGATGGCCTTGACGGGGGGACCTTCTGTCTCCCAACAGGTGTTCCAGTGGGTCCCTTTTCTGAACCTTTGGGGTCCTTATGACCTGGCCATTTAGCCCATGGCAAAAAAGTGCCGCTCATTAGTAAATCAACCCAAATACCTCAAATAGATGCTTGCCACAGAGGTCAGACGGGTTTAGTACACCGTAGGCCGAGTGGTTAGCACGCTTGACTACTGAGCTAAGAGATATGGATTCGAGCCCAGGGTGAGGCATGGACGTTAGTGCTGTTTTCCTGCTGAGGTCCTGCCATCCTCACAGACCTTCTACTATATCGTATTAAACTGACAAGCCTCTGTAGCAAGCAGCTGCTTGAGGTTATTTCTGTAAAGAAAGTGAGACCTCATTAGAAAGGCAATCCAAGCATCCATGCCTTATCCTGGGCTGGAACCCAGGTCTTTTTTTATCAGTAGCCAAGAGCGCTAACCACTCGGCCATTGCTGGCTTATTACACTGGTTTCCATAAATTAAGGAAAAATGAGCAAAATCGCGATATTTCGCTAAATAATTGTACGATTCTCACCAAACTTCTTCATGTAACTAGTAAAGTAATGCCGAATGAGCATATCGTATGCAAATTAGTCTAGGCTACGTCAATTTGCGTAATCAGATAGCGGCATAGAAACGGGTGTTTTGGAGTGGATCGTTATTTTGTGTTGTAAATGTGAGTAAAGAATTTCGAAATAGCCATTTTGTGGGACTGACCTCGAGACAACATTTGCCAAATGAACTGCAGTGGAGAGCTATTGGCCGGCTCGAAGCAGGCCAAAGTCAGTCAGACGTCGCACGATGACTGGATGTGAGTCCTTCTGTGGCCCAAAAACTGTGAAATCAATTTCGTAGCACGGATTCCGCATTTCGGAGGTTTAGCCGAGGAAGGGCTATAGTTACGACCGCTGTACAAGACCGATATCTGCGATTAACAGTACGAAGGAGCAGGACGTCTACTCCCTCTCAGCTAAGATCCTCTCTTGCAGCAGCCACTGGGAGGATTGTATCAGCTTCTACTGTGCGTAGAAGGCTTCATGAGGGAGGTCTGTACAATAGAAGGCCAGTAATTTGTATACCCCTCACGTCACATTACAGGAGAGAGCGATTGAATTGGACACGCACGCCTGTGAACTAGACAGAAGAGCAATGGAGGTCCATACTCTTCACAGATGAGTCCAGATATTGCTTGCAGAGTGACTCCGGACATTGTTTGATATGGAGAGAACGAGGTACCAGCTATCATCCCAGTAACATCCGTCAAAGAGACAGTTACGACGGAGGTAGCATGTGTGTTTGGAGTAGCATTTCCTTAGGTGGACGCACAGATCTCTATGTGTTGACGAGTGGGAACCTCAATGCTCAAAGGTATAGAGATGACATCCTGGACCTTTATGTACGTCCTTACGCTGGTGCAATAAGTGAAACTTTCATCTTACAAGACGATAACGCTCGTCCACACAGAGCTCGACTAGTGGAACAAAACCTTTAAGAGGAGACCATTATGCGCATGGAGTGGCCAGCTCGATCTCCCGATCTATATTCGATTGAGCATGTGTGGGATGCTCTAGGGAGACGTGTTGCTGCCCTCAACCCACCACCTGAAACGAAGGGGGAGCTTACTGCTGCTGTAAAGGAACAATGGTCGTTACTCCCTACTGAGCTGATTCACAACATCGTAAACAGCAAGGAACATCGCTGTCGTGCCTGCATTGCTGTAAGGGGTGATCACACTCCTTATTAAAGAACTTTGCCCATTGCATTCTGACACCTCATTTTTGGACAAGTTCCTGTAAGTGTTATTTTTTTGACGAAAAATGTTTCTAGTGTAAAATATTTTATGCCATTCTGAAACTAGGATTGTAATTCATGTTTTCGTCACACTTCATTAAAATCATTCATATAGTTTTTCATTTATCATAATTTTTCTGAATTTGCTTTAATTCATGGAACCAGTGTAATTATGGATTCCAGTATAATTACATTACTGGAATCCATACTTGGCCTACATACAATGGATTTACTTTAATTCATGGAACCAGTATAATTACACAAAAGGGGTCAAATACAACTGCGATGACAGTTGCGAATACGAAGCAAGTTTAATAACATTCTTCGTTTTACGGTTTTATACTTTCTAACAGTGGAAATTTGAACGGATGAATGATTTAGTAAGCGAGAATAGTCAGTCGCTCAAAAAAAATATCCGAACGCTATGGTTGATTACAGAATTCAGAAAAAATATCTGGCAACAATTTTTTTTAGAAATCAGTGATCTGGCAACCTTCGTGTACGTACACGAAAGTTGCCAGATCGCTAATTTCTAAAAACAAATCGTTGCCAGACATTTTTTCTGAATTCTGTAATCAACCATTGCGTTCGGATACTTTTTTGAGCGACTGTACAGGTTAATAATCCAATCCAAAAGGAATGATTTATTTTTCTCCTAAAATGCAAACTTTCGGTTTACATTTTTCTCCTAAAATAAAACTACCTTTTTTCCTAAAATGAAACTTTTCTGACAACCCCTGAGGATAAGGGAGCACATAGTTACTGTTAATATGAACTTGTTAACCATCACATCCTTCTGTCAAAATTTCAAAATATGAGAACGAATAGATTATTTACAATAATTCGTTCAAAGTTTTGTAAAATATCCGGAAGAAAGTAAATTAGCCCTACCTGAAAAAGTCTGAAATCCCCCGAGGAAAGCAGATCACTATCTATCTGAAAATGTTCCAAATATCCCCCAAAAAGAAATTGACTTTAAATCGACGTTCGGACATTAGAAATTGACATCAAATCGATGTTCGGACAGCGGCGAACCGAAGAACGAACTTTGCGAGTCCATTCATGTCGTGCAGCCTGCCCAACAACAATAAACTAAGTGTTCGAATGTCGAAAAAGGCCCAACGCAGAGAGAAGTTCATTTCAGACGAAAGCTCCAATGCAGAGAGAAATTCATTTGAGAAGGCTCCAATGCAGAGAGAAGTTCATTTGAGAAGAAGGCTCCAATGCAGAGAGAAGTTTATTTGAGAAGAAGGCTCCAGTGCAGAGAGAAGTTCATTTGAGAAGAAGGCTTCAGTGCAGAGAAGTTCATTTGAGAAGAAGGCTCCAGTGCAGAGAGAAGTTCATTTGAGAAGAAGGCTCCAGTGCAGAGAAGTTCATTTGAGAAGAAGGCTCCAGTGCAGAGAGAAGTTCATTTGAGAAGAAGGCTCCAGTGCAGAGAAGTTCATTTGAGAAGAAGGCTCCAGTGCAGAGAAGTTCATTTGAGAAGAAGGCTCCAATGTAGAGAGAAGTTCATTTGAGAAGAAGGCTCCAGTGCAGAGAGAAGTTCATTTGAGAAGGCTCCAGTGCAGAGAGAAGTTCATTTGAGACGAAGGCTCCAGTGCAGAGAGAAGTTCATTTGAGAAGAAGGCTCCAATGCAGAGAGAAGTTCATTTGAGACGAAGGCTCCAATGCAGAAAGAAGTTCAGTTGAGACGAAGGCTCCGATGCAGAAAGAAGTTCAGTTGAGAGAGTAATATCTTGTTATAGACTTCTATAACTAAAAGGTGCTTTGGTAGGGGTTCAACTTTTGTAATGTTTTGCAAGGGGATGACATAATGTTTTGCACGTTGATTCACGTTCAGCAGGTGTTTAACTTTCTCTTGAAAAAATCTGCAAGAAAGCTGATGAGACACCATCAAATTCAGCAAAAGATCTCCCAACATCTAAGTGTGCATCACAGTCCCTTGCCAGATCTCCTGCTCAATTTGTTGCACAATCACCATTAGCAAGACTTTCACTTATCCATTGAAATGGGGGTGCTACTAAAGCGTGAGGTCTACCAAAAAAATCCTTCGGCATTATAAAAAAAACCTCAAAATAAATAAAGTCGCAAAACTAATTTTGTTGTACTTCTGAGTAGTAACACTTTTTTGCGCACAATGGGCTAAATGGCAGGTCACAAAGACCACGAGAAGTTTGGGGGAAGGGGACCTTTTAGCAGGGGCAGCTTTTAGCAGACAGATGGTAGCCTCCCTTCAAGGTCATCCATCGTTCTTTAACGTGGGCAGGGTATGGCTATTCCGCACAAGGTACCATGGCTTAACGTCTCATCCTACGAACGGCGGCTTTTCTAAGCCCATCGGTGTTGTAAAATTCCCCGCCCTGCCCACGGTTAGTAGGGGACACCGATGGGCTTGGAAAGGCCGCCGTCCGTCGGATGGGACGTTAAGCCGTGGCCCCGTGTGCTGGAGAGTCATACTCTGTGCACGTTAAAGATCACATTGGATGGCCTTGACGGGAGGCTACCATCTGTCTCCCAACAGCTGTTCCAGTGAGTCCCCTTCCCCAAACTTCTCTGACCCTTCGGGGACCTGGCCGTTGGTGTGCAAAAAAGTGCAGTTCAGAGGTAAAACAACTCAACTCCCCATTGGTGTCCCCTACTGTTGAGAATCCCCTGTTGATTTCCCCCCCCCCCCACTGAGAACAGGACCGGGAGTTTTACGGAGATAAATTTCAACGCTGGTCCAGCTGGGACTCGAACCAGGGAACTGCAGATTACGAGCCTGGCACGCTACTGCCTAAGTCATCCCCGTCCACACAACTAAAGAATCAGTAAAGTTAAATAAGTTAAAAGTTTTTATTCATTTTATACATGGAATAACACTCAGGGGTTAGCTAATAATTTATGCCATAAATAGGGATTTTTTTAAAATATGTTTCGTCTCTTTGGGAACCGAACTCCTATTATAACGTGCAAGTCGACTTTCGGATACGTTTTCAGGAACGCATTATGTCCGAAGTCAAGGATCGGCTCTGCTTGAAAAGCCTGAAAGGTCCAGAAGGAAGCAGATCAGCAACTCACCTGAAAAAATCTTCTCTGCAGAAGTGCTGAGTCCCCCTTGTGTAGCATCTATCCACCAAAGGTTGGCCACATTCCTTGCACTGAAGGCAAGAGGAATGCCACAGCTGATCGTGGAGCTTTAGGATCGTTCGTTCAAGAAGAGGTCTTTGGCAGCCAGCACAACTGGGGATGCGATCTGGCGGGAAAAGAGAAATTGAAAGCACACACACTTTACATAAATTTTTCTTCACAATTAAAGTTAGATTACTGATGTAAACGGGGCAGGGGTGGCTCGTAATCTGTAGTTCCCAGGTTCGAGTCCCAGCTGGGTCAGCGTTGAGATTTATCTCCGCAAAATTCCCCGCCCTCCCACGGTCAGTAGGGGACACCGATGGGCTTGGAAAGGCCGCCGTCCGTCGGATGGGACGTTAAGCCGTGGCCCCGTGTGTGGGAGAGCCATACCCTGTGCACGTTAAAGAACACGCTGGATGGCCTTGACGGGAGGCTACCATCTGTCTCCCAACAGCTGTTCCAGTGGGTCCCCTCCCCCAACCTTCTCTGAGCCTTCGGGGTCCATGTGACCTGGCCATTTAGCCCATGGTGTGCAAAAAAGTGCCGCTCAGAGGTAAAACAACCCAACGTTAAAGAACACGCTGGATGGCCTTGACGGGAGGCTACCATCTGTCTCCCAACAGCTGTTCCATTGGGCCCCCTCCCCCAACCTTCTCTGAGCCTTCGGGGTCCATGTGACCTGGCCATTTAGCCCATGGTGTGCAAAAAAGTACCGCTCAGAGGTAAAACAACCCAACCCAACTGTTACACAAAACCGTTTACTAATATAGAGGTATTTTTAGAAGTTTGTGGAGTGAAATTTGAAGGAAAATGTTACACGGGGTTAAGTGATATCTTCATATAAAAAGGGACACGAAAACCTAAAATTCTGTAGAAGAATTTGTATGCAGAATAATATATAGTATTTACAAGAATTGTAAGAAGGATAATAAGAAATAGAGAATGAATGGAAGAGAGTGGAGGAAGAGAACTGTTTTAGGAGTAGAAACAATATTTTCAGAGGAAATAGAAAAGAGTTGTTTTACCTGTGAGCGGCTTTTGTTCTGCACACAATGGGCTAAATGGTCAGGTCACAAGGACCCCAAGGGCTCAGAGAAGGTTGGGGCAAGTAGACCCAATGGACAGTTGTTAGGATACAGATGATAGCCTCCTGTCAAGGTCATCCTGTCCTTTAAGGTGCTCAGGGTATAGCTCTCTCGCACACGGAGCCGCGGCTTAAGGTCCCATCCAAGGGACGGAGTCCTTTCTTAGCCATCGGTGTTCTCTTTCTCACCGAAGGTAAGGTCGAGGTTCAGCGGTAATAAATCTCAACGTTGGCACATGTGGGACTCGATCCACGGAACTACAATTTACAAGCCTGGCGCGGTTTCTCACTCAGCCAATTCTCAGCTCAGTAATATGATGTGCATCATGCTCTGAAATAAAAAAAAAGAATAATCTGATTAAAGTTTAATCAATCAAATAACAACTCTACCTTGTTGAGCGCTGCAAGCGAAGAGATCGAGCAGGTCCTCAGTGAGGGACATGTCCCCAAGCAGCAACAGCAGCAGCAATTGATGTCCTCATGGAGTTTGAACAATCTTGAAAAGATTCGGCGACGGAGCTGAACAATCGCCGAGCGCGCCTCAAGGGGGCATCGGCGCTGCAAGGCCCTGATTGGAGCTTCGGAGACAGCGCGACGTCACTTTTCGGTTAAGAGGATTCGCCATTGGTCTCTCTACTGCTCCCCAGGAAATGTCTATTCAAGTATCCTGATACGAAGATGGATTGCTCAGATTTCTGAACTCAATCACTACAAATTACTTTTTTGTTTTTATTTACACCATCAAATTATTAGGGAATTTCCATATCATTGGGAATCTGACTTTGAAGCTCTGAAAATGTGCATTTAATGAAAATAGGTGACTGAAGATAAAGATCATAATCGAATCTTTGGGTTGGGTTGTTTTACCTCTGAGCGGCACTTTTTTGCGCACCATGGGCTAAATGGCCAGGTCACATGGACCCCGAAGGCTCAGAGAAGATTGGAGGAGGGGACCCACTGGAACAGCTGTTGGGAGACAGATGGTAGCCTCCCGTCAAGGCCATCCAGCGTGTTCTTTAACGTTGGGTTGTTTTACCTCTGAGCGGCACTTTTTTGCACACCATGGGGTAAATGGCCAGGTCACATGGACCCCGAAGGCTCAGAGAAGGTTGGGGGAGGGGACCCACTGGAATATCTGTTGGGAGACAGATGGTAGCCTCCCGTCAAGGCCATCCAGCGTGTTCTTTAACGTGTACAGGTTATGGCTCTCTCCCGCACACGGGGTCACGGCTTAACGTCCCATCCGACGGACGGCGGCTTTTCCAAGCTCATCGGTGTCCCCTACTGACCGTCAAGGCCATCCAGCGTGTTCTTTAACGTGCACAGGGTATGGCTCTCCCGCACATGGGGCCACGGCTTAACGTCCCATCCGACGGACGGCGGCCTTTCCAAGCCCATCGGTGTCCCCTACTGACCGTGGGCAGAGCGGAGAATTTTGCGGAGATAAATCTCAACGCTGACCCAGCTGGGACTCGAACCTGGGAACTACAGATTACGAGCCTGGCGCGCTACCGACTGAGCCACCCCCGCCCCCCTTATAATCGAATCTATTTCAATCTCGATTTTTCGATAATATTCGTTCAGTATCTAAAGAGTTATCGAAGTTGGAATATTTAGCAATAAATTGTTTCGCAAAAATCACTCTTAGTTGTCTAATATTGAAAAGATTATTACACAAACTTTTAAAATGTATATTTATTTTATTAAACGATTTTAAACAATAGTTTATCATTCAAGTTTTAATTAATTTCTGAACTAAATTCTTTTGAAGAATGTGGTTGGAAATCGAGATTTAAATAGATTTGATTATAATCTTTAATTTATCTTCAGTTGCATTTTTGTGTTAAATGTATATTTTAGAAGTTATAGAACTATGAAGTTAAATTCCCTTTGACAAAATATAGAAATTCTCCAATATTTTGGCAGTACAGTGTACTTAGATGTGTGCTGGATTAAACTGTACACAAAATGCGAAAGTCGTGGGGCCCAAAGGAAAAAGGGGCCCTCAATGGGCAGATTCTTTTAGGCTATTCAATCCACTTTTAGATGGCGCATGTATGAACTTTTTCTTTCCGAGATAGAAATCCTCACGACCCGAAGACTGCATTCGAGTCGCAATCTGACCACTGTCAAGTCTCAAGAAGACCCCTGTCATGTCTAAGGAAGATGTCTGCGGTCTCGTGAAGGGCCTATCTTGACTCTTGGTGTGCTGACACACTCACCAGCAGGGCGAGGTAAAAACATTCACTTCCTAAGTTCGGAATGAAACTCCAGAAGTGAGCATTGATGGGATAAAAAATCTTTTATATCCACTGTCAAAAACATTGCAACCGTAAATTTCCTTTATTTTTCCTAGTTGTAATGATGTTATGAATTTAGAGAGAGACACATTCTTTGATGGAATCTTATCAAACTATAAATAATAATAATGGAATCTTATCAAACTATAAATATTATCTAAATGCTATTTTAATCTCCAATACCATCAACAACAAATATAATAATAATCTTATATCTTTACAATGGATCCCAAACCATGTTGGGATCCCGGAAAATGAATTGGTTGACCTTTTGGCAAAAAAAAATGAACATTCTTTAATTACTCATGAAAAAACTTATAATTTTTTTATACTGTTAAAATTGAACAGAATAATATAGAATTCAAAGATACTTTCAAAATAATGCAATCTTTTCAGAAAATTTTCGATTTCACCTTTCAAAAAATATTTTAAAAATAAAATTATTACCTTTTACTAGACATGAAACAAATTTTACACCGTCTTCGGACCAATACAGCTATGTTAAATTCAATAAAATTTAAACTTAAATTAAGTAATTCACCAAATTGTTCCTCTTGTTCAACTACAGAAAATATTAATCATATCCTATTAAATTGTAAAAAAATATGACCAACAACGAGAAAAAATGTTTTCAGCTCTTGAAAAAATTAATGTTAATGAATTTCGAACAGATCTCCTACTAAATCATCCTATTGAGGCCATTCGAATTAAAATATTTAAATTGCCTTTAAACTTTAATTTCTCGAATCCACCTAAAAGAACCATCTAAAATTGATTTTCAATTTTTCATCTTAATTTTATTCTTACTGATCTAAGGGACCTGGGTTCGAGCCCCGGGTAAGGCATGGCTGTTTGTGTCGTTTTTCTGCTGAGGTCCTGCCATCCTCTCAGATTATACTATGGCATATAAACCGACAGGCTCCTGTCAGACCTCTGTGGCAAGCAGCTGCTTGAGGAGATATTTATTTATTTATAATTTTATTTTGTATCTCTCTCTTCTGCATTAATTCTATTCTAAAATATTGGTGGGGAAAGCCTGAAGAAGGTCCCAGAGTTGTCATGTAAATAAATAAATCACAATTTCTACTGTTGCCAGGTTGGCACCATTGATTAAGAAACTGCATCACTGAACAAGGAACGAAAACCTTGACAATTTTTGATAAATGTAGGTAAAAATAAATTATTTTTTAAGTGAAATATCAAATCAAATCAAATTTATTTCACACTTTTGATACATTGCAAACATGTAATTTAAAACTTATGACCGAGTGGTTAGCGCGCTTGGTTTCTGAACTACGGGACCTGGGTTCGAGCCCCAGGTAAGGCATGGATACTTGTGTCATTTTTCTGCTGAGGTCCTGCCATCCTCTCAGACCTTCTACTCTGGCATATAAACTGACAGGCTCCTGTCAGACCTCTGTGGCAAGCAGCTGCTTGAGGGGGTATTTATTATTTATTTTAATAACAAAAGGAATAAATGTTTTTCTTTTCCAAAATAAATAGACAATTTTGAAAGTGAAAAATACAAAACTCCACATGAGCCAAAGCTCGTTTATGGAGATATTAGATTAAGAAAACGTAAAATATTATAAAGCAACAGTATCAATTTTTTTTAACACTGACATACAATAAAATCGTTAACATTGTGATTCAAAGTGTGTATTTAGACATTATAATCACCAAGGCATAATTACTATAACAAATTTTCTATCTTTTTGCTCGAGTATTCATTTCATAATTAATTTTTCAAAAAGATAAAGATTTCTTTCATTCTTTATGTTGTTAGGTAAACTATTGAATATTTTAGGAGCCAGGTAAACATAATGTTTGGAAAAAGCTGTTTTTCTGGGATTAACCACATTTAAATGCACAACTGTTGAAAGTCTGGTATTTTTATTGAAAACTTTTACGTTTGAATCATCCCAATTTTTGACAATATATGTTAAATTTTCGAACTTGTAAAATTTGTAAAGTATAATAATTTTGGATGCTATCAAACTTTCGTTTCTTGAGCATGCACCTCAACGCTTAATTTTGAAGATTCTGATTAGATCTCAAATTCGATTCATAAAGGCCACCCCATGATATAATACCATATTCCAAATAAGATTTTATCCACGAATTGTAAATTATTTTTAATATGGACAAATTCAAAAAACTTCTAATAAAACATATTTTTGAAATAATGATATTCAAGCTTTATACTACGTTTTTTGCATGCAACTTCCATGTGAGGTTACTATCTATAAATACTCCCAGATGTTTTAGATATCTGGGAATATTGATGGTTTCATCAACGTATAACTGGACAGCCTATATCATGATAAATTAACTTATTGTGTAGTTCATCAATCGACTAATTTTTTAGTCTAAAATTTATATATTTCGATTTGTTGACATTTAAAATTAGCATATTTTTCACAAACCAGTTATTTATTTCTTTTAAATCCTCATTTATTTTTATAACAATATAATCAATATTGCCAAGGTAAACCAGTGCAATATCATCTGCAAATACAATGTTAATCCCATTCAGTGGTCATTAAAAAATGTTGAAAATAATATTGGTCCAAGGACTGAACCCTGTGGGATCCCAAAATTTACATAAGCAGAGGCACTATAACAGTTTCTTATTTTTACAATTTGCTGCATTTCAGTTAAATAAGTAATTAGTAGTCATGATAGTATAAGACCTCTCATTCCAATATCATTTTTCAATGTACGGGATTTTTTTTTTTATCCAACTCTGTATATGCTTTTTAATAGTGACCAATTAAAAATTTTTAATGAATCAAAATAACAGAGGTGCGGGGGCGACTCAGTCGGCAGCTGCCGGGCTCGCACTGCAATTCCCAGGTTCGAGTTCCAGCGTTGAGATTTATCTCCGCGAAATTCACGGTCAGAAGGGGACGTCGAGGGGCTTGGTGAGGCCGCCGTCCGTCGGATGGGACGTTAAGCGGGGGCTCCGTATGCAGGAGAGCCATATCCTGTGCACATTAAAGAACACGCTGGATGGTCTTGACGGGAGACTACCATCTGTCTCCCAACAGCTGTTCTAATGGGTCCCCTCTCTCAACTTTCCCTCAGCCTTCGGGGTCTTTGTGACCTAGTCATTTAGCCCATTCTGTGCAAAAAATGTCGCTCAGAGTTGGGTTGTTTTACCTCTGAGCGGCACTTTTTTGCACACAATGGGCTAAATGGCCAGGTCACATGGACCCCGAAGGATCAGAGAAGGTTGGGGGAGGAGACCCACTGGAACAGCTGTTGGGAGACAGATGGTAGCCTCCCGTCAAGGCCATCCAGCGTGTTCTTTGACGTGCACAGGGTATGGCTCTCCCGCATACGGGGCCACGGCTTAACGTCCCATCCGACGGACGGCGGCCTTTCCAAGCCCATCGGTGTCCCCTACTGACCGTGGGCAGGGCGGGGAATTTTGCGGAGATAAATCTCAACGCTGACCCAGCTGGGACTCGAACCTGAGAACTACAGATTACGAGCCTGGCGCGCTACCGACTGAGCCACCCCCGCCCCATGTCGCTCAGAGGTAAAACAACGCTGCTCAAAATATATCAACTATGCAACAGAAGTAGAACACGCTGGATGGTCTTGACGGGAGACTACCATCTGTCTCCCAACAGCTGTTCTAATGGATCCCCTCTCCCAACTTTCCCTCTGCCTTCGGGGTCTTCGTGACCTAGTCATTTAGCACATTGTGTGCAAAAAATGCCGCTCAGAGGTAAAACAACTCAACCAAAATGACAGAAAATATTTATTTTAGTTAAAGAAATAAATATTTTCGATAAAAATTAGGTTTAAAAATTAGAACGTTATTTTAAAAAATTTAAAACTTAAAAATTTAATTTGCCCATTTCAAGTAAGATTCTAACTTTAGGTGCAAATGTTCGGAGCTGTATCATTTTTACATCCGAGTCGGAATTAGTATTTTTCTTTAGTACTGACCTCAAAATATATCAGCTCTGCATATGAGGATAACTGGGGCTAGTCAGAAGGGTTGGATTGAGTTGTTTTACCCCTGAGCGGTTACACTTCATTTCCACACAATGGGCTAAATGGCCAGGTCACAAGAACCCCGAGGGCTTAGAGAAGGTTGGGGGAGGAAACCAACTGGACAGCTCGTCAGAGACAGGTGTTAGCCTCCCGTCAAGGCCATCCAGCGTGTTATTTAACGTGCACAGGGTATGATGTCTCTATCGCACACGGCCCATGGCTTAACGTCCCATCTGACGGACGGCGGCCTTTCCAGCCCATCGGTGTCTCCTGCTGACCGAGGGCAAGACGGGGAGTTCTGCGGTGATAAATCTTTACGATGACCTAGGTGGGACTCGAACCTACTAATCAGAAGAAATCTCATGAACAGTCGCTCAAAAAAGTATCCGAACACTATGGTTGATTACAGAATTCAAAAAAAATATCTGGCAACGATTTTTTTAGAAATTAGTGATCTGGCAACCTTCGTGTCACGTGATTACAGAATTCAGGAAAAATATCTGGAGCGTGTACAGCAACTGTACACGCTCCAGTTACCGTTCACAGCAAACTGGAGCGTGTGCAGTTACTGCACACGCTCCAGTTTGCTCTGAACGGTAACTGCACACGCTCAATATTTCCGTAAGTGAGCCCACACGATCTAGTATCAAAATAATATGACCACCTACAGTCGCTCAAAAAAGTATCCGATCAACCATGGTGTTCGGACCATGGTTCCGATCAACCATGGTGTTCGTGTCACGTGACACGAAGGTTGCCAGGTCACTAATTTCTAAAAAAATCGTTGCCATATATTTTTTTTTTGAATTCTGTAATCAACCATAGTGTTCGGATACTTTTTGAGCGACTGAACAACCGATCTGAATGATATTGGCAGTTTCATCCTAACCACGTGGAATGGGTTGTTTTACCTCTGAGTGGCACTCTTTTGTACACAATGGGCAAAATGGCGAGGTCACAAGGACACCAAAGAATCATAGAAGGTTGGGAAAAGGGGATATACTGGACATATGGAAGCCTCCCGTCAAGGTCATCCAGTGTGTTCCTTATCATGCACAGAGTATGGGCTCTCCTGAACATTCTTACCAGTAAACTATAAAGGACGAGTTTATTCTGTTAGCAAACTGGGACTTTAAATCTTCCAGATCTTGTCGTCCCTGTCCTCGGTGAGGAGGGGACACTGATAGGCTTGAAAAGGCAGCCGTCTGTCTGATGGGATGTTAAGCCATGGTCCCATGTACAAGGGAGCCATACCTTGAGCACTTTGAAGAACACCCTGAATGGCCTTGATGGGAGGCTACCATCTGTCTCCCAACAGCTGTCCAGTGGGTCCCCTTCTCACAACCTTTTTTGAACCTCGGGGTCCTTGTGACCTGACCATTTAGCCCATTGTAAGCAAAAGGAGCCGATCAGAGCTAAAAACAACCAAATTCTAAATTTTGGGATATTGTTAAAATTACAAATCCCGAATCAATTGTGGAATCCATCGTTAATTATTTTCTTTGCATCAGAAAATAAGAGCAAGATCAAATGGGAGAAATCCTGCTCAAAATCTGAACCGTGGTTTCGATTTAGATTAAGTTTGGGTTGGGTTGTTTTACCCCTGAGTGGCATTTTTTTGCACACCATGGGCTAAATGGCCAGGTCACATGGACCCCCTAGGCTCAGAGAAGGTTGGGGGAGGGGACCCACTGGAACAGCTGTTGAGAGACAGATGGTAGTCTCCCGTCAAGGCCATCCAGCGTGTTCTTTAACGTGCACAGGGTATGGCTCTCCCGCACACGGTGCCATGGCTTAACGTCCCATCGGACGGACGGCGGTCTTTCCAAGCCCATCGGTGTTCCCTACTGACCGTGGGCAGGGCGGGGAATTTTGCGGAGATTTAGACTGAAAAACGAGGTGATTTAAAAGATATATTTTTATCCTCTTTAAAAGAGAAAGGACTTCTATTGAGGATGCACACTCGAATCACGTGAAGACCGAATTGAACGCTTCAATAAAATGCTGGGAAGCAGGGAGAAGGAGGAGGAGGAAGAGGAGGAGGAGGGATGGTGATGATGATGATCATTTATAAGTCTCGTGGTGACGTGGGAATCTCTGCGACAGGTGTTTGCTGAGCTCCCGAGATAATCTAATGGATCGGAGGCGCTGGAGATGCGAGCTCCCATTCAAGATGGGTTCGGTCAACACGTGCTCTTGTGTCATCTCTGTGCTCGGGGCTCGCTGTGTGCTCTGTGGGTCAGAGGCGCGGGACGACGACAACATTACCGCCAAATCGAATTATCTCGCCTGTCTCCTTGACTTGCCGTGGATTCGGTCATCTCATCCCTTTCGCTTCTCTGCAGACGCTTCTTTTCTGCCTTTTTCTGGAGGAAACGTTTCCAAGAATCGATTTCATTTAATCGCGTCTCTTTCCAATAGATTCATTTTGTCTCTTTCCTTTAGAGGGAGGGATTTCTCGCTTTCTATGATCCATTGATACGTTTTAAAGAGATGATTTTGGAAGGATAAGGGAAAGAAAACTGTTTTGTTCCGGAGTTTGGGGGAATATTGACAACTCACGTGGTTGGTACCTTAAATGTGTGGTTTACAAGCACTGGCGAAGGGATTTTGGCATTTATAGAAAATGAAGCGCACTCCACATTTGAGGCAATGTATTTGAATGCTTAGATTACATTTACAGTCGCTCAAAAAAGTATCCAAAAAAGTATTTTTTACTAGATTACATATACAGTCGCTCAAAAAAGTATCCGAACGCTATAGTTGGTTACCAAATTGAGAAAAAAATATCTGGCAACGATTTTTTTAGAAATTAGTGATCTGGCAACCTTCGTGTCACGTGACACGAAGGTTGCCAGATCACTAATTTCTAAAAAAATCGTTGACAGATATTTTTTTTGAATTCTGTAATCAACCATAGTGTTCGGATACTTTTTTTAATATATATAATGCGTATGAATATATAATGCAATGAATATGGAGCGTGTGCAGTTACCGTTCACAGCAAACTGGAACGGTTGCGGTTAATGTTCACAGCACATTGGATCGTGTGAGCTCACAAAAACCTGAATCGTGTGGGCTCACTCACGGAAATATTGAGCGTGTGCAGTTACCGTTCACAGCAAACTGGAGCGTGTGCAGTAACTGCACACGCTCTAGTTTGCTGTGAACGGTAACTGGAGCGTGTACAGTTGCTGTACACGCTCCAAATATTTTTACTGAATTCTGTAATCACGTGACACGAAGGTTGCCAGATCTCTAATTTCTAAAAAAAAATCGTTGCCAGATATTTTTTCTGAATTCTGTAATCAACCGTAGTGTTCGGGTATTTTTTTGAGCGACTGTACATACTTACTTGAATACTTATTTAGGAGGCGTGAGTGTCTCGTAATCTGCAGTTTCCAGGTTCGAGTCCCACCTGGGCCAGGGTTGAGATTTATCTTCACAAAACTCTCCGCCCTGCCTTTGGTCAATATAGTACACCGATGGTGTTTGGAAAGGTCGCCGTCCGTTCGATGAGCTTTAAGCCGTGGTCCGTGTTTCAGGGAGTCATACCTTGTGCACGTTAAAGAACTCGCTAGATCAGGGCCATCTTTTGGCATAGACAAATGCTGGGGGCCCGAGTTTTTTGGGCCCATTTTCATTACCACATATCGTGACGAAAAAGGTAAGGCTCAATGCAGTCCTGCTCTCGATGGCCTTGAAGGGAGGCTATCATATGTCTGCTAACAGCTGTCCAAGGAGTCCCCTTCCCCACCCTTCTTTGATCCCTCGGGGTTTTTGTGACCTGGGCATTTAGAAGTCTGCCCCAGACTCTGAATATATAAGTTGAGAAAAATGTGTTTCCTAAGCACCCGGGTTGGGTTGTTTTACCTCTGAGCGGCACTTTTTTGCACACCATGGGCAAAATGGTAAGGTCACATGGACCCCGAAGGTTCAGAGAAGGTTGGGGGAGGGGACCCACTGGAACAGCTGTTGGGAGACAGATGGTAACCTCCCGTCAAGGCCATCCAGCGTGTTCTTTAACGTGCACAGGTTATGGCTCTCTCCCGCACACGGACCACGGCTTAACGTCCCATCCGACGGACGGGGTCTTTCCAAGCCCATCGGTGTCCCCTACTGACCGTGGGCAGGGCGGGAAATTTTGCGGAAATAAATCTCAACGGAGACCCAGCTGCGACTCGAACCTGGGAACTACAGATTACGAGCCTGGCGCGCTACCGACTGAGCCACCCCCGCCCCCTTAAGCACCCGGTTTCTCCTTAATTCAATCATCACATATCAAACACCAAATGATCTAATTTCTGGTATTAAACTGTTTGGATATTATTTTGATAGTCAGAACGAACTTTGTCCTCAACTAAACAGAAACAAACTATCAGACACATGTTACAATGAGAATGCAGTGGGGCTGGGGTGGCTCAGTCGGTAGCGCATCAGGCTTCTAATCTGTAGTTCCCAAGTTCGAGTCCCAGCTGGGCCAGAGTTGTGATTTATCTCCGTAAAACTCTCCGTCTTGTCCACGGTCAGTAGGGGACACTGATGAGCTTTGAAAGGCCGCCGTCTATCGAATGGTATGTTGAGCCGTAGCTCCGTGTGCGAGAGAACCATACATCGTGCACGTTAAAGAACACGCTGGATGGCCTTGACGGGAGGCTACCATCTGTCTCCTAACAGCTGTCCAGTGAGTTCCCTACCCCAAACCTCTGTGAGTCTACGGAGTATTTGTAATCAAGCCATTTAGCCCATTGTGCCCAAAAATAATGCTGCTCAGGGGTAAAATAATCCAACTACCATATTTCTCTTACGAGATGTCCAGTGGGTCCTCTTTCCCCAAATTCTGCTGAGACCCTTGGGGTCTTTTCGATCAAGTCATTTAGCCCAATGTGTGAAAAAAAAAACGCCGTTCAGAGGTAAAACAATCCAACTACCATCTGTCTCATGAGCTGTCCACTGGGTCCTCTTCCCCCAACCTTCGCTAACCCCTTGGTGTCTTTGCGATCAAATCTTTTAGTCCATTATGCGCAAAAAATTGTTCCTCAGAGGTGAAACAACCCAACCCAAGTACAATGTCCCTTACGAGCTGTCGAGTGGGTTCTCTTCCTCCAACTTTCGCTGATCCCATGGGACTTTGCGATCAGGGGGCGTGGGTGGCTCAGTCGGTAGCGCGCCAGGCTCGTAACCTGCAGTTCCTAGGTTCGAGTCCCAGCTGCGTCAGCGTTGAGATTTATCTCCGCAAAACTGCCCACCCTGCCCACGGTCAGTAGGGGACACCGATGGGCTTGGAAATGCCGCCGTCCGTCGGATTGGACGTTAAGCCGTGGCTCCGTGTGCGGGAGAGTCATACCCTGTGCACGTTAAAGAACACGCTGGATGACCTTGACGGGAGGCTACCATCTGTCTCCCAACAGCTATTCCAGTTGGTACCCTCCCCCAACCTTCTCTGAGCCTTCGGGGTCCATGTGACCTGGCCATTTAGCCCATGGTGTGCAAAAAAGTGCCGCTCAGAGGTAAAAGAACCCAACCCAACCCGATGGGCTTGGAAAGGCCGCCGTCCGTCGGATGGGACGTTAAGCCGTGGCCCCCTTGTGCGGGAGAGTCATACCCTGTGCACGTTAAAGAACACGCTGGATGACCTTGACGGGAAGCTACCATCTGTCTCCCAACAGCTATTTCAGTGGGTCCCCTCCTCCAACCTTCTCTGAGCCTTCGGAGTCCTTGTGACCTGGCCATTTAGTCCATGGTGTGCAAAAAAGTGCCGCTCAGAGGTAAAATAATCCAACCCAACCTTTGCGATCAAGCCATTTAGCCCATTGTCTGCAATAAAGTGTGACTCAGAGGTAAAATAACCCAACCCAAGTACAATGTACCTTACGAGCTATCCAGTGGGTCCACTTCCCCCAACCTTCGCTGAGCCGTTGGAATCTTTGCGATCAAGCCATTTAGCCCATTGTGTGCAAAAAAAGTGTCGCTCGGTGGTAAAACAACCCAACCCAAGTACCATATCTAGTGTGTCCTCTTCCCCCAACCTTCGCTAACCCCTTGGGGTCTTTGCGATCAAATCTTTTAGTCCATTATGCGCAAAAAATTGTTCCTCAGAGGTAAAACAACCCAACCCAAGTACAATGTCCCTTACGAGCTGTCGAGTGGGTTTTCTTCCTCCCACTTTCGCTGATCCCATGGGACTTTGCGATCAGGGGGGGGGGGGGGGGGGGGTGGCGGCTCAGTCGGTTGTCAGGCTCGTAACCTGCAGTTCCCAGGTTCGAGTCCCAGCTGCGTCAGCGTTGAGATTTATCTAAGAAAAACTCACCGCCCTGCCCACGGTCAGTAGGGAACACCGATGGGCTTGGAAATGCCGCCGTCCGTCGGATTGGACGTTAAGCCGTGGCCCCCTTGTGTGGGAGAGTCATACCCTGTGCATGTTAAAGAACACGCTAGATGACCTTGACGGGAGGCTACCATCTGTCTCCCAACAGCTATTCCAGTGGGTCCCCTCCTCCAGTCTTCTCTGAGCCTTCGGAGTCCTTGTGACCTGGCCATTTAGTCCATGGTGTGCAAAAAAGTGCCGCTCAGAGGTAAAATAATCCAACCCAACCTTTGCGATCAAGCCATTGAGCCCATTGTCTGCAAAAAATTGTTCCTCAGAGGTGAAACAACCCAACCCAAGTACAATGTTCCTTACGAGCTGTCCAGTGTGTCCTCTTCCCCCAACTTTCGCTGAGCCGTTGGAATCTTTGCGATCAAGCCATTTAGCCCATTGTGTGCAAAAAAGTGTCGCTCGGAGGTAAAACAACCCAACCCAAGTATCATATCTAGTGTATCCTCTTCCCCCAACCTTCTCTGATCCCATGGGGTCTTTGCCATCGAGCCATTTAGTCCTTTGTGCGCAAAAATGTGCCGCTGAGAGCTAAAACAACCCAACCACCACCTGTCTCGTACGAGTTGTCCAGTGTGTCCTCTTCCCCCAACTTTCGCTGAGCCGTTGGAATCTTTGCGATCAAGCCATTTAGCCCATTGTGTGCAAAAAAGTGTCGCTCGGAGGTAAAACAACCCAACCCAAGTATCATATCTAGTGTATCCTCTTCCCCCAACCTTCTCTGATCCCATGGGGTCTTTGCCATCGAGCCATTTAGTCCTTTGTGCGCAAAAAAGTGC